>CM077636.1:64296479-65672729 GCA_039660915.1 Euphorbia tirucalli | reverse complement strand
AAACTTCAATAGTAGTAGTTTAATTTTATGATTTTATAAATTAGGTTATTTTTTGTTGTTTACTGTTATCATGTAATTTAATAGTATCATGTAATGTCATTGTATGATTATCTAGCTCAGTATTACTGTTTTTGGTAAAGTCCATAAATTATATAGAACGCAAATGAACTCTAGAATTATAATATGATTATTGATTAAGTATACAGTTCTAATATTGTGGTATTAATAATAACAGTCAATTGGGATAAAAAATTTCGAAAGATATGGAAAAAATTTATTGCATGTATACCATGAGTATTAAAAAAATAAATATATTTTAAAAAATTAATTGTCATACATAATATGTAATAAAGATATATAAATATTTGAGATATTTTTTTATATGTAATTAAATCGTGCATAATATTTCTTATTAACATAATAACATTAAATCGTACATACATAAATTTATAATTATATTTCTCTTTACATTTTGTTTTTATATTTATTTAATTTTAATATTTACCATTTCATTTAATGTATATATATATATATATATATATATATTATCATATATATATAAATGAATTAATATTTATTTTATGTCATTTGATGTAGCTTGATATTGGGTAGCTCTTGATCAAGCACACTACAAATTAAATTAAAGCTCATCGATATAGCTCATTTGAGGTTAGTAAAGTTCAATTATATATTTATTTATATATATTACGTATTATTATTAATGAATATGCGTTGGATGATTTTGTTGTTTAATGTACAATCGAATATGAAATATTATATGAACACGAAATTAGGCAAAGCAATTTGAAAATAATACAATATTTGTTAGCATTGTACGTATTTCAATTATATTATGATTACTAAGAATGACTATATATAATTTAGTAAATGTACTAAATCTAGTTCTAGATGTTGAAATTAATATAATTTTATATAATTTTGTTTAAATGTTCAATAATAAAACCTATAAAACAATGCACTTATTTTTATTATATTATCGTTACAGTAGGTGCGCAATCATGTCAGAGAATAGCAACTATTATGTTATACACTGGGGGGGTAGGATGAATGTAAGCGATTCCGTTTTTGAGTATGATATGTTTAGCTCATCGGCTAGGCAGAAACGTTTGAAGGTTAAGAAAAAACCATCATTTGTTAAACTTGTTGATCGGATATCCAGTGAGATTGGATTTGGCACTAACGGAAGGGTGATAAAGATCGTGTATAAGTATCCTGTATCGCCCAATTCATTCTCCCACATGATAATCAGTTGCGACAGTGATGTTGGAATTATCCATGAAAATTTGGCAAACATTCCAAATTATCATACAGTTGAGTTATTCGTTGATTATGAGATTCTTGCATCTGGAGATAATGAAGCATCAAGCGATGCGATGGTTTCAATTCCTACTTCCTTGAACAACATGTATGATTGTACTGTTCTGGGGTACGGAGCAGGTGATTCCTTCAGTGGCAACTCTGAAAGTTAATCTACCTTTCAGTCAATAGGTTCTTATGGGTGGCACGAACCTACCCCATCTGTTTCTTTCCAGGGATTTGAATCATTTCCTACTTTTGGCGCAATAGAAGGTGGATCGGTTATTCCTTCAACACGCTTTCCAATTATGACAGTTGGTGGATTCGGTGAACCGAACGCATCATTTGATCCCTTTAACTCGTTCCCATCCATAAGAACCGAGGCTGGCACATCTCACAGTCCAGTTCTGGATGCTCATGATGGGTATGCAGCAATACAAACATATGGGTCTTCGTATGAGCATTCTACTGCTATCGGTGCTAATATACCTTCCTCACTTACTTCTGAAGGTGTGTCTATTGTACATCACGTCGAAGTTGTTGGTACAGAAAACAATAATGTAAGTAACATATCACCGATGGAGCTTGTAGATCGCAGAGCGTTTGGATTAGGAAGTTCCGAAGACATTACTAGAATTGCTACCTAAATTGATGAAGAAGAAGGAGAAGATCCTATATGTCATTATATCGATGGCAGTGAGGAGCCTAATGAAATTGACAATACAGTGGATGAACAAATTGTTGAAGATTATATACAGTTCGATGTTGACCATGATGACGATGATGACAATGAGGATGAAGGTCATGACGATGATGACAATGACGATGAAGGTCATGAGGGGACAAATATCGATGCTACCGTTGAGCAAAATGTGAGTGTTGCAGCGACGGGGATGATTGATTTGAATTTATCTCCCCCCCATATTGCGGAAGGCGTAGATATTCCCCCTATTGCTCCCTTATCATCTTTTGTATTCCCAGGTCCAACATATACCGCGATTAAAGAGCATGATTATGTACAGCAATATGCAATTGATTCTGATGAAATAAACGTATGGGATGGAGTATCTGAGCTAAAACGGGGTTTTGTTTTTGGCGGAAAAGAGGAAGTTCAAGCAGCGGTGAAGACATATTCGATGAAAAATCATGTTTCATTCAAAGTGGTTGAATCACATCCTCATAAATTGGTTGTCAAATGTAGGAACGAAGACCAAAACTATCGTTGGTGGCTTCGTGCCCAATTCAAGAAATCTATAGGGTATTGGATGATAACTATTTACCGTGGTCCACATACATGCGTAAATGCAAGATCATCACAAGACCATTTCAATCTTGATAGTAAGATAATAACAAGTTCAATTTTGGGGATGGTTCGAAAAGATTCAAGACTGAACCTGGATTTGATAGTTGAGCACGTCAAAACGGTCTTCCACTTCACCATTTCTAAGAAAAAAGCATGGGGTGATAAAAAGAAGGCATTAGAGAAGATTTATGGCAATTGGGAAGAATCATACAATATGTTGCCTCGGTACCTGAACGCGTTGACCCACTATAATCCTGGGTCGGTGACACTCTTACTCACGGATGAAACAACTGATCATTAATTTGCAATGTTTAAATGAGTGTTCTGGTCCTTTAAGCCATGTATAGAAGGATTCAAACATTGTCGACCGATCATACAGATTGACGGTACATTCTTGTACGGCAAATACCTTCACACAGTTTTGGTGGCAACCGCGTTGGATGGTAACAATCATATCTTTCCAATAGCTTTTGCAATTGTTGAAAATGAAAACCAATCAAGTTGGGAATGGTTCATGGAGTGTATCAGGACATTCGTGACACAACGCACTGGTTTAGGTGTCATTTCTGATCGACATGCTAGTATCCTATTTGCCATGAACAATGAAGGATCTGGTTAGAAAGAACCCATGTCATATCATCATTTTTGCCTCCGTCATTTTGTGAGCAATTACAATCACAGCTTCCATAATACGACAATAAAAAAACTCTTGTATCGCGCAGGTATGAATCCTAAATTACTTACATCATGTCGTACCTGTTATTTGTTACCAACAGTTGTAATTTCGTTTCTTCTTTGATTTTTAACATACGTAGGAGCTCAAGCACAACCTCGTAAGTTTACAAAGATTATGGACGTGATTAAGAGGTTAGATGAAAGATCATACCGATGGGCCATGGAAAGACCAGTGGGGAAATGGAGTTTGGCACACGACAATGGCTCAAGATGCGGTCACATAACTACCAATATTGCTGAGTGTGTAAATGGTGTGT
This sequence comes from Euphorbia tirucalli, assembly GCA_039660915.1. Lineage (NCBI taxonomy): Eukaryota > Viridiplantae > Streptophyta > Magnoliopsida > Malpighiales > Euphorbiaceae > Euphorbia > Euphorbia tirucalli. Next base: position 65,669,117 of record CM077636.1, on the reverse strand, counting down.
TAAAGGGCATTCGTCATTTGCCAATTCAGAGCATCGTCGAACACACGCTTGGTAAAATTGTTAGTTATTTTGACTCCCGTCGAACTAAATACACCAATTTGCTCGAGAACGGTGAAAGGGTCACCCCTGAATGCAAGAAAATGTTGGTTAGGTATTCTAGTAGGGCCAATTGTCATATAGTGACAAACTATAATAGTCAAACTGGACTTTGCGAAGTGAGAACAGGCTATGATCCAATAAGACAAAAAGGGAGCAACATTCAGATTGTGAATTTAGAAGCTCGTGAGTGCTCCTGTAAAAAATTCCAAAATTATCGAATGCCTTGTTCACATGCAATTGCTGCTTGTAAGCACCTACGTCGTCGAATCTGGGACTTTGTAGATAAGACGCATACACTTGATGAGAATTTACAAGCGCATAGCTATCCGTTCCAGCCTTTAGCACACAAGGACTACTGGCATGAGATCAACTCGGCAACATTGATTGTCAATCCAATATGTAAACGAAAGAAGGGAAGGCCAAAGTCAACAAGAATCCGCAATGAAATGGACGAGAAGGAAAAGGGAACAAATACTTACAATTACAGTAACTGTGGTAAAGGTGGGCATAACAGAACCACATGTCAAAATCCCGGAGTGAATCTCTCCCGATGACACATACCGTCTTCTTCCAGGGGACCGAATAGGGCTGCTTCGACAAGACATTTGAGGGGGAATTGAATTAGGTTGTGAATTATTGATGCAATTTTAAATGGACTTTTGATTTTGTACTTATTAATGTCTAAACACAACCACTTATTTGCCTCGATGTTGTTAGTTCAAATTTCATAATTACATTTCTTTCTGACTTCAAGCCATGTGAACCATATCTTATTTTGTAAAATAATGTTATTGACTTGTATAATAAGTTGGTGATAATGTATTTTTATGCCATAGGCTTGCAAATTATGTTGATCACATATACTCCAGGAGATATATTTCGAGGTATGGGCCGTTGGTGGGCACTTGATGATGACTTTGTTTACCCACTTGATCCTAGAGAACATAATTCACCTTATGTCATACACCGTATGCAAGAAGAATGGCAATATCGAGTGACCGAGTCTGAGATTTTACGTGAAGATGCAACTACATGGGGAGTCCGAAAAACTCGTTACAAGTCAATCAACATGCCACGTAATAACAATGATGAACTCCGTGCTGCTTTATATAGAATAAGGGAAGAAAATAATAGGATAAAGATTAAGCTTAATCGTTTCGAATTTCAAAAACGAGCTAGAGATTATGCTGAGCATGGTGACATACAGATGGCACTGTTTTATGCAGCATGTTCACGCCATCCCGAGCATGCTTCTGACATTGATATGTCAGATGAAGAAAATTAAACGGCGCTTGTGTTATTCCCGAACTAGGTTCCTATTATAGTGTACAACTTTTATTAAATGTGTGTTTAATCATATGTTCAAACCAAGTGTATGTGTGTCAAATTACTTGTATGTATTAGTGTGTACTTTTATTATATTGCAAAAAAGTTTATTTGTTGAATTTGTTTCTCAATTGGTGAAAACATGGCTTTATATTATGACAACAAATTATGTGATACCATTTTAATATTTAGAACCATATCACAATACACATTGCTTTCAGATTGACATATGATTAAATAATAACGGTGGTGATGGTTACATCAATATATAGACCTCCTACAATGACCTTGCTTTTTTTTCTTTTGTGGGATATAAGTCATGGCAAACAGGCGCAGGAATTGGATGTTGCCAGCTTTCACCGAGAACTACCGTAGATATCTCGAAAGTGACGGTGCGAAATATTATGTTGGTTTAAAGCATGAGTGGGAATATCGAGTGCAAGAATCAGAAAACCTTGTTGATGACCTACAATCACTTGAAGCACCTGCTGTCAACCGCAGGTCATTGAGTATGCCTAGACGAAATCCGCATGAGTATCGACTTGCTGTAAAACGAATCCAAGTGGAGAATAATAGGATGTTATTGAGGCGGTCACGGTATTATATGTTGAAATTGGCTAAAGAGCATTCAGCGGCTAACGGTAGAGACCTATCAATTGTACATGAATGTCGCATATTATCAATTCCACGTTACCAATCTGATGACGAAATGTCAGCTGATGGGTAACTCACATTCAATTGCTAAGTTTAAAATGCTTTATGTAGTTATGTTAATTTGTTTGAAACTGAGTTTGCTCTGATGCGGGTAAGTTTGACATATGATTATTTAATAATGGTGGTTGTATGAATTTATTAGAATTTAAGGTTTATATGCCATAACCTTCTATTATGTAATCTCATAACAGTTTTTTAAAATATTTTCTTCTACGATATGTTTATTCATAACACGATGGGTTGTATCAAAGTAAGGAGAGGAAAGATATGTAGTATGATCGTCATTAATAATTCATATACATCTATAAGTTAAACATAATAAAATTTACAAGACACAAAATATTTAATTTTGAGCATTTAATGTTTCGACTACATTAAAAATTCCTATTTTGTCTTCAGGGTCGTAACATTTTAACGCTGCATGTTCCGCAACGAACACCCCTCCCTACACACTCACGACAATTTCTGTTGGGCCGTGTATCAACCTGCTCTTCATAGGTTACAGCCGTCTCCGTTCTTGGTGTTAGATGCAGATTTAGGTCCACCGCATTTTGTTGGACAACCATGGGAGGTACATGGGGTTGGAACCCCATATATTGTTCATTAGGCATATTTAAAGCTGCAGAGAAATCTAACACCGTGCCTCCAGGAGCACCTTCTGAAAAATTCATGTTCATGTTAGCAAAGTATGTGTTCGGCTCTCCACTTCCAGAGCCCATCTCGTAGTTACCACCCATATTCAGAAGTGGCATAATTGTGTTACCAACATCATTATAATTATGTGAGCCGAAGGCTGGAATATTTTGTTGCATCGGAGTGCAGAATAAAGACCCTTCACCGACAACATTGCTGAATGAATCGCTGGATTCCTTGTCCATGTTGCATCTTGTATTAAAATTAGTATTCAGTAGGTCTGTAAAAGAACCCCATCCAATATCTCCCTGTCCTTGTCTAGCATCGGATGTTCCAGCAACTGAAACACCACTAGTGAACTCAAACCCAAAACCACCTGCTTGCGTATGTTCATGGACTTCAATGGGAACATTCTGAACTTCATTCAGATTCAAATCAGAACCACCCGCCATATGCTGAACATTATCAAATTGTGTTTCTGGATGATCCTGACTTTGTTGCTGAAGTTCATGTAATGGGACTATACTCCTCATGGATAGACCACCAAAATCACAAGGATTTTGAAATTGTGGTTGCTGCTGTTGGTAATAAAGATGCTGAAGTGGATGAGGAATCCGCTGAATCCCTTCCGGATATGGAAGGGGAGGAACTCTTGTACGTCTGTCAGTGAAGGTTAACTTCTTTTCGTTTCTTTCCGACATAGGCAACTCGACATTAGGAAACATCATTGTAGGAGGAGCAAGTTGTGATTCATATGAAGTACACATACGAAATTCTTGGTTTATCCCTCCTAGCATGCTTCCTGATAGATTGATCACGTTTGCCCTGTTGAATTGATCTGCACCCATGTGATACAAACGTTCAAGGCCATCTCCCTGCATAAAAAAAATCGACACCAATGAAATTGAACTGACATATGATAATATTTATTTTAGAATTTTTATTCTACATATGATAATTTATATTTCAGAAATTGTACGGAATTTTCATACCAGCGCATCGTTTCGTGCACCTTCTGGGGTCATCCATCGTCTGATAATGTTTTTGAACCGTTGCATATATTCAGACTGTGGACCTAACGGATGATGCAGTTGAGGCGTTATTGCAACCCTGTGATGATGTGTATCCCACATTTCTATGTATGGGGCATATTTAACTGCCCAATCATGAGGTCCATGCCCGGTCATTTTCACGGTTGCTAGCGTATAGTTTGATTGTTCTATCCCTTGCGGGATAGGTTGCTCCATGCCAAATTGTCGCATACATCGATCGGGATGATGAAACTTGACAATATGAAAATATATAATTGGCACAATGGAATGCCAAATATTTTGCCCCCCACGACAATAGGCTGGCAATAATTGAATGACTTCCGTGTACGGTTCCCAGACGAACTGTAAAAATAATGATATTAACAAGTATTAGTAAAAAATATTATATTTCGAGAACCTAAATTCAGGAAAAATATAGTTTAAGAACAAAATTAAAACTGATCAAGAGTTAAACAATCCAACCGCATCCTCAGTTCCTTAACATTATGAGCGCCATGACCTTGTTGTCCTATGGCTACTTTCCACTTGTAAATTCATTCAATTATGTATATCAAGTAATCGGATGGCAAATCATAATATTTATTATAATAACAACATTTAATATATTTGAATTAAATTTGTAAGCAAATAATATAGATATTTACTTTATTGCGTACGGATATTCATTATAAGGGATGTAGTTTGTTGTGAGTGTAGGGGCAATATTTCTGAACCGCTCGTACGCCCATACTTGTATAATTTAGGCACATTCCCCAATTTGCTTCTTGTCTGGAGCAGTAGCTTTTGACATTTCCCGATACAAAAACGACAATACTGCTGCTCCCCATGCGAAACCACCAACTCCATCTTCAGATAAATCCTCCAGCAAACTCAACATCATGACATGAACTATGGTGGATTTCGGATTAACAAACATCAATCCACCAAACATACGCATCATAAAAGCTCGTGCATGACATTGAATGACTACATCAGTAGCATCATCAGGCAAGTCCATAAATTGCTGCTCCAGCCACCTTAACTTCAACCAATTTCTGTCCATATCATGTTCACCGGGAATCCTACCTAATAAACGATGGCATAACTGTTGTGCCCTATGTGTACCTTCGGATTTACCTGTCACGGCCCTACCATCTACACGTAATCCGGTTAAAATCTCAATGTCTTGAAGCGTTATTGTTGCTTCTCCAACACTGAGATGGAACGTGTAAGTTTCCGGTCGCCATCTTTCTACCAGTGCAGTGATCACATGGTGATCCACGGGCATAGAACCAAGTTTCACCATGCCCTCAAATCCACATCGTAGTAGGTATGAAAAACTCCTGGGATCTATGTTCCGGTACATATCATCATTCCCAGCTTTTGTGTATTTCAAGGATGGACATTCCTAAGAAGGATACAAATTTTATATTATAATGACGTTATTCAAGTTTAAGGAATTATATATAATTCGAAAAAATGTATTTAATTAACTTAACAACATTTTTTAACCCTCCAGCTGGCAAAAATAATAAAGGGTCGTAACTAATACTTTACCTGCCCCGTCCATAAAAGTTGAGATCGATGAACATTTTGTTGCACTAACACGTGTGGCATGATTGGACCTGCCTCAATGATTTGTTCAGCTCTGTGTTGGTAAGCCATTTCTCCTTACATAATAAGGTTAAAATAATTAGTACAAAAAATTAAAAAAAAAAAAACCCAGCACAATATTTTTAAAAAACCCACCACTAATAAGTAACAATTTTTATATTCGATTTTTTTTTATACTCTAAAAATAATGCAAAACAACTTCATTGTCATTAATGTTAACATACAAACAATCTTCAAAATACATATCAAAAGAGCAATAAAATTTAATTTATAATTCATGGAAATGATATGTACAAAAACCAAGCTTTCAAGCATATTATGCTTTATACATTTATCGAGTTACATGCATGCTTATATCAAAGAGTGATGAAATCATAAGGTAAAATGGTAATGAAAGGCCAATTAAAAAAAAGAAATCAAAGAACTAGTTAAAACTTAAGGGTCAAATTCAACAGTGTAGGTACTAATAGTGCCAAGATCAGAACCCAATTTTAGAGAGGTTATATTATATTTTGAAATAATTCAATAAAAATCATTAAATTTCTAGTTTAAAAAATAAATAATACCTGATAATTTAATTAGATAAAATTAATATGTTAATTTTAATATGATATAAATTGATGTATTATATTATCTACATTTAATGGAAATATAAAATTAATAGTTAATAATTAATTAGAAAAAAGAAAGAAAAACGTTTTTTAGTTTTCAAAAATGAAGGTTGCCAAAATAACTTCAATCATGCAATATATGTTCTATTGGGATACGTGACGTTTTCTATTTTTAATCCTCCAATTTCCCTTTTTTTTTTGGTCTCCAATTATATTAAGCAAAACATGGTTCGGTTCAAAAACCGAAACAAACATAAACCAAAATATAAATAATAAACAAAAAACAAACCCAACTTCGTATTGTTTCACTCACACTGTACCGAACCAGTTTGTTTCGATAAACACCCAATAAACAAAAATTTCAATTTTTTTCTTTTTATTATCAATTTTTTTTCAAATACATGTAAATTTTTATTTAACAAATATTTATTATTACATGTATATAATAATATAAATATATTATTCCTTAATAATATATTTATTTTTAGACATTTACATACTTTTTAACAATATTTTTTTCCTATTACGATTCGGTTCGGTTCAGTTCAGTTCGGTTTTGTTTTTTCAACAATAACCGAAAACCAATCCAAATTAAACATCTACCGATATGGTTGTACATTAACATTAAAATTAATATTACATGTATAATTAGTAAACAACTTAAAAATTAAATTTACAAAAATTAATAAATTAACTCATAAATTACATACCTTTAATCGAAAATTGCTAAACCACTGACTCAAATATCACTGCAACGATTCAAAAAAGAAAAAAAAAAAGATAAATTTAAAAAATTTATCATATGTATAATTTACTATTACCATTTGATAATATGCTAATGAACAAATTTTATATCTTAAACCCACCATAATTACATATTAACTTGGAAAAAATAACAAACATTATAACAAAATTAACATTATAACAAAAACAACAATAGATGTAACAAACCCAACATTATAACAAAAACATAACAAGGGAAAATATAAAAATATTCAAACTGGGAAAACTTTTAAATATTACCTTATACATTTCAAAAGTTTTAACTCCTGCAAAACTTGAGATTTTATTTTCAATAAACACACAATTCTCTTAAACTTAAAAAAACTAAACTACAAAGGAAACTCACTCACTTATATAATTCACTCACTCACTCACTCACTCTATTTATTTTACTCACACACCCCACCCACATATATCTATATGAACGAAATCTGCCCAGCTGAAGAAAAAAAATAAATAAATAAATAAACACATTTGTGCATTGTTACGTCCCGTCTGCGTCTGCATGCATGCAGACGCAGACGGTTGGCGTGGGAATCCCCAACAGTGGGGATTCCCACGCCCAAAATTTTTTTTCAATTTTTTTTTTTTATTATCATGTGTTTTCGGAAATTTAACTTCCGAAAACAGGGTTTTTTAAAATATATATATATATATATATATATAATCACCATTTTCGGAACCGGTGGTTCAACCAGTTTTCGGAACCATCGGTTCCGAAAATGACGCAGTTAAAACAACTCTATCCCGGTATTTATTTTGTAACTCAACATTAAAACTGGTTTTTTTTCCCCTCTAGCATTATTCTGGGGCTAAATCCACTAAAAAAATGAATTTTTAATTTTTATTTTGTTGTATTTAAGAAAAAAAAAACTTTTTTAAACTTGTTTTAAATACAAGGATATAAAAGTAATTCACATAGATAACTATACTTTATAAAATTCTCCTCCCAAGTAAAATAAAAGTTTGTCATGGTTACCTAACTTTATAAAACCATCCCTTTCTCCCAAGTAAAATACTACCTAATTCCTTACTTTTCCCTTCAATACTACACCACATCCTACTATCCATTCTTTTAAGATTCTTATCTAACCCCCTCCCAAGCAAAGCTTTACTGTCAAAGGCTTTGATGTCGGGGCCTAAAATAATTTGTCGCAGTGATACATAATTAAAACTCTTGCATATGTATTTTTATCGTTTTTCTTTTCGTATCTTGTTTTCATTTTACTTTTTATGTTACTTTTATATGTATCTTATATATTGTTTTGGTGATATTTAGATGATAATCTAGTGAGAAACATAGAATACAAATAAAATACACAAATCACAGAAAAAATGACAAAAAACGACATATGAAAACAGAGAAAATTAGAACGATAGATAGGACAGCATTCTATCTCGTGAAGAAGTTGACAAAGAGTCTCCGGAGAAGTCTGTAAAAGCGAAAGACCAATGGCAGCGTTGTAAACTTTACGAGCCAATCAATCTGCAAATCTGAAAGATTCTCGAAATAAAATCTAAACCATGAACTATATTAAATAAATGAAAGTCGAAAAACCTCTCGGAATAAATCGTCAATACATATATTTTCTAGTCAAATTATTGGCCTGGCTAATTGATTGCGTCCTGCATCAGTTGGCATGATAGCAAATGAAACTTGTTTCCTTCCAAGGTCTCTCGTACAAAATTAGTAGCGTGATTCAAGGGGATAATACAATATATGGTGGACCTTCAATTAATTCATAATTTCACAAATTTTGTATTCATATTTCTTCAATTGTTAAGCCCGCCATTCATTTTTAAAAAAGACTACTTTTTGTTTTTCTATGAATGTCTTCATTGTGTTTTTTGTATTACTAAATGATTTTGGTGACAATATAATGAGCATATATTATCAACATTTGGTTCACCTATAATCATAAATATTAATAGACATATTCAATTCAGCATATTATTTCATTGAAAGTTGTCTGTAGGCTGAATAATTCTATTGTGTGTTAGGAGTAATCACAAGCTGTTGCTGATGTGGTAAATTCTGATTTGCTGGGAGTAGTCTACTCACACGTATTAGTTATTTTCCTGTAGGCTAGACTGAGTAACACATCACATGGGAATGGACAATTGGAAATCTCTGGAAGGTCAATGAAATATAAACTGGTATATATATTACCTCACTGTCCCACATCAGATATAGCCTATTTTTCTTTTTCTTTGTATAGAATATTCTGCGCCATCAAAAGTAATATTCATATTCATCTGAATATTACAAGTACATAGTTTCAGATTGTAAGTACAAAAGCATATGATTTACAGATTCGTCAAATTAGTTTATTAGACAAATCAATTGTTAACTTTATTATGTCATTCTTTTCAAAGAATTTACTACAGGAGAAAACCAGAACATCCTAATTATTATTCTAAGAAAACTACTACTCAATAAATCATTGAATGAACAATTTTACAATTAACTCTCCCCAAGGTATGTATTACTCTCATTCCAGGGACATTCATTAACTTATATAGTAATTAAAACACAATTTAGGATATTTAAATTTTATTTTTATTACAACTCTAACCCAAAAGCATTAAGCATGGAACTGTAGACACCGGATTAAAACCCAGATTCTGAAAAGTTAAAATCAGAATACCATTATCATCCACCACTCATTAGCTAACACGTACATTAGTCTACGTATATAAGAACAAAAATTAATAAAGAAAAGATAAGAAAAAATTATGGGCTAAAAATCAAATCCACCGTCAAACCCACCGTCACACGCAGCATCAGACACCATATCTCCGATCAAAAGGCCACCGAGAGCTCCGCCGACCAATCCGGCACCTAATCCCAATCCAAACTTATTCTTCTTCTGCGCCTGCTGCTGCACCGGCGGATATCCATACCCCGGTTGACCCGGAGGATACCCGTAACCCGGAGGCGGCGGGGGATATCCATAACCTGGTGGAGGCGGCGGCGGAGGGTATCCCCCATAAGGCGGCGGCTGCGGATAACCATAACCCGGAGCCATCGCCGGTGGCGGAGGTGGATATGATCCGGGAACAGTACCATAAGGTGAAGCTGTACTAGGGCCAACAAAAGGCGGCGGCGGAGGAGGGGCTGGATAAGCTGTTACCGGCTCTTCCACCTTGTGAACCCTTTCCGATAATACAATTTTGTCACTGAATTTAAATGAGAAATTCAATTCACCTTTAGGTTTTCCGGAGGGTTTTCGGACTTGGTAACTAACGAATTGCATCGATTTCCCATCTCCTATTGAATCCAATAACTCCTTGATCGGAACGTTGACTTCGCCGATATCTTTATCGCCTAGAGCGCGGTCGCACCGGAGTTGGAACACAAGATTCAGGCGGTTCTCCTGTGCCGGAGCTTCACAGATGGTGAATTTGGCAGGGAAATTCCAGGTCGGATTGGTGCCGCCATCGCGGTTAACCGGACTCTTAATCTTTTGATTAGGTTGCAGAGGATCGCCGGAGATTGAAACGACGACGTATACAGCCATCTTGGAGAAGAGATTAACATCCTTGAGATCTTTAGCAGAGATGACGTTTATCTCTAAAGTCCTTTGCTCCATTTTTGGGGGAGAAAACGAAGAAGAAATAACCAAAATTAATCTAACTAAATAAAACTCAACTGTTTATGTAGTATTTATGGACCAAAAAATGAAGTCAATTTCTTGATAGATTGGTGTTTGAATATTAGGTATTTTTAAAATATATTATTGTAATATATATATAAATATATTAGTCTGAAAAATTCTTTCCTGATTAAGATTTAATTATCTAGTTAATTTAAGTTAGAAGTGGAGTTTATTTCCTTCTTGAAATTTGAGATATTAAATTTTTTGATTAAGCATCGCTATCCAACCGATTAATTTCAATAAAATAATCTTAGTATTTTCATCGAATTAATTAATCAAAGTTGCATTATAAATATATATTTGATTTAATGATAAAAGAAATTACATGAAAATCAAGAATATTAATATTAAAATTATTATGATGATGCATTATAGCATTGGATGGGCAAGAGACAATGTCAATAATATGACATTATTATAATGTAATATGTTGGTAGTTAAAAATCTGGAACAAGTCGAATACTACAAATAGTGTTTTTGTTATTTTTAAGCTACAAATTACGTAATTATCAAAAGGGTAAATTGTGAATTTTCTAGTCCACTCTTTTCATGGGCTTTAGTTAAGCCTATTAAGATTTCTGAATCTTACCCACCCAACACGGCACAACACAGCGAGTTAGGAGATAGCGATGGCCACCAGTTTTGCGGATATTCACTACTCTTAATTTTAATGGGTATATCCAAAATTATGAAAAAGTACGAGATTTCAATGAGATTTTAAAAGTTATCTGACACTAGTATATCCATCGGGTGCACTCTACCTAATGTTGTTAATGCGATCCCCGGCCCCCGGCACCAGTAAAGAATCAGGTTAAAATATTTTCTTGTCCCCATCCCTAGGAAAAATATTACCCTCGCAAGTTTTTCTATTAAGGAAAATCAGCTCATACATTTTTTTTATGTCAACAATACAAGATAAAATTACACAAAATAGTTCACCCAAATAGTACAAAACTAAATAATTATTCAACGTGCACTTCAATAGAGTACGCATTTGGGGATAGGGGTGGTAACGGTGCGTGTGCGGGGGCGGGAGTGCATTCCCCACTCCGTCCCTAATGATTACGGCGGCGGTTTCGGGGATTCCTTATTTAGTATTTCGGAGATTTTTTCATCCTCATCTCCGCCCCGCGTGGGTACTTACGGGTATCGGTGAATCTCCACCCATATCCAACAAATAAAAAAAATTAATATTTCATTATTTTAATAACTATTTTAACAGTCAATATCCAAAATACAAATTCTACCACATCACAAATGTGGTTTAACATTAAATATTCAAATTACAAAATATATCCAATATCACAAAATATGTACAAATTCATTAGAAAGCTAGGCTTTAATAGAAAGAAAGGAAGAGAGATAGGCTTTATTCATTTTGTGTATATATATATATATACACGGGGATTTATACGGGAGCAGGGCAGGATAGTACTACCCGCCCCCACGCCCATTTAAGAATCAGGGATAAAATAACCCCTACCCCCATCCCCGTGGGGGATAATATCGGTTATTCCCCGCACCCGCCGGTTCGGATCCCCACGGTTTTCGGATAATCCCCGCCCTATTGTCACCCCTATTTGGGGATGGAGACAGTAAGCTAAGAGTAAAATGTAAAGACTAACATAATTTTTATATATACCTAGGTTATAATAAAACAAAGGTGTAAATTCAAAACAATAAATAACCTTTTTTATTTTTATTATTAATTAACAGTTAATAAAAGACTAAAAAAAAAAGATAAGATATCATAGATTTTTTGGGGATCTCTAAAGAGGAATTATCGGGGTCAAAGAATTCTTGGGGCGGGGTGGTGGTTTTCCCTACCCCCGTTAAAAGTCTGTTTGGTTGAAGGGTTTTAAGGGGTTAATAAGAAACAGTCTACAACCCTTTGTTTGGTTGGAGCGCTATTAAGAGGATAAAAGTTCATTAAGGGTTCAAAACCTACCAATTTTCTCAAAATTTCGACTCACCAAATTGGAGGGTTTAAAAGTATTAACATCACTCCCTTGCATTTCCACCAAAACCGTTCCTTTTTTGATAAAAAGAGAAAGTCTCTAAGGATTACAGCACACAAAAACGAGAAAACAACATACTTGAAATATCTTGAAGCAAAAAAGAGTGCAATTCCAAATGAGGGGAAGCAAATATATGAAGCCTAACTGCAATGAAGACGCCATATTGGCAAGATAATCTGCACAGTTATTCCCTTCACAGTAGGAGTGCATGATTCCAACTCTCGAATCTCGATTCAACATCTCCTTAGTACTCATAAAAATGCTAGATAAATCATTAGTCTCTGTAGAAGTTCTTGCAATTCAACACAGCCAAATTTGCTATCCGTCTCGACTTGAATTTGACAAAATCCTCTATCCCAAGCAACTCCAAGACCATTGAGCACACCCCATAGCTGATCTAGCCTACGATTCTAGCATACCTAACAATCCAATCACCATTCCAATCACAAATCAAACTTCCAGCTCCTGCTAGCCAATTTAGACCTTTAACAGAACCATCCGAGTTGATCTTAATCCATCTGAGTTCAGGCTTGTTCCAACCAATCAAGTGACATTGTGGATTATTGGCAGCCACATTCATTTTGAAAGCAGAAGCTTTCTCAACAGAATTTGCAAAAGAGAGGATATTATAAGCAATGATATGCACTGCATCCATTTGGCCCTCAATAACAAAATTGTTTCTCACTTTTCATTGCATCCAACATCTAATACCAAAGATTCAACCCCAATTACTTCTGCCATATCTCGAATCCTGCCATAAGTCTTGTCCCAGCCATTGATCTAAATCAAGATTAATAAAATTACCGGATTCATTACTTGGAACAACTTGCAACCAAATAAAACGTGCAATTGGGGATGAAAAACTGTCCACCCCCATCCCGTGGTGATTACTATCGGGGATTCCTCACTCCCATCGGGTTGAGTCATCGGAGGGTCGGGATTTTCCACCTTGTTTACAATCCTATCCAATATTTTTGAAGTAAAAAAAATTATAACATTACAAATGAAATTTAGTAAAATAATACTGTGAAACATTTGGTGTACTGCTAATGAAATTTGTTATAATTTCTTTACAATAAAATTTATAAATTATTATATAGTAATAAAGAATTCTATTAAATAAAAGTACATGATTCCCGATGTGGAAGTTTACTTGCACAGTTCCACCATTTATATTCTGCATTCGTCCCAGTATACATATGTGGATAGCAAACAAAATCAGTAGTCAATATAAGCATGATTATTATTAAATTTATTTCCAAATTTCTTTTATTATAATTGTGCTGTTGAACTAGATGCAACATGTTGGGCACTAGATAAACGGAGAATTTATATGACTACTACCAAATTCAATTAAAATTAGTGAGCTTGTGGTAATTATTTTGGTTAGGGGTGAGCCAAACCAAACGGCGAACAAAAACCAAACTGAATCGAGATTGAAAAACCGAACCAAATTTTATTTGGTTTGGTTTTGGTTTTATAAAATATAATAATTTGGTTTTTGGTTCGGTTTTTGGTATTTATTGAAAAAACCGAAACTGAACCGAACCGTAGTATGAAAAAATATTTTAAAAAAAAACGTATGTATATATATATATATATAAAATTTTATCTGGCATATTATATATTTATATTATTATATAGTTTGTATTTACGAGACTTTAGTAGTATACATGTAATATAAATCCTTTTTACGCAATACTTTACATGTAATTTATAAAAAATAATGATAATAAAAATTAAAAAATTGAAATTTTTGTTGATTCGGTTTGGTTTCTATTCTTCTTATACTTTGGTTTTGTGGTTCGGTTTAGTTCGATTCGATTTGAACCAAACCGTGTTTTGCTTACCTCTAATTTTGTTGGACACAGAATTCTAACATTATATATATATATATATATATATATATATATATATATATATATATATATTTGTTCCTTCTCTAACAATATTGAATTAGTGTGATAATATCTCAATGAATTCAACTTAGCAAATACAGAAGAGATGAGGCTATTTCAACAGCTTTGCCGATAGAAATTTGTTGTTGTTTCTCAACTTTAAGCAACATAGAGTATGCTTTGTTAATATTGGGCATATTGGGCAAGGGATCCATAATCAACAATTGATCTTTAACATGATCAAAAGTATCATTCAACCCTAACAGAAATTGTATTAATCGTTACTCCTTTATTGCACCAAACATTCTATGAAATGCATTACGAACACAATTTTTTGAGACTCCACAGTGACAACTAGAAATTGGACTAAGAAAACTCAAATCGTCCCACAATCTCTTTATTTTATTAAAGTATTACAGGACAAAAAAGATTACCTTGCTCCAAGCGACTAATTTCTCTGCAAATCTGATATATCATAGGTCCATTCACATCTCCGAATCGAAGATTTAGATCTGCGATCTCATTCTACATAGAGTTTAACAACCATAATGTTACCAAACAGTCCGATCTAGACCATTTCTAATACTTTGGTGTTTATTCAACAAGAATTTCCAGATCTTTGCTTGGATTGTCTTGAGAATGATGTTGATTCTGTGGAAAAACAAAATCACCACCATCAGGCTGCAGTTGATCATCAATAAAAGAAATCTCATATTCAAATGGATCTTCAACCATAGGGACGCCAAAAAAAAAAAAAACGGAAAAACCGTGAAACCGAACCGAAATCGAGCTAAAAATATGGTTAACCGAAACCGATGGACTAGTGTATGGTTTTTATTTTTAGAAATTAACGGTTTCGGTTTAGGTTTTTACACCAATATATATATATATATATATATATATATATATATATATAAGTGAAACAATTGGGTCTTTGATGTTATTTTACTTCCTTACTATATAACATCAAGTAGTCCCGTTCACTCCCTTTCCAATCTCATCTCCTCTCAATTCTTAATTTCACACTCACTGAAAAACGAACAGAGAAGAAAAATTTCATTAATTAATGTTTGATCTTGTATAACAATTTTTATGTTTGGGAACTTCTTTTTATTAATGTTTTAATTATTAGAATTTATGGTTAAAATGTTATTTTAATAAATAATTAAGACTATGGTTTGTGATTTTATATTTTTATTTCACATTTGAGATTTATGGTCTATTTATTTGAGGTTTCAAATATTATAAATTTAGCAAAATCATAATGTCTATTTCGTAAATGGTTAACCGTAAAGAAATGGTTAACCGACCGAAATTAATGGTTAACCGAATTTAATGGACAATGTATGGTTAGCAAATTAAAAAAACCGTTCAAACGGTTAACCGTTTGTAAAAGTCCACATGTACCAGTTAACCGACCGTGTGCATCCCTATTCAACCATATAAAGAAATGCCTAACTAACTCCAAAAGGTAGTTGAAGGAGTTAGTATTGGCTCAACAATATAAAGAATAATATATCTCATAATCAAATAATGTGGGATTCTAATACACCCCTTAAGCTGAGATTCATCAGGATACGTGCAGTTCATAGATGATCCAATATCGGGACTGACCCAACATAATGGTTACAATATACCGTATCAAACTTTACCAAATTTAAAGGGCAATAGATCATTTGCAAAATCAAAGGGCCAAATGAAAATCACAATCCCAGTCATATTTATTTTAAGAGAAATTTTAGAGTGGACCGGGTCCATGTGGACCGTTCCAATGAAAAACTGACACGTAAGCAATATAAGCATTGGGAAAATAAAAAATACTTATATATCAGTTTTTCATTGGGAAACTCCATATCAATTTTTCATTGGGAAGCTCCATATGGACCGGGTCCATCGTATAATTTCTCTTTATTTTAATTATACGGAGTTTATAGGGTAAGGGATAATTAATTAATTATTGACCAGAATCGTCCTTTCTGTTCTGGTTTTGACATTCGTCTTCCTCTTCCTTTCTCCTCTTCTGCTCCTAAATTCTACTTATTTCCCAAAATCTCCCCCTCTGTGTCCACTCGCCGATCCCAATCAGTAAGGCGGCGGCAAAAAGTGGAAGTTTTTACTATTAGATGGAGGCCGCCCCTTTTCATTTGTGTTCTTTCTTTTTCTCTCTCCTGGTAATCTCCTTTTCTAGCGGAACTTGAATTCTCATATTAAGTTCTTTTTTGAAACCCTAATTCTTGTTTTGAGCTTTCCAATACACGTGTCTGATGCTGTAATTTTTTGTTTGATTTGGGTGGTTAGGTCTTCGCGTAATCGGCGTAGCCTGGCAGAGAAACAGGGAGAGGGTTAATTTCTCTGGCAATGGAAGAGCCGGGGCAGCTCAAACGGGCGTTGATTGATACCACTGCTGGAGCTCTAGCTGGTGCAGTATCGCGCACGGTTACATCGCCTCTCGATGTTATTAAGATTAGATTCCAGGTATCTAGCAGAACTGAAATCTTTCAATCATTTGTTTCTGATTTTTGTCTAGTGAAAAATTGGCTTATTTTCTTTGTCCTTTGTTTTAGTTTTGAACTTTTATAAGTTTTTGCATTGAAGGAATTGCAGGAAAGTTCCCTTCTTTTATGTTACCTGTTTTTGTGTTCTTGAAAAATTAAATGGCACCATGTGATCCTCTATTTCAGTATTTCTCTATTTTGAATGTCTTTTGTGTTTTGCAGTTTTTGTATCCTTGAAAAATTATATGCCAGTGTGTGATCTTCTATTTTGAATGTGTTGCATTGTGGAACTATAAACCCTGAGCTTTCTCATGAATTCATAAGCTTCCACTTTTCATGCGAATAGAACCCAATTTGCAACCTTCAGAGATATTGATACTGAAAAAAGAAATTTTGACATTTTTGGCAGGTTCAACTGGAGCCCACTTCTTCATGGGCTTTAGTTCGTGGAACTATGAGTACACCATCTAAGTACACTGGTATGTTTCAAGCAACCAAGGATATATTCCGAGAGGAAGGTTTGCCAGTATGTGAATTCCTTCTGTTTATTTTACGCAGCATCATAATACTGTTTGTTCTAGATAGTTTCATATTTGATTTTGTGTATTATACCTTGTTGTATATTCTGCTTTCATCCAAGATTGTTTATTGATTTAGGGTTTTTGGCGTGGAAATGTACCAGCTTTGCTCATGGTTATGCCATATACTGCCATACAATTTACAGTCTTACACAAATTGAAAACGTTTGCATCTGGTTCTTCAAAGTCAGGTATTACTATGCAGTTGCAAATCCATGTATTAACTATGTGCTATCATAGAAAAGAAGTTATAATTTTTAGATAAATAAATGGGAGTTTGTATGGTCGAATATGATTTGGTGGTGTATTTCCTTTTGTTATTATCATTCATATTTATATATGATGACGAATACAAAAGCATGAAATGAAATAATGAGTTGCTCACCTGTTCAATTGTTCAAGCTTTACCTGAAATATTTCCTGGTGTACATCTGTTTATATGTGTTATTATAAATCCATACATAATATTGCTGGAATTGGTTTTGTGAGCTTTTAAAGTAGGCTATTAATTGTTGGACTTAATTGTGCTTGGGTACGGTATTAATTCGTGTAAAATGTCTTCTCATATTTTTTTCCCAATTAGAGATTCTTAAATTTTTTTTTGTTAATTATCCTAGTCTTATATTTTATGGGATTGTTACCTTCGGTGATGCAGAGAATCACATCCAGTTGAGTCCTTACCTCTCTTATGTCAGTGGGGCATTAGCTGGGTGTGCAGCAACAGTTGGTTCATACCCATTTGATCTTGTGAGAACCATATTGGCCTCACAGGGTGAACCTAAGGTATATAATGTGTTTATCTGTATCTAAAATAAATATTTTCTTGCTCTCCAGTGTTTTAATGTTCTTCTCATACTTTTCCTGAATCATTTTCTGCTTTTTTTTTTTTTTTTTATTTAACTGCTGCACTTGTGATATTTTGCATTTATGATTATGATTTTGTTTTTATGTATGGTTGCAAATACACATTATGAAGGTCTATTATGTTGTTTGCGTACTGCTTATAAAACTGATTAAAGGCTGCCAGCATAGTAGTTGAAAGTTGATCAGTACATCGTATTTGCTCTTTATGCTGTTATTTAAAATTTATGTTATACTAGCTGCATTGTTTTCATTGCTTGATGTCCCTTTTATCTTACATTGTTTGCAGTCATCTGCAAAATTAAATTTGGTTCTCTATGTGTATGTTTGAAGTGAGCTTACAGGCATTGTGGTCATGCCTCATGGGAATATCCTCTGCTTCCACCTTGGGTCATATGGTTTTTGACATTTCTATGCAATATTCCACCACATTGGCTGTGTTATATTCCAATTTTGCATTTGAGAGTTAACATGTTGCGTTGTCTGTTTGTGACAGATTCCCATGTCTGCTAATAGCCACTTAGGCAGAGAAGACCTGTGTAACATAGTCTAGCTTTATTACGTTTTTAACACTTTTGGTGTGTAGATTCCATTAGTTGACCAGCCTCTACTTGTTTGAAGTTGTAGTGTGTGTATATACTCTGTCAAATCTGAAGCTTTGGTGGTAATCATGCTGACCTGTTTGGGTCTTTCATTAGAGTTCTTAACTTTTCATGTAAATATTTATTTTAACCACATTTCAAGTGCCCCAATATAAGTTTCAAATGTTCATTTACTTTCGCTTCTTCTTTTTGGTTATAGATGCGATGTCTCTGAAATTGACTTTGAACCTTTTTACTTTATATTTGTCAGTTGACTGATAAGTGTGGTTGTTTAGGTGTATCCTACAATGAGGTCTGCATTTGTTGACATTGTTAAGAATCGCGGGTTTAGAGGTTTATATGCCGGATTATCACCAACGCTGGTTGAGATCATTCCTTATGCTGGCCTCCAGTTTGGCACATATGATACATTTAAACGCTGGACCATGGTACATTTTATCTCTCATTTAAGTCGAATATTATTTTCTAAGTGTTCTAGTGCCTTCTAGGGTAAGGAAATGAACGAATTGAAGCCCCTCAAGCTATTGACATGATAGGATGACATAGTAGTACATCAGATGATAATGTTTTTATGTTCCAGTAAGTCTTGTGAAGTGCACTTCCTGGATTATTCACAACTTTGTGCTTGAAAATGTAACTTCTGATTTTAGTTCTTGTTTTTGTTCAGTATAAACTGAGATATAGTTAAGCAAATTTTCTACAAAGGACTGACTTGTTAGGGTTTATTTAGAGACTATTTAATTGTAATAAATTGTAGCTATTGTCTCTGACACTATGCAGTTGACTAAGCTTTTCCATGCTCAAAAAGTACCATTGGATGGTCGTAAATATTCAGGTTTATGAACCGTGGAATGCTTAAGAATTGCACACTCTAAAATGTATTCTTCTCTAAAGGACAAATATTGTTGCTTCAGGGGAAGTTCCAAAAGTTTATACTGTGTTATGGTCCTTGTGTATTACCTATAAATGATGACTTTTTTTTTTTTTTTTTCACTTTTACATATACATGCTGAGTTATCTTTGCCCAAATTATTTTGCTGCTTTCAACTCTAGGCCTGGAACCACTACAGGTCTGCTAGTACAATCTCAACCAGTGCTGAGAACAACCTCTCAAGCTTTCAACTTTTTCTCTGTGGATTGGCTGCTGGGACATGCGCCAAACTTGTCTGTCATCCTCTTGATGTGGTCAAGAAAAGGTTCCAGGTATGTCTCTGGACTTCTTAGAACGTAGCCGCAATATATAGTTTTGGTATCTTACTTGGTTTGGTTATCTGGATGGGTATGATGATTGGAGTGCTGAAAAGGATTCTATCTTATATTCCAATAATTATATTTGTTCTGTGAGAAAGTCAAAATAAAGAACCGTTTTGATCAACAAGAATTTGCTTTTCCCTTAACGGGTTTTTCATAGTAGTAACTGAAGATAATAACTTGAAGACACTGAATTTAAATTTCATTGGAAATTCATGACGTCCTTTCGTGTCCTGATGCCAAATCTGTTGGAATTCACAACTATATATTTCTGCACTTCCATAGAACTATTTGGAGCAAAAGAAGTGTGGAGTTTGAACTGATTTTATAGGGCGGGAATTTCAAAATTAGCTGTGACCTTATCGTTATTGGTTTTGGCTGTTGCAGGTTGAAGGACTAAGGAGGCATCCTAGGTATGGTGCTCCAATCGAGCACCGAGCATACACAAACATGCTCGACGCTCTACGCCGAATCTTGCATGCCGAGGGTTGGGCTGGTCTCTACAAGGGTATTGTCCCATCAACTATCAAGGCTGCACCAGCTGGCGCTGTAACATTTGTAGCTTATGAATTCTTATCAGACTGGCTAGAGTCTCTTTTGACTTGAGACTAACTACTATATTCTTTCTTCCATTTTGTTTTTTTCAACCATTGCTCATGTCATTCTTTTCACTATAATCTAAGGAGGCCCTCGTATTTGGAAGGCAGAGTCAATAATTGTTTCCCTTCGATATAGCTTCACACAGGCATGCAAGTGTTTGGTTGTACAGTAAAGGCAATGAGGGGAAAAATACATGTAGGGCTGAAAAGAGGAGTTTTGTATTCTTTTGAACAGCTAAAACAGTTTTATTTTCCTATGCAGCCCATGAATGGGATATCATAGTTTTTTTTAATGTCCTGGAAAATTTGCCAGTCAACTATAATGGATAGATTTAGAGGTAACAGTTCGTGATGTGTCCTCTATTGGGTTCGTATTCAATGAGTCGATTTTAACCTGAATTCAGTCGTTGAACCATACATGGTATCACAAAAATCAAAATACTTGTCTAAATAGAAATCTGTATCCTGAAAAATGAGCAATTCATACGCAGAACGGGAAATCCTTCAAAATGGGAAGCTTCAAATATCATGGAATATGTGGATGCTCCAATGCTTAGCAAAATTGCTAATATAATATTTTCATACAAATGCCTAGCTTAAACTTCCTTGCTTCCCAACAATGTTGACACTACTGAAAGAAAGTACTGTTAAATGGCATAGCATCAACAAACTGCAACTCCCAAAAGGAACAGATTCACAGAATATCATCCGCAATTCTGATAGTGTGCGGCCAACAAATTTGACATTGAATCAGAAACATACTCTCCCGTGAACTCAACGCTCCTTTATTTAACAGAATTTCATGTTAGCAATGCAAAAATGGAAGCCTGTGATTACTGATAACTTTTCTGTTTGTTGCTGTCTTCTGGAGGCAGTGATACAAAATGCAAGATCCGCTGAACCTGTGCAACTTCAAGATGAAACTTCTCAGCAATCTGGTGGATTTCCATTGGCCCATTATGATCATCAGCTTTGCCCTGATGCAGAAGCATGATATGCCGCAGCTGTGCCACATTCAGAGTGCCTGGAGTAGTGGGCCTTTCTTCGTACCTGTCTGAATCAGATGTTGTGTTGCGGAGCTTTGGCATGGGCCTGTTATACCTTTCAACCACAGCTGCCTGTTACCATAATCCAATAGCACTTTTAGTAGATCATCTTAAAGTGATAGACACAATCCAGCACTTGACTTCGATAAACTCATATAACCAGGCAAGCTGTGCTGGTCCCATGTCTGTATAAGATGGTATCATTATTTACAAACTTCAACTAGTTACAATCATGACAAGCAAGTTCAAGGGAATGACTTAAGACTTCACATCAACTGTTTTCCAGGTCAAATAATCGATGTCTTTGCTGTAACAAATGCAAAGAATTGTACATCAAGATATCACATATTAAAATTCTTCCCACGTTCAACAATGCAATGCTCATCAAGCAGTATAATGGTCAAATAATCAGACTCAGACATAGAAGGAGAAACGCAGAAAGGCTTCCAGCATAGTTAATGTCCACAATAGAAAATGCTTACTAATCACTAAACCGCTAATCAACTTAAAAATATGGGTGTGAACTGACCTCACCAATCTCAAGTTTTCCTCCAGGCTTTGTTCTGATTCTACCCACCATTTGACTAAGCATCATATCATACTGCGGGTCTCGTTCTTCAAGAATTTTTTCAGAACTAACTCGTGGAGTATCATCAGCTTACCCAAAGAACATGCACAGAAACAATATGAAAGCAATATGGAGTTAGGAAACCCGTTGTTCATAAGATTCATGGACATATATATGTAATAGGTCAAAACCAAAACCAAAACCAAACGTTCACTACAACTTCAACCCAAAGAATATGGTTATGGCAATAAATAGCAAAAATAAGTATCACTACCAGAAGGTAATGCTTTGTTTCAAGGTGTTAATCACAAAAATGCACATCTATGAGAGAAAAGCCACTGATATGTGAAACGTAACAAATAGCAGTTGACAAATTATTCAAAGTTACTAACACTAAGGAAGAAGAAATGACAATGAAGGCAATATGCAAGTGTTCCTTATTTGGTTTCTGACACACTAGTTTTGATCAATGCATAAAGATGTTTGCTTGTCACGTATTACCTAACAAACCACATCAATATTCCCATTGCACAAGCCTGCAATCAACAACAACCACACAGAAACCAGAATGCAAGAGAAAGCAGCATGAGCACAAAAGTTTAAATGAAGATTAATGTCAATGCTTGATATCTAATTTCTCACTGGTGCCTTTTTCAGAAACCAAATAAACCCCTAAACCACCGATTTCAGGCGAAACTATATGAGCTTCACCATTAACAAAAAAAATATTAGAGGAGAAAATGGAAATCCCTAACTGGAAAAATGTTCCAATTACACAGGAAAATCGAAAATGAGGTAACTAACCAGAACCAAGATTATCCTGATTGTGGTCATATTGGGCGGTAGTCCTCGAGATATCCACCTCGTCTTTGGCGGCCACCGGAGACCTAGGTTCTCCGACGGTCTTAGGTGTAGGAGATGGATCGGCAACACGAATTCTACCAGATGCTCGACGAAATGCTTGACCCATGCCCTCTTATGTTATATGTAATAGCTTCGATAACAATCAGTTCACAATCTCTGTTAAATTAGTAGTTGGAGTTGGTGAAGACTGCAAAATTCGTAGTGATAATCGCAAAGTCACAAGCTTTTCCTTGTTTAAGAAACTGAGGAGAAGAAGAAGAAGAGGTAGTAGTGAGCGTGGAGGACATACGCCGATTTGGTACTTTGTGAAGAAAAGCGCGATGAACTTTTCTGCCACGTGGCTTCCTTTATTGCTAGCCACGTCTAACATGCAGCTTCTTTAATTTGTGCCTTTGCTTGATTTAAAGAATCAAAATAGTTTATTTCAAAAAAAAAAAAAATTTGATTTTTTTTTTTTTTTTTTTTGGGTATAAACTGCAGGTACAATTTTATACCACCTTTGACTACCCTTTTGTTGATAATTTCAATTCTAACAGGCTTGAGATCAATATTCTTTCAAAATTAAATTCATTTTTTTTTTAAATAATTATAAATATTGCACAACTTTGAGCATATAACTATTGATTAGATGCACTAGTGTAAATAGAGTCAATTGCCTGCGTTTAATATGAAAATGGAGTAGGATTCAAGATTTCCTTTGAAATATACTTCCAACTATTAAGCATATAGATTTTATCTCTTATGAGTTTTCACCATTCAATCACACCACAAAAGCACATTTGGAGAGACTTTTTTTTTTGGAGAACTTCTA
This sequence comes from Euphorbia tirucalli, assembly GCA_039660915.1. Taxonomy (NCBI): domain Eukaryota; kingdom Viridiplantae; phylum Streptophyta; class Magnoliopsida; order Malpighiales; family Euphorbiaceae; genus Euphorbia; species Euphorbia tirucalli. The sequence goes on along the minus strand of CM077636.1, from coordinate 65,645,056 downwards.
CCATTGCCCCGGACCTCGGTGTTCCATGAACGACACGTCGGCAGACATTTTAGTTCCTTAATAGTTGACTTCAAATGAAAGTGAAAACAAAGAGGAAAAGTTTATCACCAATTCAGCATTAATCATCTCCTGATTCAAACAAGTGAATCCAACATTGCAGTATGAACAACATCTACACCAAGGATGAGACACAAATTATTTGCTCTGTTCAATGTTATTGAACAGAAAAATTTTAACAAGAGGAAGAATACAATTCTCTCCATCCTCCTTTATTGATGCTGATTAATGCCTGCTGAGTACTTCACATGGTGCTTGGTCTAATATGAAAAGCCGCATCGAAATTCCTCTGCAAATTAGCATCTGAAGAAGATAAGGATAAGATTGCTACACTGTTTATGCTACATTCCAGAAGCTTAGAAGTGCATAGTTGTCTTGCGCAAATTAGGAGATGAAAGATGCTGAAAATTCCATCCTATGAATGTGAATCTGTGATGCCAACTATACTTGAAGCTCACTGAGCATGTCACCATTACCATTACAGGCGGTATTCACTCTGTCATCGCCTTTGAAATCCATGACCCCGGCTGGACCAGCACCAAAGTTCTCAGTGATCCTCGTCCTACTACGAGCTCGTCGTGAAGGTCTTGATATTGAACTCTCCAGTGGAAAATCATCCCTATTGTGCTTCTTCTGCCTTATGCTTAAAAATCCACAAGCTAGAGCTTCTAGTGCTTTAGTGGTCAACGGTCGGTTTCTTGTGCTTTGTCTGCGACAATTCATCCTCCCCGGTTGCTCAGAAGTGGGATGACATGATGAGGTGGAGGTCTTAAGCATACCAGAATCCTCTGCCGATCCGTTTCCTTCATCATCCATTCTTTTGTTTGTCTCTGTTATTAAGGATTCATTCTCGATATGTTGAGGGATAGGAATGTTCAGATCAATCAAGGTCCGGGGTTGAAGCTTCTCATTCGGATGCTCATCAACGGGGGAGTTGCTACTGAATGTGCGTTCATCAGTAATATATGGGCTGCTTTTGGATGAAGAACCGGTGGATAATAACTTCGCTTGATGTGATTCCCGATCAGACAGAAAATTCTTTTGTAAATCAGGATTTGCTGCTCTACATCCAACCTCATCTTGTTTCAATCTTTCATCAACTGCGGCTTTGATTTTACTACAGCTTGTGGCTGTGCCTTCACACACAGTTAATCTTCGTCTACGTTTTGCAACTGGGGCAGAAATTTTTCTATCCCTAGTTTTTGATCTCTTGGCCAAATGAGCCTTGATGGGCTTATCTGGTAACATGTCATGACACTTGCCAGTTTTCTGTTCCTTTGCAAGTTCTCCAGGAACCTTGAAACCCGAGACAATTACTGTGGAACTCTGTTTTAAAGCATTGTTATCAGCATTGTTCTTTTCGGAGGAGTCTTCATCATCTAAATTAATCTTCATGGATTTTGAGGTATCAGTCTTGTTCTGATCAACACACTTGTCATCAGATGAATCAGATTCATTTGCAGTATCATCGGAGGAATCTTCATCACTTTCTTCAGAATCTATTCTAAAGGTGGAAATGTTCATTATCTCAACTGGCAAGCTTCTCAATTCTCTCACTTTGGTTTCTTCCCCATTAGGCAGACTTGTATCAACCACAGTAAACTTCATACTTTCTGCACTACGGCTTGGTGTTCGTGGCTTGAGATAACATCGCCGTTGCTGATCTGGAAAATCTCCTTGGTCCAAGACTTTCTCATTGGTCCACCCATTTTCACAGCCATTATCTACTCCCACATCAAGCTCAAGAAGAGCTGGATCCGAAGCAACTTTATTCAAGACATCACTGACGGAATCGAAATAGTGATTACCTTTCACTAGCTTCCTTCTTGAGAACTTCTTGACACCAGGGACTAAAAAGACCAGAGAATGCCTGGAAGCACCAACAAAACCGTGATCATGAGGCTGCTCAGAGTGCCACCCTCTTGCAAGTAAACGAGGCCAAACTGCTTCCCAGAAAAGGTCATTTGATCGAGCTTTGCTTAATCGATAACCTCCAGTCAGGAAATTGGTAATTTCCAAGGGAGATAGGCTAGAGCAAGCTTTACCAACCGGTATTTCTGGACGGACAGAAGCACCTTGATTTGACTTCGGATGCTCCATGGCCATCCCTGTGAGGTCTTGCTTCCCGGTACCGATTCCAACAGCCTCAATGAGGGTATTCAATCCAACTATAGTCTTGAGAGCAAATACATACTCTTCTAGTGACATTTTTCCCTCTCCATATGCCTTGGCAACCTACCAATGGAACAAATTACAAATTAGACAGCAATAACTTTGTTGTGCTGACAAAAGCAAACACAAATTTAGGTTCTGTGATTACAGGAACAAATTCTATAACTGCTGCAATGCCATTTTTAAGGACAACACTTGCAATTACAACTCTAATAATGATCAAGAGAAATTACAAAAAATTTACACCTGAAAAGTGAAATTGATGGTTATTCAGATTCCTTTTTGATAAAGAAAAAAGCTTCATATACACCAGACATGCTTATCAGCAAGCATACAAGGAAGAGCACCAGCACAACAATAACAAGTACCAATAAAGAGGGCAAAGCACATTCAGAAAAACAAAAGAGAATTCTCATGGAAAACAGATAACCGAGTTGTAAAGAGTCGATTGAAACCCTTCCCAAAAATTTAAAAAAGAAAATGAGAACACTCCTCAGCAAATCACAGCAAGAATGCAAATTGAAAAACTGTGATCAGCTTCCACATAACATGTTCATCAAATGCACTTTATGTAGTGAAAATTAGTCACGATAATAATTCATGAAAGCAAGTGAAAAAGCAAGTGAAAATGACAAACTGTCTTTAGAATAAATATAGGAGAACGCTCAGTTTTAACATTACAAATGACTTTTCTTTAAAGAGGCACTTAAAATTGAATTTCCCAAAAATCAGGCTTTTTCACCATATGCTGACTTAACTGGTCTGATGAGCTAGTGTTTTTATGCACGACTATTCATGTTTAAATGATCATAAAGAGAGATTGGAGCATCCATAAGTACTTGATAAAATACCTCTGTCAGAGTGTGTTGGCAGTCCTCCGATGCATGTAAGAACAAACGAGATAGCAGTTCTTGTTGAGTGGATCCTGAAAAAATCCTTTGCCCATATATACATCTTCTGCTTCTTATTTTACGGCAACTTGACCATCTTTGGTATTTGTCAGACCTATAAAACCTCCCATAATAGAACAAAAGTAGTTCTCCCATCTCTTTGGTCCCAACAAATTTATTTACTTGAACAAAATTCTTTCCGAAAATGTATAAACCGAGTAGAAAACTGGCCTCCTCTACATTACTCCACATGCCTCCAAAAGAACCCGGAACCAAACTATACCCTTTGCTATCGTGCTGCAAATGCAGTTGCTCCTTTCTTTCTTCAAGCAAATCTAGCTTCGCACTTCCTTCGACTTCTATCCCATCATGCAGTTTAATGTCCAAAGGCTCAGCCTTTACTTGTGAGCCATTGTCTTGACAAAGCTGTGTCCCATTAGTGCTATCATTTTTCATAGATTCATTTGTATTTGACAAAACATTTAAATGACAAAGAAATTCTTGTGGCTCGCGCTTAATGTTCTCCACCTTCTCCTTGATCCACATCAGTGAAATAGGCAATCCCACCAAAAATTCATGGGAAGCACCAGGCACGAATGTTGGATCGTTTCTGCTCTCTGTAAGATTGAGGTATGCAGATTTAGATAAAAGAGGAGGAATTTCAACCTGGAACTTATCTCCAATTCGAGGAAGCAGTTCGGGATCTCTAAAGGCATCACTTAGACCAAGAGCCTCTGGATACGCAACTTCATCTTCAATGCAATTCCAATCATGATTTGTTTTAACATCCATCTGCAACAAACATTGAAATAAAACAATCAAGATGGTTAATTCCACTTCAAAGATAACGAACAGGCAAAATCGGATTTGCGAAGCTACCCCAAGAATAATTTAACAATAGCTTTCCAAATATTATGAGCATTAGCTAGTAATTTCATCCTCCTGACTGATTTTTTCATTTTCTTTTAAATTATGAATTTTTTTTCAGAAGCACAGAAATAGCCCTCAAGTATGTAAGACTGAGCTGATTGATTATTCAAACTGTCATACAAGCAAAGAACCAACAATTCACGCAAGCATCCATTCTTGTTACACAAAAATTCATATCATTTTGCAAAGGTGATTACTTAATTAATTTTAAGCAAAGAAAAGAATTTTCTTCTGTATTTCTATTTTTCCAGGGAAAAAATAGATTATCATTTCTATTAGTCTATCTGCTGTACCAATGTCCACTACTGCAGCAGACAGACACTAAGTTCAGCTATTCCAGCTGAAAGACTAAATAAGTCTTCAAAAAATCAAAGAAAAAGTCTTTCATTTCCATAATAAATTAAATAATAATAATAATAATAATAATAATAATAGACTAAAAATAAATCTCCAAATTATGATTGATAAGAACTTTTAACTATTGTGCTCAGATGAGCACTAAATCTTAAGCAAAATTTTTTAAAAAAAAAATAATAATAATAATAAAACTGACAACGAAGGATATAGAAAAACATTTATAATTATACAGTGAGAATTAATCACAAAAAAAATAAAAATAAAAATTATAAAAATACGAAAATAATAATCCAAATTAAACATTAAAAAAAAAAAAAAGATGAAAAAAATGTCTTTCTCAGCAAATTCTACATGCTGAAAAATACTGCTGATATAAACACATGGAGCGGTATTTATACAAAAGGTAAAAAAAAAAAAAAAAATGCCAACAGTATCCAGCGAAATCACCAACCCCACAAAAGCAAAGATATAGTACCAAATACTAGCAAATTAGTGACCAGAGACTAATCTCAGATCCCATTTTTGAACCAACACTCGAAGAAGATGAACTAATTACTCCATCGAAATATATAATAATAACCCATTAACCGCATTTCTCCCCTCAACAAATCCCAACCAAACATGAACATTAATCCCAAAGCTATGAGTATTAACAAAACTAAAAACCAAAAAAAGATGAAGAAAAATAACCCATAGTTAACTGTGGACAACTAAAGAGTTGAGAATTCGAAAGTGATCCAAACAAATTCAAGTTAAACAACAAACAGCAATTAAATAACGAAAAAGACAAAGATGGAAAATTTACTATACCTCCATTGACGAAGCACGAAACTCGTCAAAACCCAAGTGCGAGAAGGCAACCTGAAGACATGGGTTACGCACCGATTGACAAGTTATAGATTAGAAATAAACAAAACGTGACCTTTTATACACACATACACAGTTGAAGAGAGAGAAACACTCGTACGCACACAAACATATTAAAAATAAAAAATAAAAAAATAAAAAATAAAAATAAAAATACTCTCCTTATAATTATATATCTAACAAAATGAAAATGAAGAAACGAGAAGATAGCTAGAGAGAAGAACCTTTATTAACAGAGCTGAGCTTTCATGGCTGTAAAGATTCAATTTCTCGTCTAGATTTTGAAATATATTTACATGATGATGAGAACGAGACAGAAAGAGAGAGAGAGAGAGAGAGAGAGCAAAGGGAGGTTCTTTCTTCTTTGCTAGTCGCAGCTTAGAGAGAGAAAGAGAGCAAATATTATACGAGATGAAGAGAGAGATGGAGGGAGAGAAGAGGGTTTTATTTATTTTTATTATTTTGGTTTTATTTTATTTTATTTTTTTTCCTTTTTCTTTTTTAAAGAGAGAAAGAGAAGGTGACTAGTCCATTTACAAGGATAAATTTTATAATTTCTCTAACCAAAAATAATACTCTATTATGTTTTTATTTTAGTGGCAGTATTTTATTTTAAAATATTCTTAATTTTTTTTTTTCAATTTATCACAATTTAATGTACATCCATTCTCATTATATTTATGAATATATTAATCAAATTTTAAAAAAATTATATACTTTCTTTATTCATGAATATAAGAAATATTCATCTTTTTAACATCAAACAAAGTATGAATAATATTTTTTTTTAACTACTACAATCATGATTTTTCTACCACATCTTTATTGATTATATTTTAAAACCATAAAATTTAGAATAAATTAAATTATCTATTGAATAAATCAATTCATCAATTGTCAATATGATAGATAAATATCGATAATATTTAATATTTTTTTATTTCGAATAAGAAACTAATAACTCAAAAACTGTTAAATTTGGTAGGAAGAGAGTAAATTTGTAGTATTTAGTGTTGATTTATTTATTTGTTTGTTGGTTTTTATTTTAGAGAGAGAAAGAGAAGGTATCTGTCTGGTCCGTTTACAAGGACAAAAATGATATGTAAGTTTTTTCTAATAATAATAATAACATCTATACGCGCCTTATTAGAGCGTGATTCACAGTTCCTTTATTCTTCTGTTTTTTCAGCTGAGTGTATCGATTAGATATACAAGGACCCTACTTCTTCTTCCAATCATTACTTGCCACGTAGATTATTGAGTCGAGGACCATTTGGAAATTAATCACCTATAAATTGGACACGGAAACAAATATGCAAGACCCAGAGGTTGTTTTATGGACACCAATTACGTGGGACCAACCAAAATAACTACTTTTTTTTTTTTTTTAGATAATTATAGGATTTCATTTTTTTCTTTAATTTTCGATATAGGCTATAATGCGATATGGATAAATAATTTGAAGTTCTTTTTTTTTTTTTTTTTTTCAACAAACCAAAAAAAGAATTAAAAATCTAGGCTCTATTTGTAAGAAAATAATCTTTTTATAAAAAATATTTTTGGAGAAACTTAAACACTATTTTAGAATTAATATGAAAATTTATTAATAAACATATAATAATATAATAATTATGGTCAATAAGTAAATATTAATAATAACTTGTATTTTCTATTTTCTTCTAGAAAAATAACATTTGCAAAAATGGAAATTTATTTCCTTTATTTTTTAAAAATTTCTCGTCAACAAGAAAAATATTTTTTTTACTCATTTTTCTTTTTAATTCACATGAAATATATTTTATAACAATATTTCTAGCAAAATAGAGAACTATGCCTATCCTCGTGGAGAATGCTCTAGTTATTATATTGAGTTGAACCATCTAAAATATGTGTCGACTAACTTTGCATATATTGATTAAATTCACTCAAAAAAATTAAATCGTAACTAGTCATAATTTTTATTGTTGAGTTTGTTAAAATTTTGATGTTTAATATTAATTCGCTTTTATTATCATTGAAATTCAACTCTTTATTTATTAAAAATATAGAGAGCGTGTGACACGTGAGATCAAACGACAAGTATTATAACAATAAGCACGCCACTGAACAATATACAATACTGAATGTCATAATCTTAACAAGTAGAGGGCCACAGTGCAAAATTTTCCAGAACTTCAAAGAAATTAATTTTTCGAATTGATGGTTTGATAAGTTTGCGGCGCCAATTACTTTTTTTTTTTTTTTAGAATAATAATAGTTCAACTGATTGGCCGATATAGTGGGTTGTACAGAAGTAACAATAGGAGCGCCGTAGAGTAAATTTGCTAAAGCCGGAAATGGCTGCCAGGGAGATAAATACAATTTTTATGTTTGTGTCTTACTCGCGGCAGATGAGAGTGAGAACAGAATTGGCTTTTCCAGTGGATTTGTTTCTTGAAATGACTTATATACCCCCGCGTGGATTTGTTGCCCATTTATTTAAATACTTCTGAAAAAAAAATATTTTAATTATATTATATAATATTAGTTCTTTACAAAATTAAATATAAATGTTTTAAGATAATCTAATCTATTTGTATTATATTTCATATATAAAAACATAAAGTTCGAATAAACTTGGCAGTGTGAAATTCTTATTTAAGAAAGTCTCATTCCACGTGAAGATTTAGATATTTAAGCTTTTCGAATGCTAATTAAGGTATGGTTACGTTTAATTATACCCCCAAATAGGTTTATAGCCTTAAATATTGGCTTCATTAATTGATTAATTATGATTAGTGGACAAAACTTAATTGAATCCAATAAAGATTAGTTTACATAAATATAAAACATATATTTATTTGTTGAAAGAGAATAAACGATAAGTAAAGTTTAGGGTTTTTTATCTAGATTTTATTGGAGTTTGTTATATTATTTGTGTATGTAATTAGTTTTTTTTTTTTCTTGAAATTTGTACGGGTTTGTCGGTTTTTCTTCGATCGTTTTTATGTCTTTTCGGTGATGATTCTGTTAGGAATACTAGTTTTTTTCGATAAAGATTTTTTATTGTTTTTTTATTCTACAAGCGTAGTATGATTAAACTATCATATTGATACCACAAGATTGATTTATTAGTTATGAAATCAAATAAATTATATTGAAATAATAAAAACTTTCCAACCGATGACGATGAAAGATATGAGAAAATTGAGGGTTACTATTGTAGTTTAAATGGATTAAAGTTGAAATTACGTTTAATTTCAGAAATTCTCTATCAATTCAAAATTAATGTAAGAAAAATAATCGAAATTTAATATGTGGGTTTCTATAGAATGGAAAATAAGAGGATACATATCGCAATCAAGTGGAGGTTTTAATCTCGTTGAAAAGTCTTTCTATATTTAATCTTTATATTCTTTTGACTTGTCAATTCTATATTGTATCTTTAAAAAGCAGTTAATTATGAACTGAAATTTGAAATTGAAAGCCTATTAATTAAAATTTGGTTCCGGTATGAAAACGATATATAATTTTTTGAAGTGAAGAAGATGGAGTAAATAAATTTCTTATTTTTTATTTTTATTTTTTTAAGAAAGTAGCCTAGATTTCAATTGAGGTTAGGGAATAAAAACAAAATTAGTGTAGGTAATTAGAGGCAGATCCCGTAACGAGGAACTCAAATCGTCCGTTTCATGAGTGACATACGAAGTCTTCATTTAAAGTGAAAACTACTTCAATTCAAGAAAATAATTATTTTTATGTTTTCGAATCATAATTGATGTAATCTACAAAAGAGATTACAAAATGGAGATCGAGCACGCATTTATACAACTATATAATTTCTCCAAGCTCGTTTTCGTAGTAAATTTTTGCAAATTTTATTATGATTTAGTTAAGTTTTCATTCCATTACAATTGAATATATATCGAAGAATTGACCAAAGGAAGACTATAAAGATGTGAGTCGTATCAGTAAATGCTCAATTTTAATTTGACAATAGTATGTAGTAGGCTTTTGTCAAAATAATTGAATAATTATTGTTTCCAACTGAAACTTAGTTTATATGGTACGACTAATTTTTCTGAAACAAACTCTTTCTCTCTAGTCAACTCCTTCATGCCTGCTGCCATTGATGCAACATATGAAATAATATTTGATAAAATAAAGATTACTAATTACTCCTTAATAAATAAAGGGTCATAATTTGTTTTTTTTTTTTTTTAAAATATCTAAACCTGTTAGATTTATCTATTCTCTCTCTCTATCTATATTTATACGTATATTTAAAAAAAAATAATAATAATCGGAGCTGGATCAAATTAATAATGCAAAAACATAATAAATAAATAATTTATCCAATATGGGCTAATTGTGATTGTGGGAATATCTAGTGGGCTTTAAGTCCAATTCCTTAACTAGGGCGTCTTTGGCCCATTGGATATAGTGGGCTTGGCTTTGGGTTTTCAGCCCAATTATGAAGCTTTGATCTTTTATAGTGGGCTGGGCTCTAATTTTTCAGCTTCCAATGAGCTCTACATTAAATTACTTATTAAATATACATAATAATAAAAAATAAAAAACTTGTGGTTTCACTTTTTTGCAAATAAAAGACTGTAGTTTCTCTTTTTTTTTTTTGGTTAAAAAATAAAGATTGTGTTATAAAATATTAACAAAAAAAAGACAATTAACATTTTTCCGTTAAAAATGATGATATAGCGTAGGGTATTTTTGGTTATTTCACATACCAATAATTTATGCGTAGGGTATTTCTGGTTATTTAACATACCAATAATTTACGTATATTATTTAAGAATTTTATATCAAGATTTGAATACTTTTTTTAAGATTTTTCAATTTGTTATGATTTTTTTTAAATTTATTATCATTATTTAATTTACAAAAATATTTGTGCTTTTCAGAAATTTTCAAAATTTATCATTGATGTCTATTGTATTTTTATTAACCAACTTGAAAATTTTGAGTTCAAAATGAATAAGAATACCCTATGTAATGTCATGATTTAATTTTAATTGTCCTTTTTTTTTTTGTTAACATTTTAAAATACAATCATCTTTTTTTAACAAAAAAAACCACAGTCCTTTATTTGCAAAAAAGTGAAACCACAAGGTTTTTTTTTTTTGTCATTTACCCTAATAATAATTTTTTTTTTCTCTTTATATATATTTTATAATTATTCATTATATTTGTATAAAGAAATAGATTTGAAAATTATAATCAATAGTAAACTTCTGGGACATCATACTCATCCTTTAAAATGATAACAATATAGTGTTGATTGATTCTCTTTAAATTAATATAGTTTATTCATAAAAGATAAAAATGATGCATAATTTAAATCAAACTGTATATTGTTGCTTGTTTCAAGCAAATTGAATAAGAAATTAAAATATATATAAAAAAAACCATTAATTTGTTCTTTCAAAAAGTTATTTATCTATGATAAGGCTAAGTGATTGGACTCTCCCTCTCTCTTCGTATATAGAATTTGACTATTGATGTAGTGACTCAAATCTCATCCATTTCATGCATAGGACAAGTAGAAATACCATAGGATAACACAAACATAAAGATGTGTAGATGGATTAAATTTTTAATTTAAAGAAAATTTTGTCCACACTTGCATATAATAGGAGATGTTGTCTCATTGCATACACTCAAACTAAGTCTTATTGGTAGGAAAAAAATCAAAAAAGATTCCAAAGCATTAGAAAAAGGGTCTAAATAGTAACTAATACTATGATTTTGATGCTAATGATGGAAAATATGTATTAAAACATTCTAATAGTATGAAAACAAATTGAATTATTGCGTGTTTTACTTATATTAACGAATATGCTTGTTAAAAGAAATGAACAAACCCGAAAAAAATCTGTCACTATGAGAAATGTTATATTTAACATAAAATAGGTCTTGCAGCAGCAAAATTTAAAAAGTTTATTTAACAATAATATTTAAAAGTTACAGTTACATGTATATCAATGACCCGGGAACGAACCAAGCGGAAGCTGGTGGGCCTGTAATGACCTTATCCTAAGAGGGGTGGCGTCGGGGTGGATTGCCTGAGCAAGGAGCGGCCTAGTAAGGGGTGGCGTCGGGGTAGAGAAACCTGAGCAAGGAGAGGCCCTAAAGGATGTCGATTGGGGGCAGAAATGAACCGAATCTATACTGGAAATAGAGTGTTTTGAGACTGTACTGGTATGAGACTGTATAATTAGGAAGAGCTAGATTTCGAGACTACACTGGTATGGAACGGTACAATTGAGAAAAGCATAAGAGATTTGATAGGTACTACCTATACCAACAAGATGCATTAATAAAATTATATCATTTTTCTGCTAAATACATACAACAAAGACTTTATTACTGACGGATGTTATATTTTACGTATTTCATATATGTACTAGTCCAATAATATTTAATATAATCATGTTAATTATACATATATAGTCTAGGTACCAGAATACCTAGAGCCAATAGGATTGGTACAAGTGGCACATCAAATGCAAATTTAATTAACATCTATATATGAATTAAAATATATAATTGACAGATTACTTAATTATATATATTTTTCTATATCTTAAAAAAATGCTTTTCATCTACCGTGAAAAGAATGAACATTTTTTCTGTCTCATGCTTTGGTATATATCTTCCAGTGAAGCATTCAACAATTACTTTCTTTTCCTACTAATTAATTAATTAATTAATTAATTAATTGTGAATTAGAATTTTCTTCGAATCAATTATTTCAAACAGTCCTAATTGAATCACATTAATATAATAGTAATAATAATAATAATTAAATTTTGCACTGATAATTCTTCCTCAAGAATATTCCTATGTTTAAGTACATACAAAATTAAAGCATAAAGAATACTAATTATCTATATGTTCAACTGCTAATCATGTAACCTACGGACTGATATCTTCTCTATATATATCCTCAATTTTCTTTTTTTCTTTATTTATTTTTTTATTTAATCCTATTTCTTTTCTTTCTTTTTTTTCACTCTCTAACCCTATTTATTCATTGAGATCAATGATAGGCAAGTCACTTGCTTTTAATTTGTTTATATTAGATGCAGTGGTCCTAATGTTTTAATTAATTAATTAAGTTCGAATAATTAAACTGAATCCTATTGTGACACATGCACCAAGTAATTAAAAAAACAAGAAAATTAAAAAAGGGAAAATAAAGATTCTGATGAAATGGAAGTGGGTGTCACAGTTTATTGTAAAGAATCTCTACTTACTATGAAACACGAAGAAAATTGAAAAAAAAAATAAAAAAATTGTAAGCATACTTAGTGACGGACCGAGGATTAAATTAGGTATAAATTATCTTAAATCAGGTTAGTGGAACAAAAATTTTAAATTACGTATAGATTATCTTAAAAAACAAAAAATATAAATAAATTTGTATGACTTTTTTATAAAATAAATGGGATCTACCATAAATTAGTGAGGTCAATATCATAGATTTGTAATTTATATATATATAAATTTATAAAAAAAAAAATTGAGTGGGGTCAATTGACCTGCTCAAATGTATATGGCTCCCTCACTGCGACCTTACCGTTTGCAAATTAGAAAAATCTAAAATAGTAGCCGAGAAAAGATTGAGAAAAACTAAAAAATTTATGATGATTATAATTTAGGAAGAGTTTCAATTTAAATTACTTAGGACCTTTATATATATATATATATATATATATATATATATATATATATATATATATATATATATATAGTTTTTGTCAATTTTTTCTCAGCTATCGTTAGTCATACATGCTGAATTTGTGGAAAAAGTTCTCATATCTAAATTTTATTAAATACATAAATAAAAAGGATGAAATGTTGTAATTGACATGCACTAAGCAATAACCTCTAATCACACATAATTATTTTAGTAAAAATATATGTAGTTGCATATAGGGTTGTCAATCGAGTGGTGGGGGCCTGTTCGGACGGGGATAGAGAATCCCGGATTAAGATCCTCGCGGGGCTTGTTTTCGTTTCTTAATCGGGGACGGGGATGGTAATAGCTCTACCCGCCTCGCGGACCCCCTTCCCGATCCCCGTTTAAAACCCTCCGAGATCTCCGGTAAATTTCCCGTTTAAATACCCAAATCCCCGACAATTTCCAGTTTATTTTTCTTTATTATTAATATTATTACATTATATTACATTATTATTATTTATAATTTATAAATTTATAAACTAAAGTAAAAAGAACAATAATCTCTCATGAATAATTATTAATTATATGTTAGTATATTGGGTAATTGAGTTATGAGAATTTTATATCTATAGTTTAATGCATGTTTAAATAAGTTAGAGGGTGAAAATTGAAAATTTATAGAGTTTTTTTATAAAATTGAAAATTAGTTTAACGGGTATGGGAATCCCAGCGGGAAACCGATTCTCCACCTGACTCAGGGATGGGACAAAAATTTATTCCCAATTAATAAACAGGACAAGGACAAGGATCTCCGAACAATCTAATGACGGGGATGGAAAGTATAATTCCCACCTCGCCCCATTTATAACCCTAGTTGCGTAAAAGAATTGAGTTCAATTTTACAACATAGTAATTAATCAAATAATTGCTTGCTGTCGCATAGGATGATGCAATGTTGAGTAAAATTTAAGCCATATTTATTATTTTATTATGTATTGTTTAATTTTTTTACTGATCAATTTACTGAGGTAGTAATCCTAGCCAAGATAATAATATCATCAACCTTTATTTTAGCTTTTTGTTATTTTATTTAAATTAAACTGTTCCCACGTATACAATTAACAAAACTCTCTTTTTTTTTTAAAAAAAAAAAAAATCCAATTGTTAGAAATTTGGGTGGATGATTCTTGATGAAATTTTAGTCTCCAATTTAAAAAATCCAATTCCTTTGTGAAACTAATCAAATAATTAAACAACTTTTTTTTAATATGGTTTTTAAATATTTATGTATTTAATAATTTTGAACATGATTCTTAGTATTAGTGTGTTTTTATTATTATTATTTTTTATAACGATTACTAGATTGTTAATAATGAAAATAAGCTATATTATTTCTTTTCCCTTTTATTTTAGGTATTTTTACTTGGTTTTTCCCTCGACTAGAATATTTTTATATAGGATTCGAACTTAAAATCTTTATCGAAATAAGACTCTTACCACTCATATCAACCTTAATTAATAATTCTCATATATTACTTTATTTTTTTTTCCTCTATATATCTTGTTATTGGATTATATACGTTTGTTCTCTCTTCATAAAAGTATGATCTGTCGTTAATTACTCGTTCCTATATTCGTTACTAATTAATTCATTTCAGTAAATATTATTATTCTTTTTTTTTCCGATAAATCAGTAAATATTTTTCAATTTGTGATTACTTAGGATTTCTATTTTGATAAGACCAAAACAAAACAATTACTATTTTGTTTTAAGACTTATTTTATCACTATAAAATAATTCAATTTTTTATATGCACAATTAGGTACTCATTTTGTTTCTTAATTAAATTATATATATATAATTTAATTAATACGACAAGAATTTTTAACTATTTCAACTTGTGGAGTATTTTAATATATATATATCCACTTAAAAAAAGTTAAAACATATTTTTTTTATGGTTGATATTATATTAATTAAGCAATTCCAGTCAATTTCAAATTTCAAATTCGTATTATTAATGATTAAATCTGCAGAGTGTTCGTGATGAGGCTCCACTGCTTCCATGTGGAGCGAAATGAATCTTGATTTTTGTTTGACCAGAGGACTAGGTAGGTCCACATCTTAATTTCTTCTAATGGAAATTCAGATCAAATTAGAGCCTTTGGAAACCTGATTAAATAATTAAATGGCTGTTATGGTCGGCTTAATCACATGCTATGTAGTGAACACAATCACACATTTCACAACAGTATCAATGATATCATGTGAGGGTAAATTACAGTCCCGGCCCTCAAATTAAACATTTTTTTTACAATTTAACCCCTTCACTTTTTGAAAACATAATTACTCATATTTCATTAAAGTGTAACATGAAAGTCCAGTCTTAACAGAAACTTACGATAAAGTGAAATATCTATTCTATCCTTAATATAACATTTTTAAATTGTTTTACTCCTGATATAAAAAGAAAATTTAAAAATGGGTCAAATATGTGACTGAAGTTGTCTAGTTTAGTAAATTGTTGATTATTTCAACAATCTTTTTACGAATATTTGACTTTTTAGTTACACTTGAAGTTTAAGAATTTTTATTTAATTATAAAGTGAAGTTGAGGGGTTAAACTATTAATTTGCCTAAGTTAAAGTGTCATGACTACGAATGTAGTCTATGTGCCATATATGTGAATAAGCAGTGAAATTTGAGACTTGCTCATCCCAAAAGTTATCTTACGGAGAGAATCGTCTCATTAATCAGTTAAAATTAGACCTATCTATGGGTACTCAGCCCCGTTAGGTCTATCAAAACCCATCCGCCTTGGACCGGGTTGGAGCAAATAAAAATTGAAAAATCCCGGTCTAATTTTAGGGCTGGGTTTGTGCATCACTAATATAGGACGGGCCGGCCTCTTTTAATATTATATAATTTATAATATTTTTTATATACAAATTATATTATATCATTATAAAATTTAATATTAAAATATATTATTAAATATTTTAATATTAAATATATTATTATTAGGCGGGTTCGACTGGGTTTGGGATTTGATTTTTATATCGGCACGAGCTGGACTTGGGTTCAATGTTTCTTTACTTAGAGCGGCTAAGTCCAGCCCATGGACAGATCTAGCATGTCCGGAATCGTTTGATGAATGACATGTCAACAGTTGTAATGATGTACAGCTTATCGAACTAGTGTGGACCATAATAGAAATTTTAAATTCACATAGTATATAAAATGATTTTTAATCTCTATAGCAAACAAATGTGGAATATATACCTAACAATAGGAACATTTATACGTATAAATACTTTTGTGTATATATATATATAGTAATAAAGAGAGAGAAGGTATCTTGATACCTTGAAGGAGAATATGTAAGAGCAAGTCCACAATTTGAATAATCAAGAAATAAAATGGATGAGAGTGAGGAAAGTAGTAGAATCATCAGAGAACAAGACTGTTTGTTACCAATAGCAAACGTTGGCCGGATAATGAAGCAAATCCTGCCGGCGAATGCAAAAATCTCGAAAGAAGCTAAAGAAACGATGCAAGAATGTGTATCGGAGTTCATTAGCTTTGTGACCGGCGAAGCATCGGAAAAGTGTAGAAAAGAGAGAAGAAAAACCGTTAATGGAGACGATTTATGCTGGGCTATGGCAAATCTAGGCTTTGATGATTATTCAGGCCCTTTAAGAAGGTATTTGCAAAAGTATAGGGAAATCGAAGGGGACAAATCCGCAAACCAAGAAAAGCCAAGCTCTAGCAATATTTTGGATCAAGAAATTGATGAAGGAATTAATCAACATGTACTTCCAGCTGATCAAGTTCCAGGCATTTTTAATCAAATTTCTTTTAATCAAGATTAGAGACCATTGATTATGACTTCTTTCTTTAATTAACCCATGATGATGATTAATTTTGTAAATTATTGGTCAAGATTTTTATGGTTTTTTTTGGGTATGAGTTCTCCTCATTAATATATCAGTGTTAGATTACACACTGTGTATTCAATGAGTTTGATATGATGAAATCTAAGAGCGAAGAATCAATTTTAGATCATCATTTGTGTGCTTGGTTTTTGAAGCATAATTACACTTTAAGAGTCGATTTGAGATTTGGCTCGTGCTGCTAATTGGGAGACAAATTTCATAAAATTTGTTCCTTTGTACCTTCACAGGAGTCTATCACTCTGTAAGCATCTATGGTATTTTATTTGATGATTTTTATGGTACTATGTTTGGTAGATCTAGTTATAACCAAAAAATTTGTTGTGTGTCGAGAGTAGACTACTAGCAGCACACATCAGAAGCTCTCAGGTACAGGTCTGTAGTTTCTTTTCTTTGTAGTTGAATTAAGCTCTTTTTGACATAATATGTCGTAATTGCTCGGAAGTAATCTACTCACGTCACACAATAAAAACTCTCCATTACCAATCTGTAGTTGTTTTCTCTATTATTGAACTAGCTTCTTTTTTATTTTTTTATTTTTAAAAAAAAAAAAGAAAGAGAGAGAGTTTTGGTCAAACTTTTATCTTCCATAAGAGATCAATGAAGCAGCTGCAACAAAGAGACCAGGTAAGTTTCATCACTACACTGTCCTCAATTAACTCTTAATCTGAAAATTTGTTTATATTTTGTTGATATGTAAGTTATTTGTGTTATTTTGGTGACAACATGAATTTTGTAATTTGCTGGCTTTTGTTTCATCTACCTTTCCCTTAGGGGATAATTCTAGAAAAAAGCACATTATTAAGCTCACAAGCATATATAATTTCAAGGATGAAGTCATTGTATTTGTATTTGTGTTTGTACACTTCTTGAGTTCTCGGTTTCTCTTTTAAAGATTTATCTTACTTTCGGTGAAGTATAAAGATTATGATCTTAATTATATACATAATTAAGGTTATATACATTTACTATTAAACGGGTAAAACGTTAAAAGTACAATATGTCTAGGGTTAGGGTTTCTTTATTCAAGAATTTGAGGAAGGGTGGGGACCATTAATTCATTAATTAAATCAATTAGTAGCTACACTTTGTATTATTTTCTAATTTTCAAATATCCCAAACAATTAAAGTTTACTTGAGTAAATAAAGAGTGAAAAGACTTAAACCGTGTCTGATAGGATTTTGGTCTAAACACATATTTCGATTTCTGTGTTTACCATAGTTATGAAAACCGGACCGGGTTCGACCGGAACCAGAGGTCAGACCGATCGATTTCTATCCGGTTTTCACTTTGGTCAATAACCAGTCAATGTTCGGCAGGACCGGCCGGTCGAACCGGAAAACAGTGAATCAGACAGGTTTTTCGGTTCGACCAGACTTTTTTTTTAAAAAAAAATTATTTAAATATAAAATTTAAGTTATTATTTTGAGGTGTTTTTAATTAAAATAAAATATAGTTTGTATTTTTAAATTATTTTAAAATAAATTAACATTTAATTGTAACTATAAAAACTATATTTCATAAATTGAGTTTTTTTAATTAGTATATTGTGTTTGAAATGCTTAAACTTAAAGAATTATAATAAAAATATTCAAATTTTCATAAATTATAAATATAAAAACAAAAATATTTTAATATTTTAATATATTTATTAAATCCGGTTCGATTCCGGTTTATTCCGGTTTAATCCAAAATCCATGAATCGATCCCTTCACTGGTTCGATGACCGGTCCGGGTCTGAAAACCTTGGTGTTTACCATCCTTCTTCCTTCCAATCAAACACGCTCTTTGAGATATCGAGCTCAGGTCCTACTTGTACGTAACAAATTTTAATTGAGGAAGAAATAGAGAATTTAGCTAAAGGGTTCCTGATTAGTTTCGGACCAAGTAATCAAATTAAATTATCAATTTTCTTTTTACTATCAAAAGTTAGGAGATAGAAAGAGCGTATTTAATCCAAGGTTGAGGAAGGAGACTCCAATAATATATATTGTAGTAACCTGAATGAAATTTAGGTGGAATATATTCACTTCTTTACCGCTAAATCCATCCCATACATGATAGGCTAATTAAATTAGAAATGTTGATGATTTTTCCTAATTGCATCAAAGGACTCGGTTTGCAGCTTTTTAGATTAGGGTTTCGAACTAAAAGAGATTGAATTTGAGAATGGTCCAATTGATTTTGGGATTTCTTCACACTTATCAAGGAATTTTCACCAAAAAACAAATGTGAGTCCACACACATGGGAAGATGCATCAAAATAAGAATAAGACAGAAAAGATGGGAGACAAAACGATTGACTTAGCCTTGAAAACATCAGCCAATCATACTTATGCCGTACGACATCACTAAACTTCAATTTCCTGATAGGGAAGAATATTTGTTTTGTTCTCCCATTTAAATCACCAATTAATATTCAGCTAAACCAAAAAAAAAAAAAAAAAAAAATTTAGAAAGACCAACAAATTTTTGCTCAATATGCATCTAGTCGGTACAAGTATTAGATCGGTTTATGTTTTGGTATCCAGTAAGCTTGTACAAACCTACAACTAATAGGTCCGCTTAAGTCCGTCTATTTTAGAATCCGATTTGGGATGTATAAGAATAAGAAAACCATTTTAATGAATAAAGAAAATCATTTTCTAAATTTATAAGGAGTTTTTAAAATCTTTCCTTGAGTCATAAAATATATCACACACATCTTCCATTTTTAATTACTAATTATGATTAATCTCCGCATCCACAAATTCTAATCATAATTCCTTTCCTTTCAATCCCAATTAGTGGAAAATGCCAGGAATTCCATAGGAATGAGAAAATTAAAGAAGTAAAACTTTAAAAAACATCACACAGAACACAACTCGATAGTAAAAAAAAAGTTCTAACATAGACAAAAAAATCTTATTGAACAAAAAATTCCTAAAAAGATTAATCGGCTTAATTAAATTTAAACCTCATAAGTCATGCCTACTTTGAGCAAACGCTTTCGAGAAACCAAATAAACTTCATCAGGCAGCCTCACAGTTCTGCTAATCCAATTAAAAAGATAATCAATTGTTAATCTCTTCACTAATGATGATCCATTTGAAGCCATCACAAATCCCTCTCCCATTAGGTACACAGCTCCATCCTTCAATGCCTCATCAACCAGCACGAGTTCTCTTTCCGTATCATTCCCATTTTCATTCTCGCCTTGAATGAACAACTTCAACTGGTCCGCCATCATCCCCTCAAACGTTTCCTGATCCTTTCTTGAATCTCTGTATCCATACCTCACGATACAGTGGAACATCATCTCACCCCGCTTCACTCTCTGAAACAAGAACCGCTCCTCGAAGGCAACTTTGCTAATCGGCAAGGACTTGATGGAGACGAAAACCACAACCGAATGCAGCGCTGAGACACTAGAGACATAATGGGTGAAGATAGGAGTTATGCCATGGACTAATGGAGTGTAGAACAAACCGAGTCCTTTTAACGCGATGAATACTTTGGTCTGAGATTATATCATTAAATATTTGTACTGAAACCTTGTTTTCGAGCTCGTATGTGTACTTCTTTCTGTACCCGTAATTCCATATGAACATTATAGATACCACGACGAAGCCAAACAGCAATGGAAGGTAGCCTCCGTCAGTAAATTTGTAAAGTGTGGAGCTCAAAAATGAAAGTTCAAACACTCCAATGGTCAAGACATAGAGGATTATGAGTAAGATATGTGTCTTCCATATCATTATCATGATTAGGACTAGGAAGAAAGATGTAATAACAAACACAAATGCAACAGCAATTCCTGCAACAAAAATTGCACAAGTCAAAAGTTAATTAAGAGACAATTAAATTGTAATTAATTAGTATATAAGTAAAATTAGAATACTGACCATATGCATTGCCAATTTGCAATGTGTTTTTGAAGCCAAGAGTGACTCCAACACAGGCCAACATTAAAATTGTGTTGATCTCAGGAACATAAATCTGTCCCTCGTACTTTGAGGATGTATGAACAACTTTCACACGTGGGAAACAACCGAGTGCTACAGCTTGTTGGATGATGGAGAAGGAAGCTGAAATTAATGATTGACTAGCAATAATGGCTGCCAATACTGCTATAACAAACTGGTACCAATACATTGTTTCTGTGACAAAATAAAATGGGTCGATAATTAAGAGATAATAGAGTTAATCAATAAAGGGATCATACGGGTTAATTTTACTTTTTAAGTTTATTGGGGAATTAAGATCAATTTTATGGTTATCCTACAAAATAGTGCAATATTGTTCCTGTGTTATGGACCCTAGCTCAACTTTAACCTCTTGTGCAGGAACCGTTGGTAATTTTCATTGATATTTCCGTCGAAAATGGCAAATCTGAAGGGTCAGCTTTGTCCCTAAAGTAAATGACACAATATTACCCTCATGGTATAAGCTCTACCTCTATCATGGAAATTCCAGCTAAATTTACCCTTTTCTATACAAATAGCAAACATAATTAGCAAAAAATTCGTAGAAAAATAATAAACCAAAATCGTTTTGTACGGTAAGGGTAAAACTACCGAATAAAATGCCATTTTGTACAATAAAGACAAAATTGATATTCTCCAGTAACCGTATGAGTAAAATTGACCCTTATTCTATAAAATTGCAGGCAAGAAAAGGAAGAAATACTTACTAGGGACGGATTTGTAGAAGCCTTGAGCACCATCGGCTAAATTATGATAGAGATAAGAACACTGACCAAAATAGCACAATATTATGGAGGGAATAACAAGAGAACATGAGCTCAATCTGATGGAGAGGACATTGAAGTGACCCAAATCAGCAAACAAAGCCTCAGAACCAGTTAAACAAAGAATGACACCACCGAGGGAGATCCAGGCTTGTTTCTTTTTGGTCGCTAAATAGTGAAAAGCGTACCATGGATTTACAGCCTTAAGTACACTGGGTTCGTGTTTGAAAATGTTGAAAATCCCAATTAGAGCTATGGAAAGGAACCACAGTGTAAGAATTGGGGCAAAATTGTAACCAACTCTGTGTGTTCCAAATCTTTGAACTTGGAATAGAAGGATTAGGATTACGACTGATATCCACATTATGGTTGTATCAGTTAGTTTATCACTTGCTTCTTTTATTCCTCCAACTGCTGATAACACTGCACAAAATTAACAAGATCCAGTCACCCATAATTAGGAAAAAAAAAAAAAAAATTATCGGTCTATTCTGATTTGGACTTAGTTAGCCTATCCTGACTAATAAATCTGTTGAAATTGTACATTTTACAATTCAGCACAACACTTAATTAAGGAATTCATTTGAGGTCATTTTAGTTAAAATTGAGAGTAAAAAAAGGATCTGGTGCCATATAAAATATGTTGGATCTAAAATCTCAATTGAATCTCAAAGTTCTTTTGCCTTAGTTTTTAGCCAATCATGAAATTTGTAAATTTTAAATCTACAGATTTATTAGTGGAAGCCTAGATTATCAAATAAATGGGAATTCAAGGGCTAACAAAATAAATTTGATCTTATAATTTTGATGAATTATATCTTTTGTGTACCTGAAATGCAAGGTGTGAGAATTCCATCTCCAAGAACCATGGAAACTCCAAGCATACCCATAATCAAAAGTGCAAACTTCATAATGTAGCTATTTTCAAGCTTCGATTTAAGAGCTGAAGCCATTTTCAACCGTCCATTTGGGGTCTCCAGTTCATAATTAGACAACTGTGAATCCTCAGCCTGCTGATTTGGAATCATGTTCAATTTTGCATTTCGACATAGCAGAGAATATATCGCAAATGTTCCTCCTAAGAAATTTATAGAACGTCACTCTCATTATTAAATCAATTGTAGCACTAATTATATAAAAAAATACTAGATAATTAATTACCTTCGCCATTGTCATTGGCAGCTAAAACCACGAACACATACTTGACCAATGTGATCATAACAATGGCGTAAAATATCATACACAAAACACCAAGAAGATCTTCTCTTTGCTCCACTCCATTAGGAAAAATTCCAGGTAAAACATATAATGGAGATGTTCCTAAATCTCCATAAACAACTCCGATGCATTGAAATGCAAGCTTCAGTATTGATTTGTAATCTTTCTGCAATTTTTAATTAATTTCAACCAGTTAACTACTTATCCATAATTGTAAATTGTATATATAAACATAATTTTGAATTAAAATATTAAAAGTATATACGCACGTTGTTAGTATTACGACCATGAGAGCGAATTATATTCGCCTCCAAATCGAATACATCTTTCTTCACGAGAGATATTCCGTTGGTGTTTTTGTTGTCGGTTATGGTATGATTTGAATGATTACTTTCTTGTGGTATGTCAATTCCTTCTTGTATTTCCGGCTCCATAATTCTGAAAATTGAACTCAGTTAATTAACAAATTGATAATATGCTGCAAGAAAAATAAAACAATAGTAACAGATTACTAAGGAATTCATATCCTTGTTAATTTGCTCATTCCTAATTAGTGAGGAGCAGAATGCCAAGGAAACTGGGCGCTAAAGGCAATTCATAAGGAAAATTTCATAACTACCAACGGAATTTCAGTGTGATTTTATTTTTTGGTTGGTATTTTTTGTTTTCGTTTTATATATCTGGTTAACATAAAATAAAATATTGAGAAACCCTGGAAACACAAAAGAAGGGACAGTTTAATTTCATATTAATGAAAAAGAATAAGGTGTGGATTGTTGAGATACCTTATTCGGGTGATGAAGTTTGATTATGTTGTTAATATTCCTGCAAAATTGGAACTTGAAGAGGAAGATGAATCAAATTAATCAGCCACTCTAAATTCCTGGTTGCGTATTTAATAGTCAAGAAGGGACAGTTTCATATGTGCAAGATATTGTTTTTCTTTCCTCCGATATATGGAAAGGAATATTTAATTAATTAGCTGAAACTCAGTAAAATTCTAACTCTGCCTACACGCTTTCTACTGCTAATCGTATTCTTAATTCCAAATCCAAACATAACTACAACAGGTTGTTATCTGATTATTGTACTTTGGTCAACAACAGGTTGTTCAAAAAGGTGATTTACTCTTCTATGTAACTACGGAAAAATAATTGTTTTTTTTTTTTTTTTTTTTTTTAATGTGTGGATAAACAACGTAATTTATTATTTTATTTATATATTTTGGGACAAAATATCTTAAAATTAGGGGTGCACATGGTCGGTTAACCGGTCCATGTAGACTTTTAGAAACGGTTAACCGTTTGAACAGTTTTTTTAATTTACTAACCATACACTGTCCTTTAAATTCGGTTAAATATTAGTCGGTTAACCATTAATTTCGGTTGGTTAACCATTTACGAAATAAACATTATGATTTTGTTAAATTTATAATATTTGAAACCTCAAAAAAATAGACCATAAATCTCAAATGTCAAATAAAAATATAAAATAACAAACCATAGTCTTAATTAGTAATTAAAATAATATTTTAACCATAAACTCCAATAATTAAAATATTAATAAAAAAAAAGTTCCCAAACATAAAAATTGTTACACAAGATCAAACATTAATTAATGAAATTGTTCTTCGCTGTTCGTTTTTCAGTGAGTGTGAAATTAAGAATTGAGAGGAGATAGGATTGGAAGGGAGTAAACGTGACTACTTGGTGTTGTACAGTAAGGAAGTAAAATAACATCAAAGGTCTAAATGCTTAACTTATTATTCATATTACCTATATATATATAATTATATAGTTTTTCAAGAAAAATATTTGTAAAAATTTGGTTAACTACGAGTCCACATGGACTTTTGATGTAAAAACCTAAACCGTAACCATAACCGTTAATTTCTAAAAATAAAAACCGTACACTAGTCCATCAGTTTCGGTTAACCATATTTTTAGCTCGGTTTCGGTTTGGTTTCATAGTTTTTCGGATTTTTTTTTTTTTTTTTTTTGTGCACCTCTAGCTAAAATCAAAATATCCTACTTTTTGGGTAATTGACTTTTTGTGGGTACTAATTATTTATTTTGAGGTATATAGATTAGCATATTAGTGATTGATGTTTTTGCACATACCATACTGCGTAGAAATCCCTAGGCTTTAAGTCTTCAAAATGGACCTCCCTTCAGTGACATTGGGTCACTTTTAGAATTTTGTATAAATTATTAAGAAATATAGTAAGTTACATTGTAACTGGTCATGAATATTAATAATATGTTACATGTATCTTAGATTCTGTAATAAGTATTATATTTACATGTATCATAAATTCTATCAAAATAATATGTTATGTGTATCGTGTACTCTATCATAGATATTTATGTATAATTGTATTATAGATTTTATACACGTCTTTAAATGATGCGTTATGTTTACACGAGGTGAATTTCGACAAGATTAAAATTGAAAAAGTGAATATATGACTAACTACACGAGCTAAAAATACTATTTTACTCACTAATTTACTTTATGTTATATATGAATTGGAGGATGATTTTTCGTATTTGTTGATGTGATAATTATGTAACGTGAATCGTTTTAAATATTGAGAATCATTTTCTTTTTGATAAAAGATAATCTCAGATCCCATCACAAATAATATATTACGTGTATCATAGATTCTATTACAAGTAATAGGTTACGTGTATCGTATACTCTACCGCAGATATTTATTCACAAGTGTATTATAGATTTTATACACGTCTTTAACAAATGCATTATGTTTACGCATTGTTGATATGTTAGAGGATAGGTAAATTTTACTTTCTAATATACTTCAATGCCATATGTGAAGTCAAGAACCATTTTTTACATTTGTAGATCTTCTAATTACGTAAGCCCATCGTTTTAGATATTTAGAATAATTCTTTTTAATAAAAGATAATCGTTTTATTCATCAAAGCAATATATAACATTTAACGTTTGGATTTTAGACTTAATATATATACATTTTTTTATCAAGATTTAATATTTTTTGGTTGAGGGAAGAAACCCAATATGATGTTATTATATTAGTAAAAAAAGGATTTTTAATTTTGTAAATTTTTAATAAAAACTATTTAGCAAGAAAGTAAACAAAATAAAATATTATTTATGAAATCCATCTTATCCAAATAATAATATTTTATATTAAAGCTAATCTTCACACGGCAATACTATTAACATTTTTGTTATAAATATGTAGAATTCTGAAAAATTATTGTTAAATAAACAATAATGCAGCCAAAAAAAAAAAAAAATTTAGAATAAAAAAGAAATGTAAATTGTTAATAATTAAATTAATAATAGAGGATCCGAGACCCGGAACAGGCCACATCTCCCTTCTTCAACAGCCTCTTTGTCATCAATGCTTTGTCGGACCTCTCCTTCGTCCTCTCCCATTCATATTTTGTAGCCTTTCTTCAAATCAGGTCTTTACTCTCTCTGTCTCTCTCTGTCTGTGTTCATATGTAGAAGCTATTCAATTTTCGTTCGATCTCGTTTGCTTGATCTTGCTCGAATAGCATCTCCGATTTGAACAATTTCTATGTTTGGTTACTGAGAAATCGGAGATAACGGGAGGTAAGGGAATCTTATACAATTTAGGGCAGCTAATCTGATCATGACCTGAAACTGCTTTCGGCTACCTCGTTTCTCATTTTTTCAATTGTAGACGCTAGGTTTTGGACCGTGAGTCTTTTGTTTTAGGTTTGGAGATTTGAAGAAGAGGATTTTTCCTCTGACATTTCAATTTTAGGGGTTTTTGTTTTTTTATTTGTATTCGAGTTGTAGTTAGGGTTTTTACTAGCTCCAGCTCTTCATTGGCGGATATTGTTTATTTGTTCCTGAAATAATCTTCACTCGAGTTGTTCAGTTGTTAAGTTCTTCATGAGTTGGTTATTTTTTGTTAAAAAGTAGTTGTGAATTGTTTGTGAGTGTGATCTTTTCTGCTTTGATGAAGATTTGCATTTACTGTTTTTGTTGATTTTGGTATAGTGTTTGGGTAGTATGACGATGAATGAGCGGAAGACGATTGACCTTGATCAAGGATGGGAATTTATGCAGAAAGGGATAACAAAGCTAAAGAACATCCTAGAAGGGTTGCCCGAACCACAATTCAGCTCTGAGGATTACATGATGCTCTACACGTATGTATTAAAATTTCCATTTGTTGTTTGTGCTCTGTGTGTGTATGTTATTGATAAGTGTTTCAATTTTGGTTGCTGATACTACTGTTTATGTCTCTGTCCTTGTGGTTTCTACTCTCCTTGGTTTATTGCAGAACCATCTACAATATGTGTACACAGAAGCCTCCTCATGATTACTCCCAACAATTGTATGATAAGTACCGCGAGTCTTTTGAAGAATATATTAATTCAACGGTGAGTAATATTTTAACTGATCTGTAGACTTCTGGAAGTCCATAAATCACCTAAATTGTTTAATTATTTGGCAATGTTAAACATGTGAGTTATCTATTTTGGGATTTTATATTTGCAAATTTGCTTTGCATCTTTTGCATATACTGAATGTATATGATCCTGCAGACATATGCCTGCACATATACATTGAAGAATATTGTAGCTGAGCTTCTTCATCCTTTTCTTTTTTTGGGTGGGGTGGAGTCTCCACAACACACCCGAGATACTACTAGATACTACCAAGCGTAGCATTTCCTTCGTTAAGAAATTGGTTGATGACGGCCTGCTGTTTGGTTTAGTATCAACCTTATTTTATTCATCATTTTACTGTTGAAAGGTCTTTATCGTCTTTGTCCCTCTATTCATGTATAAGCTGTGTGTCGATTGTATTTCTTTGTACATATATCTTTTGAAGTTTAATTTGATATCCATTACGCTTTGGTTACAGTGTAGAGCTTGATACTCCCACTCCTTAATCTCCAACATGTCGTGAAATAACTATGGAACACGGAATTTTCTCTCTATATATGGATGTGCTAACTTCATCTCTGCATGCTTTGATGAGTTATAAAAGGATGGATTTTGCTGAGGAAGGGGGTGATAAAAACTCTTCATTTAATACACAATGTGAATAGTATTCATGCTGTTCCATGATATAGTCATGGATCCGTTATTGATACCAGGCAGATGATAGTACTTAATGTTGAAAAAAAAACTATTACCTCCAGGCTGAGAGGTTATTTTCTACATGTTTATCTTTTTGTTTTCTCATAAAGAGTGATGGTTCCTTTTTTAAGGCGTCGAGCTGTTTTTTTCTTATCTTGTTATGATTTAACAAGTACCTCTTCATATGTTTAAATATGAGCTCTATGATGCAGGTATTGCCATCCTTAAGGGAGAAACATGATGAGTTTATGTTGAGAGAACTTGTCAAAAGGTGGGCAAACCATAAAGTTATGGTTAGGTGGCTTTCTCGTTTCTTCCATTACCTCGATCGATATTTTATTGCTCGAAGGTCACTTCCAGCCCTTAATGAAGTTGGACTTACTTGCTTCCGTGATCTGGTATGTGTTTGGTCCTTACCATGGCGTAATAAATTGGATTAAGTGTTTAATGATGTCCTTTCTTGCCCTGCTTCTTGAATTGTAATCCTAATGATAAATTCTTTTCTGTCACCAATTTTCTGGTTTCCGCAACAATGTTTTCTTAGCAGTCACATGTGAGTCTGCATTTTTTTATTTCAGGTTTACCAAGAGTTGAATGGTAAAGTGAGGGATGCAGTAATTTCTCTGGTATGTTAGCATTATTTTTACCTAGATAGTTAGATGTATATTTCAAATAGTTAAAGCATTAGATTATTGACATGTATTTTTTATTCAGATTGACCAGGAGCGTGAGGGAGAGCAGATTGACAGAGCTTTGTTAAAGAATGTCTTGGATATATTTGTTGAAATTGGAATGGGCCAGATGGATTACTATGAAAACGACTTCGAAGCAGCCATGCTTAAAGATACAGCAGCTTATTATTCTCGGAAGGCATCAAACTGGATTCTGGAAGATTCATGTCCAGACTATATGTTAAAAGTATGGTGGACATATTTTTCACTTTATTAGAAAATTAGAATAAGACTGCTTTGCCCACCTTAACTTTTTTCTAACGCATCTTCTTGGCGATCTTAGGCTGAAGAGTGTCTAAAACGGGAGAAAGATAGGGTTTCGCATTACCTGCATTCCAGTAGTGAGCCAAAGTTGCTGGAAGTTAGTGGTTACTTTCATGTTGCAAATTCAGTTCTGTGCTTTGAGAATTTTGTCATCTGAAAGCTTGAAATCTCCGTTTATTTATTTAGTTATTGAGGATATTCATTGCAAATTTTAGGCTTGAGTAAAATAAGCCTCATCTTTTCATTTTTCTGATTGGTACTACAAATCCCTTTTTTTGTGTGTATCAGAAAGTCCAGCATGAATTGTTGGCTGTGTATGCAAATCAACTGCTTGAGAAGGAGCACTCTGGATGCCATGCATTGCTTAGAGATGACAAGGTTCATACAAGAAATTGTCAATTTCTTTTTTGATGAATTTTTCACTCAGATGAATTGCAAAGTAGGATTAACTATTTGATCTACAAAATTCTGTTTTAGGTCGAGGATTTATCACGTATGTTCAGGCTCTTTTCCAAAATTCCTCGTGGCTTAGATCCTGTTTCCAGCATTTTTAAGCAGGTTGGTAGAATCTAAATAGTATTCCTTTGCAGAGTCGTCTTTAATTCTGTCTGCTTTTTGTTGAAATATTTGCTTTTCAAAATGCAGCATGTTACTGCTGAAGGCACAGCTTTGGTCAAGCAAGCTGAAGATGCAGCAAGTAACAAGAAGGTGTGTATCATGACAATTCTTAGTTTTTTCTGGTTTATGTGATAGGACTTTAAGAAGGTTGTGGCAAATCAATAGAGGAATTTGTCTTCCTCTTAACAATCCTACTTCAAAAGAAAATAAAACTGAAATGAAATAGAGTAAACTAATGATCTCACTATTCAATGTGATTCTTTTCAGCTCATGTTTATGCACTTCATAACGCCAAATCCTGTGATTTGGTGTTATTGAGTCTTCCCAGTACGAATCTGTTATGTATGAATTCACATTTAGCCTTGGATTTGAATATGTCAATAAAGGTTTCGTTTAATTGGTAAGTAAATCACCAGCTTATGTGGTCACTGCTTGTAAAATACCTGGCATTAGCAATCTGAATATACATGTTGAATTGCAAAGGTGCATGAATATGATGAGCTGTGAATTGGTGCAAATCAGCCACTTCTTTGGTTCTTTCCTCATCGCTTCGCTCTATTGTGACAAGAATACTACCCTTCTTCTCTCCCTAAGTTAATAATGTGAAATGAAATTGACGCTCTGCTTTTTGTTCCACAGAAAATATTTGCCTTATTTTCTAATGTTTGGAGCTATTAGAAAAAATAAATTAATAACAAGCACAAAATATTAAAAAGTAGGAAAAGTAGCTTCCAGTTTTAATAAAAAATAACGAGGCTTGAAATTTTATTTCTTTCTGAAAGGAAAAAAAATCGTTTTCACATGTTAAAGCTGAAGAATAGAGAACCTATTTCTTAAATGAAGCTGAAAATTGAAAAAGAAAATAAATCTTTGCAGTTTTGAAAATGCTAAATTTCCTTTTTCTATAGTTTTATTCCTAAATTTTCTGTGGTTTTATTTTGTTTTTTGTCTTCTCTGTTTGCTACAGAGTGCGAATTTTTATATATCGTGATCTTTACTGCAACCCCTGATTTCACACTTATCTTTTTTTCTTTTGCTTTAACACCTTACAGCAGTTAGTGAGATATTTTGTTTGTTTTACATGGATGAAATGGTGATTTTGTATTATCAATTTGGTGTCGTTGTATGTAATAATTGAAAGTCATTTTGATTTGCTGTTTCTTTTTACCTTTTACTTTTGGTGCTTCTTTTCCTATGTGGTTGTATCCACTTGTTTCATTCCCAAATTAACTACTGCCGTAGGTCATGCCATATTTAAAAGAGTTAGTTGTGCATGTGATTCTAATTCTAGAAACTTTCTATCTTATGCAGGCAGAAAAAAGGGATGTTGTTGGATTACAAGAACAGGTAAATATGTCAATTGCTACATGTAAAGGTCAAATGTGCTGTTAAAAAGGGTACTGAATCTGGTAGTCTTCAGGTTTTTGTGAGGAAGGTTATTGAGCTGCATGACAAGTACTTGGCATATGTCAGTGATTGTTTTCAGAACCACACTCTTTTCCACAAGGTACACTATTGTTTCTCTAGTTCTTAAATCTTTTATGGTTTGTAGCGGTTGAATGAATACTCTTTTCTTCTTCTCTAGGCACTGAAAGAAGCTTTTGAAGTTTTCTGCAACAAGGGCGTTGCTGGAAGTTCTAGTGCAGAACTATTAGCCACATTTTGTGATAATATACTTAAGAAGGGTGGTAGTGAGAAACTGAGTGATGAGGCCATTGAGGAAACACTAGAAAAGGTGTGCTTTTCATCTTAATATTTATTTGTTCTGCATAGTTGTGTCATTTTTTCATTCCATGCACTTTTGATTAGCAGGTGGTAAAGCTTCTTGCTTATATTAGCGACAAAGACTTGTTTGCAGAATTTTATAGGTATGGAAATTAACACCTGATGAATATGTTTTTTTGGATGCTTTAGAGGAGATCCCAAGTTCTCAACTGATATATAATTTGTTTTTGTTATCTGGTCACCGACAGAAAGAAGCTAGCTCGACGGCTTCTCTTTGATAAGAGTGCTAATGATGACCATGAGAGAAGCATTTTAACAAAGTTGAAGCAACAATGTGGTGGTCAGTTCACCTCAAAGATGGAGGGGATGGTTAGTTGCCTTTTATTTCCTTTTATGATCTTTACAAGGACATAATGCTGTTCACAATACCATAGTACTAACTTGTATTATTGCTCTAATCTAACTCTTCCAGGTAACAGATTTGACATTAGCAAGGGAGAACCAGACAAGTTTTGAGGAGTATTTGAGTAATAATCCAAATGCCAATCCAGGGATTGACTTGACAGTTACTGTTTTGACCACTGGTTTCTGGCCGAGTTATAAGTCTTTTGATTTGAACCTTCCAGCAGAAATGGTATGCTTGCCAATTTGAATTACAGTTAGAATGTCAGTTTGTTCTTAGAGCCACTAATATGTAGTCTTATCTATTGCTGCTGTAGGTCAAGTGCGTTGAAGTTTTCAGGGAATTCTATCAAACAAAAACTAAGCACAGAAAACTTACCTGGATATACTCATTGGGTACTTGTAACCTAGTTGGGAAATTTGAACCAAAAACCATGGAGCTGATTGTGACTACGTATCAGGTTGTACTATAGTAAAGCTAATGTTGAAACCATCTGTTAATTTATTCAGAGGATAGAGAAGCAGGTCCTGAATATATTGCTGAATGCTGATGCAGTTTTGTTGTCTTTTTTATAGGCTTCTGCTTTGTTACTTTTCAACTCTTCTGATAGATTGAGTTATTCAGAGATCATGACTCAATTAAACTTGACTGATGATGATGTTGTTAGACTGCTCCATTCTTTGTCATGTGCGAAGTACAAAATTCTTAACAAAGAGCCAAATACCAAAACAATTTCTCCTACAGATTACTTCGAATTCAACTCCAAGTTCACTGATAAGATGAGGAGGATCAAGGTACTGAAAGCTTCTGTTGAATCATCTTTTCTAAAACTTGCATTGTGTGTTCTGAAGGAGAATTGTTTGCTTTGTTGAGCATGCAGATTCCTCTTCCTCCTGTGGATGAGAAGAAGAAAGTCATTGAAGATGTTGACAAGGATAGACGGTATGCCATTGATGCCTCAATCGTACGCATCATGAAGAGTCGGAAAGTTTTGGGTCACCAACAGCTCGTAATGGAGTGTGTTGAACAGTTGGGCCGCATGTTCAAGGTTTATATGAAATTTCATTCTCTTTTGTGATCCATGTTTCTTTATTCTTCCCATTATGTGGACTAAGCAGTTTTTTATTTGATTTGAACCTTTCAGCCTGATTTCAAGGCAATCAAAAAGCGGATTGAAGATCTGATTACAAGAGACTATCTCGAAAGGGACAAAGACAACCCCAACTTGTTTAGATACTTGGCGTAATTTGGCCTGGTTGATTGATTGGTCATGAATAATGGAGTGGTGACTATGGCTGCTGCTGCAATTCACATCGAAAGGATTTATAATGTCGAAGAAGCACAAGAATATGATTATAAAATGGCACTGACTGTGTCCTCTTTCGGTGATAATTAGCAGAAGCTGACGTTGCTTGTACATTATGCCTTCCGAGCCAGGTATGAACGACTTCTATAGATTATGCACCGGTGTTGAGAATTGTAATTGGTTGCATCAAAATGCGGTCCAACATAGGACCACCCTGTATCTTTTCTTCTAAGTACTGCGAGTCTGTTACATGACCCTGCTGGTGCCTGTTTTTTAAATGATTTATTTTGCTGCTCCACTGGAAGAAGAGAAATGTAATTTTATTTCGCTTGTGCATTATGTTCTGATTACCAGTTTTAGAAAACTATTGGTTGAATGGTTTGATTTTGATGTTTTGGATACCATAATCAGCATTCCTGTATATTCTTTTTCAAAAGGAGCACTATATTATTCCCTCTGTCTAATGCTAACTTCAACTATATTAGTCTTTTTTTGGTGGTTTTCTCAACTAAACTCGTATTGAGCTGCTTCTACACCTCTCTGACATGTGATGTTAGTCAAGTTAGAAGGTTATTTCTTTTAGTTTTTTAAGCAGTTTTATTTCAAAGTTAACTCATTAGGACTCCAACTCCAGATCTCTAGCCAATCTTAATTGATAATTGTCCATAACTGTAACCAAGTGGTATGTACGGCAGCTGGGTATAGTTTCTTTTCTGGGTCTTACATGTTTGCTGTAGTATCTTTTGGTAATTTTAATTGTCACCGAGATAGTCTTATCGGTTAAATGTTACTATGGACCCTTTCAATTGTGACCCTCTCATGATGTACTATTTGATTTCTAATCCTATGTATGCATTGTCTCCCTCCCTTTTACCACCAATTATTATTATTACGTTTGTGAAGAAACTCCTAATCCGCATCAATTTGTTCCTCGGAAGTACAAATATAAGATTACTTCTACTACATTAGTAACAAATTAAAGCCTTGAGAATCGTCCAGTCCTCATCTTACCGGTGTAGGATTCATCCGATTCAGTCCATTAGAAACATAACAAATTGATTTTCCTCTTTACAGGTGAATTGTGCCAAATATCATTTACACGAATTGCATTTGTTTCATACAGGTGAAATGTGCATGTCACTTTCGGTGAATTTTGCATTCAAAGTGGTTCTTTCACTATGTGCCAATTCCGTTTGAAAATGGTCTCTTCTGATTATGACAAACGTAAAACATATTTTTGTTACCCGTAGGACACTAGTAAAACGACACAGTATAAAAAATTCTGGCCAAATGACGGGTGTCGCTTTGAATTGTAGAGTTTCACATCAATCAATTTATGGGCAAACGACGTAAAACTGTAAGAAAATTTTCAAGATATTATATTATATTTAATGTAGTCTGGCCAATTTAGATTGAAAAGAAAGCTGTGGAGCACAAAGGAACAGTTATAAGGTCTCAATTAATGAATGTGCATTAATCACACTGAAAAAGGGGAAAAAGAAAATCTGATATGTGGAGGAAAATGGTAGTAAAGAAAGCAAAATTAACGGCTAATGCACAAAATTCCAAAGCCAATATAAACACTATTAATTGGTTTTGGTTCCATATATTAATTGCCTTTGTCCCCTCAATTTCCATTCCATTGTTTCTTTGTCCCCTTAATTTCCACTCCACTGTTTTCTTTTTTTTTTCTTCTTTCCACTTACAAACCCATTGTCCAAAAATTATTATTATTTATTATTATTATTATTATTTTAATCCAACTTCTAAAATTATATTATGCTGAGCTCACCCTTTTAATTTCTTTATTTCATCTTCTCTTCCACACTCAACTGAAAAAAGTCCCACAATTACAGGTCTTCAGACTGAGTGTGTTTTGTTTTTCTTTTAGTGGGATTTTACCATCTTTCTCAACTAGGATTGTCAACGGAATAGAAGCCAATTCTCATCGGGGGTCCATCCGAACGGGGATAGAGACTCCCAGTTTAGAATCCGCGCGGGGCAGGGACGGAGACAATTTTATCCCCGTTTACGAAACGGGGACGGGAATGAGATTTAGCTCCCCTGTCCCGCGGACCTGTCCCCATCTCCGTTTAATCCCCGGCGGAAATTTTCGTTAAATCCCCGTTTATTTATTTATTTTATTATTTATTTATATATACATAAATAATTAAATTTTATAATAATAAAAATAAAACTAGGGATTGCTTTATATCCCCTTTCACTTTTAAAGTTTTTAATAATCGATCATGTGTGTTTAATTATTGCTGCTGATACTAAATATATGCAATTGTGTGCTTATTTGCAGAACTTCTGCCTCGGTGCAAAACTTAAAATTTAGCCTTTTCACTTGATAGAATTTATCAATTTAGAAACCTCTAATTTAATTTATCTATATTGGACTCATGTACTTTATTTTGAAATAATAATATTAGTAGTTGTAATATTTTAATTAAATATTACTTTCTTATAAGAAAAATTAAGTGATTTATTTAATGGTCTCCAAACTGTAATATGTTTTTTAACTTATTTTTGTACCAAATTAAATTTTATTTAAAATTTCAAAAAAAAAAAAAAAAATCTTAACGGGGACAGGGATCCCTATGGGGAACCCGTTCCCCGACGGGACCGGGGATAGGGATGAAGATCGTCTCCATTTACTAAACGGAAACGGGGATAAGGATCCCCGCCTAACCAGAGAACGGGGATGTGATTGCCAATCTCCGTCCCGTCCCGTTTGCATCCCTATTCTCAACTAATGGAAATGGATAACTTTTGCAATTAATTAACTATACAAAAATAATTATTTATTTGTTATATGATCATTACATTGAATCTGATACGCTAGAACGTGTAATTTATTAATTTGGTAAATTAAATTGATGTAAAGAGAGTTCTTGGAGGAAGAAATTTGAATGATTATACTCTACAAAAGAGGTTGTAAAGATTTTTTTTTTTTTTGAGGATATTGATCTACAAATCTTGATATCCTAAAATATATTAGATTTTTTGTAGTAATTATGGATCAGTTTTGTGTGAAAATTAATTTTTAGCTGAATGATGCTAGAAGCATATTCTTTTTTTTTTTTCCCCTCAAAATGTTGAAATAAGTTGGGTGCATAAAATAAAAATTCCATACATGAGTTGAAGATGGAAATTATAAAAATTAAAGTGACTTTTGAAACTAATCAATTAAATAATGCAAATAAATTTTGTTATTCTAAAATGAGGGATTTAGCCCCAGAATAATGCTCATGGGAAAAAAAAAGGGTTTTAATGTTGGATTGTAAAATAAATACCGGTTTGGGGTCGTTTTAACCACAGTATTTTCGGAACCGGTGGTTCCGAAAACTGGTTGAACCATTTTCGGAACCACCGGTTCCGAAAATTACAATTTTTATTTTTATTTTTTTTAAAATTACATTGTTTTCGGAAGCCTAGCTTCCGAAAACATAAAATTAAAAAAAAAAATTTTACTGTTTTCGGAAGTTAGTCTTCCGAAAACATAATATTTTAAAAAATATATATTTTAATGGTCTGGTTTGCCTATATATATACATGCACATATATAAAAATTTTTGAAGAGTAGGCAGAGAGTTGATAGAGAAGGAGAATGAATTTTAGAAAGAAATATAATTGGTTTTGAGTTGAGGTGGAGAGAGTAGATACTTGTAATTCAGAGTTCCTCAAGGTAATTTTTTTTTATAATTTTTCAGTCTTATTTTTGTTCATGGAAGCTTGATTTTGAAGTTTTGAATTTAGAGGGTTTAACTTATTGTTAATTGTTACCTTTAATAAAATGAACTAAGTTTATCAGTGCATTTTGATTGTGTGGGAGTTATAAATATTAACCTTATGAAAAATTTTTCCACTTCATTTTGTTTGATGGGTTGGGTTTGTTATAATAAAATTGAAGCATAAGTTTGAGTTCTTGAGTTTTGTTATATACATATATATGGTGAATTTATAGTTTGCTGTATTATTATTATTATCATTGTTAAAATATTTGCTGTGACGTGTATAAAATTTGCTTTATTTTTTTATTTGTATTATTATTATTATTATTATTATTATTATTATTATTATTATTAGAAGTTAGTAAAAAAAAGAAAATTGGGGTTGTGACGGAAAAAAACTAAGATGTGGTGTAATTTTTGTATTTATTTTTTATTTTTGTATTATTATTATTATTATTATTACAGGTTATTAAGTATTGAGTAGTTTTATTATTATTAATTTTTTTATTTATGGTATTATTATTATTATTATTATTATTACAGGTTATTAAGCATGGAGTAGTTTTATGATTATTAATTTTTTTATTTATGGTATTATTATTATTATTACATGTTATTATTATTATTATTGTTATTATTGAGTAGATTTATTTTTTACTGTAAATTTTGATTTTTATTATTATTGTTGTTGTTAATAATATTATTGTTATTATTATTGTTATTAGAAGTAACCATAAAAAAAAATGTGTTAGTGAGGTGGAATCTTTTGTTTAAGTTGGCAAATAATTTTTTAATTTATTATTGAATTGTTGAAATTAAGGTATTATATATATATATTTTTTTTTGTATACAATTTATAGATGGTGAAAACAATACTTACTCCGAAAAGTCTCCGATTCCCCGAATTTGCAATGAAGAAATTAGAAAATTTGAAAGCAATTAGGATGAGAAAGGGAAAAACCTTGTTAGAGTACCTGCTAAATATGAATGAAAAATTGCAAGACATAATAATGTCTGGCTATAAATTTGATAAGGGCAGGAGGGAACAAATGACACTGTTAAGAAATGGATTATCCTGGCGTTATAAACGCTATTTTGACGAGATTAACGAACAATCACCTATAGAGTATGATGATATGGTTAAGATGTTAATTACGAAGGAAAGTGATTGTATGAATTTACCCAAAGAATTGGTTGGCAAAGTTTTAGAAACTCTGCCAAAATGTCAAGAAGACTATTGTAATATAGTGAATGCTATGAATGGTTTCAAATTCAAGTTTAAGAAACTTCAATAGTACTAGTTTAATTTTTATGATTTTATAAATTAGGTTATTTTTTGTTGTTTACTGTTATCATGTAGTTTAATAGTATTATGTAATGTCATTGTATGATTATCTAGCTCGGTATTACTGTTTTTGTTAAAGTCCATAAATTATATAGAACGCAAATGAACTCTAGAATTATAATACGATCATTGATTAAGTATACAGTTCTAATATTGTGGTATTAATAATAACAGTTAACTAGGATAAAAAATTTCGAAATATATGGAAAAAATTTATTGCATGTATGCCATGAGTATTAAAAAAATAAATGTATTTTAAAAAATTAATTATCATACATAATATGTGATAAAGATATATAAATGTTTGAGATATCTTTTTATATGTAATTAAATCGTGCATAATATTTCTTATTAACATAATAACATTAAATCGTACATACATAAATTTATAATTATATTTCTCTTTACATTTTGTTTTTATATTTATTTCAATTTAATATTTACCATTTCATTTAATGTATATATGTGTATATATATATATATATATATATATATATATATATATATTATCATATAAATATAAATGAATTAATATTTATTTTATGTCATTTGATGTAGCTTGATATTGGGTAGCTCTTGATCAAGTATACTACAAATTAAATAAAATCTCATCGATATAGCTCATTTGAGGTTAGTAAAGTTTAATTATGTATTTATTTATATATATTACGTATTATTATTAATGAATATGCGTTGGATGATTTTGTTGTTTAATGTACTATCGAATATGAACACGAAATTAGGCAAAGCAATTTGAAAATAATACAATATTTGTTAGCATTGTACGTATTTCAGTTATATTACGATCACTAAGAATGACTATATATAATTTAGTAAATGTAGTAAATCTAGTTCTAGATGTTGAAATTAATATAATTGTATATAATTTTGTTTAATTGTTCAATAATAAAACCTATAAAACAATGCACTTATTTTTATTATATTATCGTTACAGTAGGTGCGCAATCATGTCAGAGAATAGCAACTATTATGTTATACACTGGGGGGATAGGATGTATGTAAGCGATTCCATTTTTGAGTATGATATGTTTAGCTCATCGGCTAGGCAGAAACGTTTGAAGGTTAAGAAAAAACCATCATTTGTTAAACTTGTTGATCGGATATCCAGTGAGATTGGATTTGGCACTAACGGAAGGGTGATAAAGATCGTGTATAAGTATCCCGTATCGCCCAATTCATTCTCCCACATGATAATCAGTTGTGACAGTGATGTTAAAATTATCCATGAAAATTTGGCAAACATTCCAAATTATCATACAGTCGAGTTGTTCGTTGATTATGAGATTGTTGCATCGGGAGATAATGAAGCATCAAGCGATCCGATGGTTTCAATTCCTACTTCCTTGAACAATGTGTATGATTGTACTGTTCTGGGGTACGGAGCAGGTGATTCCTTCATTGGCAACTCTGAAAGTCAATCTACCTTTCAGTCAATAGGTTCTTATGGGTGGCACGAACCTACCCCATCTGTTTCTTTCCAGGGATTTGAATCATTTCCTACTTTTGGCGCAGTAGAAGGTGGATCGGTTATTCCTTCAACACGCTTTCCAATTATGACAGTTGGTGGATTCGGTGAACCGGACGCATCATTTGATCCCTTTAACTCGTTCCCATCCATAAGAACCGAGGCTGGCACATCTCACAGTCCAGTTTCAGATGCTTATGATGGGTATCACATCGAAGTTGTTGGTACAAAAAACAATAATGTAAGTAACATATCACCGATGGAGCTTGTAGATCCCAGAGCGTTTCGATTAGGAAGTTCCAAAGACATTACTAGAATTGCTACCCAAATTGATGAAGAAGAAGAAGAAGATCCTATATGTCATTATATCGATGGCAGTGAGGAGCCTAATGAAATTGACAATACAGTGGATGAATAAATTGTTAAAGATTTTATACAGTTCGATGTTGACAATGATGACGATGATGACGATGAGGATGAAGGTCATGACGATGATGACAATGATGACGATGATGACGATAAGGATGAAGGTCATGACGATGATGACAATGACGATGAAGGTCATGAGGGGACAAATGTTGATGCTACCGTTGAGCAAAATGTGAGTGTTGCAGCGACGGGGATGATTGATTTGAATTTATCTCCCCCCCATATTGCGGAAGGCATAGCTATTCCCCTATTGCTCCGTTATCATCTTTTGTATTCCCAGGTCCAACATATACTGCTATAGAAGAGCAGGATTATGTACAGCAATATGCAAGTGATTCTGATGAAATAAACGTATGGGATGGAGTATCTGAGCTAAAACGGGGTTTAGTTTTTGGTGGAAAAGAGGAAGTACAAGTAGCGGTGAAGACATATTCGATGAAAAATCATGTTTCATTCAAAGTGGTTGAATCACATCCTCATAAATTGGTCGTCAAATGTAGGAACGAAGACCAAAACTGTGGTTGGTGGCTTCGTGCCCAATTCAAGAAATCTATAGGGTATTGGATGATAACTGTTTACCGGGGTCCACATACATGCGTAAATGCAAGATCATCACAAGACCATTACAATCTTGATAGTAAGATAATAGCGAGTTCAATTTTGGGGATGGTTCCAAAAGATTCAAGACTGAACCTGGATTTGATAATTGAGCACGTCAAAGTGGTGTTCCACTTCACCATTTCTAAGAAAAAAGCATGGGGTGCTAAAAAGAAGGCATTGGAGAAGATTTACGGCAATTGGGAAGAATCATACAATATCTTGCCTCGGTACCTAAACGCGTTGACCCACTATAATCCTGGGTCGGTGACACTCTTACTCACGGATGAAACAACTGATCATCGATTTGCAATGTTTAAACGAGTGTTCTGGTCCTTTAAGCCATGTATAGAAGGATTCAAACATTGTCGACCGATCATACAGATTGACGGTTCATTCTTGTACGGTAAATACCTTCACACACTTTTGGTGGCAACCGCGTTGGATGGTAACAATCATATCTTCCTAATAGCTTTTGCAATTGTTGAAAATGAAAACCAATCAAGTTGGGAATGGTTCATGGAGTGTATCAGGACATTCATGACATAACGCACTGGTTTAGGTGTCATTTCTGATCGACATGCTGGTATCCTATTTGCCATGAACAATGAAGGATCTGGTTGAAAGAACCCATGTCATATCATCGTTTTTGCCTCTGTCATTTTGTGAGCAATTACAATCACAGCTTCCATAATACGACAATAAAAAAACTCTTGTACCGCGCATGTCGTACCTGTTATTTGTTACCAACAGTTGTAATTTTGTTTCTTCTTTGCTTTTTAACACAAGTAGGAGCTCAAGCACAACCTCGTAAGTTTACGAAGATTATGGACGCGATTAAAAGGTTAGATGAAAGATCATACCGATGGGCGATGGAAAGACCAGTGGGGAAATGGAGTTTGGCACACGACAATGGCTCAAGATGCGGTCACATGACTACCAATATTGCTGAGTGTGTAAATGGTGTGTTAAAGGGCATTCGTCATTTGCCAATTCAGAGTATCGTCAAACACACGCTTGGTAAAATTGTTAGTTATTTTGACTCCCGTCGAACTAAATACACCAATTTGCTCGAAAACGGTGAAAGGGTCACCCCTGAATGCAAGAAAATGTTGGTTAGGTATTCTAGTAGGGCCAATTGTCATACAGTGACAAACTACAATAGTCAAACTGGACTTTGCGAAGTGAGAACAAGCTATGATCCAATCAGACAAAAAGGGAGCAACATTCAGATTGTGAATTTAGAAGCTCGTGAGTGCTCCTGTAAAAAATTCCAAAATTATCGAATGCCTTGTTCACATGCAATTGCTGCTTGTAAGTACCTACGTCGTTGAATCTGGGACTTTGTAGATAAGACGCATACACTTGATGAGAATTTACAAGCGTATAGCTATCCGTTCCAGCCTTTAGCACATAAGGACTACTAGCCTGAGATCAACTCGGCAACATTGATTGTCAATCCAATATGTAAACGAAAGAAGGGAAGGCCAAAGTCAACAAGAATCCGCAATGAAATGGACGAGAAGGAAAAAGGAACAAATACTTACAACTGCAGTAACTGTGGTAAAGGTGGGCATAACAGAACCACATGTCAAAATCACGGAGTGAATCTCTCCCGACGACACATACCGTCTTCTTCTAGGGGACCAAATAGGGCTGCTTCGACAAGACATTTCAGGGGGAATTGAATTAGGTTGTGAATTATTGATGCAATTTTAAATGGACTTTTGATTTTGTAGTTATTAATGTCTAAAGACAACCACTTATTTGCCTCGATGTTGTTAGTTCAAATTTCTTAATTGCATTTCTTTCTGACTTCAAGCCATGTGAACCATATCTTATTTTGTCAAATAATGTTATTGACTTGTATAATAAGTTGGTGATAATGTATTTTTATGCCATAGGCTTACAAATTATGTCGATCACATATACTCCAGGAGATATATTTCGAGGTATGGGCCGTTGGTGGGCACTTGATGATGACTTTGTTTACCCACTTGATCCTAGAGAACATAATTCACCTTATGTCATACACCGTATGCAAGAAGAATGGCAATATCAAGTGACCGAGTCTGAGATTTTACGCGAAGATGCTACTA
The DNA here is from genome assembly GCA_039660915.1 of Euphorbia tirucalli. Lineage (NCBI taxonomy): Eukaryota > Viridiplantae > Streptophyta > Magnoliopsida > Malpighiales > Euphorbiaceae > Euphorbia > Euphorbia tirucalli. The sequence goes on along the minus strand of CM077636.1, from coordinate 65,602,349 downwards.
CATGGGGAGTCCGAAAAACTCGTTACAAGTCAATCAACATGCCACGTAATAACAATGATGAACTCCGTGCTACTTTATATAGAATAAGGGAAGAACATAATAGGATAACGATTAGGCTTAATCGTTTCGAATTTCAAAAACGTGCTAGAGATTATGCTGAGCATGGTGACATACAGATGGCGCGGTTTTATGCAACATGTTCACGCCATCCCGAGCATACATCTAACATTGATATGTCAGATGAAGATAATTAAACGGCGCTTGTGTTATTCTCGTACTAGTTTCCTATTACAGTGTTCAACTATTATTAGACGGGGATGTTTAATCATGTGTTCAAACCAAGTGTATGTGTGTCAAATTACTTGTATGTATTAGTGTGTACTTTTATTTTATTGCAAAAAAGTTTATTTGTTGAATTTATTTCTCAATTGGTGAAAACATGGCTTTATATTATGACGACAAATTATGTGATACCATTTTAATATTTAGAACCATTTTAATATTTAGTTACATCAAAATATAGACCTCTTACAATGACCTTGCATTTTTTTCTTTTGTGGGATATAAGTCATGGCAAACAGGCGCAGGAATTGGATGTTGCCAGCTTTCACCGAGAACTACCGTAGATATCTCAAAAGTGACGGTGCGAAATATTATGCTGGTTTAAAGCATGAGTGGGAATATCGAGTGCAAGAATCAGACAACCTTGTTGATGACCTACAGTCACTTGAAGCACCTGCTGTCAACCGCATTTCATTGAGTATGCCTAGACGAAATCCACATGAGTATCAACTTGCTGTGAAACAAATCCAAGTGCAGAATAATAGGATGTTATTGAGGCGGTCACGGTATTATATGTTGAAATTGGCTAAAGAGCATTCTGCGGCTAACGGTAGAGACCTATCAATTGTACATGAACGTCGCATATTATCAATTCCACGTTACCAATCCGATGACGAAATGTCAGATGATTGGTAACTCATATTCAATTGCTAAGTTTAAAATGCTTTATGTAGTAATGTTAATTTGTTCGAAACTAAGTTTGCTCTGATGTGGGTAAGTTTGACATATGATTATTTAATAATGGTGGTTGTATGAATTTATGCTGGTTTACAATTTTTTTATGCCATAACCTTCTATTATGTAATCTCATAACAGTTTTTTAAAATATTATGTTCTACGATATGTTTATTCATAACACGATAGGTTGTATCAACATAAGGAGAGGAAAGATATGTAGTATGATCGTAGTTAATAATTCATATACATCAATAAGTTAAACATAATAAAATTTACAAGACACAAAATATTTAATTTTGAGCATTTAATGTTTCGACTACATTAAAAATTCCTATTTTATCTTCGGGGTCGTAACATTTTAACGCTGCATGTTCTGCAACGAACACCCCTCCCTACACACTCACGACAATTTCGGTTGGGCCGTGTATCAACTTGCTCTTCATAGGTTACAGCCGTCTCCGTTCTCGGTGTTAGATGCAGATTTAGGTCCACCGCATTTTGTTGGACAACCATGGGAGGTACATGGGGTTGGAACCCCATATATTGTTCATTAGGCATATTTAAAGTTGTAGAGAAATCTAACACCGTGCCTCCAGGAACACCTTCTGAAAAATTCATGTTTATGTTAGCAAAGTACGTGTTCGGCTCTCCACTTCCAGAGCCCATCTCGTAGTTACCACCCATATTCAGAGGTGGCATAATTGTCTGACCAACATCATTATAATTGTGTGAGCCGAAGGCTGGAATATTTTGTTGCATCGGAGTGCAGAATGAAGACCCTTCACCGACAACATTGCTGAATGAATCGCTGGATTCCTCGTCCATGTTGCATCTTGTATTAAAATTAGTATTCAGTAGGTCTGTAAAAGAACCCCATCCAATATCCCCCTGTCCTTGTCTAGCATCGGATGTTCCAGCAACTGAAACACCACAAGTGAACTCAAACCCAAAACCACCTGCTTGCGTATGTTCATGGACTTGAATGGGAACATTCTGAACTTCATTCAGATTCAAATCAGAACCACCCGCCATATGTTGAACATTATCAAATTGTGTTTCTGCATTATCCTGACTTTGTTGCTGAAGTTCATGTAATGGGACTGTACTCCTCATGGATGGACCACCAAAATCACAAGGATTTTGAAATTGTGGTTGCTGTTGTTGGTAATAAAGATGCTGAAGTGGATGAGGAATCCGTTGAATCCCTTCCGAATATGGAGGGGGAGGAACTCTTGTACGTCTGCCAGTGAAGGTTAACTTCTTTCGGTTTCTTTCCGACATAGGCAACTCGACATTAGGAAACATCATTGCAGGAGGAGCAGGTTATGATTCATATGAAGTACACATACGAAATTCTTGGTTTATCCCTCCTAGCATGCTTCCTGATAGATTGATCACGTTTGCCCTGTTGAATTGATCTGCACCCATGTGATACAAACGTTCAAGGCCATCTCCCTGCATAAAAAAAATCGACACCAATGAAATTGAACTGATATATGATAATATTTATTTTAGAATTTTTATTATACATATGATAATTTATATTTCAGAAATTCTACGGAATTTTCATACAAGCGCATCGTTTCGTGCCCTTTCTGGGGTCATCCATTGTCGGGTAATGTTTTTGAACCATTGCATATATTCGGACTATGGACCTAACGGATGATGCAATTGAGGCGTCATTGCAACCCTGTGATGACGTGTATCCCACATTTCTATGTATGGGGCATATTTAACTGCCCAATCACGAGGTCCATGCCCAGTCATTTTCACGGTTGCTAGCGCATAGTTTGATTGTTCTATCCCTTGCAGGATAGGTTGCTCCATGCCAAATTGTCGCATACATCGATCGGGATGATGAAACTCGACAATATGAAAATATATAATTGGCACAATGGAACGCCAAATATTTTGCCCCCCACGACAATAGGCTGGCAATAATTGAATGACTTCCGTGTACGGTTCCCAGACGAACTGTATAAATAATGATATTAACAAGTATTAGTAAAAAAATTTATATTTCGAGAACCTAAATTCAGGATAAATATAGTTTAAGAACAAAATCAAACCTGATCAGGAGTTAAGCAATCCAACCGTATCCTCAGTTCCTTAACATTATGAGCGCCATGACCTTGTTGTCCAATAGCGACTTTCCACCTGTAAATTCATTCAATTATGTATATCAAGTCATCAGATGGCAAATCATAATATTTATTATAATAACAACATTTAATATAATAGAATTAAATTTGTAAGAAAATAATATAGATATTTACTTTATTGCATACGGATATTCATTATAAGGGATATAGTTTGTTGTGACTGTAGGGGCAATATTTGTGAACCGCTCGTACGCCCATACTTGTATAATTTGGGCACATCCCCCATTTTGCTTCTTGTCTGGAGCAGTAGCTTTTGACATTTCCCTATACAAAAACGCCAATACTGCTGCTCTCCACGCAAAACCACCAACTCCATCCTCAGATAAATCCTCCAGCAAACTCAACATCATGACATGAACTATCGTGGATTTCGGATTAACAAACATCAATCCACCAAACATACGTAACATAAAAGCTCGTGCATGATATTGAATAACTACATCAGCAGCAGCATCAGGCAAGTCCATAAATTGCTGCTCCAGCCACCTTAACTTCAACCAATTTCTCTCCATATCATTTTCACTGGGAATCCTACCTAATAAACGATGGCATAACTGATGTGCCCTATTAGTACCTTCGGATTTACCGGTCACGGCTCTACCATCTACCCGTAATCCGGTTAAAATCTCAATGTCTTGAAGCGTTATTATTGCTTCTCCAACAATGAGATGGAACGTGTAAGTTTCCGGTCTCCATCTTTCTACCAGTGCAGTGATCAAATGGTGATCTACGGGCATAGAACCAAGTTTCACCATGCCCTCAAATCCACATCGTTGTAGGTATGAAAAAATCCTCGGATCTATGTTCCGGTACATATCATCATTCCCGGCTTTTATGTATTTCAACGATGGACATTCCTGAGAATGATACAAATTTTATATTAAAAGCAACATATAGCCTTTTATACATTGCTACATGAAAAATTCAATTTAAATAAATTCATTGTCACTAATGTTAACATACAAACAATCTTCAAAATACATATCAAAACAGTAATAAAATTTAATTTATAAGATTCCCCTAAAATTAAATAATGTAGAATTTGTATACAACTTATAGGTAATAGGCAGGTATTAGGAAAATAGAAAAAAATATTAATAATAATAATATTACAATAATTAATAAATTAACTCATAGATTACGTACCTTTAATCAAAAATTGCTAAACCACTGACTCAAATATCACTGTAACGATTCAAAAAAGGAAAAAAAAAATAAATTTAAAAAATTTATCATATGTATAATTTACTATTGCTATTTGATAATATGCTAATGAACAAATTTTATATCTTAAACCCACCATAATTACATATTAACTTCGAAAAAATAACAAACATTATAACAAAATTAACATTATAACAATAACAACAACAGATGTAACAAACCCAACATTATAACAAAAACATAATAAGAGAAAATACAAAAATATTCAAACTGGGAAAACTTTTAAATATTACCTTATACACTTGAAGAGTTTTAGCTCATGCAAAACTTGAGATTTTATTTTCAATAAACACACAATTCTCTTAAACTTAAACTTTAACTTAAACTTAAACAATCTCACCCACTTACTCTATTTTTTTTTCTCACACCTTAAACTTACAAAATCTCACTACTCTATATTTTTTTAACTCACACACCCACCCACATATATTTATACACGGATGAAAAAAAAAATGAAAAACAAAAAAAATTTAAACCTAAAGCTTGTTAAATCCCGTCTGCGTCTGCAAAAATACCGTGGTTAAAACGACCCCAAACCGGTATTTATTTTACAACCCAATATTTATTATTCTGGGGCTAAATCCTAAAATGAGTTGGTTCTTTTCCCATTGTGTGGGGGATTGATAGAAATGGAGGTAATGATTTCCCCCTAGTTCCAAGCCCATGTCATTTTTCACTACCTATACATAGGTATGGAATTTTTTTTTTTTTTTACCACCAATTATGGTGATTGCATCATCACATTTTTTTACTGGACTAATTAATTTCACTCCTAAAAGCTCATTGTTTTTTTTTTAATGGGGTAGCTTAGGTTGAATAATTATTGCCTTATTTATATTAATTTGTTACCTGAAACTTTTATTGCATCATCATTTTTTTTTTTTTTTTGTCCAACATAATACATAATTTTCTTCCAAAATATATGTTAATTAGTTTCTTGAAATGGAGTAAATGGTTGTTTTTCAAAATATTCCAGTAAGCTGATTGTATCATTAGTTTCCTTTTCCAATGAAATTTCTGAATTCATATTTCTTTCAAGGGTCTTACAGATACATTAATTTCTTGAGTATTTATGATCGTACACATTAAGCTCTCAATTAGTTATAAATTGCCCCCAACAACAATAACAATTCCAAAACGATTGTGCAGTTTAGTTTACAACTAACAAAAATAATTAACTGAAACTAAAATATGTTAATATATAAAATTAGCCTACAAAGTTGAATGATTTGTTCCATTGTATTATTATTATTATTAGTATTTGTGCATTGTTTGTTTTTGCACCTAAAAATGTCACCTTTTCTTGTATTGAAATATGTCACTTTTCAGCTTTAAATTAATTGAAATACGTTGCAAGTTAGTAGCCTAGTGCTTCCCCTTCTTTAAAATAATATAAACAACTTACAATGGAAATTCATTCTTCTAATAATTATTCTTGTCCACTTTGTCTTGTTTTATTATTTCAGAAAATATTGCTTGCTGATGTTTTCAGTACCCTACGCACATAATTGGTCTGCTAGTTTCTCTTTCTTTTCCTTCCAAGAGAAAGACAAAAAAGGCAAAAAAAAAAAAAAAAAAGTAAAAAAAGTAACATATCATTTCCTCTATGTTTTGTTTTTTGTCTTCTCCTATAGTTTGGTTGTTTCCCATTCTAACAAATTCCCCATTTTCAAAAATTGTAAATTGTTCAATAAATGCATATGTAACTTAAATGTTGACGTGTAACTAAATGACTTGTTTGAGATTGGATGTTGTGACTTGTAAACACACTGTTCGGTCTTAAAGAATGGTTACGCTTTGGAGAGTGCGAAAAATAACTCTAATGCGTAAGTGAGTTAAAAAAAAAAAAAGTAAGATAATTATATGTAAAATTCTTGTTTAAGAATTGTATATACCTAATATAGGTGATCACATACTTATGTAGATGTTGTAATCCCAAGCTCGGCCCCATAAAGTGTCGTATCTATTCAGGTTCGGGACGAGCCACATAAAGTATATGTGACCAAGCCCGACTGATTGAGTATGGGTCTAAACAAGTCGAGCAGACATTAGGGCCATGAACACTCCTCTTTAGGTCGTGGAGATATCTGATTTGTGGAAGAGAACTTCTTGCAAAATAGTATTGTATCAATTGTGGGACAAGAAAAAAAAAAAAGGACCCCATATGACTTGAATGCTTGATACAAATTAATATGGATAGTTATCTCCATCATTAATAATTGATAGTTTACAGTACTGGCCTTATTTGTCTATATTACATGACAAACTCTAAACACAATTCCCATTAATACCCTCTTTCTGAAGAAGTAATTAAGTACACGTTGTAGATTGAAGCTTGGCAAATTCCAAGGTTTTTTTGCCTTGTAATTTGTTAGCTAGATAGTGTTTATTGTATTCTCCATGAGCATATCTTCTATACTTGCTTGGGTTATTCTCATCCACCAATTCTTGAATTGGTCCAATTTCTATTTCATAGCTTGGTGCGTAAAATGTCACTATTGAGAGCCGATCTTTTTCCTTATCAGTTACTGCCCTATGCTCCACACTCTTGTATTTCCCATTTGTTAGAACCTGAAATTTTTCATGTTTTTTTTAGTGAAAAACAAATCAACACAATTTCTCCTAAAATGAACTCGAGTTTTCTAGTTTTAATCAGATTAAACGTATCAAGAAATTTTAAGATACATCTAGCGCGTTACACCAGACCAGTACAATGATACCACACTTTAACATTACTTTGGTGGTTCCAGTTGATTAAAAAGTGATACTATTTTATGGGCTTGACAATTAAAATTTGCCCAACATGTATCACTATAAGACTAATTCTATTATAGTTCGGAGATTACTTGATCCTCAACATCAAATGATTGAAACGTCAACATAACTGATGATGTATAAATCATCCAACATGTGAACCACATATCCGAACCACACTAGAAAATTTTCTAAATTGATACGTAAAGTTCATTTATGAACAAATTGATTCTACGAGCCAAATCAATCATTTTTTTCAGAAGAAAAAAAGAAGCTGAGAGCTCAACTTACTTCTAAAGTGTCACCAATATTGATTACAAGAGCATTTGGAATAGGATTAACAGGGATCCAGTTGTCGTCTTTGAGTATTTGTAGGCCAACAGAGCTACCTTTTCGTTGTTGCAACACAGATAGAGCACTCCCATCTGAATGTGGGCTGAGCCCCAAAACTAGGTCTGGTCTTGAACATGCCGGGTAATAGTTCATTCTTATGGCTTGCACTGCCTCACCAAACATTTCTTCAAATATTTCGTCTTTCAACCCTAGATTCTTGGCTATGTACTTCAGTAGATTCCGGCAAAAATTCCTTATTTCTCGCGAGTAAATCTCTACCGTATCGCTACACAACAGCAACAACAACAACTAAGCTTTAGTCAGAGTTAACTGTAAGTATTATAAATGATAATCGTGTCAAATGTAGTCTCTGTAAATCGTATAACAGTAGTACCTGAATTTGGTTGGCTTTAACGGCCAAAGTTTTGGGTTTCTAATGTAGTGAGGTTGAATCCCAAGAGCAAACATGTTGCACCAATCAAGCTTTTGTTCCTCGGAGAAAACAAAAGCTTGACCATATCCTTGAACAGTGCCCGGTGACATTGGATACTTCTGCTTCTCTTCTAATGGTAAGCTGAAAAATTCATTGGCTACTTCCTCTATGCTTTCAAGCAAACTCACATCAATTCCATGGTTTATTACCTATAAAACAAACATAGAAAACTTAATTAGTTTTCAGGACCATTAATTTTTTTTTTAGTAGCTAAAAGTTCTTAATCTGTTCGAAATTTATAATACGCCTCTCCAACTAAGGCTTTATGAACACATTAGGTTTCCAATCAGGAGTAAACCAAAAATTTTAGAATGGTTTCAGATTGGATTGAATGATCGCCGCGTCAACACCAATTGGAGCAAAAATTTTACTATTTCGAACTATGTCAGCAGGCACAACTGCTGACAGGATGATCATCTAACGGTCTGAGAGCATAGTATAAATTCTCAGGACGGCAGACAGAGAGGAAAATGAGGTTTGCTTACATCCTGGCCCAACAACAGCATCCGACGACCCAGAAAATATTGTCCTAAACTTGAGACTGGTAAATAATGAACACAAAAAGAAGGGAAAAAGAAATACCTGAAAAAAGCCCCAATCCTCACAGGCTTTTGCAAGATGAAAACTTTCAAGTTCATTGCCATTGACAAGGCTGGAGAAATCTATGACAGGAATATCATCGGAAACGGAGGATAAAGCAGAGGATATTTTTGGCCTTTCAGACAAGTCTCTGACAAATCTGTCAGGAATTAAGGTCGGTTCAGATTTTCTTAATTCTTGAACATCATCAATTTGACCAACTTGGATTGGAAAATTGGCAGTAGGAGCCATTTTTTTTTTTTTATATATATATATAATTTCAAAGCTTTCACAGGTTCAGAAATGGCTGCTGTAGTTTGGAGTTTGAAGCTTGCAGGAACTCTCTATTTATAGGGGAAAAATGGAAACCATATTTCTAAAATAATTTGCATTCTTAATTAGTTTATATGATTCATAGGATTTAGGCAGCGGGTTCCTATTTTATGCACTTTATTAAAAAAAATAATAATAATAAAATCAAAATGTATAATTCTCAGAATCTAGGACCAAAACCTGATTAGAAAAATAATGATGACAGTTTGAAAATAATTTAACTTTTAAAAACCAATAAAAAAAATGATTCGATCTTATAGAAGTACTACTTTTGAGTACATGTAATATATAAAATAGATCGGAGATTAAGAATCCGAATTTTAACGTAACGTATAATACAATGAATTTGTGTTGTATATACTTTAAATTCAAAAATATTTGCTTAAAACGTATCACAAATAATAAAAATATATTTTTTTATTTTTTTAATCTTATCAATTGAATTAACCTTTATAAATGGTTACTTATTATCTATTATAAATCAAATTATCTTATGGAGTATCAGCTCAAATATTTCTTTTCGGACTTTATAAGTTTTTTTTTTTTTTTACAATATACAAGATATCTTCATGATTCGTAATATTGAAATACTAATTTTTTTGGGTGAGCAAAACCGAACCAATATCCAAAAACTAAAAATCCAAACCAAACCATTTTATAGTTTGGTTCGGTTTGGTTTTTAGTTATGAAAAAGTTTAGACTTTGGTTCGGTTCGGTTCAAAACCGAAAAAACTGAAAAACCGAAAAATTGGTAAAATATTAAAATTAATTATAAAATTAATAAATACTAATTGTAGAGAATTTTAGACATTATATTGTTTTATAGTTTTATATTGTGATTTTTTTATGTTAATTTATAGTTGTTAAAACTTGAGAGTTGAAAAAAAAAAAGAGAATTTTAGTATTTTATTGTGATGTAATAGTATTATTTAGTATTACTGTGTTTTTAAGTTAATTTTTTTGTATTTCTTTTTTTTTTTTTTTAAACAAACTACTTATATAAAATTTTTATTTTATTTTTTTTTTAAAAAAAGTTGATGTTTTTGGTTGGAGCCAGTCCAAACCGACCGAACCGAACCGAAATAGTTCGGTTTGGACTGAACTAAACCAAAATTTAGTTTGGATCGGATTGGTTTATAAAATATAGTGTTTTTTGTATCGGTTTTTTCGGTTCGGTTCGGTTCCATGCTCATCCCTACTCATTTTTACTAACAATTGGTAATATTGTAATTAATTTAAAGAAATTATTGCTGGACATGAGAATTTGAAGGCTTAACAGAAAGTGGCCCCAGTCAGCAGTGAAAGAGCAACAAGAACAATGGATAATTTAAAAAAAGGTTACTGTGCAAAAAGAGGACAAAGATTGATAATTAATAAGTGGGATTTTGTCTTATTATATTTGTGTTTGGAAGAATACGATAAATCACTGAAAAAGGAAAATCCAGAGCAGATCTCTCTCCAGATTTTTCACACACTAAACAAAATACATAAATCTACAATTTTTTTTAACAAAATCATGCATATATTGATTAAGTTCTCATTATTCAATGTTGATCATTGACTGTTCAAATTACTCACAATCACACGTACCAAACTTTTAGAAATATAAACGTCAAATTCGGTTATTTTTTACAGTTAGAAATAAAAAATTTTTACATATCTAATATGACTTATATATGAAAAATCACGGGACTTTTTATTTTTTTCAAATAAGAATGATGATTTGTCACAATTACAATGTCATTGTAAATAAACTATACTTCTAACTGAGTTTGAAGTCATCGCACTAGTAAAAGCTCTCTCTCTATATATATATATATGTGTGCGCGCGCGCGCGCGCGACTATAATCAATTAAGAACTCAATATATCAAACTGAAATTATAATTTATTGAGATTTCGTTGAAGTTCTTGCCCTAGTGCTACTCCCCGGCTTCCTTGCTCTAGAGTGTTTTGTTTTTATTGAAATCCATGCATAACTCACATTAGAATTTATGTGCGATGAGAGGAGGGTTCCCTTGTACGTATAAAACCAATTATTTCTATAATTAATTAACGTGTAAAATTTAATATACATGTTTATGTTGCGGGGCATGAGATTAGAAAGGTATTTTTTTTTTTTTTTTAAATTAAGCCTTATGTCGTATGAAATGGGGTGTTGACATTTCTTTTGTTGTTTGTTTAATTAAGTATGATTAGAAGGGTGATTAAGAAAACATTAAATGAAGGTTAATAAAAAAGAGGAAGTCGAAAATGATAGAGCATAGTAGCTGTGTGTTGTGGGAGAGTAGGAGTAGGAGTAGGGGCCATCTTTCTCCTTACAACGTGGGTACAACTTTCATCTAAATATTAATATTTTAATTCAGGTGGTGTCTTGATTCTTTTACACCATTTTTAGTGTAGGGTTGTCATCAATTCATCATCCATGCACCTGTCCTCTCATCTCTTTTATTTTATTATTATTATTTTTTTTTTTCCCTGAAAACATAGATATTTTCTGAATTTAGCCAAAAAAATCTACTATCCCTCTGAACTTTAAAAATATCTTAATATCATCTTAAATTTTTTAAAAGTGTTCTAATAGTCCTCTTAATTTCTTAAAATTGGTCTAGTTTGCCCCATAAATCCCATAAAAACCAAAGTTTACTTTGAAATGTCAAACATGAGTGACACGTGGCAGTTAGGGGGTAAACTGGATCACTTTTTCATAGTTCAGGGAGACATTAGAATATTTTAAAAGTTAAGGAGAACAGTAATCGTTTTTAGACAAGTTCAGGAATTTTTTTTTTTTTTTTTGCTAAAGTTGTCTTGTATTATTTATTACTTTCATCCACCCGTTTATTCATATGTTTACTCAAAGGTTGAAATAGTTTACGACTGCATGAAGCGGTTGAGCAACCCTCTTATTGGACGAAACAATCTCAATTTTGATGGAATTTCAAATATCTCCAATAAACCTGGACCAAGACCTTATGATTCCTTACATTCGTCACATTCACTCAGAGGCGGAGGGAAGGGGGCACGCCTAGGCAGCTGCTCCATTGGAAAATACTCCTAGTAGGGGTGTTTCCGATGGCCATTATGGCCAGCTGCTGGTTTTGAGAGGGCTGATTTGCCCCCCCAAAACCAAAGGTAGAAGACGATTGCTCTTCTCTTTCCTTTCTTTTTCTTTTTTTTTTTTTTTTCTCTCACAGCAAAACAACTTCATTTTGCCTGGCTTTATTTTTTTTTTCCCCAGGTAAAACGACGTCATTTTGCTTGACCTTAAAAAAAAAAAAAATTAGATTTTTATATTATCTTCTCTTCTCTTCTTCCCTATTTCAAATTTCTTCTCCTCCTCACCTTCATAGCTTCTTTCAATTTTTTCTTTCCAAAGCCGCCGCTCACCGGTTTCCGCCTCACCTTTATCAAAAAATTTTATAGGAGTTTTTACCTTCCCAAAGTTGGACTCCTAGATTCGCCATTGCGTTCACTAGTGTGCTGAATTTGAACCCAATCAATTTTTACTTTTTTTCTAACACTAATATGGGATAAGGTGTCAATTAACAAAAACATTATTTAGATAAGCAACATAACTCTTAACGTAAAAAAAAAAAGGTAAATCACATCTTAAGGCCCCTGAACTTTTATAGAATTTGTAATTGGTCCCCTGATTAATTTTTTGAATATATTAAGTACATAATCTTTTCGTTTTAATAGTATTAGCCCCAAATTTTATTTTTTTTTATCTTATGGGTTATAGTATCCGTTCACTAACACATGACATGATTTTTGAGGAAAATAAAAGACTCTAGAGTTGATTAGAAGGATCAGAATCATACTTTCTATGCAGTTTTATGATAACTACGGATACAAATCATATCTCCGATTTAATCTCACATGTCTACGAAAATTGTGTCACGTATCAGTGAATGGATACTATAGTCCACAGGAGAAAAAGTACCGAGTTTTGAGCTAATACTATCAAAACAAAAAGTCCATGTACCTAATGTGTTGAAAAAATTGATCAGGAGGCCAATTACAAATTCAATAAAAGTTCAAGGACCTCAAGATGTGTTTTGCCTAAAAATATAATGTTACACTATGTATCATGTGTTGTTCAAGGATTTGTGATCCAATTGTATTTTCTAATTATATTAATGTGCATGTATTTTACCAACAAAATAAAATATTTGAGCTAAGTAGATCAAAAGTTAAAGTATAGGGTTACAATTGAAAAATTACATTAAATATACCGCTATAGAATCCGAGACCTAATATGTTAAGTTATAATACTATGACTAATTAAGAAATTTTTGATAATTTTTATCTCAATTAAAATACATATTATTAACAAAAGAAAATTAAAAAATAAAAATAAAAATAAAATAAAGAACAGGCATTGAAAAAGGACAACACATAGGTAGCAGTAGAATGTGGTCCTGAACCTAATTTTTGTCGGGTAATTAGTAAAAAACAATGTACTTATGGTTATAAGTTAAACTTTCATGTGTAGTGACTAATTCCTAATTTCCATTTTTAATTTCTTTTTTCTCAAAAGATTGATATTTTAGTTCTTATTAAAATCTAGTTTACTCAGATTTGCTTTAATTGAATGGAAGTTTAGTTCACAAAAATAATAAGTATACTAGATTTTTATTTTTTTGGTAACTTGAATTTGCAAAAATATCATAAAAACTCAATTTTATGGTAATCAAAGCCATATGTTTGTAATTAAGCATGCTGATCCGTTGATCAAATTTGAACAGAAATTACTTCAATTCAGGAATAAAATGCTTAAATTCTTCATTGTTGAATATTCTTAATTAGATGTTTTATTATCTTTGTATATGAATATACATTTTGTTGGTCTTTACGAAATAAATGACTCTAATACTACGTTAAGAAACTCGATCTAACTCACATTTGGCGTTAGACCCGAAAAAAATAATAATATATTCAACAATGATTTAGATAAGGTGGAAGAAAAGGCAAAACCAATAGAGAGACTAGCTAGGGATCAATCATGCAATTGCAAATAAATAAATAAATAAATAAAAGTCCAATTGCGCATGCTTATATATATGCTTTGTACCAAAAAGATATAAATTTATCTGAAAATTGAAATTTTCACTTACTTTTCTGTGATTCTAAAAGCTCAAATTGATATGCATATAAATTTGTTGACATTTTGTATGGATGAGACCAATAATGAATAATTGCAAGCCAACTGTATTTATTTTGTTTGGTACAAATCAATTTGTTTTAATATTAAGAAACTAATTGTCTACAAATAAATGTTTGATAGAAACACATAAAATAATAATAAAATTTAAAACATACTTTTAAAAAAAAAAAATAACAATTAGGTTGTTGAATCAAATTTTAAAATATCTTAAACGACATATTAATTTAATTATTTTATTTGAAATAAATTATATATTTATGATAGAAGTCATATATTCATATTAGTTAAAAGTGAAATTAATTACTCCCTCCGATTTTTTATTATATGATGTTTAATTTTGTTTACTAAGACCAATGAAGTATTAATTAGGTTACTAAAATGACTAGTTTACCCTCAATATTTCTTTCCTAAAACTCTATTTTCCATGCAAAAATTCTCTTTCTTTTTAATTATCAAAACTTAATGTAGTACTTTTTGCATTAAATAATGAAGGGCAAATATGAAAAAACATGATAAAAAATGTATTGGTAATGTAAAACATCAAATAAAAAAGAACAAAGTGAAAAACCTAAAACATCATATAATAAAAAACGGATGGAGTATTTTAGTAAATTTTGAACCTACAAAAGTTCATTCATAAATCAATGGATTTTTTTTTCAGAAAGTAGGTATCATTGTTTAGATAAAGACACTATGAAATGAATTATTGAGGCAAAGACCATAAAAAAAAAAAAAAAAAAAAAAAAAAAATTAAAAAAATTAAAAAAATTAAAAAAATCACTAAATTGGGTAAAAAAGTAAGTAGGGGAAAAATTGAGTCGATGAAGAAAGGGATAATAGAAAAGAATGAAGTGGCATGTGTTGAGAAAGCATATAAAGCAAACGGCCTTAAAAGTCAGAGGCTTCCCCTACCCACTCTTTCCCATGTCATTGTTTGGTACATTGTCGTCTATATAATGCTCATTTCACTCTCAATCTCGTTCATTGTGCTTTCCAATTCACTTTCTACACACACATTTTACTCTATTTATCATTGTGTATTAGTAAATCAGCCCAACTACCGACAGTCTTTTTAGACAAAAAGTTATGGGGGAATATTATCTCCGATCCGGGATCTCAAGAGCCAAAAAAGATTTACATTATCGTTCTTCTAACGTGGATTTCAATAACGGCAGTAGAATTCAAACCCAGCTGAGAATGCTACAAGAATCGCCTTCTTACCATTGAGCACACCTTCGTTGGCACCGTAACTAGTGACGTTGCTTTATCTCAAATGTCCTAAATTAGTAATTTTTTTGAATGAGAGAACACCCATGAGAATTAGAGAATTCTTTAGCCCAAAACCTACAACAATTGAATAAAAAGGAATTTGGAAAATTGTATAATAAAAGATTTTATTTAGTAAAAAAAAAAAAAAAAACCAAAAATATAAAATTTATGCTCCTCATATTGCCCTTGGTCGTCTAGACAAAGGCATGGTCAATTCTCAAATGACTAATGATTAATGAAGCAGTCTCTAACCGGAAAGTGTCTGTTCTCCACAACGGCTTTTCATCTTTCGCGCCAAAATAGAAATTGTAGCCGTTATTCTTCTGCAACTTTGACCCACGCCAATTTTTTGAAAGTTGGCCTTTTACTGGACAATTTCACTACCAATAATCTCATCAACAGCTATGTAAAACTCCAACTCACCAGCCATGCGCACCGCCTGTTCGATGAAATGCCTGAACCAGACGTGGTTTCATGGACTTCACTTATGGCTGGCTACGTCCACGCGGGTAAACCCAATTTCACTCTTTCTCTGTATAGAAGAATGTCGAAGACCTGGGTCGCACCAAATGAGTTCACTTTTACTACGTTGATCAATGCGTGTTCGGTGCTTGCAGACCTCAAAACTGGCAAGAAAATCCATGCCCATGTTGAGATTTTGGGGTTTCAAAACAACCTCGTGGTGTGTTCTTCATTGGTTGACATGTATGGGAAATGCAATGATGTCGATGGAGCTAGACAGGTTTTTGATTTGATGGATTATAGAAATGTTGTTGCCTGGACTTCAATGATCACAGCTTATGCACAGAATGCAAGAGGAAATGAAGCCCTTCAAGTTTTTAGAGAATTTAGTTGTTTGATTGCAGAAAGGCCTAACCACTATATGTTAGCTAGCGTGATTAGTGCTTGTTCAAGCTTGGGGAAGCTGATTTTGGGGAAAGTTGCACACGGGGCAGTGGTTCGTGGTGCCCATGAGTTGAACGATGTTGTTGCATGCGCACTGGTTGACATGTATACCAAATGCGGGAGTTTTAGTTACTCGGAGAAGGTGTTTAAGAGAATCCCAAATCCTTGTGTCATTCCATATACATCAATGATCCTTGGTGCTGCAAAGTGTGGACTTGGACAACGATCTCTTGAGCTCTTTGAAGAGATGATTAATAAAAGAATAAAACCGAACCATGTCACTTTTCTTGGAGTCCTGCATGCTTGTAGTCACACAGGACTCGTCGATGAAGGGCTGAAACATCTCAACACAATGTCTAGGAGGCATGGAGTGATGCCTGAGACAAAGCATTATACTTGTGTTGTCGATATGCTCAGTCGTGTTGGACGTCTAGACGAGGCTTACAACTTGGCGAGATCGATTAGTGTCAACCCCAATGAAGGGGCTTTGCTTTGGAGCACATTGCTCTCTTGTAGCAGGCTTCAAGGACGAGTAGATATAGCTGTTGAAGCCAGTAAATTGCTTATTGAATCCAATCAGCAAGTAGCAGGAGCATATGTCACCTTATCAAACACATATGCATTGGCTGGGGATTGGGAGAGTGCTTGCACTCTTCGGTCTGAAATGAAGCACATTGGAGTTAACAAGGAACCCGGCTGCAGCTGGGTTGAGATTAAGGATTCATCCTACGTGTTTTACGCAGGCGATTTATCATGTGACAGAGGGGAGGAAATCCTGAGTTTGCTTAAGGAATTGGAGATAAGAATGAAAGAGAAGGGTTACGACGATGGAAGCAATTAATTAGTATTTGTTGATGTTGAGCAAGAAGCCAAAGAGGAAACTGTTAGATAGTTGAAAGAGAATTTGTTGTGAGAGATATTAACAAATTTCATCATTTTAAGGATGGGATTTGCTCTTGCTAGGATTTTTTGGTAGTCATCATTGTTAGTAGTCATTTACGAGTTGGCTAAAGAGATTTAATCAACCTGGAAACCAGTAATCGGATCTACTTACCAAACTAATTAGTATTGGGATTGCCATTAGCTTTGATGGTCATCCTAATTTGTTACTAATTTGCATTAATAATAAAAGAATCATGAATTAGGCACCATTTTGGAATGCACTGAAGTAACCTTAATAATGTCAATCTTAAACATGCAAAAAATATATATTAATGTTTTTAATTATATTTTTGTTTTATTTGCTGACTCGGAGACATGAGAAAAGAAAAGATGTTACTACTAAATCAACATTCCAAAGACATTAGTGTTAAATTTCATTGATTTTACCTTTTTGTACATACCAATAAGTGGACAAGTATCATTAAACTCAACATATGAAAAGAAATGACCATTTAGATAAATAAAGTTTCAGGCCTTTTTTGTTTTCCAACTCACTTTTGCAATTGTTTCTCTATCTTGTTGGGCAGAAATGTGGAAGGAAAAAAAAGAATTCATGGATCACCAAAAATATATTTAGACATAATATATGTCCAAATACACTCCTCGTAATCCGTAAATTATTTCTTGTCTCTACCTTCGGTCCAACTAAACTAGGGGTGGCAATGGGGCGGGGATTACCCGAAAACCGTGGGGATCCGAACCGGCGGACGAGGGGAATAACCGATATTATCCCCCATGGGGATGGGGGTGGGGATTTTTTTACCCCCAGTACTTAAACGGGCGTGGGGGCGGGGAGTACTATCCCCGCCCCGCTCCCGAATAAATCCCCGTATAAAACCAGTATATATATATATATATATATATATATATATATATATATATATATATATATATATATATATATATATATATATATATATATATATATATATATATATAAAGGTTAATTAATTCCTAATTAGGCCAAGCCCTTTATTTTTGTTTCTCTGTATCGTCTTCTTCAATTCCCATGTCAACGGTGGCTTCAGAGTCAGCTTTTAGTACAGGTGGTAGAGTTATAAGTGAGTCTCATAACAATCTTAATTCTGAGACGGTAGAAGCATTGATGTGCACTCAAAATTGGTTAGAAGTTGAAGTAAAAGATATTATACTTATAAATGGTTACTTATTAATTTACTTTACTTCAAAGTTATGTATTAAATGTTTTAATATAATGAATACTTGTGTTTTTAGATTCTAAATTAGTTATGGATTCATTGTTGTGGAACATGAATAAAGATATGGATGTTTTTTAGGTAGTTTTTAACTTTTGATATTTAATTTTTTTATTTATTATTCTATGCATCTAATATTTGCTTTTATTCTTATAGGATGATGAAAATACGAATCACAACAAAACCAAGTCCTAGCTCTTAAATGATTGGACTTCAATTTCAAGTTGTTCAAAGAAAGTTCACTTGGAACTTAAATATTTGTAATATTGGATATATTTTGTACTTTGGATATTTAATGTTAAACCACATTTGTAATGTGGTAGAATTTGTATTTTGGTTATTGAATGTTAAAATGGTTATTAAAATAATATTAATTTATTTTATTTATTGGATATGGGCGGGCGGAGATTCACCGGAACCCGTAGGCACCCGCACGGGGCGGGGATGGGGGTTAAAAAATCCCCGAAATATTAAATGGGGAATCACCGAAACCGCCCCCGTAATCATTAGAGGCAGAGTGGGGAATGCACCCCCGCACCCGCACCCGCACCGTTGCCACCCCTAAACTAAACATTGCATGAGAATCGATACAAACAATCCTATAATCAGACTATAATATTAAGACAATTTGACATTAAAAAAAATATCGGAGTAAATCCACAATTATAATACACTGACTAAAAATTCTTTAGTCTCGGTGAACAAGTTTAAACGAGTATATAAAAAGAGCCAAAAATATCAGCAACTATTCTGACTAATCTTATCTTTGATCATCAATACCAATTAAAGTTAGCTTGAGCAGGAAAAAATAAAAAATCTAATCGCATAAGTTATGGTGCAGTCACATATAGATGGAACAATCATAAAGAATCAGCCTTCATTATGGTAACAGAATAACTCAGTAGAGAAGCATGTGGACTAGAATTTGGAGCAGCAATGAAAACAAAGCAAACTACATAATATTTTTTTCTCAGACAAACAAGTTACACATGTTAGCTAGCAGAAGCTAAGCTACCAGCCCCCAATGGGATCATTTACTGAAATTTACTTTCTGCTGATCCAATATATTGCACAATTTGACCTTCAAAGACACAATATGGAAAATAGGCACAGCCTTCACTTTTTCGAGATTCAACACTTGCCCTCACAGGCTACTCGCACCTGCCCCAATAACAATAAATGACGCAAGATCTCTGCCACCGCAGCTTTGAGAATTTGCGGGTTTCCCACAAGTAGCAGTGACATCGTTATGAATAAATTGCTGTAACATAAATAAGATGCAAACAGCAAAACAAGAAAAGGGCAAGAGACATTAATTCTACCTTAAGAGGTAAGTGATTTTCTGAGTTTTAGCATCATATAATGGAGAAAGGTGAATGGCAGATTCAAACCATAATTCGCTTCACTCAGCATGCAGTTTCACCAATTCTTTTCCAAATGCAAATGGCAACATTCATATTTTTCCAATTAGCAGGTCCGGAACTACAAAACCCCATTACTAAAGCAACCTCATATTGATGTCAAACATGCCTAATGAAAACTAGAACAAGAATAAAAACACCAGAAAAGGAGAAAGAACTGCCCTTATTTGGCACTTATCACAACAGCGGCAAGGTGTTATGTGTACATGTCAATTGATATATTAGCACAGCTGTTAAATGTCCTGGTCGGTTAGAGAAGTTACAAGTGTATACCGATTTTTGTTCTCTTCTAGGTCAGAGACAATGTGCATACATTTTTCCAGTTGCATTCAAAACATTGTTCGAGTTAAATTTCACACAGCAGATGTAAACTTATTCAGTTATGTATTTACTGTGCAGGGAAAAGCTGATTATATATTCTTTTGTTTACACAATTATATGGTAACTCAAAAGCATGAAAATATGCACTCTCTTGTTTAGAAGAAAAAGAGGCTCGTTGGGCCAAAAGGAAGAAAAATACAAAACATAAAAGAACCAACCATAAGGAAAATAAATGAAAAGTGTACCTTTTTGCCTTGAGAATCTCTGTACAGCATCAGCTGCTTGTGTTAAATAGGTTGAAGATGGAGTTATCCACGACATCAACGTCGTCCATAAAGTACAAGAGCTAAGATTCCCATACTGTCAATGATGATCAGAAAATCAATAAATGTGAAATGTTGTCTACAATGCATTTTGCATTAATAAAAATTTTGCATACCTTAGCGAAGTGAGTAACGAGCAACCAAAATTCACCTCGAGAACGAGCCAGATAATTACTCTTCATTTGACAATTGAAGACGACAGATACGAAAACTTCAAACTGAAGGAGAAAGAATCTCATTATAAAACCTAAAGAGGGGTAAAATATCAATGACATTGTAAAAAATGACAAACTGACATACCTGCAGAATCAACTAGAGCAACTGATATTGACTCAATATTTAAAGTAGATAACTAAAGAAATATTGATCCTTTCAAAGAATTTCATTTTCTATTCCATAATGTTTACATAAATGGTATGCTCTTGATAAAAATTGATCAGTCATCATTATATTAGTATCCACCTCCACAAAATGGTTGCCTAATGACTTACATTCTCTATACGTGTTTTCTTTTCTCGGGCTCCAAATGATTGGAGCAACAAAAAATTTAAAAAAAAAAAAAAAAAAGAAAAAGAAAAAAAGAACGACTTTTACATGTTATCCAAACTGTATAGCCAAATGGGGATTTATCCCGAAAATCTTGAGGACGACCATGCTTTGCCTTACCATCCTGGAAACTGACTCAAAGTTCGGAAAATACATTACAAATCTGCAAATCAATCTCACTTTGTACACATGTACACAGGCACAAGCTGTTGGCGACCTGCGTCTGTGCTGCAGGTTTCCAATTGCTTATTTGAGTGGGTAGATCTTTAACCTTTCTTTTCCCCAAGCGACTTTCCAAATGAAACAAAAAAATGCTCAGTATATACAGAGTTGACTTAATCTCTTTTATCAATCAATCCTGCACGGGTTATGGCCTCCATTGCCTGCTGAACCAGATGTAAGAGCTCCTCTACATCTTGGAAGCTAAAATCAATGACTTTCTTAACAGATACAATGCAATCTTTATTTTGTGCCTCTTCCAAAGCTACATTAGCAGCAGAATAAGCATTCTGGGATTTTCTTGAGGCCACCACTGCAAAATTTACATCCTGTGTCTGCAAGCATCAAATAATCATAATTTCACCAATGCAGTAGAAAATAATAAGAATAGAAATGGCATGAGAGCAGTGAGCATGGGTACATCTCATCTACGATGTCTCACAAAACAAAAACTGTAAGCTTCAATTACCAATATTCTGGAGAATGAAGTCCAACACCTTTTACCACTATGTAAGTGTACCACCCACCAAATCAAAAACCATATCCTATGGCACATCAAGGAATGCAAAGCTAATGCATGAAACATCGGCAGAGGTTTAAGATAGTATCGCAGATACCACCATAAATTTCTGAAGACAGGATTCTTTTAAAGATTACACAAGTAGCAATTGCTTCCAAACAGAACATAAACTCTCAACTAGCATATCCCAAAGAATACCACAATGTGACTGACTAGGATAAACCTGGTTTTTAGATTGGATATAGATATGCCATTCAGCCAAAGCATTTACAATAACCGACTGCTATACCAATATGCAAGAATAGGCGTAGAAAAAACGAAATTAACTAAAGAAAAAGGTGTAGAGATTGCATGCCAGAATAAAAAAAACTTACAAAATCAAGCAGCCGAAGAAAATTTGAGTGGTTTCGTGCAACAATGACGGGATTTCCAGCAACATGAGATATGGCACTCTTGGAAACAGTAACCTTATCAACAGTTGCCTGATTATTTAAGTTATCAATGTCTGATGCAGATGATGAAGGTGATTCACCTGTATTAACAATCCAAGACAATGTCACACCATTAGATTGTAGCCTGGCGTTGATTGCGTAAGCACTCATCACAAAATAATTATTGCAGATGATAATAGCTAAATTTAGCTTGCAGAAAAGGTAATGATGAAAAGGTAGGATCAAAATAAGACCACACCAGATAATGTTATGTAAAGTTTTAATCCTTAGTTAATGTATGTTATAACAAGCTCAAGAACATTAAAATAAGAAAAAATGTTACCCAAAAAAAAAAAATCTTTAGTGTACTATTTTCAATTGATACAAATTCCAATGTACAATGAAAAAGGGACAAATTTCCTTTATATTTAAAGGTGTCATATGAGCTAAAAACATCTGATTGCACCTCAGCTCAAGAATGGAATGAAAAAATGGGTAAGAACGGAAGTGTAAAAGTTGATGGCGTGTACTTCACAAAGAAAGAATGATCAAAAGGCAACTCAACTGATCTCAAGACAACAATATGAAAAGATATTTAGGACTAATTGTAAGATTACAGATAACCCTCCATACTCGCATAATTGTATGATTTATGCCATTCATTTTACCTTGGGGAAAAGTTTGTAAACATGCTTGCAACTCATTTCGATCTCTGCTTAAGCTAGAATTCTTGCAGTAAACTATCCTCCAATGTGCAACCTCCATGCATTTGTATGCCAAAGCAGCAGCAGCCATTTCGCATCGTCTTTCATATTCCACAGCACAACATCTGTCGATTACAGAGGTCAAACAGGAGCCAGACATGTGCAGCAAAAGAAATCATATAAAATGGCTTCAGAAGTAAAAAGGATTATCGAAAGCTGTTAAGGAAACATATAATACCTTATTGCAAATGACTAATATACATATATATGAACAGAAGAGAGCAACACCAGGAGGTAGAGAGATGTCCAAGGTCACAAATTGCATTGACTATGTTCTTAATATACAATACAAGAAACAAAAATCCATCATACAAGTTTGTTTTGTTTACTTACTCGCACAGTTTAGCTGTCATACTATATGCTTGCATCTCAGTCATCTCCCCCTGTCTGCCAACCTCATTGCTAGTTTCTAGGAGAGAAGCTCCATGAAGAAACTTTAGAGCAGCTTGGAAGTTTATTTCATTGCTTTCAAAACCAAAACCAGAGCTCTGAAAAGTAATCAAACCAGAACAAGGGTGAAACAACAAGAATATAGCTCCTTTTTCCATTTAATGATACAACAACATATGAACAACAAATCCTACAACAAACATTCGAAAATCCAAGAGAAAACATTAGAAACCTTAAGCTGATCTGCGTAATCTCTCAAATTTTTGGCTTCTTTGAGGGTATTTGTAGCAGTTTGGCTGGAGGCAGGAATTGGAGCAGAAAGATCTTTGACACTTCTTGCATCAAGCATGCACTGAACTCCATTCATTTTCCCACAACTTCCAGGGCGTCTTGATGCCTTTGACACATCAACATTGCCAGAGGCATGAACAGAATGTCCATCAGATGATCCTTCCTGTTGAGAACATCGTGCTGATTGGTGAATATGACTCTCATGTTTAACTTCCCATTCCATATGCGGTACCAATGTCGAAGTCTCAGTTTTCAACTCTTTGTGCACAGAATCCACTTTAATTTCACTGTCAGAATCAGGGAGGTTCCCTCTAGGGCCAGCATTCCGCTTCCTGCTGTCCAGAGAAACCAGTTTCTTATTTGGATCATCAGGGTCTTGCTTTAGTGGGATCTCCATTCTGTCATCTTTTGAGAAGTGACTTGCAGAACTACTCCTGCTAACATGAACCTTCTCATCCTTACTAAACTTATTGCTAGGCTTATCAGGAATGCTGTGTTTAACATTATTCATCCTTTTATGCAGGGATGTATGAGATCCAAGGTCAACCTCCGACTCTTTTCTTGTTCTCTTATTTAAGATATCAACTTGTGCATTCCCCAGTTCAGAAAGCTTTGGGTCTCTATCAAAATCAGAGATTAAACTTCTATCATTCTCCTTCAATTGTAAAGATGGACCCTTACTAGATTTGTGTAAAGGCAGCATATTTTCATTAAGGTTCTTTTCTACTCTGACCTCATCATGGCTATTTTTCGTAGCAAATAGATCAACTGAGGACTTGTGTCGTTCCATGATCTCACCACCACCATTAAGCAACTGAGAAGAACATTTAGTCTGATGAAATTTGCGTTTAGTCTGATGAAATTTGCGTTTAGCATCTCCATCCTGGTAATCTAATGAAAAACATGTAAAAGCTTCAGGATGAGGGCTACCAGAAACTTTCTCCTTTCCTGTCCCAGATTGATTAATCTGATCATCACCTTTCCGATCCCAGCCTGTCATTAACTCATGACCACCATCTGTAGCATCATCTTTTCCCAGAATCTCACCTCCAGTTGACCCAAGTTTCTCTGAGAAAGGGATCCTCATAGGAGATGAGGAAACTGATTCGACTGGCGAATTTTTGACATCATCTAAAGCTGTTTGTGTTTTAAGAGAACCTGAGACCTTTGATGAACTTGAAGTGGCTGTCGTTGAAAGTTGCCCAAGTCCAAGATCTTTTCTGGATGTATCTGTGCCATCCAGACGTTGTTGAGAAGTAAAGCTTCTTCTGTGTTTTCGTGGACGCTGATCCTTATGAGTTCGTCTTTCAGCATCCACTCCATCTACAGCATGATCTTGACTTCCTGACGATAAAATGTGAGCCATCTTCTCCTTTTTGTCTAATTTCTCTCTGCTGTTATTCATAACGGAAGCCCCACTTTTTGAAACCTTGAGTTTCTTTACCTTCTTTAATCCACTCTCGCTACTATCCTCTGCATTTCCAGTTCCGTCAAGGCCATTCTGATCATCTTGCCACTCCTTCAATTTTCTTTTCTTCATAGAAATATTCATTTTATCACTGGTCCTCACATTCAACCCACCACCTGATGACATCTGCGATCGGTCGTATAGCTTATTCACAGAGACTGGGAATCTTTCCTTTGTATCACATTTAACATCCCCTGAAAAGGAGCAGTCATTTGATTTCAGTATATCTTTTCCACGTACCTTAATAGACAAACCAGTTTTTGAATTGAGACCCAATCTTCCAGAGCCTGTATCTGAATTATAATGTTTATCAGCATCTGATACATCTGTTTTAGTTTTCTTAGAATCCCCATATCCATAATGATCAGCCTCCCTCTTGTTTTTCATCTTTACTTGCTTGGTGTTTCCTACTCATTACAAAACAAACACACAATATTAGATATTACATCTGGATTCTAACTAGTAAATGTGATGTCAGTTCTAAAATGAACCTTTTACCTCCAGCGCCAGGATCCTGTTTCACTTCTGCAACCACGTTTCGTGATTTACTCACGGTATATGAACTAGATTTGTTCACTAGATTTGATTCCACAGGAGGCTGGATCATATTGTTGATGCTTCTGCTTTTCACAGGTTCCTGAAACTGATTATTCGGAGAGTTTGATGACCGCATCATGCCACTGCTGATACCTGCATTTGCTGTTTCCTTCAAGCGATGCTTTTTCTTTCCCTGTGTAGGCCCAGAAAGGGAGTTAAGACTCTGATGGCTGAGGTCATGTTGAACATGAACTCCTGACGTAGTTCTGTTGGTATCATTTTGCAGATTATTTTGACCCACAGCAAGAGGAACATGATACAAAGCATGGAGAGCTTTTGTTGTCTCTTCCTCACTGATGTCACACTGGTTCATTCCAGGCCTACATGACATTTCCAAAAATCATAAAAATCAGCACACAGATGTCTGTATTGCATGAGTATCTTCCACACAGCTTCCTTTCAAAATATCTAAATGATTTAATCTCAACTTTTTCCTGACCTTCTGATCTATTTATAAGAATTCAAGTCAAGCAACAGAGCTTGACCATGATACTCCACAGGCTTTCCATCTAAAAGAGCAAAATCCCAATGATCTTACCATTTTACAAAATTACAACGCTAAGACTTAAGTCGAAACCATTAAGGAATCTAGGCTTAGTTGAATTAATTCAATTGAACAGATGCATATTCTCATTCAAAAAAATAATACAGATGCATATTCTCCTTTATAAGCTTGAACGTCATTCTCATACATCAAGTTAAAAATAAAAAATAAAAAACTTACAGCCAGTTAAGCATACTGCACAGCCACTTCTCAGGAAGTTGCTCAGGCAATGTGCCATGGGGCAACAACCGCCATTTCTGACAACTGTCGCAGCAGACCCAGTTTTCCTCTATAACCACAGTTGGCACTGGTGGTGCCACTTCAGAAGCAAGTGGATTTCCAGCCAGAGAAATGCCTACATTAGCAACATCCTTGAACGATGAATGTATTAGCTGGTTATCAACTTCTTTACCGCTAAATCCTTCCTTCGAACTATCAAAAGATGCATTGCGAACATCAATGATAGAACCCTTCCGCCTATTACCAGAAGGTATCTCCAAAAAACGCATTTGACTACTCTTCTGCTCTAATTTCGTAAGATCTTTGAGATTATCTTTAAACTTACTACTGTCTTGAAATTTCAGCTTTTGCATCTTATCTTTACTTTTAGAAACACCATGAGTAGAACCCGTCAAATCTTTAGATTCTCTATTGACACTAATCTCAAGACTTCCATGAGCAACTGCTTTTTTGCTACTCTTGGAGCCATGCAACTTTTTGCCCTCTGATAATGGCTTTTCCTTCAAAGAAGACATCAAGAATTCATCTTGTACACAAAATGCAGCTTGCTGAACAATCTTTTGTTTTGAAGGAACAAGAGAACCATGTGCAAGATCTTGCTTGTTCCCAGATGCATCAGAGTAAGCTTTGGAAGGAGCACGAGTTTTACTCTTCTTGGTTTTTTTATTACCCTTCAGGTGAACTGAACCATCATTATCGTAAGGAACTTCCCAATGCTCTGGAACCTTTTCCACTGCACCACTCTGAGTCTGAGCATTTCTCTTCTCACTCTTGCCGCTATCCTGGCCAGATCTAGACTCCAAAGAATCTTCCTTCATCAAGTCAGAAGAAAATATTCTACCACCTACCCCATCCTCATCAACCACCAAAGGAACTTCAGATGGCCTGCCAGCTGCTTTCAGAGCCCCATTACCATTTGCTGTACCTCGTAGATGCATGCTTTTCAAGTTATTAGTATTAGATACAACTTTCTGACTCTCTGAGTTCTCAATTTCTAAATTCATCTTGGTTGAGAATGCTGTGCCATTTCTGGAAACAATATCATTCTCACGTTTAACTTCTGCCTTTTGACTCTTCATTGGAAATTTCACCCCTTTCCCCTTTGAAAGTTTCTCATTACCCACTAAAGAAACTGACTCTTTTTCCGACAAGGCAGAATTGATTCGACCACCCTTGAGGAATGGGTCAGGTTTAACATCCCTGGAGAATGTCTCCTTTTTTATCAAGCAAAGCAGATTGTCATGAAGAGGTGATATCATGGCACCCCCAGGGACTGGAAAGGAAGTCATTACCTGTTTTCAGATACAAGCATAGCCAGATCACTTTTAGTTCATCAATTAACCTTGCAATTCTCATCAGGCGCCTGTGAACAGAATGTCAAATACGCAAAAAGATTTACCTGAAGAATGCCGGTAGGAGATTCATCTGCAGTTTGTTGTAATGGCATTCCACCACTCACCTCAGGACTGTTCCCAAATGATGAAGATGGAGAGTTACCAAGCCCAAGACCATTATAAATTGCGGCATTTTTTCGTGCCACACTATCAGGGCCCACTTTTATTCGAACCTTCAGTGTTCTTTGGTCCGAAAAACGGCCTGATTTCAGTGGATTTTTGGAAAAGTTAGACTCTTGCTTGACTGGAACATTACCAGATGCCAGCCCTGACTTACGTAATGCATTGGAATTGCCAGAAGAAATTCCAAGCTTTACAGATGGGGCATCATTCAAGGGAACTTTCACACTCTGGGAGGCACCCTGTATGGTAACATAACCCACATTGCTGAGGTAAAATAGAATTTCCCAAGCTGACAAAAACTCAGCCAGATATATCACCTATTTACCAAATCATCAAAAACAATGAGGAAAATTTTCCATCTACCTCCATAGGCAAATTGTTAGGAGATCTTGGTGCACTACAATTTCTTTGTGGAGTCTTTGGATGAGATGGAACAGAGCTTCTTTGAGGCGATCGTTCATAGGTGGGCAGAAACGAGCCGTAACCACCAAATTTAGCCCCTGAAAGAGAAAATGACCACCCATCATTAACAATATATTAAAATATCCCTCCCTTAGTTCTGTGAATCATGATCAACTCCCATTTAGAGTCACTTACCCAAATTCTCTGCAGATACCCCACCCTCAAAATACTTTTGAAAATGGCCCAAGACATTTTGAACCTTCTCATCCTTCGGAAAAACAAAGAAATTTACATTAACTTACTTTTAAAGAAGCACAGGACATACCAGGTGATAAGGTAAAACAAGACAGATATGACAAGTACAGCCCTCATTCAATTGACAAGGAACATCTCTTACTGTAAGAGGTCAATTAAATTAATTGCCACAAAAATAGCCGTCTACACTTCGAACAATTGTAATCCACAAAAAATTTAGTTAAAGCATATTTCAAGCCTAACTTTTATACGAACTTAATCGCATAGTCATTCTGCAATTGCTAGTTCTACATAGCATTTCTTTCGCGGAAACCATATGAAAAACTTAGTTTTATAATCATCCTTCGCCGCTTTTGTGTCTTCTTCAAAACAAACAAATTATTCATTTAGTTGTAATACCTAAGCAAAAGTTTAACCAACAGAATCAATACTTTTTAAGTCATAAACCATTGCATTTGCATATTACAAACCACTGCTCAACCAAAGTACAATAAACTGTTGATTAGACTTTATATGGGTTTAAATGCAAACTGACCAAATTCCTAAGTTAAGTTTCAGCTGATCTTGTCATATTTACATCCTTATTCAAGTTAGAAAGTTAAGCAGAATCACCATTCAAAAACCTGGATACATTATTTGAACAACATCATGAAAATGAACCCTTACAATGTAAGAGAGAGCAATATCAGGGTCCATATTGTTGTTGTAGCCGTCATCCATATACTGGAAAGCCTCGCCTTCCTCAAGCTCAGGATTCTCCTCCATCTCCACACCTCCCAAAGGAAACCCTAACCCTAAAAACTTAAGCCTCACCCCAAAACCCTAACCGCCTGTTCCCTGAAGTCCAGCATCACTTAAACTTCCCCCAAAGTAAATGGAAAAAACAAACAAACAAACAAAAGAGCACTCCTCAGCCCGCAAAAGAACTCAAAACACCCACCAAAAACACAGGAACCAATTCCTGTAGGACCGAATTTGACCAGTGCAAAAAACAAACCCTCATTGATTGGGATGTTGAAACCAAGCAAAAATTGGTGAATTAAACGATTGATTCTCCACTGGAACTCGCGATCGGGTTCCGGGGAACCAAAAGTTGGAAGGTTGATTGGTGAAATCAATCGATGTCAACTCGAACTTGACTCGGCCTGGTCGCGGCAACGAGTTCGAATGGGATTCCACAAATTTAAACTTGTCTCTGATTGTTCCTTGATCGATGTGTGCCGCAATGGAAAAGATCAAAATCAAAGCTTTGTGTTTCTCTGTTTTATTTTTATTTTTTCTGTAATTGTAATTATTTTTAAGTCCTTTTTTAATCAATTAGTAAATTATTAAAACAAAAATACTTTTTTAGAGCCAAATGCATTCACAATTGTTCGTTTGTTTTTGATTTGGACTTTTTAGCATTCATTTATATAATTAAAAAAATTCGATAATGGACAATAAAATTCAATAAAACAAATGAATAATTTAAAGAAGTAAAAACAAATAGTTACTAAGACATGTGTATATTATTACTTTATTATAGTTATTGTTAGATACATTATGGATAATTCAGGCAACAAAAATATTTTTTATTTCGTATTAATATTTGCCATTTGAGGTTTACATTACTTTCTCTCTTTGGAAAAAAAAAAAATATATATATATATATATATATTTGTTAATTAAAAAAAATTACCCTCGTTATTTATTGGTTATCTGTTCTTATATTATATCAGTGTGTGAACCTATAAACGGAACCGTTTGGGCTCGTAACAACAGTTTCTGAGTTAGCGGCGCACGGATTCTGAAATCCCTGCCTCGTTAGACATCGTCGTTTATGATGTTTGTTGAACTGTCTTTAGGGAACATGTCCCGTAAAACCATATATTTACCCGTCCATGTACTTTGTTTTTTTAATTTCTTTTTAACTTAATAGAATATTCCGAAATGTACAACGTATAGCTTACATAAATAGATTCTTTTAACAAAAAATTTCTCTATTGTAATTTTGACGGTTATGAAAAAAAAAAAAAAAAAAAAAAATCTTTTATCAGCTTGCGTTATACATTTGGTTTACACAGTAAAAAAAAATTAAGATTATATTTATCAAAAGTTCTAGTATATGCTGGGAGTACGTTACTACTCTCCAATAAAAATGTAACAAGTCGATTCCAGCATAAGCTAGAATCTCTCTATATTTACATGATTTATAATGTTGATCTCATATCCACTGTGACTCTATTATAGAACGCGTGTTGCATAAAAGCATTAGTTTTGATATATAAATTTATCCCATTTGTACACGTACAGAATCGGAATTCATGATGACACACATAAACAGTATAAGATTATGTGACCTACTTTACATGTGAACCAATCAGAACACAATGGAATGTCAGGCTTAACAATATGAAAAAACTCATGTAAGCTTGAGTATGAGCTGCTCATACTCAAATGATTCTACACTAAATATCATACTAGTTTTATCATCCGAAGAACATCCCATGAAATCTAGTTCCATCTAACATTTGCCTTTTTCGTGTCTCATGTTGATCTAACGATGTTTATCACTTCCTTAGTCATTGATCACATCTTTGAGGATATGACTGATCCAACGAAACATTATAACAATATCAACAAAATTGGTTGATGCTAAGCTAAAAACAAAAAAAAAACCTGTAACAAGTAGTTATAAGCATCGGTAGAAGAAAAATGTTATGCAACTAATAAAATAAATAAATAAAAAGAGAATGATAGTAAATCTTAATCTCGTATATATGATGATATTGGATTTTGTACGTAATTCAAATTATAGTATTTAGAAAGACACTTCAATTCTATAATACTTACATTGTTTTTAGTAAATAAAATTATAAAAGACATTGAAAATAACCTAAATTCACCATATATAAACTAATATTAATGTTTAATCAAAACAAATGTTAGATATTTCAAATATTAAATTTTGAGTAACACTGTAAACTCGATTACTTCATATGTTCACCATCTTTAAGATTATTGGTTTCGAAATGAAGCTCTTAATATCAGGGATAAGATGGCACAAGTTTTAGAACAAAGAGATAATTAATTTGCTGAAGTGTTCCCTATTCCTATTTCTCTAATTTCCAACCATTACTTCACAAAATGATCTCAAAAATGAATTTAGGTTTGAATTTATTGGGTAAATATGAAATTGAAGCATGAATAGTTAAAATTGCAATTAAAAATGTTTTATATTTTAATGTGTTATTGCGCGCTTTTGTGTTTGCTGTTCGTTTTTATTTTTTCTTATTTTTAATTTATAAGTTGCTTATTTACGGCGTTTTGATGTATATTTTTTATTACTTTGTAGAAGTTTTCGTGTATGTGTTATTTTAGTTAGTTTTGGCTATTCTCTCTTGATTTTCCAAAAAAAAAAAAAAAAACACCTTTTTTTAAATAGAAGTTGTTAATTTAATACAAAAATCAGTTAAAAATACAACTATCAAAACGTTACTATGTATAGTAAATGAAAATCTTTAAAGTTTTTCGTTATGTATTTAGATTTAGGAGTGCTAGTGGCATATGATTGGAATTTTATTATTTATAGTTGCTAAATTTTTTTAATTAGATTGTAGTTTGAGGTTATCTAAATATTCATTATATCATTTAAAAGTTCGTATTTATATTAGAATTTTGAACTTAAATCTTAACGTTAATTCACTACATACTTTTAACACTGGAGTCAATATTAAATAGTTATTAAATATATATATATATATATAATTTAGAAATTGCATAATTAAAATGTGAGAAGTGTTTGTTTGTACCATCTTATTTTTACAAATCATGTGAATTAATTTTTTTTTGAAACAAAAACTTTCAATTGACATCCAAGCAAAGCACATATGGGATTGAGAGAGATGACATAAAAAATGACACAATTCAATCAGACACAGAATTAGATGCTCTAGCTAAACTGTAAGCAATCCGAACAAATTGAGAAAGCTCCCTGCCTTGACACACCACTCGATAATCGAGTTACATAATAATCCGATCAAAGCTATGCCTTTTTAACATCTACCCTTCCTTCCCTTACATTATGGTTTAACAATCAAAACAGCCATAACACCTTGAGTTTCTCCATTTAGCTCCACAACTTGTGCCCTAAGAATAGCTTGTTTATGAGTCATTTCATCTACCGATGGAGGTTCAAATACAGGCCATCGTTGCCTGTGTTTAACCATTGGGAAATTGCTTTAGTAAAATGAATACGAGTAGATAACAAAAATAAATTAAAAAAAAAAAAGACCAAAAGATCTTTTTAGATCTGGGTAATTAAGCATACGAAACGTTGTACATGCAAGTTCATTATAACCTATCAACCAACAAAAAGCAAAACATCGGCAGCTTTTCATACTGGAATATGATCTCGAAGACACTGCCTTGATCATTAAGCAATCTCATTTTCCTTCGCAAAGGTTTTGTTACATCCACTCGAACTCTAGCTCGAAATATTTCCCGTTTGGTGTCTAGGAAATTAGTTAGGCCGCACGAGATAAAGATTCCCACATGATCACCAATATCCATTTAAACAAAGACCTAACTAATTTCAAAATGTATCTCAATGGTAGAGTTGCCAAAGGGGGCACGGGGGTCCGCTCGAATGGGGACGGAGATTCCCCGTTTAAAATCCTCATAGAGCGGGGATGGGGACAAATTTGTCTCCAAATGCTAAACGGGGATGAAAATGTTCGTCCCCGTTTAGTCCCCACGTGAATTCCCGTTAAAATCATAATTTAATTATTAATTTTATTATTTATATATATGTATTTTATAATAAAAAAATTAAAAATAGGTATTTTGTTTGCATCCTTATTTATATATAAATGTTTTGTTTAATGCACTTTTTTTGCTTATTTTTATACAAAATTAAATTTTACTTAAATTTTTTTTAAAATTATCTTAACGGGGAGAACGAGACTGAAAACGGGAATTAAGATTGTTCCCGTTTAACGAGAATCTTCGTCTAACCAAGAAATGGAGATAGGATTACCAATTCCTGCCTCGTCTCGTTTACATCTCTACTTAAAGGATTAGAATTATTTCAACAACGCAAATAGCAATATACCCCAATATCCAAATAACGTGGGATTCCAACTATCCAT
The DNA here is from genome assembly GCA_039660915.1 of Euphorbia tirucalli. NCBI lineage: Eukaryota > Viridiplantae > Streptophyta > Magnoliopsida > Malpighiales > Euphorbiaceae > Euphorbia > Euphorbia tirucalli. The sequence goes on along the minus strand of CM077636.1, from coordinate 65,568,577 downwards.
GGCCACATACTAAAACCTAAAATCCTTGGGCAAATCCACTATAAGTGAATCCATAAATCAGCAATCTATTTTCGAACGTCCATGGATAACCTTGCACTACTGGATCAATGTCAAAAGCATGTAAAAATTGACACAAGAAATGATTAAAGCCCAAGCTCGGTTCTTGTGATTTCATTTACAGGTTTTTAGACTTTCATGCCCATAACATTCGCATCATTCTCTGTAGCAAATCTTCTTAATTAAGTCGAAATAATTTTAAAGTATTTATGTGATTTTCAAAGCCTTACCAATAATTAGGTGGCTAAACAAAATTAGCTATTAAATAATTATTTTCTTAAAATAAATAAATAAATAAATGATCGTTTTTCTTGTAATGAAAAAAAATTTTGTACCAATAAAAAGAAAAACCAAAACGGAAAAAAAGAAAAGAAAAAGAAAAAAGTATAGTTTATCTATATATCAACCAATCATAAATGAAAATTATTTGTTTTTGTTTTTAGAGAAAAGAAAAAAAGGAAAAAGTGAGGCAACAGAATTTGGGTGGGCCCGGAGCTGCCTCCACTTTGCATCAGCCGCACGTGTAAAACATACCTGAAAGTTAAACCCCCAATATATATATATATATATTTTTGGGGAAAATCAGAGATTAAATTTTACAGGGCGAGTAAAACCATACTGTAATCCAAAAATCAAACAAAACAAAATTGAATCGAATTAAAATTAGTTTGATTTGGTTTTAGTTTTTAAAAATATGATAGTTTAGTTTTGGTTTTTATAAAAATACCAAACAAAACAAAAACCAAACCAAACTAATTATAAATATTTAAAAATTATTTATATATATGTATAAAATACATTTTATTTGATATAATATATATTTATATTATTATAAAATTTATATTTATGACATTTTAATAATATATATGTAATATAGACCTTTTTTATAATAATTTATATATAATTAATAATAATTTAATGATAATAATAATGATAATTTATTTTAATTTTTAAAATTTAGAAATTTTGGTTTGGAACCAAATTAGTTCGGTTCAATCCAAACCGAATATATATTGTTTTGGTTTTAGTTTTTATAATTTTCAATATTTAGTTTTCGGTTCGATTTGATTCTGTTCGGTTTTTGAACTAGACCGCATTTTGCTTGCACCTAATATTTTGGGTTTCAATATATTATCAAATTATTTTCAATGAGCCTCTCTATTTTAATTTAAGCTTAATTAACTCCTATGTTTCTCAATTATTGAAGAATAAGTTACCTTCTGACTCAATGGCAATGCATATAAACTAATTAAATCCAAAATAATACATATAATATGATTGGAATGGTTCACTTGAACCGGATCAAATATAAAATCTATTCCACATATGACATAACTAATGAAAAAGGATATATGAAACTAAAAAAATAAAAAAATTAATTTTTCATTAGAACGGAACACTCTCGGATTCATAATAAAAATTTTGTTTTTTACCCTATTTTTGTTTTCAATTTTCGTCGTTATTCTTATTTTATGTTCTTACAGTTTTACCCTTTTCTTGCTTAACCAGACAAACAGACCACCCATTTCAGCTCTCAGTTTTCATCAATCCGTGGACTTTTTTCTTAAAAAAAAGAAAAGAAAGAAGAATTATTTTAAATATATAAATATATATTTCCATTAGATGGAATATAATGATTCAAAGGACATCTCTATCAAAGTTTCTGTCTTTTGTTTTTTCTCATATTTTTATTTAGGGTTTGAAAATTAGATTCGATCGTATCGCTTCCTCTCTCGATCTTAACCCTTTCGCCATTATCATTTTTTATTATAACAAAAAAGATTGAATTTTTAGCTTCAATTTTTTTTTTTTTGTTGGTTCATCTTCCCATTCTCCTTTAGGGTTCAATTACTTGTCCCCAACTTCTTACCCATTTCCCAATTTGGATTTTTGAAGCTTTTTTTAAGCTTCCCCTTCTTGGTGAGCATCACTTGTTCTGTTGCTTTGTTTTTTTTTTTTTTTCATTCTTTGTGTAATAATTTTTGGAGTAGCTAACTGGTGATGGTTTCATTTGTTTTTTTCTCTGTTTTTACCCTTCAAATTTCAACTTAGGTATGTGTTATAATGATTTAATTTCAGTTTTTTTTTTTTTGGGAACCTAATTTTTAGTTTGAATTTCTTTTGCAGTTAATGAAGTGAAGGGGCAAAAGTTTATTACTTTGAAGGATTTTTTGAAGAATTATTTATAAAATTGGGGAAAGGGATAATGTTTGCCTCCGGTATGGATGCTGCTCGAGAAGGTGGTGGTGGTGAACCACGCACGGTGCTAATGCGGTTCATGTGGCCTCACGGTGGTCGGAGTGTGTTTCTTACCGGTTCATTTGATAGGTGATAATCATTTTTGTAGCTCTTCTTTAGAATTCTTGGTCTTTTGGTTCGTGTGGCCTCATAGTGGTAGTTTTTTTGAAGTGGTGCAATTCACAGCATTTTACCTTCTTTTTTATATAAAAGAATTCTTTGATTGTTTGGATAATATGCTATGACTTGAATTGATGGGTCTTCCTTCTGTGTTGAAGATGGACTAGGCTCGTTCCTATGTCGCCTATGGAAGGTTGTCCTACTGTATTTCAGGCCATTTGCAGTGTAACACCCGGTTATCACCAGGTGGGTTTGGTTTGCTTTGATGCTGATAACTGAAAAGTGTTAATTTTGTCAGCTTAATGATATTATTTTTGATATGGCATGCATTGGTGTTATTTATCTTAATTGTGCTATTATTAGATCATCGATGAGGTTTAGAATGTAAGAAGAAGTGCAAGTACAGAATGGGTTTTAGAATGCAACATAGCATAAGCATTGTATACGAATTTGACTGAGAATTGATGCTAGATCATGCCAACTAACTTCCAATATATTATGAAAGATAGAAATATGTGGTGATCGTGACATGAAAGCAATATTTTTTTTCTTTTTGGGCCCAAGTGAATGTTCAACCTTTGATTGCTGTAGAGGATTATACACTTGAAGAATAAGCCTGGCAGAAAAATGCAAAGTAGAATGAGATATGCTCGTAATATACATTTTGCCCTGTTTGTACATGGTATTTGATATTCTTTTTTGAGTATCATATTGATACAATATGACACACTACCATGCAGTACAAGTTTTTGGTTGATGGAGAATGGCGGCATGATGAGCACCAGCCTTACGCGACAAGTGAATATGGGATTGTGAACACTGGCCTATTCACTGGTGAAGCCAATTACAATCCTGCCGTTGGTCCAGAGATGCCACTGGTTGGCATGGAAATGGATAATGACACCTTTAGACGCGTGGTGAGATACTTTCTGCCATAAGAAAGAACTCTGTGGTGCCAAGAAATACTGTTCGTTTTGTCAATGTCATTTTACCGCTTCATGAGTTAAAATTTCTCCATTAGTACGTTAAATTACTCTGAATAATGTGTCTCAATTAAGTATGCTTCTGTGTTGCTTTTTATCCCTCATAGGATTACCTGAATGCATTCATATTTCAGATTTTGTTCTTTAAGTTGTTATTTTCTTGGTTATGTAGTGTCTTGTGGCAAATTGGTAATTGTTACTGAGACTAATCTGTAGGATGTTTGAGGCCAGGTGTCTTCAAGACTGCGTTTGGTTCTGACCTGTTAGATGAAAAATAAGTGCTGGAGATCCGGCAAACCACTCTGGTGCCTAAGTTAGAGAGATATAAGAAAACTAAGTGTAGAATGCTGAGTTGGTTTGGATATCTTTATGTAGGCTTGGGTCTCTCAGTGTTGGAATAGATTATGTTTTCATGTTGACCAATTAGAGTAGGATTTGCGCCATTGCTACACTGGCAGACTCCTAGGTGGTATTGGTCTTTGAGTGGTGATAAGATTGGGATATGTGGTCTTCTAGTTATATCTAGATGTTAATAATTTTATTATTTGTTAAATTGTCAGTACAAAATTCTGTCGTTTTTACAAAGTTCTGATTTGCAATTCAGGTCCAAGTATCGGATGGTATGGTAAGTGATGTCATGCCAAGGATATCAGAAGCTGATTTACAGGTCTCTCGTCACCGCATTTCTGTATTCTTGTCTACACACACTGCATACGAGTTACTTCCCAAGTCAGGCAAGGTTTGAATCTTTTGCCAATGAACTTTACAGTTAAGACTTTTCATTTGGTTATTGCGATTTTCATCACACCTTTTCTTTTTTCTGATTTAGTACTTCTATTATGCAGGTTGTTGCCTTGGATGTTGATTTACCTGTAAAGCAAGCGTTTCATGTTCTGCATGAGCAGGTATGTGGTTAAAGTTTTTTTGGGTAAACCTGGATCTAGTTGAGCATTTCTCGACTGGATTCAAATGCACTGCCAATCATATACTCTGAATTTCTCCATGAAATTGCTTGTACGTAATACCGGAGAACTAGCAGAAATTTCAGAAAAGATTTCATCACCTTATGGTTTACAGTTGCCTTAGCTCACTTCTTTTATTGCAAGTCAAACACTGTAGTGAAATTCTACTAAAATGATAACAAGCAGAAAAATGATGGATGCCTTGTCATGTAGTTGTCAAATAAGGTATTGTTGTTGGTGTTTTGCCTTTGTGGTTCTTACCATTTACAATACATTCAGATAGAATGTGATTTAGTATTCTTTTGGCAACTTCATTGTAGGATATTTTCGTAGGGTGTTGTTTTATCATCTCACATTGTTGGTGAAGAAATGCATTCATGCATATATAGTGCTGATGAGAAGTTGGTGTGTATTTCTTCTGAGTTAAGCTGTTTCCAGGGAATACCTATGGCTCCTCTTTGGGATTTCAACCAAGGCCAGTTTGTTGGAATACTGAGCGCGTTGGATTTTATTTTAATTTTGAGAGAGGTATGTAAATGTGAAAAAGTACTTTTTCTGGTGAGTCTTCTAAATGCAGATACTTCATTTCACTTATTTATTTATACTGCTCGAACTTGCATGCTTTTATTTTTCTAATTCTTCATTTGAGGTGTTTTTTCTTCTTTTAAAATGCGTAGAATGTTTTTTATGGTGAAAATCATCAGGAATATTTAATGCCTTGCTGGTGGATGCTAGAATTATTGGATTGATTGTCTGCTGTGTGTTCCATTTAATACTGAATCACCTTCTGCTTGCAGCTTGGAAATCATGGTTCAAATTTAACAGAGGAAGAGCTTGATACACATACCATATCTGCCTGGAAAGAGGGAAAAGCATATCTGAATAGACAAATTGACGGGCAAGGGAGGCCTTTAGCTAGACGTCTTATCCATGTATGTGATTAATGTGCGGTGTATTTGCATCCTCTAAGAAAATGGTCTTTTTGTATTTATGTTCTTAAGACTTGTTAAAAATTTTCAGTGCTTGAAGTGATAGAAGTAAATTTTTATGTTAATTAATTATTTGACATTGGTGTTATTGATTGTGTTAGGCCGGGCCCTTTGATAACTTGAAAGAGATTGCTTTACGAATATTGCAGCATGAGGTGGCTACAATTCCCGTTATCCACTCATCTTCAGAAGATGGTTCATTTCCCCAGCTACTTCATCTTGCTTCACTCTGTGGAATACTTAAATGTAAGCCTTTCAGTTGGCTTGCTCAGCAGTTGCATGTGCATTATTACTAACAGTGGATTTTAGTTTTCAGGCATTTGCAGGTATTTTGGACATTGTTCTGCCACCTTGCCCATATTACAAATGCCGATTTGTTCAATTCCAGTGGGTACTTGGGTCCCGAAAATTGGGGAATCTGGTAGACGCCCCTTGGCAATGTTGAGACCAAGTGCTTCTCTTAGTTCAGCTTTAAACTTGTTAATTCAAGGTATGCTTCTGTTAATGACAACAAAGTTTGAATAACTCTATCAATATTGACTATTGATACCGATAAACGGTTAATAGTGCATATATTCATCAAGAGTTGTGAATTTCTCTGCTTCCCCTTTGATTCATGTTCCCATTACACAATATGTATTGGACAGCAAGTTGGTGTTATAAAACTATTAGCTGTTCTCTATTCTATGAAACTTCTGATTGCTAAATATGCTAGCATTTCTCTCTTTGGTGTCTCAGCTCAAAGTTGATTTCTTTTGTGTAACTTTGGCTCTCTTTATATATACTTGACATTCAGTAGCTAAAGGATGCATTAAGGATGATCAAATAGGAGGCACATAATTATATCGAATGCATCAATGACCTTAAAAACTGAATCTACTATATAATGATCGAGTTTACATTAATTTTTGTGTTTCATTGTCCAGCAATTCCAATTTTATCTTATCCATCATTTCATTGTCTGCATCTTGCTTAGGTCCTTCATTGCTTGTGGCACCGGATATGATCATAGGATTGTTGTATGGTGCTACAAGAAGTTTAGGGGATAGGACATATCATTCTGTCACGGAATTGTTTCTTATGGCTTAAAAATTGCTTGATAGTATGTTTCGTTTATTCTTCCTTGTGCTAATTATCTCCATGTCTTTGCAGCGCAAGTAAGTTCTATACCAGTGGTTGATGATAACGACTCGTTACTTGATATATATTGTCGGAGGTAATTTAGTTCATCTAGTTGCCGTTTGTAGCTCATTTTGGGCAAAACTTTCTGATTTTACGAAATATCATTGTTTGAACAGTGACATAACTGCTTTGGCTAAAGACAGAATTTACACACATATTAATATTAATGAAATGACAATTCATCAGGTACTGCTCATTCTAAACTCTTCCAAGTTTTCGATGTATCTGTATTCAACTTCCTGCTGAATTGATTATACGGTTTCTTGAATTACTGATCTTAGGTTTTGGTTAATTTTGTTTTTCCAATGCGTTAGGCTTTGCAATTGGGACAAGACTCCTACTCTTCATATGAATTGAGAAGTCAACGATGTCAGATGTGTTTGCGATCTGATACGTTGCATAAAGTGATGGAACGATTGGCTAACCCAGGTTACCTAAACTCATTTGAAATTCAAAGTGGTGCCTCCTTCTGTTAATCCCTTCATATCCGATTAACGATCTTCCAATCTGCGTTGTTTTCAGGTGTTAGACGACTTATCATTGTGGAGGCTGGCAGTAAACGCGTAGAAGGAATTATAACACTGAGTGACATCTTCAAATTCTTGCTCGTATAGAGTTCGAAACAACCACCAAAAGGTATTTACTTGAAAGAGATCGTGCAGTGGGGTTCCGGACTCGGGGGAGTATAATTTATTGCAGCATTTCTTCTTCCAAGGAGGCTCCGGTGCTATCCATAGTCGCTTTGATAGGAGAATTCATTGAAAAATCCTTCAGCTTGGTTGCCAAATTTTAGAATTTTAGGCCAAAAAGAGGGGCATACAATTTGATAGCAAAGTCTCTTCCTATTTCCTAATGTGTTGTTTAGCCCCCCAAATTCTTTTTCCTTGATTACAGACCAGTCTGATCCAGCAATGTAAATTTCATGTATGTCGGGGGAGCGAGCATTGGACGTGTAAGAGTTCTATGCTCGGGGAGGGAGTAAACATGGTATGAATGAACGAATATTCACAATCCTAGTAGGTTGTGATTGGTTTTTAGGAATATGATGAAGTTGTAACTGTTCTCTTTTTCAATTGTTTTTTCCTGTTAAAATTGTTGTTTGGTTGTTTGGTAGCAGAAATATTGTGTTTTTGCATTGTTATTGTTGTATCAGCCAGCAAGTAAATGCCAGTCTCTTGCTAATCATTTGATTCGAAACTTTGTGATTCATGTTTAACAAGAGTTCTATTTTTTAGACCAGATGTATATTAATCAGTTGTATTTCAATCTAAAAATAATAAAAATAAATTTCCTTTTCTTTGTTTTTACAAAATTGGAAAAAAAAACTCAATCTTGAGCCATTTTTTCGGTTTCTGATCATTTAGTTTGACATTTTGAATTTCTAATTATCATTATATGCATTTAAAAGTTCCACCTTTTAATAATTTCAATTTTATATTTTTATATTTAGTGTTACAATAAAAGAATCATGTCAAAACGTAAAACAGTGTAATTTTAGAAGCATATAGAATGATAATTGAAGCCTATATTCTTTTAATAGATAGAAACACTTCAACTTAATTCCGTAGACCGTTCCAATGAAAAAATGATACATAAACAACCTATGTATTAGGAAAATAAGAAACACTTATGTGTCAGTTTTTCATAGGTAAAGTCGGGTCTATTATATAATTTCTCCAAAAGAAAATTATTTTGTTCGTATTTACTCTTTGATGTGACCACAATTATTATTTGAAATAAAACCAGAAAATATATTCAAAAGAAGCCAATACATAATATTATGTAAATTTTTTTGATATAATTATTCATTTTTATAAATAAAAAATAATAAATTTACCGTTACCATAATCCTAAAAATGAACCGAGAAACAGGTTACAGAATGAAGAGAAATTTTTCCCCCGAAAAGGAGAAGAAGCCAATTGAGGCAGTTGATCCAATTTGACTGAAAATGGCGGAAATCGAAGGCTTAACTGAAGAAGAAAGAAGAGCTCTTAGAGGAAGCAAATTTGCCCCCCTTCCTCCTCCTCCTTCCCGCTCTCAACAACCCAGGTTTTTCTTTTCTTCTTTATTCATCTAAAAAAACCCCTTTGTTCCCGTCTTCTTCAATTCAGGATTTTTTTTTTATCTACAGGTTGGCTCATCCTGGTGGACCATTGAAGACCAACAAGGCGGCGGCCCTCGCGAGGTTTTTGGAGAGAAAGCTTCAAGATCCCAACGGCTTTTCCTCCATTAATCCTGACCTTGTTGAATCTGCCGTTAGAAAGGCCAAGGACTCTGTCTCTTCCAGTAATTCTATTTTCCTTTTCTTCTTTTATACTTTACTTTGTTTCATATATCTTTTTTATTGATATGGTTCGATTAAGTGAGCACAATTTTTTGGGGTGTTTGTGTTTGCTTGGTTTTGATTTTGTTAGGGCAATTGTTTGTAATTCTTCATATTCTTGTGATGTATTTATTGGTCCTGTTTGGGAAACTCACTGTGCAATCAATTCTTGGGTCATTGTTTTACTAAATTTCAGTTAATTACATTCATAGAACATTGAAATTCTCATTCAAATAACGTTTTCAGATCTAAGTTTTGTCTTATCAGGTTATTTTTATCACTTTAATGCGTAACATTCTATCTCCCCTTTATGAGTTTTTGATGTAGTTCCGAGCAGTTTCATCTACAAGTGCTGAGTTATTACTCATCTTTGAATTCTCGAGGTTGCCTTAGTAGTTTAGCAATTTACCAATGAGTATCTTATGCTACTATTTGTTGGTTTAATTGTTATCTCATTGTTTTACTAAATTTCATTTGATTACATTCAGATCCACTCTATAGAACACAGAACTTCTCATTCTAATAACGTTTTTAGATCTAAATTTGCCTTATTGGGTTGTGTTTTTATCACTCTAATGTGCCTCATTCGATCTCCTTAAATGAGTTTTTGATGTAGTTCTGAGCAGTTTCATCTACAAATGCTGAATTATTATGCATCTTTGAATTATCGAAGTTGCGCTTAGTGGTTTAGCAATGAGTAACTTTTGCTACCATTTGCTGGTTTTATTATCTCTTCACAGGACAAACCTCATTTAACTCCCTGTTTTGTTTAGAGTATCTGATTATGCTAGTTTCCACTACTCATCTTTCCCAATTCCGGTGCATATTATAGTTTGAATTGTTTCTTTCCTTTCTCATGAGATTTCAAAAGTCTATTACTGAAAACTGAGTTCCCTTTTTTCAAAACTCTTTTTTGTATTAGGCGGTGATTCAAATTCTGGAAGGATTGTTCATCATGTTGCTTCATTTGGAGACTCAGAGGTGCTTGGGTAGTTGGGTTTATCATTCTTATCATATATGTCTTTTTGAACAGCTGTAGATATGCTATTCAATTAGCACTTTCTAATTGGCTACAAAATTTGCAGGATTCAGCCGATGAAGGAAAAATGGAAAATCTTTCACTTAAGAAACACAAGAAGAAGAAAAACAAAAAGCAGAAGAAAAACAAAAAACAAAAGGTCTATCACATTTGGTTTTGCTTGTTATCCTTATTGGTTGAAGTTCCTGATTTGTAATCAGTCTTTCTGCTGCAGGTTGTGGATGATAGTGGGCATACAAAGTTGAAGAAGCCTAAAAAGAAGTTGAAATTGTGACCATTAATGTTTTTTTCGATGCTTCTCGAAGATTTTATGTATACATATGTGACAAAACAGTCTGATGATGGTCGTGCAGAATGGATAGGTTTGTCTACCAGATATCCATCAATGTGTTGCGAGTCATTTAAGGCGAGCTGACTGGTTTTCTCGCCAAATGATCTGAGAAAAAGATTTTTTCGAAAAAAATTTGTAGCCCTTACTTGCATGGAGCTGGAAGCTGTAGAGCTGAGATTCTTTTTGTAGATCACTTCAAAATTAGGATTTTTGTTTACATTTGTACAAATTGTGGATGATGAACTAGTTGTGTTCTCATTACATATAACTGACATGATCCTTTTTTTTGGTTTATGTATGTCACTACTCATGTTTGAATTTGGACTGAGATCTGAACTAGGCATTTAAGTTGATTTGTTACAATAACATTTGATTTTCTTTTTTTAATTGGAAATGCTGCGGTTGAAATTTGTATGAAATTGTTTACATTTTTAAAGTAGGAATTATTGAGGTGGAATGTGATGTTGTGAACAGTTTTCAAACAGATGGATCATATGATGCATGCAAAATTGATTGTTACCTGAATTTCGTTATTCATTTACATTCTTCATAAGTTCTTTAACATTGTTCCCCGAATTTGCTATCAAAATATAACACGTAGAAGTATAAGAAATCAAATCGAATGTGAACCTTAGATAATAATAAGGGATTAAGAATAATTATTCCCTAAAATCTTTTGGGGGAAAAACTGTTTAGCGCTCTCCAAAATTGCTTAGACTCAATCTGTTGGGGATTAAGTATAATTTTTCCTTCTATTCATTTCACAGGTTAAGTGTCACTTGTATGATTTACAGGAGCAGAATCATAGACCATCGTCATTCACCACCAAGAATAACAGATGCTGATTTTTGTATTGAAGGAAGTGAAATTTTACAGTACAGGTTAATGAATGGAAAAGAAAAATCTATACAACCAACCCCAACTAGTCGGGAAGTAGCCTTGGGTTTGTTGTTGTTGTACAATTCAGGCTCATGTTTCTGTTGGAAGTTAACAAACAACATATATAGAAGAGGCATTCAAATTTTCCGTTGTCCTATTCAGCTGATTTTCCACTCAGATATTGTACATTTTGAGGAAGAAAAAAGAAATTGCGATCGATTTTTATAACCTACGTGGGAATAAGTGCGAGTATCTGATTTCTAATAATCCCCATGCATTTCTGAATATCTGCATAAATTGGGAGGTTCTGTGAACAACACGGCTTCAAATATGCAACTGCAGAATCTAGTACCTGGGCAACATCACTTGGTGGGAATTGTCTTTCTGTACATTTCTGCATTTTGTTTCACGTGCATAATCAGGTCTTGAATGAATAAGTTTTCATGCAAAAGGGTAAATAATACCAGATACTACTCTTAAGTCATAACGAACCTGAATCATGAACAATGTGGCGACGCATTGTGTAATGAGTTGTGAAGGGATTTTTGCATCGTTTTGGTCAGACATATGGTCCATATCGGCATCAGGAGCATGACTGCTTGTTCCCACATTTGTTGGGTAGGCGCTTGACTGATCCAGAGAAGGTTGAGCACTGTGAACTGAATTTGCAGGTAAAGATGATCGCACGACAGGAGTGTTTAAATCATCTACTGAAAGCTGATTATTTACGAAATCTATTGCCTCCTCCATACTTTCAATGCTGCTTCCATCCTTTTTCAGTGATGACATTGCCTGAAAGAGTAACCGTTAGATTAATGTCATATTGTCTTTGTTTGGAGAAAAACAGATCATTGGCTTAAACTCTTAATAATCAAAAGATCCACAACAAACTACCAAGGAATACACTATCTATCAAATCATGACTAACATCCAGAAATTCTCTGCTGGGAATAATGTAAAAGTTCCGCTTATTCCTCATGCTGATTAATAGGATGGGTACTTAAATATGGTACAAGTTGTATCCCCACACATAAGGTACTAATGACAGCGTTATTCTTCACCGGAGGGCAGTGTTTTACCATAAAATTTCCCATGTCAACTTCTATAAAATTTTGATGCGACCACTTGTACTTGAAAGGAAATGTAATAATCTAAATCTAACATTTTATCTTCACCAAACAAAGAGTTAAAGAGACAATTGTACCTGCATAGCTGCGTCAACCATCGTCTGAGCTTTTGCTCTTGAGCTTTCAACAATTTCAGCCGCATGAGATCCTGATTCTTGGGTCTCATCTGTAGACTGCTCAAAAGAGCTACAATGACCAACTGGTTCACCAGCTGCAGCCAAGGTTTTCAACCACATATATGGGCTGTTCCCTTGATATGTGTTGCGCTGCCTCAGACAAAACAGAGCAGAAGAAACCTAGACAAAGAAGTTATCAAAGTCGAGCAATTGATACTAGTACATGAATGCAAAAAGGCAGAAACTGAAATTTTTCAGATGGATTGATTAGTCATGCCTGTTCATTGATTTCATTCAACTGCAGAAGTACAGCAGCATAGTGCTTCCTAAAAGATTCAGAATCCTTAAGAGAGTTATCTCCATCCTTTTGATTTTCGACCTCATCATTCATGCGATTCAACTCAGAAACCACAGCTTCCTGCAAGTACAAATGTTCATTAGCTTTTTCTTGAAACCAATGCCGATTAGCTTTTTCTTGAAACCAATGCCGTTACGAAATGGTTTAGCATATATAGCTAATGCTTAAAGCAACAACCATGGAAAATGCAGATTTTGCAATTTCTACATAAATATTTAAGCTAATCACGATATTCTTTTAAATAGCTAAGCAAGCAATAGAACCTTCTTGTCAAGAGCACGAGTCAATTCGGAAAGAGCTATGATATCAGCTTCCTTCGCTTGGATCTGTGCAAGGATAAAAGGTTGAGCATTCCCTGCCTGTTGGTTAAAGACAATATCACCCAATTCAATGTTTGCTTGTGCATTTGAATTTGCTGAACTCCCCTGTGAGAAAAACACTTTCTGCTAAGGGTGGAAAATGTACAAGCTAATATAGATTAGATGCTAACAAACAAAGTTGTGCCACGGCAGCAAAATTGCTAGTATTTGAATCCCATGAACAGCTGATATAACAGAACGAACAAAAGATTAATAGAGAAAGGTTTAAATTTTGAAACAAGCAAAGATTTCTATCAATTCCAAAGCAGCATATTTGTAAAATTAACATTCGAGATAAATCAAGTACAAATCTGAGATTTAGGAAAGCCATGCATTATACAGCGACTGTGCAAAAAGGAAATATGTTAGGTATCTAATAAAGATATCTAGGAGCATCTGTTCTCGCTTCTCAATGCATATCATAGGCTAATCTACTTAAGGCTTATCCAGCGAAATAATCCAAGCTGCTTATGTAAAAAACTCATTCACACCATTTTATCCTCAGGCAGGTATTCTCTCATTTATAAAGACGATTAACAGACATCTATCTAATAAGTGAGAATTTCGTGTGAATAATATCCCAGTGAAGGTATAACTGAAACAGTCCTTTCTATGGTTCAGCTTTAAAATTCCAATTGCTCATGATATCTAACCAAGTACAGAAATATTAGAAACATACCTTTGCATGCTGTAACAAATTGCTAATGTGATCAGTTGATGGGCAAGTATGTGGAAGACCACTGGAATTCTCCAGATTCTCACATGGGGCAAATTTGATGTATCCTTCCATCTTCCTTTCTACCGGTTGTCCATTCATTTTGAGTTCATTTAAGTTCTCGATTAATTTGTTGAAAACAATATTGTGCCTGGTAAGAGATGCGGGCATATTTTCTAATGGATTTATTGGCATGCAATCAACATCCTGCAATAGCCGATGCATAATTGACACTCAAAATAACAACATTATGAAAGCAAAAAAGAAATATATAAACATTAACAAAATTCTCATCGAAGTACATTAGAGGCCTGTGACTGCAAAAGAAACATTAATAAACAAAAATACACGAGTAACTTTTAAGACATTCTATAGTGCCAAGTTCTTTTCCAACCTCCCTCATGATACAGTTTTCCTCAAGGGAATCATAAACAAGAAGAAAATAAAGCGGTTTCATATTTTCTTTAACAAAGATTAAATGGAGTCTAGAACAGACATGGTATACACCATTTTGGATGTCAGTGTAACCAACATGTGAAGTTGACATTTTGAGTATTGCATGCTTAGTTGTTGAAAACATGTATGAGTATCGCTTATCGGCAATTATATAATGATGATGACTTCATTGCGTTCAAGGTGAAGGCACAGTAAACTCCAGGCATCATATACATCTTGCAGTTGTGAAAAGAAAAGAAATATGTCGATGAATCATTTGGATTTATATGAATTCCCAACTATTGTTAAAAAAATAAAAATAAAGCTAAACCCATGATACTTCTCATGTTAAAGTCAACAAGGTATATTTCACCATATAATAGAAGGTGGAGATTCTCATATGACTCTGAGCTGCTAAAATTAAAATGTCATAAAGAAATTACCATGACAAATTCAACCCCTAGTTCTGGTTGATCAAACTGAACTCTGCACCTGTTATGATCAACAGTTAGTACACTCCCATCATGAATCTCCCTTGTTCTTGGATGAAGAGCGATAATACGTTGTCCAACTGACAAGGGCCTAGCCAAATCAGTTGGAAGTCCATCCCTGGTACCACTACGAAGTTCTGTATAATGTTTTCTAACAGATTCCCGGTATTGAGTAAGTTTCTCTTTTTCTTCCTTTAAAAATTGCTCTGAAAATCTCCGTGGCTTACCAAGGGAACTGCATTGGTGAGAAACTGTGAATGAAAATTTTATGGTAGACATTATTTAGAGAATCTGTAAAAACAAAGTTATCAAGCATGAATCCAAGAGATCCGCATACCTCCTTATGACGCCCCATTCAACACGGGTTAATCTCGGAATATGTCCTAATCCAACATGATCCAGGTATTCCACAAACTCCCTTTTAGCAAACCATGGGTAATCAATAGCACTGTAGAACCACTCAAAAATACACCATCTCCGAACTTGATACCGAGAAAGGCAATTAAAAATCTTTTTCTGCAATGATCAGACAAACACAAAGTCAAACATAACCAGAAGTTCAAGAAAAACATACATGGAAATATCAATAGACTATCAAGCATCTAACCTTAAGACTGAGTGTGCTGTCATCGGATGTGGGAAGAGTGATGTTGTATTGGCTATTTATAACATCCTCAGAAGGAGTGTCTTTATCAATCAATGGTTTTGGCGCGCTTATTTTACGCCTACTCCTAACTTTGGTCGGTAGGTTGAATTGGTTTGACGACAAAACCCGAATGGAAGATGGAACTGTATCATCTATCTCTCTCATATGCTCAGTACTGGAAGTAAATTCCGGAGCTTTCATTGATTTCCGTTGTTTTTGGTATCCAGGATCACGAGAACTTTTAGCTTGTTTCAGCATGTCACTGGAATCATCAACAGCCTGCACCCGATATTAGAGACAAAAGGATAAAATCAATAATGGAGCCCACAAACAGAAGTTCTGTGCAGGTGTTTATGGAAACTGAACTTTCCCAACACTTGAGTGAGCTCAGATTTACAAAAGACGCTCAAACTGCTATAAAAAAAAGACAACAATTAATGATAGAGCTAAAATGAATTCTAATTTTCACTCAAAACTTCGTAAGTCATAAGTTATTGGGCAAAATATGGCTGTACATGGATCCAATATATACCTTACCAACAGTTAATACTAATTACCACTAAATGGAACACCAGAGTTCATGCATTTATTAAAATGTGCTCAACATTCATCAAGGCATTGAAAGCACTCCAATCATAAACTTTAGAGGTCAACAGAAACACACACCTCAACCCGCTGAGATTCACTCAAATGACCCTCAATATGCTCTTCATTCTGCAATTCATCAAAGATCATCAAATAGACACAAAATCATGAGAATTAGAAAATATCACAATTTGAGATAATTTGATAATAATTATGAAAAGGAAAATTATCTAGCACTAGAAAAAATCAATCCTTACCTTAGATGGCAAAGACTTCTTTCTCCTTTTCCTTATCCCAGCATTACTTTGATGGGAATCCTTCACTTCTGGAGAAGAACTGGCATCATGAATCAAAACTTTCCCTTGCTTAATTGTTTTTGAGGAAGAAACTTTAATTCCAGCTGTTGAATGACTTGTTTTCAACTTGGACTTAGCAACAATTCCAGATTTTTGCTCTTCAACATGAACAGATGACTCTAGCAGACACAGAATTGCTCAAAAATTAAATTGGATTGCATAATAATGCATAATTATAATATACATGATTAATTTCACTTAAATGCATTAAAGACCTTAGCAAAAACCATTCCAGCTCAAGAAAAAGGTGATCAGTATTGAGATTTGAACAAATTTTAATATTTGCATAAAAAATTCGTTAAGAGAAATCTTGACAACATCGCATTTAGTAATATCCACTTAGCTACACAAGTTCAACAGTCAACAACAGCAACAAATAATACTATAATTCTAACGAGCACAAGAACTATGTGGAACAAGGCATCGTTTTTAAGTTATTGATAGAAAGGATGAAAATTTCATCTCATTTTTTAATCATAAATTATGGTGCATACATAAGGGAACAACATGGTAACCATCTTGTGGCTGTATTTGCCAATTATAACATACAGCACTACTGAGGAAGTAGGATACGTGGTTATCAGAATGAAAACCAAGTTTTCCTTCTGGAGACAATACAGATTTTATTGTAATCAACGTAAAAAGCAATCACGTCACTGCCATTCTAGAATCTGGTTAAGTCATGCATGGACAGACTGCAAAAGCTCACAGAAGAATTGGCAATCAAACTGTCAAGATTGATGCAAACCTTTGCATTCAAATAAGCACATCTAAACTAAACAAATACAAAATAATCATAAATGTTTAAGAAATATAACTCATAAGAACCTAAAACAACTTTATTTAAAACTATGTGTCAGTTTCATTATCAATTTTATTATAGATGTTTGGCAGATAATATTAGGGAATTACCAAATCACTTTCAGATCCTCAACAAAAAATCCTCAACAATTATACTATCATGGTAATCTGACAACTAGTATAAAAAGTGGAAAAGGTAGGATTATTCAACAAGTTTCCATTTAGTAACTGAACATTAACACTAAGTCCTTTGAATAAACTGATGTCATATACCTTATAAATGTCAGTAAATTATGATTGCATATAACAGCATTATACTGGACAGTACACAAACGGTATTTTTGCAAGTTTGTTATTCTAATTTTCACCCTGTCTCACAATGCAGAGACTTATATAACAATAAGATAGAAAGGACGAAGTAAAATATCTAGTGATTTATTTCAGTACTGTGAACATGAAAGTTTCTTTCATAGCATTGTATCCACCATAACATATTTTGGAAATGAATTGCATAGTGACAAATATATCACAAATTGAGCCTTTTATAACCTATTTTACGATACATCTATTGCTCACCAGTATCCATAGGTGCTTCTGGCAACCTCAATGATAAATCTGCTAGAGCTTGTAAGGCATCAAAGGCATCAGCTTCACCTGCACAGAGAACAAAAAGAAGAAAAGACAAATAAAAAAGGTTATACAAGAATCAGCACAGTTTTGACACACGTGATAAATTTGACTGTGATTTCTCTTCGTCAACTGCTTGGAGTTCCCAATTAGTACAGTGGCATGACTCTTAATAAATGATATAGATGCTTTGTTCTTCTACTACTAACTAAGAATCTTTGGTTAAAAGGAAAAATGCATTAAAAAGGTTTAAAGTGGTTCCCACACAAAAAAGAGTAAGGAAATGACAAGTTGCCACTTTGGAACAAGGTTATTTGCATTCTGGTATAACCTACCAGCAGTAACTGGCTACAAGATAAGACGCCCAAATGATTAGTGCATACAAATTGATGTAGCATTTTTCTTAGTAAATATTGACTGCAGAGTCGAGTAAAAACATATTGCTAGTGGATATTCAATCAAGGACAAGGTGTTCGTAATTATCAATGAAAGAAATAGTGTAAGGACTGAGCCATTAATTAAACCCAATAGTTCGCTAACCTTCTCCAAAGAGAGCCTTTTTGCTCCTCTTTCTCGGACCCTTATTTGTGGGCCTTGCAAGTTTTCCCACAACCTCCAGTTCCAATTTTCCTTTTGTAGCATCCAGTTTCTGCCCTTCCTCTGTCCCACTACAGGCTTCTTTTATGTCATCCAAATGATTGTCTAAACTCTCTTCCCGTTGTACCTTCTTTCCCTGGTATCTCTTCCCCTTTGAGAGATGCTTATCTCTTGTATAATGCACAACATCAGCTTCTGTGCTTCCCAAGCTTAACTCACAACCATCCTCATCCATCTCACTACTACGAAGCTTCGTACTGGTCATCTCTGATTCAGCTTGCTGAGTATCATGAACAATTAATTAATAATTATTAAATGCTATGTCAAAATGACAACTGCTGAAAAAATGAATTACCACATGTTCACCATTTTGAACAGGTGATGGTGTCTCTGATTTTTTGTTTGGTGTTTGAGAGACTTGAGGAGAACCAGCCCTTTGTGAAGCCTCCGTCAACACTAACGCTATCTCATGAGCAACATCATCTTCCAGTTCATCAACCTTTCCTTTGAAACCTTGCCGGAGAGGTGAAATATACTTCTCCCCATTATCTTTATCAAATGAAACAGGGACACGAGGAGTCCTTTTCCCAACAGTCCAAGGCCTGTTTCCTAAAACAAATGCCAGACAGGAAAAGATAACCTTAATAATAGATCAGTAATGAGCAAACTCGAGATTGGGAGAAACAAAGAGTGAACATTAGAAGTTGTAAAAGATAACTTATCAATGTACTCCAGAATGTAACTCAGAACATTCCATATATCAACACAGGACCAGTGAGAAGTTCTCAATTTTCAATAAAGCAATTCATAGGCGATCAGCATAGAGCAACAAATGCACGTGCTCAGAACCCTAATTAATCAAGAGGCAATATATATGAAATACCAAGCGCACGACACAGACAGAGAGATCGATAAAGAAGAGAGAGATCCTCATACCAGAGCGCTTCTTCTTTAATAGTGACAAGCATCCATAACTTGATGCAGCTGACTGAGACTGCAAAA
This sequence comes from Euphorbia tirucalli, assembly GCA_039660915.1. Lineage (NCBI taxonomy): Eukaryota > Viridiplantae > Streptophyta > Magnoliopsida > Malpighiales > Euphorbiaceae > Euphorbia > Euphorbia tirucalli. The sequence goes on along the minus strand of CM077636.1, from coordinate 65,549,258 downwards.
GATCCTGAACTGGAGACTCATCTGATTCTTTAGTTCCTCGAGCACGCTTTTGAGGTTTTCGAGGTGCCACTACAGGCTCAGTAGACTCTTGTTCACTATCACTATCTTCCTGCGAAATGCAACCATGATTTTTGTTGACACACCTAATAAAAAGCAGTTTATATTTGTGTATCTATTCCAGTACACAATTTAGGTATATTTGCTTGAAATACTACCTATTCTACCATTTTTTGGCGGCATATATTTAAATGAGCAAGAATTAAATGTACTTGAGTGGACAAAGTGCTGACAGATTTGAATTAGTATATGAACTTGAAAGTAAGTTGGTATTATAATCTGTCAACATCCAATCTCACCAGAATAGTGTAGTGGTCTGTCATCATTGCTATTAGTCCAGCTGCAGAAGCATAGCCCTTTGGAAGTGACAAATAAGCCTGAGAAAGTTATGAATTATTTCAACAAATAATTGCACAGTGGCTTCTTTATTTTGACACATGGTATGAATAATTAAACAGACAACGAATTTTCAGGAGTCTATAACCTATCATTTCGATGGCTTCATAAAATGAAAAATAACTAGACAAGTCTAGAATCTTCACAATACGAACTGTCTGCCATTCTAGTGTTTGTTGAAGACAATACTCACCCTATTCATAGAATAAAGGGCTTCTACCATTTCCACTGATCTTTCAGGCACTGCGGCAGCAATCTAGAAATAGAAAGGAGTACATAAAGGAAATGAGAAGATCATAAGATAATGGTGCCAATGAAAGGACTTCCTTTAACCAGAAGAACAGAAAATTTCCAACGAGTAAGATCGTGGGAAGTTGGTTCTGTGGTTAAATGAACAGAAAGCTTACTATTGGTACTGTAAATGAAGAACTAAATACTGACCTTCTCCCAATCTTTCCCATGCTTACGATATGCCTTGTAGAAACGCTCAAGCTCTTCCTTGGTCCATTGTGGCCCTAACATGTCAGACCACTTTCTTTTCTGTACATGCCAAAAGGGTTCATAAACTTGGAATTATTCCAAAATAAGCTTTTACTTAGCGATTCACTAATTCTTATACGCTACCTTGAAATACTACAGCTTAAATACAGTGTGCTAACTGGATATGAAAAATACTTTAACATGGAAATGTGCAAACAAAACATAGTAGTTCTCTGTAAGGACCAAAGACTCACCCGCTGCCTACTTTTGGTAGTGTTGTCCCCATTTTTATTAGAATTCGCCTCATTAATGTATGGAAAACGTTTATTCACACTTCTTGACTTCCTTGATGGAGCCATGATTAACTTGCTCAAATAGGTGAAAGACTGAAACATGCCAAATAAAACATAAGTTAACAAAATAATTTTTTCAACAATAAATGTAATGAATATACAATTAATATTTCACTTATATCTCTTTGATTGCATGCCCTAGGATAGACCCTAGTGCTAGAAAAGTATAACCGGGTGGAGGAATCCAACACTACAGCATAAGAAAAGTTATGTACAAGTAGAATTGGATGAAGTTTGCTAACTAAGGCGGCATTATGGCCAACTCGCATTCCAGATTTGGGGAAAATATAAATAGAATGCATAGAAAGTAAAAAGACAAAGAAGGAAAGCAAGTATTTAATACAAACATACAAATATCACTAATTTGTTTACAAAGAGGACTCCAAATTTCATCAAACTTGTAGTGTGTTGGAACCTATAGCGGCAAACATTTTTATTAAGCTAAACCTTTCGGTCGCCTATGATACTAGGACCAATAGGTAAAAAATGTTCGGGTCAGCAAAAAAAACTTTGACTGTAGCATTTTTTTACAAGACTAGTGAAAAACTTGCTTCAGAGTTTGTGATAAGAGCGAGATTAGAATCATTTTTGGACAAGTTTATAGCCACTGCTAATCTGTTACGATCACCTTATTAAATAATGGTCACTCCAGAAGTGGAAACAGCTCCTCCCCCTCGGAGATTGAAATAAGATCGATTCTAAGGCTGAGTTTAAACCCATAAAGAAATCCATTTGCTTTTTTAGCAATACACAAGTTTCAATCTACCCTTAAGCCACTCAAATTGAGCTCAAGTTCTCTTTTTTCAGCTCAAAACTAAACTAACCGTTCACAGAAATCCATTCAAACATTTTATAAGCTATAATGTCTTTTTTCTTAACATTGGTTTTGAAATTAGTCAGATCACCATTACTCAACACCATTAACCACAGTTATATGCACTGAATGCATGCAATTCTTTTTTACTCCATTACACTTCCAAGTGAAAGTAGTTTTCACTCCATCTACCTTACACTTGGAACCTAACGAAAGGAAAGTGCTAAGTTAGCACACAAGAGAAGTGCAAAATATTTAACTAGGCCAGGACAGTGTATGCTTTTCAAACCCATCAGTGAGTAAATATTTGCAACCAAAAATAGATACAGATAAAGAACCTCAAGATTGTTCTGGGCAAGAAATTAACGCATCAAATTTCAAAATTATTATCATACAAATGCCAAACAACATATGAAAGATGCAGACTTGCTGATAGAAAAATGCTAGTAATAAGTACAAATAGACAAGAAAGTTTAACCAGCTTGAATTCATCGCCAATGTCGGAGCAACTAACATCAATTTTCCAATTGTTGACCAACGAAACCAAAACTAACGGGAAAAAATCATAATAAACCAAACAACCAATACCCTTATTAGTGATTTACTGCATCTTCTGAAATTTGCAGCTAGACAGCCATATAGTTGAGAAGGAATGGAGAAAACACAAACAATTACAAAATAGGAGCTGACAGATCAAAGCGTAGTAACTGTTTGGTAGCTGAGAATAAGAGACAATCGAATAGAAAAACAAGCTTAAAATTTTAAAATCTTACTGAAAACGAGCTCATCAGCTCGACCAATGCGAAGTTCCTCCAATCATTACCCCAAAACCAACAGCAGAAAGCGCAAAATTTGAAATAAGATTTTCAAATTCACAAGTCACTCAGGACTCAAACTGAGCCCCAAATTGCACAATTTCACTTCTCTAATCCTTTCAACAGAGAAAAACAAAAACAGCATAAAAAGATGAGATAGAAGAACAGAAATCAAAACCAATAGGATTTGAAATTTCCGTTCATCCGCCAATCTTTTTCTGGGAAAACTAACAGAGATGCCACAACACAAAAAGCACCAGCTCAAAATCGAGTCGATTCGCAAGGGATAATTGAGAGAGAGAGAGAGAAAAGCAGAAAGAAGAAAAGCGCGAAACTCACCGATCAAAGCGAAGCAGCGTCTGGTAATCAAAGCATCGGGAAGAATGAAGAAGAAGCAAAAGAGGATAAAGGGGGAAATCAAATCGAAGGAAGAAATTGAGAGATCGATGAAGAAGACGAAGAAGGGATAGTGAAGAAAGGATTTGAGAACTAATGGAGGAGAGGATGGAGAAATTTGGGGGTCTAACCGCGAAAACTTTAAAAATAATAGAAATTAAAATGGCTAAGAGAATTTTTCTACTTCATTTTTTTTTTTATTTTTTATTTTTTTATTTTTTTTTTCATAGAGAGAGCTCCTTCCGCTGCGAGTTGGAACCTGCGTTTTGGTCTTACTTGCATCAACCGTACGCGTGGCAATCAGTCAATGAAGATTAAATTTTAATCTCTTGGACTTTTTCATAATTAATCCTCATTAATATTTACATAATATGATGTTGTTTTAATTTATGCAATAAATTTGAAAATTAGGAGCATATGTTAACAATTTTTTTACAAATTTATCCTTATTCGCACCATGATTAAAATTTAACATTTGATGTAATTATATATTAAGTTTTAATAATTTAAAATAAAAAGAATCCTCATATGAAAAATTAAATTTTAGGATATAAATATAAAAAATATTTTATTTTAATATTTTAATTACTATTACATTAATTTTAATAAAAAAACATCAAATAATATATGAAAAATGGAATAAATAATATAGTGTAATTTAAAAAATATATATTTTTTAATATTTTTTACAATTATCATTTTTTTTTTTTCTACCGGCGTGGTATCATTTTTTCACAGATAAATGTCTTTAATTATCACTTGGAGTACTTGAATAGGCTTCTAAAAAAAAAATACCCCTCTGTTAATTACCAAACTATATTTTTATTAAACCACCCTCAATACACTAAATAACTAAGTAAAATAAATATTGTCATTTTAATTGTATAGATACATATAATAATAGTATTTTTGACAATTTATTACTTAGTTAATAATTAGACATTGAAAAATGTCTATATTGTTAGACACTCAAAATATAAATTTTACCTATCAAAATTAGAATGAAGGAATATCTAGTTGTTATGGACTAGCTAGTTTGAAAGCCAAATGAGCTCAAAATTAATGCTTGAGTTTCATTTTTATAGGGATAATTATGTAAAAAAAAAACTCATGTGGTTACACTTGTTTGTAAAAAAGTTTTAGAGGTTTCATTCTTAACCAAAAAAATCTCTAATAGTTCCAAACTATTAACCAAAAAATGGATTTTAACCTAATGCCGTAAAAAAAAAAGAACACGTGGCAGTTTTTGCCTTCGCCACGTCATCGTTTTTTTTATAGCGTTAGGTCAAGATTCCTTTTATATTAACAGTCAGAAACTATATAGATTTTTTTGTAAAACATGAAACCTCTATAATTTTTTGCAAACAATAAGAGTTTTTTTTTATGTAATTATCCCTTTTTTATATTATTGATATACACCCTGTGAGCGGACGACGCGTTTTCGATGGGACGCGGGACTCCCTTTCGGAAGAGGCGTCTCGATTTCGGGCGGGGCCCTCCCTCGCATGGGGTTTTTTGATTTGGAAATTCGTTTTTTGGAAAAGAGGATTGTTTTGAAAAAGAATCGAGACCTAAATTTCGATAAAAAGTATAGGAGTCGCCACCCGGCTCAGCTCAACCGGAAAATTACAGTGTAGCTGAACCAAAGCGGGAACTGCCACACTTTTCAGAGATCTAGGTTCGGACAAGTCCCTTATTTCGTGTCTAATTTAAATATTATTAGCCAATGTTCTAGTTACGATACTTTAAATTGCCAAAAATTGATTTTTATTAAGAATAATACAAACATAAAAAGTAAGAAAGTAGATATTTAAGAAATTTACAACCCAATTGAATGGAAAAATAAAAAAAAAAACTCTCGCCTCACTGATACAACCGCCTAGAATACATGGGAATCTAAAAGATTTACAACCGCCTAAATACACGATTAATTCTATTAAAATACAAATAAAAAGAAAATTAAAATAAAATAAAAGCTGCAAAACAGAGGTTGGTACAATTTATACGGCACACCAGTAGGACTCAAATAGACAGAATTGGGAAATTAAGCATTCAGGGTCATGCAATTGGGGGCAACCGGGTTGGCCCGGTTAGACCTGGAAAACCATTTTGAAACGTCCCTGTGTTTTTAGTTTTGTGAGAAAATCGTTTTTGAAAACATTTTTCCGGTTTATTTTAATTTATCACATGTGAGGTGGGTCGGTTTTCGGGAGAATCGAGTCTCCGTCGTGGTTTTGTTCTAAATGCGATTTCACGGAAAAATAAATCTAAGGTCGTAAATACATACTCCAAAATTCATTTTTTATGATTTTTTAATTTTCAAGATTTTTCTGATTTTCTGAAATTTTCTGATTTTTATGAAATTTTTGGGGTTTTATGAATTTTTTTGGATTTTAGGGATTTTTTAGAGATTTCTGCTCCTAGCCGAGGACTACAGTCGTGCAACTGTAGTTATAGTCGTACGACCGTATACTACAGTCGTACCACTGTAATCCTTACCAGAGGCAGAAATCGCTAAAAAACCTAAAAAGAGAAACTTAAAACTGAGAAAATAAATACAGTGGTACGACTGTACAAGGTTTGGCACGACTGTAATTACAGTTGTGCCCCTGTTCTTGTGTGAAGAACAGTCGTACGACTGTTCTTATTTTTCCAGAAACAGAAGCTTAAAAACTTGAATAAAACGCGCCAAACACAAGCAAATCACTCCGAAAAGCTGGAAAAAATGGTTAAGTTAAAGGTTGTTTACCTCCTTAGCGACGATCCACAGCTGGAATGACCTCTGGCTACGCACCAATCCACGTGAATTTGCTCATTTTCCTTGAAAAGTTAAGGTTGCAAAAGAGTCCAAAAAATCTCCAAAAAAGTTACGGATTCGAGTTTGTTTTTGTCCCAAAATGATTTAAATTTCTGGTGTGGATGTTAACCTAGGATTTCTAATTCATTTTAGTGATTAACAATAAGAAAACAAGAAGAAAATATGAGAAGAAAGTAAGACTTTTTCTTTTCTCTCTTCTTTATTTTTCTCCCTTTTTCTCTCACTAAATCTCCTCTAAATTACAGATTATAGCCAAAAGTCCCTTCATTCTGATTTCTAGCCTTTTATATCTCTCTTTTCCCGGAAATCTTGAGCATTAAATGCTCAAGATTTCCCCATTTTTTTAAGTCAAGGGGTATGGGTTCTGCAACCTGCCCCCGAAAATACAGTCGTATTTAATATTTTACGGAGTTGCTTCTACAGCAGCTCATTTACGGAGTTGCTTCTCCCAATAATATTTTTTTTATATTTACAATACTTAAACTCAAAATCGTACTTAAATGATCCAAGTCCCCAACCGCTTATAATAACACATTGGTTATATACTTTCATATGTTGAATTTTAGATTGAAGTTCAAAAAAGTGACATGTAGTTAACTAAATTGAGAATGATGATATAATATTAAAAGGCCTAAATAATTGGACCTAAGTGGGTCCATTTCAAAACCTCAACAAAACGGTAAAGCCCAATTTAATAAAAAGATAAAAAATAAAAAGGCCCAACTGAGATAAATTGGAAATTGAAAGAAAACTAGTAGCCTGACGGCTATAGCCTCCTGGCCGACATTTGGTTGATAAGATACGGTTACTACAGTACAAAACCAAAGCAAATCTTAAAAAGTTCCACATGTGGCCAAAGCTTGTCCAAGTCAAACCAGAACTACTTTCCACTTGTTCACCGGTTACTCCTGTTTACAGTTGTCCTGATCTCTGCTTTCTCTCACCGCCTACTGCCCGTATCTTCCTTTTACCTGTTGCCCAATTAACTACGCATTTATAGACTTCATACCTACTCCTCACTGCCCCAGTCATCGCCAGTTCGGATGCTGACACGTAATTAATCTCCGCCGTTTGTTTTTACGAGATTGATCATGGCCGTTCGATTCTTAACTTACCGCAAACTGAATGTAACTGAAACGAACCTCCTCATGATGTTATGTGCTTTGAATTTTATTTTTTTTATCTGTTTCCGCGTCTACGCTCCACGCGCTTCTCACGCCTTCCCTGAATTTATTTAGTTAAAAAAATACAATAATTATTTGGGAAAAAATTATAAAAAACACGTGGTTTTAGTTACAGATTCTTTTTTTTTTTTTTAAATAAAAAAAACCATGTATTTCAACGAATTATATGTCTTTATTAATATTCACCATGTTAACGTGAAATATAAATTAATTGATTTTATTACGTACTATAACACACTTAATTGTTAATTTTTAATGATATTATATATTAATTAAATATATACTAAATGCTATTTGAGAGTTCATGACAATATTTATCTTGTTGTTTAGCTTATTAATTTTTATTTTATACACATTAAAAAAATTATGCAATTCGGTAATTTGCTTGTAATAATTGCAATTCAAAAGAAATTTATCTCATTATAATTCATATATAAAGTGGTAATTTTAGTATTTTTAGAACTAAAAGGCAAAGATATAAATACAAAATATAAAATCTGGTCAATTAGTTATTGTTAATTATTCAATTTAACATTAGAATCTTAACTTTTAAAATTATGTAATGAAAATATAGAATCATTCTATCAATTACTTTATTATTAATTAATTTAAGGGAAAATAAGGGTTTTATTTTGGTAAAATTATAATGAGCTAATACTGATACGCCACGTAAATGATAGGAAGAACGAAAATAATAACTAAGGAGCAGTGAAGGAGATTTTTTGCATATATGGAAAAAGATGATAGATTAGCAAAAAATTTAATAACACGGACTGATGTCTTATCGTTTACCTTTGAGTTCATTTCCTAGTTTTTTTTTTCTACGTTAAACTTTTTTTCCAAGTGTCTCTATTGTTAAAATTCTTAAAAGAATTTTCTAACAAAAAAATCAAATATCATTACACCCTAAAAAAATCATTATTTGCCCATAATTAGATAAGAAAAAAGGTCTCACAAAAAGCCATATTATAAAGGGAAAAGAGGGTCATTAGTGGAAATATATATATTTTATTTAATTAAAATATGAAAATTAATAAAATAATATATTTTTCTTTGCTTACCATTACAGGTTGAGAAGGGTACAAACAATTATGGCAGAAAGATTTTTATTTTTTTATTTTTATTTTTTTCAAAATCCCATATTTGTGCAAGTTGGGCCAACCAATTTACATTGTCTATTTGTTGGTAAATAGAATCGAGAAAGGAGAATCATAGTTTTTCCCATTTAACCATAATAATAATTAAACGTGTATTAAGTACTATGTCAATTTCTATTACAATTATATTAAATTTATAAAAATATAACCATAAACTTAACTAATATGGTTTGGACCACCCACTACTAGTCAATAACACAGAGGTTACCATCTTCCAATCTCAAGGCGAGGGACATGGGTCAAATTGACCAAAATAAATAAATAAATAAAAATTAAAGAAAATCATCTTCCCCAAATCAATTATTTTTTGTTTGAAATAACTATATGCTTTACACTGCAAAATGCAATCGAATGTAGTTAAATCATCAATGAAATTTATAAATTAAAGTTGACTTAAGTGGTTAAAGACTTTAATCGTTTAAGTTCGGTCTTGAGTTTAATTCATAATATATGCATAAATCTTAATTAGAAGAAAAAAAGTCTCTTAAAGTATATTTAAATAACATCAAACTGACTAATAATCAGATATAATTTATAAAAAAATCAATGATGAATCTTTTAATACTTTACTAATTTTGAGTTTAATTAATGTTTTATCTTTTTAGTTATTTTTTCTGTATAAATACAGTCGATAAAAAACATGTTTATTTAGCTACATTTTGGCAGTGAAAGCATCTCTTATTCGATGATGTATAGAATCAAATTGTGAGTTTTTTTTTTAATCCAAATATTAAAGTGAAAAAAATATGAAATTTATATATAAAAAAAAAGTAAAAAAAAAAAAACCATGCATACATTCATGTCAATTAAAAATGCATTTTTTAGTGGATAAACTATTAAAATTTATTTCATAAGATCAGTTAAAATAATTTTATTAATGCTGTACTTAATAAATTTTCTGAGCCTTTTATTTTTCTATTTAATGCTTATTACAAATAAAAATAAAATTTCTTAATTATAAGAATAGTTTGATAAAATAATATACTATAGTAATAATTAAAACGTTTCTATTCGCTAAATTGAAAATATTACAAAGAAAAAGAGTATTATTAGTTGATATCCACAAAAATTAAACAGAATATATTTAACATCTTTCAATTTTTAAAAAAGATAATCCATGTTTATGCTTTGGTAAGTCCTAAATTATAGTCAATTTTTTTTAATCATTTTTTACTTTATTAAGTCCCAAATTTTTTGTTCATTTTTCTTCTCTAGGCCATCATTTAATATATATTATTGACAACAAAATATTTAAATAAATGTTCACCCAAAAATATAGAAAAATTACTTAAATTAAATTTTTTCATTAGGAACACAAACAATACAATAATTACGATATTTAAGTAGAGATAAAGCAAGAATGTTATGTGCTGAAATGTATTTACAAATTAATTTCTTAATTAGACCATGTGAAAATTGAAATTGATCTATTTTTTTTTAAAATGTAAATGTGGTAAGGTATTTTACATTTTATGAAAAGAATTTGAATATTTATAGTGAAGAAAAGAGAAAAGTTGTCAAATTAATTAAAGAAAAGATGAAAGATTAAAAAAATAAATTGTAAAAAACCAAGAAAAGTGTGGAATAAAAAGAAATATACAGATTTTGGTACCCTTTTTACAAAATTAAGGAAGATCCTCTTTTCATGCCACGTTACCCTCATTTTTTCACTTTATTACACTCGCTTTGCACTGGATTAGTCTTGTTTAATCAGTTAATTAATACTATATTAGTTCCATTAACACTCCTGCGGGTGTGAAAAGACAACTTTGTCAGATCCAACAAACACGTCCATTTCAGAGTCACCGTCAAAAGGACAAGGGTATTTTAGTAATTGTAGAGGCCCAAAAGAAAAACTGGGACAAAATGGCCGTAAACAGCAGTTGGTTGGTTACATGAAGCTGAGTTCTGTTCTGTTCTGTTCTGCTTCCTTAACATATACACTTCTTAATTTAATTAATTAATTAATTAATTAAATTTGTAATGCTTTTGATTAAGGAATTTAAAATTGATTTAATTACCCATTAATTTAGGTGATTTCTTCTCTGTTGGCGCGTATATAAACCACTAAAGCACAGCGGAGGAGGAAGAAAGATAAAAAAACCATTACTTCAAAAGCTCATAGAGCGAGAAATAAAGTAGAGAGAGAACCGGCTAAAACCATCAAAGCCAAACACTGCGCGAGTCTGTGTATTGTGAGAGTGAAAGAACCCAAAAACCAAAAATCCAAAAAGCCGAAACTTTTTTCAATTTATATTTCTGTTTTTAATTTTGTTTTTCTTTCTTTTTTTTTTTTTCATCTACTTTCTCTCTCTAGAAAGCGCAGACAGAAGTGCTCCTTCCCCATTTGATCGGAGCCTCATTCTCTAGAGATTTTTATCCGTTTGCCGTCCCGTTCCGCGAATTTCGGGGGATGGACCGGTACGGTCGGACCCAGGAGGGCTCGCAGTCCGATCAGTGGCCGGAATGGACAGCGCCGGGAACCGAAACTGGGCTTGAAGGTGAGTTCATTTAACCTGCATTCCAATTTGGGGGTGATTTTATTGAATGTGGGGAGGAGTGGAAATGGGTATTCTGAGTGTGATCTTCGTATTTTGGGTTTTTTTTTGGGATTTTGATTTTTTGGTTGGTTTGATTTTTGTATGAATGTAGAGCGTGTTTGGCAGCTGGGATTAGGGGAAGAGGAATCTGGGTATCCAGAGAGACCTAACGAAGCCGATTGTATCTATTACTTGAGGACCGGGTTTTGCGGGTACGGGGCGAGGTGTCGGTTCAATCACCCGCGTGACCGTGGCGCGGTAATTTCAGCTGATTCCTTTTTGCTTTGGGTCCTGAATTAAGTTATGGGTTCTAAGTGTTTGATTCTTTGTCTCAAAGTGATCAATGACTGTTTTCTTGGATTTGATCAAGTGTTGATCTTGTCCTTTCTCAATTGAGATTGGATGATTGTTTGTTAAGCTTGGGGAAGTGTGTTTTGATATGGGTTTATTTTGATCTCAGTGTTTGATAAGATTTATTATGATAAATTGTTTGCTAAATATTGCTTAGGTATTAAGTGCTACAAGAACTGGTACTGGCGAATTTCCAGAGCGAGTTGGCCAGCCTGTGTGCCAGGTACTCAATTTCAACGTCAATGTTTTGAGTATATAACATTGGATATATGCTATGTTTTGACTATTTGATAAGCCATAGCATTCTTCCTCATAATGCAGATACTTGTAGTTTCTCTATAGGGCTAAATTAGAATTGTTGTTATTTTCTGATGCCTCTGGTCATGTGTTATGTTTTTGAGGGAATGGGAATTTTGTTTTGTACTGATTGTACTTTTGTACTTGTTTTGCAGTATTACATGCGGACAGGGACATGCAAATTTGGTGCTTCCTGCAAGTACCACCATCCTAAACAGGGAGGTGGTTCTGTTAGTCCTGTGTCACTAAATTATTATGGATACCCTTTGCGCCCGGTCTGTATATATTCCTGCTCTGACTTGTTTGTTGTCTAGTATATTTTGTACTTTTATATCCTCAGTCTGGAGTTAAGTTTGCTTATACCTTGACTTTAAATCTCAACAGGGTGAAAAAGAATGTACATATTATGTAAAAACAGGGCAGTGTAAATTTGGTGCAACGTGTAAATTCCATCACCCGCAGCCTGCTAACTTGCAGATTCCAGCACAATCACTGGCTCCCCAAGTTGCACCTGTTCCTGCCCCTGTACCTGCTCCTGCATTATATCCAGCAGTTCAGTCTCCACCTGCTCCATCTTCCCAACAGTTTGGATTAGTATTTGCAAGGCCTCCTTTACTGCCTGCCTCATATTTACAAGGTCCTTATGGTCCAGTGCTGCTTTCCCCAAGTGTCGTTCCCTATCAAAGTTGGAGTCCCTACCCGGTATGTTCATAGTTTAATGTATCTATTTGCTAAAACAACGTGAAAAACTAGTATTTTCATTTGTCATTCATCTAGTGCAGTCGCCTGTAAGCCCACATGCATCCCCTGGTACCCAGCCAGCACTTGGATCAGGTGTGTATGGGATAACGCAGCTATCTCCTTCAACACCTGCTTATACAGGAGCATATCAACCAATGCCAACAACAGGTGGTCCTTCAAGCAGCCTCAAGGAACACTCTTTTCCACAGAGGCCTGGTCAACCAGAATGTCAGTATTACATGAAAAATGGCGATTGTAAATTTGGATCCTCATGTAAATATCATCATCCGCCTGAAATGGTTGCACCAAAAGCAGATGTTGTTCTCAGCCCCATTGGTCTTCCTCTACGTCCGGTGAGCTTCTTCTCAGAACTCCTTTTTGTTGTTATGTTCTATATTATGATATCAGTTATCACTCTGATATCCTGACATTACATATAAATTCTATCCTCTTGCATCCCTTCCATTTTTTTTTTCTATTAGCATTTTATATTTATTAATGTTAAAGGGTATGTGTTGCAACTGACATGGATGTTAAAATGGATATGTTTAACAGATGATAACATGTGCTGCAGTTATGTAATTGCTCCCTCTCTTCCTTTCATCTCTCTTGCTGTCATTCACATGATAATTGTTGCTTTCTCTGACTTATTTTTTAGTTCCCCCTCCCCCCCTGTGAAAATTATGCTTCAGCTGAATGCTATGATGCACACACATTACCAAGAACCTATTAATACAAAGTTAAAAGCACCGCATACGTTCATCCATACATGTCCTTTGTGAACGTGAGCTCATTAGAGAAAGTAATCATGTACTACTAACCTTTAGTTTGTTTTGTTTCTACTTCCTCTGTTTTGGCAACCGTAGCTCAAGAATGGTTGTTTTCCCCTTGTCTTGCCATCTGTTGCTCGGTGCTAGGATTGGGTTTTGAGTTAGAGATTTGACTACCAATTCTGGGGTCAATGTTTCGCCTGTATAGAATATGCCATAGAATTATAGTCAAGTTTTATCATATGTGCTGTCATTGAATTAAAAGAGGAAATACTGTTGTTTCGTTCCTTAGTGCCTTACAACTTAGGAGCCTCTTTTTCATCTATGTGCTTTTAGTGGTTAAAATATATGCAAAATTTAAATGAGTTCTAAAACTTTTTCCATTTCTCATCATGATACTCTGAACATCATATCGGTCTTTGCTCTGAGGTCAGTATCTATCTGGTTTCTGTCTGGCATGATGTGTTTTCTCAAATAAAGTTTATAGGACGATTTTAAGGCCCAGTTGATCGTTCCACATTGCAATCCTCTAGTGGTCTGTGCATACTGAAATTAGAGAACTACCTTTTGTACGCATATGTTGCTAATTGCGCTTGCTTTGTGCGTCCAGTGGTAGGCGTATTACAGTTTTAATCAATTCTACTACTGAACATTGTCTCAACTCTTTTTTTAATAGTTGAAACTTGAAATCTTTTGACTTGTCTTCTACTCTTCTTTATTGAAAGACCTTGTCAAGTCAATTATTGGAAAACACTAGTTTATGGTTGATGCCTTAAAGGGGATTTGCAAGTTGCTCTACTAGTTTTGCAGCAAGCGACGGTTGAGATTCTACTCTATACTGCTGTTCTTTTTATACTGGAATTTTTTTCCTCTTTTCTTTTCTATTTAGATGTTTTGATTTGTTCCATTCTCTGTCATTTGTGATTTGTAGATTGGTCCGCCATATGTTTCTTTTGTGCTAGCGATAATGCGCTGGAAGTAACATGTGAGCATTGTGGAGATTATGGTTTGATGGTTGACATGGTGCTACTTTTATTGGTCAAAGCTACGTTGTTGATTCTATTGAAAAAAAAAAGAAATCAACTTGTCATTGACCTTTGACGATATCCTTCTGTTTTTCCTTTTATTCACCTTTAAATTGTCACTTGAATTCCTCTTACATTTTTTGACTTCATTTGAGGAAATGATGCACTATGAAAGTATCCTTCCTTTCCATGCTCAATTCACTTCCCTGGTATTGATTGATTGTAATGGTGTACATGCTTCTTTTATTGACTGCATATTGGGTTCAATTTTGAGATAATGATATGGACAGGAGTTCATCTTTGTAATTTGTTTAGTAGTTGTTGAAAAAGTTGTATCTATAACACAGCATTGTTATTATTTTATTATGTCGTTAACTGAAGAAGAAAAAAGTTTCTGATTGTGTTTGATCAGTATAGGGGATTTACATGAAAATGTTTATGGTCAACTTTCCCTATGCTATACATTCAGGGTGTCATGACTAGAATTATTTCTCTTTGTTTGATCTATAGTGGATGCTGTTTTCTCTTGTCTCAACCATTTTATCTTAATTCTCAAAATGGCTATACCTCATATAGGACATGATGGAATGTTCTCCTGCACTCCCGCTGCATTCCCATTTCATTTCAACTATTCAAATATCCTCAAGTTTTTTTTATTCAGGAAGCAAATTCAACAGTTTCTGTAATTGACTGAATGGTCCGCATGCTATGATTTGCATTGATATCGCTGGCCAATAGTCTTCATCACCTCTTTCTCTCCCCTGCATTAAGTTTAGGATACTGTTGCATGGTCATGCAACCCAAGTTTGAGGTTTCTTTTTTGAAGTGAGGTTTGTTTTATAAGTGGTGCTTGTGTTGTCTTGTTGTTTACTGAATTTCCCTGGTTAGGGAACAATGTTGAGACATTAATTACTTGGTCGAGTTCATTGCGTTGTTGATGTTCTATAGTTATGCAACATCATTGCAGATTAGTTACCCGTTCACTTGACTTGGCTACTTTATAATGCACCATCACCTGTCATCTATGTCGTCATTTCTCATGTCACTGCTTTAATTGTTCAATAATTTTCTCATCCTTTGACTAGTCTCTTGATTAGCCACCAGTTATGTTATAATCATCCTATATGTTTAGGAACAATCAGTCTCTTTTTGTTTAAAGTTTTATGATGATCATGGTGAGATCTTTCAAAATTCATGCAAGTAGCTGTTCTGCCCAGTTAAATGCAATAGCAAGATATGATGCATCAATGCTTTTTCTCAAGAATTGATCTGTTCATCCCTATACTGTAAGCCTAAATTCTGCAACTAACTCTGACAGCCACTGAATTCCACTGATTTTTTTTTTCTCACCCTTTCTGTGTTGATATTAGTTCAATGATAGGGCTATCCTTTTTTGCCGCATTCTTCTTTTTTAAATTTGGTTTTTGATATTGTGAATATATATTATTGTTTAATGCATATATCAGTACTATTTGATGGTTTCCATGAGCCTAAATGTGCATGCTATGCTCGGTTGTTACTTTAGTCTCCTCTAAGATTTGATGCATCACTGCTTTTTCTTAAGAATCAATCAGTTCATCTATATTCTGCATGCCAAAGTTCTGCAACTAACGCTAACAACTGAAACACACTTCTTTTTTTTTTTTTGGTGTGTGTGTGACTTTATTTCTCACCCTTTCCATGTTGATTTTTTTTTTGGTTTCCATGTTTATATTATTTCAATGATATGGTTATCCTTTTTTTTTTATATGGTTTTCCAGATTGTGAATATGTAGTATCAGTTGGTTGATGCATATTTCAGTACTATATGATGGTATCGATGATTTTAAATGTGCATGTTTGGTTGTATATTTGAATCTCCATCTAAGTGGTAAAGCGTGTGATATTTCTTTATGTTTGTCAGGGCGTACCTCATTGTACACACTACACTCAACGCGGGCAATGCAAGTTTGGATCCGCATGCAAATTTGATCATCCGATGGAGACATTGAGTTACAGTCCATCTGCATCTTCTCTTTCTGATATGCCTGTTGCACCTTACCCTGTGGGCTCTTCGATAGGTACTCTAGCGCCATCATCTTCATCTTCAGAGTTGCGGCCTGAACTTATTTCAGGGTCAAGCAAGGACCCTACTTCAACCAGGATGTCTTCATCAATGAGCACATCTAGTGGATTGGTGGGGTCAATATTTTCAAAGGGCGGGCCTATCCCCCAATATGGTGCGCAACAGTCCAGCCAGAGGTCTGACCATTCAACTGGTAGCAGCACCAGTAGCAAGGAGGCTCGCACCTGAAGCTAAGCAAACATATCGAACAACTTTTTGATCAAATTCATGAATTTCTTTTCTTTTTTTTAGTCCTTCAAATAGGTCTCCTTTCGCAGTTATTATGGTTCCACGAATCAGGTCTAGAACACGTTAGGTCCGATAATTTCTGAGTCGATATAATCTTGCGGCCATCTCTTATATCTTAATAATCTTTGGCCAAAATCAAAATGTTCAGCAAACCCCATATAGCCGTCCACTTTTCTTTCGAATAACAACGAAGATCTACAGATTCCTTGGGCATATTTTGCACCCACACTGCATTCAGGTGCTCAATCTTAGAAGTTTGTTGTGTTTACTTATGCTACAGCCCGATCCAAAAAGAAAAAAAAAATTAAGTCGGTATAGAATTCTTCTTTAAATCTGCTGTTGTCTTCATGTCTATCACTTTTTGATTTTCTTTATAGTTGGGAACAGGCTTCCAATTTGTCTAGAAAGGAATTTGAAGGTCACCTTGTTCCCTCTCTCTTTTATTTTTGTCTGGGGTTTATTATGAAAAAGAGAAGTACAGAGACTCAAAAGGAAGCATCCAAATGCTTACCTTACATGTGATTAGGTACATTGTTATTGATATAAAAAAAAAAAAAAAAAAAGTCTTGACTCTGTAATAACTATTTCTTTCTTGCATATGCATATCACCATTTCAATATCTTTGCATTAGCTTCCCCATATTCACTATATCAGCAGTTAAATTACTGCTGGTGAAAAGAAATGAGAGCTTAGGTTCAAGGAAAGTGAAAATATGGAAGGATTCCCATTTGCAGATTTATAAAAGAAATGTTGACTGTTTTCTGCAGGGATGTCAATTCGGATTATCGTGTGGTAAAATGATCTCGTGTTGAATGTGTCGTGTTATGCGAATCATATCTGTGAACCAGTATCTGAAATTGACAATCTTGAGCATGTGCTTGCATTTGAGACAAGTGGACGGGCTGTTTGGTGTGATTAACTATGTTTGAATCTTGGTTTTGTCCAAAGTGAGAATCTTGGTTTTTTGTATATCTGAATTTCTTGCTTGTCAATTGTGAATTGGGTTAAAAGATTTTAACCCCTGTTGTTAAAAAGCCGTTGATCATGATTGAATATTCTAGGGATTCTAGCAATATTCTCTTCTTCTGTTTACACTTGCTGCAAAGCCATTGAAGTTCATAGAGCCATTCTGCTACATTAGTAGGTGAAATTCAATTCTCTGAAAAGTCAGGATTCTCATTTGATTTGGTTAAGGAGTCATATATAGGTAAGCTACTTGTTAATGGGTCCCTCAAAGTCTCAACAATATTCCAATCCAAGCAAGATTTGAATTGCAGGAAAAAGCTGATGCTATAGGCTTCCTTTAAACTGTGCAACCAGAGGGATGATAGTCTTCAGTACCTATGATTTGTTTGCAGCTGTCATCTAATTACTCCATCTACTTCTGACCTCACTATCCCTATTTACTCTACTCCTAAGTACATTTATATAATTTTATTATTCCTTGCTTCTAGTTTTTTCTATCTTGTGTGTGTCTTGCTTCGGGGTTATATTTCAGTTTACCATGCGAGTTACGGTTCGTAGAAATTAATGGCTTCAACCATATCTGTTACCTTTTAACTAGTCCAAAAACTTCCATTTGGTTCTTTAGACTTTAGAAACGACTTGTTACCCCCTCTAAATTTGCATAAAGTGATACAATTAACTCCATGAATTCTATGTGGAATAGAAAGTGAAGGTCAAACATAAAAACACACGTAAAGGAGCTAATTCGCTGTTTTAACCAAGTTAGAGGGCTAAAAGGGTTTTTTTTTTTTTCCTTTCGTGTGTGTTAAGCAAATGTATCTTATTGAGGTAATTCTGTTCGAAGCGTAGTCAATGTTAAGGCTCTTCATCAGTCTCTGCAGATGTATAATTTGAACATGAGTTTCCTTTTACATACTCAGCCAGCATTACCAATTGAGCTACAATTCGTAGGTGGCTAACAGGTTGTTTTAAGCAAGTTTAGGAGGTTACTTAATCGTTTTAAGCAAGTTTAAAGGCTAATTGATCTTTTCCAAAGTCTAGAAGGTCTGGTGACATTTTTTGACATTTTTTAATAAATTAGAGGGGCTAAGTTTAGTATAAGCCAAAACTAATTTTAGGTTTAGTTTCTATCACATGCATTCAAAAAGAAGGGTGAGAAGTTTTAAGTGAGACCGGGTCTCAAACAAAATTATTTCAACAAACATATACGTGATTTCGGGTATAATAACTTTTACCTTATGTTTAGGATTAATGATATAGATATGGAACCCTAGCTACAAGATTGTGTCACTTGAAAGTTGAAACCTTTATCATAGACTTGGTCCACTGCCCCTCGTCCTTTTTGCAGCTTAGTATTTGGAGAAGAAAAGGCTTGGAAGTTGGAACTAAAAGAAAATTCCAAAAAGTTGGAACAATAGAAACCTATTCAAGATCCATTTAAGTAGGTTCTCTCAGCTTCTACCATTTCATTCTAACTATGCTACACACAAACTAAGTAATTAAACAGTAACATTCTTTGAGATGAATAGGGGTTACTTATTTTTATTTGAGTGGGTGCAAAATAACATTTTTGGCTCCTTGTACTTGGCCAAGTATTGTTTTTTAGCCCTCAACTTTGATTTTGGTGATATTTGACTCTGAATTTCGGTTTTTATTTAAATGTATTCCTTAATGAACGAAGCTTGTCATACTTTACACTCCAATGAACTCCATCGATTACCGATTTTATCCGTAAAGGGTTAACGACAATTCAAATTTAGGGATCGAAAGTGAAAACTCGGCCACGTTAAAGAACCAAAAATGTCATTTACTTTTGTCTGCATTGGAGTTGGTTGGCTCTCAAACTTGTCGCACTTAACCGTTAACCGTCATACAATGGAGTACAATGCCAAGCATACTGATCTTATTAGTAAAGAGTAAAAAAAACCAAAGTTCAGGAATCGGAAGGGAATGATGAGAGTATTTGTGGTTAAATAACAACTAGGCAGCATGCGTCATCCACTATATGTGAGGTTAATATTGTCGAGAAAAGATGAGGCAAATAGCCGTAAAGACAGACAAGTAAGCAGTCAATATCTTTTTTTGCATAAATCTAATAATGAGAAATTAAGATAAGCACAACTTTCTGCCCCTTAAAACAAGCTAAAAGTTAAAAAACCAACTTTTCAACTCACTTTCTTTAATTAGGACTCATAATTAATAATTAATTAAAGGATGGATTACACATTCCACTTCAGTGTAATTACAGTAGAAAGATCTCCAAAAAAAGTGCATGAACTTGAAAATATTGGACTTAAACAAAAACAGACAAGCCCTAATTAAAAGAGTGAATACCCAAAGTCAACTATATCACCATATGATGAAGAAGAAGAAGAAGCTTGAGTAGAATCTTCAACCATTAATGGACTGTTAATAATTGCAGAAAGCTCATCCCATGGCTGCTGTTGATCATCTCCCCAAAAACCCATTTCACCAAAAGTACTACAAGTGATGTTTCCATCTGGATTAATGAAGGATGATAGTTGGTCTGTGGAACTAAAAGAACCAAACTTTTGATGATGATGATGATTTGGGGATTTAGGTTTTGTGTTTGAGGGATTAGAAGGAGGTCTAAGGCAGTTATCAGGAACAATGCAGGCTAAATAGCCAGAATTAGACTCATTCTGAGAAGAGAAAAAACTGTTGTTGTTATTATTATTATTATCAGTTGAAGAAGTAACTTGAGGCTGATGGGTAGTCTCAATTTGATGTAAAGTTTCAATCTTTGGTGGGATTACATGAATGGGTTGGTGTTGAAATTGAGATAAAGGAGGGGATGGAGGTAAAAAGGAGGAGTGAAGTTGAAGATCAAATGGAGTAGTAGTAGTCGTAGTAGTAGTGTAAACAAAATTGGTTCTAGCTTGAGTTCCTTTGATAGAAAGAGCAGCTGTATCATAAGCAAGAGCAGCTTCTTGAGCAGTATCAAAAGTACCAAGCCAATGCCTTTCTTTAGTAGTGGGGTCTCTAATTTCAGCAGCATATCTGCCCCAAGGCCGCCTTCTTACCCCTAAAAATCTGCCTGGTTCTGGCTGCTTTCTTCTCCCTGATCTTCTAGCTTGATCACCATTTTGAGTAGGAGTAGTGTTAGTGTTCCTTTGAATGAGAGCAAAACCAGTAGTACCATGAATGTTAACTTGTTCATAAATGGGCTTATTATTATGATGATGATGATCCATAGTTTTTGATGAGGACATGACTTTGCTATAACTAGTGAAGCCAAAAGGAGAATGAGAGAAAGAACAGCAGAGTTAGAAAGTGGGAAAAATATGCAAAGATTTGAGTCCTTTTTAATGGCAGAAAAGCAAAAAGACTCTGGGATTTTGAATAATTACATGTCATTCAATGAAGGCACCATGCTAAGCTACCTTTCCAACTAGGCAAAGATTTTGTTTTTGTGGAATTTAATAGAGAGAGAGAGAGAGGGAGAGAGAGAGAGAGAGAGAGAAGCAGCAAAACATAAAACATTAAAAAAAGGACACTGGTTATACTATATACATGTCATTCTTTTGTAACACCATGCTCCTTTTCACCACCTACTTGTACAAATCTTGCTTTTTTTTGAAAAAAAAAATAAAATAAAAAAGATTTTTAATGTGCATATATATGTTACATACTATTACTACTATTTCTTGCTTAGTTCAAGGAGAGAAGAAAATGAATGAAAAGTTTTTGTCTCCCGGCATTTTGAGCTTTCTACTAGCTACCATAGTTCCATTATTATTATTATTATTATTATTATTATTATTATTATATAGAAAATCAATTTCTATGAGGGCTGGGTCAGTCCGATCCAATATGAAAATATTAAAATCTCTAGAATTTGATTAAAATTCAAAGATTTATACATCTAAATCTTCGTAATTTGATTAGAAAAATAAATCTCCAGAAAAAGAACACTGGACATTTAACATACATTAAAAAAAAAAAAATACAATATTGCAATTGAAAAATTTGGCTACTAAAAATATATAATTTGATAGCATAGCTTTACATAATTATTTAAAAAAAAAAAATTCTGCTATAACTATTTGTACTTTACAACAAAATTTGATATACTTTTTCTGCCATTAATATAAATATGTAAGCAACTTTTAGATATTACAACTATATTAGCATTTCACAATAAAATTTATTTTGCGCTAAATTTTTGTGGTACTAAATCTAACATTAATTACTTGTAGTGATATGTCAATAATATATATGTGAATGAGAAATAATGTATTGTACAAGCATAGTTTTTATTTTATTTTTATTCGGTCGTTGCAAGTTGTTTTTTTTTTTTAACAAGAATACAAAAAACAAAAAACCTAATCAGGGAACATCCTGGGGAAAGTAACTCTAATACAATCATCCTGAATCAACTGCACAACTTCTGCCGAAGGGTTGATAAGCGAGAAAACCCCTAAGAGATAATGATGAGCCAACCGAATCAACACGTCTGCAACTCTGTTATACTTTAGAAAAACATGTTTAATCTTCACATTGTAATCAATTGGCGAATACCTTTAACAAAACTTACCAATTTGCAAGTTGATAAGTTTAAAAGTTAATTAATTTATCAAAACTTATCAGCTTAAAATGAGTCGAATCAAATAAAAAAGGACAATACATATAAAATACTACATACATATCGATAGGATGTAAAAGAGTGCTAAGTTAATTGGTGTATTTTACATACGGAATAAAATTGAAATTAGTTGAAATTATTGGTTAGGTTTTGAATAAGTAATTAACATAAAGATTAATGAGGTAAGCATTACATGAGTATAATGCAAGCATAAGTAATATTAAATAAGATGGGCGGTTCACGTGCAAACTCAGTAGGTAGGCTTAGCCAAATCTACTACAAAATGGATACCATATATATATATATATATATATATATATATATATATATTAGATGCTTTGAGCTCTAGCTAGGTAACATGATTTCATTTCTTAATTAATTTTAATTAGAATTCAAGTTTATTGCAAAATTAGCTCTATCTATAGGAATGTCAAACTATGAATACAAAACCTTGCCTTAGAGTTAGGCAAAAACAAAATATCAAAAATATTCTGATTTTCATTGATTAACTCTCAAAGTTTGGTTCAATTATTTAAAATTTTACTGGATCAAAGTTATAAAATAACTCAATATCAATTCGATTCAATTAATAACCGAAAGTTATTATAATAGAAAAAAAAATAAAATAAAATAAAACAAGGTAAAGTAGTAGTATACATACCAGTGTTAAATACAGTAGATGGATGCCAGTTAAGATTGTTTCGAGTAGTAAGGGTCTCAGTCTCTTAAGCTATAAATCTCAAGTTTGAATCTTAGTATATCTAAAAAATTATAATTGGGAGAAGAGCTACTTAAAGGATGCTTGATCAACCCCGAACCAAATAATAGGACATATAAAAAAAAAAGATGGATAAGTAAAGTTGTAAGATATAAAATAAATATCATATAAAATAATTTGTCCAATATCAAAATAGAACAAAACCATAATATAAATAATTACCAAATTTACTAAAATTTTAATTTTATTGGTTTGTTAATCAGTTTTTTCTAACATTTTCTCATCCCTAATGCCGAGATGGAAAGGATTGAGCAAGAAATAGACTTAGAGCCAGTTTGGGATTGCTGTAAGTGAAAGTGTTGTTAGAGAAAGTTAGGTTTCATTGCTTTCTTTAAAAGTAGTTTTAAGTGTTTTTCCCGTACTTTTCTGAATACAATCTGACTTTTACCAGTTATACATTTGAGGCTGTGTCCAGTACTTTCCTGAATACAATCTGACTTTTACCAGTTGTAAATTTGAGGCTGCTTTCCACAGCCCCAAAAGCAGCTTTCAGCCAAAGTAAGATTCCTCATACTTTTGCTAAAAGCTGCTTTGTGCAGCCCCAAACTAACCCTTAAACTATAAAGATAGAGAAAAAGATGAGTTGAAGTTTATATTATACTTATAAACAGTATTTTAAATATACGTAGACATTTTTTTTTTTCAAAAACATTGAGTAGAGAGGGAGGGGTGGGGTTTCGAACCCATCTTATCCGGAGAGCCCATAGCTCTTCTCCCACTTAAAAAATGAAATTTGAACTAAATCGAATATAAACACTAGAATTAATTGGAGAAAAATTGAATGGAAAGAAGGAGTTTGAATTTGGTAATCCTAGAGAGTCTAAAAATATTTGAATTTGATAGTTGTATGTTAATTACGTATATAGGAAGTAGTATATATGGTATATAAATGTTGATATATAGTTAAATTAATATGCACATGTGAATCCGCATTTTCTTGCAATTGTTGTCTGCTTCATAGTTTTTTCAAAGGGAGTGGTTAAGATTTTCCAATCCATTATTAACTAAACCAATATATTAATTTGTCCTAATTTTAATTAAATGATTAACTAGTTCATTGATCAATTAAGATACTCATCGATCTCCACTTAATGTCTTGTTGTACCGTATGTCCAACATAAGCAACCCCACTTTCTCAATGCAAAATAACAACAAACGTTAATTACCTTCTTAATTAATTTAATTAAAAGGTCCCATTTAGTCAAAGTTTTTAGCTCTTTGTTGTTTGTATGTACTTTATTATATTTTAAAAAATTAAGTTCAGGATATCTTTGTTGGTATTTTACCACCTCATTTTCCACTTTTTGCTTTTTTTTTTTTTTGGTGAGACCACTGGTATCCGGACATCACATTGGATGCCGACTAATCCAATTTCGGGGTACAGTTTGGTGGATTATGGTATCAAGACCCCTCCCAATACTGGTACTGGGACTCGAACAGCCGTCCTGTTCCTAGCTCAGCCCACCATCTACTATCTGAGCTATCAAATATTGGTCACTTTTTGCTCATTTAAACCACAAAGATGACTCATCTATTAGTTTCTACAATTATTTTTATTATTATTATTATTATATTTGTTCAGAGAAGTCTCTTTTAGTAATAACCCCTTTTTTTTAGTCCCACTAGGTAATTCTGGTTGGGTCTACATCACTACGGTAGATACTTTTAAACCCAAATCCACAACTAAGTTAATCTCCACTTGAGATGTGTCTGGCCTGTTTTTGGGGTATTTCTTCTAAAGGTGTTGATGCGTACGCAAAAGTTTGAAACCGTGCGATCATAACCCCTTCTCTTTTGGTTATAAGTAACAACTTTTTTAATTTGATTAATTGTGAATTTTTGATTTGTGGGTTGAACGAGAAAAATAATAGAAATTAAATTAAAAAAAAATGTTGATGATATATATGAATTATCCGTTTTCTAAAAGTATTAATATTAAGCTAAAACTACAGAAACCATGCCATGTGATATTTTCAGACTATTTTGTGAAAATTACATTTTAAGAAAAAGCAGAGAAATTGACGTTGGTTCAAAATCAATTGGGTTTGCCAAAAAAGGTTTGAAATTGGGAAATTAGGATCCTGTATATAAATACGAATTATGAAGTTTGTGAAAGAAACAGTAATTAAAAAAAAAAAAACCTTAAAGATCACTGCAGAAAGTTGAAAAGCAGAAAAAATTGAAAAATCCTTAAAAACTGCCATTTGTTTTTGCAAAAATTCTCAATATATAAAGAAAAGTGTTTATCTTTCTAAAAGTGAGCAAAAAGAATCAGTCAAAAGCTTTTGATCAAACTGCCCAAACATAAGCCATAAGTGGGTCATTAGCGCCACATAATTTACATTTTAATTAATTGTTTTATTAGTTCCAAAAAAAAAACCAAAAATTTGAAAATTAAAAAAAGTAACAATTGTATTCTTTTTTAAGAAACTAAAATCATTGGGAATGACATAAACTACTCAAAATAAAAACAATTTGGTCAACCCACTTTTCCTTGTTTTTATCATTTCCAAATACAACAATTTGTGCTTTTTAATCAGTGGCTATTATTGTTGTCTGCTCTAAATTAGTACTATTATAAAAATTTCAATAGGAAAAAAAAGTGAATTTTTTTTTTTTTTTTTTGGTAACATGAAATCCAAGTAATCAGACAATAAGTAGTAGATAATGAAATTAAAAGAAAAACAATCATTTTTATTTTCAGTTAATATTAATTAAAGCATGCATGATGACATAGTCATAGAATCTACGACCTTGACTCTCCCACTAAACATTTGAAGGAAGAAACACATTATTAATAATTGATTGGATTAATTAGCTCCATTTGACCTATTTGTTCAGCAATGCTCAATTTAAAAAAAAAAAAAATTTAATTAAATGGTATCGTAATGCTTGCATTTGGACCTAAACATTAAAAGAATGAACAATCCAACTCTAGTCATATTATATTATAAAAAAAAAAAAAAGAATTGTGCATAGCAACAAACAAGCTTATACTTGAGGTTAATCACAAATATAAACTTCTAATTATATCACATAATACATTTTGGATTAAATATTAAATTGATCCTTAAACTTAAACTTAGTAATTAAACAATATTGAGTAATTATATATATATATATATATATATATATATATATATATATATATATATATATATATATATTAACTAGGTCCTCGAGAAACTTGGGGTCCAAACCCTGGTCATTAGGATTTCAACTGTAAATTGTTACTATAAATATGTAAGCAAATACATTTGCGGCAATATTTGATATAGTTATAGTATTATTAATATAGATATGAAAACAGGTTTGAAATATTTAGGATCAGTTTGCTATTAGTGAAAGTACTGTCAAGGAAAGTTAGGTTTCATTGCTTTCTTTAAAAGTAGTTTTAAGTGTTTTTCCTGTACTTTCCTGAATACAATCTGACTTTTACCAACTGTGCATTTGAGGCTGTTTTCCGCAAGTCCAAAAACAGCTTTCAGCCAAAGTAATGTTATCCACACTTTTGCTGAAAACTGCAGCCCCAAACTGGCTCTGAACCTTTATACGTAAGGATAGGAGAAGACGAGTGAAATGCAATGGAAAAAGGTGTGGGGAAAGCTAGTTGGGATGTAAAGAGTAGAGTTGTGATTGAGTTGCTTAAAATGGAAGAATGAGGTTATAATTTAAAAGATAAAAAAAATGGGAATAGAGAGGGGGTGCAGGCAGGTAGGGGTCTGTTTAAGTAGTACATATGAATTGGTCGTTGGTTTTTTTTTTTGTTTTGAAAGAATTTTGCACATTCTCCCAAATCAAACAAACACACCATTCTTTTTATTTTATTTTATTAATATATAGTATAATATTAAAAAAAAAAAAAAACATATTGTTAAAAGATGAGTCGGGTCCGGGATTTAGGGAGAAAGACACATCAACTTCTCTTTTACTTCAATTTTTAGACTTTGAATGTCTCTCACTCTTCTCTTTCTTACTAAACAAAAATTCGATGAATGGGTTGGGTTCGGGGATTCATTCCATACTTTTCCAACCAAATATTCTTCACCTTCACAACAAACAATGGGTAATTTTACAGTCCATTGCCACCTAATACTCTTCTTTTTTTCTTTTAATTTCTATTCATAATTAGCTACATTATTGCTTTTTATCACTACACCAATTAAAAATTAACTATAAAATTATCTATTTCTCTCTTATGTCTCGAGAAGCTAAGCCTTCTAAAATTATTAAATGAATAGTAATATTTTCTTACTATTCATTATAATGAATATTTTGTTCAAAATTAAATAGGTGTGAGACTAAATTAATAATTTTGATAGTTAAAAAACGAAATTGGATTTTGAAAAATAATTTAGAAGTGGTTAATTTTTTAGTTAAAGGAAGAAGGATTTGTGAATGTATTTGTAAGTTGAAGTAAAGCAAAGCAAAACATTAGATCGGTAATGGTCACGCCTAAGCGGGAAGATACGTAAGGATTGTGATATTAACTTGTCATTTCTTTCACGAACTCTCCCCATGGGTGAGCACTATTCGGTAAAACCGAATACAAATCCCGTACCAAACCGAAAAAAAAGTTTGATTCGGTTACCGAATATTTTTTGGTTTGGTTTGGTAGCAATTTTATAAATAATTTGGTATTCGGTTTGGTTCAGTTTTTCCGTAAAAAATTCGGTTTAACCGAAACCCAAACCAAATTATTATTTTGTATAGGATTATATGATCATACTAGCGTAAGCTAGTATTTTATAATAATGTTAATTAAAACTCTATAATAGGTTTGTTCTTCCATTATGAATTAATGATTCAATTAATTGCCCTAAAAATCATTTATAAATTTTTTTTTAATATTTTCGGTTAAAATAACAAATTTCGGTAATAACCGAACCGAAAAATTTTAGTTTGATTTGGTTCGGTTTTTACTCTTATTTGGTTTGATTCGATTCGGTTCTAATTGTCATATATATTCTAGTTCAGTTCGATTACCGAACCAACCGATGCTCAGCCTAATTTGTGAATACCTAAAACAAAATGATGGTAGCATGCATTTCTTTGAGGTTTTTTATTTATCAATATGTAATTTTTTTTTTCCGACTTGTGATGTACAAATTCCCTCTTGCAAACGCCACACAATGTAAACACAAATCAATTTGGGTATTGTGCACTTAGACCAACTTGTGGGCTAAAAGAAATATTTTTTAAGGAACCTGAAAAGCAATTTACATAATTAGAATTAACGAAATGAAAAAGATAAAACAAATAACGTCCTATCAACGGTTTTCATACAGGTTTATCCTATAAATTTTTCTCTTTTATCTCTCTGTACATTTTTTTTTCTTTTTAAAATTTTTTAATTTTATAAAAGTTAAAAAAAAATTTAATTCTATTTAACTTTTCCTCTCGAGTTAAAAATGTAAATTTTTAGAATTTTTAATGCTATTTATGTAAAAATCTCCATATAAACTGGCTAAAAATCCACAGTGAAGAAAGGGCTTAAATCCATCAAGCCGAAGCCCAAGTCTAAGCCCAAGTCCACAAAATACAATGGTCAAAGGGTTTTAGCCAAAAAATGTAATGTACAATTTTATTTGTTATTTTAATAAATACTAGCTTAAGTAAAATTAACGATCATTAAACAACAGGATTGGGGCTAAAATGAGTCTCTCTGGATCTCCATTTCAACCATGTGCCTATGCCAGAGGAATCTGGTATAGACATGAATGAATGAGCAACATCTTCAACTTCAGATATCATATTACAGCACATGAGAATCTGCTCAAATATAGTATCACGGCTTCCCCGAATGCATGATGCAGTTGTTTGCTCTACACGGTTTGCTTTTGCTGTGGCTATCCTGCTATTTTCGTTAAAGAAACATCGAACATGCATCAAGCTCTCAGTACTTTTTAATCTGTAGAGTATTCGGTAAAACCCTATGGAAAATTTAGCGGCTTCAATCCAAAAGAACAAGTTTTACCTGGATCGCGTCAATTAGAAAATGAAGGGGTTACATCAGTTGAGGCCATTTCTTTGAATCATATGTTTTCTTCATATTTGATGGACCAGAACCTTGTGGAGAATCATGCCATACCATCTCCATCTGGCATAAAGCAAAGAAGAAAATGTAATTGTTATCACGATTCTAACTATAGAGTTATACAAGAGCTCTTCAAGATGGACAAAATGTCATCAAGAAACAAGGACGACTTGTAATTTTATATACGAATGGGATAGCTCTATGTTTAGCAATAAATCTTAGCTGAACTCTAGTATGTTAATAGCATCACATCCATGTGTATGATCTACAATTTTGTGGTGCAAGATAGTGTGTTTAATTTCGTGCTGCAACTAGGCATCAGAAGGAATAGGATGAGTTGCAGATTTTTCAAAATTATAAGACAATTTACTAACATACCTCTCCAACAATTACAGTGTCACCTTCCTTGACGCCCATCTTCATGAGAGACTTGTAGACACCACAAGCTTCCAAAACATGCTGAAATCTTCTATCAGAATCTGCATATCTGTTTGCATCGAGTATTAGATTTCACAAGTAGACGCCAAAAGAGAAAAAAAGGGATCATTTCACACCAATAAACCATATGCAAAAATGAATAAGGTAACATCACCGACTATTGTTTGAACTTAGAAGCAAATATCGTACATGTGCAAAACAATCAGGCATTCAACGTAAGAGACTTGAGCCATGAATATAAGATATCACTGTCTTTGCCCAATGTTTAGGTTCTTGTGCGTGCTAGGTACATTGCTTGCTAATTAACTACAAGCTGGGTATAGCAGGCTAGAAGCGTAAAAGGCTCATACATCTAAAATCAGTTCTAACAAATTGAAATTTTAAGAAAAGGTCTGACCAAATAGAGTCACGTTCAGGAAATTGAGTTCAATATGAAAGGAGAAATAGGTAAGAATCTGGACAGCAAGAAGAAGATATTGGACCCAATTGACCTACCGCCAATTTGTCATCTGAACAAAACGCTGCAAACCAGAACCAAGAACATGCCAAGTATTGGAACTATTTTCATAATAGATCTCGAAGTCATTAATAGGGGCTCTTTGCTGCTTCTGTACCATATTAGCAACATGATTTAAATCCACTGGATCTCTCCGACCTGAAACACGTGGAACTTTTCAATACAGCATAAAGCGAGAAGAAAATAAGGTTCCAGATAAATAAGGGAGCTAAAATAAGAAAAAATTTAAACCTTCTATCTCTTGATTGGATTCTTTATTTTTCCGTACAAGCTCATAGGCAGCATGGATTAATTCATTAGTGCCTTCTCTCTTCACAGCACTTATGCAGAAAGGATCAATGCCACGAGCTTGTAGATGCTCCTTGAATGAAGACCAATGCTCATAAGCTTCTGGAAGGTCCATCTTGTTATAGGCAACTATAAAAGGCTTCTCAGCAAGTCCTGGACTGAACAATTCCAGCTCAAGACGAACAGCATCAAACTCAAGTTCTGGCTGCTGTGAGGAGCCATCGACAACATGTACCTACAAAAAGGTGAGGTTCCAATTCCATTAGATGAATGCAACCAATGAGTTGCAAAGATTGAGGAAAATGCAGATGAACTTACTGAGAAAAATTAATAAGGAACTTACTGAGAAAAATTATTAAGGAAAATAAAAGAGGTTTAAAGAAAAACCAAATCACTGGCATAAGCATCATCATCACAAACTCCATTTCAATTCAAAGTGCTCAAATAAACATTACCACAAAGCCTACTTCACTTGCAAAAAAAATAAAATAAAAAATTATGCAACCGGTGGCTAATTCCGTTCATAAAAAGGTTTCGCACTTTTTTCCAATCAACAGAAGCTTAATTACAGCTTTTCAGGTATGCTTTACACTTTGTCAAGAATTGACCCATCAGCAAAGTGTTCAAATGGCTGTAGCAAATCGGAACTGACGAAAAGGAAGGACAGAGAAGTAATCCTATTCTTTCACTTTGCAAAGCATAAGATAAGGAGGTAATGCAGTAAGAAACTAGAAGGAAATTAGCTGCTAATGAAGATTAAAATCTTGTACCAGCGCAGAACATCTTTCTGTGTGTCGTAGAAACTCATGGCCCAAACCAAAACCTCGATGTGCTCCTTCGAGTAGGCCTGGCAGGTCCGCCACTACCATCGTAGTATCATAATCAAAAGAAACTACTCCAAGGTTAGGGAGCAAAGTAGTATATGGGTAATTCGCTATTTCTGGCTGTGCAGCACTTATCACACTCAAAAGTGTGCTTTTCCCAGCATTTGGCGCACCCACAATTCCAACATCTGCAACGAGCTTCAACTCAAGCTCCAACCACCTGATCATGAATGCTATTATTCCTAAAATGCACAAATCAAAGTAAAACTACTGAAAAAAGCACTGTTTCCCTCAAACAAAAATCAATCAACACATAATGCCTAATGAACACTGTTTCAATTAACTCAAAAAATCACTTAATCTAGTAAGTCAAAATATTTAACTTAAAATTTTAAGTTGAACATTATCAACATTGTTTTTTTGAATTCAGTGTTTTATTTTCGTGTTTATCAAACAACTCTACCATTTTATAATTTTAGCATTTATAATATTCAGCACTTAAAATCCGGTGTTTAATTTTTCAGCACTTAATTTTCAGTTTTATCAAACAACACCTTAGTCATGTAACATCAAAACTAGTTCCAGCCTTTAATATAAACACAAGTAAATCATATTGAGGTATAAAATAATCTGCAAAACAAACAAACAAACGGTATAAACAAATTCATGAGATAATTGAGTACTCACAACTCTGCACCCTCTTCACCGTTCTCAGCAATCCTGGGCGCCTTATTGCTCCCACATTTAAACGCATTATTCCCTCTGCCACCTCTTCCACCGGGCAACAACAATGCCCGGTCACCGGGATACAACAACTCCAACAACACCTCTTCTCCCCCTGACTCTCTAATAACAGTACCGGGCGGCACCTTAACTACTACGTCCTCTCCTTTTGCTCCATTCTGCATCATCCCTTGTCCGTGGGATCCTCTTCCCGCCCTGTAATGCACTTTGTTCCTGAACGGTAACAACGAATTCATCGATTTCTCAACTTCTATATACACATTGCCCCCTCTTCCCCCGTCACCGCCAGAAGGACCACCCAAAGGCACAAACTTCTCGCGACGAAACGCTACTACACCGTTTCCACCATCTCCGGCTCTCACGTAGATTTTGGCGCGGTCGAAGCATCGCATTATCGCTGGCACTCCTTTCTCCTTCACGTCTATACTCTCAGAATCGGATAGATTTTCCGTTTCCTCATTCTTAAACTCACCAATCTCCTCTGCTTCATAAAAGCCATTGCTTTTATAATCATTTATAATTTTCCCATTCACAATTTCTTCCTCTTCCTCTTCTTTCTCATATTCATAGTCATAATCATCGTCTTCATCGTCCTCTTCAGCATCGGAATTAACCTCATATACCGCAAATTTCCCATAATCAACCTGCAAATTACCATCTTCTACTCCTTCCTCTTCTTCTTCGCTACTCAAAAGGTCAACTTCGTTTCCATTATCAAGTTCCACCACACTTGACTCGGAAAGCTTGATTTCCGCTACAGTAAAATCGAGAGAAGGGGCAGTGAAATCTTCTCGCAGAGGAAGGCGAGTGTAGGTGGAAGCTTCGCCGCCGGGCAAAGTGAGAGAGTGTGGTACTGACTTGTTCGCACTCTTCTGAGGCTTGAAACTGGAGCTGGGTTTCCGGTTAGAAAACTTTTCCGGTGAAGATTTTCTACTCCTAGGGTTAGGGTTTCGAGTTACGGGGCGAGCTAGAGCTTGTGGAGAGAAGCAGGCTATGGATACTGAAGCCATTTATTCCCATGTACAGAGCACTCTGCAGATAGCCAGGAAGAACTGCTAAACTGGTCAGACAGATAACGAACGACGCCGTTTTTGGATCATTTGTGCCACGAGCGCAGCCCATCATACAAGTTAGACCTAAGCCGATCCCGACACAGGCCTAACTTCATTAGGCTTATCGCTAAAAGTGCTACTCCAACTCAACTGGTCTATTATTTACGGAAACTCAAATCGAGCCAAATTTAAAATTAACACAAAATTTGGACCGGACTGAACAGATCAATCAGATTAGATTTGACTGGACCCATAATACGAAAAATTCTGTAGTGCACCGGGAGTAACTACTCCCGGTCCACTCATTGATTGCCACGTCAGCATTGCTGACGTGGCAACCAATGAGTGGACCGGGAGTAGTTACTCTCGGTGCACAGGAGTATCTCTCCCATAATACAGGCAATGGATTTTAGCTAATTTAAATTGAACTAAAAAATTAATCCGCGGCTGATTGGACTTGTCGGTCCAATGAAAAAATATAAATTGGATAATAGTCACATTGATTTTAGAAAAAATATATTTCAATTAAAAAAGTTTATATTGTCCTTTTCATAAGAAAATAAATTTTATATTATTTTTATTTTGAATCAAATTAACATTTAATTATAACTACAAAAACTAAATTGAGCATATTTTGCATTTTATTAATATATTGTATTTGAAGTATTTAGTTTTATAAAATCGTTATTGGAACATATTATAAAATTATGGACCATAAATATATTATCATTTTCAATGTAATTTTTAAATTGGTTGGTTTCAGCTGAGCCTTTTATGTCCGGTTCTAGAAACAAAGAAGAGAACCGGCCCCCGGCGACAGTATTGTCACTTTGTGATATAAATACTGTAAAATAGTTGGGTTAAATTTTAAATACGGCAAAATATTGGCGCCAGCAATGGAAAGGAAAGCTACACTTCTACTCTCAGATTCCGGAATCTCTTCTCTTCTTTGCTTGTTGCCTTTCGTTGAATACAGCTAAGCTAATACCCCACTTGATTTTCGGTCCCAGATTCTGCGACAACTCCTTCCGATTCTTTATCTGCACATCAGGTATCATTGGTCTTAACCAAATCTTTAAAGATTTTAACTTTTACATGATCTTCCCATGGAGCTTAATTTTGTTTCTTTCCATTACAATGTTGAAATTTCCCATTAACCCTCCACGTGTTTGAAGTTTTGAGTCTTTGAATTTGAACGTCTGTTAAATTTCTTTGGTAATGGCAGTGGTTAGGTATATCTTTGACTAGTAATCCTTTCTCTCCTCGCTTTACTATTTTTTGTTTCTGGTGTTAATTTGAGAAAACCATGAATTACCCTTTGCTTGAAACGGTGTAAAGATATTGAATTTGGTAGCTTGTAGCCATAAATCATCATGGACCCCTCTGCTGGAATCATTGTTGATGTCTTTTAGGGAAATTGGGGACAATAAATTTTGCGGTCATGTGGATTGGTAGCCACTTGAGAGTCATATTTGGTTGAATCCCCTTTTTCCTTTATTACTTTTAATTTATTCTACTTGCCAATAGGTATAGTTTTACTGTATTTAGAAGTAAATACTAATTCAGTGATTTGTGCAGTTTGAAAGAATGATACTCCAACTAATGGTGTCTTGTCATTGTAATACAACACAATCTTTCTTAGTAGGTATTTTCAGGATCTTTTGCACCTGGTCCCATGCTTGCTTGCCCATTGAAAACGATAGGACAAGCTTGTCATTATCTTCAATTTGATGGTTTTTTTTTTTACTAGATTGACCAATATAATTTACTCATTATTATTGCCGGTCTTTGGAGCATCAGAAAGGCATGACCATTGAGCCACTTAAGGAGCACCCATTACCTTGTTCATATCATTCAGTCTTTTTAGCTGGATGACATATACCTTTCTGAATGGGGAAGTAAAACTTTCTCAGGTGGTAAACAAACTGGAAAGTGCATGCTTTAGCGTCAGCATGATGCTTGGTTACGTTGATTTTAGTTTGGAATGTACAGTGTTTCTAATTAGGAATTTATCATCAATTAAGCCTCAGTCCATGGCCTTAAGACTCTAAGGGCCAACTTATGCTTATATTGATAACATTGTCACCAAAGATTAGATGTTAATTATCTAAAGCACGTATTTGTCGAACCAAGCAAAGGATGCTCTTATCATATTTGTGCATACCAAAGGTAATTCTGCTATGGTTTCCTCATTTGAAGTTGTTCCCTCCAGTCAAAGTTACGTGGAAATTATCCTGTCAAGTTCATGTGCTGATAAGTTTCTGCTACCATGGATTTCCTGTGGGCCTTGTTATGTCCTGATGTCCGTGAATTGTTACTTGGCTTTTGTTTTGTTGGAGCTCATTATAGTTTGGTCTCGCTATGTCTATTGAGAGATGGAGAAAGCGCTTGAATTTGTTGTTTTCTATCATGGGCAAAACAATACACACACACAAAAAAAAGGCAGAAGCTGCAATTAATGAATGGGGAAATAAGAGTAAATATAAGGCCGACTAATGTCAATCCAGGTCATACTGGCGAAGCGTATCTTTACGATAAACTACGTTGTCCCTATACTTAGTATTTTTCTGCATCAGATTTTGTTTGAGTTAAGAAGCTTTTTTCTCACTAATACTTGCCAGTTGGTTCATTCATAGTTATTATCTTTTCATGAATAATGATTGTGAGTGTGCTTCACTGGATATGAATCAGCTTCTGAAGATTTATGGACATAGATTCTGAATCTAATTACTGAAGAATACTTAGTTAGAAAGGTTCATCATTGAGCAAATACTAAAAGTCATCAATGCTGATCTTCTTCTAAAAAACTATATATTACTTCACATCAGTAGAAATACAAATTCATACTTACACATAAATTTCTTTTTAGTAGTACAATACCTGCCTTTCACTCCCTCTTAAATGTTTTTTTTGCTGGTTATATCAAGCTTAAGCTTGGCCCAGACATAGAGACACAATAATTTTTTCCTGGTTTTTTTTTTATGAAGTAAATAGCTCACTGCCTTTAATAAATGTAGCAGTACTCTCCCCCATGACAGTCGTTAGTGCCATCTCTTTCTCATGTATTCGTTCTAGTTCAGCCACAACCATTTGCATCTTTGCTCTCCCAATTCCTGGAAAACTCATGCATCGTAGTGTCAACCTGATCAAATCCCTAATTCCATCTGTAGTGAAATTTCCCATCAGCCGATGGTCGACAAAATTATTTGAGTTCAGTCGTGAAGCCACCTTCAAGAATTCAAATCTCCAGTTTTAGTACAACTCTGAAATATACCTATGCTCGAGTGACAACTTCAAATGAACTTTCTGTTGCAAGCAACTCCTTCAAGTTTCTGAATTTATCAACTTGATTGAGCTTTGAAAAGAACACAAGGATTGGTTGATTTTACCTCTTAAGGCTGAAAACAACCTTTTATCGTAGCTTTTTAGCTTCAAAGACAGTGCATGCATTTTAATCAAATTCTATCTGCATCCACTTTTTGTGCCTCAAATCCATAAATGTGGCAATGGAATGACAAAAAAAAGAATAAGCAAGTTTGATTGGTTTACTTACCCAGTGGATCAGGCTCCCTTCAACTCCTACAAAGCCAAGTTCCGCTGCTTCCTGTCCTGTTATAAGTTCCAGAAGAAACACACCGAAGCTGTAAACATCACTCATTTCAGTGAAGGTCCCTGATACTCGTGTCCTAAACATTGGAGATATCTTATTTTGGGATTTGTGTTAACAATCAATAACTCATAACTAATATAAAGTGCATAAGAAATTGAGATACTCTGGATCTTGGAAGGCGTTTGCATTAGATCTGTAAGATGGACCTGCTTCTTCTATTTTTTCAAGAAGTTTTGAGATCCCTGCATCTGAAACCTTTACAATGAAGTTCTCATCAACCAAAACATTAGCCATTTTGAAGTTCTTGTGTACCAATGGTGGGCTTAAGCTATGCAGATGGCATAAACCTGCAGTAGTTGGAAATGCTTCAATTAAATTTCTGTTATTACTCTTTAAATCCTAGAGTGTCTTATTAGATTCTTATAGATTTACCTTTAGCTGCTCCCAGAGCTATGGACAACCTCTGCTTGAATTCTAGTTTCGTTGATGATTCCAACTTTATGTCTGTCAGAAAGATGAACTAAGAACAGCCATATATATCTCATAGAAGATAACAGAAAACAGGTTTTTCATGATGAATCATACCATACAAGTGATTACACATACTGCCATTGGGTACATATTCAAAAACTAGCATTTGTGCTCCTTTTTCTTGGCAGTAACCCAGTAGGGAAACTAAATTTCGGTGTCGAATTTCTGACAAGTAGATTACCTGTGTGCCACGTGAAATTGTCATTGTATTATATCTTCAATTTATGGACCTTATATTTCTTAAAAACATATGTCTAGTGCTAAATTCCAAATTGTTTTCACTTATTCTTGCAATGATCCTTCATTATTATCAGGTCTAGTAAACTCAACATAACATTTATGAGGAATTTTGCATGGATCATCATTCTGCATTTTTTCTTTAGAGAGCTGAAACGATTTCAATGAACTAAATGTAGATGATAGATTTCAACTACTAAAGGTACTCTTTGAGAGTTACATATACCTCTGTGACAAAATCCTCTCTAGGAGCACTGGTACGCCTTTTGATTGCCACAACTGTGTCATGAAGCAGACCTTTATACACTGACCCAAAACTTCCATATCCAATGAGACTACTTTCAGTAAACTGCTTGGTAGCTTGCTCTAATTCATCCATTGTGAACTGCCTAGCTCCTTGGGATCCAAATAGAGGGCGAGTAGGTGCTGAACTGGATCTACCTCCCCTGTTCCACTCCACTGTCATAAGTTAGAAAGACAATTAGTGAATCCCACTGGAGGCCCAAAATAAAATTTCTCCCTGTTAGTCTTTGTAGCATACCTTGTGCAGATGGATCTGAAGAAGCTGTTTCTGAATTCCTGTTTGAACGGTTCCTACAATTTGATCTGCAGAACCACAATACGATGAATACTGAAATAATTGCCACCCCTGCGGCTCCCCCAACTATTGCAGCATACGGCTTTGACATGAGGTATGGTTTTTTTCCCTAGCTCCTTTGACAAACTTGAACATTGAAACTGCAATGCAGAAGGACCAGCTGTTATGAATTGAAGTATTTGAACAACTGGGATACAGTATAGCTTTATAGAATAATACGTGATGATGTGAGGTGACATTTTTTGCACTTGTGATACCAGATTCTGCACATCGGGATTCTGGATTCCAGTACAAGTAATGGAACACCTGACAGAGTTGTACTTTTTATTGAATTTCCCCTTGTTTGAATTATCGATCTAACTTGGAGGAACTGAAGCTACAGAGAAGTATTTAGTAACACAACTGGAGGATTTCAGGTATATATTTGGAGATAGAGTCATGGCGAAGTTCAATGCTGGTTACATCTGGAGAAAATATCAGCAGACAACTCATTTTCTTCTAAAACCAGCCCCACTTTGAGCACTGCAGAAAATTTGTCATTGGAGGAATCGCTGAAACATCCTCCCACTCCTTGCAAAGGCAACCTACCCTGTTATTTGGTTTTCATGTAAAAGTGGGTAATAGCAACATTAGAGAAAAAATAGAGAAACACAAGCAGAAGTTATTACCCTATCTGTTACTCCTTATAGATCTCATGCTGGTTTATATTTGGCATTACTTGCAGAAACCAACCGCCTTTCAGCTCAACAATTAAGGGGGAGAAAGAGATAATGATGCATGGGAAAGAGATTGTAACTGGTAAATGAATTGATGAAACAATAGATGGAATTCAAATAGACATCTGTAGACATACACAGGGATTCATTAATCTCTCTGTAGCTCCTTTATTTGGAATCTCTCTACCAAAAAAATCAATGGCCCCATGTGGGTTGTTGTTTACCAACGGTAAAATACTTTGATTTTTACCAGAGGGATGTGGACATTTAAGAAAATGACATTAATTGAAGAGGTACTACAAGACATAATTATTGGAGGGGATCAAAAGAAAAGGTAGTTATCACTCTATCACTTCCAGGCCTCACCCCCTAAATTCACTATTATCTTCCTTTTTGCCTTTTTTTTCTTTGTCATCTGATCTGGAAAGAAGAGATGGGATTCTCATTTTAGTATACAGAGATGGGACTCCTCATCTTCAGATGGGGTCTATGTCAACTAAGCCAACTAGACACTGCCTCAGCAAGTTCAACAGGTACTGAAACTTCCATGGCTACATGTTGGTTTTATTGCCTTAAAATAATGATGAGTAGTTGCTATTATTTTAAGAAATGAACGACTGGGTTTTCTCTGCTTGTACATTTTATATCTATGAATTAGGAATATATGGTTGAGTTGTGACCAAGATATGGAAGATCAGTGAACTGTAATCTCTGTTTCCCCCATTTATTGATTTTGTTTTCTTTCCTAAATTTGTTGTGTTCTGGCTTGGGCTGTCAAGTAAAAGAGAATTGCTACTTGCTAGATTGGAAGTTGTCATATTGTGTAGGTCTTTAGGCTGAATTATAAGAGGCCCATGTCAAAGAGATAGGGAAAGAAAGATTTCTTTCTAACATTCTGTAGCCTCAATGACTCCGCAAGAAGCAAGTTATGTTGTTTGTTCATGGCCTTGATTGCAAAAATATTGTTTTTTTCTTCATTACAAGAATCCACTCTGCAGTAAATAATGGGCGAAACAATATTTTAAGTCCCTGAATTTTACATGTTTTCTCTATCGAACCCATCAACTTCGCATTAGAATCTATTGAGCTCGGTTTTTCTATAAGCACGTTAAAGGGTTCAGTAAGTTTCGATTGTAAAGTTTAGGGCTTTATTTGAGAGAAGTTAAAATCAAGGGGTTCGATAGCGCAAACACGTAAAATTCAGGGTGTTAACGATGTGCTTTGGCTAAATAATAACAGAATTAATTCTCCTCTGTCAAATGTCGTATTGAATGAAGAAGAGAATCTAGTGTCTGGCTGGCTGTAGGGAATTCTATCTTGTGGAAAATGATTTGATGTTTGTAATTAATTATTTAAAGCCAAAGGAAAGGACATGACTTCTGTGGTCCATCAAATGATTTCAGCAATTTTTACTTCTTTTACTTTGTCATTAATCTTCTAATTATTAACTCTTAACTGGTTCTTTTACTAATTATGCTGTAATAATGGTGAAAGTAAGTAAACATAAATCTATCTGAAAAACTTTGTCTTGTAATGTGGTTGGCTGAGTCAGACTCAGTGGGCCTATTTTTCATATAATATAAGGTTGTTACCTTAAACTCTGCCATCTATCATTTGCAAGGATTACATATTTAACTCTCACAAATACCTTTGTTGATCAATCATAAATAATTGAAGAGTATACAAGGGCATTTTCCTTTCCTGTTAGAGAATGTCTTTATACAGAAAGAGAACAATTCAATGGGTTAAAAAAGGCCCAATTCTACCCTTAATGTATGCTATAATCACATAATTTTAGTGCTTTTTACATGATTAAGTTAAAAAATTATAAATATTTATAATATAAAAATATTCAAAATAAGATGATAAAAGTAAGTTTTTTAACTTTTTCAAATTTACACATATTCACCAATTTCGTCGTTGCGTTAAATTCTCATGCCATTGGAGGGTAGAAATAAAAGTAATTAGTGTAAAACTTGAAAGGAAAACTAAGAAATGAAATGAGAAAAAAAGTTGTTGTATTATAAATATTTACTAAAAATGATTAATTTCTGTAAATATTATTGTAATTTTAGTGGGTTTGATATCACATCTATGAATCATTTAATCTAAAAGTTTAAGTTAATAGATAAAGTTTAAAAATAATATTTTTTTAAAAGAAAAAACTTATATGATTACGCACATTTACAAATAAAATAGTAAGTTATTTTCATTGCAAAAAAATTTATGCTTTGTAGCATTAAAAAAATAAAAGAAATTCAATCAATTGTGCTCGTCTTTGTTAATATGGCAACTAATAATATGATATGCCAACAAAGTCAACGCAACACACGTACAAAAACTATCGCATTAATGTGCAAGGTCAACATACGTTTAATGTGCCATGTTAATATAACAACTGATATGTCAGTAAAACTTATCATGTTAATGTACAGTGTTGGCAAAAACAAGTGAACATGTCATGTTAGGAAAGACAACGCGCCATGTAGGCAAAGTTAACCTTCAACATTAGTGAAGACTAATATCGATGGGTTATTATTTAATTATTTATTTGAATAGCGTAAAGGACATAAAGTATTTTGCAATAAACTTTCCTCCAAATCCGTAAGGGAGATTCTGAATTGGAAAAATAGGAAGAGGGGTAGTAGTGAAAGTGAATATGAAAAACAATGGCATTAATGATTCCAACCAAACATTTCGTACCTTATTTTATTGAGTGATGAACTCATAAGTCATAATATCCCATTTTGATGCTTTCCTTTGATTCCTTTTGCCCTTTTTTCTTTATATTTATATGTACACATAAATTTTTGTTTGGACCTATATCCTCAATTATTCACTTCTGTCCTATGTCTTTTGAGGAATTTTCTTTAAACATTTTGTAACTTTGATTTATTTGTCATAGAAATGAAAGAGAGTAGATTAGGTATTGAACTACTGAGGGCTAGTTTGGGATTGTTGGTGGTAAAAGTGCTATAAGGGAAAACTAGGTTTCATTGTTTTCTTTAAAAGTAGTTTTAAGTGTTTTTCCAGTGCTTTCCTGAATACGATATGACTTGTACCAATTGTGCATTTAAGACTGTTTTCTGCAGTATTAAAAGCAGCTTTCAGACAAAGTAAGGTTCCTCATGCTTTTCTGTAGCCCCAAACTGGCCCTAAAAAGGTTTGTCGCACGCCTTTTACGGTATAATAAAAAATATAAATATTATTTTATGGTTAGGGGGTATGTAATTTTAGAATACTCTAAAATTTCTTACGTAAAAGAAGAAGAAAAAAAGAATTTTCAATTTTTTATAATTTCAATATTGAGTTTCTAATTTTCTAAAATTATGGAAACTTTTTTTTTTTTTTTTTTTTTTTTTGGAGTTTCGTGCAAAATATTTAATGAGTAATGTGACATTTGAATTTTAAAGAATTGTTGCCTCTTAATTACCATTTTTAGAATGAGCAACTTATTTCCAAAATCAGCCTCACAATTCAATTATGAAGGAACTGCCAGTGTACTTGAGCTATGAATAAATTAAAAACAAATAAAAAAAAAAAGAAAGAAAGTAAATATAGGTTTGTCCCAATTCTGATTGTAAGTGTGGCATCATCCTATCGTCATATATTACCAAATGTTTAGTGGAACCTACCCATAATTATTTTTTCAATGTCCCTCAAATAATATGGAGTTTTGGGATCATAATTCATTCCATTATATTTGTCACAGGTAAGATGTCACACTCCACAACAAAATTATAATTATTGCTTTTGTTATTATTTCCTTCCCAAAATTAAAAATAGTC
Source organism: Euphorbia tirucalli (assembly GCA_039660915.1). Lineage (NCBI taxonomy): Eukaryota > Viridiplantae > Streptophyta > Magnoliopsida > Malpighiales > Euphorbiaceae > Euphorbia > Euphorbia tirucalli. The sequence goes on along the minus strand of CM077636.1, from coordinate 65,506,981 downwards.
ATTTTTTTATAAAATAAAAAAAATATAGTTAATTATATCTAGTTAAAAGTTGGTTCAAATTATATCGTTTTTAAGGTTGACTTGAGAAATAAAATAAAATTTTTGATATTTGTAAGTTACATCGTGTATTCAGATTCTAATATACGGTAAAATAAAAAAATTTTAATCTAGAGGGAATTATTTAAAAAGTGTTTTATTAACTTTAGAAGGATTAATTATCAATTTGATTGTTAATTAAAAACATACAAGATGTGACTATTAGTACACATTTTTTTTATTAGAAGTAAATAATCTAAGAAATATCATTTAGCTATTAATTTGTTTATTTATTATCTCAATTCTATTTATTTGAATTCTAGACATGTTTGATATAATCAATTTTTTTCTCTCTCTCTAAAAAAAATAATATATATATTGACGGAATACACACACATATGTATCCAGATTGTGAAAACAGGCTACCTCTTGTAGCGTATAATCCACAAGGATGAATGCAGCGGAAGGATCTTCGAGTCGTTTGCGTATTACTGGTCAACTGGAGACCTACACCGATGTGACATTCACATGCTGTATGTCACATTGGTGATACTATTAATCGATGTGACATTCACATGTTAGATGTCAACTCATTGATACTATTCATCGATGTGACCTTTTGAGCTAGATGTCAACTCATTGACACCACACATATATACATGTATTTTCAACTTATAAGCCACATCTTATTAGCCTTTCAATACTGGGTCTGACAAATACGGGCGGATCGGATCCATAAACCCAACATCTCCCACTTGCACGTAACAGGACAGATCTACTACATCATCTCTTTCATACTCGCAAATAGTTCGTGCGACCAGCATACCTTGAAAGCTTTAATGCTATACACTCCTTGGAGATATACAGTGGCGGTGCCAGGATTAGTCTGCTGGGGGGGCAGAATTTGGTTCAAAAAATTTCCGGCCGATTAAGAAAAATTTCCGGCCGACGAACCAAAATTTCCGATCGACCGACAAACCTGAATGAATTTAATTCAATTCAATAAAAACACAATTTACACAATCAATTCTCTAATTTATCAATCAATTCCCCAATTTATCAATTTATCAAATCAAACCCCAATTCAAACCTAATTTATCAAATAACAACACAATTAACATAATCAATTTATTAATTTATCAATTAATACCTCAATTTATTAATTCAAACCTAATTTACACAAATAATTTTCTTTAAAACCTAATTACAATAAAACCTAAATAAATTACAAAAACCTAACATTTAAAATTAAAACTAACCGGAATGAAGCAAGGAGGAAAGGAGGAGAGGAGAGGACGGACGGACGACGAGCGCCGGTGGCGGCAGGTGGGCTGGCGGCCGGCAGCAGTGGAGAGGAGAAGAAGAGGGTGATTTTGTCGTTTGAAGTGAAAGAGGTGGGGTGGGATGGAGAAATGTTGTCTCTGGTTTGTTTATTTCTTTTTTTTTTCCAAACCAGGGCAAAACGACGTCGTTTTGCCCTGGTTTGTTTATTTTTTTTTTTTAAATTAAGGGGCAAAACGACATCGTTTTGACCAGGGCAAAGCGACGTCGTTTTGCCCATCCCAGAAAAAAAAAAATAAACACCTGATACAATGTATCAGGTGTGAAGAGCAGGGGCGATGCCCTGCTCTTGGGGGGGCGGGGGGCCGTCGGAAAGCCCCCTACTCAGGGGCTTTTCTGGCGGCTGGGGGGTCAGCTGCCCCCCCGTGACCCCCCCCCCCCCCCCCCCGCCGCCGCCCCTGGAGATATATAGCAGCTCGATGAAAATGTGGAAACACTGTATGCCCTATCCTAGATCCCAAATCACATCCATTGTAATCCTCTTGATCTCTACAACTTTCTATCATTATAGTCATGCACACATGCACAACTACCCGGGTAGTAATGTATAGAAACTCAATATGTGAACACATGGTGATCTTCCCCTTTTACTTTGTTCTTTCCATCATAATCTAACTCGCTTGTCTAGTCGGGCTTATCGAAGGTCGAATCATACTTGACCCCTTTAAAGTCTCCTTCCAAAACAGCCACATTAGACTATACTTCCAAAACAAGTTAGGGTCTTAAGGATAGTTAACTAAACAAAACCTCTGTTTCGTTGCTTGAGTCTCACACTAGGAAAAGTTGAGATCAACACTTTTCCATCTCACGGTCGCTAAGCACACATGACATGAAACATGTGTTATGATGTTCTCTTCTTTCCTCATGAAAGAAGTGCATGTCTATATTAACATCATATGAAAGCATCGGTTAAACATGCCAAAACATCCAACCTTAGTCTACTTATAGACTACTTCTGCCTACAAAGACAGAACAGGCTCTTGTTGCTTACAACAAGCCTCTTAAATTACACTAATCTCTTATATACTTGCCTTTTGCATGTATATGAATTTCGCACTTTAATGGAAACTATTTTCCATAATTTAAGTGAAACGGCTTCTATTATTGAACAAGCTCTTATTTGTTCAAAAATAGCCTCATCCTTTCCATTTGTCAACAAATGACAAAATAAGGATAACCGCTCATGTGAGTGAGCGGCTAATCTGTCCGACATACATCTCAAAATATAATAGCAAATATTAACAAATTAACATTTGCACTCGTGTATTGTAATTCAAACTTTATTGAATAATATGTTCACAAACATACAGAAATATGTATTTTAGATCCTACGCAAACCATAGGATCTAATATGTTTCACAAAAAATCTCTCATGACAGGTTTCGTTAATGGATCTGTTACCATGTCATGAGTTGATACATATTTCAAATTAACTTCTTTGTGTGCTATTAAGTCCCTGACAAAGTGATATTTAATCTCTATATGGTTTGACTTACTATGGAACCTCTGATCCTTAGCAAACGTAATAACAGACTGATTATCACTGTTTATCACCACTGGAGCATCCGAGGAAGTAATACATAAATGGTTCATAAACCTATTCAACCATACTCCATCTTGAATTGCGGACGAGTATGACACATACTCCGCTTCCATCATGGATAGGCCAATACAGGTTTGTTTCTTACTGCTCCATGATACTGCATCATTACTAAGTAAGAAAACAAAACTAGAAGTGGATTTCCTCTCATCCACATCTCCTGCCCAATCTGCATCTGTGTATCCTCTCAATTGCAGATCCTTGCTTTGATAACACAGAGAGTAATCCACAGTGGCTTTGATATACCTCGGTATCCTCTTTACCGCTTTCCAATGTGCTTGTCCAGGATTGGACTGATATCTACTCACCATGCCAAGTACATTACAGATATCACATCTAGTACACATCATGGCATACATGAGGCTGCCCACAACACTCGCATAAAGAACATTTTTCATCCGTTCCATTTTTATTTGTGTTTTGGGACATATATTAGTACTAAGGGTCACTCCTTTAGAAATCGGGCTATCTACGGGTTTACAGTTGCTCATATTGAAACGTTCAAGAACATTGTTAATATATGTCTCTTGAGACAATGCTAAACGATCCCTTGAAATCTTAACTCCAAGGATAAAAGTAGCTTCACCCATATCTTTCATCTCAAAACTTGATGTTAACCAAGCTTTGATTTGATTCACATATTCCATGTCATTTCCTGCAATCAGAATGTCATTAACATATAACGACATAATCACAAATCTACTTCTAGAGCTTTTCTTATAGACACAATGATCTTCTTCAATCACTATGAAGCCATTCGATGTCACCATATTATGAAATCAAAGGTACCATTGTTTAGAAGACTGTTTAAGGCCATAAATTGATCTTTTCAATTTGCAAACTTTTTGTTCGCTGCCTTTTATGATGAAACCTATAGGTTGATCCATATAGATTTCTTCGTCCAATTCTCCATTGAGAAAAGCAGTCTTAACATCCATTTGATGTAGCTCTAGGTCTAAATTTACAACAATTGCCAGGATTAATCTAATGGACATGAACCTCACAACAAGTGAGAAAGTTTCCTCATAATCTATTCCTTCCGGTTGTGTATAGCCCTTAACAACTAGGCGGGCCTTGTATCTTTTGATACTACCATCAGCTTTATGCTTGATCTTGAGAACCCACTTATTCCCAATAGCTTTTCTTCCCTTTGGCAGATCAACAAGTTCCCAAACTTTGTTAGATCTCATGGAAGCCATTTCTTCGTCCATAGCCTTAATCCATTCATTTCTAGCAGGGCATGAGAGAGCTTCGTTGTAATTTCTAGGCTCATCATCATCCTGTGGGACAATTAAAAGAGCCGTGCTTTGGATACTAAATCATCGGCGTTCAACTTTGTGTCTTTTAGATAACACGGTACCGAATCCTGATAAACATGTCTCATATATTCATCATAATTCGGTATTCTCCCACTTGAACCATGTTCCATACTCCCACTGAAGTCTGGATCCACATACTGTTGGGATTTGTCACCGGAAATCACCCGATAAAAGCGGAAGAACGCGGCGATTTCCTCAAATCCAGTCCCAGGAGCAATTGAAGTGGAAATTGAAAAACTTAAAATTAAACAGAAAGGGATTAAGTTTCTTACCAGAAAAATCTCTTTCTGAGATGGATGATGACTGCAGAATTCAAGGTAGAATTCCTCCACTCTCACGTACACAAACGCTTGACGAATGCAACCCGTGCTAGCGTCGGAAAAACGAAACAATGGAGAGGGAAGAGCTGGGGAAATTTCGGCTAGGAGGCTCAATACATGGGATCACCAAAATTTCTAACCCTAGGTATTTATACCTAGGGTTGGCCGAATTCCCTTAGGGGAATTCAGGCCCATCTTGGCTCCTTTCTATTCTGTGCGGGCTTCCATGTTTTAATTTAGGCCCAGTCTAATTTTAATTATTCTGGTTTAAATTAATTTCAAGCCCAATTTTAATATACCCATGTATTTAATATATTACTCCAAGTAATATATTATTTACATCCAAATTAAAATTAGTTTGACTATTAATTTAATCCATCAAATTAAAATTAAATCTACACAAAATAAAATCATAAGTAAACCCATACATATGAATATTTCCACCTAGGAAATAATTTCATAATTAATCCAATTAACTATGAAGAGCCAATATATATATATATTAATTTTATTATTGTGATCAATCCAATTGATCTTTATAATATAATTAATATATACACGCTTCTCCCTCCATTGTGTATACTCCAAGTATACATGTGATTCCTTAAGTCTGCATTCTATCATTCTATGTGTACGATCCCGTGGGCCCATCTTTATGTTGGCAGCGGGCCTTTGGCCCGCAGACTGCAGTTGGGCTCTAGCAAGCCACTGCAGCCCCCAATTAAGATGGAGATGGCAGTCTAACTGTTATCATAACCCTGTAGTTTAAACTTGTACATCCCATGTCATTGATATCGGTGTCCAACACAGAGGCATGGATTGATCACCCTCTTTTGTGTTCGGACATTAACTTGATCCCGAATGTACTGATGCTCACAAACAAGTTCCAACTTGTTTGGGTGTGGCCACACTCTTACCAGTCACATTCATCAAGAGGCCAGTGATATCTTCTCAGTTGGTTACTGAGTGACAAATCCCTTCTGCATATCCATAGTGTTACCATGTTCAGTGACATACCCGAAAGCACCCATACTTAGCACCTTATTACAGGCCCTTTAGGCGTACCCCTAAGTATGCGACTTCACATGTAACACCATCATATGGTCAGGTCAAAGGATCCATACAAGTACTACACGAGAATCCATTGTGATACCATACCATGTGGATTACTCGTTTAACGGATCTATCCAGTACCATGCTTCCAGGCATGTACCTATTAACTTGGTTGACATTCCATGTCCAATGACCGGTAAGACACCGCCATACAACCAGGTTAATGATAGTCTGTTGTTCCATTCATTCCCATGACTGGAACAGACTACGGATGTATTTATGGTCATATCGTTAACCCTATCCATGGTCTTACTGCTAAGTGCATGACACTAGTCGTCATGGATATAGATATGTCCATTGGATACTTCATTTAATATATTGCACAGGATAGATATAATAAATGAATTGATGCCTTTATTAATGACACAAATGAGTACAACACATAAATCCAATAAATGTATAGTACAAATACAAGGACCAATGCCTCGGGACTAGGGCATTTCCAACAATCTCCCACTTGCACTAGTTCCAACTAGGCATGGGCCTAATCCCTATAGATCTAGTATGACCCTCGTGCTTGGGCTGGACCAGCGCCTTAGTCAATGGATCTGCGACATTATCCTCGGTGTCCACTCTGTGCAATGCAATGTCACCTCTCTCCGCGATTTCTCGTATGAGGTGAAACTTTCTGAGCACGTGCTTTGTGTTCTTGTGTGACCGGGGCTCCTCAGCTTATGCGACGGCCCTATTGTTGTCACAAAAGATATCGACTAGGTCCTGGATAGTTGGCACTACTCCCAACTCAGTGATAAACTTCTTAATCCACACAGCTTCCTTAGCTGCATCACACGCAGCGATGTACTCAGCTTCTGTTGTAGAGTCCGCTATGGTTGGCTGCTTTGAGCTCCTCCAGCTTACAGCACCACCATTCAGCAAGAATACATACCCTGACTGCGATTGGTACTCATCTTGGTCTGTCTGGAAGCTCGCATCAGTATACCCAGTAACTGATAGCACTTCCTGACCACCATACACCAAGAAGCTATCCTTAGTCCGGTTAAGGTACTTGAGGATCGCCTTGACAGCTTTCCAGTGATCCTCACCGGGATCCTGCTGGTATCGGCTCGTCATACTTAGTGCAAAGGCGACATCAGGTCTCGTACATAACATGGAGTACATGATTGATCCAATAGCCGAAGCATATGGAACCAATTTCATGTTCTCCCTGTCCTCCCTTGTTTGAGGACAGTTCTTCTTACTAAGTTTCAGCCCATGGCCCATTGGCAAGAAACCTTTCTTGGCCCGGTCCATGCTGAATCTTTTCAGAACTTTGTCAATGTACGAAGCCTGACTTAGGCCCAGAAGCCGATTTGATCTATCCCTATAGATCCTGATCCCTAGGATCATCTCAGCTTCGCCCAAGTCCTTCATTGCGAAGCACTTACTCAGCCACTGCTTTACCCCTTGCAGTGTAGGTATGTCGCTTCCAATGAGTAGGATGTCGTCTACGTAAAGTACCAAAAATGTGACAATGCTCCCACTAGTCCTCTTATACACACAAGGCTCATCTAGATTCTGTATGAAGCCATATTCCTTTATAGCCTCATTGAATCTTAGATTCCAACTACGGGATGCTTGCTTCAGTCCATAAATGGACCTTTGAAGTTTACATACCCTTCCCGGATACTTAGGATCGACAAAACCCTCAGGTTGTGTTATGTACACATCCTCGAGTAGCTTCCCATTAAGGAAAGCGGTTTTGACATCCATCTGCCATACCTCATAGTCATACCATGCGGCTATGGCCAGCAGTATCTTGATGGACTTGAGCATGGCTACTGGTGAGAAAGTTTCCTCATAGTCTATTCCATGGACTTGTCTGAAACCTTTCGCAACCAGACGCCCCTTGAAGGTATTATCAGCTTTTAGCTTATAGCACCACTTGCAACCTATTACCTTAGCACCCGGAGGTGGATCAACCAAGTTCCAAACTTGATTATCGTACATAGATTGCATTTCTGCCTCCATGGCTTTACGTCAATTTGCAGACTGTGTGCTAGCCATAGCCTCCTGGTAGGTTTTAGGTTCTTCTTCATCCCAGATGAGAAGAGTTTGATCATCGGTGACGAGGAAACCATACCTCTCTGGTTCCCGATGATCCCTACCAGACCTTCTAGGTTCTTGTGTGGCCTGGGTCGGTGCTTCCACTTGTGGAAGCTCCACCTGGGCCTCCGAGTTATCCTTTTCAGGAGCTTGTGGACCTTGAACTTCCCTGAGTTCAACGTTGCTCCCACTATCTTTCTTGGAAAGGAACTCCTTTTCCAGAAAGACCCCCTTCCTTGCCACGAACACCTTGTTCTCGGCGGGGTTGTAGAAGTAATACTCTTTGGTTTCCCTAGGGTAGCCCACAAACAGGCATTTATCGGTTTTGGGCTCCAACTTGCCACTAGTCAATTTCTTGACATGTGCTTCGCATCCCCAAATCCTTAGGAAAGACACATTGGGCTCCTTGCCCGTCCATATCTGATATGGGGTCTTTTCCACAGCCTTAGTCGGAGTATTGTTTAAGATGAGAGCTGTTGTCTCGAGGGCGTGTCCCCAGAAGCTAATCGGGAGAGATACTTGACTCATCATTGAGCAGACCATGTCCAACAAGGTCCTATTCCTCCGTTCGGACACCCCATTCCATTGTGGTGTTCCAGGAGGAGTGAGCTGTGGAACTGTTCCATGCTCTCTCAAGTATGCGTCAAACTCTAGGCTCATATACTCACCGCCTCGGTCCGACCGAAGGGTTTTGATATTCCTGCCTAGCTGGTTCTGTACCTCGTTTCGAAATTCCTTGAACCTATCAAGGGTCTCAGACTTGTGTTTCATCAGATAGACATAGCCATATCTGCTGAAATCATCCGTGAACGTGATGAAGTACAGATGCCCACCTCTGGTCGCTGCGCTCATAGGTCCACATACATCTGAATGTATTAGGTCCAACAAGCCACTGGCCCTTTCAGCCTTTTTGCTAAAAGGCGCCTTTGTCATCTTGCCTCTTAAACATGATTCGCATGTATCAATTGACTCCAAGTCAAATGACCCTAGGACTCCAGCTTTGTGAAGCCTAGCTATGCGTTTCTCGTTTATATGGCCAAGACGACAATGCCATAGGTAGACTGGATTAAGTTCGTTAGGCTTAACCCTTTTCGTGTTTATGTTATAGATATGATTGGTTTCATTTAAGTCCAGGATATACAGGCCATTATTTAATAGAGCATCTCCATAAAATAACCCCTCTCTGGATATAGAAATTCGACCATTTATAATAGTAAAATCAAATCCAGAAATATCCAACATTGATACAGAGATAATATTCCTGCACATAGCAGGTACAAAGTAACAATGTTCTAAAATTAAAACCAATCCACTGGGCATCACTAGGTGGTATTCGCCGATCTCTATGGCAGCAACCCTTGCTCCATTCCCGACCCGCAAGTCCACCTCTCCCGACCCCAGCAACCTTTTGTTCTTAAGTCCCTGCACATTACAACAAATGTGAGAACCACATCCAATATCCAATACCCAGGATGTTGAAACAGGAAGGTTAATATCTATAACATAAATACCTGAAGAGGACGCACCTTGGCCCCTTCTTTGCTCTCCCATCAGCTTGGGACACGATCTCTTCCAATGGCCCGCCTGTCTGCACCCGAAACAGACGTCCTCAGGACCTACCTTCTGCTGGGCCTTGGGTTGGGCCTTGGCCTTCTTGGCTTTGGCCTTTTTGGCCTTGGCCTTGGCCTTTTCCTTGGCCTTACCCTTAGCAAGAGGAGGGTTCCCCTTGTTAACCAGCAGCACCGGCGGAGTCTTCTTGATCGACTGCTCAGTAAGCTTAAGCATGCCATGCAGCTCACTGACAGTACGGTTCATCCCTTGCATGTTATAGTTGAGGATGAACTGATCATAAGAATCCGGCAAGGACGCGAGGATTGTGTCCACTGCCAACTCTTGAGAGATAGGCGATCCGAGACGGGCCAAAGTATCCAAATAGCCCTTCATCTTGAGCACGTGTGCACTCACAGATGTCCCGGCCCCCATCTTACAAGAGTGGAATGCCTTATTGGTCAGGTACCTTTCCTGACGAGCTTGCTCTTGAAACATCTCATTAAGAGTTGTTATCATAGCACAGGCTTGGTGGTCCATAAACTGTTTTTGCAGTTCAGGGACCATGCAAGCCAACATAAGGCATGTCACATCCCGGTTGTCCTTGACGTGCGCCTCGTATTCCTCCAGCTGGGCAGCCGGTGGATTACGTCCCTGAGGCGCAGCCGGCACAGGCCTTTCCAGCACATACTCTTTTGACTCTTGTCTTAGAACTATCCTCAAGTTCCTAGACCAGTCTAAAAAGTTAGGACCGGAAAGCTTGTCCTTTTCAATAATGGATCGCAGTGATAAGGTATTTGTGTTTGCCATTTGGGTGTTTCTACACAGAAAAACATTGAGAGTGTTAATAAAGGGCTTTGCTTTGTTGTTCCCATATAAAATTAATAATTAATCAAGTTATTAATTTAAACCGAGTTGTTGGGCTCATGGACCGAGATCCATATTTCATTAAGATATAGCCAAACGAGGGTTTGGTACAACTACACCTTAATTATTTAGGTAGGAACGCCGTCCAATCCCAACCTAGGGACTCTCGGTTTGATGGGCTTGTTGGCACTTACCCATCTGTGCTTAGGGCCAGGAGAATCCTACTACCCACGCTAAGTCAAAACCTCCATCCAAGTGTTAGAGTATCCCATACTCTAACCCAATACAAAGTGACAATACTCCAGTGCATCCTGCGAGAGGCATGGTCTACAACTGGCCTATTCCCACTTCGATTTGGTTTTGAATGAGGGAAGCACTTTTAAGCGACTTAGTAATTCCGTTTGGTTATTAGATTCAATTATAACGGCTTGCATACATAAAGCGGGTGAATGAGCTATTGGAACATACATTCATACATGCAAATGAATAGAAAACATGATTAAATAAATTAAAATGGACTGCTATGGGCCTATGTTACATCCTAATATTATTCTAGTAAACCTATACTAGAAACAGATATTAGGCGGGCCTCCATCTTCTCCTTCTGGGCTTGCACCTCCAATTTGGGCTTGCACATCCATTTGGGCTCACCACTCCATGGGCTTCTTCTTTTACAAATTTTATAATATTTAATTTAAATAAAATAAAATTACATTAAAAAGAAAAAACGATACGCAGACCGTATTTACCCAAAAAGAAAAATACAACCCATCTCATAAAAGGCCCAATAGCATCCAATCATACATTCATTCAACCATTCATATGCATCCAATACATACAATTCAAAAGCATGTCATAATGCATGATTTAAGCCCATTTAAATTATGTCAAAACCATTATTAGGAAATCGCCAATTTTGGCCCACCATGGTTCTAACCCTTAACGGGCTTTGGGCCTCCAGCCCAGGCAGTCCAACTGCTCCCACTGGAATTGGGAAACCATGGGTCCAATTTAGCCGTCCGAGTAATTGTACCAAAATTACCCGAACCAATTTCCATTAACCATATTAATTTCCAAAACTAATATCATATGAACGAAATAAAATTCATCCAAGAAACCATGCGCATTTAAATTACATAAATTTAAACACACGAATTTTAAAACCAATTAAAATTTCAAAACTGGGCCCCGGACTTAAAACCCGCAAAATCCAAAAACTGGGCCCTGCTGGCGCAGCAGCAGGCAGCGGCTGCCGCCGCGTGCAGCGGTCATCGGCGGCGATTCCGCCGCCGGCAGCCCCGCACCCCGGGAAACAGATTTTTTTTTTTTTTTTTAAAACAGAATTGAAATAAAAAAAATATCCATCCATCATCCATAGCAATTCACCAAGAATTCCAATAATACAACAAAATTAAAACAACATAAACCAATATGCAATATTAATTTTCATTGTATTAAAACATATGGGAAAAATCATAAAACCCATACCATGAATCCCAATCAAAAACCTCCAATTTCAAAATAGGGATTCAACCAAATTAATCAATTTCCACGGATCAAAAGCCTGCTCTGATACCACTGTTGGGATTTGTCACTGGAAATCACCCGATAAAAGCGGAAGAACGCGGCGATTTCCTCAAATCCAGTCCCAGGAGCAATTGAAGTGGAAATTGAAAAACTTAAAATTAAACAGAAAGGGATTAAATTTCTTACCAGAAAAATCTCTTTCTGAGATGGATGATGACTGCAGAATTTAAGGTAGAATTCCTCCACTCTCACGTACACGAACGCTTGACGAATGCAACCCGTGCTAGCGTCGGAAAAACGAAACAATGGAGAGGGAAGAGCTGGGGAAATTTCGGCTAGGAGGCTCAATACATGGGATCACCGAAATTTCTAACCCTAGGTATTTATACCTAGGGTTGGCCGAATTCCCTTAGGGGAATTCAGGCCCATCTTGGCTCCTTTCTATTCTGTGCGGGCTTCCATGTTTTAATTTAGGCCCAGTCTAATTTTAATTATTCTGGTTTAAATTAATTTTAAGCCCAATTTTAATATACCCATGTATTTAATATATTACTCAAAGTAATATATTATTTACATCCAAATTAAAATTAGTTTGACTATTAATTTAATCCATCAAATTAAAATTAAATCTACACAAAATAAAATCATATGTAAACCCATACATATGAATATTTCCACCTAGGAAATAATTTCATAATTAATCCAATTAACTATGAAGAGCCAATATATATATATTAATTTTATTATTATGATCAATCCAATTGATCTTTATAATATAATTAATATATACATGTTTCTCCCTCCATTGTGTATACTCCAAGTATACATGTGATTCCTTAAGTCTGCATTCTATCGTTCTATGTGTACGATCCCGTGGGTCCATCTTTATGTTGGCAGCGGGCCTTTGGCCCGCAGACTGCAGTTGGGCTCTAGCAAGCCACTGCAGCCCCCAATTAAGATGGAGATGGCAGTCTAACTGTTATCATAACCCTGTAGTTTAAACTTGTACATCCCATGTCATTGATATCGGTGTCCAACACAGAGGCATGGATTGATCACCCTCTTTTGTGTTCGGACATTAACTTGATCCCGAATGTACTGATGCTCACAAACAAGTTCCAACTTATTTGGGTGTGGCCACACTCTTATCAATCACATTCATCAAGAGGCCGGTGATATCTTCTCAGTTGGTTACTGAGTGACAAATCCCTTCTGCATATCCATAGTGTTACCATGTTCAGTGACATACCCGAAAGCACCCATACTTGGCACCCTATTATAGGCCCTTTAGGCGTACCCCTAAGTATGCGACTTCACATGTAACACCATCATATGGTCAGGTCAAAGGATCCATACAAGTACTACACGAGAATCCATTGTGATACCATACCATGTGGATTACTCGTTTAGCGGATCTATCCAGTACCATGCTTCCAAGCATGTACCCATTAACTTGGTTGACATTCCATGTCCAATGACCGGTAAGACACCGCCATACAACCAGGTTAATGATAGTCTGTTGTTCCATTCATTCCCATGACTGGAACAGACTACGGATGTATTTATGGTCATATCGTTAATCCTATCCATGGTCTTACTGCTAAGTGCATGACACTAGTCGTCATGGATATAGATATGTCCATTGGATACTTCATTTAATATATTGCACAGGATAGATATAATAAATGAATTGATGCCTTTATTAATGACACAAATGAGTACAACACATAAATCCAATAAATGTATAGTACAAATACAAGGACCAATGCCTCGGGACTAGGGCATTTCCAACACATACTCAATAGGAATTGGAGTTTGATATAGAACTTGATCTTAATCATTCGTAACGTTTTGAGGTTCATGAACACTTTCATTTCCCTCAAAATTTCTCCCACTCGAATGGAAAGATCCGTTGGGTTCCAATTCCTCATAAAGTGGTAAATCATGGTCCACCTCGCCTATCTTAGGGAACTCATTCTCTAAGAAAATGACATTATGTGATTCAAATTCTGTCACTTTTCCGTCTTCTGTTTCACCTACTAAGACATATCCTTTTGATACATCTGGATACCTTATAAAGATGCACTTTTTGCCTATTGAGCCTAGTTTCCCAAACTTACTCGAGGTATCATGGGTGAAAACAGTGCAACCCTACGGTTTGAGGTTACTTAAGTCGGGTTTTCGACCTGTCCACAGCTCATAAGGAGTGGACGTGACAGATTTAGAGGGCACTCGGTTAAGAACTTATGCGGCTGTAAGCAACGCATCTTCCCAATAGGAGATAGGCAAATTTGCTGCAGCCATCATAGATCTAACCATATCAAGAAGAGTTCTATTTCTCCTCTCGGTAACACCATTTTGTTACGGAGTGTAAGGAATCGACAACTGATGCACAATTCCTTTTTCATCACACAAAGCTTTGAATTCATCCGATAGATATTCCCGACCACAGTCAGTTCTCAAATCTTTGATTTTGACATTTAATTAGTTCTCAACAAGGTTCATAAACCTCTTAAAGCAACTTAAAGCTTTAGATTTGTGAGACATCAAATAAATATGACCATACCTAGTATAGTCATCAATAAAAGTGATGAAATCATAGGCCCCATGCCTTGCCCTCACATTCATTGGACCACATACGTCAGAATGGATTAATTGCAAAGGGAACTCAGCCCTAGTTGCCTTTCCAAATGGTTTCTTATACATTTTTCCTTTAAGACATGCTTCACAGGGAGGTAATTCAACCTTAGTTAAATTGCCCAATAAAGCTAATTTGGCTAACCGACTCATTTGGTCTTGGCCAATATGGTTTAACCTGGCATGCCATATCACATCTTCATTATCTCTATCGCTTATAGAATTAGAAGCAGCTTGTAAGAAAAATGTTTATTTATTGGAACAATATCCAAAACAAGCAAACCATTTAAAAATATGTCCCGAACCATAAAAGGTTTCAGCCAAACACAAACACAAACTGTTATTATCCAATAACAAATTGAATCCCATATTCAATAAAGCTGAAACAGAAATTAAATTCCGTCGAATTTCGGGAACAAATAAAACATCATACAGGAGAAGGGTCTGACCACCTGTCAGAATTAATCTACATGTGCCAATCCCTTGGACTTCAACTCTCGAGTTGTTTCCAATATAGATCCATTTTGATCCTGATGGGATTCGATGGAACTCAATAAAGGAACCTCGGTCCCTTGTCACATGGTCCGTTGCACCTGAATCAACAATCCACATAGGATCATATTCGGTTAGATTAACCGTACTAGATACATATAATTTACTCACACATGAGTTTTTAATATGTACCTTAGCCTCAGACCTGTAATCTTTGGCATAATGCCCTCTTTCCTGGCATTTGAAGCATTTTAGTCTTGAAATGTACACTTTTCTAGCTTTGTTTTTATTTTTCCCTTTCTTTTCAGCTTTCTTGGGCTCACTAGCCTGCTCTTTACCTTTGCCATAGAAGTGCTTACGCTTCAGGCCAGAACTATTTCCAGCAGATGCATAGTTAGCCTCAGCATTGACCTTAATCGATGCTAGGCGATCCTCCTCCAACTCAAGGTGGCGAACAACATCATCGAAAGTCTTAATACTTTTGGTATGAGTTAGGTGCATCTTAATATGCTCCCAACTGTTAGGCAAAGAGCGAATAACAGCTTGAACTTTCTGCTTCAGTCAACTTATAACCTGCATTGCTAAGCTCACTGATCATATTAGAGATTTCTCTTAAATGTCTTTTCATTGTATAATCAGGACGTTTCTTGTAAGTGTCGAACTTAATCATCAGAGAACGAAGCTTTGTCAGAGACACACCTCTGAACTTTTCTTTTACAGCTTTCCACAGATCACTCGCGTTTCTCATACTTACGAAACTGCTAAGCGATGTCATCGTCCGTTGCACTCAATAGGATGAGATGGGCAGTGGAATTTCTCTTTTTCCAAGCTTCAAAAGCTTCCTTGTCCCGCCTATGTTGAGCAATATTCCCTTCTTCGGGTTTGGTTATAACCGTCACCATGGAATCTAGAAGATCTTAATCCTCTAGCACATATCGGATTTTAATGTTCCAAATCTCATAATTGTCCTTATTCAATTTGAAATCCTTATTCAAATCAGCCACAATCGATTAGTCAACAAATGCCATTTTGTGTACTTGATCTACAACACATATAGTAGCACGGCTTATTAGAAGTTAACACAATACACTAATATTCATTACACAACCAACATCCTATTAGCAAAGTCTTACACTAGAATTCAATTCAAAAAAGAGACCTTAAAGGCTCTAATTACCCTCTAAGTTCTAATGTTCAACCTTACTAATAAAATATATATACGTGTAATGAACTCGATTAATGGATTTAATCTCATAACTCTTTCATGAGAAAAATTATTATTATTTATGTTAATTTAATTTTATTATTTCCCAAAACAATAAAACCAAATAAACATCCTCAAATATTTATTTCACCAACATATATAAATAATAATTAACCAATAATCAATTATAAAAAAATGAAACAAATTCATTTTATATAATTATCAATTTGAACCATCTCATATAGTTCAAATAGAGAAACTAATTCGAAAAAAATTTTAGACCGAAAATGTCCTTATGACATTATTCCCAAAAACCTCTACACGGGCCTCTTGCCCAAATGCACTCTTCCAGTTTGATAATGTAAGGAACAATTTCCTTATTATCATCTCACATACAATTTGGCTAAATTTGCAATTTTTGATATCCTTCAGGACATCGGGTAATTTATATAACTCGAATCATTATTGTAACACATTATAATAAACAAAATAAAGATTAATGTACTTATACATCCTCTTTAATAATTGAAACACATCTTAATTTATTCAAGTCTCATAAAAATTACCCCACCGATTTTCTGGATTTTCTAAAAAAATTAATTTATTAATTTTCTGGAATTTTCTACAAATAGAAAACAATTTTTTAAGTAATTTTCAAATATTAAAAATTTGAAATAATATTTTATGCTCACCAAAAAATTAAATAAAATTCACCAAAAAATCAGAAAAATCACAAAAGGCCAAACTGCCGGAAAACGGGGACGGAACGACGCCGGGAAGACACCGCATGTGCCAAAAAGCACCGTCGGCATACTCACGCCACATGGCGGGCGGATTGGACCGTCTGTTGCCACGTGGCTTACGTGGACCAATCCGCGTGCTCCCCATGGTGTCCCGCGACAGCGCCTCAGCGCTGGAGCGTGACTTTTGTAGGTGGCATGTGCACGCCACGCGCTGTCTTCCTGGCTTTTCCAGGCTGCCAAATTCCGTCCGTCTTAGGGTTTTTGGGGTTTTTAGTCACAGTGGTGGTGTCGGTTTGTCCATTTGACAACCGGAACTATGAGTTTGATGCTCAAACTCCCACTGGTGAGACTGAAACTCGTTTCAGACCTGAAAACCAACAAACCAAACCAGAAAACCGGAAAATCTTATTTTCTAATCGGAAAACTTTGTGTTTCACCGAGAAAAAATAGAGAAAATTGAGTTTTCGCCGGAAAAAATGGAAAAACTCATATTTCCACCAAAATGGTCCGATTTTCTCAAAGATTTGTCCGGTTTTCACAAAATCACAAAAAAATTATTTTTCACCAAAAATAAGTTTTCTTCCATCAAAATTATTTTCCACAAAAAATAATTTTCTCCCATAAAAAATTGTTTTCCACAAAAAACAATTTTATCTCTATAAATACACATCATATATATATAATCATGCTTAAAATTGACAGAATACGCATACTCAAGCTCTGATACCAATGACGGAATACACACACATATGTATCCGGGTTGTGGAAATGGGTTACCTCTTGTAGCGCAGAATCCACATGGATGAATGCAACGGAAGGATCTTCGAGCCGTTTGCGTATTACTGGTCAACGGAAGGCCCACACCGACATATTCGGGAGGAATCCGTATAGTCCACGAACTAAAACAACAATGATGGAGAGCGAGAGACTTGAGAAGGAAGAGAGAGGAAGAAAACTAATTTTCTTCACCTACACTCACACTTCCTCGTTTTCCTCTTCTTCCATTTCATATATATATATATATATATATATATATATAAGGTTACTATTCATCGATGCGACATTCACATGTTGGATGTCACATCGATGATGCTATTCATCGATATGACTTTATGAGCTAGATGTCAACTCATTGATACCATACATATATACATGTATTCTCAACTTATAAGCTGTAGTTTATTAGCCTCCCAACTTATAAGTCTCAGCTTATTAGCCTCTCAATACTGAGTCTGACTGATACGGACGGATAGGGTCCATAAACCCAACATATATATATATATATATATAATTAGAATATATTTAATTATAATTATATTAGTTTAGCTTATCTAAAAAGAACAATTAGGACTTTTTCTTTGTATTGTTGGACCTGTTTCGAAGAAATTCTCAAAGTTTGGGAAATTAAGATATTTGGTAGCAATAATGCGTTCCATTTTCAAATTCAGAAATTATTCTGGGGTGAAAATGTATTTTAAGAAAAATGTGTTACAGGAAAGGGAAAAAGCCAAATATTCTCCTATCTGTTCCCAATTTTCACAGAAGCAAGCACAGATCAAAATTGGAAGAGCTAGGGTTTTGGGTTTTCACTCTAATGCCACTTCTTCCAGGGTTTTAATCCCTGTTTCTTAACCTTAATCAAGCTCTATACTTCTCGCATCGACTCAGTTAACGTGCATTAATAAACTTGCCAATGTACAGTGGCTCCAGCGATGGCGAGAGCCACGAGGCTGCTCAGCGGAAGATCCCGCCGGCTTCTTCCATGTTATGGGTTCGAAACCTACGCCGGTTTATTGGATCCGGTGCCGGACTGGGTTCCGAAGCTCTAATGGGTCTGTTCTCTTTCACTCTTATCTCATTTAGCTCCCTATTGCTTAGCAATGTCATGCACTACCATAGCGAATTTAGACTTGTCATTACATAATTTATGCCCATTTGTATATCCCATTCTTATCTGTCTCATAATAGATGAGAGAGAGCACATTTATGGTTGCTATCATGTAATTGTGTGACCTTAATGTGTAATGATGTTAGATTAGTTGGGTCCTTTTTCTTTAATACGATTAGTTATTGTTAGGATTACATGCAATTAATGCATGTTTTCTGGCAACGATAATTTAGTTTATTCACTAGGATGTAACTAGTTTGTTTTTCCCCCTTCTTGTAGAGTTGGAGACTAAAAGGATCTTGCTTGACATTTTCAAAGAGAAGCAACAAAAAAGTGCTGAGGCGGGCACAATCCCAAGTTTCTACAAGAAGGTGTGTACTGGAATTGTTTCCATGCATTGTAAAAAGATTATATGATACCAGAAGAAATTGGCAGACCCAAATTGAAGGCTGCCTGTTAGACATATATACATATGCTGATGGAAGTATTGGTGCCATCCTTTATTCTTTGTTTTTTTGGAATCTTTCACATTCTTCAAATATGTGCACATTTCTTTTTCTTTATTATTATGTTTAGAAACCTGAAGAAGGATCAATCAGCCACAGGGTACAAAGATTGGCAAAATATCGGTTTTTGAAGGTAATTCTTCATTGACAGGTGTGTTTATTGCTTCCTTTTGTTTTTCTGTTTGCTGTCTTGTTGAAATTATTGGCTCATTTATGCAGAAGCAATCAGATCTTTTGCTCAATGCTGATGATCTGGATGCAATGTGGGTTTGCTTGAGAGAAAACTGTGTTATTGATGATGCCACAGGTGCAGAAAAGGTATGTGAGAGTTTCTTTGTCTATATGTTTCCTTATTGTGTGTGGTATCAGTTATATGTTCTTAAGAGTTAAGTTTGTAGAAAAAAGTAGCTTAATATAATATTGATACACATACTGCAGATCTTTGTTTGTTTTCTAACTCATGTTCTTGTTGCTAACTTTCCCTACTAGTCTTCTATTTGCTTTGGAATTCGCAAATTTGTTTCATGAGAAGGTTTCTCTTTTATGTTGTATTCTTTTCTCATATAACTAGTCTACAACTAGTACTAGTCTCGTAGACTTCTATTAGTTTTGTGATTGTGTTAAGAGCTTGATTAGGAGTACTCATGATGAAAATTGAAATTTTCCAACTTTTTGCTTCATATATATGTGTGCACCCATATTCATATGTTATAATATACTTGTATAAAAAATATTCATATTCATTAGGGCATGAAGGCATCTGTTATATTAATAAATTATGCATTGGGTGGTTCTTGTTCTTGCTTGACAAACATGTGAATATACTGGTTGCAATACGACTATTAGCTGTTAGCTATATGATATTTTGATTTATTTGATTGAAGCTTGTAGTGATGCTGATTTAGTTATTGTTCTGTGATATTGTAGATGAATTATGAAGATTTTTGTCACATTGCCTCAGTGTGCACTGAACAAATTGGCCCCAAGTGTCGACGATTTTTTAGCCCGTCCAATTTTATGAAGTTCGAGAAAGATGAATCTGGAAGAATTGCCATTTTGCCATTTTACCTTTATGTGATGCGCACTGTGAGTATAGGCTTATCTTGTGATTCTTGTTCACCTTTTCTTTGCATAATTCTTTTGTGTTTCTGTGATAATCACTGGATAAAAATGTAGTTGGTTATATCAATTCATTATGGTAAACAGTTGCTTTGCTTGTTTTAGGTTTCACTTACACAGGCAAGAATAGATATGAGCGAACTTGATGAGGATTCAGATGGTTTCCTTCAGCCTCATGTATGGAGCCTATGCATCTTTGTGCATTTGTAGATTCAAATTGTACATCTGGTCTTCGTTCTGTTATCTTCTTTTTGTTTTCCTTAATATGGTGTCAGATTATTGCATCCATCTCATGCCCAATTATAACTGTTTTTGTTCTTTATCAGGAAATGGAGCTATATATAATGGGTCTTATTCCTAATTTAGCACAACTACGAGATATGCCTACCCAATTTAAGCAAATGTACTGCCGCATAGCTGCTCACAAATTCTTCTTCTTCTGTGATCCGCATAGACGAGGTTTGCATTGGCTAATTTTAGTTGGAAAAAAAGTAATGTTTTGCTTATCAAATACTTTTTTTTAACACTTCAGTAATGAAATCTTTTCTCCCTTTCTGCATTTTTTTTAATCCAATATCAAAACAATAGCAGCAATTGCATTTGTTTCATGGTGTTACAACGCAAGGTTCTTTGGCTTTTCATGATGTTCTTCACAATGATCGTACTGTGACTTATGTGCTGGGTTTTTTCCAAAGTTTGGAATTATCAAGTTGTTGAACAATAATTAGAGTTTCTAGGAATTGGGCTTTATTAGATGATCTTATTTGTATGCTGAATTGGTGATGATGAAGAGTGGTAATAGGCCAAAAGAAAGGAGAGTCAAAAGAGAGTTGATAGTTGCAGTGGAGTATATCCCTCTACGTGCACAATAATGTTACAGATTTCTTAGCGTTTGACAAAGGAAGGTTACATGCTCTAAACCTGAATGTGTATACATTTGTTGCTTTGTGTTCCAAATTTGTTTCACGATGTATGGTTTCAACAAGCATAAATTATGTTAGAAATTAATTTCATTATTGGAACCTGAAAAGTTGGTAATCTAATCATCTTTTGTGAAAAGGGTGTTTTATGGATCTTGGTGCCCTTCTGAATTTTTCTGACTCCTGCCTATGGCAAGAATAATTGAAACTTTAAAAAGTTTTGTTTGGTTACAGGGAAGGCTTGCATAAAGAAGGTGCTTCTTAGTAATTGTCTTCAGGAACTTATGGAATTGCACCAGGTAAATTGTTTTAAATATGTTTGAATTTTATTTTGAGTAAACAATCCATGCAAGTCAATATTCAGATGTTTCACTCCCGTTTGTTTCCTTCCTGAGACATTTTCTTTTACTGAAATCCCTTTCTGTTCTTGATTTCTTTCTTCATTGTAACTTAACTGTGCTGATGTGAATCCGAAGAAAGTGCCTGAAAGTACTTCAGTTCTTTAGGGATCGAGGTTCTAATGAATGTCAAAACATACAAAGAGATCCAATGTATGTGTCTAACTGTCTACTGTAGGAGGGTGATGATTATAAGAAGAAACATCTGTTTTCAGGGGAATAAAATTTTTGTATGTAATAGAAAAGCCAGGAGTACTGGCATTAGATGGATACCAGGACAATATAATGGTGTGCAATGTGCTAGAATCTGATTTTGTTCTTAGTTGATTGGGCATTATAAAGCATTGAAGTGCCTTAGTAATGATGGCTCTTAAAGATTATAATCTCAAGCTTATTTTTCTTTTGTTATTTTACCTTAGGAAAGTGAAGAAGAAGTCACTGACACTGAACAAGCCGAAAATTGGTTTTCTCTGACTTCTGCTCAGCGCATATGTGGTATGTTTGTCTGCTGTCTTGTAGTTTATGTTCTGTTCTGAGCTGATATCTGTATATTTGATATGTATTTGTCCCTGGTTTGCGCAATTTTTGTATTGCCATCTACCTCTCAAACCTGTACTTCTCTCCAACTTAAATGAATTATTTTCTTATAGCATGTGAATTTACAGTTGGTTGAGAAAGTATTTTTGGTGATAATTATGCGAGAAGTAAGCTTCTAAATGTTTTTATCTTCATTTTTCCTGTAGATATGTTTCTTGCCCTTGATAAAGATATGAACGGGACATTGAGCAAGCAAGAACTTAGAGAATATGCTGATGGGACACTCACAGAAATTTTCATTGAAAGAGGTAGGATTTGAAATTTATTTAAAAACATATATGTAGTTATATTGTTATGTGTATATCGTGTTAAGACTTAGGATGAATGTTTTCATATGTTTGGGAATGTGACTTTTGCTTTAAGATGCATGGAAAGTATTCACGCTGCAATTTGTTGAAGATTGGTGTGTTCTAATCTGAAGCTCATTGGTGGTTTATGCTTTCTGACGGAGAGATTAGTGGTGTAATTGTTCTTCCGATGTGCTATATAATTGAGAAGTGAGAACTATTTCTACAAGTGTGGTGAATTGCTTCTTTGAAAATATTTAAGCTTCATAATATGTCTCACAATCATCCATTGAAAGCTGACTTCCATATAAGAAGATGACTGCTCTTAAGCTTTTATTCATAGTGTAAATATTTCAGTGAAATCAATTGACATTTCAGAGACTTCTATAATATGCGTTTTACCAATGTGGTTATAGGGTTTCTGTAATACACTGGAATCAATGCCAGGTGTTAGCCACAGCATTCCCGACTTCATAGTGGTTCCAAAGTAGGTTCATTTGAATATCATGGCATGATAATAAGTTTTATGGGCAGCCTGAAAGAGTTTCTATAGTTCTTTCTCCACCAGTTCCTGAAATTGGATTGAAGATACATTTAATCTGGGAGTCTATAGCAAATCCAAATATTGGTTATTTGATTGTATGTTTGTTGGAGTTCTTTGATATGTGGAGATGTCTTCCCCTTGATGTTCTTGATATAATTTTATTTGTCATCTTTTCACAGTGTTTGATGAACATGTTCGGCGCGCGAAAAGTGGTGGAGGAAATTCTCGGGAGATGGATTTTGAAAGTTTTCTTGACTTCGTTCTGGCATTGGAGAACAAGGATACTCCAGAAGGTTTAACATATCTATTCCGTTGTCTCGATCTTAATGGACGGGGATTCCTAACAACGGCTGATATTCACTCTCTTTTCAGGTTGGCATGTTCAGCGACATTAAATCATGCCTATCTTGTTAATTACGTTTAATTTTTTCATTTGCTTTAGTTGCTGTGAGCAAATTTTAAAAAATCTGGCCTTTAGATTTTGAGCAATTTAGAAATGTTACGCACTGTGGAAGTAAAGAAGGGGAGCATTTGAAAGCTGACATGCTACCTGATAGAATCTTCCTAGAGAAAACTCTGAAATTTCCTGCTTGTAGCACTTGAGTTAGTTCTGCAAGTCTCAAAATCATCAGGGACAGTCATACTAGATCAGGAGACACTGAGGAAAAATTTGTAGTAGATGTTGCTAGTGATTGTGTATTACTTTTGCATTCTCCTCTGAGTAGTAAATGTTCACCCGAAAATTTTGCCTTGTCCAACAGAGATGTGCACCAGAAATGGATTGAAGGTGGGAACTATGAGCTGTGCATTGAGGATGTTAGAGATGAAATCTGGGATATGGTTAAGCCAACTGACCCACTCAAGATTACATTATCTGATCTGCTATCTTGTAAGCAGGGTGGGACAGTGGCCAGCATGCTTATCGACGTGCGTGGTTTCTGGGCACATGATAACAGGGAAAATCTCCTCCAAGAAGAGGAAGAACCTGAGGAAGAATAATACATGTTTGCTATTTAAATTGTTGTGTACTAACACCAAATGCTTTCCTAACTTTGTGTAGTAGACTCAAAGGATGCATTATTTCATTTGGCGTGTGGTTGCATCTTGTAATTAGAAAAAGATGTAACCGTTGTAAACCTGTTTGGATTTCAATATAAACCCCATTTTACTGGATGCTGCTTGAGCCATATACAGCTCTCTTTTCTTTTCTTTTCTTTGTTTAATTTAAGAATCAGAAAATGAACACACTGGTGTTGTAAAATCAGTAGTACCATATGCTAACAATATAGTTTCTGATTCCAAGGTTTGTGGAAGGGGGTAAAATGTGCCATTATATTTATAAATAAGGAAATGTAAAGTTGATAACGTGCAACTGCCATCTCCCACAAACTGATAGCTCACTCTAGATCACGGATGTAAATGATGCTCTAATTCCATTAATACATGCGCAAACAAAGTGTTGCTCTAATACCATGAATAAGTACCAAACAGACAACAAAGTTGCTCCAATTCCATCAAGAGGTGCACAAAGGACTTTCGAATTCTCATGCCGGAAGATGTTCCAAGGCACCAGTCAGAGTTTGTGAAAGTGGTGCATTTTCACTGGGAGTCACAAAATGACGGTGTATTTAAGACCAAGGGGAGCATCAGTTTTAACCAGTATTCTGCTGACTCTTTGCCAGGCCATGTTTCTGAGAATTTTAAGATCGACCGGGAACTAGTGCTGGAGGCAGTTTGCTGGCTCTGCACAGGAACTGCAGTTTTGCTTTTTCCTCAGATTCAAAACAAGTGGCTGTTCTTCCGTAGTGTCTTCTGGAACCAACATCCTTTGCTACCCCGAAATAGCAGATTGGGCTTGGATTTGAGAAATGTGGGAAATTTTGAACTTGATCAAGATGAAACAGGATATGAAAGATGAATAGCAACTAACAGACACCAGTAAGGAAACTTGAGACTCTATGGCCTAAGTTGCAATGTCATCTCACCCATTGTAGCCTGCAACTTCCTTATAAAGAAACTTTTAAGTGGACACTGAAATAGGCTCAGGCAGACTTTTTGTAAGTAACCACTGCATCATATGTTTCCATGTTGAGCGAAGTTTCTGCAAAACAACTAAAGACCATGTTCTTCTAAGTGCATTTGTCACAAACAAACAAGAGAAGTGAGCGGGGAACAGGTGAAGATTGCCCAAATTCTACACATACAGCATGGGCAAGACATATTGAACAGATTTTGACCAACCTAAGTATTAGCAGCAACATATTAATTAAAGCTTGTTGCTTCAAAACACAATAACTTCTAGATCACTTTTCATGATCATATATATGCGTGTGTGTGTGTGTGCAAAAAATCATTATCCAGTGGAAGTTCAGTGTGTTGATTGGTTGCCTAAGTACTACATTACATTTTGTTAATCAAGGGATCTAATGTTGCATCGATTCAAATGCTAAATCAACATCCTAGATTTGATGCATAAAGATGCTCACAAAATTATTATTATTTACCTTAGTTCATGCCAAAACAAGGTGGTCCATTTATGCAGAAAACGTTGCAAAGGTGCAAGAAAGTTATATGCAGCACTAAGCTGTATGGTTTTAACATCAAAATTTCCTTCAAGGCTTGCAATGTAAAGTGAGGAAGCAACATGAACAATAACAGATGGATCTGGATCCTCAAGTATAGCCTGAAGCTCCCTTCGAATCCATGGTTCTATTCTCTGCAGTAATTTTTCCTTTGAATAGCCAACTCTTGTTATATTCTGTAGGTCCATACAATAACAAACTGATATCAGGGATAAGAAGTAATATGATAAATTGATGCTATATTCAAGCCTTCAGGCACACATTTTGGCCACATTATTCACAACAAATAAAAAAGCGCATCAAGTATTTCCCCCTGAAAGATAAAGAATCACTTAGAACTCCCTTCTGATGTCAACTGATGAAGCAAATGTGTCAACCTTCCTTTTTTAGGAACATCCTCCAGATGGGGTTAAAAAATGCTTGTAAGTATGCACTATTTTGGAAGGACCATAATCAATTGCTTATAGCAAAAAAAAAAAAAAAAATGTTAGGAAAAAAGCATCCTTGAGGTCTCTAATCTTTTCAATTTTTGTTGACTAAGCCCCTAAATCTTTTAGTTTGATACAATGACCTCATCAATTATTATCGCACACGTTAAACATCAAACTTTCAAGATGAGACTAACTTTTGGAACTGTTAAAAATACATTTCGAATGGAGATAAAATAAGTAATGCACTTTTGACAGAGTTTGGTGAGCTAAATTTCCTGAATTTTCTAATGCTTTATCCCTTATGCAGGCACAAAGATTTTAATGCACACCACCTGCTCGACACAATTCCTGGCAGATGAAGGAGCAGCTTGCAAGCCTCTTTTATACACGCTGCATAAGGAAAAACACCAAAAAAATTAACTGCTATAATTCCAACAAGACTATTAGCAAGTCAATTTCTAGTTCTAATAGTCAAAATATTCCCTACAAATTACCTGGCACGCCATTGAAGCTTCCTTTCGGCAATAACATGACAAGGCACAGACCCCGGCCGCCCAAATGTTCGCCGCCACGGCAGCGGCGTACTGCCTGACCTCCTCCTGATTTTTGTATTGAAATAAAACTTTAAAATTGAAAGATTGGGAAAATGAATAATAATTTTGAAAGCAAAACAGAAATTCAGAACTCACCGTTGAGGAACTATGGAGCTGAATCGATCTCCATTAATAACGGCTTTACCCTTCCCTAGAGCCGGCAATTTCTCCACGAGAAAGCTCCGAGATGAGAAACTGATATTGTAGAACAAGGAATCGAACGTGGCGTTGCATAGAGGACACTTGCGCTTCAAATCGCTCCATTTGCGAATGCAACCCAAACAGTAACTGTGCAGGCAATCGGTGATTACCGCAACTCTACGATGATCGACGAGATATACTAAGCAGATTGGACAGCTCTGCCCTCGGATCGCCGGCGAAATTACCTTCAGTAGAAACTTCTCCCGATTAAGGCCTTGCTTTTTTGAACTTCGTGAAGAAGGAAGAGAAGAAGAAGACGAACACATAGCGGTGTCTCAGGTGAGAAAATGGAAACACGGCTCGACCGTCCGCCGTTGTGATTTAGTACTATGTTTCTTTGCCTCCGTGTCGGAAACAGGGGTGTTAATTTTAGACGCGACCCGTTTTTGCGTGTATGGGTTGGGGTTAAATAGCTTTGGGTCATAAACGGACCAACACGTTTATGACACGAGATAAATTAGTTGTAAATTGGTTAATCCACATAACCCGTTTATGACCCATATAATCCGTTTATTTTTTTTTAAATATTTTACTAGTCACTAATTAAGGGCATATATAAATAAGAATTGAAAAGAAAAAACCATAATTCTAATTCCATTACATATTCACATTATTGCCGTTACTTTAAAGATTAAACCTCTAATCTCCATTCTCCATCCATCATATTTAGTGATGTTTTATTAATGATTTCAAAGTTTTAGTAGCAAATTAGTAATGTTTAGTTAGGTTTTAATATTTATAATCGGGTTGCTAAACGGATCGTATCGTATAATTATTTTTTTTATTAATCGTGTCATATGGGTCGTGTCGTGTCGTGTTACCCGTTTGTTAAACGAGTTGTGTTCGTGTTTCATTTAATCGTATCAACCTTAAACGTGTCAACAAAATACCTCAACATGACACGAACACAAGCCGTGAATACGAATTGTCACCCCTAATCAGAAAGATAAATTCGACACCCCAAAATCAGATTATGTTATTTTCACAGGAATAAAATATGAATTTATTTTAGGATTAAATTTAAGAATTAATTTGATTTAAATTATTTCCATATTTTTTTATTATATCTAAAGTTTTTCATCAAATTTTAAATTATTAAAATAACTAATTTATTTTGATATTTATATATATTTTTTTATTAAAACTTAATATATAATTTTTTTTTGTTGACTTGAAAACTTATAGAAAAGATTATTTTTATTAATATTGAATTTCTCTTATAAATTATATAAG
Organism: Euphorbia tirucalli; assembly: GCA_039660915.1. Classification (NCBI taxonomy): domain Eukaryota; kingdom Viridiplantae; phylum Streptophyta; class Magnoliopsida; order Malpighiales; family Euphorbiaceae; genus Euphorbia; species Euphorbia tirucalli. The sequence continues at coordinate 65,478,892 of CM077636.1, read as the reverse complement.
TAGTATCATATGGAAGAAAAATAAAAATTTTAAAGAATCATATATAAAAATTGGAATGAACAGGTCATGTTTGGTTCATGGAATGGAATAAGATGAGAATAAAATAGCTATTCCATTAAATGAAATATTCGGAAGAATGAAATAGTTATTCCCTTTTCCTATATTATTTCAATGTTTGGTTCAATGCTAGAATAATATATAGAATATACCATATGATGAAACAAAAAGAAACATGAAAAATATTAGGTAAAAACATGTTAAACAAAGAAAAAAATTAACGAACGATGAAAACGAAAAAAACAATTGATAAAACTGAATAAAAAAAACGAAAAAAAAAGAAAAAAACCAAGAGAACAGAAAAAATGGAAAGAAAAATAATAAAAATCAAACATAAAGAAAAATTAGTGAAAAATAAACAAAATAAAAATTAATATAAAAAATTTTAATATGTAATGAAATATGAAATAGTTAAAAATGATTTTTCCATGACCAAATTAACATTTGAATATTTATTTTACATAAAATAATTATCCTAATCCCTTTTATTTCATAAACCAAACATTTCAACATACTTTCAATAATTTAAGAGTGATTTTGTCCCACAAGTTTGGTTTTTTATTTTCTATATTCATTTAGGGGCCTTTTTGCAGTTCTTATATACTTTAAAAGGACCAAATTGACTTTTAAACTAAGCGAAAAAAAAAAAAAGGCAGCATTTGAATTGGGAAGAAAGAGGAGACAGATTTAAAACCGGAGAGTGATACCGCCGGGATATTACCTCCTCCTCCTCCTTCTTCTTCTGCTGCTGCTGTTCAAAATCAGAATCTGTTTCATCTATAACCCTCAAAAGAGCAATTAATTAGCTTATATCTCAATTTGATAAAGTGTTCAAATTTCGATTCTCACTTTCTCACTCTTTCGCTTTCCTGCAAGAATGGAAATTCCCAAAGACCAGTTCACCACTCTCCTCGATAATGAACTCTTCAATTCTGCTCAAATGCTTGTACTTTTTTTTCAAAACACTTTTTACTCGTCCGTTAACCCAGTCTCCTACTCCATCTGATTTAACTTGCGCATGTCTGAACAGGGTTCCTTTCTTGTCTCATCGTCTTCAGCTAATCCAGAGGCCAGCCCTCATTTAAAGGCCGAAAATTTGGTTAGAACTAATTCCTTTATTTTACTTCTTTTCTAAATATATTTATCCTCTTTTGTATTCTTGTGTTGATCTCTGTTCTATTGTTAAAGATTTTTCTCGGAGATGCATTGTATCGAGAGAGGGAGTTCCGCAGAGCAATTGTGAGTGTGCCCATTTGGATTTAATGTGTTTTATTTGCTTTACGTATAGATTGAAGAATGTGGAATTTTATTTTGCGTTTTGTAACTTTTGTTGGCAGCAAACATACAAGCAGGCTTTGCAATACTATAAGATTGTTCCCAAACAAAATTCAACATCTTCCCGGAGTTCATTATCCAACAGGTCTTCTCCTCCAAATTCTTTTAACATTTCACCAATAAATGAAAATGAGGTAGCTTCATCTTTTTTTTTTTTTTTTTTTTGTTTTCACGAATAGAACATTATTGATACTGAAATTGCATGCTTGAATCGAATTTGGTTGTGGCAGGTGAAGTTCAAGATTGCATCTTGTCATTCCGCCCTTAATGAAACTAGAGCGGCACTGGCTGAGGTTTTGCTTCCCTAGTCTTTGCTTGCTACTTATTTCTCTTCTCTTGCCCTCTCTACCTCTGAGTTTGTATTTCTTTGCCAATTGGTTTTTAGTAGCATTTGTCCCTTTGTTTTCCTCATCTAATTCCAATTTTGCAGATAGAGGCAATTCCTAGCAAAGCAAGAACTTTGCAGATGAGCTTATTAATGGCAAAGCTTTATCGAAACTCTAAACATAATCGCTTTGCTGTAGCTTGTTTCAAAGAGTGTTTAAGGTTTGTCTCATTCCAGTTTGCACCTATCTTCTCTATCTTTCTCTCACACACACAATGGCTTTGTTATAAGGAGTGGTCTTCCCCGTTTTTTAATACTTCAAATCCCATTCAATCTCTTGGTCTCATTGGTTAGGTACTTGAGACAGGCACCGACTATATTGGTTGCCTTGTGTCAATTCTGTTTCTAACATGCTTAAAATTAAGATGCTTCTACTTTATATTTCCTCAGTGTAATATTGCATAATGTACACTTGTAAACATACACATTTATCTGATTCATTTTGGAATTCTGTTCATAAGCTATGTGTTGTATGCCTGTATCCAAATATGTTGAAACATGCCGGATTTTCTTTTTCTATGTTGCAAGTCTCTCTAAGGTGGCTCCAAAATACTTACAGATAATGGTGTCTTAAAAATCAATTTTAAGTTTTCTAACAACCTTCTTGGGAACATGAAATGGCCCTATTGTCATTATTGTATTTGTTGTGTGTATTGCAAATGGTGTTGTGTTTATTTCAGTACATCCTTGACTACTGTATTTGTGAAGTTGCTATTAATTGTCTTTACCATGCAGATTCCTCCTTTCGATTGCATGGTTCGCCACCCATACTTTGTCACAACATGAGAAAGGAAATAAATTTATAAACATATTTGTAATCTCTGTCACCCTGGATGTATCTCTGCAGGCATTGCCCTTATGTCATAGAGGCCATAATAGCTTTAGCTGAACTGGGAGTTGCTGCCAAGGATATTTATTCAGTTTTTTCACAGGTTCGTTGTTGGAACTTTCAAGCCATCCTCACACATCTCGTTTGGTAGAGTTGTTGATCCTATGTTGAAGAATACTATTATGTTGCTTATGGAATTTGGTAAAGGTTTAGTTAAGGTGGTCTAGAGGAGTAAACTTCAACTATGTTTCATTCGCAAGTCGTTAGGTGGAGGATTGAGGCTAGGCTGAGCAGAATGTAACTTAGGCTGTGTACATGAAACTTGAACTTCTATTCAATTTGTCTTATTAGAAAGAGTGAAAGAATGGATAGTAGTGTGGTTTTCCATGAAATTGATAGGTTTTTATATTTTATTATCATTGGAAAAGATAGTTTTCCATTAGAATAGTAGAATTAAAAAATTTGATTGTTTCCGCTCATCTTTATTATCTAGAAATAGATAAGTGGCTTTCTGCCACTGATAGGATTTCATCTCAATGTTAATAATGGGTTGTTCTGCAGATATGTTCCGAAAGAGTGAAAGAATAGATGGTGTTGTTTTCCATGACATTGTGGGTTATGAGTCTCAGCAGCATTTGTTTGCATCTGATTCTGAATAATCGCTCTGTCTCTGTTGTCATTGCAGGCCTCAAATCGAAATGGGAGGGCACCATTTGATCAGGCGGACTCAAACCGTTGGCTTCAAGTGAGTAAAAGATAGACAGGATCTGATATCCGTTATAAATTACTTATAGCTTTGCAGTCCTTTACTACCTTTATTGTTTCTCAAAGAAAATTTTGTTTTATGGTTAATTCATGAACAAATCTTGATGTTGAATACTCAATGTTTTTACTTAGGTGAGAAAAAGAATTGTAAGCATCTATGAATCATGCAAAAGTTGTTTTGATTTACTATTTGAAATTCCTCGAAGAATACTTGGGCTAATCATTCATCTCTAGTGGAGGGAAACCTTGGGCTCTGAACTCTTTGATACCCTGTCTAAATAGCTTCAACTTTATTATTCAAATTATCTTCTTCTCCTCTCTTGAGTTTCTTATTGCGTCCTTATTATTTATTCTGGACTTGCTGCCTTATCACTGTTATTTGTTTGCAGCGTTATGTGGAGGCACAATGCTGCATTGCTTCAAATGATTACAAAGGTGAATTTTGTTTAAATTCAAAATTGATATTTGTATGTAATCTAGCATGGGAAAGATAGGTTCGCACCATTGCCTCTGTCCCTTAAGCATTCATTTCTTAAGTTGAGTCCTGAACTTTTGCCTGCCATTAATGATCAATCACAACAAGCTAATATGAGCAGAGGTGTGCAGAACATTATTATATCCCAGATAACATGGTTGTTTTGCGTGATTCTAATCTATAGTGGCAGACTAAAATTAATTATACGGTGATTCTAATAGTATGATGAATTCCTGACACTACATATGGATTGGACACATTATTGTTCCTCATATGTGTAAGTAAATTTATCTGTTTGCATAATTGGCAGCAAGATCCTCAGATTTAATTGATCTCCTGAGATTTCCAGACACATTACTGTTAATTATAATTGATTCTTCTGATGAATTCTGGATCTATTGCTGGTACGCTGGATATGACAAATTTAAAAATAAACAGATATTTAGGGTCATGCATGCCAACAGCTTTCTGTCAGAAGAACTTCGAATGGTTTCTACGTTAATGTAGAGTCAAATAATTTTATTTACTTTTGAAATCCTCTTAATAAAATTCTCTCTCTCTCGCCTCTCCTCTTCCCAGGTGGTTTGGAACTCTTCGGGGAACTTCTACAGCGTTTTCCAAATAATATACATATATTACTTGAAATCGCCAAGGTCAGAATTGTTGTGGTATAATGCATCCAAGGTGACTAAAATTTTATGATTCTTTTCACTTATGCATTAATTTATACTCTTTAAGGTTGAAGCAATCATTGGGAAGAATGATGAAGCTATAATGAATTTTGAAAAGGTATTAGAACTCTTGCCTGTTATATTGATGTTCTGGGTAATGTTCATGCACGCAAGCATGTTAAAGTTATGGTATTGCTCTGCAGGTTCGGTCACTTGATCCATATGTTGTAACTTATATGGACGAGTATGCAATGCTTCTAAAAACAAAGTCTGATTACTCAAAGCTAAATAAGTTGGTTCATGATTTGCTGAGTATTGATCCTACAAGGCCAGAAGTTTTTGTGGCCTTGTCTGTCCTGTGGGAAAGGAAAGATGAAAGGGGAGCATTGTCTTATGCTGAGAAGGTTAGATTGTTATTTGTAGGGTCATCAATCTTGTTCTTTAAATCTTTAGAATCTCACAAAACCAAATAATTTGCAATCAGAGCATCCGCATTGATGAGAGGCACATTCCAGGATATATAATGAAGGTATGTAAATGATTCATCCCTAATTGAACAAAATTCTAATCAAAGGCTTTCATTTGAAATTGAGTTGACCCATCTGTGATCTTAATGCACAAAGGATTCATTTTTCTACATCAGGGTAATCTACTCTTGTCACTGAAGCGGCCAGAGGCAGCTGTAATTGCTTTCAGGGGAGCTCAAGAATTGAGACCTGATCTTCGTTCATATCAAGGTGCGATGAGTAGACATGATAATGATATCAAACTTTCAATAAAATAATTGCATTGCATAGCATAGAAGTTATCTGTATCATGAGCATGCATGTTTGATCTCATATGTATGAAAAAGAAGTGGTACGATGGAGAACAGTTGGTAAAATGATTGACCGGGTTACTCTTTCAGGTCTTGTTCAATCTTATTTGGCATTTTCCAAAATTAAGGAAGCATTGTATGCTTCTCGGGAGGCAATGAAGGCTATGCCTCAATCAGCAAAGGCTCTAAAATTAGTTGGTGATGTACATGCTATTAACCCTAGTGGCAGAGAGAAGGTAAATCTATAACAAATTAATTTAGCCTCTTTTCTCCTTACAGCACCCGTTTTCTAGGTGAAGATCATTTTAGATCAGTTAAAACAAAAATATATGCAAATTTATTGTTTATGAAGATGTCGATGTTAACCTCGACTGGAAACAGGCAAAAAAGTTTTATGAGTCAGCATTAAGGCTGGAACCTGGTTATCTAGGTGCTGCTTTAGCCTTGGCTGAGCTACATGTAATTGAGGGCCGAAATGGAGATGCTGTGTCTCTGCTTGAGCGATATCTCAAGGACTGGGCTGATGATTCTCTTCATGTCAAGTTGGCTCAAGTATTTGCAGCCACAAATATGCTCCAAGAAGCGTTGTCACATTATCAGGCTGCATTGAGGTTAGACTCCTTTGTGATTTCTTAAATTCTAGACTGCAATAGAGCGTAGGCCTTTTGCTCGAGTACTTGTAAGATGCTGTATTCTTGACTGCCAATAATGCAAACTGACTGTTAACCTCCTGTTGTTTTTGCTTTTGATCTTAATTTTATTGCAGAATAAACGCACAGAATGAAGCAGCGAAGAAAGGTCTAGAACGCTTGGAAAAGCAGATGAAGGTTTGTACTTTGCTTGCATGCTTTCAAGTCCGTCATATTCAAATGCACAATTGGTAAAAGTCAGATTGTATTTAGGAAAAACACTTAAAACTACTTTTAAAGAAAGCAATGAAACCTAGCTGTGGGGAAAAACACTTTCACTAACAGCAATCCCAAACCGGCACTTAGTTTTTTGCCTTCAGGCCAACAACTCTTATAACAAAGCCACTGAACTTAGGCAATTTTTAGGTGTTCATTTAATGCTATTGTTGCAGGAGAATGGTATAGGGAAAATCTTTTGTATCTTTCTAATTGTTGACATTGTTGTAGGGGGTGGATCCGGATGCACCCGAAGAAGATGAAGAAAATGAGGTAGAAGATGCTGATGCAGATCAAGAAGAGGCTGAGCTTTTGTGAATAAAGCCAGAAGTCTTCGAAGTCAGATTTGACCAAGTAGATCATTGATGTTGTAAATTAGAGAGAATCTCCAACAAAAGTTGCTGCCAAGGAATCTGCTCCCCTAAGCATATGGAGAATTCAATTGAGAGAATACAAATTGGTAAAACATTGTTAGCCTTGATTGATTTCACTTTTCCAGAGTGAGATAAGATAGTTACTGAGAGGATATATAATTCGTCTGCGAAATGCTTTCCTTTCATCATTTAAATTGTGGGTGCAGAGGGTATTACTCTTGAGGATCCAGTGGAACCTCATTTGGATGATGTAACATCAGCCACAATTGTTGATTGTATTTTACCATTTTTCAATAGAAATAATTCAGAGAAGTTGTTTAGATTCCCAATCATCAAAAGGTTTGATTTTCAATCCATTATCATTTTTTGTGTCTGCCTCAAACTCCAAAAGAAGAGGCCTGTCTGTTTGGATTTTGGCTAGTCATTAGAATCTAGATAATAAGAAATATTCATTAATTGAACAAACAAGTAGAGATGTAATCATATACTTCCTTCACATATATATACACATGGAATTTAGCTAAAAATCCATTACATGTACATTTACAGTTTCATTACTTGTATCAAAATGATGGCCTTGAGGCATCAAAACTTCAGTTACGGTTTGATCAGCTGGAGAACAAATATTCAGATGGTTTGTTCATAGTTACGTTTCCCAGCTAGACATTGAATGGTTTTCTTGGGGTGGGAACGCGATTTTCCAATGATTGCAATCTTTGTTTGAGATGAAAAACTTCAACCTGCAAAGAAACATGATTTAGCGGCTGCAAACATAAATCTTATCATATAGCTGTTGCACATGAAGCATGGGATATGCAGGCTTCATAAACTAATCAGATCAAGAAAATCTGTCAACAACCATTTCACGATATTCCGCTCTCCGAGTATAAATCGAGAGTCATTACCTGTAGTTGGAATGCTCTAGCCCTTTCCCCAGTGAGAACTCCCCTAGTAGAATGTAGCTCCTACATAAGATATCCCATCAGTCAAAAGAGAAAAATGTTTGAGCAGTCAAAGTTTGATATTGCCTCGAATCAACCGGGCATTGATGTCAATTACCTTCTGTGTATCATCCAAAACTGCTTTCAGGAAAGCCACGTCATGCTCGAGTCTTACATTGTCGGAATGGACGATGTTTGATAAGTTGTTGGCCTCTTCTTGAGCTAGCTCCACACTAGCTAGTTTCTCTTTAAGCAATTCCACCTCTCTCATTGTGTCTGTCAATTTTTTCTCCATCTCTTGTTTACTCTTCATAACAGAAGATAGATTTTTCTCTACAGCTTCTCGACTAGCCAATGTGGTCGCTAGTTGTCGTTCTAGAAGTCCATTCTTTCTGATAAGATCAGCTATTTTTGTTTCATAAAATTGATATATACTTGAATGTGCCCCTCCTGCCATTCCATCTGCGTCCGGCGCTCCAACATCCTCACCATCAACTAGATGGTTCCCAGCTCCTTGGTTCTGGGAGTTCAAATTTTCCGATTCAAATGCATAAGACGTGTCCTCTGCAATTATTTTACCTATAGACATGTTACTCTGAAATGACATGTCGGATTGGTTTGTTCGGTGTTCCGTTGCCTGAAATCAAAACCACGCATATATTTATAATGAACATAAACATCTACAACAGTGCTATGTTCATTGTAGGACTTACTGCTGATGAAAAAGTTCCATCTTCTGCATTCTTTGTCATCTTAATAACTGAGCTATGCTCTTCCTCGTGAAACTGCTTCCGTAGAGAAACATTGCCCGCCCTCCTATTTGGATCAACAAGTGTTTCCGATAACGATTTTCGACCAGAACCATGATGTTCAACTGTAGATGCCAAATTTTGCCTTCCAAAGGAATCAACTGAATGCTGGGAAGAGCCACTATTAAGTTGTGCGGCAACTGCGGCAGATAATGAGCGTTTTCCAGACAACAAATGTGAAGGAACTTTACTAGCAGCAGATTGCCTACTCATGGACGATTCATTCTTATCCATACTCATTACCTCAACCTGTAATACAACATTAACAGTCAAAGAGTACAACTTCACTGCATAAATAATAAATATGCTTTCAATCTCCAACCTGATTTGATGGTTCCTTTTTCAACCCTCCAAACGCAACAAGAAAATCCTTCTCTTTGTGCTGCACAAGCACCAGGCTGAATCCCTGAGTGAAAATAAAGTTTTTAGACAGGCAAACATGATAAGATCAAAGACTACAAAATTGTATATGCGAAGGAAGCCAGAAACCATATACGCTTAGCCACATCATGGATTAAAATTTTTAAGTCTTGCGTATGATGTTCCGTATAAACTCCACTAAATTAACACCTCAAGGAAAGTAAAAAAACAAAAGTAAGCAAAATGTTTTGATACAATACCAATAGCAAAATGAAATCCACATAAAATAAACTGTTCATTCAAAAATTACTTACAGCATAAGCTCATGTTTAAATCAACAAACGATTCTGATCAAAGAGGTTTCAACTAGAGATGCAACACTATAGATGCAACAAAAGAATTAGTGCCCTGGCATATGCTACTATATATGCAGAGGGGTCCAACAACACTCACCTTGTTGCTGGCGACGGAAGATGGGGATGCTGCAAAGGCCACAGACCACTCCATCATCAGAATATCGAAAATTAAAGTTTCTGAGTGTCCTGTAGACATAACAAGAAAAGGTTTTCAACAGAATGTGGCAGTATGGGAAAGGTGACAACATAGTAAACAGGAAATTTTGTCTATAAATTAATAATGAGAAAGTCAAAAATTTTGAAGACGGTCTCAAACACCAAAGAAAGGTTGCAACTAAAGAGGCGATACATTAACAAGTATGTAAGCATGAACTTAACGATGACAGATATGAAAATTCAATATAAAAGAAAAAGGCTAAACACCGATCCTTTTTCTTTTTCAGTTACAGTTGCAAACTATAAATAGCTAAAAGAATTACAAAGCATATGTTTCTTAGATCAGACGGCATACGTTTTTTCCTGCTACCACCCCCTGCTATGTACCATTTAGTTCCACATAAAACTCCACAGCAACAAGCCCTTGGAGATGGATGGAAACCTCGTATCTTTATCCTTGACCATACCATCTAGGGAAATATAAAATAAACAAAAATAAATCAATGTAACAGCTTTCATGAAGTTCACATTAGTTGGTACAAAATGATCAATATGGCAAAATTTAGAATGGACTTAAGCACCGTTTCGAAGTCAAGTGAATACAAGTCATTCAAAGTCCGGGACTTTGAAGTCCCTCCAAATATAAGAAGCATTTTATCGTCATAAAGAGCAGCCACATGATTGGATCTTGGAGATGGTCCTGTCCCTCTGCACGCACAAATTAACGCTAACTGAAAAATTAAAGGGCATCATCATCAACGAGGCCAGAGTTCAGCACATGAAAATCAACTCACGTGCAATTTAAAGGAAGCCATGTTAACGACTTCAGATCAAACATATGTAGATCATTTAACTTTTTCCTTTTAGCATCTTCACCTCCAAACAAAATTAAAACAGAGCTAGCCCTTACTACTGTATGACCACTGCGAGCGACCTGTAATGGATAAGTAATTTCTCTTAGGAAGAATGGATTTATTTTATGAAGTTGCTCCGTTCACACATACATTAAACAGTTGCACAACAGATAACAATATCTTACAGATTCAAACAAATGAACAAGGCAGTGATTTGATTATAATTACAACAGCTAATAAATCTTTGCTAAAAAATTTAAATAGAAAAAGTCAATGCAATATTTGTTGTGTAGTAATTATGTTACCGGTACATCTCCCTTTGCTTCCAAAAGAGACCAACATTCTGTTTCCACATCAAAGGCCCACACTTCGAAAGCCAGAAAAAGAATTGATTGGAGTGAGTCTGCATTATCTAGGAGAACCAAGTAATGGAAATATAAAGAGTGAGAAACACAAATACCAAACCTGAAATTCTATCACTTGCAGGATCAGTTTTTCCTCCAATTAGAAGTGCCTTCTTTCCCCATGAGACCTATGCCAGGCATACCAAGTAATTTAAGCGACATGTGTACCAGAAGTAAAGACCGACCTATAAATTATAAATTATGTTTCAGATAATGAAAAAACAGGCCATAGAAATATCCATGCAAACTGAAATGATACACTTCTCTTCATATTTTCATTCTATCAATGTCATTTAAAGCAACCAACTTTTATCAATGTTTCCTACAAGCAAAAATTGATAAGTTTATTGTTCCTTTTATTTATCGTCTCCTTGCAGATATTTCTCATAACCATCTACAAGGTTAGCTTATGTAAAATGCACCAAACTTTATCACAAACTGCAAAAATACACTACAAATAATATACGGAACAAATTTAGGTGAACATTGAAGAACAAATGGTGCAGTGATGCAGTAAAAGATTTACTGGTGAGAATATGCGAGAATACCAGACTATGGCCCTTGCAAGCAGGAATCTTCAGTGGCATGCTGCTCGGTGACAAGTAAAGCTTCGATGAAATTGTTGTCCAGGTAAACTGGTCAAAATTAAGGACCTGAAAAAGGAACAAGGAATGGCTTCAATAATACACGCCTCTACTCAAGAAAACATTCAAGAAATCCTCAATTAAAATCATCACACGCAAACAACACCTCTGAACAAGTAAATTTTCCAGTAAATCTAAAGTAAGATTTGTTTACCTGTACATCATCTAATAATCCATTGCCAGTTTCACCACCAACCACAATCATCTTGTTACCAATGACAGTTGCTGCATGCTAATCAAGCAAAAAAAGTAAAGTCACTTTTCTATGGCGCATATACATAAGAAGATAATCAGTATAATAGAAAAAGCTAATCATGTCAAACATTGAAACGCGGTGCGGGTTTATCCCCAGATATAGATAAAACCATCCAGTTCTCAGAGTTCACAGAACTAGAGCTATTTATCTCAGGTGGAGCAGATGAACAATGACAATCAGGCTCCTCAGAATGACTAGTAGCAGCAGCAACACCTTCACCCTATACAAAAATTAGGAAAGATTAACAGCTAATCACACTGCATAAAAACCCATCAATGCACGTCTACGAATCAAACAAATAAAAGCCTTACATTAGCATTGCTGGTCCTTTTTTGAGGTCTAGCAGGACTTCTAGTTACAAGTGAAGATTCTGAAAGTTGAACCTTCTTCACTCTGAAATCAAATTCAGAAACATTCCAGCATCACAGTTTGGTCTACCCATCAAACTAAAAACAAAATGCAAAATTATAAGAGAAACTGAATTGAACTGAACTTACCTGCCAAGCTTCATGCGTCTACCAGAGAAGCCAAACATTTTGTTGGAAAATTTACTTCAGACCCTCTGAATACCACAGTCGAAAGATTCCAATTTCTTTCAACAAAACCCTAAAATTTTCAGCAAATGTAGCAAAAAAGACATTATCAACAAATGCCCCCCCAAAAAAAGAGTGAAAACGATTACAACAGAAGCAAAAGAGGCATGGCAAGAAACAGAAGAAACGACAACCAAATGTAGATAATTACTGAGTTACAAACTTACCTATCAAAAAAGACATCTGACAGCAAAACAACAATGGACCCATGTTTGGTTACCGCTGAGAGAAAAAAAATTACAAACACTAAAAGGTAGAAGAAGAAAGATTCAACACAGAAAAATGAAAATGAAAAGTTGCAGAAAGAAAAAAGACCTGCAAGCTCTGGTCCTTGAGAAAGAAAAAAGGAAAAGCTGGGTAAGTGAAAAGAGCAGGTGCTTTCTATTAGTGAGCTGTTAATGGAGAGAGAGAAAGCTTAAGTTAATGGCATTTGTCGTCATTTGTTTTGTTTATGTGATGTGATTCTGTTTCTGGTTAGGATTTCAGGAGACATTTTTTTTCATATGTACTTTTAGTAAAGTTTGAAGATTTACCATGTTAATCAATTGAAAAAAAAACTTGTTAGAAAGCTAAAATGATGATTAAATTACATTGAAATCACTCATTAGGAAATCATTATATAACATAATCAAAAGGGATAATTTAATCATTTTCTTTGTTAGGCATAGGGATTAAGTATACTAAATAATTATGTAACTTTGTCTTTAATTAATAAAAACCACTATAATTTATGAAAAACGGTAGGAAATAAATAGGGGCACCAGCAGGATCACTCCAATCAAAAGCTAATAATATATCTGTTACATTAATTTCTCCATTCTCATCCACAAAAAGGAAAATTGTACTACCATTTTTGTATTTTATTTTTAGTTTCGTTAATTTTTCTTTTTAATCACCGTAAAATTTATTTTGTTTCTTACGCATCCATTTATTTAGTATTTTTCTTTGTCTTACAAAGGAAAAAACCTTGTATACAAGCTTGATTTTTTTCTTATAATAAATGGTTAAAGTATTAACAAAAAATTTATTATCAACTCCAAGTGAATTTTTCGTGTTCCAGCAGAAGAAAAGAATAATAATAGTAACAAAAATTGTAACTTTTTTATATATATATTTTTTTATCCTTTTGTTATCGTTAATTTAATTTTTACGAACTTTTTATTTGTCCACTAATATAAATTTAGTTGGACTTTTCACGGCTTTATCTTCAAATATTGGATGTATTCCTAATAATTTGGTATTATTTCCATATTTTAATTTTCTTGTAATTGAAATAAATAAAAGAATTAAATCCAAAAATAACAGGGAGAGAAGAGAAATGACCGTTGGATGAAGGAGAGATTTTGATTTGTTGAGAGAGTCGAGGCAACTTTCAGACAGGGAGGCTGAAGATCATTAAATGTGTGCGGAAGTGGGACCCATTCTAAGTTTGTCATAAAGTGCACACTTTCTCTGTGTTTTTTTTTTCTAATTTCTTTATTGGGACTTGAGCTGGGCAGAGTGTCAAATCTCTTGTCCTACGTGTCACATTTAAAAAAAAAAAAAAAAAAAAAGTTATGGCCACTTTTCTCTCGTTAAGGAGGATCTGTTTGGATTGGGTACGGAATGTCGTTAGTGAGGCCCATTCCAACCCAAACATAACCATGTATCTTAGTGTCTAACTTATGCAATTTTTGTAGGTTAAACTGTGATTTTTCCATTTAACATATTAGATTATTCATTAATTATAATTGCATATATTAATCTTTCGTTTACAAAGAAAATTAATAATTATTATCAAACTCAATTAAGAGAGTGTTACACGTTTTAATCATTCCTCATTTATATGCTTCAAGCTTTGACTTTCAAGTCATCACTTAACCCGACAATTATTATTATTAAGTCATCACTTAGCTCTACTGCCATTTTATGTTATTTAAAAAAATTTTGCTGTACTTTATATCTTGAGGTTTTTTTTTTTTTTTATCTGTTCATTAAATATCATTTTCAGAAGTTCTTGCTAAATCCGGGAATCATAATTTTTAAGGACATTAAATTTGAATAGGACATAAATATCCATCATTTATGGTCAAAATGTGTCATTAATCACATATTACAATCAAACTAACATTTGATTGGTTCCTCATTATGTGCTTAAGCACAGTTCTTTGATGGTTGTTGAATAAACCCTCAAATTCCACATGCCATATAGGTTTTTCAATTTCAGGGCCTAGAGAATGGGAAGTATGGCTATTCATCTATCAAACATCTTATAAGCAAATTCATTTGATCAATATGGATACTTTTGATTTTGTGAAGACTTGAATTTGTTAAGGTTAAATGCCTTAGTTTTAAGACCGTGACTATGTTATTCCTAACCATAGAAAAATGCACGTATAAGGCAAGTCTAGAATCTCAATATCAAACACTGGCTACAAAGCCTTATCCACTACAAAATCAAAATTAAGTTCTATACAATCATTCCTCATCGTAAGCAGCAGTAACCATGAGTTGACACGATGAACATATTAAAGCTTGTAATAAAGTTGGAGATAAAATAGGTGTTCTGATAATTATTTATGTAAAATAATTAATAAAATATATTTTCAATAATAATACCACTCCTCTCAATTTCTCTCTCCTCTTTATCCCCTGTCTTCTCAATCTTCTCCCTTTCTCTTTCATTCTATACACAGGAGAGGAGTCGATTTATCAACTAGGGATTACGAACAACAATAATTCATAATGCGAGATTAAATATTATGAAATTTAATTCGAGCATAGGATTGGGGTGAATCTCTAAGGAATTGCTCTATTCTTCTTATTACCGTTAATGGTGTTGATTGATGTATACAACTAATCAAATTCAGCTTCTGCCTTTGTTCAGGATGTCATCAACTCTGAAAGACTTATCTTCTCCAAACCCTACTGCCCGTAAGCACCAATTCCCTCCCTTTTTCATGTTTACATTCAAAATTGACATTACTTACTATGATTATTATGGAAATGAAACATATTATGAGATGAAATATTTCTAAATGTGCAATATTATTTCATGTATTTTTAAAAATAAAATGAGCATCTCACAAAAATTAGAAACTAATTATCAAAAATCAAATATAAGTTGGAAAACCACAAAGTTTATTAGCAACAAAACTATAGCGCATTACATAGCAAAAAGGACTAGTACCCTCTCTCTCCCTATATAACAAGCCTCAGTACATATCACTACATACCATGTAGTATATGTTATATTCATTTATTATCATAACTATATATGTAATTAAGGAAATTAAAAGTAATTAATTAGGGTTTAATTTTCAGACCCATAATGCGCCAGCCCTTCTAAGCATGGGGATTAAGGAACGATTAAGATGAAGAGCCATAATCTCATTAGCTCCGCCGACAAGTTCACCGCCGATGAAAACAGCAGGCAAAGTTGGA
This sequence comes from Euphorbia tirucalli, assembly GCA_039660915.1. Lineage (NCBI taxonomy): Eukaryota > Viridiplantae > Streptophyta > Magnoliopsida > Malpighiales > Euphorbiaceae > Euphorbia > Euphorbia tirucalli. Next base: position 65,463,483 of record CM077636.1, on the reverse strand, counting down.
CAGCCTAATCTTGAAAGTGTTTGTTCAATTTCTCTTCCTCTACTAATTTCATCCAACTCGTGTACCGACGGATTCACCCCAAAATCACACAGCAGAGTCTTGATGGCATGGCACATGCAGCACGTGCTCCTGCTGAATATCACCACTGGCCTTTCTGATACCAATTCTGTCACTCTCTCCATTTTTTTTTATCTTATGTTTTGATTAATTAATTCTTCAAATTAACAATGTGGAGACTGAAGAAGAAGAAGAAGAAGAAGAAGAAGAAATGGGAATTCTTTTTTTGGGTTGGGATGTGTGTTTTGGAGTTGATCAGGAGGGGTTTATATAGGGTTTTTTTTTTCTTTGGATGATAAAGAAGTTTCAGTGTGAAGCAAAATCGATGAGAATGTTCCAATTAGATATTTGGGTGGGTTCACAATTCCACTATTTGATAATTTTGTTCCATTCATGATAAGAAAATTTTTGTATATCTTATACGATGAAAGGTTTAAAAAAAAAAAAGCATATTGAGCCCTTACTTTTTCGATTTTCATCGAATAAGTAATTGATCTATCAATTAGACATACATCGAATAATCAATCAATTATAATTGCATATCTGAGCTCCTAGTTGATCATCAAACTGTCAATAACAAAAGTTAGTTCTGACTTCATCCATATATCATCTAAACTTTTAGGTCATTTAATTCGTCTACATGGTATCAACATCTCTTAGACCAAGTTATTTTTATCAAAGTCTGAAGATTACGAGTAATTTATTTGTATTTAATGTGTGCAAGTATGATTGATGAATTAATGGTTGAATATGTGAAAATGAAAGAGAGAGAGAGAGAGAGAGAGAGAGATGAAGAAGAATGTGTAATACGGTATCCTTTTTGTACGGTGACACATAAGTGGAACGATTGCAATTGGCCACATAAATATGTATATATCTCTCTATCTGATCTATCTAAACTAAAGTTGCTTTTCTTTTTGCGTTTCGATGTGAATTGGTAGGCATATAATTCTTTAAGTTGGATTTATCCATTTGGGACCCTTTCTTGATTGTTACATGATTCGCATCCAACTCAACCATCATATACCTATGTCTACGTTGTCTCCGCACCCATCAATTACTTAACTACCATTCTATATTTCTATTACCAACAACTTTTTTTCTTAATTTCAATCATATTATAAGACTAGTTTATATTTATCATTACAATAATTAATGTCCTATATAACAAATATGAGAGTAAGAAAATCATTCCAGCTTTCAAGATACTTTCGGAGATGGAGAGTAAAATCCAAATTTTAACATGATTATAAACCTCGAAATGAGTAACTATAACTACTAAAAGAAATTACATCTTACCTTTTTTTTTTGTAATTCTTGTTCTTAATACTAAATAAGATCCCAACCTAATCAACCACTGATCTTATGTAAGAATGAATATGGTTGCAACTCTACATTTTTATCTAATTCATCATTCTAATTATCCAAAATTTACTAGAAAAACTACATATACGAGTGGATATATTAATTTCAAGTTATTTTATGAGAAATGAAGACGTTATATATATATATGTTGGGTTGAAGATGAAGAGAAGGAGTGATGGCAGCAAGAAATAGTATTCAAGGGCGGCGCTTGGGAGGGGAGGGTCATGGAGGGGCGGTTAGAGATGGCAAAGCGACACGCGACCCGCCGACATGATACGAACCCAACACGGTTTTGTCAGGTTTGGGTTTAGCTTAGTAGGTCATGAGTCATTTTCAGGTCGACCCGAAAATGACACGTTAAATTTCAGGTCGTGTTTCAGGTCAACCTGATAATCCGAAAATGACCAAAAAAAATATTACAACTTTGCCCTTTAGGGTTTGAGAGTTCACACACATTAATTAAAACTCTTTTATCTCTTTCTCTTCTACCTATCTAGTCTAGCCACTCCTTTCCTTCCTTTCCTTGCCCGTCTTCTTCCTCCTCTCTGCTTGTTCATTTGCCGCCCATTTCTTTCCATTCTTCTTCTCTCCTAATCTCGTTCATCACTCACGCTCCTCCCCTGCTTCTTCTTTCCCGTCTCGAGCTTCGCTGATTTCGAGCTCCGCCGATCTCCTGCTTGTTCTTCTCGTCGATCCCCTGCTTGTTCTTCTCTCCTTCGTCATTGAAAGATTCTGCTTCAAAGAGGTAAGTTCTTGTTCTTCCCCTTCCTTTTGTTCAAATATTCTGATTATTTGATATGTGTTGTACACTTGTAACTTTCTATTGCTATATATGTGTTCTGTTTACTGTATATATTTGGTGAGCAAGGTAACTTTCTATTTAATGGATATATGTGTTGGATTTTCAGCTTCAATGGTTTGGATCCTTGAAATTTAGGCCTGTTCCGGTGCAAGAAAATTGTGATTTCTTGTTCTTCCCCTTCCTTTTGTTCAAATATTCTGTTTGTTTGATATGTGTTGTATTGTAACTTTCTATTACTGAAATTTTATGTTTGCTTTTCAGACTTGAACAAGGAAGAAAGGATTGAAGATATTATGAATTTGGACAAGGAAAAACATGCATTTGATTCTAGTTCTGTCAAAGTGGATTAATGGATTGTAATCTATGTTTTAGTTTAATGGATTGAAAAACTGATTGTTTAAGTTTTAAGTTCATTGGATTGTAAAACTTATGGTTTATGTTTAATTTGAATTTGATGGATTGTAGTTTATCAAGCTTAGAATGATTGAATCTGCTGTATAAAGATTTTTAGGTTTCTAAGTGATTTATTTGGTTTTTGGGTCACAGGTTGGGTCGGGTTAGCAAGTTGGGTCGTGTTGGGTCATGTTTTAATTAACCTGTTTAATGTTCTCGTATCGTGTCGTATTACCCATGTTTTTTAGCAGGTCGTGTTTGGGTTTGTAATTTTGACCCAAAAAAATTTCAGGTCGTGTTCGTGTTTGGGATTTTCGACACGAACCCGAAATTTTACCCAACCTGAACACGACCTGATGACACGAATTGCCACCCTTAGGGGCAGTTGACATCTTAGCCACCGGAAAACACCTTAAATAAGGGGTGTTTCCGGCGGCGGCAGCCCCTCCTCCAAAAGTTGGGGTGCTGTAATTGCCCCCCAATTTTTCGGGAAGAAGACAGGGCTGGGCTGTTTAATTTTTTTTATTAAAAAAAAAAAATTAAACAACCCAGCCCATTGGGTTTGGCTGTCTTTTTTCCATAAAAAAGATTTATTTATTTAAATTGTTTATATTATTTTTATATTGATTTATAATATATTTAAAAAATGTTAGTATATATTAATTAATGAAATTTTTTTTTTCTTTGTCCTTTTTTTAGAATAAAAAATTAAATGAGATGAATTTCTTGTTATTTTCAAATTTTCATATTGTATTGGAGGTTTTTTTTTATGCCATTGTCATATGTATTTTTATTGTTTGGTTTATATATTTGTAATTTTTAAATTCATAATATATATTTTCTAAAAATTGGGGTTTCATTTTTTGTAGTTATGATTATGATTAGTATCAATTAAAACATCATTTATATAGTTTGTTATTTAAAATTTATAAGTGTGGGTTATTATTTGATTTTTCTCTATCATTGTCTGCCGGTCCATCACCGTAATAACTTGCCGGTCGCTGTCTTTTTTTGTCTCTCAGTGCTCGGATTCTAGCTCTACCACTGACAGTAGTGTGGTTTTGAGATTCATATAATAGTGAAATGTAAAGAATAAATAATGTTGAATGGATATGGTGATGAAGTAAGATGATGATGTACTTGTAAATTCATTTGAGATTGAGGTCCCCAATTTTATCCCATTTCCTTTCCCCCCTTTTTTTCATTCACAGTTATACATTTTTTTGTTACCTAACCATGCAATTTTATATTTTCTTAACTATTAGCATTTTTTATATTATTTATTGAACAAAATTAAATGGGCTTTTTAAGTTAGATTGGACGGAAAATTTTCCTTCGAAGCCCAACTCTGCTTCGGCCCGATGCTGCATAAACTGGATGGGTTTGATAATGATTATCAATGAATCTATACTAGCTATATATATATATATATATATATATGGATAGAAAATTTGGAACATATGCTCAACAAATTAGCACAATTCTCTTGCCCAGGCCACCGTTGGTCTCATCAATATCCGGTGGTGGTGGCGGTGGCGGCGGCCGAAGTACAAATTTCCATGAGCACGAAAAAGTTACATGTGGTGATTGTGATTATGATGATGATGATTACTATAGTTGAGAAATTCATAATTCTTTTCCCCTTCTTTTTTTTTTTTTTTCAAATGATTATTAGCTATGTGTCACTGTATCATTGGCAACTTTCCAAATCAACATTTCTAAAACGAAAAAATTTATTTTACCCTTATCACACCACGTTACTTGTATGTCAAGTCAATAAAAACATAACATGTAATATATTTTAGGTCTAAAATTTATAAACTAGTTTGATTGATTTATATTTTAGGGTCTAAAATTTATTTAAATAATCAACTATTAAATGAATAATTAATTAATTACACGTAGTTAATTTTTTATTAGTTAGAATATGATTTCTTGTAATTTTATTAGCTTCGTATATAAATGATATGGTGCACATGGCATACAATAAAATTTCTCGTGTAATACACTACAAATGTAAAATGTAACTACAAAAAAATCAGGGGTGTCCAAGTTTTTTTTTTTTTAAAAAAAAAAGAAAAATAGACAAATTGAGATGTCTGACAAGTTAAACCAAAAGTTTCGAGTGCTAAACAGTGAAACTTTACAAATTAAATGGAGAAATTATGTATTAAGAGCCTGTTTGATTCTTCTATTTGCAAATGCTTTTGTTGTTCGACTCCAAATAGTAAATATTGAAGTGTTTGATTAGAATTGAGAAACAATCGTTAATTACTATTTCGAAATGGAAAGTATTACCTTCATCTCAATTTGATCGTATACTTTGAGCCTTTACGTAATTTAAGAAGATATAATTAAAATAATTATAATTTTTCTAATCTATCCTCTTTTACAGGGGTGTATTGAATTAAGACTTTTAATGACTTTTACATATTTTTAAAATCCAGAAGTATTCAATTAAGACTTTTTATGAGTCTTTAAAAGTCATCCGGTATTCAATTATGACTTTTTAAGAGTCTTTAAAAGTCATCAGGTATTCAATTATGACTTTTTAAGAGTCTTTAAAAGTCATCCTGTATTCAAAAAGTCATTAATAATTAATGAGAATGACTTTTATAGACTTTTTTTACAAAATATAACACAAAATTCTTAGAAAAAAGTCTTGCATTTGTGAGGCAGACTTTTTATGTTATAATTTGTCGCCAGCCCTTTCTTTACTCATAGTTCATCGTGAAATTAGTTTTCACCAGCTCTTTCTTTATTCATAGTTCCCGCCCTTTCTGTCTCTTCCATCTCTGCTTGATTCTTCTCTCTTTCTCCGTTGGATCGATCGTGCTTTCGAAAAAGCTTATTCTGCTGAGTATTCCAGTCGAAACAAGACCGTCGAATTTTCTAGGTGAAATCCCTAATCCCTCACCTGATCGATTTGAGTTTGGGAGTTAATTTATTAGTGATTGATTCATTCTTCTCGGTCTATCTATCTCTAAATTGAGTGTAACAGGATTACATATATGATGAATCTGTATGTGATTTTTATTTTTATTTTAATTTATGCACATGCCCAACTGGGCAACCTCTTGATTCTGCTTCAATTGTCATATTGTGTAATAAATTGGGGAACAGATGTCATATTGTGAATGGAGAGCTAGTATTGCTACTGACATGTGGAATAACGTTGAACATATGAATGATGATGGATATTAGAAATTTTATAGCTAAATTACAATTTTTTAATTAACATTATTACTCAATTTTTATGTTACTATTTCATATTTTATGTTTGGCGATTGTTGTGGTTATTTATGTGGTGTATTATCATTGCACACATGGAGATTATTATTTTTTTCTAGTAAGTCTATAAAAGTTTTTAAACGTCTATAAAAGTCTTTAAAAGTCTATAAAACTCTATAAAATAAACTTTTTAAAAATCATCAATACTTTTAAAAATTCTCTGCAAGTTATTAAAAGTCACTGAAAGTCATTAAAGTCTATAAAAGTCATTCACTAAAAAAAGTCTATAAAAGTCTTAATCGAATACCACCCCCTTAATGTCTTAATATAATGTCTTAATATAAGTGGTTGAATATTAAATTATTACAATTTCTAATTGAATTTGCGTTGGATTGGTATGATTAATATTTATAATCTCAAGATAAATATTAAAGTATTTTGTTGATTATCATGTATAATAAATAATGTATAATAAGAAAATTGGAATCTAACTTAATTTTTTATAAAAGGAAAATCTATGTATCAAAAGTGCTAAAATAGTACTTATTGTGAAAATTTATTAGCAAACAGTAATCAACAAACAGTATTAGTAAAATAATATACAATAAACAACAACAATGTGGATTTTTTAAGGCTTATTAAGCCGTTATTTAAAGGGTATTTTATATAAATACATAACTTTTGGTACCATATAACATTTTTACCTCAAAAGGAAAAGTTTGCATAAATACCTTAAAAACTTTTCAAAATTTCAAAAATACCTAAAACAAAAATTATCATTTTTATGTGATTCATTCACAAACTAAACAACAAAACACAAATCAAAATCTCCAAAATACCTTTTCTACTTTGTCCACGTTTCTCTCTCATCTTTTTATAATTTTTAATTTAATTTCGCAGTTATCTCTCAATCCGTTTATTTTTTTGTCATGCGACTTTAGAAAGTTTTTTTTTATTTTTTATTTTATCTTCGAAACAAAGTCCATATATATATACTTTTTCCGACATATTTTTTTCACTAAAGTATAAGTAATTATGCCTTTGTATATTTAGGTATAATTAAGGTATAACTAAAGTATAATAACTGTAATAGTGTATCTTAAGGCATAACTAAAGTATAATTAAGGAATAACTAAGGTATAATCACTGTAATAGTATATTTTAAGATATAATTACGGTATAACTAAGGTATAATTACTGTAATAGTGTATCTTAAGGTATAATTAAGGTATCACAAAGGCACAATCACTATTATACTGTATCTTAAGGTATAATTAATGTATAAGTAAGGTATAATCAATGTAATAATGTATCTTAGGGTATAAATAGTGTATAAATAAGGAATAACTAAGGTATAATCACTAGAATAGTGTATCTTAAGGTATAATTGAGGTATAATCAATGTAATAGTGTATCTTAATGTATAAATAGTGTATAGTAATGTATAAGTAGTGTATAAAGAAAGTATAACAATGTATACTAAGTGTATAAACAGTGTATAACAATTTATAACGGTGTATAACAATGCATAAACAATGTATAATAATATATAAGAAGGTATAACAATATATAACAAGTGTGTAAATAGTGTATAACAATGTATAAAGAGTATATAAACATTGTATAAACAGTGTATAAAGTGTATAAATAATGTATAAATAATGTATAATAATATATAAGAAGTGTATAATAATATATGACAGTGTATAAGAAGTGTATAAACAGTGTATAACAATGTATAACAGTGTATAAAGAGTGTATAACAATGTATAATAAGTGTATAAACGTATAACATTGTATAAGAAATGTATAATGTATAACAATGTATAAGTAGTGTATAAACAATGTATAAGCAATGTATAACAGTGTATAAGAAGTGTATAAACAGTGTATAACAATGTATAACAGTGTATAAGCAATGTATAAACAATGTATAAATAGTTTATAATGTATAAACAATGTATAAATAATTTATATAAACAATGTATAACAGTGTATAAGAAGTGTATAAATAGTGTATAACAATATATAAATAGTGTATAAACAATGTATAACAGTGTATAAATAATGTATAAACAGTGTATAAATCATGTATAAACAATGTCTAATGTATAAACAATGTATAAATAATGTATAAACAATATATACCAGTGTATAAACAATGTATAATAGTGTATAAATAATGTATAAACAATGTATAAACAGTGTATAAAGAGTGTATAACAATGTATAATAAGTGTATATACATATAACATTGTATAAGAAATGTATAATGTATAACAATGTATAAGTTGTGTATAAACAATGTATAAGCAATGTATAACATTATATAAGAAGTATATAAACAGTGTATAACAATGTATAACAGTGTATAAACAGTGTATAATGTATAAACAATGTATATAAATAATGTATAAGCAATGTATAATAGTGTATAAGAAGTGCATAAAAAGTGTATAACAATGTATAACAGTGTATAAACAATGTATAAATAATGTATAACCAGTGTATAATGTATAAACAGTGTATAATAAATTTATAAATAATGTACAAACAGTGTATAAGAAGTGTATAAACAATGTACAAACAGTGTATAAACACTGTATAAATAGTGTATAACAATATATAAGAAGTGTATAAACAATGTATAACTGTGTACAAGAAGATATCATCTTGGACCAGACAATTCTACAGCATGTAGGTTCTCAGATGGAGCCAAATCTATCTCTTGTCGTACCACCTCTACCATTTGCCACTCCTCCCATCTTTCTACCAGTCCATCACCTTCAAGCATTCTCACAACCTCCAACATAGCAATGGTACTTGAATCAGTTGTTCTACTTCAAAGGTGAAACTACTATGTAATCCAAAGGTTCAAGTGATGCAAGGACCTACAACGGTATATATAGCTTCTGTTACATTAGAGCATTGAAGCCACAACAATAACTGATTAGAGTCTCAAAGCCACAACAATATCTGACAAGTGACAAGGTTTATCCTATATATTGCTTTCTACAATAAGGTATCAGTATAACACTAGCTATCATGCTATTTAGTACTCACCCTATTCCAACTCTGTTTCCCAATAATTGAGTTCATAGATGACAGTGATTGGATGCAAAAGCCCAGGTGGGTTAAAGTGGTAACAATGAAGCTACAAAAATGAAGCACCAAATAGCTTATTTCAGAACAACAAAGAAGTGCAACACTGAAATTTGTAATACTCCATGGTGCTAATTTATCAGGTATCAACGATTCCAAAAGTAATATAAGACAAATTATACAACTGTATGGAACCAACATAATTTGTCTGCGAAGGAGACTGTACAAAAAAACAGGCTTCCATTGCTGCATCCTAAAACCAAAGAAATTAAAGGCTACACTTGATCCTCTCCAAACAACACTACAGCCTTCACCATGGCCAAGTTAACAATTTCATTTTCCTACGGAAAGCCAACAAAATTAATGCAGAGATCAAGAATTGAACAAAAAATCCATTACCAAGCAAGCAGTCACCAGTTGAGTAAGCCTCACAACTGATGCAGGAAAGATTGAGAAGAATGAATGCATTAAATACAAAATTTGCCAGGAGCACAATGGTGGCATACGAACCCAGCAGCAAGTCAAGGACTCGATTAGCATTTTCTCCATCAATAAAATTCTGACTGAAACCTTCTGATTTTAGTTTTTCTAGCGAAAACTCTGTCCAACATTGTAGACCAACAAAGCTTAAAGCTGTACACACGGTTGAAATTGCTACATATCCTGTAACCATTGTTGATACAAAGAACCTCTTGAACATCCAGTACGCAGCTCAACACTACATTAGCATAACTCCTTCCAACAATGATTTCTAGTTGGCATCAACGTGCAGATGGGCAGACATGCCAAGCTCACTGAAAAAAGAGAATATAAAAGAACTAATTAATCATCTAACGCTCCTATCATCATCTGTAGTAAAGACAGATACAGTGAAAATAAGGATCAGCGAAAATTGCATAATTCTATACGTGATGACAACGAAAATTTAAGAAATAAGTACAATTGCAATGTAAATGTCGAATTACCTACTGAATTGACGGCAATTCTGAACTTCTAGTAATCGAACATAATCTAAAATCAACGAGAAATCAGGATCAATTGAGATACCGAGCCAGAATTTATTAGAATAAAGTCAATTCCAAACATTCAAAACTGATGCAGTCACCAGCTCCTGTAAGCCTCACAACTGATGCAGGAACTGCGGGAAACCAATTGAGTAACATCACCAGAATCAGTTTTTCCAACTACTAACATATAATGCCCAGAACTGTTCATATGCATAACTGAAAGTGCAAGAACAATCACATACCCCTGAGCAAAGATGCTCTTTCGAACTCTCTGGTCATTTGTAAAAGGACTGTACCAGAAAGCACTACAATAAAGCCGCATATTTCAGATATAATGCTACCCATGCTTTGACCATCCCAATCCTGAGATATATTTCACCATTCTTAATTTCAGATCAGAGCCGTAAAAATTTCTCTAATTTAGGAACATTGATCTCAAATCTCCTGACTGAGTTCTGAGTTTCCAGCATGATTTCGATTTTCTTGAGAACCAAACAGAAAACCAAAAATTTTAAGAAAATAAATAAAGAAATAAATAAAACCAAAAACAACTACAGATCTGAGAGTGCGAAAGTTAGAAGAGAAAAAGGGGATACCAGATCTGAGTAGTGGTGGAAGAACGGAGGTGGTGGCCGACGAGTGAAGACTGAAGAGAGTGGTGAGGTTAGCGTTGGACTTTGGAGTGAAACACTCAAGACTGCGTATCAATTCAATTAGAAAAAGGAAAAGAAACACAGAATTGCAGGTGAAAAGAGAAGAAGAAGATGAAAAAAAACTTAAAAAAGAAAAACATAAGTATTTAAAGTAATGAATAAAAGAATTAAAAAAAAACGTAATTTAGTAAATAGTTAAAGGTATGGCTTGAAAGTAAACTTATTTTTTGGTGTAAAACTGATAATTTCCCTTATTTAAATGTTATCGATCGGCTGCTTTGAAGATTAGAATAAGTTTCAAAAAAACCAACAATAGATCAAAGATTGATTAAAGTTTGAAAATATATGGTAATTTTAATTATTAATTGAAAAGATAAATACAGATAAAGAATTGAATTATTCATTATTGTGGATTCAAATAGATTAAGCATTATATGGCATATTAAGAATAAAATCAAAGATTTTCTCTTTAAATCTGGGCAACTAATTAAGTTGTTAACTAGTAATTCCCTGTCTCATCATCGTGGAAATGAAACCCTTTCAGACCCATAAACCGGCCCGGGTTTACAGGGTAGCGGTTCGATTGGGAAAAGTGACCATTTTGGGTGATTTGAAGCACAACCGAACCAGCTTCGTTTCTAAGATGAGCCGGATCGAATTGGTTAGTTCAGTCCGGTTTTGAAAACTATGGGGATGATATAGATTAGACATTGGGAGTGGAATCTAATTCTGATGCAAGAGAAGAGAATGTGAGGGAGGGGATAAGATCCTGATATGAAGGTGGACTGGTGATGACGATCCACTCCACAAAAGAATGTCAACTTTTTCAGCTGAATTTGATAAACATCAGCCACTACGTGTCCTAGCATCCCCTATTTCCTTTCTTTTTTCAGATTATTATTATTATTATTATTGAATGTTCCTCAATATATATATTCTGATCTTTTCTCATTTAAAAAAAAAAAAAAGCAAAGAACAAATTTCTTGTTCTTTGGCTTTGCCGCATCCCAACCTTTTCCTGATACCAAAAACATGCAGAATACGCCTATACATAGAGCTCCATCCTATATTCAAAAAAAGTACATTAAAAATTATTCCATCCAATTTAATTAACAAATTAAGCTAATGATTAATTATTCTTATATATTAGTTAATCTTCTTGTTTCAGGTATTGGGTTCCTTCTTAATTATTCTGAAAGTAGTAATTTTTAATTTTTTTTTTTTTTAATGGATATTTAAAAGGACATGATGTCTGATCATGTCGGTGTTAAACACGTGGGGGAATATATATATATACAGAATTTTTTTCTTTTTTAAATTTTGCTTTATGTTGATCTTGACAAATGAACAATATTGATATTAATTTGCATATATCATCCATTTGTAAAGTAATTAATACTTTTTCTTTTTTTATATACAGTACTAATTCATCAATTAAAGATCAGTTTGGGATTGCTATTAATGAAAGTGTTTTTCCCCACAGTTAAATTTCATTGCTTTCTTTAAAAGTAGTTTTGAGTGTTTTTCCAATGGTTTCCTGAATACAATCTGACTTTTACCAATTGTGCATTTGATGTTACTTTCCACAGTTCCAAAAACAGTTTTCAACCACCTTACTTTGGCTGAAAGCTTTCCGCAGCCCCAAACATAACCTAAGTCTATTGATCTAGTTGGAGATCAACATAGAGAATTCCGATAGTACTAGGTATATGCGTTTGATTAATTACATAGGTGCAGTAGCTTCAATGTATGGAGTGATTGAAATCCCCCATTTCGAGGTTATTCTGATTAATGGATGAAGTTAGTTCAAATGAGGAAGAATATTTATGATTACACTTAAAATTATATTATTTATATATAAAACCCAAAGAAAGAAAGAGAAAATTGCATCTGTCAATTGTCATAATCCAATTTAACATTACGAAGTTGATCCAAAGTTGACATTCCCCAGCAAAGTAAACATTAATTAATTAGTTAATTAGTTTATCGAGAATATATCCACGCCCACATGCATATATATGCTACTAATCTGTCCACAAAAAGTAAACAATACCGTACAATTTGTCACCAAAAAAAAATAATAATAATAATAATTAGAAAATTTTCTCAAACTTTCGGCTGCGTCTTCCTTCTTATCCATATGTATAAATCAACAGTCTTTTAGATTCGGTTGGGCAACCACACAAGTCCCTTTCATTTCTGTTATAAACACCATCATTTCTGCTGCTGCTGTCATAAATCTTTTTTTTTTCTTTTATGACCTAAAAATTTAATTCAATTAATAAATAAGGTTTAGAAACAATTTCACCAAATATCCTCTTACACATTATCGTGAAAATTTCTTTTGAATTTGAAGCGTGGATAATATAAATTCATGTTAAAATTCTAATAATATAAGGTATTTAGGATCTGATTTCTTAATTTGTAGATCTAAAAAGTTCTGATATCATGTTATGAAAACATTTGATCCAAAAGGTTAGCTTGGTATGTGAGACCTAATAAAAGTTTTTACTGTCACGTGCCTCTCACAAGTGCGACTATAAAAAATGTGAAACTTGACCATTTATAAAAAAAAAGAAAAAAATCTAGTAAAAAAACTATTGTAAAAAAAATATTCGAAATTTGTTGGAATATGTAAATCAATGACAACAAAATCATATCAATTATCCTTATTGATACATACAATTATAATTTTATAGCAACAACGTATAACAATTATTTTCTTACTACCGAAAGTTATATATATTGCAACTTTTATATGTTTGTCTGCATCATTTTTTTTTTTTTTTTTGGTAAACCACTAGTATCCTTACTAAAATAATAGGTTCCTCACCCTTTGTTGCAATTATATTTAGTAAAATTCGAATCGGAGTCTCTTCCTACAAATTCGGTCTACATTGTCAACTTAGCTACAATCCATAAGTTTTAGTCGTCAAAATCTTGTAGTGGGTCAAGCTAGCTTAATCTAGTATTTATTCTTCAATACTAATTAAAACATTAAAAAAAAAAAAAAAAAAAAAAAAACATAGAGCATCAATCCAATATGTCTACCATCTCTAAGGAACATTTCACCTTTAATGTTTCATGTATTTTCTAATTGTTTCTTTTTGCTTGAATAATATTCAACGCAATAATTAAATATACAATAGTTGTCATATGTTAATTGTTTGCCCCTTTCTTTCTGGCCATATAAATAGAAACCTCAAAGACTTCAAATCACCATTCTACAACTTAGGTGTGTGTGTGTAGAGTTTGGTTAATTAAACATAAAAAAAAAAAAAAAAATTAATAGTAATGGATAGAGTAGCAAAACTGGGATCACAAAAGGCAGTGGTGATATTCAGCAAGAGTACATGCTGCATGTGCCATGCAATCAAGAGGCTATTTTATGAGCAAGGAGTGAGCCCAGCAATATATGAGATAGATGAAGATAGCAGAGGGAAAGAAATGGAATGGGCATTAATGAGACTTGGTTGTAACCCTTCAGTTCCAGCTGTTTTCGTTGGTGGCAAATTTGTTGGATCTGCTAATACTGTTATGACTCTTCATGTTAACGGCTCTTTGAAGAAATTGCTCCGGGAAGCTGGTGCTTTGTGGCTTTAGCCTTCTCTTTTTCCTTTTCGTGTTTTTTTCTTTTAACAACGGTCTCGCGGCTAGTTTAACTTGCACGATGTTATGAATCAATACATGAGAAATAAATTATAGAGTTATTCTGTAATTATTTCTTCTGTAATTGTATATATTCGGCTCTAAAAACCTTTTTGCTTCTATGCTATCACATTTTTACCTTTTTGTCTATTGATCGATATATGACCGTTGGCTAAATCTAGTGCGTTACTAAATAACATTGTTAAAGAAAATGATGGAATAGGTTTCTTTCCTCAATTTGGATCCTTTTAGCTTATTTGAATAGCTCAAAATCAATATGGATATAACAATCATAAGACAGGATAAAAGGGTAAATTAAAATTTAATAATACACGAGTAAAAAGGTCTTTAAGCTGTTGACTTAGATTGTGTCATTGGCTTCACTCAGTACAAAAAAAAAAAGTTTTAAAGTTAATATAACAACTAATGTTAAAAAATTATTGCTATATATTAAATCAATTCCATGATTAAGAATCAAATCAATTCTATGTAAAAAAAAAAAAAATTCAAACTCAAATCTAGCTTAAAATTACATTGTACGGATTTACATGGACTAACGTTTTGTATGCATATATTAATTGATTGCAAGATCTAATCTTTGTACAAGATTAATTAGAGGACAAAATAATATGAACTGTTCATTAATTATAATATTGAAGTTGAAATTTGGTATTGGTTATAAGAAATTACTAATATATATATATTGTAAATTATGTATTAAAAGAAATAAAATGTTTAAAGATGCATGGTGAAGCCATGTAGAATAGAAGGGTCATTTTTGGAGTGATTAAACAGGTGAAATTCGATAAGGATTAGGTGTCGTAAGCTGAAAAAGGGAATGAAAGTGTCATTTCGTTAAATTGGATATATTCTTCTATTATATAAAATCTCCACTTTTCTCTCACTTTATATTCTTTTTATTATGTGTGTGTATATATATATATATATATATATATATATATATATATATATATATATATATATATATATATATATATATATGACCTTTGGATTTTTTGTGAGGTCACAAAAATATTATTTAATATTTTTCTGAAAATTAAAACTTCTTTTTTTTTTTGAATGAATCATTAATTCAATTTAAATCAGCTTGCAGTACACTAGCAAGAAATTGAGGTGGTTCATTAAACCAAACCTCATTCAGCCCATAATAATTTTATTTTGGTGCATCAGGCTATAAATTTACTAGGAAAAAAAAAAAAATCTTTGCGTGATCTTAAATAGATTATTATCTTTTTTATAAAGTGAAAAGGCAAAAAAAAGAAAAAAAAAAAAATCAAATCGAATGTAGATACTCATTTTTATAAATCATAGCTAGCTAGATATCCTCATTAGCGATATTGTTCGGGCTAATTACAGTTAAGCTACCATCTTTTCTTGCTAACGTAATTGGTGTGATTCGAATCTAAATTCCCTCCTACAAATTTAACATACATTCAATTGAACTAAGTACAACGCATAAATTTCAAATTTAAATACTCATGGTTCTCTTTCAAGACTTTTGTAGAGAAAATACTAAGCAAATTGATCACAAGAAAATAAATTATATTTAAAAAGAAATTAGACACACTCTTTGGTTAATTATAAAAAAACTAATGTATATTTTTTAATTATATATTAAAAGCCATTGGCATCAATATTCATTTTATATATATATACACACACGGAGTTTGTATTATACATCATGAAATATACTATTATTAGAGAGAAAAATAATTGAACAAACTAAGAAATATAAATCCAAGACAAAAAAATATAATACTTAATTATATATAAAGATTTATCAATATGTCTTTTTTATATAATTATATGTATATATACACATAAATATATTTACGGACATATTAAAAAAAAAAAAAAAAATAGAGATAGATGGACGATGAAAGGCTGAAAGAAAAATGACCAATCAATATTTCAGAATTTTCATGTTTTTGTTATATATATATCCACAAAAAGTTGCTATAATAAAGATATCAATCATCACCGTATTCTTCAAATTTCCATGTGCTCTTATATTCATTTTGTATACTTATTTATTAACAATCCATATATATAACCACACTAATATATATATATATATATTCGTTTATGACATTTACAAGACTTGAACACCTTGCTTAAGGAAAAGTGACTCATGATTATGATTACTCTTGTGTTTGTATTCCTAGAATATATATATATACTTTTTGTAAAAAGAAAAGAAAAGAAAAGAAAGTTAGATAAGCAAATATTCATCCTGTCTAATGTAGTATGGTGAAGTGATGGAATTTATTATACTTTATCATAAAAAAAAAAAAATAAATAAATAAAGCAATGACATATTCAGCATCACTAAAATACCTTTGACGTGCTACTACTACTTCTATATTAATAATAAATAATGATAATAACAATAATAATAAGAGTTCAAAATATTGTTTTCTTTTGATAACGCAACACTTTAAACACATTATTGTTGTTGTTGTTAGAAAATTAAATACAAGTCTAAAGAGAAACCTTCAGCCATAGTTTCATAATTGTTAATAGAGTCTGAATAACTTATAACAAGTTTATTCATATAATATATGGTTGGTTATTCATTAGGGTTTGAGCTTTCTTAAGTTTTTAAATTTTTACTATTATTGAGTAATTATTTATTCAGTGTGGCCAAAAATAGTTGTTATATGGTTTTACTCATTTTAAATAAATAAAGTGGTCCAAGTGGGTGAAAGTAAATCAAAATTATATCCCACTTATTTATTTATTGGACTTAATTATTTAAAATGTTGTGTCCTTTTGGTGAACGGTTACGTTAAACCATTATGTTGTTTCAGTGAAAGCTGTGTTGAACCATTGTGTTCTTTCGGTGAAATGTTATGTTGAATCATTATGTTTGTTCATAAATAATTGTGTCTCTTAATAGTACTTGCTGGAGGACTCTATAAAAAGAGTTGAGTCCCTATAACTAACACATAAATTTCTATGTATTCTTAACCATCAAATATCTCATAAGGAATTCTGGTGTTGGTTTTATGAAAAAGATTTCATCAATCAAGTGGAAGTAACGACTCTATTAACGATCCTGTAACTATGGCTGAAGGTATGTCTTAAGACTTGTATTTAATATTCCTAACAATTTTTGTTATATAAAAATTTAATTTTAATTAAATTACTTTAGTGTCTTCCCGTATTTTCATAAACTAATCAATTTTTTATGTCCTTATTGAATGTAATTGATGAGGATATTATGTCTATTTGATATGTGTTTAAAGGGAAAATTGTTGGAAATGCCCTAGTCCCAAGGCATTGGTCCTTGTGTTTGTATAATACATTTGTACATTAATGTAAACTTTATGTATTATACAATTTGTGTCAAGGAGATAAAGGCATTAATCTATTTATTATATGTCTTGTGCTATATTTTAAATAGAGTATCCAATGGACATATCCATACCCATGTTGTCAAATGTCATGCACTTGGCAGTAAGACTATGGATAGGGAAAACGATATGGCCATAAAGTTATCCGTAGTCTGCTCCAATCATGGGAATGAATGGAAACCGATCAATTCAGTGTTTGCCACATCAGCATGTGTGCTGACGTGGTACTCTGTGATTGGCCCGGAGTAGTTATTTCCGGTGCATAGTAGAAATTCTCTTTTAAAGGGGGGAAAATACCAAAAGTGATGGAAGCACCTCAAAATGGAATAAAGTAAAAATAATATATAGAGAAGATAAAATTAACTTCTAGAAATTTAAATAGTTACTATTATAATCAGTCAAATATTTATGAAGGTTTACATTACTTTCCTTGTCTTGATAGATAGATAATAAGTAAATCCTTTAATCTTTAACTCCAGAACCTACATATTATAATAATTATTATGGGATATTTAATTCTACTAGGTAGGGGTGGCAATGGGGTGGGGATTACCTGAAAACCTTGGGGATCCGAACCGGCGGGCGTGGGGAATAACCGATATTATCCCCCACGGGGATGGGGGTGGGGATTTTTTTACCCTCAATACTTAAACGGGCGTGGGCGCGGGGAGTACTATCCCCGCCCCGCTCCCGAATAAATCCCCGTATAAAACCCGTATACATACATACATATATATATATATATATATATATATAAAGAAAGGTTAAGTAATTCCTAATTAAACCAAGCTAATTATCGCCAAAAAATCATGAGTTATCGCCGACTTACTAAGTTCAAAGAGATGGAGAAATATGCAGCTTTGAACAATTTGTTGCTGCTTCTGAACAATCTATTGAAAATGTTGGGGTTGAACTTGATCATTATTTGGAGAAGCGTTTGTTGCCAAGGAAAGAAGAATTTGATTTACTTGGTCGGTGGAAAAATTGCTTCAAGTTCTCTATGTTGCGATTAATTGCTCGGGATATTTTTGCAATTCCTATGTCAACTGTGGCTTCAGAGTCAGCTTTTAGTACAGGTGGTAGAGTTATAAGTGAGTCTCGTAGCAGTCTTAATTCTAAGACGGTAGAAGCATTGATGTGCACTCAAAGTTGGTTAGAAGTTGAAGTAAAATGTATTATACTTATAAATGGTTACTTATTAATTTACTTTACTTCAAAGTTATGTATTAAATGTTTTAATATAATAAATACTTGTATTTTTAGATTCTAAATTATTTATGGATTCATTGTTGTGGAACATGAACAAAGATATGGATGTTTTTCAGGTAGTTTTTAACTTTTGATATTTAGTTTTTTTATTTATTATTCTATGCATCTAATATTTGCTTTTATTCTTATAGGATGATGAAAATACGAATCACAACAAAACAACAAAACCAAGTCTTAGATCTTAAATGATTGGACTTCAATTTCATGTTGTTCAAAGAAAGTTCACTTGGAACTTAAATATTTGTAATATTGGATATATTTTGTACTTTGAATATTTAATGTTAAACCACATTTGTAATGTGGTAGAATTTGTATTTTGGTAATTGAATGTTAAAATGGTTATTAAAATAATATTCATTTATTTTATTTATTGGATATGGGCGGGCGGGGATTCACCGAAACCCATAGGCACCCGCGCGGGGCGGGGATTGAGATGAAAAAATTCCCGAAATGTTAAATGGAGAATCACCGAAACCGCCTCCACAATCATTAGGGACGGAGTGGGGAATGCACCCCCGCACCCACACCCGCACCGTTGCCACCCCTACTACTAGGGGTGGGCATTGACCGGTTTGGTTCAAAAATAGAACCGAACCAAAAAAATGTATTTTACAAACCAATCCGATTTAAACTAAATTTTGGTTCGGTTCTATTTAAACCAAATCGGTTCGGTTTGGTTTGGACTAGGTCGAACCAAAAACATTAACTTTTTAAAAAAATCAAAATAAAAATTTTATATAAGTAGTTTGTTTTTTTTTACCAAAAACATTAACTTTTTAAAAAAATCAAAATAAAAATTTTATATAAGTAGTTTGTTTTTTTTTTAAAAAAAAAAAGAAGAAATACAAAAAAAATAACTTAAAAAATCAGTAATACTAAATAATACTATTACATCACAATAAAATACTAAAATTCTCTACTCTTTTTTTTTTCAACTCTCACGTTTTAATAACTATAAATTAGAATCTAAAAATCACAATATAAAAATATAAAGGAATATAATGTCTAAAATTCACTACAATTAGTATATTAATTTTATAATTAATTTTAGTATTTTACCAACTATTTGGTTTTTTGGTTTTGAACCGAACCAAACCAAAATCCAAACTTCTTAATAACTTAAAACCAAACTGAACCAAACTATAAAATGGATCGGTTTGGATTTTTCGGTTTTGGACACCGGTTCGGTTTTGCTCACCCCTAAATTCTACTCTTTTTTTATTAATTATTTCTTCTGAATTTCTATATTTAAATTTTTTTGAAGGAATCTATATTGATTATTTTTTTGAAATGGCTATACTGAAATTCAGATTGCTTTGTCTTCCAAATAATTCAATATATGTCGGAAATCATAATAAATAAAATTATTATTAATAGCAATAACTGGCAGGCAAACATATTTGTTGGACCTAACTATTATAGGCCCAGCGGTCCAAACCCACTCCGCGTTGTACAGACTCAACTTATGATTATTTTTCATTTGACAATAATGTGACAAAATAGTATTAATTTATTTTTGGAATGAATGAAATGTAAATAAATGTTATTTTACTCATTTTCATATATTTGGTCCTTTAAACATAACGTTCGAGATTACAACTATATAAAGTTTATCCATCAAGTAGACAATTACAGTTGTATATGGTCCACGAGAATAAAACAACCAAATGCATATTTACTCGATCAATTGGCTATGAATTCATTTACGCTTATGATCTTGTGAGTATAACGATGATTTTTTTAGCTATTTTCAACAAATAATACCTTTTAAGTAAGTATGGATGCATACAAATTTAAAAAAGGATACTTGATACAGAACTGGCAGCGGACAAGTTCCTGGATCGAGAATCAAGAAAGAATATAAATCGTAAGCCCAAGAGAATAAATAAGTAATTTTAATTTCAATAAATCTGTAATCGGACATAACTTTTCGTGTAGGAGTCCGATTGTCTATTATAATATGTTTCCGGAATTTGTTTTTCGAGCTCTATAAGGGCTGTTACAGGTTTGCTGTAATATGTCTTGTTTGGGCACAAAAAAACGTTGTTTAGGGCTTTATCCGATAGTTTTAAGTTTTGGGTATTTTTGTAATTTTCTTTTTTTTTTTTCCTTGTTAGGTTTGGACTATACCTTATATTAGGTTTTAGTTTTCCTCTTGTAAGACAGTTTTTCGAATTACTCAATAATACAGAAGACTTTCATTTTGAATTTTCACAATTTCCGGTTTTAGGGATTAATCGTTGATTGATTCCGTTTTTCACGCGAATTTCCTGTGTCGATACTACTGTGTTATTTTTTAGAAGTCGAATATTAATTGCATACAATTATTTACTAAATAATTTATAATTTATGGTTTATCTTGGACGGAGAGTAACACTAATTTTAGGAGTTGAACAAGGAATTACAACATAATATATGGTGATGATAATAATGCTTTTTTCCCCTAATTGATGATTGATAAAAATAAAATATTATAGCCAATAATCTTCATGGACGGCTTGATTTATTTGGAGGAAAGTTCTAGATTAAAAAATAACGGTTAATCAGTTGGTCAACGATCTTTGAACAAAGGTCAGTTTGCCACGTGTTTGATATTCTGCGGCTTGGACGGTGGTCAATTCAATCTTCCGTTTGACCACGGAATTCCTGCTTGTTTTATTGAAAATGAGCCTAATTATATAATTATATCTTAAATTCTTTGTTAGTGCTTGTTACTACTACTAATTCTTTGGAGATAATACAAAATATATCCTAATTAATCATCGTTTAACTAATTGGATTCAGAAGTCAAATACAATAACATATAGAAATTTAAATGAAACTATTTTTTTATAACTTTATTTTTAATTGAGCTATATGTAAATATAGCTCTATAAGACAAAAATATATAATTTATAATTATCAGTAGAATAGTTTTCTTTTTTTTTCTTTTTTTTTTTTTTTCCTTTGCAACTTTCCAATTAATTTATGTATCTAATTATTAGAAGGTTTATAATACATATATAGCTAAACTTATAGTTTTGAAAATGTAAATAATTAAGAAAAGTATCATTTTAACTTGGTAAATCACATCTTGAGGCCTCTAAACTTTTATTGAATTTGTAATTGGCACCATGATCAATTTTTTGAATACATTGAGTACATGATTTTTTTGTTTTAATAGTATTAGCCTCAAGCTCGACATTTTTTTTTTCTCTTGTGCGTTATAGTATCCGTTCACTAACATGTGACACAATTTTTGAAAAAAATAGAATACTTCATAGTTGATTGGAGGGATCAGGATCATACTTTCTATATAGTTCTATGATAACTACAGATGTAAATCATACCTTCAATTTAATCTCACGTGTCTGCGAAAATTGTGTCACGTGTCAGTGAATAAATACTATAGCCCACGGGAGAAAAAAGTATCGAGTTTTGGGCTAATAATATCAAAACAAAAAGATCATATATCCAATGTGTTGAAAAAATTGATCAGGGGGCCAATTACAGATTCTATAAAAGTTTAAGAGTCTTAGGATGTGTTTTGCCTTTCAACTTCGACGAAAGTTTTAACCATATACATGTTAAGTGTTACAATAATACCTCATCGCCATAAAGTCCACTCTTTTATATGGAAGTACACAATATGAATTTTCATCTTTTCAATTATGCAGAGGAAAAGATCACAAGACATACGATATTATCGACGAAAATATGTCTCATCGTATGTTTGGTTATCCACGAAATAATCTGTTTGAATTTGTTGATTAGTTTTCTCATGATTGCGATAAATGACTTTATGGGCTAGTATGGATCCTTTGCGCTATGACTGACTGCTCTCAACATCTAATACGAAGTGTTACAGCAATTTGTTATTATTAAGCATCACTTGACTTGCAGCAACGACCATTAAATTGTTGTGATCATCCATGTTGAATTACTCGAAAAATCATCACCCGCATAATTGTAAGACATTATAAGGAAACAGATATAAATTATTTCAAGAAGACTTTAAGCAAGATTATACTTAACAAAAGATTATGTACAACTTATCTTGATTCTACCATTTATATGAGTGGATGTGAAAGAGAAATATGTGGATTTAACGGTTCATAGGCAGTTAAAGTGACTACAGGCTGGGAATGCATGCAAATAAATGGTATATGACATTGGTTCTTCCAGAATTGATGGTGACAATACATGCAAAGATGTGTGTGGATTTAATAGTCTAGATGCAGTCAAAGTGATTTAATGACTGAAAATGCATGTAGAAAAAGGGTGCATGATATTGGCTTATCGAGAACTGATGTGATATAATACATGTAAAGATGGATGAAAATTTAACAAAATTGAGTAAAAACTTAAAGTTGAGGGATGAGACCCAAACAACAGTTTTTTAGGCCTTAAACTTGGCTGTCACAAGTGAAACCGTGTGATTAATGTAGATGTTGAAATTTCCGTTGTGAAAACATTATAATTGTAAATTTGGATTCCAAGGCGTACACAGATCCAAAATGGGAGATTACCTTAAAAATAGGTAATCTAGAAGAGGTGACACGTATGTACTATGAGATGACGAAGGAATTTGCCTACGTGTAAAAAATTAAATGAAGTAATACCATGACACGTGTATGGATATAGTAGGAGAACGTAAAATCATAATACTACAAACACGAACGTAATATAAAGAAAAAATTAAAAAGTGGTACTAATTCCGCAACAGCCCACAGGCAACAAAATCTAAAACCTAGATTTTGAACGTTGCAAGCTTATATAGTATTAATAAATAAAATCCAAATAAAAGTGTTTTTGTTTAAAAATAAAAAAAAAAATAAAAAATTCTTTGAATTTAAAATAAAGAGAAATCTTTTTTTTTTTTTTTTTTTTTTTTTGTTTTTTTTAAACTTGTTTAGGCGGGTGGGATTAAAAGTAGTTGACTGATTATATAGTTTTCAAACTTTGAAAAATTTAAATAATATAATTTTGTTTTTAAGTAAACTTCACGGCAAGGTTATTTTTTGGTGATGTAGAATTAGGTTAATTATTTTTATGTATGCTCAAAATGATGGGAAAAAGTGAGCATATTATTAGAGTTTGACAAAACCGTCGATTTAAATTCTATTTAATTATGGAAAATAAATAATATAATGTTTGAAAAAAAAAAAAATATTAGACCACCGACTTGTTCAAATTCCTTGAGAAGTATCACAATTTTTATCTGTCTTAGTCCAACATAATATATAATTAAATTACTTTGTTTCTAAGAGACTTATATATATTCTCTTAATTTTGAATTAAGAGCTAAACATAAATTACAGAACTTTTCTTTCTCTTAAAAAAAAAAAAAAACAAAAGCTTTGGAAACATATAATATTTTTATTTTTTTAATATTTGTGGTAGTTGGGCTTGCAATTAGTTGTTATGGATAGGGATCTTCCATTGGTTATTCACGCACTGACGAAGCCCAGTTGGATTTATTAACAATTAATTAGGATTAAGTGTACTTTATTTATAATTACCACTCATCAATACATTATAATAACAATTACCTTTTTATTTAAATTATTTTAAAATTCGTACTGTCCGACAACAACTCTCTCAGACGTTGGATCAGTCGCCATGACGTCACTTGTCTTTACATAGCGACGAAATGGCTAACCGATCTAACGGCCGATAATCCGCAGGTGAAGGGAGGTAAAGTACACACGAAAACAGGAAAACGTTACTCCTTCCCCCAAAAAAAAACACCAAGACTTAACTTTCTTTCTTTTTTTATTTTTTTAATTTATTTTTTAAATTTCCAGAAAAAATAAAAATAAAATAAAATAAAAAACATGTGTTAAGAATGTCCATCACAAGTGTGGAAGCACATCCCTTGATGTGGGACCCGCTTTTGTCCGACCGTGATAATGATTATTACTGCAAAACCCGCAATTTTTCACTTTTCAAGGGGTTAAAAAGTTAAAACATTAAATTTACAAATATTTTTTTTTTTAAATCAAAAGATTTTGGATTTTTTTTTATAGTGAAAGAATGATAATTATATAAAATCAAGCACCATTACATCCCTAATTTTTCAAAAGAGCAAGAAAGTATAATTTAATGAATTTATTATTGTAATTATATTATATTATCTATTTATTATATGATGTTAAATATGTAATCACATTGCACTAATCATGTTAAATAAATTCTATTTAAAATTGTACTATTGTGTCAAAAAATTATTAGTTGTATTATAATTTTGATGCAAGTATAGTTGTTCAAGGCATATTTGAATAAGGTTTTATTCTCTTGAATATTTTTTTGTTTAATTTTTAAATTACTTTTATTATAACTCCTATAATTATGGGATAATTAGAATAGATTAATATTTTGTTACCTTTTTTGAAAAATTAAACAAATTGTCGTAATTCATAGATGTAAAGAAAAAAAGAAACTATCTTTATTATTATTTTTTTCTTCTATCTATAATTACTTTTTGAGTCTTAATTGAATTTTATTTTTGTTGTAGCTTTTTTTTTTTTTTTTTTCTTTACCTTCTTTTCTATTCTTGCTTGCTTCCACATCAGTTTCTTCGATTTGTTGATCTAACTTTTGCTCTCTCGATCTTTCCCTTCAATGGCCACTAAAGTTCCTAGAGAGAAAAGGGGTGTAGAGAGAGAAAGCAAAGTGAGTCACTTTGGTAGTGAATTGTATATCAGCTGATTGCTAAAGAGTTTAACTTTGAAATTCCCTTTTCATTTCTGTCTTATTATTATTTTTTTTTTTTCAATTTAAATTTGAAATTTTGGGGGTGTTGGGGGTTTTGAGTGGTGTAATCTGTTCTGAGGTTTGTGGGTCGGGTTTGATTTGTTTGGATTTGATATGGGTGGGTGTTTTCCTTGTTTTGGATCATCAAACAAGGAGGGCAGTGGTGTTGTTGCCGTCAAAGAAGCGGCCAAGAAGGATTCGTTCAAAGAAGGTTCAGTTGCTCAGTCTCACCATGTTGGTAGAGTTAGCTCTGGTAAAAGTTTTGTTCTTTGTTGAATATTTTGTGATATTGTTTTTCATACATTAATTTTGTCATATTGGTGTTGAATTATGCGTTTTTGGGTTTTATTTTGAGTGTTTGGGTTTGTTATTTTGATGAAATTTCTTGCTGCTTTGATCTGTTTCATCTATTGGTGGTTTACTTAATTGGGTTAATTTTAGCTGTGGTGCTACATTCTTGGATGGATTATTTCCCTAATTTTTCTCTTGCTGTTTGTGCTTTTGCATTCCTATGCTAGTGGGGTGGTGCCCATAATTGTTTTAGAGATCTGCCCTTAGTTATTCGCATTTTCTCATAATTATGTTTACATTTCTATCACAATTGTCAAGTTAAAGACCGAACTGTGTGGTAGTATTTGGTCAAAATTGTTTATATGCTCTATTCTTCTTTAAAAATATGTGAAATGGGAAAGATTTAGGTTAACTTTGCATCCTTTCAACTCTGTTGCGTTTGCCATATTCATTTATTAGGCCTTTGGTTGTTGAGTTATGTTTATATTTAGAATGAATAACTCATGCTTGTAGTTTCCTTTTTTCATGTCTCTATTTTGAGTAATTCACTTATTTGTGCAGATAAATCCAAATCACGAAACGGTTCTGATCCTAAGAAGGAGCCGCCAATTCCTAAAGATGGACCAACTGCTAATATTGCTGCACAAACATTTACATTCAAGGAACTTGCTGCTGCGACAAAGAATTTCAGACCAGAGTGTTTGTTGGGTGAAGGGGGTTTTGGACGTGTTTATAAAGGTCGCTTGGAGAGCACTGGACAGGTAATCCATGGCTATCTGAAGTTATTGTCCATACTGTTATTCTGTTAAACGTGTCTTGACACTTTCTCCATATTCGTATGTATAAAAGTTGCGTTATTTTATATAAAGCCTCTACATTAATAATATATTCACCTTCTAAGCTACTATTACGACAATAATCATCAAAAAAATTTGGTAAGTTTTATTTACACATAATAATTTTTGGTTGAATTTGGGGTTGTGTTGCAGGTAGTCGCTGTAAAGCAGCTGGATCGGAATGGTCTTCAAGGAAATAGGGAATTTCTAGTGGAGGTTCTCATGCTCAGTCTCCTTCACCATCCAAACCTAGTTAATTTAATTGGTTATTGTGCTGATGGGGATCAACGCCTCCTTGTTTATGAGTTTATGCCACTCGGATCGCTGGAAGATCACTTACACGGTTAGAATATTTCTACCCTCCTTAATAGACAACGTTCATAGAACCTTGGTGCTCATAGTTCGACTATTCTCTCACAATTTTTAACACAAATTTGGCACTTCATAGGCCAAACTGCTTGTTTTTTACTATTATTAAATTTTATCCTTTTTCCTTTACGGATCAATTTTGGCAGGGTCTATCATATTATATCATTTCAGAACCTAGATCACTCATTTATATAATGCTCCTGGATATGTGGAAGAGCATATAAGCTATGATACTTGTTATTCTTTTGTTTGATATATCTTAAAACAGATCATCTATGTAAAATATTAGGTGCTCTGTGTGTTGGTTTCTGATTCTATGTCTACATCAGTTGGAAGTGTAAAGGACGTTAAAAATAAATGACTTGCCAGAAGTTTGAATTGTAATCGCTTAGTGTGATGTTAAGGTTACATAATTGAGATGTCTTACGAGCGTCAAAGAATCATTCAACCTAAAATGAAGTTATAAGTTTTAAAATGAGAGACTTCCCAAGACTTCTTCATTGTATATTATTCCAAATCCAATGTTAAGGTTACAAAGTTGAGATACCTTAGAAGTGTCATAGAATCATTCAGCAGAAGATATTCAGCATCTAGGTTAGGTGAGGGCCTTGCAACATTTGATATTTTCAGTACACTTTGATGTACAGCTACAGATTCAGCTTTTGTGAATAACAGCACAACCCATCTTTTCTTGTGCTGAAGTTTATAAACAACGAAATGATGGTCACTAGGATTCTAACTTGAGGCTTTTTTGCCTAGGGGGTTCTGACACCATACTGAAGGATTATTCAATTTAAAACCTCAAGTTTGTATGCAAGGTTTCCTGTGATATTAAATCTCTCTAACAAGAAGTTCACTAACTTGTGATGGATGTTTATGCATCACAGTTCATACTTTTAAAATTCTGATTGTGCTGAATGCTTCACTAACTTGGATACTGTGAGGCCAATCCTCTTTGGCTTATAGCCTTAGACTAAGCTGTATTATTCGTAATATCACGTACCCTATGGAAGTTCTAGACGATTTACTTTTGTTTTGGTTTTTTTGGTTCTTAATGCACTACCGGCTGGGGTGATTAATTGGTCCACAAACTGAATTACTTCATTTACCCTATGTACGATTTTCTTGCGAGCTCAGCTCTTATTTTACTTGGTTTGTTTTGTTTGAGTATAATTGCAAGACATTTCCATGTTTTCTTTTCATCACCAATCCTTACTGTTCTGGCATGTAGCTCAGCTGGTAGAGCATTGGGCATTTAACCTTACAGCCACAGGTGGACTGTAAGGTTCCTCAGCTAATTTGGAGTTAAAAACTATACACGCAATGTTTTTTTTTTTACTCTGATGAGGCCTTCTTGTACTTGGATGAAAAAGTAGGGAACGCTTTGTGTGGCATTATATAGTTTCACTCACAAATTAGCAGAATGAAGCGTGGAAATTTCATGGTGAAGTTTTTAGTTTTCCTATCAGAAAGTATGTCAGTATTTAATAGAAAAACTCAAGTAGAAAATAGAAAGTATCATGATTTCCATTTGTGTGATGCTATGTAGACCAGCAATGAATCACATCATTATCAGTAGAGCACCTTCGATATGTGGATTTGAGGTCAATTATTGGAATGACCAGTCTTCAAATAGAAGTATTTGGAATGATATAGATCTACTAGCGATGTCTGTCATCGTAGATATTGAACTAGATTTGGTTGATTTGAGACATTGAAGAAGGTGGATATTGTGTAAATGTGGGCATATAAAAATATTGAAAATAACATCGAAGAAGGTGGAATAATGTGACACCAGATAGTCGATAGAGATTTGAACAGATACTGGAATATCAAATATTCTGTTGCATCAGCTTCTACGCTATTGTGATGTCAATTGTTGATGTTGTTTTTATAAAAGTACCCTGCATAATATCTGGATTAGTGACTGTCGAGGTGCTAGTACTGTAGATTTTGGCTGGAAGCAAACATTTTAATATGACATGCTGCTACTGGTTAAAACTATGTAAACTTTTTATGAACAATGGAATTTCTATCTCACCTCGTATACTGCCTTTATTAGTGGTAGTAAAGTGTGTTGAGAACTGTAATGTACACCTATCTTACTTTTGATCGTCAAATCATTGACCATTGTTAAACGGTGAACTAAGAAACTAAATGCCAGTGCATAATTTTTCCCTTCATTCTTGTATAGTACTAGGATCCATTCCAGCTTGGGCCTAGCGTCCACTATGCCATACTTTCAAATTAGGTTTCGAGTTCATTTCCTAGTTTATGCAGCATACCTCAACTAGGAGGGCAGCCATTCAAAGGGTGTCGAATATCTTCTGGATGATATTATGTTGCATACCTAAGCTTTTGGTTGATACTTCCAAATTTCATCAAAACTTATAAGATTAAGGATCTGATTAGGACACCAATGCTACCTTTATCTCCCCCATTTAAAGAAACATGATCAATGTGATATTGAGATAGTTCCTTGTTGATGCAGTGAAGCTTCTATTGACATTTTGGTACTGTTCTTTTTCTTTGAAGAAGAAGAAGCATGGGAATGAGTTCTTATTGTTATTATAGTTATTATTGGAGAAGAAATATCTTTTTCTTTTGTCAAATGTGCCACTGAATCTTTGCTAAGAAATATCTTTTTCTTTTGTCAAATGTGCCACTGAATCTTTGCTATAAGAAATTCCATGATAATTATGTTGCATGATTCTATCATGTGCAGACATGCCAGAAGGTGCAGATTGTTGGACTCTACAAAAACTTAATAGAGCCGGAAAACCTAAATAAAATATAAAGGGTATTATTATGGATTAGAGATGTAACAAACAATTTTCTGAATAGAGCTGAATGGCAAAAGAAGCTACTTTCTGCGCAACATGGAAACTTGAATTTAAGGCTTAATTTGAATAAATATTAATTGAGATCAACAGATGGTATAATTGAGGATTTCTGATTCCATTACCAATGTATGTTTGAACTTCTAAATATTTAAAAGGACATCAGTAGTCTTTACCTCAAAGCTCAAGCTGAAAATAATATCTTAAAGAGTGTCATTTCTAAAGCCTCAAGTTTACCCCTTCTTGAAGAAAGATCATTGTTGAATTCCATGACCATGATTCTTATTGGATTGTTCTTTTGAGACCCTTGGTGCTTTTATTTTTTGTTGATTGTTTATACAATTGTTGATGCGTATCAATGGTACTGATAATAGGTAGATAAAAATTAGTGGCGTTTACACCCTTTTCCTCTCACTAATTGAAGTCTAATGTCTGAATTGTTTCACTAACTAGGATCTGTGAAACTCTGTGTTCTGATATTGTTTTCAGATCTTCCACCTGACAAGGAGCCTCTGGACTGGAATACAAGGATGAAGATTGCAGCTGGTGCAGCAAAGGGGTTAGAGTATTTGCATGACAAAGCAAACCCGCCTGTCATTTACCGAGACTTGAAGTCATCTAATATCCTTCTGGATGAGGGTTTTCACCCCAAGTTATCAGATTTTGGACTTGCAAAGCTAGGTCCTGTTGGTGACAAGACTCATGTCTCTACCCGTGTGATGGGAACATATGGTTATTGCGCTCCTGAATATGCTATGACTGGTCAACTTACTTTAAAGTCTGATGTTTATAGTTTCGGAGTTGTTTTTCTTGAACTTATCACAGGGCGCAAGGCCATCGATAATACTCGAGCTCCCGGAGAGCATAATCTTGTTGCATGGGTACGTTTTTGCTCTACTTCATTTTGATTTGAGTACTTATATTCACTCTTCGATATTGATAATTGTGTATTTTAATGTTGAACTAACACAGAGCAAGGTTTGTTTTGTTTTCTCTTGTTGTTATATGGGATTTGCGGTTTTTAGGCTCGGCCACTTTTCAAGGATCGAAGGAAGTTCCCCAAAATGGCTGACCCACTACTTCAAGGGCGATATCCAATGCGAGGACTATATCAAGCTCTAGCAGTTGCTGCTATGTGCTTGCAAGAACAAGCAGCCACTAGGCCGTTAATAGGCGATGTTGTGACTGCGTTGACATACTTAGCTTCCCAAACATACGACCCTGCCAATCAAAGTAACAGAGTTGGATCATCTACACCAAGGAACAGAGAAGACCGGAGGGGCTTGGCAGATGGTTTGGATAGTCCGGATGAGCATGGACGTGGGGGTAGGCATGGCTCCCCTTCTACTTACAGAAATTCACCAGACTATAGAAGGCGTGATGCAGAACTGGGGAGAAGTGAAACCGGTGGTGGGTCTGGCAGGAGATGGGGATTGGAGGACTCTGATCGACTGGATTCTCAGAGAGATAGTCCTGTAAATACTAGCAGAGCAAGAGAAACTCCGAGGAACCGCGATTTAGATAGAGAGCGTGCAGTTGCGGAGGCGAAAGTATGGGGTGAAAACTGGAGAGAAAAGAAGCGAGCAAACGCGATGGGTAGCTTCGACGGTACAAACGAGTAAAAATCGAATCAAGAAAGGCAAATTCATGTCAGCATTGAGTCATTGGCAATAGATGTGGAGCATGATGATGATGAAGAGAAAGGAGAAGTTGCAGAAATACACAGAATGGGTTTCCATTTCCATCCAACTCTCAGGGAAATAAGACTTTGTTGTTTGAATCATGTACGATGATTATGAAATTGAGATGCTTCAATTATGCGGTTGAAGGAGGGTGGGGAAGAGCAGAGTTGAGGGTGGGGGGAAGGGGGATAGAGATAGGAAACCCTAGTGAGGAATGATGTATGTAAAACATGCTAATCTATGATGATGATGTATTTAGGGATTTTTCTTCTTCAAGTTGCTGTCACAGGGAATGTGGGGAAGAAAAGGTAGCTAATTTTTGCCCCTCATGTAGCTTATCCATGGTTATAGTGAAGGGGAGTTTGGTGTGGGTGTCTCAATTGGGTATTACATCGTTTGTACTCGAATCAGATTTGGTTCTTGTGTATGGATTTCTGAGTCAGGTCGTGTTTCGGCTTAAACAGCAAGTTTTCATCTTATTTTCTATATATATAATATCATACTACTCTCTTATATATGTCCTCTGATAACTGAAAAAGCCTTTTCTAGAACTGAAGGGCGACCTTGTTTTCAATGTGCCAATTGTGCTAGTTGCATAAAAGCAGATTTGCAGTGTACTGTTCGTACAAGCTAAGTAGCCAACAAGTTTGCCAGCTAGACGTCTCCAGATTTTGCAGTCTCGGAGATTAAAGATCACACGATAGGTTATTTTCTAGTAAATTGTATGCAGACGTAGTTGGAGAACAGCTTTTGCTTGCCGAATCACAAGGACATGTGGACTTCAACTTCCAGTAACAACTGGTCGTTTTTGTTCTTGCTTACTGTCACTTGTAATCCATGGTGAATTGAATGCAATTCATTCTTTTCTTCATCAATGTGCATCTGGACTCATCAATTTGTGTGGCTGAACAGCTTATTCGGCTGATCCATTTATTTATGGGAGCCTTTAAAATAAGATGCATATTTAATCAGAATTGAAAACCCACCGAATTAAATACCATTTATCTATTGAATGCTTGATATGCAAGTTCAATTGGTTTACCAACCACAGGTGCTTAATTTACAAGTTCATGAGTTAATCGCTGAACCATTCCAAAATTTCTTTCTAAAATAGATAACTTTCAAAATTTCTTCTGAAATTTGCTCTTCGATCTGCAAGACTCTAATCAGCACCAGGCAGGGATGAGAAACTGCACTTCCAGTTTACTTGTATACAGAAATATCATTCTATCTAAACACATTCCCACATGAGCAGGAAAAAACATAAACACCACAACAGATATTACTCTTATACATTGCTGGTCCGTGTTTATATTAACCGTCGAACATCCTCAACATCTTCCAAATCTCGTGCCTCGCTAAGTTCTGATCCTTGATGGACAATAGGGGAACCAGATATTAACGGTTAGTACTTCTACTCCATTGGAACGCCAGATCATGAACCACACCCTCATCCTAAAAGAACTAAATAAAGATTAAAAAAAAAAAAAAGGGAGGGGGGCTATGCTAATATTACTTCCTCCTCTTCCCCTGCAAAAACACAACTCTGTTAATCATTTACCCAAGGGAACAATCAGAAATTAAAAGTTAACTACTGCATCCAGAAACATACTGAGCTCGCATAATCATCCATTGTCAATTGTTTTCGTTTCTTCAATGAAGATGGACTCTCAGTTTGTCTTCCCATAGACCGCTTGGATGGTGTCATGTTCTGGAACACAAGATAATATAGTTAATTACATATCATTTCAACAAAATAGTTGTGAACCACAACTTTTCATTGATAGTTAATGTGGCATGCAGAGCTGGTAATTTGTTTGCAAAAAGAGGAATATAATCTAAGGAACCTTTGCAAGCTTCTTCTCTTTCCGTGCCTGTCTTTCTCTCTCATCATATTCTTGATTTTCCTTCTCAACTAATCGAATTAGGGTATCACATCTCCTCGCAAGTTCTTGAGTTGTGCGAGACTTCACAAACCAGTCAAAGCGGAACAAAGGTGAGGTACGGAATGCTGCCTTTAACTCGTCCCAGTTCCCATACCCAAGCTTGTGAACCATGCAAATCTGTTTGTAGTAACAGATGGAATTAATGTCACTGACTAACAATATCCAAGAGGCAAAAGAAAACCAAAACAGTAGAAAGAAAGACCGTAAAAAATGTACAAGTGAAAAATTGTACCATGAAACGATCACATTCTTCATTGTACAGCTTCCCTTTGTTCTGACCATACTGGATCTTCAATTCAAGCCAGGGATTCTTGTAACGATCCAATTTCTTCCCAATTGCCTTCATGATCTCATCTTTTCGAGAAATCCTAGCCTCCCCTCTTTCAATATTCTTAATGATTCTATCATAATCTATTGGTATGGCACAATTGAGAAGAGAAAAGAAAGCAATAAAAAACTGTCAAGATCCACTCAAGTAATATGCTCAGCATAATGAAAGAAAATTTATTCCTAAACAATTTGTCTAGCACGTCTGTCATTGGTCTTTAGCTATATATTAGGCCCAAAGAGTGTCCTCTTTACATTCATCTAGCATACGACCTAATGCTAAAAGAAACCTAACTCCATTGAAAAAGAATTCTCTGAACTTTGAGAGAAACATTATTCCACTTACCATTTAATTCCTTGTATCGCTCTTTAAAAACTTTAGCATATCTTTCAACTTCCTCTTCTGTTTTCCCTTCCATTTCCGAAGAAATACTTTTTATATCATTCCGCCCGTACTTCTCACATGCCCTGATAAAGGTATTGAAGTCTCTTCTGCTCCATGAAGAGAAGCCCTGATAATATTCACTCGAACATCAGTCAGCTTATATGCCCATAAATAATAAAACAAACCTACACCAAACACTTTGCTCACCTCTTCTAATAATCTCTCTTTCTCTTCCAATTCTTCAGCAGTCAAAGGTTCTCCAGTTTCTAGACAATGAAAAATCAGTCAGCAGTTGTTGAAAGTATGCAAGGGACAACATAGAGAAACAGAAACACCCTATTAAACCAACCTTCAGGTTCATCCACGTCAATGGTGTCTTTCAACTGATTCTTTTGATGTGTTTGCTGAAATTAGTTAAAAGCCATTATAATTAGTATGCACAAATATTCAACCAGACTATGTCAACATTATGCCAGAGATACCAATACCACAACCAAAAAAACCAAGATGTTACCCACCATGAGGTAGCGTACTTCTTTTTCATACAACTCACTCAATCTTTGTGTGTTGAAAAACTGGAAGTCATGCCTGAAAATTTGAGGAAATGTTCATGGCACAATGCATAATAAACAAATTCAGTCGAGGTATTGAAGCAAATGTTTCAGAAGAGCTTACAATTGAGGCATGCGAGGAATTCGAGGCTCTTTTGGTTTTGTAGGGCCACCTTGACGCATTGTTTGCTTGAAGTAATCGGATTCTGAGTAACTACATAAAAAGAAGAAAGATATTAACTGAAAATCGTTAACATGTATGACGCAGAAACACAAGGCTTCCATTGGAACCCCCTCCCAATCCATTCTAAAGATGGATTGGTAACACAATCAAAATTACAAGAAAACACAGATGAAAAGAAATGGGTGGAAAAGAGCAGTACTTGCGCTTTCTCTCTCTCTTTGGTGGTTCAATCCAGTTATCACTGACGATCTTCTTGAAGTCAAACTTGTTTTCATCCTTCATAAAGTCAAAACACAGAATGTAGGTCACAAAAATGAGACTCAAAGCAACACTAAAAACATCAAATTGTTACTTAATGATTGATTGATACAGGGACAACAAGTGGAAAGGGGAACTGGGGGAAGAGTTGAGGGGAAAAGATTGGGAGGAACTATAGCCACCTTATCGTCATCAAAATCGTACAATTCAGCAGCTGCAAAAAGGCTCGAACAAGTTTCTCACTTAGATTGCATGGTTACCATAAAAATTACATAAAAACGAAAATCACAGAACATGAACTTGTAAAATAGAATTATTCATTGATGCACATACTATCGTCCATTTTGAATTTTATTGCATCTTCTGTGAACTTCTTCATTTTGGCATCAAGCTCTGCAGTGGCCTCTTCTCCTTTAGCAATAATCCTATCTATGTCTTCATCTGTAATGGTGCTATCCTTAGAGCTGAAGACCATTTCAGCACCAAACCTCACCATTTGAAGTAGCTCATCTTTATTAACAGCTGCATGAAACATAAAGACATCAAACCACTATATATAGTAAAAAACAAACCATCAACGAATCCTTAAGCTAAATGAGCATATGTGATTACTTTTCTGCTCTGCAAGCCGTCCTTGTTGAATCACCAAAGCATCTAGTGCAAGCTTTTTATAAGCCCTCTCAATCACTTTTTCCTCAATGGTATACTGTTCCATAATCAATCAAAATGAGAAATATGATTGATGTAGTTTGGCTTATTCTTAAAAACAAAACATAAACCCAGACCTCAGTGCAAAATCGGAACACTTGAACTTCTTTCTTTTGACCAATCCTGTGAGCACGATCCTGTGCTTGCAAATCAACTTGTGGATTCCTGAAATAAACATCAGGTTCATCACAAATAAAGGAAGAAATAACAAAAATAAATAAATAAAAGTAGAAACAAACCAATTTACAGCCCCTCACCAGTCACTATCATAAAGTATAACTACATCTGCTGTTGCAAGATTTATTCCAAGTCCACCAGCCCTAGTTGATAATAAGAATACAAATTTCTCACTCCCTGGCTTGTTAAATGCATCAATGGAGGCATCACGATCTTCTCCACCAGTATTCCCATCAATCCGGCAATACAGATATCCTTTAAACATTAAGTAGTCTTCAAGAATGTCTAGCAACCTGGTCATCTGCATGTGAAAACAAAAAAGCAACCACAAGAATAAGACATGGATAAATAGAAAAGATGTAGCAATAACATTTTTGAAGTATGCTACTCAGTTCATACTCTACAATACACTGACCTGCGAAAATATTAACACCCTGGAATCACGCTCTTTCAGCTTAGGAAGCAACTTATCCAAAAGAACCATCTTACCTGCAAAGTCAATTGTGTAAGAGCATACTTTGGTTGCTAGTTAATATAAACACACCTATGAAACAGACTTTTGAGTGACTCCTACCAGCATTGGTTATAAGGTGGTCCCCTGTTGTGTATGGTGGGCCAGGTTCAGCACCCTGGAAAAGATATGGATGGTTACAGCATTTACGCAGCTGCATTGCTATATTCAGAAGACGTTTACGCTCTCCACCAGCATTAACAACTTCAAGATCTTTCTGCAGTAAAGCCCTGTAATACTGTTTCTGCATCTGTGACATACCCACCTTCAGAATAGTTTCTTTCTTTGGAGGCAATCCTTTCTCAACGTCAGACTTCAG
The DNA here is from genome assembly GCA_039660915.1 of Euphorbia tirucalli. NCBI lineage: Eukaryota > Viridiplantae > Streptophyta > Magnoliopsida > Malpighiales > Euphorbiaceae > Euphorbia > Euphorbia tirucalli. Next base: position 65,426,460 of record CM077636.1, on the reverse strand, counting down.
TCTTCGAAGAAGAAAAGGCCGAAGAACCTTTAAGATGCAGATTCCGCATAAACAATAACTACAAGGTAACAGAAACCTTGGAATTGAACATTATAAGGATGAAATATCTACCTTGTGAAGTTGTTGCACAACTTCCTGCTGATCATTTTCACCAGAAATTTGGAACCATTCATCAAAAGTTTCAGCCGAGCTAAAGATCTCTGGCAGTAGAAAGTTCAGAAGAGACCAGAGTTCATGTAGATTGTTCTGCATACAAAAACTTTTTATAAGAACACTACAATAATATAACAAGAAACAAACCAGTTGAGCGCAGCTCAATTTAGACATCTTAATAAAATGGAGGTTGGAGGTCATTGGTTCAGCATCCAACCCCTTGAATTTCCATATATAACAAGAAAAAAAATTACGAAGGACAAAAATTACGAGAACACATGCAAGTAGAAAGTAAACAGGCAATAATAGTCATTAACCTGCCTAAACATTTTAGGTATCTTAATCAAATTCAACCTTAAAAGTTCAACCATGTAAGCTGACCTAAAACCCATTCTACATAAATGCATAATTGCATGTAGCAGTTCTCAGAACCAACTTCTCAAAGATGCCATTATACACCAAATGCATACCTGAAGTGGAGTCCCAGTAATGAGGAGACGATAATTGGTATTATAAAGTCTCATCGTTTTTGAAAGAAGTGAGTTTTCATTCTTAATCCGATGGGCTTCATCAATGATTATATAGCGCCAACTAAAGCGACGCAAGGTGGTTTTCTCTTTGATGGCCATTTCAAAACTTGTAACACAGACATCAAACTTGCCTGCAACCAGTAAATCTTCACGTATGTGTCTCTGCCGAAAAAAAGGAAACATAAATTAGATCCATAAATTCATAGCAGCAGAGAATTAACGACAATAATGTACTTCGAAAAACATAAATATCCACTGACTTACCCTTTCTTCAGGATTGCCGAGAAACTTCACAGCACGCAAGACCGGACAAAAACGACGAATTTCATTCATCCAGTTGCCAAGTGTAGACTTTGGAGCAACTACCATATGAGGACCAGTTATTCCTCTAAACTCATGCAGGTACCCCAATAAGGAGATGGTTTGCAAAGTTTTCCCAAGACCCTAGATTACAAGGCCAAGAATGTCATATTAACACAGTACTGCAATAATGTACTGACTGATAAGTTATGGCAAAACAGAACAAAGCAATAAGGTTATTTCAAAACCAATATAATAAAAAGGCATACCATTTCATCTGCAAGGATTCCATTTATGCCATTTTCATAAAGTCTTATAAGCCAGTTCAACCCAGCAAGTTGGTAATCCCTCATTTTTCCCTGAATACCTGGAGATAGTAATGCACATAGAGCAATATAAGCTTCCAAACCTCCGTAATAAATGCCTTCAAAAGATATATTGAACCACCAGAATCTCTCACTACCAAAAAACCAAATAATGCAGCATTATTTTTCAAAAACGATTTTAAATGTGTTGTAGAGATCATACGAGCTAGATGAAAAAGAGAATTAATCCATTTTTAGTCATCAATCGTTTGTTAAAAGGTCTGCGAAAACCAATAAGACCCACTAGAGCATGAAATGCAAAATGCAAACAAGATACATCACTCACAGGAAGGTTGTGCCAGCAATCGTGTGTTTCCTGCCCCAGACAAACCATCTTCTTCTTCCTTCAGGCATTCTTCATCTTCTTCCTCCTCAGTTAATTTGGATGCATGTCGACCCCTAGATCAAAGATCATGAGAATCTTTTATTAGATCAGTGGGTATTTATATGCAATCAGGTGTAATGCAGGTGTAACAATCCAATGCATATGACATGCAACTACATTCTAATAACTGAGACAATCCATTACAACACTTAAAACCCTCTTTCCGCAAAGGTAAGAATTTGAACCTAGGTATGTAATCCCATTCAAGAGTCACTTGTGCTAATATCAAGGACCTGTCTTCCCAAGGGTTTTGATAAAAAGAACCTTTCAGTCATAACTCTCACATAAATTGTAAATATTTCTAACATATAAAACAGAGTAATGCATGATCAAGAAGTCAGCAGAGAGGATAGATAACAGAACAATGTTTTTCAAGCAACAAAACTTATACCTTCCCTTGATTTTCTTCTGGGAGGCAGAGTGATCAGGTTTTGCAAAATGAGCAAACAACTCAGTTTGCTGCAGCAAATACTTCAAGCGCCCCTTTCCTTTATTGTTCTGACATTAGACAAAAATCAGAAACACTATATACAGTGAAAACTCACATACTGCCAAGCGACAACCATATATTTATTAGTTGTGTAGCAAACGCACCATATCAGCTTCTATAGCAGCATTTTGGGCATCCAATATCTCTTGAATCTTCTGTTTCTTCATTTTTTGCATTTCTTTAAGTCTTTCCTTTTCACGCTTGCTAACCTCGTTGTTAGTCTCGTCCTAAAGGTAAACAGCAGAAATGTTGAACACCAAATAATAAGACTCACGAGTCAAAATGCAAATGAATTTAAATGCATAAATAACAGTAGGCACACTTATCAGTTCAAACACACATTGCCATTTCCCAAAAGCAGGTTGCTCCTAATTTACTTTCCCTAACTGAAATTGCTCAAAGGCATACCAATTCTCAAATTTTGAGATGCAAAGTAAACAACCTAACAATAAATGAGCTAATATGGTCAAAGACGAAGAAGCGTTAATAAATTAAGCCCTCCACATCCCTGCTTCCTGCTAAACACCGCTTATCCACCTTACATTTCCCATTTTCTTACTATAAGAAACGCTGAACTCAAAACCCAAACCTAGAGCACGAAAACCTGCTTCTCCATTGCAAACCCTACACAGTACATAGATCCACCAATATTTCTTCATAAGCCAAATAGACACACTGTTACCGTCCATCAAAACAGCAAAAGTTACCTCCTCAGCGTCCTCAGCTTCAGCGTTGGCGTCGTCAGCAACTTCTTCATCGTCAGAATCGGCAGAGCGAGCAACAGCTTCAAGCTCCTCTTCGTCCTCCTCCTCCTCGATCTGGTCGTTCACTTGCTCCTCCGACGACGAATTGGACAGTGCGTCATCGGACGACGTCTCTTGCTTCGAAGGTCTAGCCATCGGTGAATTTCTAGGTAGTTTTTTCGTCGAATCGAGGGTTCCTTGCGGAGAGAAAAAGGAAAGAATTCAAAACGGAAGAGACTTCGTAGAGGAAGAGGAGTTAAGCATACAGGTGCTTTGGATTTTGGTATTTATATGAGTGGGGGTTTAGGGACAATGGGCCTGGCCCTTCGAATCTCGTTTGGAGTGAAATGGAATTTCCCGCCTTTTTATCAAGCTAAAATTGTGATTTCCCGCCAGCGTAGAGGCTGCCTGGCTGGGTGGCTAGCCCAATGGCTTGGTGGTTCGGTGCAGGGCTCAGCCCATATGGAACTCTCCGCGCAGTATGTATGTTTTTGCTGGGCTGATATATACAAATTTCGAAAAAGATTAATTATAATTGTTTTTAGGGAATTTTTTTTCTAAATAATTTCTATTCTTTCAAGAATGTAATATTTGGTTTAATAGTGCTTTGTTAATAATTTATATTCTTTCAAAATATATCATACCATTCCATCTTTTAGTATATATTATTAAATTAATTAAATATTAATTACATTAACTATTTTAAATTTAATATTTCTTCTGTAAAAGTTTATTTCCGCCCTCTGATTTTTATTATATATTGTTTGAAGTTGTTTATCACTACGAAACAAACATAATTAAATGATTGGAATAATTAATTTACTTTTTTGATTTATTCTCTCCTTAAATCATATATTTAATGCTAATATCTAAGATTTAGTACGAAATTATTTGATAATTCTTTCATTGACTTTAAGTAAGTCCAAATTAAAAAATTAGTATTCATTTTGTCAACATTTACTGTTGGACATGAAAATCTATTTTAAATAACATAAAATAATTATATGATGTATATTTTATTTCACTTAATTTTAAAAGAAATGTAGATTTATCAACAATTACCAATTTACTACTGAATAAAATTACCTAAAACAAACGTACGGGTCACGTGCACTGGGAATGGGAATTAATTCAAAGCATATCCGAATAATAAAATTATTACAAGGAGGAAAAAAAAAAAAAAAAAAAAAAAAATTGTAGTAACAGGATAGACGCCATCTAATAATCCAATTAATATTATAACACCTAACAGTGAATTTGACATTGACACGTTGAGGCAAGATTTAATTTACTATTACATCCTCGATATAACCCAAATTCCGAACATGCAATGTCATACAAGAAGGGCAATATGGGTAATTAACAAACAATATCAACCTTCTTCCTTATTTCCCTCATCCTCTTTTCCATTGCAATCTGTCAATCAAACATTGGGTGCTTCCCCTGCTCTAGAACTTGGTCCTTGTACGGTCACCGGAGAATTACACCGGAGCTCCGTCGTTTGTGTGCTTGCAGTACAAGGTCCCCCGAAGTTCAATTTAAATTCAATTGCGTCGGTTGTTCCAGTGACGGATTTTAATTTGAGTGATTGGATTCGATTCTATTATTAGTGCGTTGACGCAGAAAATGGGGCGGACGAGGCTTTTTATGTTGGCGATTTTTGTATGCCTATTTTCTTTCTCTTGCGGAAGAGGTGAAATTTTAATTTTATCTGTTTATCGTGAAAGATTATGTTCCTAGGATAGTGGCATGAGAATTAGTTTGGTCGATTTATTCCTGCTAATTAATCGAAATTGGATAAGTAAAGCTTACTGGAATTTTATTTCTTGAATACTGCTTGCTGGCTTAGTGGAATCATGAATTAATGGCTGGAAACAATTTATTAATGGCATCTTGAATTTTCAATGCCTATATGTGCAACTTATGACAATTTATATGCAATAGATGAGTCGTTGTGAGATTGGGAAGTTTGTGTGTATTTGCACGTTTATGATGACATTGATGACTAGAGTTGCAGCAAGAGAAGTTTTTCCTTTAATTTTCTGATTGTACAACTTTAGAAAGTCCGGTACGATGATTGGAAATTACTTTCTGATTTTGTGGCTCAATATGAAGAACTTGGTTTGCCTTGAGGAGTATCTGATCGCAATCAGTAATTTTTTTTTTTTTTTTTTGAATTTCTTCTGCTCAGTTTCTCTATACAATATGTAGAAGTTTTAAAAAACGTGTGTTAGTACGTGGAAGGAGAATATGGTAGATCCGTACATGACTAACATAAACTGAAGAGTATAAGATTATGAGAACTGAGAAAGCTTTTATTCTTTTATGCAGAACTCAAGCTTAAACACAAGCACAAGCATATTGATAATTTGCCCAAGTACAATCACACTCTGGCCGAAATATTGGTTGAATATGCTTCTGCAGTAAGTTCCTTACCACGAATCTGCAATCATGAATTTTGTAATGAGGCACTACTTACAATTGTGGAAACTTGAATCTTTTCATGAAAGGTATATGGCGACTGAAAAAAGCTTTGAACTGCAGGTGTATCTGTCAGATTTGACAGAATTGTTTGAGTGGACATGCTCAAGATGTGATGATTTGACAGAGGTAGTTATTTTTAAAATTTTCTGGCCTCACTTGTTTAACCAGATATCATTCTAAGTTATTCGCCTAATTTTATGTGCTTGAATGGAAACAGGGATTTGAGGTTATAGAGCTGATTGTTGATGTTCAGCACTGTTTACAGGTGTGTTTCTCTTTGTATTTTGCATATTAGAAGAAGTATGAACCCTCTTCTTCTTTTTTTCTTATTTATTCATTTATCTAAACAAAAAAGCTAAAAATATGGCAAATCGTGATTATGTCTATCTTTAATAGGCATTTGTTGGTGTGGCCAAGGATCTTAATGCCATAGTTATTGCATTTCGAGGAACTCAGGAACGCAGGTATGTATTGCTTATCACCTGAATTGAACCTACCTTCGTAAGCTTAGTTTTATATCAGTGAGCATCCAGAGATTCCAGCACATGTGCAGGAAATTATGCACATTTTAAACTTATATATGCTTGTGTATGGGAGCAGAGAGCATGTATTATACAATACATCTTAGAAACACCCCAACTTGACCAGTTAATTGAGCATAAAATTCTTCGCAAAAATTGAAAGCTTTAATTGTTGTGTTTGCTTGGCTTTCTAGGTTGCAAGTATGTGACAGCAAAATATAGATCTTTGCATGCCTTCTTTTGTCTCTTACATTATTCTGGGGTTGTTTTAGATTTTGGGAATTTTCCTGTAATATATAGTTTATTTCATCTAAGTCAATTGATACGAATAGATAAAGCATGAAGAGAAAGTAAATTCATCTATCTTCTCGTGGAATTACAATTCTGTAGAGGTTATTTTTGCTTTTAACTTTGCCTGGTTGATTCTTCCTTATGGGCCATCGCATTTCTACAGCATACAGAATTGGATTGAAGACTTATTCTGGAAACAGCTTGATCTGAATTACCCTGACATGCCAGATGCAATGGTGCGTATGATAGAAGAGTTTTTTTATGAATATCGAATCAGTATGTTTTGTGACTAAAAGTTTTCACTTCTTGCTATTACAATGTTGAAGGTGCACCATGGGTTTTATTCTGCATACCATAACACAACATTACGCCCTGCAATTATAAACGCTGTCAATAGAGCAAAGGATTATTATGGTGAACTTGGCATCATGGTGACTGGGCATTCAATGGGAGGGGCAATGGCCGCGTTTTGTGGACTTGATCTAACAGTAATGAATACTTACTTGTCCTTTGATCATTTTTCCTTCCACTTATCATGACATTATTATCATTGCTTAAGCATGGTTTGACTTGCAAAACATCTATTGAATGACTTTTTTTTTTTTTTTTTTAATTATCAGGTTAACCTCAATGCCAAGAATGTTCACGTTATGACATTTGGACAACCTCGCATCGGCAATGCTGTTTTTGCATCATATTATATCAAACTTGTGCCAAATACCTTCAGAATCACACACGATCATGATATTGTGCCACATTTGCCTCCATACTATACTTATTTCCCTTCAAAGACATACCACCACTTCCCGAGAGAGGTAATACTCCCATGCTCAAATGAATGATCAAGGACTTTGATATGGTAACATTATGCACTCAAAGGTTATGAAGTGTGGCATTTAAGATGGATCTACATTTTTATATGTTGAAGAACTTCCCACGGAGAAAATTTGCTCAACTTTTCACCATTTGCTATAAAATGAGAAAAATTGGTGATTCTTACTCCTGTTGTGCCTTTTATGCAATTGTACTATATTCCCCTCGAATAGGATGCCAGCTTCTGTGATTGGACAGTTTTAATTCCTGGAAGCATTATGCCTAGGAAGTAGGAACCACTTTCCCTAGCCGCACCACTATCACATTCTTTGTTTGAATATGCATTGAAGTCCTTATAAATTTTCCCCCTACTATTTTGTTTGCAGGTGTGGCTCTATAACATGGGAGTGGGGAGTCTGGTCTATCCAGTAGAGAAGATCTGTGATGAATCTGGGGAAGACCCAGAGTGCAGCAGGTGAGCATCATCTTCGAAAAAAAAAAAAAAATTGAACTTGGTTTCATTTCACCCTTTTATTCTGCTTATTCTCAATATTAGAAACTTAAAAAATGTATTAAAATTCACCAACTCCTTAGTACCCCAGGAAACAAGGCGCACATTTTTTTTGTAAAACTTTTTGCCCATCTGGTTCTGGGACTAAATAAATTAATGTTGTACTATTTTTTGCAGGTCAGTAAGCGGGAACAGCATTACTGATCATTTAATTTACTTTGGGGTTGAGTTAATGGGAGATGCATGGAGATCTTGCGGAATCATATTGAATTCTAGATTAAAGGAATATAGCAAAACAGATGTGACAGGAAATTTTGTTCTGTCAAGAAATCTTAGCTCTCCTATTATCAAATTGAAAACAGAGACGGAAGGTGGGAGCAACTATGTTTAGAATATCGTTCTTGGTCGAGGAATGATTTCTAATACGGATTTTCTTTTCCAAACAAAAAAAATTATTTGCCATCATATGTTTGGAGTTCATCCTAGAAGATTTCGCTGGTGAAGATCGTCGGAAGCCTCACTTGGGAAGAGAAATGTGTGTGTATATATCAACTTATGTATACTTTCAAGTTTCAACCTTGTTAATATTATTCATGTTGAAACCACCTTAACCCTCAATCCTGTTATAGTGCTGTAATTTCTATATCTGTGATTCGTTGGAGATTTAACTCCATTGTTATGTGATATTTTATCACAATTCTCAACTCTTGTTGATCAAAAGTAAAATGAGATCTTGCACTTGATTCTGAAGAATGTTTATATATTATTTTTCAATTATCCTAACTTTTAGCTATATGTTTTTTAAAACCATCGTGAATTCTGAAAATGTGACTTGTACAGAATAGATTATAATATAAAAATTGTATAATAGCAAGGACAACATCAAATCAATATAATCATTAACTTTTAACTTCTGAAGCATGTTTGGATTTTGACATCAGATTCTGGATTCGAAATTGAAAGCTCTATATCCCAATTTTAGCTGGAATTTGGAATTTCTACAGACAACCGTAAAAGCAATAAACTAGAAAAAGAGCAAGGCATAATTCACTCGTATTCCTGATCTTAATTTTTTTCCTTTGGGCTGTCTTTCAAAGGCGAAACTGCTTTACTTCTCCTGCATAAAAACTGATACTTTAAGTTCCTTTCCATTTGTTTTACATGAAAAAAAAATGATAATTAATATTAATCCAATCAGATTAAGGTGATTAATTACACAAAATAGTACCTCGTTAGCTTTCTCCCTTTTATTTTCTTCAGGGCTTGAAACTTGTGATGATTCTAAATTTGCCCCTTTTATTGTTTCCTTGGACATGCTCTCTTCCTTTGTCTTTGGATTCTCTTCTGTAAAAACTGGCAAAATGTCAATTTTGCTAATAATTTTGGCTGCTTGGTCTTATGTAAGTGTAAAAAATGACACTACGGTTGTTTTGAAGAACAAATTTGACCTCAAACCCGAAAAATCGGTGCGATTTTGATTCTAAATGTGCAATTTTCTCAACAAGGTCCAATTCGAACCTTATTAATGGTTAGCACGGAATGGCATGGTCTAATTTCTCATTAACAACTCTCTAACTCATTAGTACATGTATTCTACGTCATCTGACAAAGTCGGTTACACTAACACGTATCGCTGACTTGGCTTCACCCTTTAGAGGTAATAAGTCATTTGCCAAGCAATGTGTTAGCAACATGTTCAGCACATAATTTATTATTTCCAACGAAAAGTGTTATGTCGGTGACACGTGTATGGTGTAACTTAACTACATCTCTAAGAAGATGTTATATCGATAAGTTTAATAAAGGAAAAATTAAGTTTTTTCAATACTGTTTGTTTTTATGAGGGTCAAAATTATACCTTATCACTGATCTAAGGGCAAAAAAAGCTTTTTTTTTAATATCAAAGTCCAATTTGTCATCTCAAAAACCACTGTAACTCTTAAATAAACTTTAGATATCAATTTAGTCCTTCAACTTAACAGTTATGGTCAAATTAGTTCAAATTGACATATAACAAAAACCAGCAATCATATGTTGACGGGATAATTGTATCTAAAGTTCATTTTGCGACAAATTGATGCATAACGAAATTAATTCTTTATCCGGAAAGTACCCATAGAACAAAAAAGCAAGAAAATTAATGGCCTGAAAAACTACAAAGAGGGGAATTTAAGAAACCATTGTGTTTACCAGGATCGGTAGAAATCTCCTTGACATTGTCATCAAATTTGACAGAATTACTGAACAAAGAGGGCTCTTTTCCTGATCCAAGAAGATGAGGAGAATAATATTCAGAAAATTCAGACCCAATTCCTTCAATTTCATCATCTTTCCTTGGAGAATAATAATCTTCTTCATTATTCTCTTTCAATTCTTTATCCTTCACTTCTGCATCATTTAACTTCTTAAGAGTTATGGTGTTTCCTGTGGCAACTGAATCTTTTGAATTCCCACAACCCATTTCTGCCAAATCCTAAATTGAAGAAAAAGAAAAGATGTGAAATTGAAATTATTCTCTCCCTGTTCTTATTGAGGGAGAGAATTAAAGCAAAGCTGCACATTGGAGAAAACTGAATGCTGTTGAAAAAAAAAACCGTTTATTCTGTTATTTGTTTTTGGGGGTTGGGATGAGTTTAATTGGATTTAGCAGCTCAATTCATATTGAAATATACACACATGTTAATTATATTATTTTTAGACATTGTGTTTTGGCGTACTTCTGTTACAACTTCATCTGTTACAGTTAATAGAAATGCTGAATGTATCCGTGTGTATTCTTCTTTGTCTTCATTCGTCGTTTTTCTTCTCACTTTTGCAAACCAACATGCCGTGTGTAGCTGAAAGATTGAAACTTCAGTTTTCAATTCAAAGATGTATATCCAATTTCATTGAAAAACTAATCGGATTGGCCGGTCCTGGAACTTGTCGTTTGTCTAATCAATTCGATTATAGTAATCATTTTTAGCCAAAATTGACTCGGATAAGGAAAAACTGGTTAAATAGAATTGTTTTAATTGAAAAAATAAATAAAAATTTAAATTTATAGGTTGATTACGAAAGAGTTAAAATAGAGTAAAATATTGAATCCTAAAACTTGACAAATTATTATTTTACTACTGGAACCAGTTTTTATTAGCTACAAATTAAAAGAAATAAATGATAATTAATTGCTATAAAGTTGAATAGAGTCTTAATGGTATGTTTTTATTATTCTTAATTAGAGTGTGATATTTGGTTCCAGTAAGATTTAAATCTTGAAATTTTCAGTTGAAAATAAATGTCTTTACTACCATAGTATAACTACATAAGTTACTGACATGTTTTCTTTAGTGCAGTTTCATTAAGAAATACAATGAGATGCAATTTGAGTAGATAAAATAATTAGTCGAATTTTTTTTTTTTTTTTTTTTTTTTGAAGAAAAGCGTGAAAACTAATTACATGCATAAAGAAAAAAAAAAGGAAATTATATATAAACTAAAGAGTATAACAATGAAATTGGGTGAGCCATCATTTTTCCTAATTTTCTTGTGTGTGCACCAAACATGAAATAATTGACCCTTCATAATAATAATAATAATAGACCTTAGCCGTTCTAAGTATGGGAGGGTATCGTCATGGGTTGATTTCTCCTTTTGCTGTCTGGCTTTGGATATATGAATATGGTCACTATTAATGTTTTTTTGCATTATCTTGTAAAATTTATTGCCAAAGTCTATCTCAAAAATTTCATATTTTGATTACATAGCAACATTTTGGACCAGTTTGGGTCTGCTTTCAGCCAAAGTAGGAAGAACTTTACTTTGGCTGAAAGCTGCTTTTAGAGTTACGAAAAGCAGACTCAAACGCACCGTTGGTAAAAGTCAGATTGTATTTAAGAAGTCACTGGAAAAACACTTAAAACTACTTTTAAAAAAAGTAATGAAACCTAACTTTCTCTGACAGCACTTTCACTAACAGCAATCCCAAACTGACCCTTTATAAACTCATGGCCAGTTTGCGATTGCTGTTAGTAAAAGTGTTGTCAGGAAAAGATAGGTTCTATTACTTTCTTTAAAAGTAGTTTTAAGTGTTTTTTCAGTGCTTTCCCGAATACAATCTGACTTTTACCAATTGTGCATTTAAAACTGTTTTTTGCAACCAGAAAAACAGCTTTCAGCCAAAATAAGGTTCCTCATACTTTGGGTAAAAACTGTTTTCGGCTACTCCAAACTGGTCCTAAAAGTATTCATATAAATTAAAAAACAAGAAGGAATTTTTTGAATTGAAATTATCAAATCCATTGTTTTCTAATTTTCTGCGGCATTGTTTACATGTAAAAGGAAAAAGAATTATTATTTCCTTTTCATAATTGTAAGAAATAATTGTTTATTTATTTATTTATTTTTTTTTCCCATTCTATTTGGCAAAATTGAGTTAACTTGCGTTGTTTTTGGATTCATTCCCCTCTCTCTCCCTCAAAATTGGAAAAGATAAATAATTAATTGGGTAAAATGCCTGAAACAAGTGGGAGCTTTTCCTTTAACAGCAGAAATGGCGATTCCCTCATTACCATTCGCCAACATTTCGGCGCATTTCTCTCTCCTCCATGTCACCACCATCAGCGTCAGCCACCCCTACCTTATCCTCTCTCTCCTCCTGCTGCCGTTCATTCGATGAATAAAATAGCCATCAAAGATCAAATATATATTATTTTAAGAAATAAAAATCATTGATATTAATGCAATTTGCATTTTGGAAGCGACATTAAATATAAAGGAATTCTCTTTTCATGATGGTACCTTCCCTATACAGTTTTGGTATTGCGGACAAACAAAGCAGACGAAAGCATCCCATCTTTCCAAATTGGGAAACTGCGTGTGCTTTCTTTGCCTGTACCCTTCCTTCTTCCTCGCTCTCTCCCTAAATCTATCCATTTCCCATCTCTCTCCAAAACTAATGGAAGGGACAGCCCCATCTGATGGCAGACTCGGTTTTGGAAAGATGGGTTATGGGTACAATTCCTTCTGTTCTTTCCCCTTCTTTCAAATCATTGTCTTTTTTTTTTTTTTTTCAATTTTTTGATTTCGTTTTTCCTTGTCAGATGCGAGCATTACAGGCGGAGATGCATGATTCGAGCTCCATGCTGCAATGAGATCTTTCCTTGTCGCCATTGTCACAACGAGGCTGCGGTATTATATATCTTTAATTTTCGATTTTCAGCTCTAATCTTTTTGCTTATAACTTTTCCTGATTTGGCTAATGCTCAAATTCCTTTGATACCAGACACTTATTTGTTGATTTTTCCTTTTTGTTTTGATTCATTAGAGCATGTTGAAGAACCCCTATGATCGGCATGAGATCGATCGCTATGAGGTCAAGCAAGTATGTTAATCTGAGTTTTTTTTATTTTTTCTTTTGCCATCTTCTTTATAGTTATTGTTCATATAGTATTGTTGGATTGTGAATTGACACTGATATGATCAATGGGATCTGTATTTACGTTTCAGGTTATATGTTCAGTTTGTGACACAGAACAGCCGGTGTGTATGCTTTTAGATTTGTAATTTGAATCTTTCATGTTCCAGTTATCTACTTTCTTCTTTGAACCTTACTGAATTTCAGCTATATTTCAGGTTGCTCAAGTTTGTACAAACTGTGGTGTCAATATGGGGGAATATTTCTGCGGAGTCTGCAAATTCTATGATGATGATGTAATTTCCACGATCAACATTGATTCATACAAATCTTGCTTTTTGATTCTTGTTTAAGGCCCAGTAATTGATATTAGCTTTTGGTAATCTGTGCTGCAGATAGAGAAAGAGCAGTTCCATTGTGATGAGTGTGGAATTTGTAGGTAATTGAGCTTGGTTTTGACTGTTTTCTGTTTCCTTTGTCTTCTTACTATTGTCAATCAATTGAAGAGGCAATTTACAATGCGTATTGTGATTCAAAACAGAATCGGTGGTCGTGAGAAGTTTTTCCATTGCCAGAAGTGTGGTATGCACTATCTCATCCCCTTTCTTTTCATGTAATTGGAATCTCATTACTGATTATGTTTCTTTAGTTTGTTTATTATTTAAACACCTCCTCCATGCATGATTGTATTAGCACATTTCTCTCGAAGCTCTTCTATGCACTAACCATATTCAGTAAATGTGCAGGTTCTTGTTATTCAATTAGCCTTCTTGGTAATCATTCATGTGTAGAGAACTCTATGCGTCATCACTGCCCCATATGTTACGAGGTAAGTGTTGTGTTTGATTAACCTTGTCAGTTGTCATGTAACTTTTGTTTTATTGACACCTTCAATAAAATAACTCTGCAGTACTTGTTTGACTCCTTAAAAGACACTACTGTAATGAAATGTGGGCACACCATGCACGCTGAATGTTGCTCCGAGATGATAAAGCATGAAAAGTAAGCTCCTTAGGTTTCAGAAAAAGCCAAAATTTGATTCTTTACTTGTCACACAATTTGTCAATTTGATCTGTGTACTTTGATTTCGACAAATTCAGCTCATGAAACTTTAGTTTTTCGTAGAATTTGACCATTGAAAGAATATTTGGTCCTTGATAGATAAGTAAATTTGCAGTGTATTATGTGCACCGTTGTGCAATTTTTAGAAACTAGTTTGACCATGTGCCGGGGCATTTAATAAGCTGCTAATAAAAATGTTTCTCAAGGTTTTCCTGTCATTAGTTAATTTAACGAAAAATTGAAGTTCATAGGCTGAATATGCCAACATTGAAGTACAGGGCCAAAGTTGCATAGTAAAGGTGAGTCAATACTTAGTTTTGACTTCAATTTTGCAGATATTCTTGTCCCATATGCTCCAAAACAGTCATTGACATGTCTAAAGCCTGGAAAATAATCGATGAGGAGGTTGACAACTCATTCCAAAATTTTCTACAATTTTCAAGTTCTCAAATTTTTGAAAAAATTCCTGAATTACTGATTAAAATATATGCTATGTTCTCAGATTGAAACAACCGTCATGCCAGAGGATTATCGTTTCAAGAAGGTGCTCGCTTCCATCTTAACATCTAATCACCTTGTTTACATATCTGGTTTAGTCTTCTTGCCCATTATTTGTCACTACTGCTATCCTGAACTGGCAGCCTAGTGGTGAATCATGTCTTCTTTCATTTGAATATGTGCTGCCAAGTTTTTTTTGTTATTTTGGGAATACTATGAGTTCTTAGACATCATGATAAGTTGCGGTAATGAATGATTTGTGCAAAACTTGGATGGATTAAATGCTTATTTGATTCTCGAACACGTGACCCAAGTTCTCATCCTGCTAATCTTTTGCTGATTTCGTACGTGTTTTCTTCTTCTTGTTTTTCCACTTGTACTGGTGAAATTGGCCATAAGTTAACGATTTTGATGTCAAAATTGATCTTTTTTTGAGATTGTTTGAACTAGACATGTGTCATTAATCACTGGAAAGATGTCTAAAAGGAAAGGGTGATTTGCAGGTTTGGATCCTATGCAATGACTGCAATGACACAACCGAAGTCTACTTCCACATAATTGGGCAGAAATGCAGCCATTGCAGATCATACAATACCCGGACCATTGCTCCTCCAGTTCTTCCTGAATGATCCAGTTCTGAGAATTTATTCAGCCATAAAAAAAGGCATTGAAAGCTAGCATCCAAATTTATAAATCAGATGGGGGAGGTACATTGAAGTGCAGAAATCAAGCATTTTTCAATGATTATTCTACCTATTACATTGATTATATATCATTATCATTACAGTGCAATCTGACTGTAGAATTTCCATTCATTATTCCTCAGAACCTTTCCCAAAGGTGATTCTTTTTATCCAATTTAAAACCCAGTCTTCAAGTGTATTTCTGGGTTTCATGTAAAAGTTTTACAATTTAGTAATTTACATACTCAGCAATCCATTGGGAATGTTGTTTGTGTTGTGGATTATGATTGTGTAATGTAATCAATGATTGTATTGAATAATGAGTTTTCTCATTTTATCCATCAACTCCATCAACTCAATCCGATTGTTTATTCTCTTCTTGGATTATTGGATTGAATCGTTAAATGTTGCGTACTTGATTGGATGGAATTATTTATGATTTATTCAAATAAGAATCAACCTGACTATGAAGATGTGTGGGTTCAATGATAAGAAAATGAATCTTATGTCGCTTCCATTTCGATTTTAGACTATTCATAGATGGAGTGATAGTCCTTGTACATTTTTTACTCTTGGGCTGAAGATATCGGTTCTGATCCTAAATTTTTATTTAAAAAAAAAGTGCAATTAGATAAATTCAGATTCATATGATTTTTTATTCTTATTTTCCGAGAAAAATGATTATATTTATATAAAAGTTTATGAAAAGGATTTTTTTAAAATAAGTGAATTTAATTATATTAAATTTGCAAATTAACTAAGTATTTACTAAGTATCAAGTGAACATTAAATTTACAATTTATATCAATTTGCCTGATGGATTAAATTTACTACAAAAATCTAATAATAGTATCAGTAAGAATATATTTTATATATTTACTAGTACTAATAATTCAGCTGGCAATACAAATTGTGTGAGAAAATTCAAGTTGGTTTGTGCTAAATATATCCAAATGGATAAGTGAAAAGGTTCAGTTGTTACTAAATCTTAAATATGATTATTTGTATGAGTATACCTCTAGTCTGTAATAAAGAAAATGTATACATATATTTTTTATACTTTTTTAACCAAAATTTTTTATATAAGGACTTAAATTAATTTTTTTTTTCCTCATGCCAAAAATAGATGTATTTGCAAAAATTAATAACAAAATTTAAATAATTATAAGTTAATTCAAATAAATAAATTACGTATACATTTTAAAATCTAAATTGTTAAATTTTGCATCTAAAAAATTGTGGAAAATCAAGCCTTTGACTCGAGTGCAGAGAATAACGGTAGGCCGTCGTCCCACAGGCACACTGCCTCTTTCTACCCTTCCTAAACCCTGATCAGTTTCTCGACTGCTTGATTGCAGCCTCCCTCCGCCGAAATCACTCGTCCACCAGAATCCACCGTTTTACGCCTGACTCGGCTGACTCAGAGCTATGCAATTCTTCTCGAGAGCTCGTCGACTCTCTAGGATTTTAAAGCCTCCGGTTCTCATCAACTCAGCCACAGATCGCCAATTGCTCTCCTCTGATTTACAATTCGTTACCACTCTTCGCTCTCTTCATCAATGGCAAAATCATTACTCGTTTTCTTCCTATTCCCTCCACGTCTCTGGTAGTATTTTATATTCATCTCATATAATCTCTTTTCTCTGCTTCCTACTTGAACATTTGTGTAATTGCTGAGGGTGCTTAGGATAATAGGAAATAAAATGTGAAATGCTGGTTAAATAGGTATATTAGATGAGTAAACAGTGATATTGTTTTAATTTTTCCGGTATATTATTGTGGATACTGAATTTCCTGTATTATTTCTAGGAAATTATTTGAAGATGTTACAGCACCCAATGTACTTAAGAATTGGAAATGCACCTTTTTCTACTGAAGCTAATACTGTGGAGAGTACTCCTACAGGTTCTTGATTCATTGTGTGCATATGGCCCCTCTCTGTTTGAGTTGATTATTGAGGTCTTACTTGGTGATGAATGCTTTGTCTTTTTGAATGCAGAGGCTGTGAAAGAGCTTTATGATAAGATTATTGAATCTGTGAATGTTAAACGGACAATGTCTCCAAATGCATGGTTGTGGTCGTTGATTAATAATTGCAAAAACCATGAGGATATTAAGCTTCTATTTGATACTTTGCAGAATCTCCGGAGATTTGTGAGTACCTGGTTCCATAGCTTTTTCTTCACTCCTGTGTTTTTGTCTTGTATCTGGTTACTCATTATGAATGAGTTAAAAATGTTGAGACTTGGAATTTAATGCTATGTCTTTTACATTGCAGCGGCTGTCAAATCTTCGTATACACTCCAATTTCAATAGCCATCTTTGTCATGAAGTTACTAAGGCATGTGCTCGTGTTGGCGCCATTGACTTTGGTTTGTATACATTGGAACACTTTTCATCATAAGAACACATTTATGTCCATTCATCCTTATTTAAACTTCTGAGTTGGCTTGTGCTAGTTTTATGTGCATCCGCAGTACCATGGGCAACATGTTGTTGCTGCATTATGATGTTTTGGATTTTGCACCTGGATTTTGAAAAAGCAATATGAGATGTGCAATTACATGAACATCCATTTACTATAATTGCAGGAAAGAAGGTCTTGTGGAAGCATAATGTTTATGGATTGACTCCTGATATTGGATCTGCCAACCAATTGCTGGTATAAATAGCATTTGTCTTTTCAATCGGGGTGATAGATTTCCCTGTGCTTTTTTTTTTTTTTTTTTTTTTTTTTATTTTACATCATGTTATTAAATGCATTCTACGATGGACTGCAGGCATATGCTAAGGATCATAATGATTTAAATTTCATGGTTGAAGTAATGAAACTTATAAAGAAGAATGACATTGCTGTAGAACCTAGTGCGGCAGAAAATGTTTTGAGGTACACTAACCTAAGTTCGTGAGAGCTTTAGTTTTTGTGCACTACTTTGTTAAATAGTTTCTGGTGCTTGACTTTCTAAGTTTTGGATTCATGTTTGAATTCTTATAGTATAATTCTTTTGGATTTTAATTTCACGCTGGTTTGCTTCTGGTTCAGTTTGCAAGGTTGTTGTTTCATTTGATTCTGAAATGACTTTGCTTTGAATTTTTTCAATGCAGTGCCTTTATGTGACATCAATTTAAAACTTCAGAAGTTTCAAATTGATGACGCATAAAGGTATTGGATTAAAAAAAGTCATTTGAGAATCAAACGAAACACCAACCTTGGAAACTGAATCAGGACCCAACCAACGTGAAACTAAAATTCAAAAGAACTGTATTTGATTCTAAACTGACTTTGTTTTGAAGGTTTTTTTTTTTTAATTCATTACCTTTATGTGTCATCAATTTGAAACTATGGTAGTTTTGTTTGGTTGAACACAATGCTAAATTAAGGCTTAATCCTTTTCTAGTTTGTTTGTATCAAAGTTTTCCACAGTTAGATTTTTCATTGGCTAAAATTGTTGACAGATAATTGTGTTGCTTTGCTATCACTCTGAGCACGACTGTAATTTTAATACTTGCAGTATTTGTTACAATGCTGGAAACTGGGAATTAATGTTGAAGTATGCAAAAAAGTTTGTCAAGGGTGGAGTAAAATTACGAAGGTCTGCATTTGACACGTGGATGGATTTATCTATCAAAAGAGGTGCCTTTGCATTCTCTTTTCTTAATTAATTTTGCTTTAAGTTTGAGTTTATGGTATGTAAATCTGTTATATATATGTATATATAAAAAAAAGAGTATATGGTATGTAACCACGTCCAACTTATAATCAGGCTTAGTATTGGCTGTTATGCCAAATTGTGATGTATATACACACACACGCACTCACACTCAATATGGTGGGGGTTAGGTTGTGTATATATGCTCCTATATCTGCAACTGCTAATGTTATTTGTAATGTCATCATAAAAAGGTTTTCCAAGTTTCTAGGGAATCGATACCTTGAACTTTGTGAAATTTTGTCTGCAGTATCCGTGGTTTTTATGAGTTTCAATTGCAGAAACAAATTTACTATGCAGAGGTTCATTTTCAATTATTTTTACAATTACAAGAGTAATTTATATTTTTCTTGTGCAATAACTTATCATGTGGTAGGACAAGTCGCTTATATGAAAATTTTAAATTTGTTTGAAGTTAAATTCTGTTATGCTTGGGATGAAATTATTCTTTTTGTCTTTAAGCATCTGAGTTCTCCCTTGCAGGAGATACTGAATCACTATGGCGAATTGAGAAGTTGAGGTCTGAGTCATGGCAGCAGCACACTCTTGTTAGTGGGTTTTCATGTGCCAAGGTATTCAATCTTTAGTCATCCAATTACATTTCAAATTTTTATGTTGATTGATCTGACATGTAATTGAGGGTAGATTTCACGCATTTGACATAATTTTCAGCTGCTTAATAGAGACTGTATTTTCAGGGTCTAATACTAGAACGTAAGCCTGAGGATGCAGCTTCTGTGATTCAATTCCTCAATCAGGTGCCAATGATTTATGTTATTTCCATTGGTCTATCTTGGTTTTGTTCCCTTCTGAAAAAGAAAAGGAAAACTTGGAAAAAAGAAGCAAGAGTAGACAGTTCCACACGGAACCAAGTTTTTTAAACTTAATATAATTGAAAAACACCCAACAATATAGAAAAATTGAATTTTGACATTTTGGCCTCGTAAAAGTAATGAAGTTTAACCAAGATCCCTCTTGTATTCAGACAAATCAAACATTTAAAGCAGTCAAACCACAGGGCATTCATTGTTCAGCTTTTGGTGTAGCTTTCAAACATGTTCTTTTGCTGTTATACTATCCTGCTGAGTTAACTGATGTTACTCTTTGGATGTAGAGTTTACCTGACACCAAGAAGCCAGGAATTTTGGTTGAACTTCAGAAGCTAGTCAGCGAGTGGCCTTTGGATGTAGTGAAGCACCAGCCAGAGGATAAAAGAATGGTATGATGTTTGCTAATGATTTTAGGCGGTTGCTATAGTAATACGTGGTAGGATAAATATAAACAGCTTCTTCTGAATGATTGACAGGAATTAGCTACGGCTTTAAAATCAGACATACCTGCATTGGTTACTGCTCTAATACAGATGGGCATAGATGCGAATGTAAATTTGGAAGACCTCACCAGCAAAGAAGAATTTAACAGTTGAAATGTTAAACAGTGAGCCCATCTGGTGCTCTGTTGGATCAAGGCAAGGCGAAAACGCTTTAGTGCTAATCAACTTTTTTGTGAGAACCAATTCAATAATCCCCAGAAGTCAGTAATGGACTCCTCGGTAGCAGCATTGGACCTGTAACAGAAATACAGCCATCACTTTTTCTAATTCAATTTTCTGTCAAGCAGTTCATACTCTATTTTCTGAAGCTGAAAATAGATCGGAGCGACCAGTGATGTTCACTGTGGAACTAAAGATTTTGAAACAGCAACTGTTGGCGTATTATGAGTCACAATGGTAAAATTACGCCTTCCGTTTTTCTTTTTAATCATTAAAGGTCTTTTATTTGAGGGTAGCATGAATCATTAAATTTTCTTAGTTTTATTGTGATATCTAATTTTCATTTGTTCTTTGTTTCAAGGTTAACAAGTGCAATTGTTTACTGTCTTTGATGAATGTTTGATGAACTTTAATGTTAAATGTAATATGTTTCAACTGTAATAACTAAATTGCAATCACATTTTTAATCTGAGAATGAAAATGATAGAAATAGTCTGCAGTACTGAAGCATAAGAAATTGCCAACTCTATAAACCGTACAAAATTATGAATATATGATTATAATTTCCCTTAATTTCTTGATCCTCAGCCATAACATTTTTGACAATTTTACAACAGTTAGGCCTGGTTTGTTATGTCGTAATGGAGTGCATAATGGAATAGGCTAAATATATTATGATTTAGAATGAAAATGTTAGCATAACTTGCAATGATATGCGAATTATTAATAATTTTTATATGATAGATAATCCATCCTATGAAAGTTATATAATATTGGTATGTTCCTTTTTTTTTTTTTCCCTATTTCTTTATTTTTTGATTCTCCATTCTCTCATATTTTTCTAATTTTTGTTTTTTTCTATTTTTTTCATTTTTTTTTTTTTTTTTAGATATTAATATTTTTTGTATATGTAACATTTAGTGTGCATATCCAAACATAACAATGAAATGTCCATGTCTCAATCATTATGTAATTCATTACTTTCCATTGTGTTACAATGTACCAAACGAGCCCTCAGCATCCGTTCTTAAGAAAATTCGATCAAAATGTAGTTAAATCGCGAGCTTGCACAATCAAACTTTAATCAAACACCTAAAAAGAAAATTAAAGATTACATAAACATGTAAGAAACATTCTGATTATAATGTAAACATACAATACAACTCAAGGATTAAAATAAAAAATAAAAAAAATACAAACTCTAATTATATTTCAGACTTGTAACTGACTTTGATTAAAGCTGTCGATGAGCATAATCTAAGAACCAATTAGTTAGATTTTCTTATTATGGAGCCTTAAAGCAGAAAGCAAAACAAGCAAGATAAAAACAATGGAACCAAGCAAAGATAAAACAGCAGAAGCAGCAACTTGATTGCAAAATCTCCCAAAAACATTGCAGACTTTGTTCCATCTAACATGAGAATTCCCTTTGTAACCCATTAATCCAATGGCTGCGGCTGCTCCATTGCTGCTAAACAGAAGTGCCACCATTAATAGGTCCAGTGTTATTATAATGAATCCCATGCCTTTCTTCTTCCCACCAACTGATAAAACTAGAGACACTGCTGCATATGCACATGCTATTGCATTTGCTACCACAAAAAACCTGTTCAAATTTTAGCAACCAGAAACGTCAGGCGAAAACCAAAGGCCTCAACGAGATTTTTTAGTGTAATTTGTGAGAAAATTTTCATTGATATGATATGTTGCTTTAATGACACATCAATTATCATAATAGCATACTTAAGTGTTTGGTGTTCGGTTTTATCATCCGAATTAACTAGAATTTTTTTATAAAAAGAAAAATTAATAATTCCAGAGTTCATTTTCCCCTAATTTTAACTAAGAAAGCTAAGCTTTATTTGTATTTTTATTTGTATTTTTTTCTTTTTAAACTAGTGGGACTAAGCAATTATATTTTCACAGAGTTCATTTGCTAAGTGCTTTTTATTTATTTATTTTTTATATATATAGTACTTGCTAAGTGCAAATATCCACAATTGAATTGGATTAACGTAAGGGGTTGGAAGGTTTGATTCTTACCTAGTCCTAGCTACCAATTCTTAATTTATTCAAAAGTTTCAACATGTATAATATATGTACAAGAATCATACAAGATTCTTTCCAAAATTAATCATAAAAATACCAATATAAAAATAGTCTAATTCTCAAAATTATACTATGGTTCCTACCATACTGACCCGAAATCGTTTGATGATTACTATGTTAGCACAACTAGTAATATGTCAGTCATTCAATGGCCTTAGACCTATTCAATCCAGGACCACTTTTTGAGTTCTACAAAAAAAAAAAAAAAAAAAAAGACCATAGAAAAAGATAACTAACACAACTTTTTCCGCCCAATTTAATAATAATAATAATAAAAGAAAAACCCAACAAGAATTCATGATATAATAATAATAATAAAGCATGAATTTTGACTATAAGGTTGTCGAAAATATCAACATCATTTTAATCGAAGAAAATATTTCAATGTTAAATTTACTTTTTACTAACTCTTTAGTATAAACCACAATTATCCTCATTGGGATATTTTTATTTGGGGATTAGTTATAGTTCAGGGTAATCCCACCCGACATATGTATTTAATGGGATTAAAGCTCCATCTTGTAGGCTACTCTTTTCTAACTAAATAACAACATAATCTCTTCAAATTTAACTACTTTGGTACGACAAATGTAAAACTGATATAGACACCAAAAAATTGACCCTTATCTCCATTCCCCGTATGATATATATACACATCCAAACGACACCCGAGAAGCCAAAACGACAGAAGAGAATCCATCACATTTTATAATAAAAAAAAACTTACACAAAAGCAGAGAGATAATGCCACTTAGCCTGAACAGGAACATTCAGAGGAGGAAGAGAATCAACAACAACAATAGGAACAACCTTAGTTTGTTTATTTACACCAAGAACTATTGATGAAGCCAATGTTAAAACCATTGCCAATATTCTCAATCCCAACAAACTCCAATTTGTCCCCCTTTCTTCTCTTCTCTCTACTCCATCTATGCCTCCATGATTGGCCTTACTTTGGCTATCCATTAATTTTCCTCTATAGAAACACAAGAAGAGCTAGAGGAATGGAATGGGAAGAAAAATGGGTAATGGTTGGTTCCTTAAATAATTAATTAGGAGATGAAAACGTTGTCATGCAAATAAAATGTGAAAATGAAATGTGGGATTTTTTTTTTTTGGGGAGGAAATAATAGATGGGTCCATTATTGCATTTATGATGCAGAAGAGGTTGGGCTAGTGTGAATACTGTTGTTGGGAGAGAGAGAGAGATTTGAGGCAAATTTCAAGGTTTTTTTATTTATTTATTTATTTTTTTTTTTTTTTTTGGGTGGGGGGGAATATTAATGCAGCTAATATTGTAGAAGAAAGCAAATGTAAATTGCCAATTTCCAACGCCATTTCCATTTTATGCCACCTCTATGTACGCATGTGATCATCTACGACTCTTTTTGTGATTTTATTATGTCATTTGGACTTCTTTTTGTTAAATATTTATTATGTAAGGATTTGTTGTATGCATAGATAATCAGAGTATAGTGTACGTAATAAGTTGGAATAAATATTTAAATAGCTAGTGAAAAAGTGAAGTTTTTGTATTCCACATCTCTCGGTTGGATGAACCATCGATATCATCTCTCACCTTTTAGACTACAAGTCGGTATAAGGGATTAGTTACTATAACCGATAGTAGATATATCTAGATCTCTAATAAAATGAAATAAAATAACAAAAAATGAACCAAGAGATCGCATCATTATATACTCTGAGAAACCTAGTTTACGTTCACTCCAAATAGTAGTATTTTAAAAGAATAAAATGGCTAAATACATACGAGATCCTTTCAATTTTTATTTTTGAGCCGTTTGGCCCCCTTAACTATTTTAGCGACCTATCTAACTCCTCATCTAAAAGACAAATACATACGTGGCCCCTTCAACTTTTATTTTTGAGCCGCTTGGCCCCCTCAACTATTTTAGCGACCTATTTAACCCCTATATATTTTAAAGTGGTATTTTTAGACACTTGAATGATGATGTATCGTATGACCTGGAGGTAAGAGAAATTTCAGTGCGTTTGGGATGGAGTTTACGATTTTACAAGGATAATATTTTGTAAATATTATATAAATCTCTCATCACTTTGGTTAAACTCTCTTCGCTCTTCTTTGTTGTCTATTCTGCAATCATATTTCTTCCTCCTCGTGAGTTTTATTAATTGTTGGAAAATCTCACTTTGTAATAGTTTGTAATATTAATTAAATAGAAGATGGTTTAAAGATGATTCCCAGCGTGTGTCCTACATGTCTTTAGTGTCAGACGCGTGTAATGCATGGTATTCTGTTGTGTCTAATTATGTTCACTCAAAGGTTTAAAAATACCACTTTAAAATAGATGAGGGGTTAGATAGATCACTAAAATAGTTGAGGGGGCCAAACAGCTCAAAAATTAAAGTTGAAGGGGCTATGTATGTATTTGACATTCAGATAAGGGGATTAGATAGATCGCTAAAATAGTTGAGGGGACCAAGCGGCTCAAAAATAAAAGTTGAAAGGACTGCATATGTATTTGGCCGAATAAAATTATACATGTGTGAGCTCACATTGACATGTTTTATGGTGGTTCTGAAACAAATTGGTCTGGCACTGCTAAAATGATAGTATGTAAATAATAATACTAATGTGTTATCATTTTATCAGTGTTGGACTAGTTTAATCTAAGACTATTGTAAAATTTGTGGCTTTATGCTTTCTAATTAATGAATATGGTATAGTTAACTTCTTTTTCTTATTTTGTTGTATTTAATTAGTATTCAATTAGTTTGAATAAAATAATAAATTGTACTTGTACTATTTGAGATTAAGTGGTAATTGAGAGATTCAATGTCAGGTGACACTGAGAAACTTTGTTTAGTTGCACTCTAAACAATACTTTAGAAGAGTAAAATTATATGTGTGATTTATGTTGAGGGGGTTTTAGAAAAGTTTATGATTCATGACTGTTAAAATAATGACAGATCAATAATATTAATATGTCAACACCTTAGAAATTTTAGACCAATTTAATCTGGAACCAAAGTAAAACTTTTACTTTATCCTTTGCTGATTAGTCAGCATCGGATACTTAATTGATTTAGTAACTTTTGTTTTGTTGTATTTAGTATTCAAATATTATTTTCAACAATATAATAAATTGTACTAAATATCTGGGTCAGAGTAATAATGATGATATTAAGTGTAAAATGTAGGTTATATGAATATGATTTAACATATAATGTATATATATAATTCTTTTTGGGAATAATAATTGGTAATATCGTTACAAAAGAACATTGTTGCCATCCAATAAGTTCAACAAGATTAACCAAAGCATTTAATGATGTTCCATCAACCTACTTCACATGCTAATCTTACTAATTGTTCAGTCAATGAGTCATATCTCACAGCTTTTTTAATATAAAAATTTCATCATTATATGAAAAATATATCAATAATAAAATTGGCTAATTACTAATATGTATAAAACTTATATATTATTCCATTTTTCTCCAATATACAGAAGTCAAAGTAATAAAATCCCTAAGGAGTGCCAATAAAAATTCCCAAGAAATCAAAATTATGTAAACTTTATTTCAATTGTTTCATTTAATGCAATATATGATTGAAAATTAAATTAAATTAAATTTACTAACTTTCAATTATCATCTGAATTACTCACAATTATGAAAAAGTTGGTGAGATAATAATTTTTCAACGTATTCATATTACAATATTCTTCATCTTTGAAAAGAAATATAAATATATATATATATATATATATATATATTGAGAAGTGTGAATTTTTGGTGGGCGTATGCATATCTGAAAGTTACATGATGGTTTCAGATTAATTTATTGAAATTGGAGAGAAAAAAATCAAAATAACTTTATTACCAAAACTAATTAATTAGTCAACTTTCAACGGTATGGATATAAATGTTCATATCCATACTTGTCCCAATTGTTTGGCATAATGGCTGTCCACTGCTTTGCTTTCCATCTTCTTCACCCAATTCAATTATTTTTATTTATAATTTCAAAATTTTATTTTTCTGGTAGAGAAATTAATGATATCTACTAGATTCACTCTATTAATGAGCTGTAAATACAATTAGTGGTCTGACTTGTTTTAATTTAAATTAAATTTGACCATAGTACTTTTTAGGATTTTTATGATTTTAATAAATTGATCTCTACATTCAAATTTAGGGACAAAATACCAAAATTTTTAATAATTTTTTTTTCCTTAGTTTTTGATATTTAATTAAAATGGCTAATAATGAATTAAATACTAACTTGGCCAAGTTGTTGAAGAAGGTAGTCAGTCCTTGAAGTCTGATAAGTTAAGTTTAACTATGCATCAACTGTTTCATTTATAACTGATTTCATTTGTGTAGAAAAATATCATAACTAATTAAATAATTTATTTGACTTAAAAGAGGAAAAATTCAAACTTATTTAATCCTTGAAGTCAGTATACGAGTACTTTCATTTAAGTAAAATACGACAGTCATTTCTCACAAAAAAAAAAAAAAAAAAAAATTAAAAGGATGAAATTGATAATAAATTAAAAATTTGAGGCTGATTTTCACTTCATAAATAAATTCTTGGAAATAATATATTATTAGGAAATTCTTTCATTTTCAAATATACCATATGTTTTCTAAAATTAATAGAAAATTTATTCTATTTTTTCCTTTATATTTGATGTTGATTATAATAAAATTTTAACAAAGTGATTTATATTCCAAAAATATTTATAAAAATAGTTTAGTATAATAAAAAAAAATAAAATAAATTGGCTATCTCAATAAAATAAATTGAGATAATTTATGATTTTTCCAAGGGGAGTAATTTTTTTATTTTCAATTGGCTATCTCAATAAAATAAATTGTTGTTATTAAAATATATTATATATCAATCTTGGTAGTTTATAATCATAAATTGTCACATGGGATTTTTTTTTATTATGCATATAGAGGAATTAAGATGTGGCCAATGTTAATTAGAGGACAGAAATATATATACTTATTTTATCACAAAAAATTTAAAGTTAAAAGACAGATGAGTAGTTTTATTAATTAAATTAATTGTGGATTATGAAATCAGCAAATAGAAATATAGAGGTATCAATCAATTACTTTTCCTTGTAGAGGTTGGCAGTTGAATCATTAATTAACTTTCCATTTTTTTCCCTCTCTTTCATAGGCATATAGAGTCATTACTTGTCCTTGTTTTCCTGCAACCCTCTTATATTAATGGATTTTTTCTTATTTTCCTTTTAGTACAAAACTTACTTCATTATATTGTATTACACAGTTTAATATATATACATTTAAATTTTTACAAAATAATTATTGTAAGAATGATAAACATTGAAATTAATGTATAAAAATATATAACTTAAAAATTAGTGGTGAATTTAGAAAATTTAACAGAGCTTTTTATAAAATGTAAATGCAATTTAAATATTGTTGGTTTTAGGTTTGCCCATGACATTTTGGAACGACAGGGACTAAACTGTAATTGTGGTAAATTATAGGTACCAAATATGTAATTTAGACCGACCCTATAAATAGATGGAAGTTGGGATTTTCTCTGTAAATAGATAAATCGTATCTCTATTTCATTTACGTATAAGAACATAAAAACGCTTCCAGAGAGAAAACTCGAAACACAAACACGTTTTTCGTTCGTCGGAAGAATTCACGGATAAAGCCTGTACTCAGTGTATTCGTACATTCGTAGGAAAGACAACCAGAACGATCCGGTTTCCTGTGTTCATCAGAATCATCTCGTAAACAAGTTTTCTGCCACATATAAACTGTAAGCCTGTTTATTAGTATTGTTTACGAGAGCTGTGCATTTGTTGTACGGTCAATTTATACACAAATTGTGATTTCAAATAAGGGACAGAATTATTTTATATAATATAGGAGAGTTAAAAGTGTGTATTTTTTTTTTTTTTAAATTATAAAAAATTCAATAGTTAGTGTACTTGTTCAAATATGAACAATATTTGTTTTTTCCTACTACTTTTGGAACTAGACTTTTGTACGAAGCCTGCTTGACCGGAATTTATTGAATAAGCATAATAAGCATTCGAATCAAAGATATTAGAATTAAATAATTTATAATTGAAAATTTTAAGTATGGTCTTGAATGGGACTGATTCAAGACTTTTCAACCAATTTAACCTGGACCATATATGTTAGACTTTCTCCTTAATTTGTGCTTTACTGCAAACTTTATAATTCATATGTTTTCAAGAGATATTTAATATGTAACCATTTTTCTTATAAAAGAATATTAATTAATTCCATTTAAGATATGATAGGAGTGAAACAAAAAATTCTTTTTTAATTGTATCACAAATAGCATCATTAGCTGCAACTGTTTTTGAGAAAAAAAAAAAAAAAAACAACTTATATGCATGAGTTGTCTTCCTATAAGCTCTTGCATTTAAATTTACATTAAAGATCTCAATAATACATATCTTGTTATCCTCCAATTTGCTTCGTAGTTTGGTTTTGAGATTTTCAGACATAATGGCCTCTATAGTTGTATCCTATATAAACAAAATAAATAAAATATTTGTTAATAAACGTGTGCAAAGTACGCCTGCGATATTATTTGTACAAAAAAAAATTCACTTTTTTCATCAACAAACAGAATCAAGTTGGATTTTAAAATGAGAAAAGAATCTGAATTAATATTAAAAACATTTCATACATTCTCATTGAGGAGAATCATATGTATTTTTGTACATCTCTCACGATAGAAATGAAGCGCTTTCCAAGTCTTCATGACCCTCACTCTTATTTTCCAATCGTCTTTATCTTTTTGTTATCTCGTTAAGCTCAACACAACGTTTCACCATATTTGAATCTACAATTAGAATATGTCAATCAAAGTAGTTATTGGGAACTAATTAATAACTAATTATTATGAAGGTATACTACGAACAAAAGTAACAAATAGATTACTTACATGAAGATAAATTAGATGCTTAGAATGTCAATTGAAAATTATGTAGTCATTAGCTAATCATGTGGTTAAATATTACTTGAACATATATGATAAAAAACAAAGAAACATGTATAGGAAATTTTGAAAATTATAGTATTTATTTAAGTATATTTCATAAATGCACTAAATGAGACGCTTATTTACAAAATGAATTCAATAATCTATTGATATCATGAATTGCAAAATGTTTAGAAAATATACTAAATGGGACGCTTATATTTGGCAATTATAAGTATATTTATATTTTGGAACTTTACTGTAATAAATAGGTAATAGTAAAATATATAAAAGATTTTTATAAGGATAAATTGATATCACCCCACCTTCACATAAGTATAATCTAATTACGTAATTAACTATGATTATAATAGTAAAATAAGGATTAATTAAATTTAATCAAACCTGAAATTTCAATATCATAGCGGAAGATTACTCCACCCATAACAGCTGTGAGCGGACGACGCGTTTTCGACGGAAAGCGGGACTCCCTTTCGGAAGAGGCACTTCGATTTCGGGCGGGACTCGTGTGAGGTTTTTTGATTCGGAAATTCGTTTTTTGCAAAAGCGGATTATTTCGAAAAAGAATCGAGACCTAAATCTCGATAAAAAGTATAGGAGTCGCCACCCGACTCAGCTCAACCGGGAAATTACAGTGTAGCTGAACCAAAGCGGGAACTGCCACACTTTTCAAAGATCTAGGTTCGGACAAATCCCTTATTTCATGTCTAATCAAAATAAAATGGCCAATGTTCTATTTACGACACTTTGAATTGCTAAAGATTGATTTTCATTAAATAATACACGCAGCGCGCATACGTAATAATACAACATAATAAAAAGTAAACAGAATAAATATTTAAGAACTTACAACCCAATTGAAAGAAAAAATAAAACTCTCGCCTCACTGTTACAATCGCCTAGAATACACGAGAATCTAAAAAATATTTACAACCGCCTAAATAAACGATTAATTCTATTAAAATACAAATAAAGATAAAAATAAAAAGGGAATAAATAAAAGCTGCAAGACAAAGGTTAGCACAATTTTACGGCACGCCACAAATTGGACTCGAATAGACAGAATTGGGAAATTAGGATTTGGGGTCATGAAATTGGGGATAACCGGGTTGGCCCGGTTAGACCTGGAAAATCATTTTGAAACGTCCTTGTATTTTTTGCTTCGTGAGAAAATCGTTTTTGAAAACATTTTTCCGGTTTATTTTAATTTAGCATGCGAGATGGGTCGGTTTTCGGGAGAACCGGGTCTCCGTCGTGGTTTTGTTCTAAATGCAATAATGCCGAAAAATAAATCTAGGGTCGTGAATGCATACTCCAAAATTCATTTTTGATGATTTTTTATTTTTCAAGACTTTTTCTGATTTTCTGAAATTTTCTGATTTTTATGAATTTTTTTTTGGGTTTTATGAATTTTTTGGATTTTAGGGATTTCTGCTTCTGGCCGAGGACTACAGTCGTGCGACTGTAAACTTTACCAAAGGCAGAAATCGCTAAAAAATCCCTAAAAAGAGAACTTAAACCTGAGAAAATAAATACAGTGGTACGATTATAAAGGGTTTTGCACGACTTTAATTACAGTCGTGCTCCTGTTCTTGTGTGAAGAACAGTCGTACGACTGTTCTTATTTTTTCAGAAACAAAAGCTTAAAAACTTGAATAAAAACGCACCAAACACAAGCAAATCACCCAGAAAGCTGGAAAATGAGTTGAATTAAAGATTGTTTACCTCCTTGGTGACGATCCACAGCTGGAATGACCCCTGCTTACGCACCAATCCACGTGAATTTGCTCATTTTCCTTGGAAAGTTAAGGTTACAAAAGTGTCCAAAGAATCCCAAAAAAGTCACGGATTTGAGTTTGTTTTGGTCCAAATATGATTTAGATTTCTTGTATAGATGTGAGCCTAAGATTTCTAATTCATTTTAGTGATTAAAAATAAGAAATAAAGAAGAAAATGTGAGAAGAAAGTAAGACTATTCTTTTCTCTCTTCTTTCTTTTTCTCTCTTTTTCTCTCACTAAAATTTCTCTAAATCCAGATTATCTTGCTAAAAAGCCCTTTCTACTCTGATTTTCCACTTTTTATATCCCTACTTACCCGGAAATTTTGAGCATTAAATGATCAAGATTTCCTCACCATTCTAAGTCAAGGGGGTATGGGTTCTGCAACCTGCCCCCGAAAGTACAGTCGTACGACTGTACTTACGTTACAGTCGTACGACTGTAAGCAAAATACCACGACTGTATTTACAGTCGTGGGTCAACGGTCAACAATGATTTTTGATTTTTTTTGATTTTTTTTGATTTTTTGATTTTTTTTTGGAAAAATTTCGTGTTCACAGCAGCCATCATATAAGATAAAACCACGAATGAAGTTATCGTGCCACTGTTAGTCGTATGGGCATAATTAGCTAAATGGGGATAAGTTAATATTAATGATTTGATTAATAGATTCCTAATATTATAAGTAGATTTTGTCATTTAATTGTCATCTATATTAGCTAATTGGGAATAAGCTATTATTACTTATTTGGTTAATTAATTCCAATTTTATTATAATTTACTAAATTATATAGGCATATCAAACAACAAAAGAGGAAGTTAATATAATATTATAAGTATATTTTAGAAATTTATTAATTAGGAAAAAATATTATTGATAATTTTTTTATAATTAAAAATTTGAAAAAAATTAAGAGAACGCCACGTATCCCAAACGTATTCTCTTTTATATTATATATATATAGATACTAAAGTGCACAAAGGGAATTACGTCAAAAGATTTGTGCAAATCTTAACATAAAATTGGGACCACGTCCTACTTAGGCATATAAAATAATTTTTGTTTCTCAAAATTAATAATATCATTATTTCCATGAAATAAAAAATAATAAAAAAATATTATTATAGATTCCCCAATCTTATCTATCTAATTTGTGTTATTAGTTAGTGCTTATAAGTTACTCAACTCACGTGTACAGACATACACCAGTACTCTGTTTTGAATTTTTCATACAATTAAATAAAAAATCATTCACCTTAAAATTGAAGAAAAATATAATTATTAAAAATCATTATTATTCACTATATACTCTAATCTAGTTCATTAAAACTTTATAGCAAAGTAGATAAGATGCAGTGAATATAAAAAAAAACTTTTAATATATGTATTATGACTTTTTCTTCATTTTCTTTGGTTTGTTTGAAAATTCTTCCCATGAATCAGGATTTGGCAATGTTCCAGATATCAAAATTATATTATTATATATAAATTAATAGTTTCTTTAGAGTATGTAATTAGGTTTTGACTTTTACCGCAAATTAAGAAGGGGAAAACTCAAGTGTACAAGAGAAAAAAATAAAAATATATATTATTCAACCATCTTCAACATTAATTAAAGATTGCATTTAAATAATACATATGTTTTCTTGCCAGTTATGAATTAATTCGTTTGAATTTCAAACCATGAATTAATGACATCATCTGATAATTAAGAGTAAAAACAACCCTAACATTGCTAAAAAAAAAAAAAAAAAATTATAATGTATAAAATGATGAGTCAATTAAGTGCGTAATAATTTTATTAATTAAATATGAGCTAATTATGCCATTGGATTGTAAATAATATGGATTTTTTCCCTTTTTTTTTTTACTAAATGAGATAACCCATTTTTTCAGTCATAAGCCTAATGGAATTTATCAATTTAATACATGTATTTTTGTTTTGACACTAAATTGCCTAATATAAATTAATATAACCAATCCAGTTTTGTCATTAATGCATATAGTTTGAGATATTTTCAACATTTTCAAAAAATTAAATTCTCTCTTCAACTTATTTGAAGGGCTGATTCTGTCACACGTCAACATCCTGTAATTGAAAATAATTCTGAAATTATTTGTATCAATCCTCGATTCCCACCAAAAAAAAAAAAAAAAAAAAAAAATCCACATCAATTAATTAACAAATATATTTCAAATTTGTATTCAGGCATCAATTTGGACCACACTAAAGATTATGTGCAAGTTGAGACTTCAATTTTACAGTTTGGATTTCAATTTTATTTAAATAATTAAGTGTGGTCCGACTAATATATATTAATATATGTTTTCATTTGATTTATATTTAATCTGATAGATTTAATTGTATTATGTAGTTGTGGATTGATCTAAATTGGATTAACAATTTTACAAAGAAAATGGCTGAAGCCCAGGACGGCCCATTAAAAGATGAAGTTATTATTATATCTGACAAAACTTTCTTCAACAAGAAAAGGTAACTTAATTAAAATAATTAATTGTTAATGAATTAGATAGGAATCTTGCTGGCAAAATATTTATTTATTTTATTCAATAACTTGATTATCTGAAAAATATCTTCAAGTTGAAAAATATATCGGTCAAGTGTGAAAGAATGTGTATACTGAACATATATAATAAAAAGTCAAATGTCTCTTTAAATAAAAGTGGGTCAAATTGCTACATTTTAGGAAATACAAACCTTACTAAAGAGTTTTCCAGAAAAGTAAAAGAATCAAACATTTGTTTATAGTAGAGTTTTTTTTTTTTTTTTTTGTTAAATTATGCGGTGTATAGTGTATAGGCTATATTGACGTAATGCGTTTAGGGGTGAGCAAAACCAAACCGTAACCCAAAACGGAACTGAACCGAATCGAACTAAAGTTACTTTGGTTTGGTTTTGATTTTTAAAAATGTGATAGTTTGGTTTAGTTTTTGTTGGAAAAACCGAACCGAACTAATTATAAAAATTTAAAAGTTATTTATATATATGTATAAAATATATTTTATTTGATATAATATAATTTATATTTATGAGATTTTAATAATATATATATGTAATGTAGAACATTTTTTACAATAATTTATACATAATTAATAATAATTTAATGATAATAATGATGATAATTTATTTAAATTTTAAAAATTTGAAAATTTTAGTTTGAAACCAAACTGAAACAAAATTGTTCGTTTCGGTTCAATCCAAACTAAATGTATATTGGTTTGGTTTTGGTTTTTGTAATTTTTATTGTTTGGTTTTTTATTCGATTCGATTTGATACGGTTTTAAATCGAATCACATTTTGCTCACCCCTGAATACGTTGATTTTGTTGATGTTGAGTTAATAAATTTTGAACGTCTATTAATATGACGTGTTGATTTGATAACTATGATAATGAAACTTATTTTACTTATTAGATTGCAACGTAAATGGTATATTTTGGACGAAATATATCCCATTTTTTTTTTTTTACCTAATTTCAAAGATGCGAAACAATGATTTATTTGTTTAATTTTTTGGTTGGATAAAATCACGTTCATTTAATTTGGTCTGGATTAGTCGAGAAAAGGATAAGCTTTCTTGAAAAATGACGTGTGTGATTTAATACAAGAGATTGGTAATCAATCCTATCATCTACAGAACATAATCTCCCTCGAAGTTTCTTTTGATTATTTAATCAAATAATCAATTAGAAAAAAGAAAATACGAAAATGTTTTGAATGTATAGCAATGCACTAACATTTTTCAACCAAGATAAGACCATTATGGAATGTTAGATAATATTTGTTTTCAATCAAAGAAATCCACCTAATTTTCTTGAGACTGATAGAAATTAATTAATAATATATTAAAAGGTGAATTTTCTTTTTTTATTTTTTTTAAATTAAGGTTGGGTACCTTGTGTTAATCTTGGAATTTAGCTTGGTTTGTTAAATATATGTATAATTGGTTTTTTTATTCATGTATTTGAAATTTAATTTGTATATGCTCTGAATTTATTTAGTGAAAAAAAAGGAACCGTGTTGAATGCTACGACCGATATGAATTTATGTATGTAATTTTACTCAATATGACTTGTCCCGATTTATATCAGATCCTAAAAATTAAATTAAGCCCATAATTTGATGGAATGCAAACTCATATGTATCTGGATTGTGGAAACGGAATACCTCTTGTAGTGCAGAATCCACAGGAATGACCAAAATGGAAGGATCTTCGAGCCGATTGCGTATTACCGGTCAACAGCAAATCCACACCGAATTAATTCACGAACTAAAGCAACAAAGAAAGAGAGAGAGATGGTAAAGAGTAAGGAGATGAGTAATATTAACTCATTTTGATATATATATATATATATAAAATCTCAACTAATAAGCTACTATTAGCTTATTAGTTTAATGTCAACTTATTGACATTTCCTTATAAACTATATATATATATATATATAAGCCAAAACTTATAAGCTTTTCAACTTATAAGACACAGTTTATTAGTTTTTCAATACTATATCCGACTGATATGGATGGATCGGATCCATAAATCCAACATAATTAAACGGGACATATCTCGAATTAATTGAGTTTAATAATATTTTGCCCCTTTGGAAAATAATAAACCCAATTATGAAGGCAGAAGATGGCAGAACTTACTTTCTAATATGCTGGTGCAAGCAAACAAAATTGGAACCCTAAGATGCAACTTTGACAAATGCTTGCCGTCACTATCAACCATATGAACGCATAGTGATATGTATAAATTATTTGTCCATCCATACGCAACAAATTAATCTCCTCTACACACCTATCTCTCCACACTCTGATACACATATAAGTTATCTGAAAACTCTTCGATATTTATAATTTTTCTTTAAAAAAAAAAAAAAAATCCAATTTAATTGTTTTCTATTATTATAACTTTTTGCGTGAAAAAGAACAAACTAATTACAAGTCATTAAAAAAAAAAAAAAATAGTTGAATTATCTTATTCACAATTTAGTCTTGGTTGTTGGGAACGGGACAAGGACAAATACTTTAAATATATGCCAAGTGTTTTTAGTGTTATCTATCGGTTTAAAAATTTGATCCAATTAATTTATTGTTATGACAGCAAGTTTTTTAGATTAAATAATTAAGTGTTCAAATCCTAACAACTCTATGATTAAGTGAAATTTCAATTTATAATAAGATGAACATCTTGTGTCATACACCTTTCAAGCTGATCGAGAAATATTTGTGTGAAAAGCATGTAATAATGAACGATATATAGTATAAGGATGTAATCGGAACCCTAGTCGGCCATTGATGTGCTTAAAAAGAATTTGAAATAGTTTGTACAAATTTAGTTGTGGTGCCAATGAACCCAAATAGGTTAGCTAATTGAATTTTTGTTCGTAGACCGTTTTGTGAAAACAAAATAAACTTTTTAAAAGTAAGCCGCTAAATCTGAACAATCCTGCAAAATGAAAATAAAAATAATTATTAATATATCCAAAAACAGAAAAAAAAAAAACCCAATAATATAACGTACAAGAAACTCCAACCAATTATTAATTTTACAAAGTGAATTGCCATGAATAGTCAGAGCCAAGTTTCCCCTATATATGCACTTATCAACTACCACTATTAAATCACCATTCAATTTCAGACCATATAGCTTAACCTTAATTGGCAAAAGTTATTATAATATATTATAATTAATGGCATCCACAGATAAACCGGACCCAGAAGGCGTAAAATCGGAAGCGCCACTGGCTCCTAGTGGGCCGCCGGCAGAGTATTTTGCGGTGGATGTAGGTCTAAGGGTGTTGCTGTTTGCAGCAACGCTAACTGCTCTTCTACTAATGGTTACTGCAAAGCAAACTGAATTAGTTCCAGTTCCAGGCTTGCCTGTTTTGTATCCCAATGAAGCCAAGTTCACCGATTCTCCTGCCTTCATGTGAGTTATCTCACCTATAAGCTACAGTAACTGCTATATTTTATTATTTTTGTTTTTATCTTTCTTTATATATATAATATTTATGTTATATAGTAGACCAAATTATATGCTAACATATTTTTGGAATTTTTAAAAATAATATAAAGTATTTTGATTTTGATCATATGTATTGCTTCAAATTTGATATGGTTTTAAACTACTTAATGGTTTTTTCATTGTTGAATTAATAGTTGAGTTATTGATCTCTATTAATCTCTACTTCCTAATTAAAACCCTGCTGTTGACCAGTGAAATTTAATTAGTGAAACCATATGGTAATCATCTTTAATAATTTAAAAAGTCTATTTTATGTTAACTTGTCAAAATTGTCAATTTAATGATGAAGTTGGTCAAGATATACATGTATTCATATCTAAATTTTTCCTTATAACTAGTCAGCTGTGGTTAAGCTGGAATTAAAAAAAATAAACTTTTATTAGTATTAAGTATTAAGTCTTTGTCACTGCAAAGCTGCAGTTTCAAAATTATGGACCATGCTAATGCTATCTACTATTAATTTCCCTCTTTTTGATGTGATAATTGATTAATTTCTTTAATTATGAGTTATGAATGGATTGTTGATTTACTAGTTATTCATTAATTAAGTAATTATATCTTCCTTCTAGAATCAAGACTATTCATATTAATTTAAGAGATTATTAATACCCTTAAATTGCAAGAGCCTATTACTTGTTTATGTTTAAACAATCAAATTTTAACAGAGACCTTGATAATTATTCAGGAGCTACTTGTCAATCATTGCATTCATGAACTAATTAATTTTTTTTTATAAATGGAATTGAGATTTTGAAAAATACTTATATTAAATAAAATTCATATAAAGAAATACTATTTCTTCCTTTTGCTGTAAAAAACTCCTGGCAAAAAATACCTTTTCTCCTCCAATACTTCATTATAATTCTTGAATTTTCATTATTAATCGGATTTTTATTCCGTTGAATTGAGATTTATTTTTTCTTTTTGCAGATACTCTGTAGTAGCATTATCAGTAGCTTGCCTATACAGTATAATCACAACATTGACATCCCTTGGGGTTATTGCTAAGCCAATTTATGCAACAAATTTCTTGCTCTATTATGCAATTTGGGACTTGGTAACCTTCTTTTTTTTTTTTTTAATTATGTTGTTCGATTTAATCTTTTTTTTTTTTTTTAATATTAAAAATTGAAATAAAATATGCAGTTAGTGTTGGGAATAATAGCATCAGAAACAGGGGCAGCAGCAGGAGTAGCATATATAGGGCTGAAGGGAAATAAACATGTTAACTGGATGAAAATTTGCAATGTTTATGATAAATTTTGCAGATATGCTGGAAGCTCCATTGCCTTCTCTTTGTTTGCTTCCGTTCTTTTGGTTTTCCTTGTAACTCTCTCTGTAGTTTCACTTTATAGTCGGATTAGTAAATAGAATTCTCAATTTTCTTGTTCTGTTTATTTGTGGATTTGTAATTTGATTGTGAAATTAGTGTTTTGTGTTCTTCTGTATATCTTGTAAGGACTTGTTTGTATAAGTTTAATTCTAAATATTAAAACTTGATCCTCGACTTAGCACAATTTGTCTTTTTGGCCCGTGTATTTTAATTTCTTTTTTAAATCAAAACTTGACTGGTGGCTTATGTTTAAACCAGCAATCATTCTTCTTGATGATTGGTTTCTTTTACAGTTTTTGCTCCTTTTTTATCCTTCAGCAGCAGATGAACTAGCACTTTTGCTCCTTTCTGCTACAGTTTACTAATAACGACAGCCAGTTAAGGTTGCATTGCAAGTCAAGATTCCACTGTGGCAGATATTCTGGGTCGGAATCTTGCAGGAAGGCTTACTAGAATCTTCTCCACCACTTCTGCATCTTCAGTTTGATCACTAATTCCAAAACTCTCTTCTGGGAGTTAACAATTTGACAGACATAGCTTCACCAGTAACTTATTCAAACTCCCGTTTAAGCTTGTGATGCCTCCTCTGGCATTTTGCTGGATCACATCTGATAGAGCTGAAGGAATGCGTATGAGAGCTCTAGGAGCATCCCATAGATTTATAAAACGGCAAAAAGTTCTCATCTATATTAATCAGATGTGGTAGTTTTTCCCTGTCAAAATTGAAAATGAACACCAAGAAAAGTACCGGCCTATTCAACTACGCAGAAGACGAGAAACAAACTAGAACGCCCTTTTTCACAAATCCTTCAAAAATAAAGGATCACTTCACGGAGTTTCGAAATATGTGGAATGGACAGAACTAGGCCAGAGGTTAAATACAACAGAAAGCTAACTGCACTATTACTCGCTTCATTTCAGCAAGTACAAGAACAACTATTATAAAGATTCTACAATCACATGTAGACCGATGTTGCATGAAAACAAGTTTAATTTTAACAACACAAACAGAAATCACATAATCTTTCAATACAGAAGAGAATCTACCAAAATAGCTGATTAATTTAAAAAGTTTCTTTCTTTAGAATGTTTTTTGTTCTTAATGCTGTTATAATTCATTCTTCGACCAACAGCTTTAGTGATTGATTTCGATTCACATTTGAACATATAAGAAATTACACAGGCAGCATCAACAAACAATTTTGATCCTCTTAACAAAAGAAATTCCGTTCAATTTGCATAGTAGGAATAGAAATATACAAGTTCAGCAAACTGCATACCTCTTAATCTAAGGAGAGAATGATACAAAACTGGCTGGCTCTATTTTTCACTCAAATTTACAAAAACAGTATTAGATTTTGATCATTAGAAGATCGTTTGTTCGCCTAATTCCTGGCCAGCCATCCCTTCCCTCAGCACTCTTTGAAAAAATTCTTCCAAAGTATCCTTACCATAGCTTGGCGTTTTCTCTGCGCTGTATTCACCAGTCTCTGGATCCAAAACCAGCATACTCTCAGCAGCATAGTATCTTCCAATTTTACCAAACTCAGCAGCATCTTCCATTGAAGGAAAGATCTTAACAAGAAAATCAAGGACCCCAATGGCGAAATCCATTACTCCAATCGGAACTTTCAAGAACTTGGGTTCTTTCCCCACTAGTCTAAACAACATCTCCCCTTGTTCCAACGGTG
Source organism: Euphorbia tirucalli (assembly GCA_039660915.1). Classification (NCBI taxonomy): domain Eukaryota; kingdom Viridiplantae; phylum Streptophyta; class Magnoliopsida; order Malpighiales; family Euphorbiaceae; genus Euphorbia; species Euphorbia tirucalli. The sequence goes on along the minus strand of CM077636.1, from coordinate 65,386,051 downwards.
TCAATGCCTTGCCTGGCCCTCCAATTGGCAAGACTTGATTGATTTTATCCTCACTCAACACACAATCAGCAATAAATGAAGCCAAATCCTGCTCGCTAATCGGTTTACAAGCACACAACTTCCCATCCCCAAACATCACATAAGGCTTCCCCTCTTTAACCAACTCAACCTGTCCTCCTAAGCTCTTAAAGAATGCAGTTGGCCTCACAATACTGTAAGTCAATCCATTATCTTCTTCAGCTTGTTTCATCAATTCAGCCTCAAATTTCAGCTTTGCCCTTTGAAACTCGAGAAGCGGCTTTTGTACACAAATAGCAGAAAGCAATACAAAATGCTTTGCCCCATGATTTTTCCCGGCAACAAGACTGTTCTTTGTTGCCTCATAATCAATTTTCCATGAATCCTTAACACCACCAGAACGGCTAGCAAGGCATGAAACTACAACATCAATTGAAACACCAGAATCATTCAATGATTTCTCTAAATTATCCAAATTTGTTACATCAGAGAAACAAACATTAGCTCCTTGTAACTCATTCAAAGTTTCTTCTTTACTGTTTTTGCCCTTAATCCCACTCCTTTCTCTAGCAATTGCTATAACATTAAACCCTCTATTAATTAACTCTTTAACCACAAATTTCCCAATATACCCCGTTGAACCCACAACCAAAATGTTGATATCTTTTGGATTTTTCCTGCTTCTAAACAAAGATTGGGTAGTTTCAATAGTAGCTGTTGAAGCACTGATCTTTGTTCTACTAAACTTGAAGGGTTGTGCTAAATTCGAAGAAAAAGGACAAGCAAGTGAATTTACCTGGAGCTGATTGATGAACTGAGAAGAAAACCGGGATTGAAAGCTTCGAAATTTAGGAGAATGGAGGGTGAATAGATTGGAAGAGAAACAAAGGGACATTTTTTCAATGGATTTGATTAAATATTTGAAGATTACGAAATTAGCGTGCACCAATCTGAAAATGAAGTTGTGGGTATGATGAAATTCAAGAAGAAAAGGAAAATGTGAGGCGGGGATCCCTTGGATTTCACCCTTTTACGGCTAAATTATCAGTTTGGTCCTTATTGTTTTAAATGTATTTCACCGAAACCCATATGGTTTTTTATTAGACCAGTTGATTCTCGTAAATAAGAACAAAAGCAGAACAAGGATGATCCTACGTCGTTTTAACAGATCGGTATGCTATGTAGCCGCCATAGATGAATTGGAACCCTGAAATTTTAAAATCCACAAAAACAGAGGGAGGAAATTAGGACTAGGAGGATGAAGACGAAGAAGCAGAAACTCAATGGAGAATCCATGGCAATTCTACTTCAAGACATCGTGGAGGCTATACTTTCAGCACTGCCCGTCAAATCTCTGGTACGATAGAAGTGCGTATTAAAATCATGGTACTCTTTAATCTCCAATAATTCTGTTTTCATTCTATCGCATCTCAATCAATGCTACAAGCATCCACGATTGCTTCACCGAAAGATATAATGTTTTTAATTTTTATGCTTCCGGTGTCGGAGAAGCAACGCCACTGGAACCAGCCTTGAGCAATTTGGAATTGCAAAATCGGTCTCTAAATCATGATCGTTACGAGATTTTGTGCACCTTTGATGGATTGGTGATGTTTGAGGTTTCCAAATTTGGCACTTTCAAGTTTCTTCAGATGTGGAATCCTTCCACAGGGGAGAGTCGTCGGTTGCATATATCACTAGATGTAGTGAGAAATCTTGTTATCGTAGCATTTCAAACCGAATTCAGAGAGTTGGTGTTCTATGATTTGGAGGAAAGCCAAGTGATGACAATTCGGACATACAAGGAGCTTAAACCACACAATATTAGTACGTTTTTATATCATCAAACTTTAGTTTCGCCTTATGCGTTTTTACATCAAGGATTGTTAGATCAGAATCAAGGTCCCATTTATGGATAATGAACAAATTGGTATTCTTTAGTGACATTGTGCTTTACAAATTCATAAATATAGCTGCAAATTCAATTATTAGTTAAAAGATTGGTTTCAAACTCATGTAATTAAGTTCATGATCTTTAATGAATTCATGTTATCTCGTTATCCCAGGCTTTCAAACAGATTTCACAGTATACTTGGACTATTTGGATTTAGACTACATCATTATCCTAGTGTGGAGGATATACTGTCAATGCTGCCTGTGAAATCTCTGCTTCGTTTCAACTGCATATCATGGTATTCTTTAAACTCTAAATCCTCTCTTCGTAAAGTCACATATCCATCAATCTCACATGAATTACCCAGAACGTTTTAAGAAACGTGGTTGAGATTGCTGGTTCATCAGGAGGAGAAACAACACAACTTGAATCCATCTCTGGCAATTTGACACTGCCAAAAGTATTCTCACAGCATGATACGCTGGTGAATACTTATGGTTCCTCTCTTATGTGTGTCTGCGATAGGATTGATGGTATCAAATTTTACGCGTTATATCTCCATCGAAACCATGTTATTGTCTTGATCTCTAGTTCTCTATTCATTAAATCACATCTCCATCGATCTTACAATCTACCACCTATCAAGATTATTAGTCCTCCCTATGATGAACATGAAGTTGCGATTGTTGAATGTTATTATTCCGGTGGATGAGAGGCAATGCCACTTCAATCAATCTTCGCCAATTTAACACTGCAAAATCTGCTCTCTTAGCATTATCTTATGCAGCCGCATGATCGATACATGGTTATGTGCAGCCGCGAAGGATTGGTAATATCAAAGTTCCCCTGTATTCTTTCGTTATCCATAAACTCACAAGTCCTACTGATCCATCAATCCTCGATAATCAATTCTTGATTTTAGCCCACGGTGTCCAAGAACTTCTCGTCAGCTGAGTTGAAAGCAACACTATTGAACAAATCATTTATAGAATATGATTTTCTGCAGAGCAGAGCTCTATTAAGATAAATCCTAAATTGCTACATATGCCATATGTATTCTTCGTATTGTTTTCAATTATCCTCCAAGTATTAGACTTGTCCTTTGGACTCCTATCCTATCCGGTGAATGCTCATTTCGCTTTTGTTACATTCATCGAATGCCAATTTGTCCCTTGTTTCACCCAATCCTAATGATTTTCGAAACGACTGAAATTTCATATCGTCAATCTACAAAATTGATTACTTTCGTTACCTAAATGTATTTGCTGATGGTGAATTTATATAAATTTCATTTGACTGAGATAGAGAAGCAAATTGATTTGTATTGCAATCATCTGATTTTAATAGAGTGAATCTCTCAACAAAACTCTGAAATACAAAGACCAAAACCCAAATTCCATATCTGAGCAATAAAGCAATACAACATAAAAACACCAAACTACCAAATAAAAGAATAGAATGCATATGGAACACAACGAGTTCGAACTCAAACTTTTAATGTTTGAATTGGCTCTCATATTGGAACAATGTAAAGATCTAAAATTGGAAACTATAATGTCATAAAACAATGATAATGCATCACAACCGAAATTAAATTAAGTATGGAACTATCAGCTTCAGTTCCTCTTCATTGGGAGTTTTCAGGCCATATAGGGTGAAACTAGAGTTTCATGATATAAAAAGGTAAAAAATCCATATGTTGTAAGGTCCTTATAGTTTTTAAATATCATCACTTCTCTTTCGTCTAAATCATATAACACATATTCCGTGCTGGCGGTGTCTCTGCGTAACCATATTCTGAATTCAGTCTGAAGAGCCGGAATAACAAGATTTCTCGCTACATGGAGTGAGGAGATGTTGACTTTATGATTAGTCCAAGAAGTAGGATTCCCGTATTCTTTCATTATCCATATACTCATAAATTCTACTGATCCATCAGACATTGATCTGTAGTATTTGTTTACGCATATGCAGTCCTTGTAAACACTAATTTGATGCGAACTGGAATTGTAAACACTCTCAATTGCAGGACCAGGCAGCTCCAAGAATTTCTCATCAGCTAAGTTAAAAGCAACAATCTTGAACAAATTCAAATCATAACTTCCCCAGTGCAGAGCTCCGTTGAGATATGTCCCTATATGGCCAACTATACCATTTACATTCTCATTAACTGTCGTCCATCTCATTGACTTGAGTGAAAAAACAGTTACCCAAATTTTACCGACGGATGCTTCATTTGGTGTCAATTGAACCACCTTGTAATCATCAGTAGAAAAATCGTAACCGAACCCGAATCCGAACTTGAACTTGTGCTGAACCCCAATCACGAACTTGTGTTGAACCCCGGACCATAAATCTGAAACTCGAAAACCCTGCATAGGCAGTTGAAGACTCTCTCCTGTGCAAGGATTGCAAATCATAACTAAGGAGTCAGCTATAACGCTTTTGCTGTACCAAAGGTGGCAGCTACTGTGGCAAAAGTTGAGCACTATTAATCCATCGCAAATGGACAAGATGCTACAAGAATCATAATCCAAAATACTTGGATATTTTAGCTTCATATTATTGAAGACTGATTCAAACTGTTGTGTTTTGGGTAGTCCATTGTTATCGAAAACCAACCACATTGGGTTGTTGCAAGATTGACGGAGATGCGATTTGATGAAAAGACGATTAGAGATTAAAAAGTACCATGATTTTGATACGCACTTAAAACGCACTACAGATTTCACAGGCAGCTTCAACAGTATTTCCTGCACTAGATCCTGGGATACAGCCTTCATCATCATTGTCCTCGTCTGCGTTGTGGATTTTTTTTAAGTGGATATAGGGTTTGTTCTACAGAGATTCAAAACAGATTCCAATTTAAATAGGCAACAATTGAATTCCTACTAAGAGAATCATAACCCAACTCCAACTCAACACAATCATAATTAGTTACGGGCAGTTGATGATTCTCTCTTCCATAACATAACCAATAACTCTGGTATTTTAGGATTAGAGTTGGAGAATTAGAGTTTAAAAAAATACCATGATTTTGATACGCATTTACCATAGATTCCGCAGAGTATTTCCTGTACTAGATCGTCGGATTATGTATTCCTAAATTAATCAAACGGTGTACAAGATAGTTTTATGTCATCAAAACTTCCTACATATCCGGATTTCAAAAGAATAATAATTTATAAAAAAAAATAAAAATAAAAATAATCTGGTCAAGAATTTGGAAAGAAGGCTAAAAGAAATACAACAAATTCATATCATAAACTGCAGAAATTTTTATTGAACACTATGCCAATGATCAGGAACTAGAATCAAGAAACAATATGTGATAACCATAATCAAACTCTTTTGTTGCTAATACTGCACCAAACATTATTTTTATCACTTGTAAGAAGAAGAAGAAAAAAAAAAAAAACTTGACATTGTTGAAGCTAGAAGAAGCAGATGTTTAAGGATGAATGGTGAGTACTGTAGTAATTAACAACGGTATACAGCATAAACCCGCGGCCGCCTTTGAGGCATGAAGAAACAAAGAATCAAGAAACCTATCAGAAGTACAACCAGAATCCCTTTAAGATCCAATCCGTCATCATCATCTGATTGAGAGCAGCACAATTTCCCCATTTCGAAATAATATGCAATAAAAGCAACGTCGATGATACAAATCTGTTTCTGTGATTGTTTATGCCAATCAGGGATTTGGATCTGATACCAGTTGAAATGACTTGCCTCGTACTACTATGTCTTATTAAATATTAAGTTATGATTAGCAACTTGCATTTATGAAATGAATGATGATGTAGCATTTTGATGCTGATGATAATTTAATTTTCGGTACAAAAAATGGTTGGTCTCCTGTCGACGACGAATAGAAACAAAACAGAGCAAATATATTAAAGCTGGAGTAGTTACATTAAAGCTGGAGTAGTTATATAAGGCCAAGTTACATGAATCGTCGGTTTAGATTCAAGAAATCCTTCAACCTGAACTTTAATCTTCAAAAGGGTTGAACTGCCGGTTCGGACTGAACCGGTTCGGGTTCAAGGTTTGACTCGATTCAGGTTCGGTCCAATTCATGTTCAACCCTTTTGAATAAACATTTAGAATTCAATTTGCTTGTGGTTTCGGTATAGATATTTCTCGATAAATTATTAAAAGACGTAACAAAATAATATAATTTCTTAAATATGAAAAACAACTTACATTTTTTATTTTACAATTAATAATTTACATAATATGCAAATTATTACAAAAATATAACTTGTACATATATATCATTTATTTCTCTTACACCTTTAAAAAGAAAATCAAGTGGAAGAAGTTAAACATGTTAAAAGAGAGAGAGAGAGAGAGAGAGAGAAAGGGCTTGAACTTAATTTTATTAAGTTGCCTACGTATACTAGGGGTTAGAGGAATCAAAGCTCGCGTAGTTCCCTTACCTTCGAAATTAAGTAGGAACCCCGCTTACCTAACTCAAGTCACCCGATTCGGAAGTGGTAGGAATTGTTGTAGTATCTCCAACATACTTGTCGGATGATGATGATGGAGCGATGTTGGATTCCACCCTTTTTCAATCATTCTTACAAACTTGTGTTTCTAATGATTCGAGTGTCATCTTCAATCTCTTTGAGTCTAGAATATTTCCCCCTAGACTAAATGTTTGCTCCACCGAAACTTTTGATGCGGGAACGGCTAAAATTTGAGCCACGATCTTCGTTAGTATTGGAAATGTCCTCTTATGTCTTTTCCACCAATCTAAGACGTCAAATTCTAAATCTGTGGCTTCACCAAACTCAGAAATAGTTGTTAGATAAATGTCGAGCTGAATGCCTTGGTTTTTTAGACCTTTCCATTATAAATTTTGTTCCCATTTTTAATGCATTGGAGTTTGATGGGATAGGAGGGAGTGAAGGGGAATGAACATTATCATTAACATAAAAATGACCAAATAAATCACTAACAAAAGATTTAAATCTAAAAATCATGACATTGACATCAATATCTTCTAACCCTAACAATTCATAATAATTTTCTAACATCTCTTGTAAACCATCATATTTAAATCTAGGATAAAAAAGACAAGGAACAAGATAAATATCAAAAATTATTTTGTAATAACTTAACCATTTCGAATAGGTTGAGTTTCACTCTCTTGCGTTTCCAAATTTTCAACATCAATATTTTCATAATTTGCCATATTGTTAATAAAATTTAAAATAAATACTTGTAAAAAAATGTAATCATATAACCTATAAAATAAATTTAAAAAAAAACTTGTACATAATATAACGTAGAATTATAAAATGATTTGTAAAAAAATATAAATAAACAAATTAACTAGTAAATAATATAATGTAGAATATTAAAATGACTTGCAAAATGTAAATAAAGTATAAAAAAATTGAATAGAGTAGAGATGTGTGTGTGTGTAGAGAATGGTGTAAAAAAAAAAAAAAAGAAGGTCTTTATAAAGACTAGAGAGAGAGTAGAGTATCAATTATAATTAAAAAAAAAAAAAAGATTTCCAACTGTTAGAGTTTTTGGTATTTGAAAAAATAGTCATTGGAAAACTCCAACGGCTATGCATTGTGCCGTTGTCTCTTTTTTCAAATGAGAAAAGAGCTGCAGTTCAACCAAGAGTTGAAGATTGAACCGCCGGTTCAACTGACGGTTCAAAACTACCGGTTGAACTATCGATTCAAATGGTTAAGGGTTGATTCGATCCTGATCCTTAGCTTTTTTTTCTTCTGAACTACCGGTCTGATTCCGATCCAGTCTGGTTCAAGGTTTGACTGGTTTTAACCCGGTCCGACCTGTTCAAGTTCAATTTGACCACCTCTGGGAGTAGTGTTCTCCTCACATGGCCATACCTTGAAATCCCAAAATTTTTATCTATTCTTTTTTTTTTTTATGCATTCAATGAAAGATTTTAATACATGGATTAGCTACTTGCTATTTGTTGAAGAAGGAGTTGACTTTCATGCATCCATGGAGTGTTTGTTAAGTGGGATAATGGAATGGGATAGAGATATATTATCTCATCTATCCCTTATCCCTTGTTTGTTAGGAAGGATGGGGTTTTTTTAGTAGTTGGGATAGAGATTAAAAAGTGAAGTTATCCCACCATCCCCCATTATAAGAATGGGATAAGAATTAGTGTGCTGGAATTGACCCATTTAAAAAAATAAAAAATCAAAAATTAAGACTCATATGTCCTACCAAATACATTTTTTTATTTTTAACATGTTTAAGAGTAATATGGTAAATTATATTGTTTTATCCCTATCCCTATCCAACATACCAAACATATCTTATATTATCACAATCTCAATCCCAACCTTTATCCCTATCCCAATCTTTTATCCCCATTCATATCTCAACCCTTATCTCTATCCCTATCTCCATTAAATACCAAACACTCCGCCAATGTTTTTGACCTTTTAGCACATCAAAAGTTATTTGTATGCTTTTCACATATCATAATAGTATATATGAGGTATCAATTTATACATATACATTGAATTGATAAGCAATAGAAACAGTCAAGCAAACTCATCCAAAAAAGGCCAAAGAATCTCCTATTATATACCAAGCTGCTGCACAAGGCATACATCCCATAAACTCAAATACAAATTACAATCAACCATCCAGATGAGGTAATTGTATAGCAATATGGGCTTATTAGGCATAAATCTCAGGAGCAAACTAAATGTCTGTCGAAGGATGATAAAATCGAAATCATTTTGTTCTGAAACTTTGTTGAATGACCAAAGCAGTTTATGGATGAACATATAGAGAAAAGGTCAGTAGCTCCTTCATGAGCTTTCTCGAGTTTGTGTAATTTGAGTCTTTCTCATCCATTATACTCCATATCAGTCACGAAATATAGACAGAACAGTTATTCGGATACTCCGAGAAAATGAGCAAAGCTAGGGTATTTTGGTTCCCATCCAACTTCCTTACGAGTTTTTGAGTTGTTTAATCTCTTACCCAATGGATCAGAGGTGCCTGCATAACATCACTCAATCAAACTAGGGGAATGATGGAAAGTTATGTAAAAACAAAAAGTTTAAAAGTAGAATAAATTATATTACCAGTAAAGGCCTCAAATTTTTTACTGAATTTCCCACTTTTAGCAACCAAGTCCATGACTTCCTGCCTGCAGAGAGAGTTTCCAGAGATGGAATGAAAATATTCTATTGCAGAATTTCATCTAACAGATTCCTTGAAACTAAAGATAACATTACCAACGGCATTATACCTGGATACCGGATGATTGTCACAACCTAAGAAAATACGGCAATGGAATTTCTTCTTTAAGATTGCAACAGAAAGAGAAGCTGCATCCTACCGAAAGAACATGAAAGAGACAAAACAAGCACTGACTTTTACATTCTCAATGATTATAATGTGAAGGCAATCAAGAATGAGAAGATGCATAAGCCAGAAACTAAATTCCATCAGAATAAATTAAAAAGTGAGAGCCGAAAGCGAATAAGATCATTCACCTCATAGTGTATAAGACTGAGGATGTGATCTGGACGAACATCAACAGTCCCCTTCTGCAACCAGTAAACATGTGCACCTCTATCTTCTTTGTGTGGCCAGTTAAGGTTAACAAACACAAATTCAAATGCATAAATTACATCCAAAATTTAGTTAAAATAACCAAAACTTCAAGTGTAAGAAAGGATATATAAAGTCCAGCCAGTCTAAGTACAGAACCATCACTCTCAAGAACTACTTTTTCTGCTTTTAAAAGCACATCTGTCCTGGGGCTTTTCCCAATTGGAACAATAGGAGAGTCCTGCAAAAATCTTAGCAAGCTAAGGCACCAATCAATTTGACAGACAGAATACAAGCTAATTTATTTATACACAAGGAAAAATCCCCTTATGTACTATATAAATGATTGATGGCACCGATTCAACCAGAAAATTAATTATCCAAATTAAATGCATTCACCTCATCACATTCTCCATTGTCAAAGCAATCAAACGGTGCAGAGCTTGATGTGAACAAGAAACAACCCTCTCCATTCCAGCTTAAAGCAGCTTCCCTGGAAAGTCCACAGTTCAAATTAAGCAGCAGACTAAGTTTTAATAGCAGAGAAAATCGGTATCTTTACATGCATCAAATTCTACTTACTTGACATCCCCAGAATAGTCAGAGGATCTTGATGGAGGAACACAGAAAATTACATAAGGAAACTGGTGAGATGGTTTAGTTTCCTTCAAAGATGGATTAATCCCAATTTTAATCAACTCCTCATGGTGGTCTGAAGTCATTGTCTGCCCATGAACTTGACAGCCCGGAAATTCCTGCTCAGTTATATAAAGTTAAAGACCAAGCACATTAAACCTAGAAGGCTCACTCCACAAATTTGAACCTCACATTCATAAACTACGAATTGCAATCCATGATAAAGTTCCAATTTTGGGGATGAAATTGATGAACTGAACCAGAATTATTTGATGAAGAAGTACATACCTCTCGCCATTTCTGAGTGACCAAGCGACCAAGAACGCCAGGGCCAACAATGAGCAGATCGTGCTCTCCAACAAGACCAGAAGACTGAGCCTTTACTCCCTCATTAGTCTCACCTTCAGCAACCATTTTCAACAATTCATTAACAAAACATAATCCCACCGACAATGAACTTGCTCAATTAAGAAAACTGAACTAGATAGAAAATCTTACCAATGGTAGAAGAAGCAGAGGCTTGAATAGGGTTTGCCATAAATGAAGATAGGGATGATGAGGGCAATGCTAATTTGGATTTGAAGAGTGAATTATTGGGCGAGGATAGTAATTGGTAGGGATGTATTAAACAAATTCATGCCAGAGACTGCAGAAATTTTTATTGAACACTATGCCAATGATCAGGAACTAGAGTCAAAGAAACAATATGGGTTAACCATAATCAAACTCTTTTGTTGCTAATACTGCACCAAACATTATTTTCATCACTTGTAAGAAGAACCAAAAAAAAAAAAAAAAAAAAAACCTGATATTGTTGAAGCTAGAAGAAGCAGATGTTTAAGGATGAATGGTGAGTACTGTAGTAATTAACAACGGTATAAAGCATAAACCCGCGGCTGCCTTTGAGGCAAGAAGAAACAAAGAATCAAGAAACCTAGCAGAAGCACAACCAGAATCACTTTAAGATCCAATCCGTTACCGTCATCTGATTCAGAGCAGCACAATTTCCCCATTTCGAAATAACATGCAATAAAAGCTACGTCGATGATACAAATCTGTCTCTGTGATTGTTTATGCCAATCAGGGATTTGGATCTGATATCAGTTGAAATGAAATGACTTGCCTCGTACTACCATAGGATAACACATTTAAGTCCGTGAAAAAAGTACTACTATGTCTAATTAAATATTAAAGTTATGATTAACAATTTGCATTAATGAAATGAATGATGATGTAGTATTTTGATGCTGATGATAATTTAATTTTGGCTATAAAAAATGGTTAGTCTCCTGTTGATGATGAATAGAAACAAAACAGAGCAAATGTATTAAAGATGGAGTAGTTCTCATCACATGGCCACACCTTGAAATCCCAAAATTATCTATCTATTCCTTTTTTTTTTTTTTTTTTTTGGCATTCAAGAAAAGATTTTAACACATGGTTTAGCTACTTGCTATTTGTTGAAGGAGGAGTTGACTTTCATGCATCCAATGTTTTTGTAAAAAGTTATTTGTATGCTTTATCACATATCGTAATAGTATATATGAGGTATCAATTTATACATAAACATTGAATTGATAAGCAATAGAAACAGTCAAGCAAACTCATCCAAAAAAGGCCAACGAATCTCGTATTATGTACCAAGCTGATGTACAAGGCATACATCCCATAAACTCTAATACAAATTACAATCAACCATCCAGATGAGGTAATTGTATAGCAATATGGGCTTATTAGGCATAAATCTCACGAACAAACTAAATGTCGGTCGAAGAATGATAAAAGCGAAATCATTTTGTTCTGAAACTTTGTTGAATGACCAAAGCAGTTTATGGATGAACATATACAGAAAAGGTCAGTAGCTGCTTCATGAGCTTTCTCGAGTTTGTGTAATTTGAGTCTTTCTCATCCATTATACTCCATATCAGTCACGAAATATAGACAGAACAGTTATTCGGATACTCCGAGAAAATGAGCAAAGCTAGGGTATTTTGGTTCCCATCCAACTTCCTTACGAGTTTTTGAGTTGTTTAATCTCTTACCCAATGGATCAGAGGTGCCTGCATAACATCACTCAATCAAATTAGGGGAATGATGGAAAGTTATGTAAAAACAAAAAGTTTAAAAGTAGAATAAATTATATTACCAGTAAAGGCCTCAAATTTTTTACTGAATTTCCCACTTTTAGCGACCAAGTCCATGACTTCCTGCCTGCAGAGACAGTTTCCAGAGATGGAATGAAAATATTCTATTGCAGAATTTCATCTAACAGATTCCTTGAAACTAAAGATAACATTAACAACGGCATTATACCTGGATACCGGATGATTGTCACAACCTAAGAAAATACGGCCATGGAATTTCTTCTTTAAGATTGCAACAGAAAGAGAAGCTGCATCCTGCCGAAAGAACATGAAAGAGACAAAACAAGCACTGACTTTTACATTCTCAATGATTATAATGTGAAGGCAAGTAAGAATGAGAAGATGCATATGCCAGAAACTAAATTCCATCCGGATAAATTAAAAAGTGAGAGCCGAAAGCGAGTAAGGTCATGCACCTCATAGTGTATAAGATTGAGGATGTGATCTGGACGAACATCAACAGTCCCCTTCTGCAACCAGTAAACATGTGCACCTCGATCTTCTTTGTGTGGCCAGTTAAGGTTAACAAACACAAGTTCAAATGCATAAATTACATCCAAAATTTACTTAATATAACCAAAACTTCAAGTGTAAGAAAGGATATATAAAGTCCAGCCAGTCTAAGTACAGAACCATCACTCTCAACAACTACTTTTTCTGCTTTTAAAAGCACATCTGTCCTGGGGCTTTTCCCAATTGGAACAATAGGAGAGTCCTGCAAAATCTTAGCAAGCTAAGGCACCAATCAATTTGACAGACAGAATACAAACTAATTTATTTATAGACAAGGAAAAATCCCCTTATGTACTATAAAAATGATTGATGGCGCCGATTCAACCAAACAATTAATTATCCACATTACATGCATTCACCTCATCACATTCTCCATTGTCAAAGCAATCAAACGGTGCAGAGCTCGATGTGAACAAGAAACAACCCTCTCCATTCCAGCTTAAAGCAGCTTCCCTGGAACATAGTTCAAATTAAGCAGTAGACTAAGTTTTAATAGCAGAGAAAAATCGGTATCTTTGCATGCATCAAATTCTACTTACTTGACATCCCCAGAATAGTCAGAGGATCTTGATGGAGGAGCACAGAAAATTACATAAGGAAACTGGTGAGATGGTTTAGTTTCCTTCAATGATGGATTAATCCCAATTTTAATCAACTCCTCATGGTGGTCTGAAGTCATTGTCTGCCCATGAACTTGACAGCCCGGAAATTCCTGCTCGGTTATATAAAGTTAAAGACCAAGCACATTAAACCTAGAAGGCTCACTCCACAAATTTGAACCTCACATTCATAAACTACAAATTGCAATCCATGATAAAGTTCGAATTTTGGGGATGAAATTGATGAACTGAACCAGAATTATTTGATGAAGAAGTACATACCTCTCGCCATTTCTGAGCGACCAAGCGACCAAGAACGCCAGGGCCAACAATGAGCAGATCGTGCTCACCAACAAGACCAGAAGACGCAGCCTTTACTCCCTCATTAGTCTCACCTTCAGCAACCATTTTCAACAATTCATTAACAAAACATAATACCACAGACAATGAACTTGCTCAATTAAGGAAACTGAACTAGATAGAAAATCTTACCAATGGTAGAAGAAGCAGAGGCTTGAATAGGGTTTGCCATAAATGAAGACAGGGATGATGAGGGCAATGCTAATTTGGATTTGAAGAGTGAATTATTGGGCGAAGATAGTAATTGGTAGGGATGTATTAAACAAGGGAGCTTCGAAAAATGGTGAAGAACTATAGAACTATGAGGTTTGAGAGATGGGCAAGACCAAAAAATGGTACCCATTTAACATAAAGAGATAGAGATGGTGATTATTTCGGTATTTTTCCTGAACTGATTAACTGTTGCTTTTTCTTTTTCTTTTTTTCTTTATTAGGCGTCGTTTTGCAGGCTTTGGTCGCAGAGGATTTGTGGGGTTTGGCTATGGGGGATTTTCTATCATCCAATCATCTCGCTACACATGGCGTGATTGGTGATGCTTTTTAGCTTCGTAGTTGAATCGTTGATATTGTGGACACGTCTGTAATCCGACGCCGTTTTGGTGTATTATTGACCTTTGAAATTAAAAATTGCATGAAATTTTGAAGTTAAATAAATTAAATTAGTATTCGTTCAAGTGTCCAAAATGTTAGTTCTTGACAATTTTTAAAACATTATATCAATATAATTGCAATGTTAACTAATTCGATTAATCAATTTAAAGCTGGATTAGACATTTTTTAAGTGAATTCAATTTGAATTAAAAATCTTATATTCATATATTTAATGATTCCAGAAAAAATATGAAAATATAAAGATATTTAATTTTTTTTTAACAATTTAAATTATCTTCCAATTTATAATTTATAAACACATGTAATTATGTGGGTGAGACATAAATATACATATATGATATAAGAAGTTACAGGAAAAGTTTATTTCAAACTTATTGAATTTATCAAATTCAAAGGATTAAATTGATGATTAATCTTAAATTAATGAAAGTGAGTGATGCTTTAAATATGTAGTTTAACAAATTCTTACCCACCTTATCAAACTAGTTTCAGTGTCATTGTCTTTATTTTCCGAATGATCGAAAAATGTTCACAAGTCAAGACAGAATAAAAGCATCTAAAAAAAACCATTTTTAATTTGCTAAGGCAGCTTGAAATTTTTGTGGATTAATTAAATAATTAATTAGTTAGTAGAAATGATTAATTATGCCCACTTTTGTTTTTGCATGCTTAAGGTATCCCATCCCATGTTGTCCCTTTTGTCTTCCACCTACTCCAGTGAATTGTCTGTAATCCTATGCTTATGATTTATGATAACATTTTTTTATTTTCTCATGTCATTTTTTCTTTTTTTTTTTTTTTTTAAATTTATTGAATATATACAACAATATAATCTCATCTTGAAAGATTATGTTACCAAAATTTCATCTTATCGTTTTCCTCGCATGATTTTGAGATGGAATATTGTTGCATGCTAATCATTACAGTGACGTACATGGTTTTTGTATTAATTATTCAATTAAATAATTTACTATTCTCATTCGGGTCCTAATAAGACTCGAACCAATAACCTCATTTAGAAAGAAACATCTTTATCATTACGTTATAGTTTGATAGAGAATTAGGACTCGAACCAATAACCTCATTTAGAAAGAAACACCTTTATCATTACGTTATAGTTTGATAGAGAAATAATCGATTATTTTTGTTTCAGTGAGTAATCTTCACATTTTAAGTTATTAAAAACTAATAGTCGATTTTGCTTACTTATATTTTCTGGATAGACCCAAAAAATAGAAGTGGGGAGCAACTGATATAACCTATGGTATAAATCAAGGGTTAACCTAAATATAAGCTAAAGGTTAATATATTTATAACCTGAGAATAAGCTTAAGGTTAACCCTAAGAATAAGCTTAAGGGTAAACCTAATATAAGCTAAGGTTTATTATTTATCTCTCTCAACATTTATTACGTGTATCAGTTAAGAGTTCCTACCACCTGGCAACCCACCTCACAAGCAGTTAGAATGAACGTGGAACGTGTTGTTTCACATCAGGTAACTTCCACCCCTGAAGCTATAAATAGCTTCTCCTTCAATGATACGGGGGTTGGTTCTTTGATAATCAGAGCTTATACTATTTTTACAGCAATATAATCAGTATCACCAGATAACTTTGGCATCGGAGTGTTTGTGGGAAGAACACCCTTCCCACACTGTAACAGGTACCTTGCTGAAGGAGAGTCATAATTTAACCACTACCGGCATTCACTCTCGGAGGCACCCTCGTCCGGTCAACCCTCAATCTTCCAGTAACACCCCTTGACGATCGATCTTCCCTTAACAAATTTACTGCTGTATCGTGGCTACAACAGGTTTTTTTAAGTTATAGTTAAATTTTTAGTTTTTTGATATACTGATATTTGTTGTACATTAATATTCACATGATGTACAAGAAATATATTAATTTGTGCATAGGACTATAAATTTTCAATAAGAGATATATGAATAAATTGATGTGTAAAAAATTATACTGAAAAAAAAAATTAATTAATTAATTAATTTCGCCCATTTTAAAAGGATGCAACTCTATCATGTTAGCTGATGTGGCGTATCTCTTCACTTCATTGTCCCTTAAAGAAAAAAAAAAAAAAATCAGTAATTATATTTCTCTTTCTTAAAGAAAGAAATTGATAATTTCTCAACTTAATTAGCTTTTTAACAACTAATATAATGTTACTTATACAGATACAATCATGGTGAAAAGTAATTACAGAATTAAACATGATGAAATATTTCAATTTAAACTTAAAATAACTCAGAATTAAATTCAATATTTCAATTCAAAACTAATTACAAAATTAAACATGATGAAAAGTAGCTTTTTTTTTTTTTACACATAAATATGTATTTGATTCTACTTTTTCTTGTTCAGTTATAATACTAAATAATTAAAATGAGAAATTGGTTTAAAATCATTCCTAATCTTTCCTCTTTGACAAAAACAGATTGCCTTTTAATTAAGAGAGCGAGAATTTTATTAAATCCCAGTCTATGTATTTTATTTTTATTATACCTATCGGCTTAAATTTTTAGATTCAACAGTTTCATAATACGGTATTACACTCTTTTATACCTATTCAAGAATTTGAATCCAAACTCAACTAAAATTCTTACATCAAAGTTACGATATTGGTTAAAATTTTACGAATTGCTAACACTGCAATTAATTGGTCCTTTTTATGCAACACAACAAAACAAATTTCAGGCACCCCTTTCTTAAACCGACGAAATTGCAATTTATCTACCTTTCTCTGAATTATATTAATTATATTTTTTTTCTAAATATATGGATAGTTAAATTAATATTATCTTTTTGGGGCGGAGGAAGTATTATAATTTCCAAGAATCTAACTACTTTACCTAAAATAATATCATACCTAATCACATAAACTTTGTTTTAATTTTACGTGACAATAAGCTATGAGATAATGTGTGCATAAAAAATGGATTGATGATGGTTTGGAATTCATTATTTATTGAAAATAGTAATGCATAACAGTTAACAAATTTATTTTAAAACAAGAATTCAATTAGAGGACATAGGTTTACTTTATAACATTGTTTTCGAAGGCATTGACAACAGACTTCTAAGTATATTAAATAATTAAAAAAAATGGTCCAAATCTCTAAATTCTTCTATAAACCATATCTAATTTTACAATCCCTATGTGGTCCAAAATTCATTGATATTTTTTACAAAGAAAAGTAAAATTACTGTCAACTTATATTTTAATTATTCTTATTCTCTACCAATTAATCAAAATCACCCAATTTAATATTGTACTAACGACCTAATTAAATTGTTCATCCATCTCGATAGTAAGGGCAATGGATTTAAAATTGCGTGTCATATGGGCTAGGGACTAAACCCTTAAAATAAATGAACTTTGTAAAGAAATAAAGTAGCTAAATTAGTTTTTAATTAACTTTGATTGTATATCTTTTTCAATGTTATATATCTATATTATGAGAAAAATAAAGTATAAATTTATGACTTATTTGGTTCAACTGTTAGTTGATAGCTTTTTGTTGCTGCAGTAAGTTATTATATGTTGATGGTGTTTGGTGAACTTACAATGAGTTGTTGTTGTTAAAATGTAAAAAGCTTAATATAGACATATATTTTGTTTCAATATACAATAAGTATACACAAATATTAGTAAAATAACCTAGGTAATTAGATAATTTAAAATAAATTTTACCTTTTTATACATTGAAAAAAATTATTATTGTTTATTAAAAATCGAATTTATAAGTGTACATAAATTATTTAAACTCTAGTTTTCTCTATGTGAAATACATCAAAATAACATGATTTTAGTCTTTGGTTAAACTAATGTATATAAATTAAAAAAATATGTGAAATTAGTATAAATAAATTAATTTAAGTAATTGATCTCGCTTAATTTTTCAATATTTATGGATATAAAAAAATCTGTGTATTTATATAAAAGCATAATTTATTATGTTAGAAAGATTAAATTTGTAAAAGATAAATACAATAAAACTTTGATAAAGTAATATCATTGACGCCTAAAAAAATTATTATTTTATTAAAGTTATTAATTTATCGACAACTAAAAAATTCATTATTTAATTAGGATTATTGACTTATCGAATCTTATTTTATCGAGTTCTTATTGTAATTATAAAAGCTTTTCATCGAAAGCTGCTCTTTTTTTTTTTTTTTTTACAAAAAAGCTAAAAGTTGTAGTCTAATAATACAGCCAAATATTATATTTATGCTTTTCGGAGTGAAAAGCTAAAAACTCGTAGAAAAAACACAAATAAACAACTCCTTAATATAAAAGTTTCAAATTCAAAGTCGCTCCAAATAAATTAAGGGTAAACTGTAAACTAAACTCTAGTCATATAATTTCTTTTTTGGGTAAAAAATATAAATTTATTATCTTATCAAAATTTGAATTCCAACTACTCAATATTTATCCAAACCAACTAGGATAATGTTTTCATTTTCTTTAATGAACAAATTTCCATTTTGCCAAAACATAAAAAAAATATATATATGAAAATATTTTTCTTTCTTCTTTGAGATAAACATAATTTTCAATCAGTATCGTTTGACTTAACTCATATACATGTGTCATATTTTGGCTGGTAGTAGTTCTTAAGGTAAGAAAACCGATATTAGACGATATAACAACAATAGGCATGTGTGAACTAGAGATCACGTGATTATCAAACATGGCATCTTTCAATTAGATAATGCATAAATATAAAAAACAATGAATTTGATGATTATTGTATTTCAATCAAACTTATTCAAAAAAATTAATTAAGTATTGAAAATAGTAATACTACTAAAACGGTTAATTTATCATTCATATAATTAACATTGTTTACCAAAATAAATGAAATATTTGAAATATTTTTATGTACTAACTTATTTTCTTTAATAATTATGAATTAAATATATATACATTCATTATGAAATCTTTCTATTGATACAAATAAAGGAAAATATGAGAATGATCTCTAAAAATAAAATGATCAAATTAATAATTATATATATATATAATTAGAGAAATTACGATATCACTTCGATGCACCGTATTATTTTACATGAGATGGATAAATCTATGGAAATTTATATCTCAACCAACATGAAAAATATATATAATTAATTATCAAAATTTGATTATTTAAATAAAAAATTTAGAATATGTAATGAAAAATTTAGATTGTAAGTTATAAATTTGTTCACCCTAGAATATGTTGGGTTAGGTGATATAATTTTATTGCCGTAAGACATAAATGGATAATGCAACATATTCTTAAATTTTCTAAAATATACGGGGAAAAAAAAATTTTTTAGTCACTGTGCTATCATCAGTTTGTCCTTTTGACCTTTGTACTATTGAACTTTATCTTTTGTCGCCTATAGTATTCAAAAACGTTCCAAATTGACACCTAGAAAGCATATTCCGTCAGATTCCGTTGATAAAATTGTTAACGGAATCTGACGGAATCTGATAGAATATACTTTTTAGGTATCAATTTGGAACGTTTTTACATACCACAGGGAGTAAAAAGGAAAGTTCAATAGTACAGAGATTAAAGGGGTAAACTGATAATAACACAGGGACTAAAAAGTTCTTTATTCCAAATATACAGTCAATACAAACAATACACCGTTTTGTGCTAACCTTTCTCTCTCTACCCTGAGATAAGAATAAGAGAGAGAGAGTCAAAAAACAAGAAGACCAGAGAGGTAGATAGAGACCCACCAGAAAAGTAGAAAACGGATCCACACTTTCTCTCTCTAAACATTCTTTCCCCTTTTTTGAATTTCATTTTATACTCTATTATTGACGACAATAAAAGAGAAAAATCTGAAGTTGAAGTCCAACTACGACATTAACAACTTCACCAAGAAAAATAAAAAAATAAAAAAATAAAAAGGGAAGAAGAAGAGCTAGTTTCAATCTTCACTATTTGTTTGTGGTTTTGCTTTTCTTGAATAATTTTTTCCTTTTTTTTTGGGAATTTTTTTAGTGATTTTTTTTGACTGTGGGCAACTTCAAAATCATTACTTGCTTTCCTTTTGTCTTCAAAAAGCACTCTCTCTTCGATTAGCGTATGCACGTCCCCTTCCTCTAATTAGTCCATTCTTCCTTTTGCTCAGTTAGGGTTTTCCTTTCTTACTGCAAAAAATGTGGGTTGGTGGAGTGAGAATGTAGTGAGGAATGAGAAATGGGGTGTGTGTTTGGGAAAGAGGTGAGTCCGAGGAAGGCGGCTGAGAGGGAGAGGGAAGGGGAAAGGAGGAGAGAGAAGGAGGCGGAAGTTAGGATCGGGAAAGGGGAGGAGGAGGTGAGTAATCAGGTGAGAAATGGAGGGGAGAATCGGAAACAGAAAACTGAAGTGGAGATGGAAGAGGAAGAGGGAAAGGTACGGAGTAAAGGTGAGAGAAGGAGGTCTTCTAGACCGAATCCGAGGTTGAGTAATCCTCCTAAGCATTTGCAAGGTGAACAGGTTGCTGCTGGATGGCCTTCTTGGCTCTCTGCTGTTGCTGGTGAAGCTATCAATGGATGGACTCCGCGGCGTGCTGACACTTTTGAGAAGCTTGACAAGGTAACTCCTGCAAAATTTGTTGCCTTTGGAAAGAAATTGAAAGAATATGTTTTTCTGTATCTTTGCAGTTTCTATAGTTAGAATAGATGCCCTTTGGCCTTTGCTGATTTTGCTTTATTGTTGACTTGCTTCTTGGGTTGAGTTTCTGGGGAGGGGAAGTAATCAGAGGAAGTTTGGAGGACTTCATTTTCCTCGATTTGGAAATGACTATAATCAGCTTAGTTTGGGATTGTTCTTCATTACTTCATTTATTTTCTGGTACCAACTATGTGTCTTTTTTTGTTGTTATCACCAGATTGGGCAGGGTACATACAGCAATGTATACAAAGCTAGGGACACTTTGACAGGGAAAATTGTTGCACTGAAGAAGGTTCGGTTTGACAATCTAGAACCTGAAAGTGTAAAATTCATGGCTAGGGAAATTTTAATCTTGCGCCGCTTGGATCATCCCAATGTTGTGAAATTGGAAGGTTTGGTGACCTCAAGGATGTCCTGCAGTTTGTACCTTGTTTTTGAGTACATGGAGCATGATTTGGCTGGGCTTGCTGCAAGTCCAAACATCAAGTTCACAGAGTCTCAGGTAGTAAATAAAGTTATGCTAGTTTTTTATTGCTATTGAGTAGATAATGTGTGCCCTGTATCTTATATGTTAGAATGTGGCAGGTTAAATGTTATATGCACCAGTTATTATCTGGACTTGAACACTGTCACAACCGCCATGTGCTCCATCGTGATATTAAGGGGTCAAATCTTCTTATTGGCAATGATGGAATCCTTAGAATTGCTGATTTTGGTTTGGCTTCCTCTTTTGATCCTAATCACAAGCAGCCTATGACTAGCAGGGTGGTTACCTTGTGGTATCGACCCCCAGAGCTCCTTCTTGGGGCTACTGACTATAGTGTGGGTGTTGACCTCTGGAGTGCTGGTTGCATTCTTGCTGAACTATTGGCTGGGAAACCTATCATGCCTGGTCGTACAGAGGTATCTAGTTTCTGCTAAAAGTTTCCTTAAATCATAGAGTTTCTTTAGTTAACTGCTGCATTAAATTTGTAATTGCCTATACTAGCAAACAAGGAATTTGAAATGGTTCTTGGATAATCCTTCATCTTGAGTTCTATTGTCATTAATACTAAAAGTACTTTATCTCCACGGCATTAGCAGATCCTGCAATTACAATTTCATATCCTTTCATGAGTTTGAACCACTGTTCTCTGAATGCGTAGTTCTACTGTCCTTTCAATATCATTAAAACTGGTTTGGTTTTCTTAGATTTAAATGCTGAGTTTTGGCCAGTTGTCTCCAAGAGTATGACCTGTGATGCTCTTTGTGGCAAATCAAGCCTGTTCCGTGCCTGCCTTGCTGGCATGAAACTATTTATAATTCTCTCATTCTTATCTAACATGATAATTCTAAGGATTATGATAGTGATAGCAAGTCATGCTATATTGTTACTGTAGATTTCATATAAATTCCCTACAATTTTCTCTCATAAAAATGTGTTTATTTAGATGTAGAACACATTTGGATATCTCTGCGTTGAAATTACATGTAAGTAATTTTTGGAGAAGCTTTGGCAAATACTTTGGCTTCATCAGAACTAGTCTGCATGAACTTTGGTCCAAACTGGAGCTTAATTTGCAAGCTATTGACATTATGACTATTCTTTATGTTAAAAATTGAAATTACTAGTTTTCCTATACTGGAGGGGGAGCATTTCCATGAGTTAGGCCTAATCAGATATGGATTATTTCATACTTAGGCTGACTAGATCTAACAAGTGCTAAAATGAATTTTTCTTTTGATGCTTGTATTCATATCATTGCGTAGGTGGAGCAACTACACAAGATATTTAAACTTTGTGGTTCTCCCTCTGAAGAGTATTGGAAGAAGTCAAAGTTGCCACATGCAACCATATTTAAGCCCCAACAATCATACAAGCGATGCATAACCGAAACATTTAAAGACTTTCCTCCCTCATCATTGCCACTAATTGAGACCCTGCTTGCAATTGACCCTGCTGAACGTCAAAATGCCACTGCTGCACTCAAAAGTGAAGTGAGTTTATCTTCATATGATGTTTTTTTTTTTTTTTGGTCTCAGTTGTCTTAATCAGTTTTATCTTCTTATGAGTAAAGTGTGGCTCTTGCCGACACTTCTAATAAGACATTCTGATTCATTCTAAGGCTGTTTGTAGTAAATCTATTTCAAAAGTTTTTTCTGTTGTCTCGTCTTTAGTTTTAAGAACTTACTCTTGGAACATGTATGATTCAAGCATGCAAATTGCGGAATTTTTTCATTATTATTAAGCCTCCTCACAGTAAGCACTACAGGTCAAACTTTTATGTTACTATGGTCTATTGGGTTTTAGTCGGAATATTTTCTTTGGATGACTTGGACATTCATGTTATCTGCAATCAAGTAGAATCGACACTGTTCAAGCTTGGCTAGTAGTGTGGACCTATTGTGTGAAGGTCACCTTTTGGGCTCATGAAGAGGGATAAAAGGGTAAATGACTTACTATACATGAATATTTAGCAATACATTTTTGAGCCTCAAATTGGATCACCCTCTTTGGTGAACCCCTGCCATTTGGATAACACAGATGAGAATATACACATACACACACACACACACACACACACACACACACACACACACACATATATATATATATATATAACTTGTCTTTTCTGGTTTTGGCATATTATGATCATTGGGATTGATTAATCGCTGGTTTTGCAGTTTTTCACTACCAAGCCTTATGCTTGTGACCCTTCTAGTCTTCCAAAATATCCTCCAAGCAAGGAGATGGATGCTAAATTACGTGATGAAGAAGCTAGAAGGTTGGGTGGCTCAAATACCTTCAATTTTTTTTTTGAATCAGCTAACTGATAATCTGTTTTCACATATTCTTTTTTTTTTTTTAATTCACCTGTGTGTCATGGAATGTTTCTTCCTTGTCTTCTTGTACTTTGAAAATATAAGATCTTACAAGTTTTAAAATTTATATTTTTTTTTTCCCTTATACATCTTGTTTATGCCTCTAGTTTAAATGTGAACTGTAACAGTCTTCATCTCTGCAGATTGAGAGCCACAGGAAAAGCTAATGCTGATGGTGTGAAAAAGGCGCGTGCACGAGATCGAGCTGTAAGGGCGGTTCCTGCTCCGGAAGCCAATGCTGAGCTCCAAGCCAATCTTGATGTATGTCAGATAAGCTGCATTTTCGCGAATATTTATCATGCTTACCTTTTCTTCATTGACATGATGGATCCATACATGGGAGATAAATGAATTTGGTTGCATCAATTAACTCAAGTAAAACGGGTTTGGCCAAAAAATTATTTCCGTTAGTTGGACATATCTGATTTTGGTCAACATAAAAGGAATTACATGAGAATATGTGCATTTAGTATCCCTCATGAGAAGATTCATATGGAATTTCACTTTTTCCCATGAGTAAAATACAATCCCCTGAAAATGTGAATGCTCGCACGAGTGTTGAAATATGAAGGAATGGCAATGAAGTCATGAGCATCAACATATCGGGAAAGCAAAAAATTAATTCTGTATGCATTGTTGCTGGACATTTACTAGGTGCAGTTTTGTCTAAATTTCTACTTCTGATTACTGTGGGGAAGAATATTATGCTCTATGTTTCTTTTTCAAGGTGCAAGAGTATGGTACTTATTGAAATTTTTATAATTTGGTGATCTCTATTTTGGTTTGTTTTAGAAGTGCTTGTCGAATGTTTACGTAAATATTAGAGTTCTATATTAACTACAAATAATTCTATTGAGCATAGGCAGATGATGGATTACTGAACAGTAGAAAAGTTGTGTCTAAACTGGTGAGAAGTATTTTACGCAATTTGACTGAGAAATGAGTATCTTTTGGTAGCATGAGTCCTTGATTCTTGACATCTGGCATGAAGACCATGGATTGCAGTTCTTTATGTCTTCGACGCCTCTAAAATAGAAATCATTCTATGAATTGTTAGGATTGTGCCAATGCTTTCTTGATGTTTCTAGCTTTGTTCGCCATATATGCTTAGGCTAGTGGTGAACCTTATACTATCACAGTTAATGTTTTTTCTCTTCTATTTCTGAAACAGCGGCGACGTATGATAACACACGCGAATGCTAAGAGCAAGAGTGAGAAATTTCCTCCACCGCACCAAGATGGGGCACTTGGTTATCCGTTAGGCTCCACACATCACATTGATCCCATTTTTGATCCTCCTGATGTACCATTTAGTTCCACAAATTTCTCATATTCAAAAGCTCCTATCCAGACTTGGTCCGGCCCATTGGTGGACCCAGCTGCAGTTGGTGCTCCAAGGAGAAAGAAACATAAAGATAAAAACTCTGCTCGGGTAAAGGATAAAGAAGGTTTGTAACATAAATTTCTGCTTATATGTGAGAGAATTCACAAGGCGGCAAAAGCTGCAAATCCTGCCTTACATGTATCTGTTCCGGGAAAAGCCAATTCAATTGCAAGGAGAGGTAAAAATATCTTTGTATTAAATTTTTCTTATTGCTGGTTCTATTATTTTGTACTGCAAGAAGTTTCTAGTATTTGTATATGTTCTTTTATTTAAAAAAAAAAAAAAAAAAAAAAGAAAACTCTTTTAGATTAGTTGAAAAATTAATAAATTTGTATTGGGGAGTCAGATTTTTGTGTTTCAGGTATTCTTTTATTCCGCTTTAGGAATTTCCTCTCAGAGTCTCTGCAGTTTTGTATACGCATTTTGTACCTATTGCATTTCATGGATGCACTAAATATTGTAACTTATTTGGGGAAGAAAATGAGAAATCTTTTAGCATGAAAACCATTTGTGCCATGATTGTTTACAACTGCGAAGCAAGTCTTTGCACTGCTGGTTAGTTGTGAGACAGCAGACGAAGACTGTAGGGAGTGTATATTACTTCTGGTAGAACAATGCTGTTCTGTCATTTTTAAGCTATTTTGTCAAAAAAAAAAAAAAAAAAAAAAAAAAAGTCCATGGCGATTTGGCAACAATGGGAGAAAGTTAAATTTTATGCATGTTGTCAATAATAGTAATCCAATGATGGTTACACATATTAGTAACAAGCACAACATTAGTCTACTATAGAGAGAGCTATGTGTGTAAGACATACTATAAATTTTCCTGTCAAGTAAATTTGGGAAAGGATGATGGATGGAGAAGACTTGCTTCTCGAAATTAATGCATTAAAATTTCTATATCAAAGCTGCCAGGGTATATGGTGAGCATCAATCATGTTGATTGAGTTGTGAATGAGAGACTAGTGTTTCAGCTTTTAATGAACGGGGCTGCATAATTTTGTTTGGGTGTGCTGCATTTACACTATACTGGAATATGTGACGACATAATGATAGATAATTGTAATCTGGTGTAACTATTCTGAAGGTATTTATGCAGGGTAAAGTGCTACTTTGCTTGCTAAGGAAGTTAATAGGATGTAAACGATATTATTTGGTGGGTTACAGCTCCTACTTATTAGAACCCATTTATATTACTGCTCTGAGCTTCTAGTTGAATCAACAAAGTCCTATTCATTTCAAAGCCAACATGTACAATATCTGCATCAAAATGAGGTAGTTGCAACAAGTGCAGCAGGTGGAACTTTGACAGGTAGATTTGGCAGCTCGAAGTACTGGGTCTCCCTGTTCATACCACCCAATAGCTTGCATTCGTTGGAGTAGGGGTGTCAAAATGGATTCTCATGTTATGTTGATCTGCTTTGGTGACATGCGTAAGGTTAATACTAACACATGATTCACTTATTGGATATGCTAAACACGTATACTGGACCATATAATCTCCATTTTGATTCATTACATGATTCACTTATTGGATATGCTAAACACGTATACTGGACCATATAATCTCCATTTTGATTCATTAAATTTGTGTCGGCGTATCACAATCCATTTTAATCGCTACTGCATGTATTACATTTATGTTTAATCTTTTGTGTTTCTCCGATCTGTTGTTGTTGGTTGTTGGGGGATTGTATCGGTGGGTCTTCTAGTGTGCTACCAGCACTGCCCTGCCTCCGCCTCTAGACCTCCTCCTTAATTACTCCTGTATAACATATTGATTAAGATTATCCGTGTCTTATTAATCCAAGGATTTATGACTTTGGATTACTATTATCTTTCCTTTAAATTTAAGCCAAGGAATAAATATGCATATCCAACCTTATCTACGTGGATAAAATAAGTATTATTATTAACCTTTGGATAATTGTTTCTCTAATCTAAGCAAATTAGTTGAGAATAAAATATTGGTTGAGATTTGAGAAGAGCTGAAATACAAAAATATTATTAAAACCTGAAATTTAGAGGGTGTTTGTTTCTGCTTTTTGCTGGAACTTTTAGCTTTGTAATCCGAAAAGCATAAAAACTAACGTTTGGTTAGAAAATTTAAATAGCTGCTTTTAACTGTTCTGCATGAAAAAAGAGCTTTTCATGAAAAGCTTCTTTTTAGAGCTTTTCACGAAAAACTTTTTATAATTATTTGGTTTTTACAAATTTAATCTTTCCAAAATAATAAATTATACTTTTATATAAATATGTAGATTTTTTATAAAATTTTTTTATCTTGTTGAAAATTAAGCGACATTAATTCCTCAAATTAATTTATTTAGGCTAGTTTCACTTTTTTTTTAATTTATTTATATTAATTTAGTCAACAATTAAAAACATATTATTTTGATGCATTTTACATAGATGAAACTAAAATTTAAATTATTTTTGTACACTTATGAAGTTGCTATTTAATGAAAATTATAATTTTTGAAATGCAATAAAAATTATTTTTAAATTTTTGAATTATCTAATTATTTTTACTAATATTTATGTAATATTATTATTTTTTTATAATTATTATATAATGGTATAAAATATATATTTATATTAGTCTTTTTACATTTCAACAACAACAACTGATACTAAATTTACCAAACGCTATCAATTAATTAGTTAACAGCTAACACAGCTAACATGAACAGCAAACAGCTAATAGCAATAGCAACAGTTATTAACTAACAGCTGAACCAAACAGACTCTTAATATGAGATTCGACGGACGATAAAGTTGGAAATGAATGTGCCTATTTAAGATGGGCCCTGGCTTATCACATGACATACTGTCATAACCCTCAGTCACACGATTCATTGCCCACTCCCATCGCAGAGGATTAATTAATTAAAAAATAATAATAAATAATAATAATAATTCAGACCAAAAATCAAATCAATTTCAATGTCGTATCGGGTATTTTTAAGTATAAAATTATACTATTTTTCATTGTAAGGTAGGTAATGTATTTTACAATAGTAAAAAAAAAAAAAAAAAAAAAAAAATTAAGTAACACCATTTTACTTTGTTAATATTGAAATTGCACGGTACCAAATTAATACGTCACATGAAAAAAAGTTAGAGATTCATGTGGTGTATTTCTAAATCTTATAAATCAACATGTTATATCAATAATTCAATAATTCAATAAATCTGAAATAGTGACACTATTAATAGACTAATTCTATATCTTGTTATTTGTAAAGCACAAATTCTCTTTGAAAATGAAAAATAATACTGCTTGCAAATTTGTGAACCATATAAAAGTGCTAAAATTCTTTCTAATAAAAAAAAAAATCAAATCAAATTTATAAGATGGTATTTTTTCCTCCTAATATATTATTTCTTTTTTTTTTTAAATGTAAGTTTTATTATTAAAAAAAAAAACCTTAATAAATTATCACTCTTGAGATATTCCCTCCGTTTTTTATTATATGATGTTTTAGGTTTTTTATTTTGTTTTTTTTTATTTGACATTTTACATTATGTTTTGTTATATTTTCCATTGTTTAAAGTATGAGAGAGATTCATTATTTAATGCAAAAAGTACTACATTAAGCTTTAATAATTAAGAAAAAAGAGAATTTTTGCATACAAAATAGAATTTTAGGAAAGAAGTATTGAGGATAAACTAGTCATTTTAGTAGCTAATTAATACTTCATTGATTTTAATAAATAACCTTAAATATCATATGATAAAAAAAGAAGGGAGTAGTTGATAACCAAATGCTGCTTGAAATTGTCTTAGTAGAGTTTGAGAACGAGGAAACAGGAAAAAAAATTGGATAAATTAGAATCTAGAAAACATTTAAAATATTTTATATTACTTGAAATTGACTGAAAGTGCAATTATTATCCAAATTTATGAAAAGAAAGGGGATCATGTTATCTAAAATAGTTACTGAAATTAAACAATAAGAGGTTAACAAATGTTGAGAAAGTATTTGTGGTGGGAAAGGCAAACGATTCAAAATCAAATTGACAGATTAATATTACCAATTAATTCTTATCCATATGTTATGAAATGAATTAGAGATTAGATGCGGTGACTATGAGTCAGCATTTGTATCTTCCACGTTCTTTTGTCTCATTAATCAATTATACTAATATGAGTGTTGCAGCCCTTTCTTTTCTCTTCTTTGAATAATAACAATGTTATCATAACCGTATCGGATATCAAATCATTAAAACTATTGGTACGTGGTACAACCGGATTTTACCGATAGTTATACTGGATTATTAGTTTTTTAGAAAAAATATTATTTAAAAAATAAATAAACTTATAAATTCATCAAACACAAATTCTACATGTTTAATACTCAAAATAATTTCTTGAAATATCCTCAAATTTCATCAATTTTAAATTTTAATAATAATTTATTTAAATTTTAAAATTTGAAAAATTTTGGTTTGAAACGGAACCGAACCATAACCCAACCAAACTAGTTCAGTTTAGTTCAATTCAAACCAAATGTATATTGGTTTGATTTTGGTTTTTATAATTTTCTATGTTTATTTTTTGATTCTATTTGGTTCGGTCCGAATCGAACCAAACGGAATCAAAAACCAAACATAGAAAATTATAAAAACCGGTTTTTGACCTGTTCGCCGGTTCACTGGTTTTTGACGAGTCGTACCAGTTATCTCCGACCGGTGATTTTAATCAAACCGACCGGATCCATTACGGGTTCATGATAAAACCAGTCGGCCGGTCCAGTTTTCACAACATTGAATAATAATCGTACAAATTATGAGGACTCAAGTCGTTCCAATGACGTGGACTTCTCACTTTCCACGTCAACTGTCTATGTTTTTCCTTATCCACATACTCTCTCGTCCTCTCTTTTCTTGTAACGTATGCTTCTCAATTTCTCCTTGTTTAATCATTCTGTTTTTCTCTAAATATAATCATAATTACGTTTACTAATATTAAAGATAGGTAATTATTCAAATTTTGGGTTTACAAATACCAAGTTAAACAAATAAAACAAACAATTTAACTGATATTCTCTCTTTTGTTTTTTAAGAATCAAAAGAATTATTCTAAATCTAATACAATTCGCATGTATTTTATATATATATATATATGTTTTTTTTTAATATCGGTTATTTTCTCAAATTTTCAATTGTTGGGACTTTTTTGACTAGTTCTTTTTATTTTATTATTAGCTTTTACTCATTCCGTTTTTTATTACATGATGTTTAAGATTATTCACTAAAACCAATAAAGTATTAATTAGGTTACTAAAATGACTAGTTTACCCACAATACTTCTCTTCTCAATACTTCCATGCAAAAATTCTCTTCCTTCTTAATTCAAAGATTAATATAGTATTTTTTGTATTAAATAATGGATCTCTCTCATACTTTAAATAAGGGTAAATATGAGAAAACATGATAAAAAATGTATTGGCAATGTAAAGTGTCAAATAAAAAAGAACAAAGTGAAAACTCAAAACATCATGTATATAATAAAAAACGGAGGGAGTAATATTTTTCTATTAGCTTGTTAGTTAATTGAAATCACAAGTAATGCATTTTATTTAATATAATAGATTTATACGGTATTATAAATTAAACTTATAATTATTAGCATTTAATTTATAAAAATAATTTTTTTATCCGATTTTTTTATACAGTCCTAACCAAAATCTACAAATAAATTTTCCGGTCTAGAATTACAAACTAAATTCACTCGAGCATTAATAGATTTAAAATTGGACCATTTATTCACCAATAAAAATGATTAATATATTTTTCCAAATATCCCTTTTATTTAATTCTTAGTATTTTCACGTATCAAAATTACGTTTGCATCAAATTGACACACCTGTTTAGAAGTCTGCCAAACAAGGTACTGTATAAAAAGGATAAGATAAAATTCCAAAAAAAAAATAAAAAATAATAAAAAAAAGAAAATATATGCGGCTGAAATTTGGCAGTGTATAAAGAGAACACGTGGAATGGCAAATTTCCTTGAACATGGGACCCAAAAGAGCTTATAAAGTTGAACAAACAACTTCATATCTGTAAATTACAGTTTGAATTTTCAATTGATTTCGATATCGCTTTTTGAAATAGAAAAAATAGCAAATCCCTCCCTAAATATTTGCCGCCACCAAAATATCCCTGCTTTTACGTTCTCTATTTCCGTCCGTCTTATCCACAATTTTCCTATTTGTACGCTAATTTTTCAGCTCATTTAAGGCTTTAATCATCTTCAGCGTTCAGATCTCCGGATTATTTCCTTTTTCAACTGATTTTTTTTGGGTGAAATTCATTGTTTGTTTCTAAATGGAGATGTCCTTGATCGGAAAGTCTCAGGCGACGGCTGTTTGCAGAACCGAATTACCGGTCAGAGATCAGCTGGGGTTCTGTTTTCTTCGAAGAGGCGTTAACGGTGTTTCTTTCATCGATTCAACTCCGAAGTGCAGGAATTGTCAGCTTCGCTTCACCTTAAAAGCTATGCAGACTGAACCCCTCCGATCTGACTCCCTCTCAAGTCGTTCTGCTTCTTCAAGCTTCAAATCGGTAAGTGTTTTTTTTTTTTTTTTTGCTTGGAAAACTTTTTTGCCTGTGTTAGGGTTGGATCCTGCAATATTTTAAGTGGATCGTTGTGGTTCAAATTGGGGAAAAAAATTAATTATTGAAGTCTCATTATCGAATACCGTAGTTTCTTTAATTTTAAGTTTGTTGAAATTTGGAAAATTGGGGTTTGACAATTGTAATTGAGTTATTGATTGTTTACTTTTGGTCTTTATGGTAATATCTGAGCGTTTATTACCGTAGTTTTAGGCTGTAGTGATGTTCATGTAAAGATCGGTTCTTTTTGCCTTTTGCAGCAGAATGGTGTAAGAGTATTTGTTGGGCTGCCATTGGATGCAGTTTCAGATTGCAATACTGTTAACCATACAAGAGCGCTCCCAGTAGCACTTAAAGCTCTGAAACTATTAGGAATTGAAGGTGTGGAGCTGCCAATTTGGTGGGGAGTAGTCGAGAAGGAAGCCATGGGTAAGTATGAATGGTCTGGCTACCTTGCTCTTGCGGAGATGGTTCAGAGTGCAGGTCTTAAGCTCCATGTATCACTCTGTTTCCATGCTAATGAACAGCATAAGATCTCACTGCCTCAGTGGGTTTCCCGTATCGGTGAAACAGATCCTGATATTTTCTTTAAGGATATGTCAGGTCTTCATTGCAAAGAGTGTCTTTCATTGGCTGTTGACAATCTTCCTGTTCTGAACGGGAAGACGCCTATTCAAGTTTTTCAGGAATTTTGTGAGAGTTTCAAGTCTTCGTTCTCTCGTTTCATGGGTTCAACAATTACGGTATGAAGTTTTGACTTTCAGATTCTATGATCCTTTTTGTTTCATGGGTTCAGAAGCTAATACGTTAGTGATTTTGCAGGGAATCACAATGGGTCTTGGACCAAATGGTGAGCTGAGATATCCATCTCATCATAAGGAAGCAAAAGGTTGCAAAATCCATGGAGTCGGAGAGTTCCAATGCTACGACAAAAACATGCTCAACCTTCTTAAGCAACATGCTGAAGCAACTGGGAATCCTTTATGGGGATATGGTGGTCCTCATGATGCGCCCAGTCACAACCAGTTGCCAAACTCCAACAGCTTCTTCAAAGACAATGGTGGATCTTGGGAGTCTACCTATGGCGACTTCTTCCTTTCCTGGTATTCGAGCCAGCTCTTGTCTCATGGAGACCGCCTCCTCTCCCTCGCCTCTGCTGCTTTCAGCAACTCTAATGTAGCAATTTATGCTAAACTCCCACTTTTGCACTCGTGGTACAAAACTCAAGCTCACCCTTCTGAACTAACAGCTGGGTTCTACAGCACAGCGCACAAAGATGGCTACAAAGCAGTTTGTGAAATGTTTGCGAGAAATTCCTGCAAAATGATCTTACCAGGGATGGACCTGTTAGATGAACATCAACCCCAAGAGTCCTTATCAAGCCCTGAATCGTTACTCGCACAAATTAGAACGGCTTGCAGAAAGTCTGGGGTGGAGGTTTCTGGGCAGAACTCATTGATTTCTCGAGCTCCTTGTAATTTTCAGCAGATCAGGAAGAATGTATCAGGCGAAAACATTTTAGACCTGTTCACTTATCAGAGAATGGGAGCAGAGTTTTTCTCACCGGAGCATTTTCCTCCTTTCACAGAATTTGTTAGAAACCTCGATAAAGTAGAAACACATGCAGATGATCTTCCTGGAGAAGAGGAAGACGCTGCTGAATCTCTACCACGGACGACTTCAGAAGCAAGTGTTGCAATGCAGGTGGCATAGCAGGACAAGTATAATTGTATATGCTTATAATTTGCAATGATATCAAGTGTAGCTGTAAATATAAGAATTCTATTTTGATTGAAGTACTTTCCATGATTTGTTACTTTTCCCTTGTTGAATCAAAAACTTTTGCGTGAGATAATGCTGGATTATTTCATCTGTACCCAAAAATTGATTCTTATCCCATTAAAGATCTATCAATGTATTGGCCTGTTTTCACAGACATTTCATTTTGAAGAATCATCTTATAATTTCAAACTGTTGCAATATGTCCTCTATAACAACACAAATAAAACTTGACGGTAGACCGCAAAGTAAACCAGATGATCAGATCTGTTATTGTATAGCTGCATCAAAGGCTTAATTATAGGAATTAGGAATTAATAGGAGTTAAATACTTTCCTTTCTTGAGCACTCTTAGATTGTATAAATACCTGTACATTCTCAATGAAAAACACACAATATTTTCTCTCAATAACATGGTATCAGAGCTACCCTTGTGAGCCCTTCTCCTTTTCCTTTTTTTTTTCCGTTGAATTGTGTCTGTCCCAGAGAACAGACTTATTTTTTGTTTTTCTTCCTCTGAAATTACATCTCCGAATTACCCAGATTCCCAGAAACATACCCAGAACCCGTTATTTTTTTTTTCCTCACTTAAGCATTCGTCTCACCCTACCACTGCTATTACGGAATCAGGTACCACTAATAAGTGTCTTCTTTCCTCCTCTTCCAAATGGATCATTGACTCTGGTGCCACAGATCATATGACAGGTAACTCGAGTTTTTTCTCTACTCTTAAATCACAAAAAATTCCCACCCATGTTACTCTAGCAGATGGCTCTTCCTCTACTATTACCAGTCTTGGCACCATTAATCCTACACCATCTTTATCATTATCTTCTGTCTTAAATCTTCCTGGTTTTGCTTTTAATCTTATGTCTGTAAGCAAACTCACTCGAACCTTGAATTGCTCCGTCTCATTCTTTCCTGATCATTGTCTATTTCAGGATCTCGTGACGAAGAAGATTATTGGTAAAGGATGGGAATCTGGAGGACTCTATGTTTTGGACACTAATCCAACTGCTTGTTCAAGCGTCTCAAGTCCATTTGAAGCTCATTGTAGGTTAGGGCATCCTTCTCTTCCTCTGTTGAAGAAATTGTGTCTTCAGTTTCATTCTGTAACTACTTTAGATTGTGAGTCGTGTCAGTTGGCCAAACACCATCGTGTGCCATCCATCCCTAGAGTCAATAAAAGATCTAATTTTCCTTTTGAGTTAGTTCATTCTGATGTTTGGGGTCCCTGTCCAGTTACATCTAAAACTGGGTTTTGATATTTTGTCACATTTGTCGATGATTTCTCTCGAGTAACTTGGCTTTATTTAATGAAAAATCGATCTGACTTGTTCTCACATTTTACTTCATTTTGTGCTAAAATTAAAAATCAATTTAATGTTTCCATTCACACCCTTCGAAGTGACAATGCTAAAGAATATCTTTCAGCACAATTTCAAACTTACATGCTACAAAATGGCATTTTACACCAAACATCATGTGTTGACACACTATCTCAAAACGGTGTAGCCGAACGGAAAAATAGACATCTCCTTGAAACAGCCTGAGCTCTTTTATTCCAAACACATGTCCCTAAGCCTTTTTGGGCAGATGCGGTTTCCACAGCATGCTTTCTTATTAATCGAATGCCTTCTTCAGTACTTCATGCGGGCATTCCTTATACTGTCTTTTTTCCTAATAAAGCATTGTTTCCCATCTCACCACGAATTTTTGGAAGCACTTGTTTTGTTCATGATGTCCGTCCTCATTTAACCAAACTGGATCCAAAATCAGTAAAATGTGTGTTTTTAGGTTACTCTCGTCTCCGAAAAGGGTATCGTTGTTATTGTCCATCTCTTTGCAAATACCTTGTCTCATCTGATGTTACTTTTCTTGAACACACTCCGTTTATTCCTACTTGTCCATCACCACAACCGTCTACTGATATAGTGTTAGTGTATGAGATTCATTGCCAAGTAGTTTCTCCTTCTAGTTCAACTCAACAAACCCCACCATCGCCTCCGAAACTTCCTGTTCAGTATGTTTATTCAAGGCGGACGAATCCCCCTCAGTCTAGCTCTTTACCAATACCTTCTTCATCATCAGACCCGCCATCCAATGATCTCCACCTACCGGTTGCAGTTCGCAAAGGTAAAAGATCCTGCACGTATCCCATTTCATCTTTTGTTTCTTATAATCATTTATTACCATCTTCCTCTTCTTTTGTTGCATCACTTGATTCCATATCTACTCCTAAATCTGTCTCGGAGGCCTTATCTCATCATGGTTGGCGTAATGCAATGGTAGATGAGATGAATGCTTTGGATGCAAATGGTACTTGGGAACTTGTAAATTTGCCTATGGGAAAGACGTCTATTGGATGCCGGTGGGTCTTTACTGTCAAAGTGAACTCTGATGGCTCTATTGCTCGTCTCAAAGCTCGCCTTGTGGCCAAAGGGTATGCCCAAACTCATGGTGTAGATTATTTTGACACTTTCTCACCAGTGGCTAAGATGACTTCCATTCGACTGTTCATTTTTATGGCTGCAACCCACAATTGGCCATTACACCAGTTAGACATTAAAAATGCATTCTTACATGGGGATCTTGAGGAAGAAGTCTATATGGAGCAACCGCCAGGCTTTGTTGCTCAGGGGGAGAATGGGAAAGTCTGTCGTCTGAGAAAATCCTTATATGGACTAAAACAGAGCCCTCGAGCTTGGTTTGGTAAATTCAGTCACGCCATTGAGAAGTTTGGGATGACGAAAAGCAAATGTGACCATTCAGTATTCTTTAAGGACTCCACGTTCTTTTGTCTCATTAATCAATTATACTAGTATGAGTAAGCATTTGCAACCCTTTCTTTTCTTTTCTATGAATAATAACAATGTTATCATAATCGTACTGGATATCAAACCATTAAAACTACTGGTACGTGGTATAATTGGATTTTACCGATGGTTATACCGGATTATTAGTTTTTCCAAAAAAATATTATTTAAAAAATAAATAAGTTTATAAATTCATCAAACACAAGTTTCAAATGTTTAATACTCAAAATAACTTCGTGAAATATCCTCAAACTTCATCAATTTTAAATTTTAATAATAATTTATTTAAATTTTAAAATTTGAAAAATTTTGGTTTGAAACCGAACCGAACCAGAACCAAACCAAACTAGTTCAGTTTAGTTCAATTCAAACCAAATGTATATTGGTTTGATTTTAGTTTTTATAAGTTTCTATGTTTATTTTTTGATTCTGCTCGGTTCGGTCTGAATCGAACCAAACGGAATCAAAAACCAAACATAGAAAATTATAAAAACAGGTATTTGACCGGTTCGCCGGTTCACTGGTTTTTGACCAGTCGTACCGGTTATCTCTGACCGGTGATTTTAATCAAACCGACCGGATCTATTACCGGTTCGTGATAAAACCGGTCGGTCCGGTCCGGTTTTCCAACATTAAATGATAATCGTACAAATTATGAGGACTCAAGTCGTTCCAATGACGTGGACTTCTCACTTTCCACGTCAACTGTCTATGTTTTTCCTTATCCACATACTCTCTCTCTTGCTCTCTTTTCTTGTATTGTATGCTTCTCAATTTCTCCTTGTCTAATCATTCAGTTTTTCTCTAAATATAATTATAATTACGTTTACTAATATTAAAAATAGGTAATTATTCAAATTTTGGATTTACAAATACCAAGTTAAACAAATAAAACAAACAAATTAACTGATATTCTCTCTTTTTCTTTTTTTTTTTTTTAAGAATCAAAAGAATTATTCTGAATCTAATACAGTTCGCATGTATTTTATAGACATATATATATGGATTTTTTTTATATAGTTTATTTTTTCTCAAATTTTCAATTGTTGGGACTTTTTTGACTCGTTCTTTTTATTTTATTATTAGCTTTTACTCCCTCCGTTTTTTATTATATGATATTTAAGGTTGTTCATTAAGACCAATAAAGTATTAATTAGGTTACTAAAATGATTAATTTACCCTTAATACTTCTCTCCTAAAACTCTATTTTCCATTCAAAAATACTCTGTCTTCTTAATTCAAAGCTTAATATAGTACTTTTTATATTAAATAATGGACCTCTCTCATATTTTAAATAAAGGTAAATATAAGAAAATATGATAAAAAATGTATTGGTAATATAAAGTATCAAATAAAAAAGAACAAAATGAAAAACCTAAAATATCATATAATAAAAAACGGAGGGAGTAATATTTTTCTATTAGCTTGTTAGTTAATTGAAATCACAAGTAATGCATTTTATTTAATATAATAGATTTATACGGTATTATAAATTAAACTTATAATTATTAGCATTTAATTTATAAAAATAATTTTTTTATCCGATTTTTTTATACAGTCCTAACCAAAATCTACAAATAAATTTTCCGGTCTAGAATTACAAACTAAATTCACTCGAGCATTAATAGATTTAAAATTGGACCATTTATTCACCAATAAAAATGATTAATATATTTTTCCAAATATCCCTTTTATTTAATTCTTAGTATTTTCACGTATCAAAATTACGTTTGCATCAAATTGACACACCTGTTTAGAAGTCTGCCAAACAAGGTACTGTATAAAAAGGATAAGATAAAATTCCAAAAAAAAAATAAAAAATAATAAAAAAAAGAAAATATATGCGGCTGAAATTTGGCAGTGTATAAAGAGAACACGTGGAATGGCAAATTTCCTTGAACATGGGACCCAAAAGAGCTTATAAAGTTGAACAAACAACTTCATATCTGTAAATTACAGTTTGAATTTTCAATTGATTTCGATATCGCTTTTTGAAATAGAAAAAATAGCAAATCCCTCCCTAAATATTTGCCGCCACCAAAATATCCCTGCTTTTACGTTCTCTATTTCCGTCCGTCTTATCCACAATTTTCCTATTTGTACGCTAATTTTTCAGCTCATTTAAGGCTTTAATCATCTTCAGCGTTCAGATCTCCGGATTATTTCCTTTTTCAACTGATTTTTTTTGGGTGAAATTCATTGTTTGTTTCTAAATGGAGATGTCCTTGATCGGAAAGTCTCAGGC
Source organism: Euphorbia tirucalli (assembly GCA_039660915.1). NCBI lineage: Eukaryota > Viridiplantae > Streptophyta > Magnoliopsida > Malpighiales > Euphorbiaceae > Euphorbia > Euphorbia tirucalli. The sequence continues at coordinate 65,347,326 of CM077636.1, read as the reverse complement.
GACGGCTGTTTGCAGAACCGAATTACCGGTCAGAGATCAGCTGGGGTTCTGTTTTCTTCGAAGAGGCGTTAACGGTGTTTCTTTCATTGATTCAACTCCGAAGTGCAGGAATTGTCAGCTTCGCTTCACCTTAAAAGCTATGCAGACTGAACCCCTCCGATCTGACTCCCTCTCTAGTCGTTCTGCTTCTTCAAGCTTCAAATCGGTAAGTTTTTTTTTTTTTTTTGCTTGGAAAACTTTTGTGCCTGTGTTAGGGTTGGATCCTGCAATATTTTAAGTGGATCTTTGTGGTTCAAATTGGGGAAAAAAATTAATTATTGAAGTCTCATTATCGAATACCGTAGTTTCTTTAATTTTAAGTTTGTTGAAATTTGGAAAATTGGGGTTTGACAATTGTAATTGAGTTATTGATTGTTTACTTTTGGTCTTTATGGTAATATCTGAGCGTTTATTACCGTAGTTTTAGGCTGTAGTGATGTTCATGTAAAGTTCGGTTCTTTTTGCCTTTTGCAGCTGAATGGTGTAAGAGTATTTGTTGGGCTGCCATTGGATGCAGTTTCAGATTGCAATACTGTTAACCATACAAGAGCGCTCCCAGTAGCACTTAAAGCTCTGAAACTATTAGGAATTGAAGGTGTGGAGCTGCCAATTTGGTGGGGAGTAGTCGAGAAGGAAGCCATGGGTAAGTATGAATGGTCTGGCTACCTTGCTCTTGCGGAGATGGTTCAGAGTGCAGGTCTTAAGCTCCATGTATCACTCTGTTTCCATGCTAATGAACAGCATAAGATCTCACTGCCTCAGTGGGTTTCCCGTATCGGTGAAACAGATCCTGATATTTTCTTTAAGGATATGTCAGGTCTTCATTGCAAAGAGTGTCTTTCATTGGCTGTTGACAATCTTCCTGTTCTTAACGGGAAGACGCCTATTCAAGTTTTTCAGGAATTTTGTGAGAGTTTCAAGTCTTCGTTCTCTCGTTTCATGGGTTCAACAATCACGGTATGAAGTTTTGACTTTTAGATTCTATGTTCCTTTTTGTTTCATGGGTTCAGAAGCTAATACGTTAGTGATTTTGCAGGGAATCACAATGGGTCTTGGACCAAATGGAGAGCTGAGATATCCATCTCATCATAAGGAAGCAAAAGGTTGCAAAATCCATGGAGTCGGAGAGTTCCAATGCTACGACAAAAACATGCTCAACCTTCTTAAGCAACATGCTGAATCAACTGGGAATCCTTTATGGGGATATGGTGGTCCTCATGATGCGCCCAGTCACAACCAGTTGCCAAACTCCAACAGCTTCTTCAAAGACAATGGTGGATCTTGGGAGTCTACCTATGGCGACTTCTTCCTTTCCTGGTATTCGAGCCAGCTCTTGTCTCATGGAGACCGCCTCCTCTCCCTCGCCTCTGCTGCTTTCAGCAACTCTAATGTAGCAATTTATGCTAAACTCCCACTTTTGCACTCGTGGTACAAAACTCAAGCTCACCCTTCTGAGCTAACAGCTGGGTTCTACAGCACAGCGCACAAAGATGGCTACAAGGCAGTTTGTGAAATGTTTGCGAGAAATTCCTGCAAAATGATCTTACCAGGGATGGACCTGTTAGATGAACATCAACCCCAAGAGTCCTTATCAAGCCCTGAATCGTTACTCGCACAAATTAGAACGGCTTGCAGAAAGTCTGGGGTGGAGGTTTCTGGGCAGAACTCATTGATTTCTCGAGCTCCTTGTAATTTTCAGCAGATCAGGAAGAATGTATCAGGCGATAACATTTTAGACCTGTTCACTTATCAGAGAATGGGAGCAGAGTTTTTCTCACCGGAGCATTTTCCTCCTTTCACAGGATTTGTTAGAAACCTCGATAAAGCAGAAACACATGCAGATGATCTTCCTGGAGAAGAGGAAGACGCTGCTGAATCTCTACCACGGACGACTTCAGAAGCAAGTGTTGCAATGCAGGTGGCATAGCAGGACAAGTATAATTGTATATGCTTATAATTTGCAATGATATTAAGTGTAGCTGTAAATATAAGAATTCTATTTTGATTGAAGTACTTTCCATGATTTGTTACTTTTCCCTTGTTGAATAAAAAACTTTTGCGTGAGATAATACTGGATTATTTCATCTGTACCCAAAAATTGATTCTTATCCCATTAAAGATCTATCAATGTATTGGCCTGTTTTCACAGACATTTCATTTTGAAGAATCATCTTATAATTTCAAACTGTTGCAATATGTCCTCTATAACAACACAAATAAAACTAGACGGTTGACCGCAAAGTAAACCAGATGATCAGATCTGTTATTGTATAGCTGTATCAAAGGCTTAATTATAGGAATTAGGAATTAATAGGAGTTAATTACTTTCCTTTCTTGAGCACTCTTAGATTGTATAAATACCTGTACATTCTCAATGAAAAATACACAATATTTTCTCTCAATAACATGGTATCAGAGCTGCCCTTGTGAGCCCTTCTCCTTTTCCTTTTTTTTTTCCGTTGAATTGTGTCTGTCCCAGAGAACAGACTTATTTTTTGTTTTTCCTCCTCCTTTCTCTCGTCTGTCCAAGAGAACATACCTCTGAAATTACATCTCCGGATTACCCAGATTCCCAGAAACATACCCAGAACCCGTTATTTTTTTTTTCCTCACTTAAGCATTCGTCTCACCCTTCCACTGCTACTACGGAATCAGGTACCACTAATAAGTGTCTTCTTTCCACCTCTTCCAAATGGATCATTAACTCTGGTGCCACAGATCATATGACAGGTAACTCGAGTCTTTTCTCTACTCTTAAATCACAAAAAATTCCCACCCATGTTACTCTAGCAGATGGCTCTTCCTCTACTGTTACCAGTCTTGGCACCATTAATCCTACACCATCTTTATCATTATCTTCTGTCTTAAATCTTCCTGGTTTTGCTTTTAATCTTATGTCTGTCAGCAAACTCACTCGATCCTTGAATTGCTCCGTCTCATTCTTTCCTGATCATTGTCTATTTCAGGATCTCGTGACGAAGAAGATTATTGGTAAAGGATGGGAATCTGGAGGACTCTATGTTTTGGACACTAATCCAACTGCTTGTTTAAGCGTCTCAAGTCCATTTGAAGCTCATTGTAGGTTAGGGCATCCTTCTCTTCCTCTATTGAAGAAATTGTGTCCTCAGTTTCATTCTGTAACTACTTTAGATTGTGAGTCGTATCAGTATGCCAAACACCATCGTGTGCCATCTATCCCTAGAGTCAATAAAAGATCTAATTTTCCTTTTGAGTTAGTTCATTCTAATGTTTGGGGTCCCTGTCCAGTTACATCTAAAACTGGGTTTTGATATTTTGTCACATTTGTCGATGATTTCTCTCGAGTAACTTGGCTTTATTTAATGAAAAATCGATCTGACTTGTTCTCACATTTTACTTCATTTTGTGCTAAAATTAAAAATCAATTTAATGTTTCCATTCACACCCTTCGAAGTGACAATGCTAAAGAATATCTTTCAGCACAATTTCAAACTTACATGCTACAAAATGGCATTTTACACCAAACATCATGTGTTGACACACTATCTCAAAACGGTGTAGCCGAACGGAAAAATAGACATCTCCTTGAAACAGCCTGAGCTCTTTTATTCCAAACACATGTCCCTAAGCCTTTTTGGGCAGATGCGGTTTCCACAGCATGCTTTCTTATTAATCGAATGCCTTCTTCAGTACTTCATGGGGGCATTCCTTATACTGTCTTTTTTCCTAATAAAGCATTGTTTCCCATCTCACCACGAATTTTTGGAAGCACTTGTTTTGTTCGTGATGTCCGTCCTCATTTAACAAAACTGGATCCAAAATCAGTAAAATGTGTGTTTTTAGGTTACTCTCGTCTCCGAAAAGGGTATCGTTGTTATTGTCCATCTCTTTGCAAATACCTTGTCTCATCTGATGTTACTTTTCTTGAACACACTCCGTTTATTCCTACTTGTCCATCACCACAACCGTCTACTGATACAGTGTTAGTGTATGAGATTCATTGCCAAGTAGTTTCTCCTTCTAGTTCAACTCAACAAACCCCACCACCGCCTCCGAAACTTCCTGTTCAGTATGTTTATTCAAGGCGGACGAATCCCCCTCAGTCTAGCTCTTTACCAATACCTTCTTCATCATCAGACCCGAAATCCAATGATCTCCACCTACCGGTTGCAGTTCGCAAAGGTAAAAGATCCTGCATGTATCCCATTTCATCTTTTGTTTCTTATAATCATTTATTACCATCTTCCTCTTCTTTTGTTGCATCACTTGATTCCATATCTACTCCTAAATCTGTCTCGGAGGCCTTATCTCATCATGGTTGGCGTAATGCAATGGTAGATGAGATGAATGCTTTGGATGCAAATGGTACTTGGGAACTTGTAAATTTGCCTATGGGAAAGACGTCTATTAGATGCCGGTGGGTCTTTACTGTCAAAGTGAACTCTGATGGCTCTATTGCTCGTCTCAAAGCTAGCCTTGTGGCCAAAGGGTATGCCCAAACTCATGGTGTAGATTATTTTGACACTTTCTCACCAGTGGCTAAGATGACTTCCATTCGACTGTTCATTTTTATGGCTGCAACCCACAATTGGCCATTACACCAGTTAGACATTAAAAATGCATTCTTACATGGGGATCTTGAGGAAGAAGTCTATATGGAGCAACCGCCAGGCTTTGTTGCTCAGGGGGAGAATGGGAAAGTCTGTCGTCTGAGAAAATCCTTATATGGACTAAAACAGAGCCCTCGAGCTTGGTTTGGTAAATTCAGTCACGCCATTGAGAAGTTTGGGATGACGAAAAGCAAATGTGACCATTCAGTATTCTTTAAGAACTCCACATCGGGTATTATACTACTTATAATCTATGTAGATGATATTGTTATTACTGGCAATGATGCATCTGGAATCTTGTCTCTGGAATCTTGTCTCTGAAATCTTTCCTTCATAGTCAGTTTCATACAAAGGATTTGGGGACTCTGAAATACTTCTTGGGAATCAAAGTAACAAGAAGCAAGAAAGGCATTTTTCTGTCCCAAAGAAAGTATGTGCTTGATTTACTATCAGAAACAGGGAAGTTAGGAGCTAAACCATGCAGTGCCCCAATGACTCCTAATTTGCAACTTACAACAGATGGAGAGTTATTTGAAGACCCTGAGAAATACAGACGGCTAGTTGGTAAGTTGAACTATCTCACTGTTACTCGGCCTGATCTGGCATATTCCGTCAATATTGTCAGTCAGTTTATGTCATCACCCACCATTCATCATTGGGCAGCTCTTGAACAAATCTTATGTTACCTAAAAGGAGCTCCGGGACACGGAATAGTATACAAGAATAATGGTCATAATAAGATTGAATGCTTCTCGAATGCAGATTAGGCAGGATCGAAGATTGATAGGAGATCCACTACCGGATATTGTGTCTTTGTTGGGGGAAATCTGGTTTCATGGAAAAGTAAGAAACAACATGTTGTGTCTCGATCTAGCGCTGAATCAGAATATAGAGCCATGTCACAATCTGTTTGTGAGATTATGTGGATTCGTCATTTCTTATCTGAACTTGGTTTTAAAGTTTCAACTCCGGCTGAGTTATGGTGTGACAACCAAGCAGCGATTCATATTGCATCTAATCCTGTATTTCATGAACGAACCAAGCATATTGAAATTGATTGTTACTTTGTTCGTGAAAAGTTCCAACAGAATTTGATCTCTATGAATCATATTTGTACAGAAGAACATTTGGGAGATATCTTCACAAAAGCTCTAAATGGAGCCCGAGTGAACTACATTTGTAACAAGTTGGGCATGATAAATATCTATGCTCCAACTTGAGGGGGAGTGTTATTGTATAGCTGTATCAAAGGCTTAATCATAGGAATTAGGAATTAATAGGAGTTTATTCCTTTTCTTTCTTGAGCACTCTTAGATTGTATAAATACTTGTACATTCTCAATGGAAAACACATAATATTTTCTCTCAATTTCTCTGATCATAACAAGATCAAATTCAGAAACCTGCTTAATGTAGAAATAGGGAACAACCTTTTTCTCTTGCTCCTAATACATTTCAAATTGACATCCCAGCATCTTAGAAAATTGTTAAATTAATTAAGCCATTAAATAACTACAAAATGCAGATAATTAAGTTTATGGTCATATACACAACAAATAATGTACAGAGAGCTATCATAGGATAAAGGGCCAAATATCCTAAGCTTCGAACTCCACAATCTGATTGATCTTTAAGCTCTGTACACAAGCTGCACTGTCTTTGCTCTTTCTTAAACAAATAAAACCCATTCACAATCCATTAATCACGATCAGGACCTGAAACAAAGAAAAAACAAAAATTCAGTCAGGCTATACAAATTCTCTTCTTTTGTCTATAACAGCTCAATATAATCACATTTTTCGAATTTTTGAAGTCAAAATAAGGGGGCTTCAAACCTGTAATCATTCACAAGCAATCTTGGTGTCAAAACTGCTGAGGCAAATTGCAAATGCTTGAAATGCAGAGATCGGGTACCGGTAATCCATGGTAAACAAGTCCTTTCCCACTTTACCGAATTGGAGGATGATCTTCTCGTGTTCTGGACCAGGCGGCCTATTTTCTTGGGAAGCAACCAGCTGAAAGTTTTTCACCGAAGCAACTGTTACTCGTCCATGGAAGTTCAAGCACCAACATTGGAGCTGCTCATGCCACCTTGGAGACTTGTTTTTTAACACCAACGCTCCGTCTTTTTGACTGGATAAAGGGCCCGTTAGAGAGTTCTCCATATCAGTTGATTTTGAACGGAAGAATGGGAGTGATGGAAAAAAGTCTAGGCTATGATGAGAGAACTCAGTCTGTGTGGGGGCCATTCCACCAGGTTCAATAGCGGTGGCAGGAATAGCGTCCAGAACGCAATGCATTCTTCTAGGACCCCTGCTTTAGATATACAACAAATTTCAATCAGACATTGCCTTGAAATAGCAAGATGAACTAGAGAAGACAAACACTCGATAGTTAAGCCAAGATCTTATACCTGGAACCCAACACATTCAATTCATATGATACGTGACAAACCGGATAGTTGCCAGCAGGCACCCTAGGCGAAACTTGTTTCAAATTTACCAGCCTATTGGAGCGACTCTTTGTCATTTTGGCTCCAGCATGAGGCGGCTGTCCATCAAAGACTGTAAATTTGGTTCCGAGAAAATTTGATCTTGCCAAAAGAATCGCAAATGTCAATAACTTCAGTGCACAAAAGATAAAGCAATGGAAAGCTTATTCTACTTGTTAGTTGTACTATACCTTAGCTTTCCGACATATGTACTGCTCCCCTTCGACATATCATCTCTATGAAGAGAGACAATATAATCCGTGAAGGTGGGGCGTCTACACTTGCGTGCAGCCAGAAGGAACTTTCCATCATCAGTCAGTGCTGCATCGGGGGACATACAATACCAAATACATCAAGGAGGGGCCAGGAAGAGGAATGCTAGTCATGTAAATAGAGAATGATGAATTCTTACCATTTGTTAAACTGAGGTGAAGGAAGTATGTTTGAGTGGACCGACACCGCCTTATAAAGCAGTGGAGGAGAAAATCCCTTGGACCAGGCTGAAAAAAGTGGCCATTTAGTGTGAACAGCAAGTTTCAAAAGAAAAACAGGGAGTTAATCACAAAATCCAAACTCAAAGAAACCACATCAGAATAATATACTCATATATCATATCCCTCAACATCATTCGAAGAACTGGAGGCTCAATAGTATTAGTACTAATCACAATTCACCTCGTGGTACAAAAATTAAACAAACATTTCACTACGATCGCAGAAATCAGAAACTAAAGAAGAAAAGTGAAACTGGAGTTAGTGACCCCAGTGGATCTGTAGCGTTGAAGCAAAAAGTGGTCCCTAAAGAGGATGCACATGGAAATTTTTCAAACAATTTCTTGTGTAAACATCAACACAACAAAGAATTTCGTTTTCATGCTTGGAAAATGGTGGTCCAAGCACCCAAGCTCTTGCAATTAATACAGATAAATGGTTCAAACTTCCTTATAGAAGAACAACAGGGCTTCATAAACATCAGTGCAAGTTCACAGATTTCTTAAATGTACACAAATAGGAGAGTAAACAGCAAGTCAGCTTTATCCATAACAAGTTTGGTACTATTAATGGTAATATACAGCAAAAACCACATTTGGCAAAAACTCCACAAATTGAATCAACAGGCTCAAGTATTAAACCAGATTGAAATCAAGATTACACAATAACAAATATAAGAAATTTCTCAGACCACAAGACATGCAATCCATCTAAAATCCCTAAAACAAATGGAAACAAAGAGAAGTAAAAATATGATCTTTCTGTATCACCAACAACTGCAAACAATTTATATATGCATGAATTGAAATCAACCCATCATATTGCTAACAACAAAGAAAAACCAGAGTGAATCATAATTTAAAATGAACTCCATTAATGAAAAAGGAAAACAGAAAATCACCAGCCAGCAGCTTAATGTTATAAAATATACTGTTACTAGAATACCTGCTTGACAGAAATGGGGAAAGTAAGCTTGCCGGAGAGTTCAGGGACCTTGACTAGATCCTTAGTGATATATCTCCAAGTCCTACAAACTCCGGCGCAGGCCACCACGCTTTTTCTGGGAGGCCAGCTATTCTCTGATTCTTCAATTCTCATTATAACCTCTCTCAACAGTTCCTGAGGCATGTTTGCCCAGCAGGATGTGTCCTCCCCATGCCTGGCCTCCACCGCCTGCGACGGAGCGGAGCCGTCCTGCACCACTCGGTGGGACCTTGACCGGATTATCATGCTCCGAATAGCAGACATTGGTTGTTTCCGAGAAAAAAATAATTAAACAAAATTAACAGCAATACTAATTCAAATTCAGATAAAGAATTAGACTTTCCGTTAGAAGAGGGAATTTGTGGGATTGGGTAAAGAACGTTTGAAGGAATGAAGGTGAGAACAGGCAGAAAGTGGAGAGTGGCAGGAAGGAGAAGGCTGAATCAAATATGATTCCTTTTGTTGATAATATCACTCAGTTTCATTACCTTATCCGCTAATTAACTCTTTTTTTTTTCTTTTTTTTTTCTTTTCATAATTGGAAATTTTAGAGTGACAGCTATCTGTCGTTATTATCCCAAAAAAAAAAAAAAAGCTATCTTTAAAATTCGAGTTCTTAGATATTTTCTTTATGAAAAATTAAAAATTAAAAGAAGTTCACTTTTTTTTTTTTTCACTAAAAGTACTTCATTTAATATGTAGTTAATGATATAGTTAAAACAATTGATTTTTTAATTTTATACACGACTTTGATAATGTCAAAAGATGAGTGCAATAATATCTTAATTATTTGTAATTATTGTCCTCATTTGAAGTTTTTTTATTTTTTTTTTAAATAATGATGCACACCCTAACTTTAGATTAATATTTTTATCTGTTATGATAAATCATAACTACAAAGAGTTTAATTAGTATATTTACACTTAATTATTATAAATTATAAATTATATTTTTTCACATCTCATTAGAAAAATACTAAAATAAATAATTTTTGTGATGAATAATTTTTTTTTTATTTAAAGTTTTTTTTTTTACGAAAATAATTAACAACATTTTTTTTTTCTTGTAAATATCCAAAAAAAAAAAAAAAAAGTGGGTTGATAAAAGGGAATGCCATAAAAGGATAAAACTTGGAATCTGATCCAACCCACAAGGAGTCTTTAACTCATTACAAACTCGTAATTGAATTTGTCAATATTACCATAAAAAATATGATTCTTATGTTAATTTGTGTTGTGGTTAGACCGAGACCTCTCTTCAATTTTACTAATAATTGAAAATTACGAGTATTTAATATTCCCAACTTCCAACATGATAGTCAAATTTTGACAAAAATTACAATAAAATCAAAACAATATTATATGATATCCAAAAACTAATGAATTTTTAATTTTTCATATTGAAAAAAAAAAATCATGAGATATAAAAATTGCGATGAAAAAAACTGAAATAGGAAGGGCAATTTTCAAAATAATTTGTTGGGTTTGGTTTGGTAGGATTAAGTGTCTACATCCACCTGTTGCATTTGCATGATGTGTTATTCTTAGCGCTAATTATTCCATTAAAGATAATTAGTAAGTTTAATCAAGAAAATAATGATTTAACAATGAAATGAATGTATTCAAGCAAAGAGGTTTGGTGATTAGGAGGGGGGGCCCACATAGGCAATAATACTTACTAGACAGTGGCCCACACTCCCGCACGAGGAGGAGCCTATCGTATTACGCAAAAGAGTCATCTAATTTCCTCCCCCCCCTCCCCCTCCTTTTTCTTTAATCTTTTAATTCAGACCATGGGCGGATTCTACAAACAATCAAAAATACTGGGGGCTACTTTAAGAAATTATAATAATAATAAATTTGAAAAATTACACACAAATTTGTGACAGATAAAAAATTATTTAACAACAATTACGATAAAACCATATCAAATTTCTTTTTATAAAATAACTATAGTGACAATTTTATACCTGTAATATAATTTTTTTCTATTGTATGTAGTGAAACGTTATGCCAATAGTTTTTACGCCAAATATATAAATACCCCATTTAATTTGTCTAAAAACATCTACCGTCCTCCTGAACTTTTAAAATATCTTAATACCTCCCTAAACTTTGAAAAAATGACTTAGTTTGCTCTCTTACTGCCACGTGTCACTCAATTATTGGTTGTCTCATATTTGACTTTTCAAAACAAACTCTGGTTTTTATGTGATTTATAAGGCAAACTGGACGAATTTTAAGAAATTCAGGAGGGCATTAGAACATTTTTATGAAGTTCAGAAGGACATTAGGATAATTTCAAAATTCAGGGTAGCAGCAGGCGTTTTTGACCATGTTCAGGGGTATCTATGTATTCGGCCTACTTTTTATTCTTTTCTACAATTTGTTATTGCGGATTCAATATAATGAAATTAAAAAATAATAATCCTTCCATCCCAAAAATGTTAAAAAAAAAAAATTACATAATTGATGTTGTATTATATATCTATATTTTAAGTGCAGATCCTGTACCAAATAGAAGTATTATTAAAAAGAGCTCCTTATAGGAATTGGAGTTGCTGTATTATTAAATTTATTATGGATTTGAAATGCAATCAACTGTTTTTCAATCAATTATTTTTAATAAAATTGATGAATTTCTGAAAACGATGTATAATTATCTTCATAATACCTAAAAAAAATTTCATATGACAGATACGTTTATATTTATTTATTTATTTATTTATTTATCCAGTCCAACAGGAGTCTTCGTGTCAACAAAAGGAATTTTTTTTTTTTTAAAAAAAAAATTGATGTTCATCTAAATATTCCTTAATTTTTTGTTCAAATTTAATTCATGTTAAACATTGAAAATAAAATAATAAAATATTCTTTGTTAAATTAAAAAAAAAAAAAAAGAAGAACATTCTGATTCCACTTTTCTTGTAATTCTTAACCATTTGGTTTTTGAGGTTGATATTTAATATATATATAAAAAAAAAATGAAAAGAAAAGGAATAGGAAAAAGGCATTAGCATAAGCATAAGCATGTGCCATTAAAATTTAAACATAGTTTGTGGTGTCTTAATCAAACAATGCAAATTAAGGCACGACATAAATAAAAATCAATCATAGTATGATAATTTGATGCATGTAGCTCTTGACTTTTTTGTTCCATCTTTTTATTTTTATTATTATTATTAAATTAACAATCTTTTCAACACATGCCATCTGTCTACTTTCTGGAAAAATATATTTACTTCATTTCTAGACATTAATAATGTGCTATATTAATCATTTTTTTATTATTATTATTTCAATTCCTGTTTTTAAAGAAAAAGTGGCTTCGTACTTGCACCATTAAACAAGTAGCATCTACGTATATTCATAAATCTATGTGACAAAATCTATTTTTATATATAATATAAAGCGACTACACGAGTATTAAGAGACATAGAATAATGGAATATAATCATATTCATAGTATTGTTTGGCTCAAGAGTTTAAATAGATAGAGATCAATAACAGTTTTTATTGTCTTCAACATTTTTCCGCACGCGAATGTTTTTTTTGAGATTAAAACGTATACAACACAGATTCACTTTATGATATGTTTAAATTTAATCATCGAAGAGATGGGTTGAATTTTTTTAAAAATGAAGAGGCTTATTGCATAAGAGAAAAATTGATTTATTACTAAATAAATTTAATCAAGTAGGAGAATTATTAATTTATTTATTTATTAGAGAAAGATTGATTTTAAGCAGAAAAGGATACTTTCATTGAAGGGCATAAAGACTTTTTTTTTGTGAAAATTGTTGCTGTGGACTTGGATGGAAAAAAAAAAAAATCGACCCTCTTCATTTTTTCGATTTTTATTTATACGCCTTTTATCTTCCATTTTGACACATTAAATTCTCAATTAAGTTTTTATTCGCATACATTGAGTTCATAATTGATAAGATATTTAGCTATAAAAATCAAACTCAGTTAAAATTGTACAACTTATTTTATTTCAATTTGAATTTACAATTTAAAATGGGGTCTTTACAATTTTTTATATTGACATTAACTATAATTAATGAAAAACTCATTAAAAGATTAAAAAAAAAAATTGTAGTCACTAAAAACAAAAAAATTGGGGGTTCAAGATTTCAATATATATATATATTGGTAGCTTAACCTTATAAAAAATAAAAAAAATAAAAAAAAAAAAAAAAAAAAAAACCTGTAACACAAGTCCCTGCCTTAAAGTCAATTATGTGATTTATGATATAACATGGGTTTGTCTCCCTTTAGGCCATTAACAGCTCATATGCCCCACAACCTATACCTCACATTTCCTATAATTTAGATTTGAAACTTTTCCTGCCATTAATGGTTTAACTAGTTCTACTCCATATATTCGACTTTTAACTAGCTTAACATGTGCAACTTGAAATAAAAGAAAAAAGAAAGCACTTGCAAACTTCAATTTATTTATTTATTCTATTAATCCCTAATATGACGCAAACAAAGATATTTTTAAGGTTTCATAATTTTGTTTCTTTTTGGTTAAGTTAAAGAGAATAACAGTTTCCTTCGACAGAAAACATGTTATTCCATGTTCCGATTTGGACAATAGGTAAAAGGCAAACTTCTTGGCAAGTCAGATTGCCAGCTGCTTGCGCTTGGTTCTTACCAAAATAAACAATAGAGTTTGTTTAAGCCTATTGATCTTTATTGATTAAATCCCAAATTTTTCAAACATTTAACTGCCTATCAATTAAAATTGCACATATTATTCTGTCTAAAATTTCACTTTTTTACAGTTCAAGATGAAGCTTATATCATATATATAACAATATGTTTTTAAACGGTTAAAAATCCAATTTCAAATGCAGATTAAATGAGCAGTTTCTTTCTTTTAACAAAGTTTGACAATTACAACTAACTCTCTTGGTAGCCAAAAATTTAATACATGCAATTATTATTGATCAATGACTTGATATGAAGCTTAATCAATCCAAAACATCAAGCGCCTTGGATGGTTTTTTTTTTTTTTTTTTTTTTCTCTCCAAGCTACTACAGAAACTTAATCACCCATTAAAGAAAATCCTAGAACTTAGAAAGTATCCATGTTTTGCCGTATGTCTTGGGCTGTCACAGTCATGATAAAACTCCATTGCACGGAAGACAAAAAAAAAAAAAAAAAATCCCTAGGCAACAATAGAATAATAATCCCATAGAAGAAAGCCACACAATCATCAAAAAGATAAAATGGCAGATATATTTAATTCGAATACCACAAATAAATTTGTAATTATTCAAGTTTGAAGATACAGACTAAAACCAAACCCCAGCACAAACACAAGAGGCTGTCCAAATCAGTTGCTATCATAAACTTAACCCACTGCCACTTGATATGCATATTAAGGTATATGCTGTAAGCAACTTTACAAGGTCCTGCTCTCTAGAAACTCATTTATTACCTATTCAACTTGGGCAATAAAGTCGCCGTCCTTACCAGACCAAACTTCATCAATTGACAATTTACATACTGCAGGCATATAATAACAATATATGGCGAAACAAACAAAAACACAGGCAAGTAAAAAATTAAGTACGAGAAATTATAGCCTTATTGCCTGATTCTAACCTAAAAGTCTATAACGCATACAGACAGGCACATGGGTGTCCTGCACAGTGGATCAAATTCTATCTTTTTTTACCCTGATACAACAATATAAAAAACATTGATGAAATTTCTTCATGTAACAAGTTTCATTTATCAGTTTGCTAAGTCAGGAGAGAAATAAGTCATAATTTCATGCTTCGTTTTCTAGCTTCGATGAAGAGTAGGAAATAGAGGAGGGTAGTTATTATCAGGCAAAACAGAACTTTCGTACTATTTACAATTACTTGGCAATATACTATAAAATCTAAAGGTTATTATTCTACAACTGAAATTGTCAAAGCTGAACTGTACCTGCTGTCCCAACATGAGAAGGGCTAATCGCGTTAGAAAAAACTTCCGGTAAAGGATACATGCATAAGATCACCTAAAGCACTACAAGATCCAACACATTTTAATAAAATGACAATATCAATAGGCACTAGAGCTATTAAACATATTAAGGGCTATTACCTTTATTTCTATTAAGCATAAGGAAAGTCAGATGTCTGTACAAAGCAGGATACAGAAGACTAGAATAGACAATTATGGTAATGTGATTTTTAAGGCTTTGAAAAAAATTGATCCTAACCTCATGTACTGTATTACATACAACTTTCCTAACCAAAATTCCCATTGGGAAGACTCCTAGAAACAGGAACACTTCCACTTGGTTGCTGCATAGTTCCTAAGGTTTTTCCTGCAAAAACAATAAAGTCACTTCGTGGACCCGTTCATTTCCACTGAGATATTTTGACTCTGACACCAAGAGAACCAGAAGAAACATGTAAAGTATAAGCATATCCTTCATAGACTATATATCTAGATGTAGCGATGTCAATGCTTAAAATAAAGCAATGTTGTTAGTGCAGGCATAGTAGTTTAGAAATGTCATCAAGTATCACAGCTAAATCCAGGCTTATTATGAATAGCTGCCCCTCAACTATTTATAGAGCATAAATCCAAAAATGTCGAAAAATTTGTCCATTCTCATTTCATGTTTAGTAAGCAGCAAATTCAAAATATAGACACCAAAGTTCAAGAAACAAAGCAGGATAGAGATGGCTAGAATAGACAATTATAGTAATGTGATTTTTAAGGTTTTGAAAAGATGAATGCTAACCTCATGTACTGCGTACAACTTTGCCTAACCGAAATTCCCGACTGGAAGACTCCTACAAAACAGGAACACTTCCACTTGGTTGCTGCATAGTTCCTATGGTTTGTCCTGCAAAACCAAAGATGTCACTTTGTGGACAGAATTTCCATCCACATATTGACTCTGACATCAAGAAGAGCAACAAAAGGGTGTCAAGATAAAAATGTCCTTCATGGGCTGTATATCTATATGTATCTATGTCAATGCCTAAAATGATTCTATGTTATTAGTGCAGGCATAGTAGTTTAAAAATGGCAGCAAAATTATAGCTACATACAGTCTTATTAATAAACAGCTGCCCCTCCACTACTTACTGAGCATAAAAACAAAAAAAAAAAGATGTCTGGACTTACTTTCTCTCATCTCAGGTCATGTTTAGTTAGCAGCAAATTCTTAAAGAACCCAAGTCCAAGAACAACATGATAATTAGTTGACTACCTGAATTGCCTGCAAATGAATAAGCCCTCGGAAGATGCTTGTTTCTGAGCAATCCAACAGGAGAAGTTTGAGCCCTTGGAGTAGTATCTACAGGAGTTTGATTTGAGAAGTTAAAGGCCGGTGTCCATCCCCCTGATTCATCCAAATTTTCTTCTAAAATCTGTGCAAGAATTTTATCAGATTTATGAAAACAAGGCTCTCTTTATTTTGAAAGAAATAAATATTCAAGTAGGTAGCTCCTCAAAAATAACTTGAAAGCTGTTCTAAAGGAATGCCTTGTTTAAACACGTCCTGGAAAGCTCTATGAAGACAAAACACATGGCAACCCTTAGAACAGCAGATGCCATGGCTGGATTAGGCAATTTGCATTGAGGTTCTAAATGATTACTCGTATATTCATCATAACATAACAATAATTAGAAAGCACAAATAGAGACAGTGCAAGTAAGCACAGACCTTTTTCTGGAACATACCGTCAACCTGTTCATGCCTATATTCTCTACGGGATGAAGCCTGTAACTGTAATATGCTTTCCTGGGATAATTGAGGACTCATGACATCATTGTTAAGTCCCTTAGATGATGATGCACTGTACATATAACCAACTGCAGACCGGAGCCGGTTGCTTTTCTGAGAGTAATAAGCTTTTGTAGCAAGGGGAGCTGGAAAATCTGTAATTTAATTGCATCAATTATCATTTCATATTGAGAAAGAAGCAAGCAGTAAAAGTCAAGAATCAGAAAAAAAGGTTAAGACAATGTCAAAAAAAACTGTTGTTGCAAAATGTTTATCATCTTAACTGAAAACAATAAATGACTACCTTTTGTCAGCGGGTAATTTGAAAAGGATTGACCATGAGATGCAGAGACAACACTATCATTGCGAATGTCACTCCTGGAAGTGGACTGTGTATGAAAATATCTGCCTGAAAAAGAAATGTTTTCATGAGAGTGTCTGAATATGTCATCTTCAATAGCAGCAACTCTACAATAATGAATTACCAATACGGAATTTCTCATCCCAATCCTATACTAATGTTTAAACAAGCACAGTGCTCTAATTGAAAACAAAATTTTAAATGTTACTAAAGCAAACAGTTGAACTTTTACAACTGTCCATTTCACGGTATAAAATTAAGAGGTTGAAAAAGAATTAAGATATGCACATACAATGCGCTACTTCCCATTACTCGGTCAATTTATGTAATTTATAGGTATCCTATTTCCTTCTTTTTTTTTTTTCATTCTTGAAGATATTTCTGTTATTTTTTCTTCTCTTCCATTCTGAAAGGAAGATACTTGGAACCAGGTCTCATCAAATTAAGAAAGACCATATACCATAAGTCGAAAGTAGAAATGCAGTTCTCAAGCAGATTTCAGTAAGTCAAGATATAAGAACATAAAATAAATAAAAAGAAGGAGGAGGAAGAGAGACTCTTAATTCAAGGTTGGAGGAGCAAGACAAATTTTAAAATCTTGAGACAATAAATCTGGCCTTACAGGTTAAAGTATCTTGAACACTTCTGATTTTTACTAGGCTAGAAGCAACTCCTGGATTATTTGATTGCAATAGATGTTGACTTGATACACTACAAGAGCACAATAGGAATAAGCATCATGAGCATTATAATTTCAAATAAAGAATGACTCAAATACCTGCAATGCATTGCTAAACTACGTCTTCAATTTTACATCCTGGTCACATAGATTCAAAAGCCAATAACTCTTCCTCACTGTTCACAACTGACGAACACGTCAAAGCATACATCAAAAGAGACATCCTATCACAAGGCAAACTGCTATATTACCTATCCACGCAATTAAGACACATGAATATCGGAATTCAAATATCATGAAAGTAAAAAGATATACTCTCTTGTTAAATTGCTAACAAAAACAGTGAGCATCTTTCCCAACGAAGGCATCCCCAAGAAACAAAAAGTAACATCGATAGATAAACAATTACATGAATGTGCATAAATGAAAAATCAATTAAAAAAAAATAGTGATACACAGAACGAGGACATTAATGCATAAAAAATAAACATAAAAATCCAAATTAAATGTCTCAGATAGGAGAATATTTGGATAAGAGTAATTTAAAGCAGCACATTGCATTAAGAATGAAGAAATCATACAGTTTAGAGCGTTTTGTAGGAGGTGGCATTAGACATACTGAGTGGTCAGTATTCTCAGGACTCACTCCTTTACCATCCATCAAAGATGCCACGCCAATATATGCGGAATTCCCTACTGGCACAATGAAAGCAAAAAAAAAAAAAAAAAAAAAAGCTGAATTTAATGGAGTTCGCCCCTTTAGATAATCCACTGAAGTGTATGTGACATCACAAATCAATTAATTATGCCAGCAATATCCCTAAAATAGCTAAGGTTTACTAATTCCATCATAATACAGGAAGACAACCATCTTTTGAAGGAAACCTACAGAGAACCAACTCTTGACCAGAAGGAAAGTTCATTACTGTATCCCCCCCCAGAATTTCATGGTGGAAGTGATCGGTGAAACTCAAAAGCTGATTATGTAATCTGCACAGTCAAAGCAAATGATTTGCGCCAACTACAAGTAATTGGCATTTTAAGATCAGATGCATCCATTGGTGCACCCAATTTCAAAGGAGTGAACTGAAATAGTTGAAATGGCCAACTAGACAAGCTAAGCACAAGACACAGAAAACTTGGTACAACACAGAAATGCAAAGACATCAAGTGGATTAATTGTAAATCCTCATGAACATGACTGAAATGCCAAGGTTGAAACATTGACAAGTTAATTTCAACTAAGCAAGTTTGTGATGAAAACAAAAATCTAGTGCACTAAAATACCGGATGGTGATGATGCCAAAGTCACTATAGTTGAGGAGAAAAGGACATATTCATTCTATTGATTAAAAAAGGTCCAACTCCAAAAAGGCACAAAATGAAGAGCGAACAAGACTTACTATTTGTATCCAAGGAGAAGGAAGATACTCCAGGTTGTCCATCCAACTGAGATTCTGATGGAGTCGAACATTCGGCATCCATAGTTATAGACCTTCCTTGCTCTACGACCGGTGTAGTGTGGTCTAAGACGTGTTAAGAACTTAAAAAAATGGCAAACTTAATACAACAGGAGTAGATGCGTATGTAGTGTAAGTCATCAAGTACACAAAAACAATTACTCCCCTTTACTACCAGTAACTATTTAGTGTACTCTTTTTGGCAATGGGCAGAAATAGCTCAGTTACACTTGACTCTCATTCACTACAACAATAGATTCAACGGAGATTGGTTATCATATATTGGTAAAAATCCTAACGAATAGATAAAAAAAACACACACAAAGCCATTCTCCTGCTGTATGTCTTTGCTATCTGGGATTCTGCAGTTCTGTCACATATCTTTTACCAGAGCAGGAAGCTTCGGATTGTAGTCTTCTAGGCTTCAATGTGGAGATCGGACCAGTGAATTGACGTTGTTCCCTGGTAAGTAGCTAGTGAATGACCTCAATTTACTTGTCCAAAAAGGGAGTAGTTGTTAAGAGGGCTGGGGACCTCTCCCAAAGCTTTTGACACCCGTCTCTGACAAAGAAGTACACTAAACAATAAACACCACCACCACCCCTCTTCCCTAGACCAGTAATGGATTAGTGTACTTGTATTCCCACCCTAACTTACTTGAGGACAACATTGATTTTGATGGGCTAAAGGGGGAGTAATGTTTAGTGAAATAGCTCCATCTAAAGTAATATACATAAACCAAAAAAAAAAATCCTTGCCAAAAACCATTCTAGGTTGTCTGGACAGATCTTCCATTAGGTTTGACATGAAACTGATGATTAACATTGAATTCAATGAACAAACAGGAGCAGCAACCTCCTTCAAGATCAAAACAGAATACAGATAGAAAGATGAGGATACTAATATAAGCAGTTGATAATTTTTTCCTCTCCTTCTTGGTAAGTTTCCTGCGCCCTGTACCACCATGAAGCTCTGCCATCATTTCTTCCGCCGAAGTTAAGGACCTACAAAGTGCTGAGAAATAAAGGGGGAAAAAACCAACTCAGGACTGGCACTAGTTAACTTGAAGAGCTTGCAAGACAAACAATTGAGAAAACCAGATGCAGAAAGTAAAACTCTGGTTATGCCTAAGAATATAGCAAAGATGCCAACCTATAAGGGTTTCGAGATTGGACAAAGAATCAGGTACCTCCATCCATCATTCCAAGGGTTTCTAGTTTGGGATTTAAGCAAAAAGCAATAATATATTTGACCAAAACTTATAGCTGGAGGAAACTGAAAATTAAAGTCAACCTAACATGAGCATGCAATTTAACAAATCAGGCATCATTGAATTTCACTCACTACCAATCTGGAATTCAGTATCAAATGATGGATGACCTCTCAGTTGAGTGAAGGAATGCATCTCTAATTTAAGACTTTGGACTTGTAATTAACTCTACAATAAGTCCACATTCAGAATTTATGTGAGGGATGACGACAGAAATCTTTGTTTTCTTGTTAACAAATAACTCAAGTTGTTTATGCATGGAAAGCTATCAACAAGATGATGATGTTAATAATATACAGAGGCCCAAATGACCTAGGCAAACAAGATTACATTAGTGGTACCAATATTTGGACCTAGCTGTTTCTTTTATTCTACTTCAATCCCACAAACTGAGAGCACCATATAGTCCAATGGAACATGTCATGATATACAGTAGGACCAATACAGATGAAAGAAAGTAGCACCTAGTGGCCAATCCCAATGCCCAGCACTCTACATCTTTGTTACACACAATGTGTGTCATAAAAAGTGCGGTTTGAAGGAAGAGAAATGGTATGCAAATCAGAAAAAGAAAGCCTTCATACCTGCATGAGCAGCATACTGATTGGCTTTTACTGGTTTTCTGCAAGTGTTACAACATACCTTCACAATGATATCACACAATCAGATAGATCATCTTTTTTGAGAAAAAAGGGGAAGTGCATTAAAAGAGACACAAACATTTTTAATAACCTAACCAGGGATTCAAGTAATGGTGACAGATGAATTAATCATGATGTTGTGGGAGCAGACAGTATCAAGCTGAATGAATCCAAATTACTTGAATTTAAAAGATAAAGACTTTTTAATAATTTCAATTTCATACTGGAAAAAATATAGAACACATTCTGAATATCTTAAATAACTATTAAGGTAGAGAGCAAAATTTAAGTCATAACTGACATGAGTTTATGATGAATATTATAATAGCACTGCAAATTAAGTTAATTCCATAAATCTAAATTCAAATTATCAAACATTACAAAAGTTAACTCCTAATTTTGTGGTGTAAAATTATGATTAGCTTATGTACTGCCATAAGTTTTAAAATTATTCAGCCAAAATACAAGTGTGCATAACAAAAAAATTTGAAAAGAAATAGATTGTAGGACAATTACCAAGATAGTTACAATTAATTCAAAATTGGTTTCAGGAAAAGAAAAATTCCAAAAAAGGCTAGTTGAAAACCCGCTGGATTAGGTTTACTTAAGCCAAGCTTTTTTCTCCTTATTGCCATCTTTATATTTTCTCTACTCCATTTCTTAGTCTTTTTATCCAGCAAATGATGCCATATTGTCCATCACAGGATACTGAGCATATCATAACGGGTAACCACACTGAGAGACTGGATGATGTGATTCCAAAAGCAAAACCTGCATCTCAAACACCCCATTGCACATTGACTGGCCATTTTTGCAATATAGGCCGATATAACATGGAAAGTTCAAAGTATATACCTTGATCCTAACTTTACATGTTATAGTTTAATACAATTAACTGATAGTTCTCTGAATACAACAAAAACAAAAGATTCCTATGTATTCTCACTCATGCATCTTGCCAATATAATCCCAAAAAGAAAAAGTTTGTCTTCTGGCTATGTTCCAGAGGAATAAGATGTGAGTCTCCACAGAAAAACCATAATTGGATTGAAAAGTATCTTCTATGAGTCTCATTTGGATTGAAGATACAACTTCTTGCAGAAATGTTCTCTCTAGTTCCCATCTGATACATACATTTTGCGAAGGTAACTATTGTCCAGAAACTTCAAGGTCTCCTTAATTCACAATTCAAATTTTGCAGCAAGAAAGCCCCAAACAGAATTTTGGACTTCACTCTCAGCCATCCTAACTTCATGCCGCCAAATTTGTGAACAGATATGCTCCAATATTATACTCCCAATTATTAAAAACATTATTTTAATTAACTGAGATGAAGTTGTCCATTTAGATATTCTTAAAAATGTGCAATCATATATGATGGCATCAAAAGCACACAAAGTGTAGTTAACAACATCATGCAGGGAGAATCAGTTGAGTAGAATACAGTGTCCACAGTCTAGAGATGTTTACAAGCCTTGTTATCCTTTTCGATGAATAATATTCATTGCAGTCGTGATTTTAGGGGAAATTATGTACATCATCTTAGGTTTTGAAGTATTACCTCCATAAACAAACATGTAGGTGCAAACAAACATACGTAATAAAACTATATGAACAATAGATGCCCAAAGCAAACTTCTGTTGCAGAACAGCATATATAGTTCAGACTTCAGACATTGTCATTAAGTGAAAGAAGTCCAAAGCATTGCAGAAACTTACCAGATCCAAAGGGTCTGTCATTGGTTTCAAACCAAAAACACGCATATCTGTGAAGAATATGAATCAAGTAGCTAAGAAACTAACAATAAAGCAGAACGCAAAAGTCATATAGAATCATAATTGCAACACAATTAACACTTAAGCATATGTTTAACTTCAGTGAAAAAAAAGCATATGTTTAACTAAATTATTATGAGATCTCTTAGTATCAATCATTTCATTTTTTTTTTAATAGAATAAAATAAAGAAAAACAGTTTAAATTGCTCTATCTTCTCTAATGTGCCTGAACACATTTAAAAGTAATGATTTCATCGTCTGATTATTTACAACTCCAAACACTCTAAATGAATTTTAGGAGCAGAACTGGTAAAATGTAATAACTTAGATTTGAATCTAAAATTTATTTCCTTAAGTAATATTGAGATTTTTCACAAAGGAATGAAGTTACTGAGTTTATGTGTACCTTCATTAGTAAACAAATTATCTCTTGTAACCAAGTTGAAGACAAAATGATATGTTGTTAGCTTACATGTAAGTCTATTAATAAAATTAACCTGATAAATAAATTGAGAATCAGGTATAGTATATCACTAGTTAGTTTCATACATTATATATTGATATATATTTTCATTTATCACAATGCAGAGCGAAAATATAACCACTTGAAATTACTACACAATATAAATTACATTATTATATACAGGAGTCATGTCAATAAAAGTTTATAGTGATATTACAAAACAAATTTCATATTTTTTTTCTCTTGAACCAAAAAGTATTCAATGAAAATGCTTTCTAGAGAAATGAAGAGTGACTATTCAGTCATGAAAGCAAAACTTAAGGACAAATTAGAACTACTAAATATTGACTCTGAATTCATGATCAATTAATCTAAAACTTCAATTTCCTAATCATAAAGTGTTATTTTGATAAAATAAAATGAAGTTAATGTTAGTCTATGTGCACATTCATTAGTGAAGAAATTGTCAAATCATGAACCATTCTTGGATTTGAATCTAAAATTTTACTTCCCTAATTACGATCTAGGTTTTTGTTAAGAGAAGGAAGTTACCCTCAATTTGTGTACCTCCACAGGTGAATAAATTACCTTCTTCATCAAGTAAATTTGCTTCATCTGCCTCATTTAGCTCTCTGTGAATGTATTGAGCAGCTAATTTCTGCTGGCGAACTTCCTCTTCAAAATAGCAAGACAGATATAAATATAAAAGTAAAAACGACCTCAAAATTTGAATGTTTTAAAGTTTAATTTCTTGAGGAAAGACAATTTACTTAAACCTCCGTTAGCTTGAAAGTAGTAAGAGTATCATTTTTTACCTCCAATGGTTCGTGAAGAACTCCCAGCAGCCAAAAGCCTAGCCATAACTGCCATTCTTCCACTTCCTAGTGAGCAAACCATTGGCACTAACAACTATTCAGGTACATTTACACTGCAATTACCAGTATTATATCAGCAATCGGAATCAAAACAAGTAATCGACCTGAAAACAACTTATCTCCAACTGCATTGCCATGGCATTACTCAAACTGAACCCTAGACCAATCAAGAATTGAAATCCGAAACCTAGGTATACCACACAGCCCTAATTTCAAAGAGAAACGGCAGCTTCTGAAAAAAAAAAAATCCTAAAGAAGTTAATCAGGCAGTTAAAAACCACGAAATCAACTGTAATAATATTAAAAGAAGAATGGAACCTCAACGATAGTCTTTACAAAACAACAATAAACCCCTTAGAACCGAGGAGAACGAATGAAATTTGAATCTATACAGGAAAAATCGCGGATCCCATAGCAATGCGAGCAATCAAGAAGAAAGTTGGGAGTAGAGAAGAATGGAGAAAGGCAATGAAGATAAGGAGAAGAAAACCTAGAGAGAGAGGATTTACAAATTGTAGCAGTTGTTATACTTCTCTCTCCTCGGCGAAGGAGGAGAGGAGAGAGAGATGGCAGAAAGAGATGCTAAAAACGGTAACTTGTTATTTGCTGGATTAGGATTTCGCCGCGACCGATGCTTTTTGCTTTGCCTGCGAAATCGCTCCTATTGTCGTTTGGTGCTTTCCACTGTACCCGATTTCAATTTCAAATATTTGAAATCGTTAATTTTTTTTCAAATGAAATTATGTATATACATTTTTCATCTTTGTTTCCACATATTAGTTTATCTATTCTTTTAAATACACCCTTTTTCTGATTTTTTTTTTTTTTTTATACGTTAACCGTTTATGCAGTTATTGTTATACTTTTTTTTTTCTTTTTACCTTTTCGTATTTTCTTATTCTCTTTTGCATTCGACTTTTCATCTACGTTTATTGTACTATTTTCTCTACGATTAACATTGGTTCATTGTTTTCTCCTTCACGAGCTACGATTATTTATTGGTTTCTTTTACATAATTATTGTATTGTTCTTCTATCCATTTTGAGTTTGCGATTAAATAATTTATGTTCAGTTTTCGATTTTCTTTTTTTTTAGTAAGGTTTTTTGGTGTTGATTTTTTTTCGTTTTGCATTTAGTTTTGTTTATATATAATAGTTAGGAGGAAGAGAGACGTTGGCAATTCTAAGAATAATGTTCCAATTGGTGAAAATTTTCAAAAAATGAAGTCTGTAAAAGAGCTTGCGACTCGGCCGATCACTGAGAGTACTAGTAAGAATATTAAGGTTGGTAAGCTTTCTAAGAGGAAAAATGTTGGTAAAAGTAAGAATAAGAATGAAGCTGCTGCCAATTGAGAGGGCTTTGGCGCTATGTGTCATTTTTTGTTTGGTTTTATGTTATCTTTTATTTATTTGTTTGTTTGTTACTTTGCAATATATTATGTTTTAGTTGTAGTTATACGTTTGATACTTTGTTAATATATTCGTGATACTGTATTGATATATATTTTGGGGTTTAGTTGTTGTCACATATATATTTTTTCTTATTACATAGTGAGTGATTACTTTTTTCAATGTCTTTTTATTTCTATAAATTTGTCCAACATGGATACTGTTTACATCAGGATCTGTAATGTCAGGATCTTTTTTCTTTTTTAGCTATTGTTTGTTTGTTTTCTTTTCGGTTGTATATTTTATGGAGTGTGTTTTCTATCAGGTTTCTTTTTAAAATACATGGTCATCTTCTTCTGTTTGGTTGTATTATATTTAGTACTAATATTCTTACATGTTTCTGATGTTGTCATTTTCTGTGTTTTGTATTAAATCTGCATATTTTTGTTACACATTTGATACAATGACACACGTCAAATATGTTGACGATAAATTTGTGATACTGTGACATTTTGTATTACTATTTATTATGCATTTATTATATATTTATGATACATGTATCACCTCGTATACATTTGTGATATTGTGATGATACATTTGTAATATTGTTTCTTATGCATTCATTATGCATTTTGATACATGTATTATCTCAGATGCTATGATGATACATTTGTGGTAATGTTTTTTATGCATTTAATATTCATTTTTTATATATGTATAACCTCAAATACTATTTGAATACATTTGTGATACTGTAATAATGTATTTGTGATACTATTATAAAAAAACATACAATTTCATGTTAATATTATTTTGTTGAGCTATGATTTCTTTAAAAATGGTTGTTATGCATATAGGATATTGTATTAGGTTGTTGGTTGCAATTTTAAGCTGCAAATAGAATTAGATTGACATGGCATTCATGATTTGCATTTGTGGATATCTTTATGTTACCTAGAATTGTATCTCTAAATCTTGTTTGTCTTGATCTATTGTATCTCTAAATCTTGTTTGTCTTGATCTATCTTGATATTCTTTGTGGTTATGTGTTTAAAGTTGTTGAATATGGAAGTTTTTTATATCAAGACTCTAGTCACCTTGTAATTGATGAATATGTGGTTTTCGGTCCAAGTTACATAATGATGGAGTAGAATTGCTATTTATGCCATATTTTTGTTGCTTTTGATTTGTGATTTTGTGATCGATTTTTTATTTATAATGCAGTGATATATGCGATTGTCGTGATTGGAGAGATTTTTATAATCAGAGAAATTGTAAGTTTTTGGTGATTGGAGAATTTGCGGTTTTGGAGGTGTTGGCGTGCAAAAAGTTGGAGATATTTTAGATATTTTGAATTTTTTTTTTTTTTTTTTCTGTTACAATGCATATGATATAAGAATGTGACAATCATGTATTTTGAGAATTTTGAAATTTTTTTGTAGCATTTTTGAGAGAATCTCTGTCACTGTCATGTATGATAGAGATTTGGGGCAAAAACTGACATAATTTCGTTAAAAAGCCCATTATTATTACATGCCTTTGTGGGTTTTGAGCCCAAAAGGTATTGTCAGTTACTAACTCATACTCCAATTTCTCGCGGAATATGACCAATTTTCGCATCCAAATTCCAATCCAACGCTAAAAGATGGGCTGGGCTAGAGCAAGATCCATTAAGGCCCGCTAATAAACCTTTCTAATACTGTATTGTTTTAATATCTATCAACAGGTTGATTAATTTCTTCTATAGTATGTAACGATAATTTGATGTAAATAATAATTTCCTTCTTAGGAACAAAATAATTATAGAAGTTTGCCGCACAAAATAATATAAAAATTTGCCAGCATATTTTTTTATCGTATAAACGCAAACCTTTTTTACTTATTTGGCCGCTATTTCTACTATTTAATTAGAGATTTATTACTTTTCCTAATTTAAATGTTTTGTTGACATATAATAAACTGGGAGAGACTCTGGTCATCGACAAGTTAACATTATCTTAAGTTAATATCCTAGCTCTTAAAATTCTACCGTGTTGCAGCGAGTAGGGTTGTAAATGGGACAGGCCGGACCGGAGATTGCACTTCTCATTCCTGTTCCTAGATTATTTGGGGATTCCTATCGCCGCCCCGTTTATTAATCGGGGATAAATTTCTATCCCATCCCAGATCCCCGCAGGGATCCCCATCACCGTTAAACTAATTTTCAATTTTATAATAAAACTTGTAAAATTTCAATTTTCACTCTTTAACTTATCCAAATGTGCATTAAACTATAGACATAAAATTTTCAAAACTCAATTTTCAAACACACTAACATAGAATTAATAATTATTCACGAGAGAGATTAGTTTTCTTCTTTACCTTAGTTTATAAAATTATAAATTATAAATAATAATAACATAATGTAATAATATTAATAATAAAGAAATATAAACAGGGAATTGTTGGGGATTTAGATATTTAACCGGAGAATTTATCAGGGATTCCCACGGGTTTTAAATGGGGATAGGGACGGGGGCTCACAGGGCGGGTAGAGCTATTATTATCCCCGTTCCCGATTAAGAAACAAGGACAAATTCATCCCCATTTCCGTCCCGCGGA
The DNA here is from genome assembly GCA_039660915.1 of Euphorbia tirucalli. NCBI lineage: Eukaryota > Viridiplantae > Streptophyta > Magnoliopsida > Malpighiales > Euphorbiaceae > Euphorbia > Euphorbia tirucalli. The sequence goes on along the minus strand of CM077636.1, from coordinate 65,319,471 downwards.
GATCTTAATCGGAGATTCCCTTTCCCCGTTGGGGTGGACCCCCGTCACCCGATTGACAACTCTAGCAGCGAGTAAACTATTTTCATTTAATCTATAGCTCGCCACGCTAACAACCATATTGATGTGGTTAATTGTGATTAATCAAGAATAGTCTACTTAGACACATAATTTTGGCCATATCGACCCTATGTTTACGAAAGGCCTAATGCATATAACACTCACTAACCTTGGCTCCAAAAATCAAATGACAACATAAACTTTGAAAACGTTTGATTTATCCTTTGAACTTGGTTCCATCCACCCAATTTGCCCCTCGAATTTGACGTGGCGAAGAGAATTTGAAAAATTCAATTGTTTTTTCTCTCTGCCACGCAAGATTCGGGAGGTAAAATGGGTTGATTTTGTCAATTTCAGAGGGTAAACTAGATATTGTCAAAGTTCAGGGTGTCATTTAGTGTTTGAAACCAAATTCAAAGGAAAAGTGATGTATTAGGGCTTTACAAAAACAAAACATGATCATCCAGTAAATGATACAAGAATAATGTGGATTTGCTTTTAAGTTTCTAGCATCGTACAGAGGTCTCCCCTTGGATTTAAAAGCAATAGACACGTAGCAGCAGCTTGGCCAACCCACAATTGGCAAAAGTACTAGGATAATATTGTCCCTTGCATAATTTTAAACCCAAAGTAATTGGTACAAATTTGTTCAACTTTTGGGGCCATGTGTGTCTCATAATTACACAACCAAACGTGAATTCTTCATTACCAAACGACATCTATAATCACCCACATGATCAAACGTGTTATACTAAATCCCATTACCATCGACAAGCTCATATGGCCAACATCCATGCGAGACTCGACTTAGCAACAAAACCACACTTTTACTTTTCTTAAAAGATTAACATTGCGATTGAAAGTGTAACAAACCCTTTTTTCTTAAAAAAAATTAAAAGCAGTAGTTGAAGACTCAAATTCAGCAAAATCTCATACTATTCATTCCCTACATTTTCTAATTCAACAAATCTCTCTCTCTCTCTCTCTCTCTCTCTATTATTATTTGTGCAAATTTTTTTGTTGCATTGGTTATTTATCGATTTTCATATTAAAATATATCTAAGAAAAAAAATAATAATTTAGAAAATTTAATGCATGATGTGCTGATTTAATATCATATGCTGTTAAAAATTTAATAATTGAAAAAATCGAACATATTATTTATCAATTTTCATATGATATGTTGTTTATGTATGTATGATATATATATATATATATATATATAAAGATAAAAAAAAAGAAGTGAAGAAAGGAAATTACCTAATAATTGGAAAAAGTGGGTAATAAATAGTATGTAATTTTAATTGAATTGGTGAAAGTGGGTAACGAATAGTGTCAGATTTTGTTGAATTAAAAAAAGTGGTAGCCTGAAATTTGTTGAATTGGAATAAGCGTACAATGAATAGTATGCCTACTACACTTTTTAATTTTTTTTTCATTTTAAATTAGTCTGTTATGAGAAAATGAATTGCTGAAAACATATATATGTTTTCAGCGCATGACACACCAGCTGTTTTTGGAAATTCCTTTTCTGAAAACACCTGAAAAAATAAAAAAAAATTGATTGTTTTCGGAACCAATAGTTTCAAAAATGAATTGGTGATTTTTTGATTTTTTTTCTAACCAGCACTAAAATCGTTTTTTTTTTCTCTTAAATGAGCATAATTCCAAGCCATTTTCGGAAAATAACTTGAGATAATTTTTGAAATATTATCTAGTCTAGTGCTAAAAAAATTTTAAGAATCTGAAAGTGAAGCAAGAAGTTGGGAGGAGGCACGTGGGAGAACAAAAGGTATGATGTGGGGCATGATGGTTTACCATATAATGAACAGAGGAAATTGGTGGGAATGGTCGGGATTAAGGTAGACAGTGAATAATATGAAAGCGACCACACCTGAGTATTTCTTCTTATACTGCTGCAAAAGCTCACCAGCTTCCGTACGAGAGATTTATTTCTTTGGTTTTCTTATTCTGTGGACGAGATCCCCACTCTTCATGTGGTCCGTACACCTGTCCCCATTCGAACCATTCACACTACCAGACCAGAGTGGGAAACCATCTCAGTGATCCTGCTTTATCTTTGCCTATTATGGGGACCGGGTAATTTACACCGGTGATCCTTTAGCTTAAGTTGTTTTTATAGCTTAAATTTCATGTTAATTTGAGACTCCTGAATTTTTATACATAACACTCATCTAACTATTTTTACCACGTTAAGTCCCTGGCAATTAATTTTCAACATCAAGTAATTACTGGTTAATTGTTTCATTGCGTTTCCGTTCTACATTCTGTTAAAGAAACGTGAATGGTATTATGGACTGATAAGTGACCAACTAAATATAAAAATTTAATTCATAAAATATAATAATAAATTGTTTTTTATTCCACCATGCTTAAAATAAGCATACCATAATGTAGAACATAATTGCAATCAAATTGTTAGTGAGGGCTCAAGTAATATAAAAAATATAATATTAGAGGCTCAATATGTATAAACTATAAAATAATGAAAATTCAACCTCATGATGACATGTTTTGATAGTATAAAATATTCAAACTTTACTCAAGTATAATGAAAAGTCCAGTTTCAACGTGGAATTATAAATTAATTAAACATTTAATGTTTCAAATTGAAAAAATATAGACATAATTAAAAAAAAATTATATACAAAAAAAAAAAAAAATCGAGGCCCTCTAATGTTTTTTCTTTTGCTAAATTTAAATGTGTCTTGGCCTATTGCAAATAAAAATTCATAAAATTAAAATGACTTCGACTTAAAATGTAATAATGAGTACTTTATTTAGGGGAAAATAATTATTACTTCTCCGAGATTTAGTCAAATACACTAGTATCTTCCTATGTTTTACATATCTAATTTATACATTCCTGAAATTTGTTTATATCAGATTATTACATCCCTCAATTCATGATTAAACATTTTTCTTTCAAAATTGTTGATGTTGCTAAGATTTGTGATTAAGATTAGCCTTGTTTCCTATCTAATGTTGATTTTATAAGGTCTTTTATCATAAAATTATTTTTTTTCACTTATTATGAGAATTTTTCCATACCCTTTAAATTGTGATTACATTAGAAGAAAAGACATTAAAGATGTCTAATTAAAAGAAGGGAAATTGTCAAAATTACTCTCGTTTCAGGGTTTATCTTGATGACTTACCTTTTTTTATTTACTCTTTTACGTTTTTTTCTAGATCTGATTCTTTCTTACGCTACTGGCTGGAGTTCTTCCTTTCTTACGTTTTTACTTCTCCTTTCATCGAATGTTTCGTGCGTGGCCTGAGCCCATGTAAAGCAAATCTGCTTCTCCTCTCCAACGGCAACATTAAATCCCTAAATTAGTCCTTCAAACGGTAAAAAAAGAAGACAATGATGCCATATAATTTCTTCATCCTTGTTCGAAGCATTCATCTGGTTCCGATTTCCTTTTATTCCTCCCTCTGTAGCTAGACGAAGATCGTTTTATACGCTACCTTCTAAGATCTTTAAAGATAATCCTCTGTCCATCTGTGGTACTTTCTCTCTCTAATTTTTGTTATTTTTGTATTTCTTGCTCCACTTTCGTTTTAATCCGATAAATTGATGCCCTGGGCCTTGTATTTTTCATGATCTTGCTTTGTTTCTCGAGTCTCGTCAAGATGCTACTGCTCGTATCCTGGTACATAATCTCATTTCTCTCTTTTTTTGTTCTGTAATTGGAATATGATAATGACTTTGTAATATGCAAATTGGGGATTGATTCGATCATATAATTGGGCCTTGAATTTTGTTTCTATTATGGTTACTTTATCTGTGTTTAAGATTATTGTTCTGGATGCTCATCATTATTGTGATCACATTGGATAAATGATCATATTTTTGTGCAATTTTACGGTAAAAGTTTGTACCTTTTCTCCTAAAATGAATTGATCATTTTCCTTCATGTCCTAAGTGGGTAATTTTCATCAGTATTGTGATCATATTGGAGAAATGATCATGTTCTTGTGAAATTTTACAGTAGAAGCTTGTACCTTTTTCCCTAAATTGAATTGATAATTTTTCTCCATGTCCTGTTAAGTGGATAATTCATCAGTATTGTGATCATATTGAAGAAATGATAATGTTCTTCTGCAATTTTACAGTACAAGTTTGTACTTTTCCCCCTAAATTGACGGTAACTCTTGTTTATTGAGTGATTTCAACATATTTATGTAGATTATATGACCTACATTTTGTTATGACTTGTCATCCATCATAAGTTACTATGGATTCGACAGTATTTGAAATGGTTGAATTCAATATGAGAGTACGTAATGAATTTTCTGGCAACATTTGTGCTCTTATCCAAAGTTGCTGAAAATCAGACTTTTCAGAACTTCTGGTTATTGTTGCTGTTCTTCACATTTCCTTTATATACATTGTTTATACACTTTTTGAGGACGACTTATGCTTTTTGATTTCTGAATAATCACGTATATTGTCTGTAAGCTATAGTCGGGGCATCTCCCATAAACTTTTAGCTTCAAATGATTTGTATTAGACTCTGGGTCATCTAACTAACTGGAAAAAAAATGGAAATACAGTGAGGCTTGTGTTTTGTTACAATCATAGAATGAAATTTAATATAGTTTGAGACTCATACATTGAGCTATCTTTGAGGTGGATTATTTGTTCTGATGGTGTATTCTTTCAATTACATTATCCTCTCTCTTCCATTGTCCACATATATTACCTAATTGGTAAAAATAATAAGTAAACTAGACACTAAGATGAAAGTATCTGTTGGTCAATAAATCACATGATGTTGGCAGTCTCTGTACTAAGTTAGAGCCAATTCAAGGTTCTTAAATTTAATTAATTAGTAAATGATGAACTCATCAAGTCATTGTCCTGTAGATTTTAATAAGATTCTACAGCTGAACTCAATAATTTATTTCAGCCTTGTAGATTATATATCTATTCTAATTAACATTGTAGTCTACAGACATTGAGTAGAACCAAAGTGTGAAGTATAATCTTTCTTCTGACAAATTTAGAGCTTCTTCTTGTTGGTGCTATTGCTTCTACTTTCTTTTAAGCAGTGTAGAGCTTTGCCATTTTTCATGTCACTAATGGGAATTTTGCAGGTTAAATCCCTTCTGAAAGAAAAGAAGCTAGAAATGCTGGTTGATCCAGACCTGCAGAGCAATTATGTTGATATTGAAGTAGAACAACTGATTCAAGTAGCATTGCTATGCACGAAAAGCTCTCCAATGGAACGGCCTAAGATCGGAGGTTGTGATAATGCTTGAAGGTCATGGACTGGCAGAAAGATGGGAGGAGTGGCAAAAGGTAGAGGTGGTACGGCAAGAGATAGATTTGGCTCCATCCTAGAGTTCCGAATGGATCCTTGACTCCACTGAGAACCTACATGCTGTAGAATTGTTTGGTCCAAGATGACATCTTCTTGTACACTATTATACATTGTTTATACACTTCTTATATATTGTTATACACTGTTTATACATTGTTTATATACTGTTTGTATACTTCTTATACACTGTTATACACTGTTTATACACTTATTATACACTATTATACATTGTTATACACTTCTTATATATTGTTATACATTGTTTATACACTGTTTATATATTGTTTATACACTCCTTATACACTGTTATAAATTGTTATACACTGTTTATACACTTCTTATACATTGTTATACAATTCTTATATATTATTATACATTGTTTATACACTGTTTATACATTGTTTATACACTTCTTATACACTATTTATACATTATTTATACACTGTTTATACACTTCTTATATACTGTTATAAATTCTTATACACTGGTTATACACTTCTTATACATTGTTATACACTTCTTATATATTATTATACATTGTTTATACAATGTTTATACATTGTTTATACATTTCTTATACATTGTCATACACTTCTTATATATTGTTATACACTGTTTATACATTATTTATACACTTTTTATACACTGCTTATACATTATTTATGCACTACTTATATACTGTTATACATTATTATACACTTCTTATACAATGTTATATGTTTATACACTAATTATACATTGTTATACACTCTTTATACATTATTATACATTGTTATACACTTCTTATACATTGTTATGCATTGTTTATTCACTTTTTTTACACTTCTTATACACTGTTTATACATTGTTTATACACTTCTTATATACTCTTTATACACTGCTTATACATTATTATACACTGTTTATATATTGTTATATACTTCTTATACACTGTTATACATTTATATATTGTTGTGCATTGTTTATACACTGTTTATACATTGTTTATACATTTCTTATATACTGTTATACATTGTTATACACTGTTTATACACTTCTTATACATTGTTATACGTTGTTATACACTTCTTATATATTATTATACATTGTTTATACATCGTTTATGCACTGTTTATACATTGTTCATACATTTTTTATACACTGTTTATATATTGTTTATACACTGTTTATACTTTGTTATACATTGTTTATACACTTCTTATATATTGTTATACATTGTTATACACTTTTTATATATTATTATACATTATTTATACATTGTTATACACTGTTATATACTGTTTATACATTTATTATACATTGTTATACACTCTTTATACACTGCTTATACATTAAGACACACTATTACATTGATTATACCTTAATTATATCTTAAGATACACTATTCTAATGATTATACCTTAGTTATTCCTTATTTATACCCTAAGATACATTATTATATTGATTATACCTTACTATACATTAATTATATCTTAAGATACACTATTACAGTGATTATACATTTGTTATACCTTAATTATACCTTAAGATACACTATTACATTGATTATACATTAGTTATACCTTAATTATACATTAAGATACACTATTACAGTGTTTATATCTTAGTTATACCTCAATTATATTTTAGTTATACCTTAAAATACACTATTACATTGATTATACCTTAGTTATACTTTAAGATACAATGGTATAATTAGTAATACTTTAGTGACAAAAATATGTCGGAAAAAGTATACACATATGGAGTTTGTTTTGAAGAAAAAAAAAAAAAAAAACTTTCTAAAGTCGCATGACAAAAAAATAAACGGATTGAGAGATAAATGCAAAATTAGATTAAAAATTATAAAAAAAGGAGAGAGAAACGTGGACAAAGTAGAGGAGGTATTTTGGAGATTATGATTTTTTGCTTTTGTTGTTTTTTGGGCAAAAATCAGTAAAACAAGAATAAGTTTTTTTTAGGTATTTTTTAAATTTTGGAAAGTTTTTATGTATTTATGTAAACTTTTGCTTTGTATGTAAAAAAGTTATATGGTGCCAAAAGGTAAGTATTTATGTAAAAAGTTCTTAAAAAAACTTGAATATAGAACATTTTAAAGAAATGATATAAGTCCGTAAATATATATCACGTTAGAAATTTTGATAGAAAACCAAATAATAATAAATAGATGAAAGTAATAGTGTAATGGATGCAAATTATGAGAAGATATAAATTATATATGTAAAACACAGGAAAATACCAGTGTAGTTGAACTCATATGTGATTTTTTTTTTAATTACAAAAATTATAGAGTTTTTTTTTTTTTTTTTTTTGGTAAATACATAAAAAAAAATTATAGTTAAATATTTAAACAGTACATTTATTTTGGAAAGGAATTGATTAACTTATTATATTCTGTGTGACGACATAATCATGTTCATTGGACCCTCTCCTCCCTTTGCTTTTCCCTTCCTTTTCTGTTTTCTCCCTCCATCCACTTACAAATAGCAAACTTCCAGCATGTACTGCGCTACACCCAACACTACAATCAACACTCGATCGCAACCAATCATTTACCATACTCTTAGTCAACGCTATTTTACATCAACGATCTTCCGCCAGTTAAAAATTTGAATACTTTTTGACTACGGTCTCCGGTTTTAGACCTGTATATATATTCGTCTCTTTCGCGGCCTTTGTTCTTCCATATCTCAGTCCTTCTTTCTCTCTCTATAGATTCTTCGCTTTCTCTTTCTCTCCAAAATGCCTGCTTAAGCTTTACTCGATTTCCTCGAATAATCAAAATTCTTTGAAGATTTTGGTTCTTAAATGAAACTTCGATAACCGTAGCTTCAAAATTCCAAAGCTGTTCACATTTTCATTGTATTGTGGCAGCTCACACATTTTCACACTGTCAAAAAGCTCGAGCTAAGGTGAGTGAATGAGTTAGCGAGTTCACGACTCAGTTTTTTGGTTTTTGGATTCTCTTCAATTTTCGAAACAGAGGAATTTTGTTGTTATTATTTCACCCGAGTAGATTGAATCAAATCAGCGTGTTGTTTCATTTTGTAAATTTGCAGGGGCTTCCATTGATCGTGGTGATACAGCTAATCGACATTGAAATAGATATCCATATTCCGGGATTATAGGGAAATTATTGTTCATTTTATTTCATAAGTCTTTCGCATATTGGAAATTGCTGCAATTCTAATGGAGCTCAGTGTAGACTCCGTTTTGTCAAAACCGGAGGCAATATTAGGATCTGATCACTCTTCAGTTGTGTCAATAAACCTTTTTGTGGCACTTCTATGCGCCTGTATAATAATAGGCCATTTACTAGAGGAGAACAAATGGATGAATGAGTCCATCACAGCCCTCGCCATAGTCAGTATCATCCACTCTTGCTCAAATTTCTGTAATACTTATGGTTATTCTGGATTTAAATATGTAGAGAATAGCATAATTTGTGTTAGGTTTCTGGTGAGTTATTGCAGGGTTTGTGCACTGGTTTCATCATTTTGCTTACGACTGGAGGAAAGAGTTCACGCCTTTTAGTGTTCAGTGAAGATTTATTCTTTATTTATCTTCTTCCACCTATTATTTTTAATGCCGGGTAAGTTGTTGCTTCTGGTGTTTTGTTTGAGATTAGGAACTATCATGCCTCTATGGCACTTATTTATTGATCCTAATTATCGACTTAATCAGTTGGAGCTTAAATTGTGGAATCTTGGTGATTACTTGCCTTATTCATTTAACTTCATTCAAAAATCAGTGAAGATGGTTCTTTTAACTCTTGAACAAGTAAAAAATGCAAAATCTTGAAACCAGTAGAAATTGTTTCCTTTTCTTATTTGTTTTGGTTAGAAACTGGAGTACAAAATACATACTAAGATTATTGATGTAAAACTATTGGAAGAAATCATGAAGGTGCGTCAAATAACGTAAGCTTTAATAATATCACACTTGGAGCGGAAACTGACCTGTATGAAATCAGTAATTGGTGGGTTTAAACCAAACATGAAAACAAAATTAACTAATGATTTGAATGCTTGTAACTGTAGTGCTTGCAGCGGTAGCCGTAATGGGAGTTGTTATTTCTCTTTGTTCTTGTGCTTATCTAAGGAAACTCTAATTACCAGATTTATCTGGATGGTGATTATTTATTTGTTTCTATACAACAAATGTGCTCAAGGAAAAAACTATTTATTGACTGTTATTTGTCCTTAACATTTGTTTATGCTTCCTCAAATTCTAGGTTTCAGGTGAAGAAGAAACAATTTTTCCGCAACTTCATGACTATCATACTATTTGGTGCAATTGGTACTCTAATATCCACTGGCGTCATATCAGTAGGTATACAAAAAACAAGAGCTAAATAGAGTAAAAGCTTCCTTATGGTATATAATGTATTGCACTAGATGTTCTCATTGATGAATGGTCAAGTTCTGTTAGAGAAAATGAAGCGCTCATGCAATCTGCTCCTATGCATAGCCTACTGCATGTTTTTGCCATGTTTAGAAATTAAAACAGAGAAAGATAGAGACAGGGGATGCATACAAGATTTTCTTTCTGTCATATTGAGAAGTTGTAAAAGCACAAACTGATTGAAATATTTTGCTCTCGTCAGTTTACAGTGCTGTCCTAGTTATTCTCTTCTCCTAATCAATCATATTCCTTCTACGTAGGTGCTATGCACTTCTTCAAGAAAATGAATGTTGGTTCGCTTGATATCAGTGACTATCTGGGTATGCTCAATACTGCTAATTCTTTGTTTATCTTCTAGTTTGTCTCCTTCTGTTGTTTGCTAATGTCCTTTAATCTCAGCAATTGGAGCAATATTCTCTGCAACAGATTCTGTTTGTACATTGCAGGTATTGATGTCCTAGTAAAGCTAAAAACCTGGTTACACTTCTTAGAGACTATCATCGGCTAAATTTGTTTAATTATATTTCTGTAGGTGCTCAATCAGGATGAGACACCTTTATTGTACAGTCTGGTTTTTGGGGAAGGAGTTGTAAATGATGCTACATCAGTGGTGCTTTTCAACGCCATCCAGAGCTTTGATCTGTCCCACATCAATTCAAGTGTCGCTATGCAATTCATTGGGAACTTTCTATATCTGTTTATTGCAAGCACTTTGTTGGGAGTTTTCGTAAGAGTCTCTTTTCTTTCATTGTACAGTTAGCATTGTGTCCTTGCCTAATTGCTATGATTATTGCTTTTCTCCTGCAGGCTGGACTACTTAGTGCATATATTATTAAGAAGCTCTACTTCGGCAGGTTTGTCTGTTCCCATTCTCATTCTAGTTATCTTTTTGTATTAATCTTAGTGGCATATGGGTGTAGCAGAGAAAATACATAATCAAGTTGTTTTTGAATTTTTAATATTCGAGTTTCACTTCTGTCCATTTGTTATAGTCTGCTTAATTTCATAACACCGTCCAGTTGCTTCTTGTTTACTTAATCCAATGGGAGTTAATATGAATATTTGTAATGCCAACCTTTATAATCCTGTGCTCTTGCAAAATCCAGACACTCTACTGACCGGGAGGTTGCTCTTATGATACTCATGGCTTACTTTTCATATATGCTGGCTGAAGTAAGTCTTCTAGCAAACTGTAGAAACCTCTCTTAGGATACTTGTTTGCCTTTTCAATTCCTTTATGTTAATTATATATCTGGTTTTGGTTGCAGCTATTCTATCTGAGTGCCATCCTCACAGTATTCTTTTGTGGCATTGTCATGTCTCACTATACATGGCACAATGTTACAGAAAGTTCAAGAGTCACTACTAAGTATGTTAAATGTTACTGTGATAAATTCAATCACAGTATCACTTTGATTTCTTTAAGATGCCAACCTCGGTGTCACATTACTAACCTTTAGCTTCTAAATAACCAAATTCAGGCACGCATTTGCCACTTTGTCGTTTATTGCTGAGATCTTTATCTTCCTCTATGTTGGCATGGATGCCTTGGACATTGAAAAATGGAAGTATGTGAGCCACAGGTAAGCCTAATGTGAACAAATGGCTTTAGATGTCATGCAAATAGATTCCAAGATTAGTACATTTCCTGAATGTGTGTTAATTCCTGTTTTTTCTGATCAGCCCTGGCACCTCAGTTGGGGTGAGTGCTATACTCCTAGGTTTGGTTTTGGTTGGAAGAGCAGCCTTTGTTTTCCCCTTATCTTTTTTATCCAACTTGACTAGAAAGTCTCCATATGAGAAAATTGACATAAAGCAACAGGTACTGCTTTCATCTTATAAGATTTATGGATAGTTAGTCCTTTTTTAAAAAAAAATTTGGAGGGATTTTATGTTTGTAAATCGCTTAACGTAAAAGATGTCCTTATCCATTTTAGCTTGTCAGGTAACAATTTGGTGGGCTGGACTGATGCGTGGGGCTGTTTCTATGGCTCTTGCTTATAATCAGGTAACAAACATCTACTTTGTTGTTTTTTTGTCAAGTTGTTCTTGTAGAATGGGAATTGATATTGCATCCTCTTCATGGTGTATGCCCATGTCAACTGAATGTTATATTTCATTTCTATTGAAGCAGTTTACCAGTTCAGGCTATACGCAGTTGCGCGGAAGTGCAATCATGATCACTAGTACTATCACAGTTGTACTTTTCAGTACAGTGGTAAGCACTGCCTTGTAATTGTGATTATTACTATTCTATCAAACTGCTAATGGCAAAATTGGTTTTGCTAAAATCTAAGTATTCCTTGGGCTAACTGTTGCTATGGCTTCATCTAAACTCTTTGGCTCCTGAGAAGTGCTATAAGTGGGTCTAGCAGAACAAGTTATACATTACATGATATGGCAAATTGTTGAATCTGTACAGGTGTTCGGATTGATGACCCAACCGCTAATAAGAATCTTACTTCCATCTCCAAAATACACAGCAAGTATGTTATCGTCTGAACCTTCTAGTCCGAAATCCTTCATTGTGCCACTTCTTACCGGGCAAGAATCAGAAGACAACAAAGACAACATGGTCCAGCCAACCAGCCTAAGGATGCTCTTGAGCACCCCCTCGCACACTGTCCACCACTATTGGCGAAAGTTTGATGATGCCTTCATGCGACCTGTTTTTGGTGGTCGAGGTTTTGTCCCCTTTATACCTTGTTCTCCAACTGACCCAAGTCTTCAACAATGGCAGTGACAGGGAGGAGCAACTTCCTTGCAGATATATACATGACTACTAATTTATCAAACTCGTAGGTAGAAAATGCATGCAATCGGCTTTCTGTGTGAAATTTGTTGATAGTTAAGATTTTGAGAGTGAGGTTGTGGCCCATTTTTAGTCAGCAAAGCAGCCTGTAATTGGCTTTCATTTTTGGTGATTTTTCTTTTGTCTTCTGATCCAGTTGTTTCTCTATACTGTTTGTCAAATGTGATGATTTCTACAGAGTGTATGTATCGGTATACTGTGATTTTTGTAAAATGCCTACTGAATTGTATTCCCATATATATAAACACTTCCTTATGATTTATAATATATATTGCACTACATGTTCTCATTTATTGATGAAATAATTCTAATGACCAACTTACATAACGAGTTTGAAACCAAACTTCAAATATTTGAATTTCCAGCTATATATAATATGACCATTTTGAAAATAAAAAAAAGTTTATGTGTCAATTTTTCATTGGGAAGGTCTACATGGACTGGGTCCATTGTATAATTTCCTTGAAAATTCAAACGTTCAACAAACTCAAATTACACTGGTTTTTTACGTTTTTATATCATGAAACTTTAGTTTTACCCTATCTGGAAAACTTCCAACAGAGATCGAAGCTGAACCTTGAGGGTATTTTTATTATTATTTTCTCTTGTGATGCATATATAAGCAGGGGAAATTATACAATGGACCCGGTCCATGTGGACCTTCCCAATGAAAAATTGACACATAAACTTTTTTTACTTTCAAAATGGTTATATTATTTACGTGTCAGTTTTTCAGTGGAATGGTCCATATGAACGGTCCAGATAGGGTAAAACTAAAGTTTCATGACATAAAAACGTAAAAAACCAGTGTAATTTGAGTTTGTTGAACGTTTGAATTTTCATCACTTCTCTTTCTTCCAAATCACATAACACGAATTCTGAAAAATCTGAGTCGGCATTGTCTCTGCACAACCATATTCTAAATTCTGTTTGAAAGCGTAGGATAACGAGATTTCTCGGTACATATGATGGTTTATTGATTCTTTAATTAGTCCAAGTAGCAGGATTCCCATAATCTTTCATTGTCCATATACTAATAAATTCTATACACGCATATGCAATTATTGTAAACACTAATTTGATGAAAACAAAAATTATAATAACACTCAGGCAGCTCAAAAAATTTCTCATCAGCTGAGTTAAAAGCAACAATCTTGAACAACATTCCCAAATGCAGAGCTGCATTAAGATAAATCCCAAACTTGCTACATCTATTGTCCGTACTGTTTTTAATTATCCTCCAAGTATTAGATTTGAGAGATAGAACCATTGTCGCATTTAAAAATATCATGTCTCAGTTGAACCACCTTATAATCGAATCATAACTGAACCCGACCCCGAATCCGAGCTTGTCGTAGGCTCCGCATGGACCACCGTGTACAGGCAGTTGACGACTCCCTCCTGTGCAAGGATTGCATTTCATAATTAAGCAGTCCGTCATGCCGATTTTATTGTAACAAAAGTTAGAGCGCTATTTGTCCATCACAAGTGGACAATATGCTATAACAGCTACAATCCAACATATTTGGATCTTTTAGCTTCAAATTGTTGAAGGCTGATTGATATTTACATGTCATGCAAACCATGGATTTTCGTAAGATTGACGGAGATGGGTTTTAACAAAGAGAAGATTTGAGATTAAAAAATACCATAATTTTGATACGCACGTGAGACGTAAAGTAGCACAGATTTGGCAGGCAACATCGACGGTATTTCCTCCACTTGATCTTGGGATACAATTGCCATGGCTGTGAGTTCCTCTTCATCGTTATTGTCCTGATTACTTCTGTCGTTGTCCATTTTTAATGGGAAGGGTTTGATTTTATTCAAATAATTATATACGGGTAGCCCTTTTTTAACATTGATATATATAAGTGTTTATAAATATTAAATACTTATATATTAATGTATGAAATTAATCCAAATATATGAAAAGAGTCCAATTTAGTGCCTATACTCTTTCAATATATATATATATATATAAAAGAAGCATAATGCCTAAGTTTGAACAATCATCATTGAAACTGGCAGACAAAGTGCTCGCCAGTGGCAGGTTAGTTGAAGTTCGTTATACTGAAAGACTTGACGTTTCAACAGGTCAACTTAAAGACTTAATCAGTTTTCAATAAGTCGTAATAAAATAATTTAAAGTCAACTTGACTATAACCAACCTACTGCAGTTCTATTCGTATATATCTGCTGCTCCTTTTACAATGTAACAAGAAACAATAAAAACATTTTAAAGCAGCATAGCAATGGGGAAGGCCTGCTTCAGCGTGGTGGAGTCAGATGATGGTGGCTTAGATCTTGCCGGATTTTTGGTGGTGGTTATCCTAGCTCTTCTGATCATGGCTGCCTGCTCCAATCCGGTACCTCGAGGAAGAAGATACATTGTGTATCGTTGTTGACATAATCATTATTCTGTCTCTGTTTCATTGCTTTCAAAGATTAGTGATATTTGGTTCCTTTCAGATTCATGTTGACATCGTCAATATAAATGAATGATGATTTTTGTTTTTTGTTTTGTTTTTTTTTTTTTTTCCTTTTTTAATTAATGTTCTTATTGCTCAAACTTTCTATCTTCATTCCAATAACAAAATAAACTTCACCTTCTTCCACAACTTGAAATCTTAAAAATTCAATTGCAAATGTTAGACTTGAAAAAGATCAGAGAGACATCTAATTAACGTAAACATAAGTATGACTGGCATTTTATTCAATATTAACATTTTCACAGATACACAAATAAAGGATCTGCTCCTATCGCTTGAATTTGTACAAAGGAAACAAATATATCAATAAACATAATAACAATGAACATAAGACATTATGTACACAAATTAATTACTATTTACTGATTTAAAGCAGAAGACAAGCATCCATTTACAATCAGTTTTGCACTCCTAATCTTGTCTCTGTGAGCTCTGACAAGGCCAAGATGCAGATGCACAATTTGAAATGGCAAACTCAACCCGTAAGACCTCGTAGATGGGACCTCGGCGAATAACCTTGAGAACTTCCTTCCCTTCGTCTTTCAGGAGATCTGCCAAAGATACTATACAAGAATGGGACTCGTCCCTCATTCGGAAACCATAAAACCATCTTCCAAGCTTCCACCATTTTACACACAGTTGCCGCTCTGAAATTTTGCAGCTCATGAGTGCATCAATGACCTGCTCATTCTGTCCATTAAAATTCATTGAGATATCATGCATAAGAAATAGATATCATTACAAAAGCTTTGGCCATATGCAAGATGCCAACACTTTTCAAAGGTTATGCTTTACGGTTTTTTTTTTTTTTTTTTACATCAAAGAGTTAGATTAATGTCTTAACTAAAACTTGTCCTTTAAGTGTCTATTTGGAAAACTTCTACAATAACACAGTGCTGACTCATGTTAGCATAAAGGATTTGTGCTAGCAGTTGCTCAAATGTGGCAAACGCAAAGCTTCAGACCTCCCAAACTATAGTGAAATCCAAATTCAACAAATTGAGCCTAATGTGTAAAGGAACCACACGGAAAGCCTCAAACACAAAGACACCAGAATTGTAGTCTAAATCAATTTCCTGTCAAACTTCTACAGAGCTTCACAAAATTTCAGGATTATAGCCAGAAATCAATATTCTTAATTCGTCCAAGAGTGTCACAAAAGTTAATCACTTCAATTTCATCTATAAAACATGCCATGATTCATTTCCCAAATCCATCTAAACAGAGAGAAGAGCCAATTAAACAATATTAAGTGCACAAGAGTTTATACTTTACCGGCACATTAAGACAATAGATGCAGTAGTACAAGCCAACCAAGTAAATCAGCACAGGTAGCTCTGGTTTGAAAAGAAACATTTGGACATCTCTAAGTCCAAGCTTCATTGAAGCTACTTCAACAATTGCTTTATTAAAGTCCCCAAACTCAAGCGTTTCAGAAGGAGAACAACGCTCCACAAACTGAATCAGAGCAGAAGCTTTACCACTCATCTCTCTATGCATCATTATATATCTCTTCCTCCATCCCTATATCACACAATTGAATTACAACAAAAACAGTAAAGCAGCCAGAAAAAAAGGGGGTTTTTTCAAAAGCTAAAGCCACCAATCGTACAGATTATTGCAGTGCCAGACATAAACAGATTCCAAAATAAGAACATAAAAGAGAGAACCTGGATGGTAGGAGCCGAAGCAGGAGAAGAAGAATCAATCGCATGAGGCCATCTCTGTCTCAAGGCAGCATGGTCCGAATAGACCGTTACTTTAGCTCCCAACAAATAGGATCGAAATTTTTCCAATGCAAACACTACTGCCAAAAGTTCCTTCTCGGTGGTGGAATAATTGATTTGAGCACTATCAAGGGTTCTTGAGGCGTAATAAATGACATATGGTTTCTTGTCAATTCTTTGTCCAAGAACAGCCCCAATTGCGTAGTTGCTGGCATCACACATGATCTCGAAGGGGTAATCCCAATTGGGAGAGGTGATTACGGGGGCTGTTGTTAATTTTTCCTTGAGCGTCTCAAAAGCCTCTTGACACTCATGGGTAAACTCGAAAGTAGCATCTTTCTGTAGTAATTTACACAGGGGTTGTGTAATTTTAGAAAAATCTTGTATGAATCGCCTGTAAAACCCTGCATGACCAAGAAAAGAACGGACTTCCCGAATATTCCGGGGGTAAGGTAAAGATTGAATAACATCTATTTTGGCCTTGTCTACCTCTATGCCCCTAGATGACACAATGTGCCCCAAAATTAATCCTCTGTCAACCATGAAATGACACTTTTCATAATTTAAGACTAAATTGGACTCTAGACATTTCTGCAAAATCAGCTTAAGGTTAGATAAACATTCGGGAAAAGAGTTGCCATACACCGTAAAGTCGTCCATGAACACCTCAATTATTTTCTCCACATAGTCACTAAAAATACTTACCATACACCGCTGGAAGGTGGCTGGAGCATTGCAAAGCCCAAACGGCATCCTTCTGAAAGCAAATGTACCAAATGGACATGTGAAGGTTGTTTTGTCCTGATCTCCTGGAGCGATGGGAATCTGATAGAAGCCTGAATACCCATCAAGGCAGCAATAGAAGCATTTTCCGGCCAATCGTTCCAGCATCTGATCTAGGAAAGGCAGTGGAAAATGATCCTTCCGAGTAGCTGAGTTCAATTTTCGATAGTCAATGCATACCCTCCAGCCATTCTGAACCCTTGTAGGAACCAGCTCGCCTTTCTCATTTTGGATCACAGTTACTCCCGTCTTTTTGGGAACCACTTGCACCGGACTCACCCATCTACTATCCGATATTGGAAAGATGACATCAGCATCCAACATCTTCTGGATTTCTTTCTTTACTACTTCCATGATGGTGGGGTTTAAACGTCTTTGAGCTTGTCTTTTCGGTTCCACTCCATCCTCTAAGTGAATTTTGTGCATGCAAGTGGCTGGACTCAGTCCCTTGATATCAGCTATAGTCCATCCGATTGCTGATTTGTACTCCTTCAAAACCATTACCAATTGTTGCTCCTCTTCCCGAGTTAATTTATTCGAAATTATCACTGGAAGAGTTCCATTTTCTCCAAGGAAGGCGTACTTTAGGTGCTGAGGTAGTTCCTTTAATTCCAATTTTGGTGCCTGCAAAATAGACGGAAGCAGCTTTGTATTAGAACCCAGAATTTGTATTTGAGCATCATTACTCACCTGAGTTATTGAAGTGGCTATTTCCCTTGAGATTTCGATTAAATCCTCTTGCTGGAATTCTTCCAATGCTTCCTCATTGACGTCTTCACTCAAGAATACCTGCAACTTGTCATCACCGCTAACTCGAAAAAATTGTTGGGTTAATGGGTCAATAATATCAATACCACAAACAGTAGATATATCACTAGGATACTTCATGGCATCATAAACATTAAAGTGTACCATTTTTCCATCAAATTCCATGGACAAGACACCCCTATGGACATCTATTTTTGTTCTAGCAGTGGTAAGGAAAGGTCTTCCTAATAATATTTCAGATGATTCCGGTGAGTTATCGTCCTCCATATCAAGAATATAAAAATCAGCAGGGAAAATTAAATCATTCACTTGCACCAAAACATCCTCCAAAACTCCTTTAGGGTAAACTAGTGTTCGATTAGCCAATTGAATTACTATTCTTGTATCGCCTAGGGGACCAGCATTTAAAGTGTCATAGATTGATTTGGGCATGACATTTATTGAGGCTCCTAAATCACACATAGCTCTTTTTATGCAAGTATTCCCTATTTTACAAGAAATAGCAAACATTCCCCTATCTTTACACTTTTGAGGCAGATTTCTTTGTAGGACAGCAGATACATTTGCTCCTACGATTACTTTTTCATCACCTTTTAACTTAGATTTATTAACACACAATTCCTTCAAGAATTTAGCATACCTAGGAATTTGTTTAATAACATCAAGTAAAGGAATGTTTACCTCAACCTTTCGGAAAGTCTCAAGTATGTCTTTATCTTCCTTCTTCTTCTTGGAAGTTGCAAATCTCTCGGGAAAAGGTGGAGGAATCACAATGGGACGAAGCTGATTTTCATCCTTGTGTTGGGATGACGGTTTGTGCTCCTTCCCTTCCAGATTCTCGGCTTCTTTATTGACTTTGATCTCCAACTCTTTCTCGACCCTTTCTTTATCTTTTTCAACCGCTCCCGGAATTTCCTTCCCATTTCTAAGGGTAATTGCACTTGCATTTTCCCTAGGATTTTCAATTGTTTGGGAAGGTAGCTTTCCTCTAGACTCCAAGGCACTCATTGATGTGGCTAGTTGACTCATTTGTTTCTCCAAATTCTGAATACTAGCCTTTGTTTCTTGCTGATGTTGTTGCATATTTGTAGCTAAGGAGTGCACAATATCTTCAAGAGACATTCCGGGTTTTTGGGTGGATGAAGATGGCTGATTTCTTACTGGAAACGGATTGTGAGGTTGCTGTTGAGGACGATTTCCATAGCTAAAATTCGGGTGATCACGCCATCCTGGATTATAGGTCTGAGAGTACGGATCATATCTCCTCTGATTGTGTTGCGGAAAACCTGAAGTGGCATTTACGTGCTCGGGATCCATGGTAAGTGTTGGACAAGAATCAGTTGGGTGCCCTGATATTGCACAAATTCCACAAACCATGCCATGGGCTCCGCCTCCAGTTACTAAAGACCGAACCAAAGTAGTAAGTGAGTTGATTTTATCTTCCAAATTATGAGTGTTCACCTCATGTGCTCTTCTAGTGGTCTCGGCTGGGTTTTCAAATTGCCTGGAATTTTCAGCCACATTCCGAATCAGCTCCCACGCAGCAGTTGGTGTTTTGTTGATTAAACACCCACCACTTGATGCATCTATTATTCTTCTCTCAATCGGCAACATTCCCCTATAAAAATGTTGTACAAGAGCTGACTCTGTCATTCCATGTTGGGGGCAGCTGTCTCTTAGATGCTGAAATCGCTCCATATAGTCATAAAGTGACTCAATTTCTTTTTGCTTAATGCTACTGAGTTGACTCTGAAGCATGGCTGCTTTGGATGCCGGAAAGAATCTTTCCAAGAATAATTTTGCCATATCAACCCAAGTTGTAACCGATCCTGGAGGTAAGTAAAATAGCCAAGTCTTAGCTTTATCCGCTAATGAGAACGGAAAAGCTTTCAATTTGATTAGTTCCTCGCTAATCCCATGGGGTTTCATCCCTGAACATACTGCGTGAAATTCCTTTAAATGCATATAAGGATTCTCACTTTCCATTCCATGAAATTTTGGTAACAGATGTATCAGCCCTGATTTGAGTTCAAAGTTTGTTTCAGTGTCCGGATACGTAATGCACAAGGGCTGCTGATCTATGTTGGGGGTCTGTAGTTCTCGGAGAGTTCGAGCAGCCATTGTCTCGGCTTCTATCTCTGATTCACTCGAAGGGTCTGCTGAAGTTTCAGTCTCAGCGTCACGAATTTCAGCCCTTGAACGCCTTTCTTCGGCCCTTTTCAACCTTGTCTCCTTTCTTAATCTTTTTGCTGTTTTTTCAATTTCAGCGTCGTACTCTAATTCCTTGGAGACTTCAGACCTGGTCATAAAGCAAAAGAAAATTAAGTGAGATTAAATCCCCGGCAACGGCGCCAAAATTTGGTCGGGTGTCGAATCCGCCAAAAATAATTAAAGAATTTACTCGTCTATTCCTAACAATAAATAATTGTAGCCGGATAAGTCGAGGTCGAACCCTAGGGATTTATTACTCAATTTAACAATTGCTTCTCAACCAAAAATAACTTAAAACAGGAAATTAGAAACAGGTGGGGTTTGTTGGTGATTTTCGAAACGAAAAAACTAAGATTAAACAACTAAAACAAGAATTAAAGATTGCTGGAATTTTAGTGGAGTAAAAGGAATGGTATAAAAATGTACTTCGCCCTAGGACATTCATTAACTTGAATATTAGTATTGATCATTGATATTAAAGATAATTCTTTTAATTTCCCCTAGACTAGTTAAAACCTCTAGCTTAGCGCATTGAGATCAACTCTCCCAAAATCAGATTTACTTAGTACGCCTCAAATAAATCTATTCCCGAAAGACAACCCCTCCTTAGCGGCTTAGAGTTTAATCCAATGGGAGCTTTAAGTTCAAGGAAAGCCTAGCCTAAACCAATTAAATTCTTAGCGAAAATAATTTAAGTTCAAGTTTGATTAATCCCTAAAACGTTCTTAAGTTAATAATTGAGATTAGAACGAATCTAATTACTAACAACAATTTATTAAATTGCAATATCAAAATCTGGCCAAGAAATCTAGATTACAATATAATAAAAGAGAAAATAATCTCTTGAAGTAAGATTAAAAACATAGAGGAATTAAATGAACAATAAAGTAAACGATCTCACAATACTAAATCAAGCCTTGAATTCCTTAGGCAAAGTAGAGGAATTAGTTACACATGTTGATCATAAAAACCATCTTTCTTTCTTCAATATTCCGAAATAAAGTAGAGAAAAGAAGGAGAAGAAAAGTTGTGTTGCTAGCTGCCCAAAACTGGCCTAAACTTATGCTATTTATAGATTCTCTAAAAAAAACCTAAAAGAGATCCTTATCAGAAAAGGATTCCTACTAAAAATAAAACTCCTAAATAACTAAATTGTCTCCTACTATCTGTGCAAATTACAAGTTTGACTGTTTCAAAGTCAAAACAGGAAGCTTCTGAATAGGAGGCTGGAAATTAAATCCTGAATAATTCTGCCAGCTTCGCCGAAGGTTTAGCCTTGCCCAAGGCTAATCACCAAAAACTGGACAGCACTTCATTATAGCTCAAAATCAGCTTCCATCAATCCAATTCAGCCCAAAGGTTACCTCCTGCACAAATAAAATCAAACCACAGCAGTATCCACCAAACATATCCACAAAATCACAAATAAAGTCTATATAAATCACCCAAAATCAAGAGAATTTATGATTTCATCACATCCCCACACCCATTACATGCTTGTCCCCAAGTATGGACTGAAATAATTCTAAACAGAATCCTTTTTAAAGATAAAATCACCCAAAAACAAATTTCCAGTCAAGAGCAACAAGAGGAAGAAATAATTTTAAGGAATCTATTCAAAGACACAAAGTTGCTAATCATCCTTTTAACCTGCATCCACAAACACATTGCTTCAATTCCTTTCTAATTCTCAAAGTCAAGTCGCAAGTTTTAATTCATGCATATTTATAGTTCTCTATATATTCCATCCCGTAAACAAGGGCCTCCATTAAAGTCAATCTATGAACCTATCAAACAAATGTATTTCTTGGTTAAAAAGAAAGGGGATAAGACTGCCAATTTATCATGACAGAGATTAGATTAGATATGTTTTTCTCTTTCCTTTTTTTTTTTTTTTTTTTTTCTTTTTTTTTTTTTTTTAAATCAAAGCTTACTTCGGGTTGTAGATGTCCTTTTGACGCGAGGGTACCCGGTTCTGACCCGCATACACCCGGTTACTCGGACAACACGGACCCTTGCGGCTACTAGCTCGGTTCTTGGCACTTTGGCCAGCGGAACCTTTATTCAAAATTGACATAGGAGCCAAGAAAGAGCAGAAAAATAGATAATTTTCCTTCCTTTTAACCAAGAAAACAAATGTGATTCAGTTCTTAAGAAAAACTTAACAGAACCTTTATTACACAAGATGGCATAATTTAGTTCCACACAAGATTTACTGTTTCGCAAATTTGATTCAGACTTGACAGAGAGAATTTAGTAAAGTTTCAACTTTGTGTGAGAGAGCAAGCAAAATTTTGATTTTTCTACAAAGTGCTTTTTCAAGAATCCCTTAATTTGATAATTTCCTAACTCAAGCAAACTCTATATTTTGGAAAAAAAAAAAAAAAAAAAAAAATTTCTGGACAATTATCTTTCTCTAGGGTTCTAATTTAAAATTTCAGCACAGATGATAAGACTCAAGACAATTCAATTCAGCGGGGAATATTCAATAACAAAAAAAAAAAAAATTTTGCCAAAGGGTATCCAAAAAGGCCACAAACTATTACCTACATAAAATCATCCCCACACCCACACACAGCTTGTCCCAAAGCTATAGCAAACACAAGGAGGGAGAATAAAGGGAACTTACGTGGGGTGGAGGAATAGGGAAGGACGAGTCAGGCACGTTTCGAAGGGGGAGTGAACCCCACGTGGTCGAAGTAGGCGTAAAGATCAGTCTGGATGGTGTGGAGTAGAGATAAAATCTGTGATGAATCTGTGTCAGCATCACTGGATTTCCGAGCTGCTTGGGATTTTGTAAGGTGGCGCACAACAGCCAAAGAACCAGGCTCGGCAAACTGCACAACACCTCCAACTTGCCGCACCAATTTCATCTCGGTGAGTGAAGTCAAGTCCAAGGGGGGTAAAACACAAGAAACATGTAAGTGTGAGTTCTCAACATCAAAATTAAGCATGCGGATGGCAAGACAAGTAATCCAAGACCCGAGGTACATCTTTTTTGAATTCCGAATTAGAGAGACGAACTTGGTGGCGATCCAATACCCTAGATTCACACGCTTACCCTCCCTCATACACCATAAAAAAAATAGTTCAGATTTTGTAATGACTGTAGGATCATCATTGCGTCCCGAAAACAAATATGCAAGTATCCTATGAATGTATCTAAGAGCTGGGTCAACAAGTAGCTTAGCCTTTGATTTGCCAGGTTTAAAATCATAGATGTCAGTGTGACACAAGGTTTGAAAAACAATTTGTGCATCAAAATCATCAGGATAGTCACAAAGAAGGCCTTTATAATCGTCAGTAAGCACATAATCAGCACTAACAAAACCCAAGCCAACATTGAATTCAGAAATGGATAATTCATGTATTTGACCCATTAGTTGAAAAGTCATACATTTAACGTCAAGCGTAAAGGGATTAGGCATAGAAAAATTAAAGGAACTATAAAACTCAAGCACAAATGCATCATAGACAGAAAAATCGAAATTTACCAGGAATTCTCTCCAACCAATATTATCCAGCAACTGATAAACCTGGGTTTTCAATTTTAAAGCAACCAAAGCATGCTCACAAATTCTCCTAGCAGGTATAATTGGATATGAGATAATAGAAGCAAACCGTTCTGAGAATTCCATTTTCTGAAAAACAAGAGCAGGGGGCGGGTAGAAGGAGCTGAGCCCGTGCTTCAATTTCTGCCGTTTGGTTCTCTGAGGTGCGCTATCACTGGAAGGGGAAGACCTGTTGGAGTCAGAAAGGTCCGTAGGAACCACTGGGTCTTCAACCTGTGATGTGGAGGCTGGGGTTTGTTTCTTGGAACGAGTGCTGCGTCTGGTGGGTACTGCAGGAGGAATGGAGGTGGCTGTGGACGGCTGGGCGGCAGCCGTTGGTCTGGGTTTAGCCATGAGGAAACAAGGGCAGGAGCACGGTTTGGCAAGGAGACGCGAGGTGAAGCTGAGGACGGTGTAGGCTGCCGGCGACGCGAAGTGAAGGACGGCAGCGACGGGATAGGCGGAGGGAGGTGCGTCGGCGACCTGAGGGGCGGTGGTGATGGACGGCGGCGACGGGATAGGCGGAGGCGGTGGAAGGGGCTAGGGCGATTTGGAGAGGGATGGGTGATGAAGGACGGCTGATGTGATAGAAAGGGAGTGGGGTTAGGTGAAAAGTGAAAGGGACATGTAATTAAAAGGGTTGACTTATAAAGGCCCATTACCATACAAATCCCTGGGCCCTTTGTCTCTATTTTTTTTTCTTAGTTTCACCAGAATTTTAAAACGTGGCCCCATGCTTTTATTTCTTTTTTTTTTTTTTTTCATCATCTCCATTGATGGGCTTAATTGAAGCTTCAGTCACCTGCAAAATATTTCAGAACAGAATCCAAAGGAAGAAGACACAGTTAAGTTAGTTAGGGAAATAAAAACGAAGTAAAAATGAAGACAAAGAGAAACTACTTAGCCCTGGGCAAGGCTAATGCGGGTTGCCTCCCGGAAGCGCCTCTAGTTAGAGTCTATGGCCAGACATGAGGTCTGAGGTTGCTATGGTGTCTTGGGTGGTTCCTCTAGCTGCACCTCGTGCTCAACTTTAGTCTCGAATCCCTCATAAAACGTTTTGAGTCTATGACCATTAACTTTAAAAATTTTTCCAGTTTCTAAACTTTGAATCTCCACTGCGCCATGATCAAAAATTTTCATCACCAAGAACGGACCAATCCATCTGGAACGCAATTTACCCGGGAATAACTTCAATCGAGAATGGAAGAGCAAAACTTTCTGGCCTATCTTGAAATGCTTCCGGTTTAACATTTTGTCATGAAATTTCTTTGTTCGATCCTTGTAAACCATAGAACTCTCATAAGCTTCATTCCTTAGTTCTTCTAACTCAAGCAGGTCCAATTTTCTTTCTTCACCAGCTTCATCATAAGAAGAGTTGCATTTCTTAATTGCCCAGAATGCTTTGTGTTCTATCTCCACTGGAAGGTGACATGACTTTCCAAAAACCAATCGGTAAGGGGACATACCGATAGGCGTTTTGTAGGCCGTCCTATAAGCCCAAAGTGCATCCTCCAGCTTAATACTCCAATCCTTCCGGGTCAAATTTACTGTCTTGCTCAGAATTGTTTTCAGCTCGCGATTAGATACTTCGGCCTGTCCATTTGTCTGCGGATGGTACGCAGTTGACACTCGGTGTACTACCCCATATTTCTTGAGTAATGAAGTTAGGACCTTGTTGCAAAAATGTGTACCTCTATCACTGATCAGAATGCGAGGCACCCCATAACGGCTGAAAATATTAGCTTTGATGAACTGGACTACTGTTTGAGCATCGTCTCTCCTGGTGGCCTTCGCTTCTACCCACTTTGAGACGTAATCTACTGCCAAAATTATGTACAAATGGCCATTCGAACTGGGGAATGGTCCCATGAAATCTATCCCCCAAATATCAAATATTTCACAGGATAGAATGAAGGTAAGTGGCATTTGGTCTCTATGACTCAGATTCCCCATTCTTTGACAATTCGAACACGCTTTACAAAAGAGATAGGCATCGCGAAATATCGTAGGCCAGAATAATCCACACTCGAGTACTTTTCTCGCTGTTCGCTTAGGCCCAAAGTGACCTCCACAAGCTTCTGTATGACAGAATCTCAATACTGATTGTATTTCATCATCCGGAATACACCTTCTGATTACTTGGTCTGAGCAATACCTCCATAAGTATGGTTCATCCCAAGCATAGTATTTTGCATCCCTCTTGAGCTTGTCCCTCTCTGAACGTGATAATTCATCAGGGATACCACCTGTAACCAGAAAATTAACCAAGTCAGCATACCAAGGAATAAGAGTAGTGACTTGAAATAACCTTTCATCTGGAAATTCATCATTTAATGGCTCATCTTCTGTCCCCCGGACTAGCCGACTGAGATGATCAGCTACATGGTTCTCAGAGCCTTTCTTATCACGAATCTCTAAGTCGAACTCCTGGAGGAGCAATATCCATCGGATTAAGCGGGGCTTAGCTTCCTTCTTCGCCAGCAAATATCTCAAGGCAGCATGGTCCGAATAGACCGTTACTTTAGCTCCCAACAAATAGGATCGAAATTTTTCCAATGCAAACACTACTGCCAAAAGTTCCTTCTCGGTGGTGGAATAATTGATTTGAGCACTATCAAGGGTTCTTGAGGCGTAATAAATGACATATGGTTTCTTGTCAATTCTTTGTCCAAGAACAGCCCCAATTGCGTAGTTGCTGGCATCACACATGATCTCGAAGGGGTAATCCCAATTGGGAGAGGTGATTACGGGGGCTGTTGTTAATTTTTCCTTGAGCGTCTCAAAAGCCTCTTGACACTCATGGGTAAACTCGAAAGTAGCATCTTTCTGTAGTAATTTACACAGGGGTTGTGTAATTTTAGAAAAATCTTGTATGAATCGCCTGTAAAACCCTGCATGACCAAGAAAAGAACGGACTTCCCGAATATTCCGGGGGTAAGGTAAAGATTGAATAACATCTATTTTGGCCTTGTCTACCTCTATGCCCCTAGATGACACAATGTGCCCCAAAATTAATCCTCTGTCAACCATGAAATGACACTTTTCATAATTTAAGACTAAATTGGACTCTAGACATTTCTGCAAAATCAGCTTAAGGTTAGATAAACATTCGGGAAAAGAGTTGCCATACACCGTAAAGTCGTCCATGAACACCTCAATTATTTTCTCCACATAGTCACTAAAAATACTTACCATACACCGCTGGAAGGTGGCTGGAGCATTGCAAAGCCCAAACGGCATCCTTCTGAAAGCAAATGTACCAAATGGACATGTGAAGGTTGTTTTGTCCTGATCTCCTGGAGCGATGGGAATCTGATAGAAGCCTGAATACCCATCAAGGCAGCAATAGAAGCATTTTCCGGCCAATCGTTCCAGCATCTGATCTAGGAAAGGCAGTGGAAAATGATCCTTCCGAGTAGCTGAGTTCAATTTTCGATAGTCAATGCATACCCTCCAGCCATTCTGAACCCTTGTAGGAACCAGCTCGCCTTTCTCATTTTGGATCACAGTTACTCCCGTCTTTTTGGGAACCACTTGCACCGGACTCACCCATCTACTATCCGATATTGGAAAGATGACATCAGCATCCAACATCTTCTGGATTTCTTTCTTTACTACTTCCATGATGGTGGGGTTTAAACGTCTTTGAGCTTGTCTTTTCGGTTCCACTCCATCCTCTAAGTGAATTTTGTGCATGCAAGTGGCTGGACTCAGTCCCTTGATATCAGCTATAGTCCATCCGATTGCTGATTTGTACTCCTTCAAAACCATTACCAATTGTTGCTCCTCTTCCCGAGTTAATTTATTCGAAATTATCACTGGAAGAGTTCCATTTTCTCCAAGGAAGGCGTACTTTAGGTGCTGAGGTAGTTCCTTTAATTCCAATTTTGGTGCCTGCAAAATAGACGGAAGCAGCTTTGTATTAGAACCCAGAATTTGTATTTGAGCATCATTACTCACCTGAGTTATTGAAGTGGCTATTTCCCTTGAGATTTCGATTAAATCCTCTTGCTGGAATTCTTCCAATGCTTCCTCATTGACGTCTTCACTCAAGAATACCTGCAACTTGTCATCACCGCTAACTCGAAAAAATTGTTGGGTTAATGGGTCAATAATATCAATACCACAAACAGTAGATATATCACTAGGATACTTCATGGCATCATAAACATTAAAGTGTACCATTTTTCCATCAAATTCCATGGACAAGACACCCCTATGGACATCTATTTTTGTTCTAGCAGTGGTAAGGAAAGGTCTTCCTAATAATATTTCAGATGATTCCGGTGAGTTATCGTCCTCCATATCAAGAATATAAAAATCAGCAGGGAAAATTAAATCATTCACTTGCACCAAAACATCCTCCAAAACTCCTTTAGGGTAAACTAGTGTTCGATTAGCCAATTGAATTACTATTCTTGTATCGCCTAGGGGACCAGCATTTAAAGTGTCATAGATTGATTTGGGCATGACATTTATTGAGGCTCCTAAATCACACATAGCTCTTTTTATGCAAGTATTCCCTATTTTACAAGAAATAGCAAACATTCCCCTATCTTTACACTTTTGAGGCAGATTTCTTTGTAGGACAGCAGATACATTTGCTCCTACGATTACTTTTTCATCACCTTTTAACTTAGATTTATTAACACACAATTCCTTCAAGAATTTAGCATACCTAGGAATTTGTTTAATAACATCAAGTAAAGGAATGTTTACCTCAACCTTTCGGAAAGTCTCAAGTATGTCTTTATCTTCCTTCTTCTTCTTGGAAGTTGCAAATCTCTCGGGAAAAGGTGGAGGAATCACAATGGGACGAAGCTGATTTTCATCCTTGTGTTGGGATGACGG
Organism: Euphorbia tirucalli; assembly: GCA_039660915.1. Classification (NCBI taxonomy): domain Eukaryota; kingdom Viridiplantae; phylum Streptophyta; class Magnoliopsida; order Malpighiales; family Euphorbiaceae; genus Euphorbia; species Euphorbia tirucalli. The sequence goes on along the minus strand of CM077636.1, from coordinate 65,290,464 downwards.
TTTGTGCTCCTTCCCTTCCAGATTCTCGGCTTCTTTATTGACTTTGATCTCCAACTCTTTCTCGACCCTTTCTTTATCTTTTTCAACCGCTCCCGGAATTTCCTTCCCATTTCTAAGGGTAATTGCACTTGCATTTTCCCTAGGATTTTCAATTGTTTGGGAAGGTAGCTTTCCTCTAGACTCCAAGGCACTCATTGATGTGGCTAGTTGACTCATTTGTTTCTCCAAATTCTGAATACTAGCCTTTGTTTCTTGCTGATGTTGTTGCATATTTGTAGCTAAGGAGTGCACAATATCTTCAAGAGACATTCCGGGTTTTTGGGTGGATGAAGATGGCTGATTTCTTACTGGAAACGGATTGTGAGGTTGCTGTTGAGGACGATTTCCATAGCTAAAATTCGGGTGATCACGCCATCCTGGATTATAGGTCTGAGAGTACGGATCATATCTCCTCTGATTGTGTTGCGGAAAACCTGAAGTGGCATTTACGTGCTCGGGATCCATGGTAAGTGTTGGACAAGAATCAGTTGGGTGCCCTGATATTGCACAAATTCCACAAACCATGCCATGGGCTCCGCCTCCAGTTACTAAAGACCGAACCAAAGTAGTAAGTGAGTTGATTTTATCTTCCAAATTATGAGTGTTCACCTCATGTGCTCTTCTAGTGGTCTCGGCTGGGTTTTCAAATTGCCTGGAATTTTCAGCCACATTCCGAATCAGCTCCCACGCAGCAGTTGGTGTTTTGTTGATTAAACACCCACCACTTGATGCATCTATTATTCTTCTCTCAATCGGCAACATTCCCCTATAAAAATGTTGTACAAGAGCTGACTCTGTCATTCCATGTTGGGGGCAGCTGTCTCTTAGATGCTGAAATCGCTCCATATAGTCATAAAGTGACTCAATTTCTTTTTGCTTAATGCTACTGAGTTGACTCTGAAGCATGGCTGCTTTGGATGCCGGAAAGAATCTTTCCAAGAATAATTTTGCCATATCAACCCAAGTTGTAACCGATCCTGGAGGTAAGTAAAATAGCCAAGTCTTAGCTTTATCCGCTAATGAGAACGGAAAAGCTTTCAATTTGATTAGTTCCTCGCTAATCCCATGGGGTTTCATCCCTGAACATACTGCGTGAAATTCCTTTAAATGCATATAAGGATTCTCACTTTCCATTCCATGAAATTTTGGTAACAGATGTATCAGCCCTGATTTGAGTTCAAAGTTTGTTTCAGTGTCCGGATACGTAATGCACAAGGGCTGCTGATCTATGTTGGGGGTCTGTAGTTCTCGGAGAGTTCGAGCAGCCATTGTCTCGGCTTCTATCTCTGATTCACTCGAAGGGTCTGCTGAAGTTTCAGTCTCAGCGTCACGAATTTCAGCCCTTGAACGCCTTTCTTCGGCCCTTTTCAACCTTGTCTCCTTTCTTAATCTTTTTGCTGTTTTTTCAATTTCAGCGTCGTACTCTAATTCCTTGGAGACTTCAGACCTGGTCATAAAGCAAAAGAAAATTAAGTGAGATTAAATCCCCGGCAACGGCGCCAAAATTTGGTCGGGTGTCGAATCCGCCAAAAATAATTAAAGAATTTACTCGTCTATTCCTAACAATAAATAATTGTAGCCGGATAAGTCGAGGTCGAACCCTAGGGATTTATTACTCAATTTAACAATTGCTTCTCAACCAAAAATAACTTAAAACAGGAAATTAGAAACAGGTGGGGTTTGTTGGTGATTTTCGAAACGAAAAAACTAAGATTAAACAACTAAAACAAGAATTAAAGATTGCTGGAATTTTAGTGGAGTAAAAGGAATGGTATAAAAATGTACTTCGCCCTAGGACATTCATTAACTTGAATATTAGTATTGATCATTGATATTAAAGATAATTCTTTTAATTTCCCCTAGACTAGTTAAAACCTCTAGCTTAGCGCATTGAGATCAACTCTCCCAAAATCAGATTTACTTAGTACGCCTCAAATAAATCTATTCCCGAAAGACAACCCCTCCTTAGCGGCTTAGAGTTTAATCCAATGGGAGCTTTAAGTTCAAGGAAAGCCTAGCCTAAACCAATTAAATTCTTAGCGAAAATAATTTAAGTTCAAGTTTGATTAATCCCTAAAACGTTCTTAAGTTAATAATTGAGATTAGAACGAATCTAATTACTAACAACAATTTATTAAATTGCAATATCAAAATCTGGCCAAGAAATCTAGATTACAATATAATAAAAGAGAAAATAATCTCTTGAAGTAAGATTAAAAACATAGAGGAATTAAATGAACAATAAAGTAAACGATCTCACAATACTAAATCAAGCCTTGAATTCCTTAGGCAAAGTAGAGGAATTAGTTACACATGTTGATCATAAAAACCATCTTTCTTTCTTCAATATTCCGAAATAAAGTAGAGAAAAGAAGGAGAAGAAAAGTTGTGTTGCTAGCTGCCCAAAACTGGCCTAAACTTATGCTATTTATAGATTCTCTAAAAAAAACCTAAAAGAGATCCTTATCAGAAAAGGATTCCTACTAAAAATAAAACTCCTAAATAACTAAATTGTCTCCTACTATCTGTGCAAATTACAAGTTTGACTGTTTCAAAGTCAAAACAGGAAGCTTCTGAATAGGAGGCTGGAAATTAAATCCTGAATAATTCTGCCAGCTTCGCCGAAGGTTTAGCCTTGCCCAAGGCTAATCACCAAAAACTGGACAGCACTTCATTATAGCTCAAAATCAGCTTCCATCAATCCAATTCAGCCCAAAGGTTACCTCCTGCACAAATAAAATCAAACCACAGCAGTATCCACCAAACATATCCACAAAATCACAAATAAAGTCTATATAAATCACCCAAAATCAAGAGAATTTATGATTTCATCACAACAGGTTTTGCAGTGTCAAATTTCCGAAGAGTGATTCGAGTTTTTTTGTTTCTCCTCTTCCTGATTCATAACCATCAACAATCTCAACCTTATTTCCATCTCTGGTACGATATGATCAACATAATCTGGATAGTCATCCTCATCCAGAATCAATCGTGGATGATCGTAAGAGCGATGGAGATGTAATTTGACAAAGAGAGGATTAAGAATTCAAGAATACCATGATTTCGATACGCATTTGAAACGTAGCAGAGATTTCACTGGCATCATCGAAAGTATATCCTCCACACTGTCTCTGGCTAAAATTGCCATGGCTGCCGTACTGTGGTTCGGCCTAGGGTTTTGTTTGTTCATATATAAATTATATATATATATATAAAGAAGGAGAATAAATTCTAATTAAATCCTTTGCTTGTTAGTTACGATCAAATATTCCTATTACCATAACAATTGTACCCCCAATGAAAAACCATACGTGTTTCACACCACATTATCCGTGCGTTAACCTAATTAAATCATGATATGTAATATATTGTAGAATTTCGAATTTATAAATCAGAGTCTATGATTTATATTTTAGAGGTGGAAGCCAACAAAATTTATTTTAGTCCACCCGGCCTTTGATGTCTAATAATTAAAGAATACAATTATAATGCAGAACCTTGACAGAAAAGAACTTACTCTTAATCTTTTCGCAGCCCCGAAAGCAGCTTTCAGCCAAAACATGGGGAACCTTACTTTGGCTGAAAGCTGCTTTTAGGGTTGCGGAAAGCAACCTCAAATACATAATTGATAAAAGTTAGATTGTATTCAGGAAAATACTTAAAAAACACTTAAAACTCCTTTTAAAGAAAGCAATGAAACCTAACTTTCCCTGACAGCATTTTCAATAAGAGTAATCCCAAACTGACTCTTAATCTTAATCTAATATATGGTTGAAATAAGGGCCCAATATTGACAGAAAAGCTTCTTACTAACGAAATTTAATTACGGGTGTCAATATGTCCTGTTGATTTATTATGGTGACACTTATAAAGTCAACACTCACAAAATCTATTTATTAGACAAATTAAATGTGTCGATCCGTTTTTAATACCACAAAACCTCAACTTTGATTGACCGGATTTGTGTGATGTAAAAATTGTGTTGACGTGTTATGACCCATTTTGACATGCCTAATATATGTATTACATTTATGTTTAATCTCTGAATGAGTTAAATAAATCATATATAAATTGGCGAGTCAACCTCTGATATGACACGTTTATTGAATGGGTTAAACGTGTCAATCGTTTTCCACTCTAACTCATATAACTTCAATATTGATTCACCAAAATTACATATTATACGAATCATATTAGCGAGTGAACCATTCTGAGAATTATACTTATAACTCTTCATATTATCTATCAATTTTAATAATACTTGGCCACATTTATACTTCATACTTACCAATTCATTTAAATATTATCAACCTATCAGTGAGATGTATCTATTTTTCCATAATCTTCTATTTCATGATCTCTAGAATTAATAGTACAGAAACAAAATGTTTTCACAACAGTCTATATATTTCACAAGCTATAAGAGACAGCAATGTTGAAACCTTTTAAATATTACCATGCAAGAAAAGAAATGAAATATAATTAAATTTACATAATAGCAACAAGTTTAAGTAGCAATACATGGCTTCACAGCTAACAACCAATTATTAAAAGAGATCGAGACTGATGAGCCAAATACAAACTAATTTCAATAAATCATTCATTCAATCTAGTTAATTAGAAATATTCTAACAGCAAATCAAATTATTAATGAAAGAGGAAAACATAATTAGTTAAATCCATTTGCTCAATCATGCTTTGAATTACATTAATTTCAATCTGCAGCTACCAGTTGTATATGTAATTCCCTCTAAAACTCCATGGGAAATTATTAGGTGATAGCATGGAGCTATAAAACTGGCCGTGTGGATCACGCGGCTTGTTGCCGCGTCCTCTCATACGCCAACTCCCTAATGGTCACATGGCTTTCAGTGACCCGGGATAAAACCGACTCCTTAATAGATCGGATCCTGAGAAGCGCCGACTCAAATAACTTGTACCACTTCAAGTCTCCTAACCCAAGGGACAGGTGAACGGATCCCCATTAGACACGTGTAAGGACATGATGTTGTACCAGTAAAGGTTCTGCGGGGACAAACGCAGGGTGGAGGCCGCAGAGGTCAGGTACAAGAGAGTGCCGCGGAGACAAGAACAGAGTGAGTCCGCCGCGCAGCTGTGCCAGAAAAGGGGACCACTTCCAGCCAATGAGAGTGAACCGTACAAAACTGTCTGACAGGGTCACGCGGATGAACCCACTATAAAAAGGGAAGATAAGGGACTCCCCAGGTATCTTTTTAAACAATACAATTTTTCTTCGTTCTTCTATTCCTTTTTCTCCAAAATCCTCTGACTTTGGCATCGGAGTGGACCCGGAGGTCACCCGGTCCTCAACCCCTTTATTTCAGGTACACGGCTCTCCGGTGAGACCAGACGGCATTACCAGTCGTGAAGACCGCGTGGAAGTCACTTTCTTTTTGGGACTATCATTAGGATTTGGTGAAACTAAAGTTTCATGAAATTAAAAAAAAAAAAAAAAAAAACAAAGGGTGTGTTTCCACTGGGATTTGTTTGGAGTTATTACTGAAATTATTTGTTTTACTTGTTGTCTCCATTAGGGAAATGACAGGGTAAGTTGAATTTGTTTTGTTTGGAGTGATTCTCCACTCCAAACAAACACACCATTAATGTCTAGGGCTTATGTTTATAACTAGATAAAGTTTTGGGCCTATGAAGAAGATCAAAAAGCAAGCCCATTTGGTCCGTTGTTTATGCTGACTGGACTGGACATCCATATTGCAAGGGTAACCAATGAGCGCCCGACACGTGGCTGACATATCAGCTTCATTCTATCATTTCTAATATGGATGCAACTTTTTTCTCACAAACTTAACAGGTCTTTCTAGAAAAAAACTGTAGTTGTTTAAAAAATAATATAACATCTATACATGGATTTTACTTTGTGTTAATTTTACACATTTTACTATTTAGAAACTCATTTATTATTATTATTATTATTATTATTATTATTATTATTATTTTTTCAATTCAGTTTAATTCAGTTTAGCATTGATAAAATTGATTTCAATTGATAATTGAGAAATAAAGAATTTAGGATTGATGAAATGATTCTCGGATTAAACTTAGGGTTTAATTAAAGAAAAAAAAAGATTTATAAATTGAATGTAAATAGCATCAAAAGTAATTGAGTAAACATAGTCGAGTATGTAATCCAAAACCAAAACTGCAACTGTTTTATTAATTTTAAGATGTCAAAACTCCATTCTGATTTCTGAATGTATTACATGCAGAATTTTGGAGGAGATGCAAATAAGTTGGGGTTTTTTTTTTTTTTTTTTTTTTTTTTTTTTCTATTATTAAACTTGACCAGCACCATTCAAATATAAAAACTCCTATACAGAGAACATATTTATACATCCAACAAATAAAACTATGACAATCATATTCACCTCTAACACACAGCTGATAGTTGTAAGCTATAAATGACTTCCTCCTATGAACGAATCAGGTATCCAAAAGCCAGGCTGATAAAAGCTACCATACAAACATATAATAGAGGAAAACCCACCTGAATCCTTTTCATACTTTTCCTCCTTAAAATCTCCTACAAAAGGAAAACTCCCAAAATCAGCAATCAATTTTGAAACTCAAAAAATGCGAAAATAGAAACTGATGGTGTTCTAATCAGTTTAACAAACATTTTCTCCAACCAAGTGTGAATACTGTATCATGTCTACCACAGAGGTGTCACGTAAAAGTTAAAAGTTAATGATGATATATATAACCCTGTTCCCTGGCATTAATAAATTACTCACCAATTCTTGCTTGAGGATATCATTCTCTTTAATGGCTGTGCTCCTCTCATCAGTCAACCTTGCAATTGTATGATCAGCCTGCAAAACAAAAAAACTAATGATGATATTGATAATGTGACTAGGGGTAACCGGGTAAGTCTTCATAAAGCTGATCTTCTCTCTAAAGTGCATTATGACTCAAGGGGTACTTTTTTTCTCTCTCTTTTTAAATAAAATGGTCCTTAAAGAGGTATTGGTACAAGAAATTCAATCCACTTTCCGGATAACTACGACAAATAATTGAAGCTACGATAGTTAAAAAAAAAAAGAGTGTCTGCTAGTGTTGATCCATTATCTATTGTAGCTTCATTGGAACTCTATGAGATGCATTTCCATCAGAAGATAAAAATGAAACATTTTTTCAAGCTTGTCATCCAAATAATTTGAAGCTACATAGAAACCTGTTTTAGTTTTGAATCCATGCTATGCAGCATCAGTTTCAACTCCTCAAGTTCGTTAACTAGCTTCGGTTCCTCTACATCCTTAGCGAATTCCAATTCCCCTGCATCATTGCATGGCCATGACTCAGCATTTTTAACTGGCTTTAACTCTTCAAAGTTGTTGGCAGGTTGGAAGTCTGAAACATCAGCTAACTCCTACAAGAGGTATAACAACACTGTCAGATATCTAACTGTTTGCTAAAAGATTTGTAGGAACTTTTTCGTTGCACTGAAATCCATGAAGAAAAGAAATATTGCCACGAGTAGCGTGGTCGATCTACTTTAAATTTCTTTATTCGATTGAACCTAAAACACAAAGTGGCAAACAACGACAATGTAATAGAGCTGCAGGTCAACATGCAACATAGGAGAAAATTGAGAAAGGAGGCAAAACAAACTGTTGCTTTGCCAATTCTTACCCTTTGAGGGGGAGGTATGTTTTCAATGCCACTATGTACTATATCTTTGTGCGACAAAGTGTCATAACATTGTTCTTTCTTTAACTCTCCGTTACTTGGAAGCAGAACCGGTGAATGTGGTGGGCTTGCTAGAACTACCCTCAACTTCTTCTCTTCAATATAGTTCTGACTTTCCTTAGAAAACTATCAAACAAGACAACGAGCAATTATTACAGGCAAAATATGAAACAAAAACTACAGTAAGTCTTACCATGAAAATTACGAGCATTAAAGGAGATATGAAATTCTCACCACACCAGATGTAATATCCTCCTCAGTCGTTCCAAAGGGCACAACTGTGCTTTGAATAAGGAACTTGTCTTTGCACTGCAAATCAGGCGGAGCCACCTTCTGAGCTTGCATGGTAACTGCAAAGATGAAATGTGAACAACCACCGATTTGTAGTTATATTTCCGAATAATGTAAGAAACAAGTAACTTAACTGGTTTGATAAATTAAAAAAGTAAGACCAAATCTCGAGTAATCAAAATGGCATGATCGGTAGAAAACATTATATTCTTTTCCTAATCTCTGTAACTACGAAATCCAAATTGAAAAAGTAAAAAGAGGAAAAAAAATGTACTCAGAAATTCACAAAACAGTAATAGCAGTGCTCTATTCATAGTCGAACAAACAGATTTCTCACTCAAATAATTGTGTGGAACAAAATAATCTAGAGATTGCATTTTGTATTTGGCTTCCAACGTACCTTACTGGAGAATAATGTTACTAACAAACACATATTTAACAACTTCAGCTGATGATAAGTAGACAAGATAGAAAATGGAAGCAAACCTGTAAATCCACTCGTTAATTTTGGCTTAATTATGCCTATGTTGGGTCGTACACAATATTTTGTTGGAGAAGTAGTCTTCACCTGACAAAATATGTAGGTGAAATATTTAATTATCTGTGTATCTCTTTCAACATATCGAGCTCTATAACTTCAGTAAAATTTCAATTGGTATCAAACATCAGTACAGCTGTAACAACTTATAAATTGGAACAGAAAATTTTTTTTGTAGCAACTGCACCTTGAAAGCAACATACTGATCAGACTTGTTACTCAATTGAATCGAACACGAGCTTTGCTTCTTCAATTCAACTAGAAAGAGAAAAGAAAAGAATACGTCCAATATGTTAATTCATGGAGCAAGCTTAATTGTTCCAATTCTACAAGCTAATCAGATAGGCTAATAATAATAATAATAATAATAATAATAATAATAATAATAATTTAACCCAATAAATTTCACCAGTCGAACACTAGACAGTAAATTACTGAATTCCCCTTAGTGCTTCCAATCTCTTTCTCTTTTTTTTTTTTTTTAGTATTTTCTTCCATTTTTTTAATATATACACTTGTTATAAATTTCTTAGCTGAAGAGTGAAAAACAATAAAAATGTCTAAAAGAAGAATTATCACTTTTTAACCAAAATTCAAGTTTGTCTCTTAATTCATAACACACACTAATTGCCATGAATAAGGAACCAGATACAAATATCAAAGTAAAACAAGCAGTAATTAAAATAATATGCAGTCTCAATATACTCACAGGTGAAGCTAAGTTCGCGAGGCTGAATTTCCAAGAGCTCCGTAGTCATGATTCTGAACTTTCCTAAAGAAACATCAGTAAACAAACCAAATCGGCATAAATAAAAGAAATGGCTAAATTCGAAATTGAATTTAAACATTATATAATAACCATAACAGAGAAATTTTCTAAAAAGAGTGAGTCTACGATCATGCTTATGATGATATCTCATAAGCCAAACAGAGCACAGTAATGCCAAAAACTGAGATCAATCAAAGCCGAATTTCACATTACAATATTATTACCATGAAAACCGAAACAATTAGAGAGACAAAAAAGACCAGTAGACTACCAAACTCACCAGCGATTGGAAGAAAATGCAGATCCAAATAAAAAAAAAAAGCTCAGAAAACGTGGAGACGGAGAGAAAGAGATGAAGAAATGGTTGGAGTTGGTGAGATTTGGTGATCAAAGCCGCTAACAAATTTGAAATGGGGAAATAAGAAGTGCAAGCGAAGATAAAAGACTGTTAATGGAAATAGGAGGGAGAATTTAGAGAGAGAGAGAGAGAGAGGGAGCGTTAGTTGCGTGGGTCTCTGACATGGACGCAGTAGAGAGAGAAAGGGACAGAGATATTTTACCGGCCGCTGCTGCTCTCCGTTACGGCTCATTTATCGGCTTAGGCGCTCTTTTCTTCTATCCTATTAAAAAAAAAATTAAACTAAAAAATGTACAATTACAGTTAAATAATTTTAAAATTATAAAAGTAAATTATCGAAATAGCAACCTTCTGATCTTTTAATATTATATTATCTAATTTTAATAATACTCGAACCCGTAATTCTTATTTAAATAAATATTTTTACCATTAGAATATAAATATATAGCCGTATATGTAAAGTTATAATATTATAATACTGATAAAGTCAAACTTTACTAATGACGAAGTATTTCCACCTAAACTGATATTAATTCATAAAATCTTATTTTATCTCACATTAATATTTTTTTTAGAACTCCTAAAAAAAATAATATTAACTTATAAAGACAAACTAATTGACAGAGTTGGCTGGCTAACAAGAAAGATTGGGTGATTTGGTGGGCTAGCCACGTGCACATGCATGGCTTCTAAATTATTTTATCCATCAATAATTAATAATTTAATTGAAAACAGCTAATTACACTTTACCGACAATCGCAATAGGACCCAAAAGATTATGAAAATAAAAATAATAAAAAGGGTAAAAATAATAGTCACCAAAAGGAAGAAATGCAAAAGAAGAAGAAGAAAGATCTATAATTTATTCTCAAAAGTTTTCCACCTGTCGAGTAAAAGTGACCCTTCTTTTCTCTTAAGATAAAAAAATATTCTAAAATCTTTTTTTTCTTCTATTTTACTTTAATGACTGGTTTGAGAAAGAATGATAAAAACTCGAACTTCAAAGCCAAGAGCTGGTTCAGGTGCAGATACAGGCCCAAGTTGGCCCAAACCCATATCAAAATATATGAAATGGATATAAGTTTCGGGCCCAATTTGCCACAAAGCCCAAACAAAGGGAAGCAAAATCCTATAACAAGTTGTCATGACAAAAACCGCGTGCCAAACACACGAAAAGTAAAACTAAGAACCAAACAGTCAAAAATGTCGATAGAAACAAAGCCAACAAATCTCAACAAACAAACAACGACGGAGAATGCAATCGCCAACTATAAAACAACAAACAAACGTAGCAACCTTGAACACTCGGAACACTTACCTCTCTTTCTTTGTCTCTCATACACACACTCCTCGTGTCCTGCTCCTTCTCCTCCTCCTCCCCCTAATTTCCCCTCTTCTCTATAATTCCTCTCATTCTTTCTCTTCCCCTTTCTTGCTTCTCTCTAATTTCTTCTTCTCGTTGTTGTTGAACCCACCAAAAATGGCCTCTTTTACTGGAGCTTCAATCTCCATGACCCCTCTTTCAAGGTCTCTTAAGCTTGCCACCGCCACCCAGGTAACTCACATTGTTTATCTTTCTTTCATTTGTTTCTCGTTTCTGTCTAATTGAGCCTGTTTTTTATTGTTTGTTGTTCTATTGTTCTTTGATCGATCGATTGATTGATTGAAATTGCTGGCTTTTACAATGTGATTGAAATTGCTGGCTTTTACAATGTGATTTGGGTCTTGAACCTGTAACGTTTTTTTTTTTTTTTTTTTCGACTGTAGTAAGGTTGTGTTTTTAGTAGCGTTTCTAGGAGGGTTTTTGTTTTCTGAATTGGGTCCAATTTATATCAATTAAAGTTCCGTTCTTTGTAGTGGCATTTCAGTTTCCATTGATTGCTGACTACTATTATAAGCCCTACCTAAACTATCAAGCATATGAAATTCTTGCATTGGGTTTTAACGTTAGATTGTGTTTTTACTAGTGTTTCTAGGAGGGTTTTTGGTTTTCTGAATTGGTCCAATTTATATTTATTAAAGTTGCGTTCTTTGTTGTGGAATTTCCCTCCTGAATTTATCAAGCAAATGAAAATCTGGCAATGGGTTTCAATGTTAGATTGTGAATTTTTTATCAAGATTTATTCTTGTTTATTTTGAATAGTTGTGTTCTTGTAGTGTGAGAGTATCATTTTAGTATGTTGTTCATACATATTGCATTTTGATCAATTTTTTTGTGATTTCTGCATTGTTGATGTTAACAGGCATCAAGCAGCAAGATGTCAACTTTGAGGTCTGTTTCACTTCCCATGAATGGGCAAAGCTTCCCCTCTCTTCGATTGCAAAGAGGTGCTTCTCGTTTTCGTGTCTGCTGTGCGGTATGTATCTAGGCTTATTTAGAATTTTCACACGATCTACGATTCCTTCAAGTTAGCTTATGTTTCAATGAACATAATTCTATGTATTGCCTAACAAGAAAATTGTTGAAAAAGAATTGAATTCCTTCAAAATCACTCAAAATGAAAGTTTCTGAACAAGTGGATATAGTTCAAGGGCTTGAAAATGTGTTTCCAAGTTTTAATAGCAGCCCTTGTGATGTTATATGCATTGTAGTTTAAACTTGTTAATGTCCTTAGCAATGGTATGTTCCAATCCTGTGATTTTAACATGGTAATAATGTCTTACAGCGAGGCTTAATCGACTTTCTGTGTCTGCTATTGTCAATTGTTTGACTTATAAACAAAACTGACTTTTGTTTTACATGGTTCACTTGTATCCGTCTTTGAAGATAACACTCAACAATGTAACTTGTGATGGCAATTGAGCTAGTTTCTGTACTTGCATGCATCTGTCGATCTATAAACAGGAATTCTAATGCTGATGGTTTCTCAGGCGAAACCAGAGACATTAGGCAAAGTTTGTGACATTGTGAGGAAGCAGCTGGCATTAGCACCCGATACCGTTGTCAATGGAGAGTCAAAGTTCGTTGCATTGGGAGCTGATTCTCTCGACACGGTAGTTCATTTTAATGCTTTTATTCTAGCATACGATTTTCCCTGCCATTGCCTTGGTGATATTGCATCATAATTGATGTGATCTATGTTTTTTGGTGTTAGATTTTATATTTTTGACTTAAGGTTAGAGTTACTAGAGTTCATGTTGAATATCCATGAAAGAAAGGGGCAATCCCAGTCATTCGGTATTTAAAACACGTGGCTTAATCTCGAATAAGATCCTGGGGATTTTATTTGTATAATCATATCAAAGTCCATTAATGTTGCTTGTGTTTTCTCATTTCGCCTTCTGTTTGTCGAAGTCTTTATTTAATCTTCTCTCTTACAGAAGAAGTCAAATTGGCAGAAACTATATAAGCGTAGCATATAAAATTGGTTGGTTAGCAACCACAAGTAGACTGCAAATTAAGTCTGAGCTACTTCACCAGAAAATTTGTCTTAATAGACGGGAAATCAATCTGGTCGAGTCTAGTCAGGGGTCCTCACTATAACTTGAACTCGAAAAGTCGACCTTAATTTGCATCGATAGATGCTATTCTTGAGAAATTTAAAGAAATGTTAATGTTGGTACAGGTTGAGATTGTTATGGGACTGGAAGAGGAATTTGGAATCAGTGTGGAAGAAGAAACAGCACAGAGTATTATCACTGTGCAGGATGCAGCTGATCTTATTGAGAAGCTTATTGAGAAGAAAGCTTAAATTAATGGCTACAAAAGAGTTTGAGACATAGTTCCATATCAAGTTTAGTTCTATATTTCATGTTTTTCTTTTCCTCTTTTCTTTTAAAGAGCAAATGTGAAATTAAAAAAAAAAGGGTTAAACTTTTGTTGAATTTTCTTTTTAATATTATCTATATGTTGGAGTACCTGTAAGCCTTGATGTTCTACAAAGTCATTAATTTTCAAATTGGCAAAATAACCCTTTAATTTTACTACCATGCACAAAGAGTTTATGCTGTTATATTTATTTTTGAAATTTGAACCTATTATATTCTTTTAATAAATTTAGTTATTTAATAATTCAACAAATATACTAAAAAATAAAATCTATAAAATACTGAAGCTATATTTTTTTTACTTAAATCTTATAATTCAGTTCCCTTTTTTGTGGAACAATGTAAATTAACGTAGTTGAGTAGGACAGCAAGTTGAATTATCAATTATAATTATCCTAAAAAAATTTTTTTAAAACAAATCAGTTAGGCCTGATTTTGGGGAAACAGCTGAAAATTGGTGGACTTGTATACACTTTAAAAGCAACAAAACAATTTGCCGTGTTTGGTGGCAGAAATTACCCATTGACAATTTTCTCGTGTTACAAGTTTCTGTTTGTTTGGAATAAATTATGAGTACTTGCACGGTCTGCTCAAGTCCACATCTAATAACCCGGCTTTGGTTGAACACATTTATGCTGCTTATATAAATAGCTCTAACGAGGTGTTTGGTATTTGACAGGGATAGGAATAGGGATAAGGGTTGAGATAGGGATGAGAATAAAAGATTGGGATAGGGATAAAGGTTGGGATTAAGATAGTGATAATATAAGATATGTTTGGTATGTTGGATAGGGATAAAAGAAAACATAAAATGTTGGGACAAAAAATAAAAATAAGATAGACCTGAATAAAAGCTAAAACTTTCCCCGTATATGCCTTGGACTAGCCTGAACCCGAGACACCAATGGCTTGGACTTGATAACTACTCTAAATATCCAAACCCGACCCCACCCGCTAAATATATATTTTATTTATATATAAATTTTTTAATATATATATATATATTAAATGGGCTAAGTTCGGCCGGCTTGAGCTCTCAACGCCTGGGCCCGGTCGAGCCCACCTAAATGAAAATTCATAAATAAATGGGAAATTATCAGTTTTATACCTAAAATTAAGTTTAGTTTCAAACCATACCTTTCACTATTTACCGAAATACCTTTTTTTTATTCTTTTATTCACTTTTACGTTTTTATACGTTTTCTCTTTCTCTCTCTTTCTCTCTTCCCCTCTCTTCCGGCGATCTTTCCCTCCGCCATAGAGCTTTGCTCTGCGCAAGTTTATCTCGCCTTTGGATTGATCTTAGATTACTCATGCCCATTTGCCGCATGTGTTCCTTACCCGACTTGCTCAGATTTTCCATGTGGCTTTGGGGACGGACTCCAGCTGCAAGCTTTTTGGGAATGGGGAAATCAAATTGGAGATCGGATGTGAGCTAAAGTGAAGAATTTCTCGAGGAGGGAGAAGGATAATTTGGGTGCAAGGTTTGGACAGTCCGGAAATTTATGGCTACTGCGTTATGCAGCTCACCAGCTCCCAGAATCAGGAGCTTGAGGAACGCCTCCGCACAACGCCCGCCCTGAGTCCCTTGTAAGCTTAAATCTCTCCTCTTTTCTGCAATGAACCCCTTAAACACTCTTTTGTGGGTTTTGATTTGTGAAGTTTTGTGATTTGTTCTGCTTTCTCTTCTCCTTCAATCAATTAGGGGTTTAGATCAATCGTTTGGATTGAATTTGATTTTGGTTTGTTTGGTTTAATTTTAATTTGGATGGATTAGAGCTGGTGAGATTGAAGAGCAATTGATTGATCAGTAGTTCAACTTTGTGTGTAATTCAACTTGAGAATACTTGTTTGATTGGTTGTACTTGATCTTTTATTCTATTATAAAACTAGCTGCTTTTATGGAGAACTGGAATAATTTCTCTTTGCTCTAATTTTCAGTTGAATTTTGTTCTGATTTTTTGTTTGTTGTTTGTGAATTGCTTGATTCAGGATAAGAAGTGTATATTTGCATTTCTAATTAGTGGAAGTATGTAGTTTTAGATATGTTAACCCCTTAAATCCTCTTTCATCTGTTTTGATCCGTAATTTAGTACTTTCTCTGCTCCTTCAATCGGTTAGGGGTTTTAGATCAATTGTTTGGATTGAATTTGATATTGGGTTGCATGGTTTGATCTCAATTTGGATGGATTAGGGATCGCGAGATTGAAAAGCAAGTGATTAAATTCAGCTGCGTATGTTCGTTGCCCTCTTCTATTACCATTTGGAGTTTTGCTATATGGACTATTAATGTCTATCTATTCTATCCAGGCTTGCTAACTGCTGTGCACAAGGACTACTTTAGGGTTCTAAATTATCAAGACTTGCTTTTCAATGACATTGGAGACCGTGTTGCCCAGCTATTGCATCAAAGGAAGTGCAAGCCTGTATAACACCAATTCTGCAACATACTTAAAATGCAATGTTTGAAATTAGTTTGATCTTTAAATTTATTCTTGTAGATTAATTCATGAAAATTTTATGTTCAAGCCCTATATTCAATACATAAGAAAAGAAAAATTAAATTATAGTTGGAATTTTTATGTGTACAAATGTTCTTATATGAATCCAAATAAAGTTCAACGAGGAAACAGAAATTGGTTGCCTTGTTTTTCATATGCAATTCAACTATATATACATTTGCAGATTCATGATCCAGCAGCAGGCAATGCAGGCTCAATGATTTAGCAGAAAAGTTGCCATTTTTTTTTTTTTTTTTTTGGTAATTGGGAAGCATGTTTAAAATGGGAAAAGAAATTAAAGTGACAGAGAAAAAGCAAATTGCTATTTAGTCTATTTCTAAATGTAAATTATGCTTTATATAATTATAATAATAATGCAGATTTTCTGCCCTTTAAATTATGCTTTATATAATTATAATAATAATGCAGACTTCTTATACACTGTTTTATACTATTATACATTGTTTATATATTATTTATACATTATTTATACATTGTTTATACATTATACACTGTTTATACATTGTTTATACACTGTTATACATTATTTATACATTATATACTGTTTATACACTGTTTATACATTATTTATACACTGTTATACATTGTTTATACACTGTTTATACGCTGTTTATACATTATTTATACACTGTTATACATTGTTTATACACTGTTTATACACTGTTATACATTATTTATACATTATACACTGTTTATACATTATTTATACACTGTTATACATTGTTTATACACTGTTTATACATTATTTATACACTGTTTATACATTATTTATACACTGTTATACGTTGTTTATACACTGTTTATACATTGTTTATACACTGTTATACATTATTTATACATTATACACCGTTTATACATTATTTATACACTGTTATACATTGTTTATACACTGTTTATACATTATTTATACACTGTTTATACATTATTTATACACTGTTATACATTGTTTATACACTGTTTATACATTGTTTATACACTGTTTATACATTGTTTATACACTGTTATACATTATTTATACATTATACACTGTTTATACATTGTTTATACATAATTTATACACTGTTATACATTGTTATACACTGTTTATACACTTCTTATGCATTGTTATACATTATTATACACTTCTTATATATTATTATACATTATTTATGCATTGTTTATACACTTTATACTTTGTTTATACACTGTTTATATAATCTTTATACCTTAATTATACCTTAAGATACATTATTATAGTGATTATACCTTAGTTATTCTTTATTTATACCCTAAGATATATTACTATATTGATTATACCTTAATTATACCTTAGTTATACCTAAGATACACTATTACAGTGATTATACATTAGTTATACCTTAGTTATACCTTAGTTATACACTATTACATTGATTATACATTAGTTATACCTTAATTATACATTAAGATACACTATTACAGTGTTTATACCTTAGTTATACCTTAATTATACATTAGTTATACATTAAGATACACTATTACAGTGATTATACTTTATTTATACCTTAATTATACCTTAGTTATACCTTAATATACAAAGACATAATTAGTTATACTTTAGTGGAAAAAAATATGTCGGAAAAAGTATATACATATGGACTTTGTTTCGAAGATAAAAAAAATAAAAAAAAAACTTTCTAAAGTCACGCGACAAAAAAATAAACGGATTGAGAGATAAATGCAAAATTAGATTAAAAATTATAAAAAGAGGAGAGAGAAACGTTGACAAAATAGAGAAGGTATTTTGGAGATTTTGATTTGTGTTTTGTTGTTTAATTTGTTCATCAATCACGTAAACATGACAATTTTTGTTTTAGGTATTTTTGAAATTTTGAAAAGTTTTTAAGGTATTTATGCAAACTTTTCCTTTTGAGGTAAAAATGTTATATGGTGCCAAAAAGTATGTATTTATGTAAAATGCCCTAAATAAATTTAGCTTAATTTATCAATGTAACAACTAGAATTAAACTTTAGGAATGAAAGAGGATAATTGGACTTGGGATTCCCCAAGAGCTATGATGACGGTGGAAAGTAGACAAATTAGATTTACCTTAGTAAACAGCACCATTATATTAATAATGATTAGTTAACATGTGACAGACTTGTCAACAAATTTTCACCTAATACATGGCATCTTGGTGTGGGTCACATGCTTTTGAAATACAAAAATTTTAATTTTTAAATTTGTTTTCCCATATTGATTTGATCGAAATCCATGTGCCCCCCTCATCAACTCACAGCAACAACAACAGGTATCATAAATGGGAACAACAGCTCCAAATTCTAATTATGGGCAACAAACAGTATGTTCTAAAAGTACCCAAAACACAAAATGCGATGAATTCCCACAATCACACATTCCACCATTCATAAGATAACAAAAACTACTTACATTATCTTTGTGTACTCTAAAAAAATGAAGAATCAACACTAGTTTTAAAGTCCAGTGAAACCTGCCAATGATCGATGCTGATATAAACCGTTACGACCGTTGCAAATTATGTTGATCATAATAGCTATTGCAGCTATATCCTCAAACTACATTCCATCTCATTTCTTCTCTTTACATATATTCTATTTGAGCGTCGGTGTCTGCTTGCTGGGAGAGAGGCCGATCTTTGACTCTGCAAAGCTTGTCCGCTGATCTTAGCTTGTACATAGGATGCTTATAAAAGATGCAGCAACAGCTAAGATTGGCAAGTTTTTAGGTGCAGCAGAGGAAGCAGGAAATGGTGAAAATGCAGAATCAGGCCCCGATGCAGCCAACACATCAGGATTCGGAGGGCTCGGATTCGAGGGAATTGTAGGCAGAGAAGACACACTTGGAGAAGGCAATACATCACCAGGGGAAGGCAGCAGAGGAGCAATATCAGGTGACAATTCTTCAAGCGGAGAAATAGGATTAGAATTGGACTTGGAATTAGAAGTTGCAAGTGATGATGGGATAGTTGAAGGCTGTGATTTTATCAGAGTAGATGAAGAAGAAGGGAAGATGATTGAAGATATAATTAGTGAGAAGAGAAACCAAAAGGAGGCCATTCTTTAATGATGAAAGAAATCAAATAATGTCACACTAATTAGAGAGAGTTGAGGAGATTGTATAATGTGTAAGGAAAATTGATCAAATGTGTTATGATGGAGTCATTTTAAAGGCATGACTTAATGGGGCTTCTTTTTTTTTTTTTTTTTTTTTTTTTTTGGTGTGTGAGGGTCCATTTCCCATATGGGAAAGTGATGACTGGCTGGCTATGAAAAACCGCAGGTTGGCATGTTTGTATAAGAGACAAAGATTGGTTGAATTTTTGTTGCCACGTGTTTGTTTGGATTTGATCTAATTTGATTCCTCTTTGCTCCGTAAATTTGGGCGGGTTCCCCCCTAATTTCAGCATAATCTTATATTTGTTGCTTAATCTAGTTAAATTTACTTACCAAGATCTCAAGCCAAGATAAAAACACACTTAATATGATGCCAAAATCAACAATTCTTGGATTGTTATTGTCATGCCTTGTCAACAATTATACTGATGTGACACGACCATAATAATCTTAGAACAATCTAGTTTACAACTTATTATGCACATCTCTAATTTTCTATCCATTTTTACCTAACAACAAGTCCCTTTAAATACATTTGATACTTATATAAGTAGTTAGCCAACTATAAGCCAGCTCTGTAGAGTCATCAGCATAATCTTTGTGCTTGTTGCTTAATGTAATTAGACTTACTAAGATGTTAAGGCAAGATAAAAGCATACTTACCATGCACATTTCTACCCATTTTACCATACCGACAACAAGACTTTGTGGACACCTTTGATACTAAGGCCCCGTTTGAGAGGGCTTTCCCAAACTGGGAAAGGAGATTTTCTTATGGGAAAGCCAGAAAAGCTGTATCACAGGTGTTTGGTAAAATACACAAATGGGAAAGTTAAGAACACGGAAAGGAGATTTTCTTTCTTTCCACAAAAGCTCCAAATCGATGCTAAATATAATTTATTAGCCAACCATAAACCACCTCTGTAGTCATAAAAGTCTAAAAGTAATGTTTTTTTCCCCCTTTTCATTTACAAGGGTCAACTAATGTCTCAAATTTGAACAAGTAACAGCTGATTTCTAGTTCTATACTCAGTTCTAACTTAAACATTGGTGTGCATACACCGGTCATCGACCAGGCCCGATGAATTAGCAGAAAAGCAGGTTCTGGTGATCAACTCAAGAGACTCAAAATATCATATATGAAGTGAAAACCATTTCGCAATCCTAAACTTGGACAGATGAAAAGACCGAGACATCAAGCAATGTACGCTAGAAGAGAGCATGAATTCGATTATTTTCTTGGAGTGTCACCTACTATATTTTGTTGCTCGACTCGTGCTCAAGTCTGCAGACTGGCAGTCAATCACAATGAAGTTGTAGAATCATTAGCTCAAGAATTCAAAGTATATCTCCACATCAAATGTAGCAGAAGCTGGTGGGAGGTGAATGGAATCTCATATAATAATCATTTTCCAAATTTCAATGAAATTCTGACGAGGAAAAAATTACTTACTTTGAATGTTATTGATGATACAGAACATACAAAAAATTATACAAAGAGATGCCCTCAAGAGGACTAGATACTTTGCTATGGATCAAAAATTGAATTTTCTTAATACATGAGGCAACCCCTTGCAAAGAATTCAGATATACCTTTCAGCCCCACAATTCATATGCCCTTCAGTGCCTTCAAGTCCATTCATAGCAAAACTTCAATCATATCTACAAATAAAAGCATCTAATAACTACCAGAAAGTATATATTTTCTTCAGACAAAACAAGAGGCGAAAGAGAACAACTAACCCCCTTGTTTTCAAATGCAACGAGGCAGCCGATGCAACTCTGAGGCAACTACCAAAGCAGCATTTGCTAAATCAGGTACGCTTGAATTTTTTAGCTCCAGAACAATGGCTTCAATTTTTGAAACTTCCGGTACAGATATTGACAATATCATTGCATGTGATATATATTGCCGACATGAATAACCAAGACCATGCAGTATCCGCTGCAAAAGTACATGTGGCACAGCCTTCGCCCAAGACTCAAGTATTGCACTGACCTTTGGAAGGTTAGTAAGAAATCCAGTTGTAGCTTCCCTTGGAGCTGCCTTCAACAGCAAAATCACACATTCGGAGGCTATATCTGCAATATTTGCTTCAGAAGATCCGCTCAATTCTAGCAAGAGTCCTACATTGCTACCAAAGTCCATTATATCTTTTATGCATTGCTGCTGATCAATTGGACCACTTGCCTCAGAAGAAACATCATTTAGAAGTGCTGGTTCTTGTCTGTAGGCTAATCCTCTTTTCCTACCAACTGAACACAGAAGGAAAGCCCTACACAGTCCAAGAGTTGGCTCAAGAAAATCTTCCATATCTTTTGCATAAACAAACTCCAAAAGGTTCCCAATCCTTCTAACTACTCTTAACTGAGAAAGTAACTTGGATTCCATTTCAGGAGCTGATGCCAAAGCAAGACATAGCTGAACATTGTTTACATTAGCACTTGACAAATCACCGAGCAAAAATTCAAAGCACTGAGATACTGTCTTGAGGTGTAAAATGTCAGAAATTTTAATGTAATCAAACTCGATGAGCATGACAAGAAGCTTCTGCGCATACATGGGAATGGGATCTTCATCTTCACTAAATGTGGGGTACAGAGGCAGGAAATGATTATTGGAAATTGACTTCAAAGCTTGTGATCTTTGCTCGTCCTCTAAAGGTTCATTTAGAAAGATCATCATCACATCAAATAGGATTTTCAGGCATAAAAATCTGGCATCGCCGTCTTTATTTCCCTTGTACAGAACAGCCAAACTGGGGAGAATTTCCCCAATAAAAATATCAGGGCTTATAAGAATCAAAGGAGACTCTTCTGCAACAGACTCTAGAACTCGAAGAAGAGTTATCTGGAAGTCATCTCTGCCCTGAAGAAAACAAAAAAATAAAAAATAAAAGTTTCTTTAATCATTTGCCACATTATATCATCCAGACAACAAATGCTTTGGTAGTTTTGACAACAATGCAGGATTGCCAACCATCAATAACAAATAGAAAGTACATTCCATCTGAACTGAATACATGCTAAGTTTTGGTGGAAATTTCTTGCCCTTGTGCACAGAGAAAGAGTTATGTTACTCTCCCAAGCATTTACCAGTTAAAGACACTGTTTGATATTAGCAAAGACACATATAGCCATATTGAAATTAGAATGTCCAAGTTAAATACAGATTATGAGCAACTCACAAATTGTCTAATGCTGTTGCACGAAAAAATAGACATGATAAGTGACATGTGCATGACGTTGCCAACAAAAACCGCCCTTTACTAACGGTCTTCTACCCTACTTATACTTGACCAACACTAATGACCATGGTTTTCAGACCCGGACCGGTCATCAAACCGGTAAAGGGATGGATTCATGGATTTTAGATTAAACCAGAATAAACCGGAATCGAACCGGATTTAATAAATATATTAAAACATTAATATATTTTTATTTTTATTTTTATATTTATAATATATGAAAATTTGAACATTTTTATTATAATTCTTTAATTTTAAGCATTTCAAACACAATATAGTAATTAAAAAAGCTCAATTTATGAAATATAGCTTTTATAGTTATAATTAAATATCAATTTAATTTAAAATAATTTAAAAATAAAAACTATATTTTATTTTAATTAAAAACACCTCAAAATAATAACCTAAATTTTTAATTCAAATAATTTATTTTTTAAAGTCTGGTCGAACCGGAAAACCAGTCCGGTTCACGGTTTTCCAGTTCGATCAGTCGGTCCGACCAAAAATTGTACCGATTATTGACCAAAATGAAAACCGGATACAAACCGACCAGACTAACCTCCGGTTCCGGTCGAACCCGGTCCGACGGCCGGTCCGGTTTGCACAACTATGCTAATGACTAATCGCTCAAGAGTCAAGACACATCCTAGTCAGGTTGGGACCTGAGAGATCCTGCCAAACACTAACTTTGCCAATTATAAAATCCTAAATGCAGCTTAAATAAGTCAACAAACTATGAAGACAAAAACTGGAGATGAATTAACTACAGAGGTTTCCCAGATCTTACTACTCACCTGGAATGGTGTCTCCACAATCTTGACCAAGTTTGCTAATTGCTGCAGCACTTGGATATTAACCACCTTGCGCTTAAAAGATGAGCTACCCAGAAGATGAAGAACAACCGGAAACAAATGAATGTTGGTCTTTGGAGCAACCCGATTGGCAATGCCAGAGATCTGTCCATGCCGCCTTCCACCCATTACTTGCTGAAGATCTGATGTTATAGTATCAAGTAAGGTTGGCACAGCAGATGTCACAATGCGTACAAATGAATCTAAGCACTGCTGCAAATAGCTATCCTTCTCCTTTGCCAGCCTGTCCACTGCAGAAAGTAATCTTGGATTGCAAAAGAAGTGTGATAGCCATCTTCTGCCATTCTTGCAAAGAAGAGCCATAAAAAGAAGTGTCTTTCCCCTTAATATTTCACTGCCCTGTTCAATGAGAGACAAGAGAATTGGACCCAGATTCTTGTCCTCTGACAAGGGTAAAAGGTGTCGCCCAATACTTGTGAACATATGGCTTCCAATCATGGCCATATTTAACAAGTTCAAGCTTATTTGCTGCTCCCGTGGACTGCCCTTAACAAGGGCACATGCTATGTCCTTGAAAGATAGTTTTTCCATTGCAGATTGAATTGTAGGAGGATTGAAACGAGCCAAACGAACCAAACATGATCCTGCAGTAAGCCTCATGCTCTCCGGTTTCCCTGTTGCTTTATATATATAGCATAGATTACTGATCACATCTGAGCTAGTGAAACGAGCAGCCCAGTGTGCACCTTGACTGCAAATGTTTTCAATTGTCCTTAATGCATAAAGTTGAGTCATATCATCTTCTCCTTTTCGTAGGACAGATGATACCAATGAAATCAATGAGTTTGGGACCTACATCCAGTTAAAAAAAATCATATGATGGCTAGTGAAGATGAACAAAAGTGAAAGAGAAGCAGGTAATAACGCATAGAAAAAAAAAAAAAAAACTATTCTACAATCAAAAGTTCCTCTTGGATCATTACATTGAATTGGATCTTGTTAGCCTTGGACAAAGGGCAAGTAGTTTTCCACAAAATACAAAATGCTGATCAATTTTAAATTTAAATAATTTGAGTTTTGGAACATAAACAAGAAAATAACAGCATCAAGTTGGAGCACAAACCTGCCAGCCAAATGTGGAACGGCTATCCTTTGAAGGAGATTCTGGTGGATTACTGTCTCTACTCTGTTCATTCTGGGTGGATATATAAAAGAGCAACTCACCTAAAGCAGCCATGGAAAATCTCCTTACTTTTTCCTGTCTGTCCCTAAGACCATCAGTAAGTGACCCTAAAATTCCAGAATTTGCCAAATCATCTTCAATAAAAGTAGAATGACGAATCAACAAGCCAATTAATGAAGCAAGTTGAACACGCAAAGCAGAAGCCTTAGACAGTCGAAGCATTTTAACAAGTATGAGCATTATTGGTCCATTAGTCAATATGTTGGCTGCATCAGCATAACTGCTTAACATTTCAAGGTATCTAATCACATTCTGCTTCTCCCCTATGCTAGTGTTTCCACTAAAAACAGACATAATCCTGTTGGTAAGTGCATCCAGTTGCTCCTTTGGCATCTTCACAAAATCAGATGGCTGCCATGCTTCAAATGGAAGAGAAGGAAATACTTCTGATGCTTTATCAGTTTTTCTGCTGGGCATCACAGGCCTGACTGAAAGATCAGATGCATGCCAAAGGACCTCAAAGAGGTTACTGGATGATTTTGAAGAATCAAACTCTACAGCTGAGCCTTCTTTAGTTCTCTGAGTCTTCAGCTGAGGACTGGCACTGAGTGGGGCAGTAGCCAAGTCAACTTGCTCTGAAGATGATTCCTGGTCATTTGTCCTTAATTCCTCTGAGGCAGGCATGTTAACCACGGGTGACGTTTCCATTTGATGTGTGTTACTGTCCACCTCTTCAGGCAAACTGCTGGGGTTGTCAGATCCATCAGGTTCATCATGCGTATCATCTTCTGTGTTCTCATTGAAATCAAGTTCCATATCCATGTTCTCAATTTTAACCTCAGAATCATTTTCAGAGCTACTAGGCATGGGTCTCCTGTAGTTTTCCTTCTCGTTCTCCCTTTGTAAGTTTGATTTAGCTATTCTTGACATCCTTAAGAGATTAACACCTCTACTAGTACCAGAACGATCTCTCTGCTTCTCCTCAATCACTCTGCTAGAGGCCTTTGTTTGAATTTTCCGGCCACTCAGAGTACTCTTTACTGGTGTCTCAAGACCGCTTGATCCTAATACAGAATTTTCATCTTGTTTTCGAGTCCCTTTGGCATTTTCACGATATTTAGGGGGAGTTCTGTTTTGTGAATTTTTCTCTCCATTGCGTTCAGTGAGACACGGCTTAGCTTGAAGTTCTATCATGTTATCAAAAGCAGGCTGAGGAGGCAAGGGCACTGGAGTAAGTTTAGTTCTCCAGAAAGAATGTCCACAAAGCTCAGTCCACTGTATTCTTTCAGCTGGATCTTTCACAAGAAGAGAATTTATTAGGTTGGCAAAGGGTCGGCTAGGAGTGCCAGGAAGTGGTGGTGCTGGATCTGAGAGGATAGATTTTACTAGCTCTATAAAATCTCTGCCCACAAAGGGAGGTCTCCCAGCATAACACTCATACAGAACACAACCCAAGGCCCAGAAATCAGATGCATATGAATGAACACCTCCTTCCTCAAATAGCTCAGGAGCCATATAACAGGGTGTCCCACGTTTTGCTTGGGGCAACTAAAAAGAACATAAAAGCTAAGTTACTGCTGTAAGGAATAACAAAACTAATAATAAAACAAAACTCAATAATGTGATGTTAAATTTAAAATATCATGCACATGGTATGAGGAATGCTTGAATAATTAAACAGACTTACCCTAGAAGAAGGAGTTTTGGATATTTCACTCAATTTTCTCGCTAATCCAAAATCGCATAACTGCAATTACATAAAGTACAAGAAAATTGTTAACAGACATAACAAAAAAATACAACTTAAGCATGCAAATAAAAGAAATTTATGAGTACCTTTGTGCGCCCATTTTCATCTAAAAGAATATTTGAAGGCTTTAAATCACAGTAAATGATTCCCTTTGAATGCAGAAACCTGAAAATTTGTGCCTTATTAGAACAAGGAACTGATAACATGAAATCTTACCAGCATCATACGGGAAAAAAAAAATCCACTCAATATTTCTTACTGCAAGGCTCTAACTAAATCACGGGCAAGATCATGAATAGAGTCTTCAGGTAGTTGATTGTCCTGCAATTTAGCCATAAAAAAAAATTGAGATTCTAAGCATGAATTGGAACCCTTCACTCAATTTCAGAACATAAACATGAAGAGCAATATTTCATGCTACAAAAACAAAGTGCTGTAACAGAGCATTCTATCAGTGTCTTTCGCTATTATGTGAACTGAAAGTTCCAAAATTTAGTGCAATTTATTTTTAAACATGTGCTATCGAAATGATTCCAAGAGAGCTGACAGAAATTGCAGTTTGTTTTCAAATCTTTTTTCCTTCTCAACATTTGAAAGATCAATGCATGATCAATGGTGAAATTTGACTTTGCAAGCGATATAACAAGTTAGCTGGAAAACATGGTTAAGTCATAGCAGAGGATTTTGGAAACTAGGATAATTGAACGGCAACTACTCCAGAAAATATATTTAGTGTTTTACAGTGTAACATTCACATTTTCATATCTCAACACTGCAAGCCACCAAGTATCACAAATTAAGACAGTTATTGCACTAGACAAATGATCTCTATACTGGATCATAGATGCTCTATTGAATAATGGCAATGTTCACTGCCGCATTATGATCTAAAGAAGCCAACAATAAATCACTGATAGCATGACAACATTGAACTTGACCAAAAAATATCTATATTTCTGATAAACAAATTAATAAGGAATAATTGGTTGATACCTGCCGTAATAAGGTCATCAGATCTCCACCAACACAATATTCCAAAACCAACCACAAGTGAGCAGAAGTTTCATACCTAATAGACACACCAGGGACGAAATGAAACAAAATGAATGAGTCAAAAGAAGGTGATGTGGCTTGTAATAGTAAGCATGTGAACAACAATAACCATATATTAAAAGCCTTACCAGGAATAAAACTTTAATACATTTGGATCATCTAAGGAGTGAAGAATCCTAACCTGAAATTATTGCGCAAAATGGGGTTTCAGTTGATAAAATAAAAGGAGCACATATACAGAAAAAGGATTTTCCTTCAAGGAATGAAGACTATGCATGCAATGAGATCAACGCCTCAAATTACCAAGCAACTAATGAAGTTTAAGGGGTAAGAAAAACAGGAAGATCAAATATTCTTCATTACATTTCCCAAAAGATAATTCATTGTCCTAGAACTTTTCAGGAACAATTTACTATAGAGTAGACAATGTCGATAATTAGGTAATGGCAAGACCATTCATGCTATAACTTGTACTCAAGGTATAAACTCAATAGCATTACTGGCTCTCCCCTGTTTCTGCCAAATAATCACAATGTTTCCACTTTCCACCCAGTAATTAAAAGTTAGTTTAGATGAACATTATCATGACCCAACCTAGCAGCAGCTTGACCTTACTGAAGTATGGGATATAGAGCTATATGCTTATCTATTCGTTAAGAGGGGCAATGTAAAAGAAACAAGCAGCAACTCCAAATTTAAACTCCAAACCATTACCAACCACGTTAGATCAACTCCATCGTCAGAAAGGAAATCACAGCACATAACTAAAAGCAAAAAAAAAAAAAAAACAAAAAAACAAACGAAAAAGCGAAAGACCAAACACGGCAAAATTGAATCTACGGCCTTACTTCTTGAAGAACCTTGCTCTTCTGCGACTTATCGACACTCTTAATAGCAAAATACTCAATAGTCTTCTTCTTTCTCCCTTTATATACAGTCTGTACATACATTCACCACCAGAAATAAAAAGTAAACAAAACATTAAAGGAGAGATTATCATTGGTGAATACCGATTTGAAAAATCTGAGCAAACTTCTATGAAGTGATTACCGAGTATTTTCCACGGCCAATGGCTTCGTAGATATGGAAATGGTTCATCCTGACAATAGCTAGGGTTACGATTTGAACATAACAATAAGATCAGGTTCCGTTGCTAGTGCCACCAGCGGATATAAATGGAAACCGAAGAGACGGAGTTGCAGCGGTGGTTTTTGGTGCGTTTGGCTGCTTTGGCCTGGATATGATTAGAGTTAGAAAGAGAAAAGGCTGATTGGTCAAAAATTAGGCGATACAGAGAGAGAGACGGATAATGAGATGGGGCGGGAATTCCAGTGTAATTGAAAATCAAAGCTGAAATTAAGATAAACATGTCGGGTTTAACGTTAGCCTCGCGTCCAAACAATCTACAAATGAAAATTTGAATTTCCCCTACTATATTTCTAACCGTTAAATGCTGATTGCTGACAGGTCACGTGACCGTCGTGTGTTCAATTTTTTTTTCTTTGGTTTTTCCGTCCCGTTTGTGATTTATTTTAAAATTTATTCTATTATCAAATTAAATTATCTCTTTTTCGTTTTAAAAAAATAGTTAATTATCTCTTTTTACCATAGTTGTAAAAACCGGACCGGACCAATCGGTCGGACCGGATTTGACCGAAACCAGAGATCAGATCTGTCGGTTTCTATCTGGTTTGCATTTTGGTCAACAACTGATCAACTTTTGGTCTCCGATCGAACCGAAAAACCTTGAACCGGACCGTTTTTCCGATTCAACCAGACTTTTTTTAAAAAAAATTATTTAAATATAAAATTTAAGTTATTATTTTGAGGTGTTTTTAATTAAAATAAAATATAGTTTGTATTTTTAAATTAAATTGACATTTAATTGTAACTATAAAAACTATATTTCATAAATTGAGTTTTTTTAATTAGTATATTGTGT
Source organism: Euphorbia tirucalli (assembly GCA_039660915.1). Lineage (NCBI taxonomy): Eukaryota > Viridiplantae > Streptophyta > Magnoliopsida > Malpighiales > Euphorbiaceae > Euphorbia > Euphorbia tirucalli. Next base: position 65,261,349 of record CM077636.1, on the reverse strand, counting down.
TTGAAATGCTTAAACTTAAAGAATTATAATAAAAATATTCAAATTTTCATAAATTATAAATATAAAAATAAAAATATTTTAATATTGTAATATATTTATTAAATCCGGTTCGATTCCGGTTTAATCCAAAATCCATGAATCTATCCCTTCACCGGTTCGATGATTCGTCCGGGTCTGAAAACCATGCTTTTTACTATTAAAAAAAAATAATTAATTAATTATCTCTTATAACTTACCAATTAAAAATACCTTCCAAGTGATGGCGCTCTAATAAGTCAAGTAAGGTATTTTGAATTCGAATTTTATTATATGCAAAATTAATTAAAAAATAATCCACCTAATACCTAACAAGTTTCAAACCAATCAATTAATAATTGAAAAAAAAAAACACACAAAGTTTACTAATTTAAATTAGTTTATGCCCAATGACTTTCAAACTTTAGTGAATTAACGAAAATATTAGGTAAAAAGTTCATAACTTTAAAATAAATAGTTTTATAAAGTGAAAAAAGAACAGGGATAAATTAAAAAGATAAACAATTTATACTTGTGTTATGCTAATATATTATACTAGTTAGTTGTTAATTAGATCATTAGCTTGGTATGAACTCCTTTTTTGTTCAATTAATTTTGTTAAATATTTGCACCAAGATTTGTGGGTATCATGGTTTAAAGTAGATTAGTGATGCAGCTGTAAGGTAACATCTTTTTGCTAGATGGGCTTATACTTATTAAAAGGCCAAATACATATGCAGTCCTTTCAACTTTAATTTTTAGCCGTTTGGTCCCCTTAACTATTTTAGCGATCTCTCTAACCCCTCATTTAAAGATAAAATACATACGTAGCCCCTTCAATTTTTATTTTTGAGCCGTTTGGCCCCCTCAACTATTTTAGCAACTTATCTAACCCCTCATCTATTCTAAAATGATATTTTTAAACCTTTGAGTGAACATAACCAGACACAACAGAGTACCATGCATTACACAAGTCTGACACTAAAGACATGTAAGACACACGCTGGAAACTATTTTCTATCTAATTAATATTACAAACTATTATAAAATGAAGATTTCCCAGCAATTAATTAAACTCAAGAGGAGAAAAAAATACGACACATCACATTTAAATGTCTAAAAATACCACTTTAAAATAGATGAGGGGTTAGATAGGTAACTAAAATAGTTGAGGGGGCCAAACGGTTCAAAAATAAAAGTTGAAGGGGCTAAGTATGTATTTGACTTTTAGATAAGGGGTTAAATAGGTCGTTAAAATAGTTAAAGAAGCCAAGCAACTCAAAAATTAATGTTGAAGAGGCCGTGTGTGTACTGGGCCTTATTAGAATGAACATTTTTATTTAGCTTTGCATGATCTTTATTTGATTTGTGGATAGAAAAAAGACAATTTTCCTCTTACATTGTACTTCTCTTGCTTTATTGTATCAAGGCGGAGGACTTGGTATATGGGGTTCAAAGGATAATTAAGGTGTACATATTCAAAATTCGATAGTTGTTGACCTCATTTTTTATTCCGCTTTGTTTTCTTGCTGTTAGCTGTTAAAGATCTTTTTGTTTCAAACTCGTGTATATTTTGACTAACTATTGCTCCATCAGATCAGTGTGTCCCTTCGTTTACCTAATTAATATATTTTTTCCATATCAAAACCGTATAATTAAAGAGGATGAATCCAATTAATACAATGCTAATTATGTTGCCCCTCGCTTTAAATACTATAAATATGGACAACGAAAAAATGAAAGGGATAACTAAGTTTTAAAGATTGAACGGAATAATGTCCTAAACACAATTGAGTTGATTACTAATTAGTTTTGATGTTGTACACCGGAAACATTATTAATATTGATTTATTTTAGTACATGTAGAAGTAAGGTAAAAAAATTATATATTAAGCTATTCTTTTGATAGGAGTACAATGTGGTATTGAGCTATATGAACAAGTAGTTTATTTCATGTTTGTTAACAGAATATTAGGTCCAATTGAAATACATACCTAAGCTGAAATTGAAGAGTACATTTTAGTTTAGGGAAAAAATTTCAAAAAGTTACGATTTTATTGTATATTTTTTGGTGTAGAATCACAAGTACATGCTTAAAAGTTGCATTATGTTATTTTGTTTCATACTTTTGGGGATTAATTTTTTAAGTGCCTTGTGATTAATAGCAAAATAATTTGTCATCTTTTGCTTTTTTTTGCATTTGGTTTTGGATGGTGTTCATTTTGTGTATGAGTATCAAACGTGGATCGGTTTTGTTTAATTTGATATATAGGTCGTGTTCCTCTCGATGAATTTGAAAGCCTATCCGCAACACTTTTCGAGTCTTTCCAAGTGCATAACAATATGGTGAGGCTTTAGTGTAACTATCGAACGAGAATATATTTCTTCGTGTGTCATATTATGCAAACAAAATTATATATATATGTATATTCCATATAATATTTATATGATTTATAAAATATTTTTTTTCCCTAATGATATTTATGGCACAATAATTGTTTTAAAGCGTGTATAATGACAGTTATAATATTAGTATTATATATTTATTGATGAATAATGTATTTTTAATATATCATAGTGGAAAAAATATACCATGTTTTAAGATAAATGAAAAGAAATTATGTATTTTCGGTGGATGGATTATTCTTTTCATAAAATTTGGTTCTTAATTCAAATTACAAACAAAACAGTTATTAATTTATTTTATATGTCAATTAATATTTATTTTTGAAATTATTTTTTCCTTTTTTAGGTATGAAATGTGTAATACAAATAGAAAGTAATTAAATAATAAAAGTATAAAAAAATTTAATTTCGTATATTTATATTTAAATCATATTAAATTAATCCGTGCAATATGCGGGTGAAACACTAGAATGAAAACCACAGTACAAATACCTACTAGACATTGCAGTTGTGTAAATTTTAATATTTCTTTTCTAATTAGGAAATTCGGACAATTATAGGTCATTAATCTATCATTATGTGCTCTTCAAATGCTTTTCAGATATATTTTTATCTCTAAATTTTTTTTCAATATGCAAATCAGAAAATATTTGAGTTATGTTTGGAACCAATGAGTTTGTTTTTTACTCCATATATGCAAATAATTTTCATTGCTGTGCTGTTAGCATTTCTATCAATTAGTTCTTGACCTTTATGAGAAACAAATATAATTTAACATTGTTTATACTCCTAATATGGAATTTTAAATACTTCATTATGCACAATGTATCGAGTTCTAACTCAAGTTTTAAATATACATCATATACTAAGTAAATTGGCTGGTGTTGTTAAATATTGATATCTATATTCTCACTAGTCAACATAAATTACTACAAATTACTGTCACTGCTATTATCTACTACTTGTAGACTAGCGATCTCTTATTGAGGATTCGACAGTGAAAATGACATGTCATTGGTGGACAAAGATTCAATGTTGTTTGATGAAAATTGTACATCAAATGGACCTTTATCCTTTAGAAACCCAGGCTCTTTAGGATAAGACAAGAGAATTTCACTCCTTAGCATCAATATCATAGATGCCATGCTTGTCTCTCATCAACATGTTGTTGAAACACATAAAAGACTAATGTGGATGCATCGCATCCCCTACAATGATTCACACGACTCTCCCAATAATGAATCAGGAAAGCCTATTCCGTGTATATGATAGAAAATAGAGTTGCATAAAAAGATTTTGCATTTTTTTTCATATCATATGGAATCAACTAAGCTTTTGTAATACTTTTCATACAATAACAATGCATTGAAAATACAGTGGAGTGAAATAATTTATTTCCAATAGGAAGGTTGCATTGTATGTATTTTTTTTAAGAAAAAACAAATAAATAACAAGTATGCAAAAAAAAAAAAAAAAAAGAAAAGAAAAGAAAATTCATATTAATTATCGAATACAAACAAATAAATATTAGTATTTTACTACAACCTCAAATGTTTTGATTTGATGAAATTTTTATTAGGATAAAGGTAATTTAAATATATATAATTATTTATTTTTATTATTTTGAAAATCTGGTGGAATTTCCTGTGGGTGCTCGTCGCATCCCTACCCTATGGAAAATTAAAGGGGGATTTTCCGTCCCCGTTGGGAGAAGGATTTTCCTAGGTCAGGCTGCAATGCTATTCATACCTATTTATGATGAGTTCATTTGAACATAAAGGTGTAGACCTCTAACTAGAAATTGTTTACAATCCACCAAATCATGAAACCAAATAGCATATCCACTGCCTTCTCCTGTAAAATTAAGATAGGAATATGCCATGCACGAACAATTCCTTGAGATCCATCGTCTTATTGACCTAAGAATATTCAGGATTGGACAACTTTAATATATCATATTTGATAAATGCATCTCCCTTCTGACAATTTAATGGCTTATTACGCGAACATCCTTGAGAACAATCCATTAAGTTCCATCCTTCTTATGACTTAGGACTGAATCCTTTCATATATTAATAAACTGGCAATTCATTAGAAAAGCAAGTTCCATAGGCACCACACACGCCATAAATATCACAACGATCTCTTAGCACAGTATCATAAAGCTTCCAACTCTGTGTAATATCACTCCATATGTACCGATGGCGATGATGATTTGTTTGATTCATAACTATCCTTGACAACATAGAACTATTTTTTAGGCTGTAGATGTAATAAACCTTATTATCATTTGAAATAAAATCATAGGCAAAAAAATGGGTTAGGCCTTAGCGCAATCCATTGGCCACCAGTGTAGTACTTCTTTGTCCCTTCCCATATGACTAACTGATGATTACTTTGCAATTGCATTTCCCATCTAAAATCTCCAATAGAAGGATCATTTGAGCTCTTCCAAAATGTTAAATACCTATTAATTTCACGTTTTAACTCCTATCCTAGCTTCATTCCAGGTAGTAGGGTGTCACATGGATAGTCGAAGCTTTGCCACAAGTAGATTCCTGAATCATCATCATTTTTGTTTCTTAAAACAAGATTTCCTGAATCAAGAAGCTGCAAAAGAGGATTTTGGGCATCTTTTATGAAATTAGATGCTAATCAAATAATAACATTCATATTCTTATTGAAAACCACAAGAGTGCCTGCCTTGTTTATAGTCAACAAACCGGAAGAATTATTGATTGCATTGTTGCGTGTTGCAACCCATTCAATAGTTCTAACTGGAATATTGCCATACCAAATTCCCAAGTGATGTCTGGTGGAACCGTCTGGACTAAAGAAGCCCAATTGAAAGCTTCCACCTTTGGATACCAAAGTGTTGCTATCACTTAATGACCTAGAGGGACCAATCATGTCAAAAGCTGTAGAGATTTTGAATAGAAAAATGACAAGATTAGCATTGATAAATACCAGGAAAAAGATATCCATTTTAAGTTCAATGTCGATGCTCATTGCTTCAAGGTGGTGAAGGTAATTTATATGACGAGGTAAGGTGCTTTGTTACAAACAATATTTATTTATGATACAATGAAAGAAGTTTCATTTCACAACTTTTCATTCATGAAAATAAAAAGAAGTTCTATTTTATTAAAAATATACATATATGAGAAATACAAGCAATCAATTCTTTTACTCTATTTTGCACACTCTACCACAAAACACATGCTCTGTTTACAGACCTTATAAATACATAATAACCACAAATTCTAATTGTAATATGCTGCCTTAGTTTGCTGAACAACTTGATACCACATAACTTGATTTCCGACTACAGATTTCTAGCTTACACTTGGATAATAATATTTTTGGATGTTGTGATCACCCATCTTTAATTTATTTTAATACAATTGTTAATTATTTTGCAGACATATCATCACAATCACACTACAAAAAACAAAAACTAATAAAATATAAAATAAAGAAAACATGCGAAATTTTTGTTTTTTCATAATAGTAAACTAGAAACACATGTGCGAATATTTTATTTCCTACATAGTTAATTACAACGTCTTACCATGATACACACATACAACACTTTATTCCTAGAGCATATATATTCGTGTATTATTAAATATGTTTTTAAACTTATATACGGGCTGTTGCCCAGTTGATAAAGCAGACTAAGTTTGGAGGAAGAAATTTAAGTTGAATCTTACGATACATTCACAGAAATGGTGAGAAATTTCAATTGTGTTTGGGATCCAAATATGACTATGTACATGAGAATAGCCGTGATATATATATATATATATATATATATATATATATATATATATATATATATATATATATATATATATATAAACTTTGTTTAACTTAACTTATTATGTTAAATGTTGTTAAAAATACTTGTTGTGCTCATCTCACAATTCATTGCTTGCACTTTGAAATATTTGCTACGTTTTACTGCTTGATCTAATAACCGAAATCAAAGGATATCATCGCATGAAGCAGCAAATTAGTGATTCAATATTAACAACCTTTTAATATTTAATACTAGTTAAAAACATAAAAGAATCTAAGGAATTTTGTAAGAGAGAAAAATAAAGGGATAATTAGCTTTGTAGCATATTATTACGTAATTATCTTCTAAATGACCCAAATTTGATTGTAAAATTTAAAATAACCAAAACATCTAAATAATATCTTTAATGGTGTGGATAAGAGAATGCTAAATAGGATAATACATTTTAATTTTTAGAAAATGATAATATGAAAAAAAAATAAACAAATTTAATTTAAATATTCATAATATTAATATTTAGTTAATATCTTTTATAGAATCCTATTACAACACAAATACTTTTGAAAATACAAATCATAAATATGATAATTATCACATTTCATGGAAATTTTAATAGAGGAAACTAAAAAGAAATTATCATATTAGCTTAATAATAATATTCGGTAAATAGAATCCTATTAGAACTAAAATACATTTGAAATAGTTTCTCTTTACCTTTTTTCTCCATGGAAGCCAATTTTATCATTCTTTTTAACTGGAAAAAAATCAAGCATACGCCATTGATAAATAAAAAAAAATTGAAAATTTCTACAATAGAAACAAAACACTAGGTAAGAACATCTTTTGAACCAAAATTAATATCTTTATTTTAACACTATAACTCGTAAATAATTATATGAATATACCATGAGATTTTACTTGTATGTATTACATATATATAATCAATATACCATTAATTGATACCATGTCAATATACTAAGAATTATACCAATATACCATAAATATACCGTATAAGTTTATATCAATATACTGTAATGTTATACAACAATATACCAATATACCATAAATATACGGTATAAGTTTATATCAATATATTGCAATGTTATATAACAATTTACCAATATAACATAAATACATTTTGTACAAGTTTATATCAATAAGAATATACTAATATATCATAAATATATGTTGTACAAGTGTATATCAATGTACTGCAAGGTTATACAAATATATATTAATATACCATAAATATATATTATATATATAACAATATACTACAATACATACAAATATTGAAACCAATTAGGGGAAATAAAAATTATACCCATGAAATCAACAAAATTTCAAATAAAAATTACAAATCCGGAAAAAAAGCCAACAAAAGAAGGACATCAAAAGCTTATCATATCGACTTAGATTTCAATTTATTCTTCCTGCTAAAAGACTAATGGAACCGAAAATATTCTATGTTGGTTAAGGTAGAAGGAAAAAAACAATTTATATAAGAATAGAACCTTTTAGAATCCCAATGAGTGTCTCTAGTACGAAAAAGAAAAAAGTTACTGAGAAAGAATGACCAACATATAAAGATAATACCATTTATAATTAAAAAGATAAAGATAAGAATTGGAAAAATAATATAAAAAAATTTATAATTAAAAAGATAAAGATAAGAATAAGATAAATAACAAAAAAAAAAAAATTAAGATGGTGATAGTTGTAATATTGGGCTAAAAGAAAAATAAATTTACTAATAATCTAAATATAAAAATTATGGGATGCTATAATAAATAATATTACATGTTTATGAACAAATAGAGTAATTTCCCCAAAAATAAAAGAAATTGAACTTATTTGATGGATTTGAGCTCCAAGTATGAGCCCAACACATATTTGGGCCAATATGGGCTCACCTTGATATTCCTTTCTGTGCAGTCACATGATTAAATGATGGAGTCCAAGAGATGATATGGGTCCTACGTTAGGGGTGCACACGGTCGGTTAACCGGTCCATGTGGACTTTTGGTAACGGTTAACCGCTTGAACGGTTTTTCTATTTTACTAACCGTACATTGTCCACTAAATTCGGTTAACCATTATTCAGTTAACCATTATTCAGTTAACCATTCTTTTACGGTTAACCATTTCCGAAATAAACATTATATTTTAAACTTCAAATTTTAAACTATAAATTTCAAATATCAAAAACAAACATGAAATTACAAACCATAGTCTTCACAATTGATTAAAAATGGCTTTACAACCATAAACTAAAGTAATTAAAATATTAACAAAAAAAAAAAAATCCCAAACACGGAATTTGTTTCTCAAAATCAAACATTAATGAAAGAAAAACTCCAGGTTCATTTCACAAAACCTTCATATATAATTAAAACAATAATCAAAATTAAAGTTGATACAATGCTTTATAAAATAACAACCATATATATTCAACTACACATACATACCTAACATAAATCATGGTAAGCTCTCATTCATCAATGAGGATGAGATGATGATTATCCGTCACACAAGAAGATTCTGAAAATTAAGAAATAAATGTCAATAATTATAACTATCACAAAGTTACATACGCAAATGGTAAAAAAAAATTAAATTAGGAAAAAAATTAACGATACCTATTTGAGCCATCTCTTGTTCCAATAAAATTTGATCGACATAATCATATGACTTGCTCGGATATTTCACCCAATCTTGCCCACATATTATAGCTTCCACAAACCGAGGAGTAAGAGAACTTCTGAATGAGTCAAAAACTCGGCCTCCAGCACTAAAAGCACTCTCAGAAGCAACAGTGGAAACTGGGATGGCTAAAACATCCTTAGCCATCATACCAAGAACTTGGTATTTAGTTGAATTCACTTTCCACCAATTCAATATGTCAAATTTTGGATTCTCAGCCTCTAAATCTTCACTCAAGTACTTCTCCAGTTCTGTTTTTGTGTCTCCAAGCCCATGATACACCTTTTGTCTCTTAAACATCTTATCAATAAAGCTAGATGCATTATCAATTTTATCAATCACTAGGCTATCATCTTGAGTCATTCTAGTAGCTACTTCTTCTGGAACACTTTGTTCCATTTTTGATGTTGAATAAAATTCAAACAATGCATTTAGAACTGACTTCACATTATCTTTCAACAGTATAGCATCAAGAACATCATATGACTGATCAATAGTCCATTCAACATATTCCATCTTGTGCCTAGGATCAAGAACTACTGTAATGAACATCATTATATTCAAAGACTTCACATCACCCCAGTACTTGTCATATTTCTTCTGCATCTTAGAAGCCATAAACTTCAAACTCACATCTCTATTCTCACACATTGATTTAATCATCATTCCAAGACCATATATTTGTTTCATGTATTCATTACTGGTAACATAAAGAGAGCCAGACAACTTCAATGTAGTCTTGTAAAACATTTAAAGAAAAGGCAACAAACATCTAACATAGTCCCAATCACTTAACATAGGTTTTTCTTGAACATCTTTAGCATATTTGGAATCTTCAAATGCTAACAACTCAAATGCTTTTTCAAATTTCAATGCACATTCTAACATCATATAAGTAGAATTCCACCTAGTCTCTACATCCAAGCACAAAAGTTTACTGATATCTAGTTTCTCTTGAATTGCACGGTTCTTAAATTTTGTAAACCTTGCAGGAGAAGATCTAACATATTTAATAGCAGAACGAATCCTTACAATAGAATCATCTGCTTCAGACAAACCATCTTTCATAATCAAATTCAAGATATGTGCAGAACATCTCATATGCAAGTATTCACCATTCAAAACACTACCCTTCCAACTATTTAATCTTCTTTTCAAGTAACTTACAGCCACATCATTTGCACTTGCATTATCCACAGTTATAGCAAAGACTTTTTCAATCTCCCATTCAAGTAAGTATCTCTCAATAGATTTACCAATCACTTCACCACTATCTCAATAGATTTACCAATCACTTCACCACTATGACTAGAAATGGGACAAAAGTTTATGATTCTTTTATTTAAAACCCAATCATCATCAATGAAATGAAGGGTGAGGCACATGTAACTTCGATTTTGATTAGAAGTCCATGAATCAGTAGTAAGACAAACTCTTGAAGATAATTTCTTTAAAAATTTCTGCAATTTCAGCTTCTCACTCTTATAGCAATTATACACATCTCTAGCTACTGTTGTACATGAAGGAACTACAAACAATGGTTGCAAAATACGACAAAATTCACGAAACCCTTGGTGTTCAACAAACTTAAAGGGTAACTCATCAAGCATTATCATCATAGCAAGATATTTTCTACATTCATCTTGATCAAATTTCCATGATGAAAGTGACTCTGAGCCAGAGTTGGAACTTGAACCTGGTTTAAAAGCTAAGGTTTGTTGACCCTTACTCACATTAAGTGGATACTTCTTACAATTACTCAAATGATTACTCAAACAGCTAGTACTACTTGCACTTGGACAAGAAAGAGATTTCTTACAGTAGTTACATGTGGCTCTTCGTTTTTGAGGAACATCATAAGGAAGTTCTGTAAAATACTCCCACACCCATGAAATTTTTCTCTTCCGTGTACTTGTTGCTTCTGGTCCTTCTGGAGGTGGAGGTTTAGCTGCATTTTCATTCCCAAATTCAGCAGCAGCAGCAGATGGAGACTCGGTTGGTTCCCCACTTATATGTTCAGCATTATCAGAAGTTGAATTATCACCAATACTTGACACCTGTATAATACAGGCTGTATTAGCAATAAGAAAGAAAGAACTAATGGAATAAACATTCATATTACAAACATGAATAGCGTAACTGAATTACTCTTAATCTTAAAAGCATAGTTTTTAATGTTGTATTATATTGCTTCAGGACCTAATGTTACATCAACTACATCAAGTTTAGCTGTGATTACAAAAGAGAGATTGCTATAAAATGAATCTCTTTTGTAGCTATATTACTCGGTCACTCTGTAAGCACCCAAAACTTGGCATCCAGCACAGCAAACTTGAATGCACTGAAATAACTTTTGACTGGACAATTTAGGATCAAGACATAACTATTCTATGCAAAGATGATCGACCAAGTTGTACAAATTTCATCCAATCATGCTCTTCCTTAGAAAATGTTGACTTCCAATCCATGAAATTTAGCCTTCAATTGATAACTAATAGCTCTTCTTCATCTTTTCAGTTGTAATTAATTCATCAAGGTTAAGAAAGAAAATAATACATTAGTGAAGATTTTAATTTATATCTATCATAGTAGCAATTTTACATAGCCTTCAATAGATAAATAATAGCTCTTATTGCATAATTATCTCTAATTTATTTCCATCATATTAGCAATTTTACATACCGTGAGTTTATGGTTGATTATCCACCAATGTCATGGATCCAACTACAATAATACACTTTAAATAGGGCCGGCAATTCAAATAATTAAAGAAAAGAAAATCAATAGTCAAGATTCGCTTTATCCACCATTTCCTTTTAGCATTTTACTATTTTTACAGCTCAAATGATTTACAATTGGAAAAAGACAACAACAAAGTTAGTACAGAATTAATTTAGGCATCCAACAAAAGATAAAGCCAAAAGGAAGGCATGAAAATCATCTCCATTCTTGGCAGTTGACAGCCGGTATTTCTCTTTAAAACACTGGAATTTGTGAATCAATTTAGATATGGCAGAAAAGTAGGTGAAGAACAATATTCCAGTTGAAGAAAACTCAGGTGGGCAATCAACACCACCCTCTGTGCCAAGTAAGTTGAATCAGATGAATTTTATTGTTAGATCCAAAGAATTTAAAAGTTTTGCATGAGTAAATTAATGAAGTTGTGACAGCAGGTAGGAAAAGGACATGGCCAGAATTGGTAGGGGCCAAACTACAAGAACTTGATGCAATTTATATAGTGGATGGAAAGATCGAAATAGAAACAGAATATGGCGGCAAGATCGACAAACTTACAGTTGGTGGCGGCGGCAGTGGCCGGATTTCCCCTGTTCTGCCTCTAATCGATCGGGCGCCTGTGTTTACCTTTCCTCTCCTTGTCATGGATGGTTGTGCGTTGAATCAGGATTGACAGGGGTTGTAAACTTGAGATTTGAGAGAGAGGAAGAAGGATTAGGCTAGTGATTCAATGATTTGGGTTCGGATGGGAGGGAGAGACAAAATGGAATTAGGGATTTTGAGAATTTGAGAGAGAAAGGAGATGAGGCAGATTGAGAGATCGAGTGAAGTGAAGAGGGATAATGGGAAATAATGTAAAATTACAAAAAACACCCAAATGTTTTATCTTTAATTCATTTAACCCATATATATATATATATATAAATATTTCCAACGGTCGGTTAACTGAGTCCACATGGACTTTCGGTATAAAAACCGAAACCGAAACCGAAACCGTGAAAATTTAAAAATTAAAACCGTATACTAGTCCATCGGTTTCGGTTAACCACATTTTCTGTCCGGTTTCGGTTCGGTTTCACGGTTTTTCGGTTTTTTGGTTTTTTTTGTGCACCCCTATCCTACGTCCAGACTAAAACAAATATCAGATTCTGAACTCACAAAAATTTTTAAATTGTGAGCGACCCCCATTTTGATTATTTTGCAGGCTATTATCACAACCACACTACAATTCACACTTAATTAATTTAGTTGGCTATTTTAGTCAGTAAATTCGATTAAGTTTTTCAATACATTAAAGCCGAAAAAAAAAAGCTGGAATTAATTACTGTGATCGAAGGTAGATATCGTTGACTGTGCACCAAAAGAAAAAGTTGTAAAAAAAAAAACCTACTCCTATTTTACAATAAAGTTGAAAATGAGAATTTTGCGGCAACAGGCAGTGGTACTTTTCAAGTTCCAAATGTGCCCTCCCACTGCAAGGAAGCTTTATACTGGCTCAATGATAATGGTTACAAGAATGTTGTTTCTGAATCAGTAGTTATCCAGGCGCTTCAAGTGCATGACAGTCCTTCTATTCTAGGTATCATCGTTGAGGACTCTTTATCAATAGCTACTACTTTTTATTTTTGTCTTTTTATTTCTTTTTTCCTATTTGTTGGTTAGCGAACAATGTCGCTCATTTGTTACTTAAAGTGTTTGGTTTTACGCCTAATCTCAGATGTGGATTCCTTCAAAAGACTAAATTCTAAGAAAAAAATATTCATTTTCGATTTTTTTTTCTTTTCTATCATTTCTTTAAATGCGACTTCGACAATTCAACTTAAATCATTCCGAATTTGGACCTGGTTAGTTCAGTCCGATTAAGTATGTTTCTCTAATAGGACCTGCTATGCATAATTTTCCTCCCCATGGTATCATTTAGATGCAAAATCCCAAGATGTTTTATTTTGTATTCTTGACGAAGACTTCTTTCGGTTAAAAAAAAAAAAAAAAATTGTTTTATGCACAAAAAAAGGTGGTATGTAATATTTCTAAGTCAATAATTAAATTTTTGCACATTCACGTACCCATTGCAAGTTTGCATCTTTTTTATATATCCTAATCCGGCGATTAACAGCTAAATAACGCGGTCCCATCTGTGTTGTTTTTTTCCCTTACACTCTCCTCTTTCCCCTTTTTTCTTCACTCTCATGGAACAGCGTACTCTCTAATCTCCCCGCTCTCCATTTCCATCGCCAAATCAGGTATGTGAGAAAACTCGTCAATTTATAAATCCTTTCGAAATTCTGCCCCACTTGTGGATTTTTCACCACTCCAATTGCGAATCTGTCCGTGTTACGATATTCATGGAGGTCTCCTCAACGAAGGATCTCATCTTCGTTGCCCCTTGCTACAAACCCTAAACCCGAGGGTGCAAAGCGCATCCTCAGCTTGTAGTCTGTAGGCGGAGGGCCGCCTGGGTCCACCCCTCTAAGGGTGGTTCCGCGGCCGTGGGTGCAACGGCACACCGCAGCACCCCTTCCCTCCGCCTCTGTTTCTGATACTCTGAGAATGCTATGCTGTGTGATGAAGGTTATCATAGTAGAGACATAATTGTTACCTGTATTAAATTACTCCGTTGGGTAAATTTTGCAGGTGATGTGAGATGGCATCTCCACAACCTTCACATAATGTTGAGTTTGAGGCTGCTAAGTTTTTGCAGAAACTCATTCAAGATTCTAAAGATGAGCCAGCTAAATTGGCTACAAAACTCTACGTTGTGAGTTTTTTTTCCTTATGCTTAATTAATATTCTTTATTGTTGCATCTAAAATCTGATATTCTTTATCTCTATACTTAATTTATATGTGTCAAATACGTGACTTTAATATTGCCTATGCTTCAACTTGTTATGAATGTCTGATCTAGATATTGCAACATATGAAAACAAGTGGGAAGGAGCATTCAATGCCGTATCAAGTAATATCAAGGTGCACTTTATACCAATTATGATTTTTCTTTTATTTACTTTTTTGGTGGCTAGATATTCATACTATGTTTATGCCGATAAAAAAATGTTGAGACAACCAAGTGCTTTATGTAACCAGTTAATGGTCACTGAGTCTGAAAGAACACAAGTGTTGTATCCATTTGTGTAGGCAATTAACGATAAAGGGTACTATTCTGCTCTGCTTGTGGTTGCTATGCCGATTTATGAAACTGGGATTTGAAGACAGTGACACATGTGGTGAAAAAGTTAGATTCCTCTTAATTTTGGTGGTTTATCTAACTTCCAGTGTCCCCTTATTTCAAATGCATTTTGGTTTGTTTCTTGTGTTGACCTTAGAAGTTTTTGTTTGGTTTAACATTGAGACTTAAAAAGTATGATTGCATTTAAATAAGGTTCGCAAAATAGAATAGAAGCTGGGAATTGTAAGCTTGTAAGTTTTGTGGATGTACTGTGTAATGCATGATTGGTAATTTGAAAGGGTCATATGCTGCATTTTCTGCATTTAGTGTTTTCATGTAAACTCATTTCATAACCTACTGCAGGATGTCTAGACTACCTTATATCAATTGTGTTTTAATACTTTTTCTGCTTGTCTGGAATAATGATTTCATTAGCTGATCTATTTATTATTTCTTTTAATTTAAGGGCCATGGAGACTGTCATTAACCAACATGGTCTTGATATCGAGGCACTGATGTCATCCCGCCTTCCTTTGACGGGTGGAAGTCAAATGGGTGACTCAGCAGGTAGACACATTATAGAAACTATAGTTGGTACTGTTTCCTTTTAACAATGATATCAATACCACTTGCCGTGCTGTATACACTTTGTTCATTATAGATAAATGGGAACATGATATGCAGGATCTTCCCAGGCAGTTGGAGTTGCAAAAGATTCTAAAGTGGGATTGGCTGAAAATGAAATGTCCAAAAGTGACCCATTTGCTTCTGGCAGGCCACCTGTTGGTCCTAGTGGTGCAGGACATGATTATTATCAAGGATCCGGAACTCATAGGAGCAGTCAGTCTTTTGATCATGAAAGTCCCTCTAGTTTGGACACTAGATCTGCCAACTCTCAATCCCAAGAAAGAGGAGTGACTCAAAAGGATAGTAAAAAGGGTGCAGCAGCCAAGAGGAAGAGAGGTGATTCTTCTGTTCCCTCTGATATGCATATGGACAACTCCCAGCAACTGGATGCTCGCAGTGCTGTAGTTAATCAGCGGAAGGCTAAAACGAATAAGATAGATTCTCCTGGGGCTTTTCCAGCCAGAGTTGCTGAAAATACAAGCTTTAATATGGTTCCTAGCAGTGGCCAGCTTGAAGTCTCCTCTGCTCTTGGATCTTCAGGGCAACAACAAGGTGGTTCCTTTCAATCTGCCCATGAAAATTTTTCTTCCAAGGGTGCATGGAATCAAAGTAAGACAGCAATTCCCCTTGAAAGATCTCAAGTTTCCAGATTCTCTTCTAATTCTTTGTCTGGTACTATGACGGCAGAAATTCCATTGCAGCATTCAGCAGCTTCATCTCTTGGAGCTGGTAAGATTGACTCTCTATTAAGAAAATTTTGCTTCCTTTAAACTGTATGCATGGTTTTCCAATTGGTAGAAAATTTCTGGATCTCCAATTTTGACCACTGCTGAAGTTGGTGTCGGGAAAAAAGAAGTAAACCATGCAAGGACATATCGATTACTTTCGTTCTTTTCTTTTTTGTTTATTTGTTATTCGTCAAGAATTATAGTGTCAAGAAGTTCTAGTTCTTGGTTTTTAGAACTTACCTTGTGTAGATTTCTCCTTCTCGGTTATAGTGATCATGCTGGTGAATTACTGATTTTAGGTCCTATTAGCAAGGCTCATGGAGGGATACCTGTAAATTCTAGTTCTTACCCGATTGGGGAGCTAGGATTCTCAGGTCAAATTCAACTTGGTGGTTCTGAATATCAGAAGCATGGATCAGCGAAGGGTGCTGTAGCAAATTTGACTGAGAAAATTGTTGAAGCTCACACTATGCCGATGAACCAAGCGGATGACTTGCGAGCATCGCTTTCCTCTGGAAGGGTTTTGGAAAATGACGGAGGGAATTCAAATATGTTCGCAGAAGGAAACAAGGTTATTCAGGTAATCTTTCTCTTCTGTCCATTTTACTGGAACAATGGGTTCTCTTGATACTCACCTTGCACAATGGGGGCACTCTTCATTTAGTTTCCATATTTGAGATAGCGAGGCTAGTTTTTCTTGCTTGATGATTTCTGCATGATATTGAACTTTACAATGGTCTTATGGTTGTTGCTTACGGAATATCTTGGTGGTATTTTTTTTTTTTTTTTCAGTTCTTATTTTTATGCTGTTCGATCCATTTTCTAAGAGATTGATGATTGTGCTGCTTCACTTTTATCTTCTACTCGCATGCACCTATGCTGTTTTCTGTAACATGTGTTTTCATGTTCACCTTCTTGTAATCTTTATTAGTCTTATGAGATTTTCTACCTAGAAAAGGAATTACTCATGTGTCTTGTCCTTATTTACAATATTGATTGCACATTGTTTGGTCTTTCATCCACTAAGTTATTATATTAATTGATTTATCCTGTCAGGATTGTTGATTGGTACTCCCTTCATCCCACAGTGTATAGTCTATGTTTCGTCGACTTTCCTCAAATTACAATCCATTTTCCTTTTTGAAACTATAGTTAATATTTTAGATTCCTAATATGCCCAAATTTAATATACCTTATTGTTAAACGAACGATTAAAGCGAGTTATTAAATTCTATTTGGAATAAATTATGCACTAATCATTTAATTTAAGTTGGTTATACTATGATCAAGATGAGTACAACTTCCTTGAATTATATTGATTTTATTTTCTGAAACTTTGTGAAAAATTGAAGTGGATTATTAGCTTAACTTTAATAAAAAAGGAACCCACGTGTTTGATTATGATTGGTTTTTGAATTCGGAGAATTTATTTTTTCATCCTAAAATGGAATATGTAGATGGGTAACTTACCTAATTTGAAATATGGAAATACTTACCTAATTTTAAATATGGAAATACTTACCTAATTTGAAATATGGAAATACTTCCCTTGGTAAGTTGCACAGTGGTGCTTTTGTGATTAGTAGTATAAATTTACTGAAGTGACCTGTGTGTTCATTGATATATGCAATGTTAGAATTCGTAGAAGGGCTATCGATTGGTTTTTATTAGCAGTTTGAGGTTATTACAGCAACTTTTCTATCCCTTAAGAATGACCAATACATGGAAATTTATTGACAATTATGCCTATGTTAGAGTAACCAGTTTGGTATCCTAAAAAGCTGCAGCAAACAAATAATAAATATGTTCTGCTATAAAAAGCTGGTTGAAAGGTGCCTAAGTGACAATTATACAATTCATGGAAGGGCTATAGGTTGGTTTGCGATTAGGCGTTACGCCGATTTCAAAGCAACCAGTTCAGGATGCTATTTAACTGGAACAAACAAATAATAAGTCACTTTGCTATAACAGAGTTGGTTGAAAGGCGCCTACTCGACAATAGTTGCGAACCTTGGTTTTTATAAGTTTTGTGTCAGGGTAATTCTTTAGTCCTTAAAATGGCTTACAATTATGTTCATAGATTCTGCGAATCTGTAGGGAGAAATTCATCTTTAATTTTATATTTTTGTATAAAATTAACAATGGATTCTTTGACATTGATCCTCTTGGTTAATTTTTTGCCGTTTGAGGGGCTTAAATAACAATTTGTATGAGCCTTGCTCTTTAAGAGTTCTTTGTTTCTTTTTTGGTGCAATTCTTTAGTCCTTCAAAATGGTTTGAAAATATGTTCATATATTGTGAAAACCAGTGGAGAAAATTCATTCTTAGTTTTTTATGTGTAAAATGAATAGTGTATCCTTTAATTTCAATCCTCTTCATAATCTTTCTTTTTGTTCTTTTATATAAATTCTGTGATGACTAAGAAGTTCAAGGCAACTGCTTTTATATCGCTGTTTCTTCCAGTTGCATATTAACTTGGTCTTTAAATATGTTTAATGACGAGATGTGTCCCTAGTCTTCATTTGTCAAACTTGTTTCCTTGTGATTGACAATGCAGCGAGATTAATTAAGTTTTAGTACTCTTTCATAGGCTAGTGGTCACCTTTGCGGTGTATGAATGTTGCTTTGGATAGAATCGTGTAACTCGCACTTGTTATCACTTGCTAAGGGATTATACTACCACCTTGGCTTGTACTTCCATTAATGTCAATGTGTTCAGTTCTGATAATTTTGTGGGGAGAACTTAATTTCTTGACCCCTCTTTGACAATATATTCTTTTGGAAGTTCAATAAGAAGGCAGAGGAAAAACACAAGGGTAGATGAGCAGAGAGATGAAAGGGTAGTCTCGTATTAAAGTAAAGATTACTAGCTAAGTGCTCAGTGCTTATGTTTTCGCTCTCAAAAAGTGATATTGCTAAAAATTTCAATTTGGATGTTTCATGTAATGTTGTCTTTCTAGGTCATAGGTGTTTCATCATGCTTTTGTTAGTAATCTTGATCATGCAGGGTTCTGCTTTATGTGCAGCATCTCCTTTTTTCATGCTTAAATGTTTTGTTTTGCTGTCTTATCGTCTTGGATCACCAGGCTAGCCGTCCGAATAGTAATTCTGAAGTGACAATGGTTAGATCAAGAGATATGGGAAAATCTCTTGTTTCTCAGTCTGGCAATCCTTTCAATGATCAACAATTAAAACAGCTCAGAGCCCAGTGCCTTGTCTTTCTTGCATTCAGGTGTGGAGTAGTACTCTTTCAGTATCTGTTTATTGTTCTGATTTCGGGAATTATTACATTGACAGACACTTGGTGTATGCTATACTTTCTCATTAATGGGTTTTGAATTATTTTCTGTAGAAATGGTTTGGTGCCAAAGAAACTTCATCTTGAATTAGCACTTGGAAATATCTTCCCGAAAGATGGTAAGAGCTCCAAATTAAATTTGATAATGGACTGGGTTTCCATATCCCAATAGGATTCGGTGAATGGAAGTGTTTGGGAAGACGTCCTTGCCTATAATGTTAGGTTACCTAGTTTTATTAATGGCTTGTATTTTGCGTAACTGGTTGATGACTTAGTTTATTTGTGGTGGCTTGAGCTTTGGACATGAGACCTTAGTCGTATGGTGTAACCTTGGCCACAGCATGATCCATGTGGGGTTTATAAATTGCTGCAGCTGCTGCTGTTGTTGCTGTTCTTAGTTTCTGTCCTTTTCTTGGTAATTAACAGGTGGTAATTCAGATGGTCCTCGTAGAGATCTGATCGATCTTAAAGGAAAGGCACAGTCTTCTCATGAACAACCTACCATTGCTGAAGTTGCAATGCCATTTGGCCAGCTCAATAATGCAAAGGAAAGTGATGGAGTTCCAGCAGGTGCCTCATCTACAGGTAGATTCTTGGACAGCAATTACTTGTCTAAAGAACCAGAGAAGTCAAGAGCAATGGAGGACAAAAGTGGTCCACCTGCAGATCTCCCGGTACTCTCAGATGAAAGGAAACAGCTTTTTTCTAATAGAAAACTGGAGGCTGATCTGCAGAGCCAGGAAAAGGTGGAATCACAGCCATTTTTCACTGCTTCAACATATCAGCTTGATTCAGCTAGAGGTGGTTTAGCCTCTAATAATCCTTTAGAGAGCATGGGGAATGGGCATCTGCAAGCAGGAAGGTCTGACCCATCTACATCAATGGTGAGCTATAATAAACCAGTGAAACCTGAATCAATTAACTGGACTGGAGTTGGCAGTATTAATGCGGTTCCCCGTGTATCCCAACATTCCTCGGCCATTCAGCATGAATTGGTGCTTGACAGAAATGATAATGTTCCTACTCAGTTTCAGAGTATTGCGAACAGTAGTGTTTCAGGTAAACAACCTGAAATGATTGTTTCTTTTCATTGCAATTAAAAACTATTCAGGAGTTGATACTTGACAATAACCATTTCTCAGAGGCTCCTATGTATGCTTATTTGAACCTAGTGTCTTACAGGCTTTATTGTCAATAAAACTGATGTATGATTGTCAATGAAGGGCTAACCTGGTGCACAAGGCCTGCACTGTCTGGGTTCTGGTGGAGGGTTGAGCCCTTTTGCATCACTGTCAATGTTTTGTGAAACTTAAAGAAGATGCATTATTGATGAAACACTAATTTATTTGTCAGTAGTTGAATTTTGTCCTTGTTAATGACGCACTAAAATGGTGTTCCTTTTGCCACAGAGCATGATGATGAAGACAAGTCAGCTTCTACTGATTCCGCACCTCCACCGAAGTATACTATGTCAGAAAAATGGATTATGGATCAGCAGAAGAAAAAGCTCTTTGCTGAGCAAAATTGGATTCAAAAACAGCAAAAAACAAAACAAAAAATCTCCATTTGTTTTTATAAGTTAAAGGTCTGTTCTGAGGTTTCTGTTTGATCCATTGATGCTTTCTTGTTCTATACCAATTGATTAATACTCTGTTATTCTGTCTCAACCAATTAATTGTATGTTCCTTATTCCTTCATCTTTTGGTGGGTTTCTGCTCAAATATTTTTATTTATAAATTTGATTGAGTATAGTACTTTTGATGCTTGAAATATTAATTCTCAGCTAGTGGTAGAAAAGAAAATTTTGCAACAGGGTAAAATCTGGAAGCTTCATAGGGAAAAAGCAATTCAAGGGAAAATTAGCTCTGATGGGGTCACATAGTTTTCAGAGGACAAAGATTTGGTATTTTTTGATTTGAATGATGTCAAAGTTTCATTCAACTCTTAACTTCTGATTCAGTTTTACAAGTGTGTTGGGAATGCTTTAACTCTGGATATTTTTCCATTTTTATTCTCTTGCTGCGATATATGATGAAAATTGTGCCATTTACTGTACATGGTGTTCTTGTGATGCCATGCAAAATTCAGTGATGATGACTGTTGGTTTTTTCAAATAAATTGGTATTGCATTGACATTATTACCTACCCTGCACGCAGGAAACTGTGAACTCATCTGAAGACATATCTGCAAAAACCAAAAGTGTCATAGAATTGAAAAAGCTTCAGCTATTGGAGCTCCAACGCCGTCTAAGGAGGTGATTGCTTTTCTTTTACTTTATATTTTGTCGTTAAAAACAGCATGTCTTGCTTTATCTCTTATAGATTTCAGGGATTACCGCATCTCGTTACAGTTTCTTTTTCTTGACACCACTATTTGTAAAATGTGAACAGCGGTTTTCTGAATGATTTTTTTAAGCCAATTTCGTCGGATATGGATCGATTGAAATCATACAAGAAGCATAAACATGGTAGAAGGATAAAACAACTCGAAAAATTTGAGCTCAAAATGAAGGAAGAGCGACAAAAGAGGATCCGCGAGAGGCAGAAGGAGTTCTTCGCTGAGATAGAAGTTCACAAGTATGTATTTCTTCAACTCTCTCTCATTAACAAACAGACACTGTCCTGACCCCATCCCACCCACAAACTATTTGAATATTTTTTTTTTTATTTGCACATATGATGTGCCTGAACGTTTAAATTGAACACATGCTTCTTATAACCTTCTTGTTAACCTTTACTTTAGGGAAAGACTGGATGAGGTATTCAAGATAAAGAGAGAACGTTGGAAGGGTTTCAATAAATATGTAAAGGAGTTCCATAAAAGGAAGGAGCGTATCCATCGTGAGAAGATTGACAGAATTCAACGTGAGAAGATCAATTTGTTAAAGATTAATGATGTAGAAGGGTATCTGCGAATGGTGCAGGTTAGGTTTTGTTTAGCTTACTGAATTTCACTGATCCATGTACATTTACTAATATTATATAATAATTTGGGTTAATTGCTCAGGATGCAAAGTCGGATCGTGTTAAGCAATTGTTGAAGGAGACTGAAAAATATCTTCAAAAGTTGGGATCCAAGTTACAAGAGGCAAAGTCTATGGCAAGCCAGTTTGAAAATGATATGGATGAGACCCGAACTGCAACTATTGTTGAGAAGAATGAAACTTCCATAGAAAATGAAGATGAAAGTGACCAAGCGAAGGCAAGCTTGTAAATTTTGTGCTTGCTTGACTTCACTTTTGAAATTTTATGCTAAATTCATTGTTGTTTTATTATTCTGCAGCATTATTTGGAGAGCAATGAGAAATACTACCTGATGGCTCATAGGTACACTATGCGTTTTATTGATTCCCATAAGGATTTGAAAGCTTCTTATTTGGTTCACCGCAGATTGTCCTATTGCCTTCTTGTTCTCTTCTATTTTAAGAGTATCTTGTGAGCAAGCTAAGCAGTAGAATATTAAAAGGGTTTTCCAGCTTGTTGGGCTTTTTTTGTCTTCTCTTTGAATCTATTATTTGTGGGGAAAAACGATCACATTTACCTGGTGGCATTCATGTGGAATGTTTGCTACAAAGAGCCTCTTTTCTTATTTCTGTCTTTATATTTGCTCTTAAAATGCTATATCTCTTGGGTCTCCTAGTTATATACTATTGCAACAACTTAGCAATTAATTGTCTTTCAGCATAAAAGAGAGCATTGCTGAGCAGCCAACTTGTCTTCAAGGTGGAAAATTAAGAGAGTGAGTATATTGCATTACTGTTCCAGTAGCTGCACTTTGAATTTTTTAATTTGGTGCCCTTTTTGTTTTCTGGGCGTGGTGATTTCAATTTTCTTTTGTTATTTTCAAATGATTATATGCAGCTGATTTATCTCTGTACATGCTGTCTGCTTTTAGTTTTTGAAATTTCTGTAAATTTCATCTTTGACCTGTAGGTATCAGATGAATGGACTGAGGTGGCTGGTTTCATTATACAACAATCATCTGAATGGAATCCTTGCCGATGAAATGGGCCTTGGAAAAACTGTTCAGGTCTGGGTTTGATATGCTAATAATTTAACTGACCACTTCAACCTATTTCCTAAAGTAGTTGAATTCTTTATGTTTATTCAAACTAACAAAAACCTCTTGCAATCGTTACTTTCAAGGCAGAGATGATTGATGTATCTTCTTTTTTCTCTTATGGAAGGTCATATCTCTAATTTGTTACCTGATGGAGACCAAAAATGATAGAGGTCCTTTCTTGGTTGTTGTGCCTTCGTCAGTTTTACCTGGATGGGAGACAGAAATCAATTTTTGGGCCCCTAGTATACATAAAATTGTTTATTCTGGCCCCCCAGAAGAGAGGCGCAAACTATTTAAGTAATGGCAGATTGACATGACCCTACTTTCTTGCACTTGCTTTTGATTTTTCATATATGTAAGCATGTCTCCATCGTATTTCAGGGAAAAAATTGTGCACCAGAAATTCAATGTTCTCTTGACAACATATGAATATCTAATGAACAAGCATGATAGACCAAAACTAAGTAAAATACATTGGCATTATATCATAATTGATGAAGGGCATCGCATAAAGAATGCTTCTTGTAAGCTGAATGCTGACTTGAAACACTATCAGAGTGCGCACAGATTGCTATTAACTGGAACACCATTGCAGGTAACAGATCTAATCCCTCATTCTTTGTGATTTCTGTCTTTGTTATTTTCTCCTTTGTTTAGTTTCAGAGGATAGATAAAATGTTCTCGTCTGCGTTTCGTTTTGTATGATTAATACCCTGTGTTTTTTTTTTTTTTTGTGGAGATTTTGCTTAGTGTTACATATTGATGTCATTTTGCAGAACAATCTTGAGGAATTGTGGGCACTGCTAAACTTTTTGTTGCCAAACATATTTAATTCTTCAGAGGATTTCGGCCAATGGTTCAACAAACCATTTCAGAGTAATGGTGATAATTCAGCTGATGAAGTAAGCTTTTTTCTTAATTATCTTATATCTAATATTGTTGCCTTTTCACCTCATTGTATCGTAATGAATCTGTCCTGTTTTGATTCAATTGTTCAGGCTTTACTATCTGAAGAGGAGAACTTGCTTATCATAAACCGCCTTCATCAAGTCCTTCGTCCATTTGTACTAAGGAGATTGAAACACAAGGTTCTTTTATGGATTGTTTCACGCTTTTGATATATATTATATAATTTTTGGGGTTTCTTTTTTCCCTGCCAATTTACTATGTTAACAGTTGGTTTTGGAAGTTACTGTTATTCGCTATATTGCATTTGCAATTTGTTTCGGCAGGTTGAGAATGAACTTCCTGAAAAGATTGAGAGGCTTATAAGGTGTGATGCTTCTGCTTATCAGAAGCTTTTGATGAAGAGGGTAGAAGAAAATCTTGGAGCAATAGGAAACACTAAGGTATACTACATTCTGATCTCATTGATCTTCTTACTTTCATAAGCATGATCTACACAGCAAATTTTATGCATGTCTAGAGCTCTGACCTTCGGCAATTGATTTCTGCAGGCTCGATCAGTGCACAACTCAGTTATGGAGCTCCGGAATATCTGCAACCATCCATACCTTAGCCAGCTTCATGTGGATGAGGCATGGATTTTTCTGAGTTCTGAATTTGTTTGAACCTTATAAATAAATTATTATCAGATATTAAGGCCCTGAGAAGTTAATTTTTTGTTTATTGCTTTTGATTTATGAGTCTGTGGTTTCACTTCATTTTTTTTGTCCTCGGCGTCATTTGCCTCTTCCAATCTAAGCTCATCGTGACATTTTGTAGGTTGATAATCTGATACCTAAGCATTTTCTACCGCCAATTATTAGGCTTTGTGGGAAGCTTGAGATGCTAGACCGATTACTGCCAAAACTGAAAGCAACTGACCACAGGGTATGAGTTTCTATCTGTGCTTTTTATGGTTTAGTTTTGGTTGGTTTTTGCATCATGCTAATGCCTTGCAGGATTCTGCTGTATGTTTGATATTGTGGGGTCAGAATGGGGGATTGACAGAGTACAGTTCAAATATGTTTACTATAGCAATTTAATGGAAGCTTCTCTCTTGCTTTGCTCTTTTTGACTATTATTATCTGGATTCTTTCATTTGCATGTTATTAAATCTGATCACGTTGCACAATCTTTGATCCATCTGACAAGAATCATTATTTGTTCTCCGTGTTTTTTTTCTATCTGCTCTGCAGGTTCTCTGTGAACAGAGTTCGAAATTATCTAGTTGCGACTATGTTCTGATGTTTCTTAATTAGTTTAGTTGGTGGTTCCCCTTTATTAATGTGGAGACGCCGTTTCCCTTTACACGATCTATTGTTCTGACATTTGCATAATCTTTCCATCCATCTGACAAGAATCATTACTTGGCTTGGGCTCCATGCTCTGCTCTTTTTTCCATTGCTTTATAGGTGTTCTATGAACGGAGTTTAATATAGTTGAAATTATCTAATTGTAATTGTGTTCTTATGCTATTTAACTTGTTTAATTGGTGGTTCTCTTTTTATTTATGTGGAGGCATCACTTCCCTCTACGTGATTTTGGATCTTACATTTTTTCCTGTTATACTTTTCCTAGTCCCTTTGAAATGCTTGATAAGCATCTACATGGTTTTTTTTTTTTTCCATTTATTCAAGTATTTTTGCTCTGTACATCCTTCTCCATCATTTTAGCTCTAAATCTGGCACATATTTTGTAATTTAATGATTACTGCTACGGTCCGTGCAGGTACTTTTCTTTTCAACAATGACTAGGCTTCTTGATGTTATGGAGGAGTATCTCGCCATGAAAAAGTATCGATACCTTCGCTTAGATGGACATACTTCCGGGAATGATCGTGGTGCCCTTATTGAACAGTTCAACCGATCTAATTCTCCATATTTTATATTTCTGCTCAGGTAGTCAAATGATATTATATCTGCTTGATATCTGGATCTTGCTTTTCGAGATTGTTCACCAAAAATTTACTGATGCCGCACTGGGATATTTAGTATTTTGATAAGGAAAGATTTTACTTTTATTGCTAGGCATCAATCGTCTCGGTATGTTTTTAGTGGCAAGAATGCTTTTTGTAGGAGGTTGGAAAGGAATTTTTAGATCATCATGTTTTAAGCAATTTTTCTACCCAATGTTATCAGTTTTGGTTGAAATGTAGAGGTGGTAGACTGGCTGGTTGCAATAGTCTTTTGGCTCTTTACATGTTCTGCATTACAAATTAGGTTGTTTTAGGTCCGCTCATTAATGTCAAAGGCTGTTTTGCGAATTGTGAAGTGCTCGATTTGCAGATAATCCAACTACATTGTGATCTTAAGAGCTGTGCACAAATTTTCTTATTTCAATCTTACAATATTGGTATTTCTGTTTGCGATAATAAGTAAAGATGCGGAGAATCATCACAATATTTTTCATTGAGTGTGACTTGAAAACTAGTTTATGACTGACATTCTAATATGTTGGTTTAGCATTCGGGCTGGTGGTGTTGGAGTGAATCTGCAAGCTGCTGACACTGTTATCATATTTGACACTGATTGGAACCCTCAGGTAATATATGCAATTCTTGATTCTTTGCAACATAACCTCTCAATCTGAAAGTGGCCTACATTCTTATGGTACGTGTTTTCAGGTGGATCTTCAAGCCCAAGCAAGGGCGCATAGGATAGGTCAGAAGAGGGATGTGCTAGTACTTCGTTTTGAAACAGTATGTTCTTTTCCCCTCGTTGCCCCATAGGGGTATATTGCATTTTGACCTTTAGAATTTGGAAATTCTGATGATGGTGGTACGGCTATGATTTATACTTATTTTTGAGTGTCGTGAAATTATATGCCCAGCTGGATTGTTTACCCCAGAAAATTGCTTTCAACTTCAGAGGGTATGAAGGGATTTTATGTCATTTTATACACTTTTCAAATTTATTTACTTTTTCTTCTTATGCTGCATGGGAGTATATGCATTTTAGCTTATGGATAATCAATAATTTTATGCACTTTCATTGAAGTTAGGAAATATGTGTGTACCATTTCACTGTGAAGCTGAAAACTGATTCATTTAGTTTGGTTCTGGTTTTTTTTTTTTTTTTTTTTGCTGGCCATAAGGCAAAGCATCAAGTTAGGTTGGTACTCAGTAAAAATGATTTTTCAATTGTGAAATCTGAGAAGTAGCTTCACATAAAAATTAATACTTATTTCTTGTTATGTTACTTGTATGCTTGCCTGGAATTGTTGCCTCCACTAACTATCATCATCATCATCATCATTTTCCATTGCCACCTTCTGAAATATGATTACTACCGCGGAAAGTGCGTGGCGGCATACTCTGCTGCATACCTTAAAGAAAGAGATTAATATTAGTGCATGTCTTGTTCTAAGATTAATATCATTGAACATTTGATTCTAAGTGAAAAACAACACCAGCTATTGCTTTGGATATCTAATATTAGAGTATACATGAAAAGCTACTATAGATGTTCACTAGGGACTATAAACTATCATCATACTATAGATGAGGGTTATTGCTTTGCAGCTGTAAGTGATCTGTTGTCTTTTATAGGAAACCTCTTTGTCCTGAGAACATTTTGTTTCATCTTTATACACCTCATTGATGCTTATAGTTGTATGTATACGAGTATTTTGATTGAAAAGAACTATGTAATGTTGAAGTTTTGTTTATTTAGTTCTGATTTATTGAGATGGAACAATTGAACCAATATTCATGGTTTTGTATCTTTACCAAATACATACTTTCAATTCAGTTTCTCCATATTAGTTTCAAGATATTTTCTACCCTTGTAACTCTCGTTTCTGTTTGAGATCTGTTGAAATTCTTGAAATGATGATTTCCTGCCCTCTACTGTTATTTGATAGCCGTGATTATCGTTTAGAGCTTAAAGATAGGAAGATATATTTGAAGGATATTAATCTCTGTTGCTTATGATAAATTATGTGGTGCTGTTTAATTATGGTGCAGTCCTTGGACCAGCATGCTATGTTATATTATATTTCTTTTCTGCTTTTGTATTTTATCTTGAACTATTTGGACTGTGTTGCAAGGTCCAAACTGTTGAAGAACAAGTCAGAGCATCAGCTGAGCATAAATTGGGAGTTGCTAATCAGAGTATTACTGCTGGCTTCTTTGACAATAATACAAGGTGACTTTATAAGTCAAGCAAAATGTTTCTACAATAGAAGTTTTAAACTGTTTTGGCTAATCACTTGAGAGACTTCACTTTTTTTACAGTGCGGAAGATCGGCGGGAATACTTGGAGTCCCTTCTGAGGGAATGTAAAAAAGAGGAAGCTGCCCCTGTATTAGATGATGATGGTCTAAATGATATCTTAGCCCGCAGGTAAAAGTCTTGTTTCATATTTTATTGTTATAAGATATGTAAATCCTGTACTTACAGCCTAGGTGTGGAAGTTACGTATGCACTTTTAGGTTGAATCGAGAAGTTACTAGTTATTCACTGTGGTATTTTACGTTATTCATTATGGTATTTGACGTTAAGGACCAAAATGTTGAAACTGTTAACCCTGGGAGCTGTTATATTGTTTTGAAGTTCTACTTGAGAAATGTTTGGCTGGCCTCTGCTTATAATCCAATATAGGGCCGTTACATACAAGTTTGTGAGGTGTAATGGTTATGCAATAGAGGTAGGCACTCTTATCAGGTTGGAATATGATACGATATTTTGGTTTTATCACCTTTCAACTTTAGCAAGCACACAAATTCTTGTATAAATGGGCTACTCAGCATTCTACTTCATGTCCATTAATTTGGCTAAAAGTTATTCCAGGGTAATGATTTTTGTTAGGTTTCTATTTTCTGATTTTACCTTTGATGTGTTGTCTTAGTTGTGTATCTCCCATAATTTGATGAAATAAATCAAATCACATGATTTTTAACACATCATGGCAGTGAATCTGAGATTGATGTGTTTGAATCGGTGGACAAACAAAGGCGGGAAGAGGAGATGGTATGGATGAAAATACACGAATTTTTTACTTTAAGTTGAATACTTGTCTCCATATACTGCTTCTTAATGGTTCTACCTTTGCAGGCAACATGGAGGACTTTGCTGTTGGCACAAGGAATGGATGTAACCGAACTTTTACCTCCCCTCCCGTCTCGCCTTGTAACAGATGATGACTTGAAATCATTCTATGAAGTGATGAAGCTCTATGAAGATGTTCCAAAGGCTGAGGTAGTATCTAATGTTGGAATAAAGCGTAAAGGTCAGTCTCTTGGAGGTCTTGATACACAGCACTATGGAAGAGGCAAACGAGCAAGAGAGGTCTGCTGGTTGTCTTTGATTCTTACCAGTGTGGTACATGTTTGGTTATTTCTTATAAATCTGATTTTTGTTTTCTACTTCATTAGGTGCGTTCGTATGAAGAGCAATGGACAGAAGAGGAATTTGAAAAGATGTGTCAGGTTGAATCTCCTGAATCCCCAAAAGTGAAAGAAGAAACAACAGACAAGAACTTGCCAAAAGATGCTAGTGCAACTGTGGTGGCTAGTTCTAGTATAGAAGCTCAGGATCCAACTCCAAAACTCCCTCCATCACAATCTGCGGAGCCTCCTCAACAATCTGTGGAGCCTCCTTCACAACAGTCTGTTGTGCCTCCTTTACAACAAGCTGTGGTGCCTCCTCCACAACAAGCTGTGGTTCCTCCTCTGCTACAACAGAGCAAAGAGGTAACTCCACCATCTAAGCGGGGCCGTGGGAGACCAAGAAGAACAGCCTCAGACAAATCTCCAACAGCAGGGGTACTTACAGCTCCTGGAAATGGCAAAGTACTTACAGCTCCTGGAAATGGCAAAGTGGGCCCAGGGTTGAAAGGAATTGAGTCTATCTCAGCAATATCCTCTGTTCGTGATTCTTCATCTGGTTCTAATATAGGGGGTGCTAATGTGACCACATGTCAGCCTAGTCATTCTCCTCATCAGTCTGTGATCCCTTCAGTTTCTGTGGCAACCAGCTCACAGTCTGCATTGGATTTGGTTACTGCAGCTGGATCACAATCTGCTTCTGTTTCACCTGGCTTACACACTGCTGCTGTCATTACATCTGGGTCACAGTCACAAGCTGCTGGTTCTGTTGTTACACGTGGCTTGCAAGCTGCTGTTGCGTCTGTTGTTACACCTGGCTTGCAAGCTGGTGCTTCTGTTGTTACACCCGGAATGCAACCTGCTGCTGCTGCTGCTTCTGCTTCTGTTACACCTAACATGCAAGCTGCTGCTGCTTCTGTCACTGCAACTGGCTCACAATCTGCTACTGCTTCTGTTGTTGTACCTGGCTCACAATCTGCTTCTGTCATTTCACCTGGTTCACAAGCTGCATCTGCTTCTGCTTGTGTTGCGACACCTGGCTCACAATCTGCATCGGCTTCACTTATTGCATCTGGAGCACAATCTATCCCTTCTAGCTATTCTGTGCCTATTCAATCAAGAGGAAGAGGTCGGAAAGCTCAAGGTGGAGCTCAAGCACCACGACGCAGGGGAAGGAAACAGGAGCTGGTGGTCACTGCTCCTGAGAATCTTTCTGTTCCTGGTCCTAGTGTAAATGAACAATTGCAAAATGTATCTGTTAACCCTTCTGTCAATGGCACAGGTGGTACTTCTTCTAGCATTCCTCTGGTTCATTCTAACATTAATGTACCTGTTTCTGCTGCTGTACAAGCCATCAGTGGAACCATTCGTCATAGTGAACCAGTTGTTACTTTGGATTCTAAATCAGCTGGTCCTATACCTTTAGTCTCTTCTGCTCCTGTTCATATGAAAGGCCAAAGCCAGAAGACACAGACTGGCACAGGTACACCACGGCGCAGAGGAAGAAAACAAGCAGCAGTATTACCTGCTACACCACATGCTTTGGCCACTCAGGTTTCTACATCAGATATGCTTTCGCAGAACAAATCTGATGACTTGTTAGGTAAAGTCATCGTTGTGACAAGTGACCAGCAGAATCGCGATTCCAGAGATGTTAACCTGGAGACAGCATCCACAGAAGTCGATCAGGATAAACAGGCAACCAAGCTTTCGGATAATACACAAAGTAAGCAATTGGTCTGCTCAACAAAAACAAATGATGGTATTCCCAGATGTATGGTCTAGTTATATTTTATGAAAATAAAATTGGAACCTATGTGCTTAAACGATCTTGGAATAAAATATTGCTTGCTTATATTGAACAAACACAACTTTTGCAGGTACATCTCCTGGACAGAATCCGATTGCCAGCTTGCATGGTGCAGCTTCTGTGACAAAAGAGTCATCAGCCGAAACTAGCTCTTCAAAAGCTGTGACTGTTGAGCGAGGCAATGAAGGTGGGATTGTCCAATCTTTGCCTGCCTTAAGACTGACATCTACAGAAGGGGTTCAGGGCCAACGCACAGGAGATAGATCATCTGTGTTTAATCGTCCAATAGAGTTGTTGCCTAGTTCTGATGCTGTAGAAGGCTTTGCCAAGTCTGTTCATCAGGCAGCTGTGGCGATCACTTCCAGTTCTCAGCCAGTTGTATCTCTTCCTTCTGTCTCCCCAGCTTCTCAATCTATCCCTCCAGAGGCCATGCAAGTTAAGAGGCAAGGTCGAAAGCCTCCAACTAGAGCAGATGCACCTAGGCGTAGGGGAAAGAAACAAAGTCAAGTTTCTCCTGCTGTTGATGCTTCGGTTGGTCAGGACCCACAAATAAACGCAGAGTCTCAGAATAAGGTGAGGGAGTTATCAGGGAATAGGACTATGTTACTTAGAAGTAAGCAAAATAGTGATGATAAAGGACCAGCAAATGCCATTCAGGTATGCTATTTTATGTATTTACCAAAATTCGTACATTGATATATGGCCTAGTGACCCATACAAACCAAAACGTCATCATATTTATTATATCCTCAATAATAGGGTTTGTGCTCCAGTCTAACCAGTATTTTGCTCTCTATTTTTTCTCTTATTTTCTCAAATTCATCAGTCCGTAAAATTACAATGAGATTTGAAAATGCTCAGTAGTCATGGATATGCTTTTATTTTATATGAGAAAGTTTTTGCATGGTAATTACTAATTAAATAAAATAAGGCAATGTTGTTTAGATTTAGGCAAGTTGAGATGTGTGTGATTCTCTGCAAGACCCTATAGCTGAAGATACAATGTATTTTATGGCTGAAACTGACAAAAAATGAAGTTTTTATTTTATTTTATAGGTCTGTCCACCTGATTATAACGTTTAACTTTTTGACTGGTTTCTGCCTCATGTTATTTTTAGGAGGCATCTTGGCCTAGTGGTTTAGCTGCTCAAGATACAAAAAGAAAAGAGACTGGTTCATTTCCTGCTTTTGGCCGAATCCAGACTACTGCTATTACTGATGTTGCCCGTGTCATGAAGGAAATTTTCTCTGACTCACCAAAATCTAGAATTAGTGAGATTTCTAGGAATGAGGCTCGAAATGTCCCAGCTGTATCTTCATCATGTGAGACTTCTGCAGATACTGCAAAATATCAAAACCCAGAGGAAAAAGTGACTTCGAATGTGCCAATTCTGCAAAGAACTATCGATCAGTCTAAGTCTGGAGGTGGCGTGAAGATGGAAAAGGAACATGTATCTAGTTTGGGTAAGCCTGTGACAACCAAAAATAATGTCTCTGTTGATAACGCGGTAGACTCAGTACAGTCTTCTGCCAGCAATTCAAACATACAGAGCAAAATGGAGCTTTCCTGTACAGCTTTGGTGGATGTTAGGGAAAAGGAGTCTGCCCGCTCTTGTATACCTGAGACTAATGAACTCACTGAGAGTATTTCAGGGTTCTGTGGGGATGAGAGAGGTTTAATAGTTGCATCTCCAGGTCTAGCTGAGTCTTCTGGGATGACCCCAGATAAGTCTCAAAATGAAATTGTTAATTCTTCGAAAGAACTGTCGAAGTTTCCCATTGAAGCTGCTCATGCTGGTGGTCATCCCATAGTTAATATATCTGCTTCCGTTGTAAGGGACCCTTGTGATAGCAATTCAGTAAAGCAAACAGAGGTATCATCCAAAGCCTCTCCTTCACGTGCAATTGGTGTAGAAAGTTCTACAAATTCTGGAAGTAGCAATGGTGTTGGTTTTCATTCTGTTGTGAGCACTCAAATTCCTGACAATCCTGTCTCAGATACTTGTGACACAAGCAATCCTACCATAACAGGGAATGTGTCTGAAGATGTTGATAAAGCTCATTTGCAAGAGTCTCCAGATTCTGAGAGCTCTCAAGGTCCTACAATTTCCATGAAAGCCAATTCTGATGATAATATTACAGAGTCTGCACCAATTTGTGCCAGCCCTTCTCAATCAGAAAATGTGGAAATGGAACCACTTGGCACGACCCTGAGCAGTTCTAAAAATGAATCACAGAATTTATCAAAAGAGTTTCGTGATGATTCTGCTCTTGGTTGTAGAAGTCTTGAAGACCCTACTTCTAGATCTTCATCTTTAGGTGAAAATCCTCTGGTGACTTGTTCTGTTTCCGAAACTAAGGATAAGTTGGACGATGTTCATAAGGCTGAAGGTTCATCTGGTAGACCTGACATCCATTCTATAGAAGACAAAGCTGAAGCCGTTGTTAATTGTCCAGAAGATTCTTTAGACGTCAACAGTCAAAGAGCTGATCTTCAGCAGAATGATGTGGTTTCTGGCTGTGATAATCCCTCTTTGTGCAAGGTGTCCTCTGATCAGGACAAATCAGAAGATTTGTTGAGCACAGGGAAAGATGAAGATGACGTTGAGGTTTGCAAAATGGAAGTAGAGATCTCAGCAGTACAAGAACCATCTGCAAAAGATTTTGTCGCTGCATCTTCCAGTGTACAGCATGTTCCAGAAGATTCTGCCGGGATACAACTTCAGGTTGACAATGTGGAAGGGCAAACATCTATACTAAAACCTATAGTTTCTGAATCTGCAAATACAGGAAAAGATGGTAGTGGAGCTGAGATGCATCCAGAGGTTGAAAGTCAGGGTGAATTTGGTGCTATGCCAAAAGATTTATCAGAAAACATGGCAAATGAGAAAGAAAAGAAGGATCGATCCTCTGAGCAGGGTGTATCTGGCAGTGCTTTTGTTACAGAGGAATCAAAGATAGCTATACCAGAGGAGTTGAAGAATGCAACAGTAGTTGAATCAAAGGATGCAACACCAGAGGAGTCAAATATTTCAGCACCAGAGGAAGGAAAAATTTCTGAAGATGAAAGTACACATGACATGGCTGTATCCCAGGATGTCGCCGTGGCACCAATTCAACCAGCAAGTATGGTTTTACATTCGGCTTCCTTGTCAGTAGAAGAGGAAAAGGTGAGTAGTGCATCTGAGAAGGTTCAAATATGTGACCAGGCTCTTGATGAATCAAAAGTTTGTGAAACAGAAAAGGTTTGTGAAATGGGCGTGTCAGAGGCTGATGAAAAGGTCTCTGTACCTATCTTAGGCAACAATGTTTTGCCTTCTTGCTCAGTGGTGGAAGATGAAAAGATGGATGGATCATTGGAGGAGAGTTCCCATGGCATCTTGGAAACAGCAGGGGAATCGAAAACTTCTGAAGCTGAAACAGATGGTCAATTAAAGTCTTGCATTACTGCTGCAAATGTTTCTGAAACTCTACCTAAGCCATCTTCTCCGCCGTTAGAGAGGGACAATGTTGATGTCTCATCTGAGAAAGGTGTAGAAGAGAATTTAGTAGCATCCGTTGATTCGAAAGGGTCTGAACCTGAAGTAGATGATCAAGAGGGCAAAAAGGCTGAGGACCAATCTGGTAAAGATACTGGTGGCAGCTCATTAGTGCCCTAGAACTTGTAATGAGCTGTAGCCTAGTATGTTGTGAATCAAGAATTATGTTGTACATTTGTGTTGTAATTTTCTGCTAAATTAAGCAGATAGTGAGAACAAATTTGACACTATTAATTATGTATAACTAATTTAACTGCATGGTTCTAGAGTTAACACCAGAATATCCAAGTTCTCCTGGACTTCCTGCATAGTATCATTACTGTACATTTTGCTGCAGATTTTAGAATCGGCTATGTGGTAATTGAATTCTTGTCCATGGAATTGATGTTGCATAGGAACTAGGATGGTTTAACCTGTGACATGGCATGTCTTGTACTGCTCATTGAATCATCCGTGATAGAGTTTTGAATCATTTTGATCATGCACGTGTGGTTCATTTCATTTCATTTCATTTCACTTACTTTTGAGTAGCTGATGTATACATAAAATATTTTTTTACAATACTCATTTGTTGCGACTGCTGAGAATAGCATAGTTGCACAACATAAGAAAGCGAAGTGAAGGCGGTTCTGCCGCCTTATTTTTGGATTTAACCCAAAAATTGTCATACGACAACACAAGACAAATCCACAGACCCAAACTTGAATTGGATTTCATTTTGTTAGCATTTATTGTGTTTCCCACTTTTGCATGTTATTAAATCAGTGAAATTCCTATTCTCATTTTTGTTCGTAGCGTATCACAAGGGGAAAGAATAGAGATCATGAATTTCATGCAATATACGGTAAAAAAAACATTTAACTTTTGGTCTTCGGTCTTCGTATTGTCAACATGAGAGTGATCATTAATATTCCCTTAAGTAGTGGAGAAAAAGGATTGGTCCGAGTGGGTAGGATTTGGAATTTTGCTTAATAGGTTTGGGGTCTAATTGTAAAATTAAATTTTAGACCTTTTTGAAACTGATATGAATAAGTCGGCCAATTGAGCAACAGCTATAGGCAGGGTGAGCTCTGGGATAAAAAAAAAAAAAAGTTTGTAATCCGAAGTAAAACAAAACAAATTGGACGGAGGAATTCGCGGTCAGCAAAGGCGTATGAGATTGTGATAGCCATTTATTTATTGACCAAACACAAAAGACTTCAGATTGACTCACTCCATTTCTTCACCTACTTTCTTTGCAGCAGTTCTCGTAAAGCAAACACCTGACACCATTTATTCTCTTCTTTTTCTCTCTATCTCTACCCCGCATAATCGCCATTTTTATTGCGATAATGGACTCTGGCATTAATAATGTATTGGTAACTCCTATATTCTAATCCTCTTTCTTATTTTTGTCTCTGTATTTTTATTTTGCCAGGATAACACTTTCTCTGCGTCCGAATATTCCAATGCTTGTATCTTACTCAACTTCTTCTTTTCTTTTCTGTTTTTTTTTTTTATTTCTTTTGTAGTTTGCTTCGTCTACTCCTGCTGTGGCAGAAATGGGGAGTGGAATTTCTGGAGGAACAACGAGGAATCCCACTCTAATTTGTGCTCCAATTATGGGTGAATCCGTTGATAAGATGGTAATCGATTTAGGTAAAGCTAAAGCTAGTGGTGCTGACCTTGCGGAAATTCGATTAGATAGTTTAAAGAACTTCATTCCTCATGAACACCTTAAATTCCTCATTTCTCGCTCTCCCTTGCCTACACTGTTCACCTACAGGTTTGGATATGTTCGGATTCTCTGTCTTTTAATCTGTGAAATTCGCCAATCTGATTTTCAAATGTATTTCTCTAGACCAAAATGGGAGGGCGGTGACTATGAAGGTGATGAAAACCAGAGACTGGATGTTCTTAGATTAGCCATGGAGTTGGGAGCTGATTATGTTGATGTTGAGCTGCAGGTTTAATTTAATAATTTGTATAATCGTACTCATAATTTTATCTCTTTTGGATGTATTATACTGCGATGAATATAGATCCTATTCATCTTCCGTTGGTTAAGGGACTGTGCGTAATGATAGCAGCTTGCAAAAGATCTAAACGTCATGCTGTTTTATTTATGGGAACTAATTTGTGCTGTTCTGAAATTGTTTGTGAAGGTTGCTCGTTCATTCAATGATTCCGTACGTGGAAATAAACCTGCAAAGTGCAAAGTCATTGTTTCTTCACACAATTACCACAATACTCCGTCTGTTGAGGATCTTGGCAACCTTGTGGCAGACATACAAGCTACTGGAGCCGACATAGTGAAGATTGCAACAACTGCTTCAGATATTACTGATGTGGCTCGCATTTTCCAAATAACTGTCCATTCTCAAGTAAGACACGTAAGATCTCTCTATGACTAGGCCCCTTTGGTGTTGGAAATTGGATCACGGACAGTGGTTAATATTTAAAGGATATTGCAACCGGATATACTTATATTGAGTTCCGTGTGTAAATCTGAAGTTACTGGGAACTATGAAAGGGGAAATAATTTGCTTCCTTTCTTATGATGACAGACCTTAGCATATCATGAATTTAACAATCAATGACACTTTTGGCATTTATCAGTATTTAAGAGTAATGATATTTCTGGAAAATTTGTGGGAAGCATATGCAAAAGTTTGTGCGTGGGTCTCTAATCAAAGTGTATTTTTGAAGCCCACATTTTGATAAGTTTTCCCCTTTCCTTTGATGTTTCTTGTTTATTTTTTCATGTGTCTCATTCATCAAAATATTATAACTTCATAATTTCCTAGAACTGAATGATTTTATTTGCAAAATTGGCTACAATTCAGGTTCCCGTAATTGGAATTGTTATGGGTGAGAGAGGTTTGATTTCACGAATACTTTGTGCAAAATTTGGTGGATTCCTTACTTTTGGCACTCTTGAGTCAGGAATAGTTTCAGCTCCAGGTCAACCAACAATCAAGGACCTGCTGGATCTATACAATTTTAGACAAATTGGACCTGACACAAGAGTGTATGGCATTATTGGGAAGCCTGTAGGCCACAGCAAATCACCTATTTTATATAACGAAGCATTTAAGTCGGTCGGTTTCAATGGGGTTTATGTGCATTTGTTGGTTGACGATATTGCCAATTTTCTTCAGACATTCTCATCCACAGATTTTGCAGGATTCAGGTTTGTTTCTGTTAGCATTGCCCTTTGTTAGTTAGAAAACATAAAGTTTTTTTAAAACTCGTTGTATCTTGCTCTGGTTTCTCAGTGAACGTGTTTTTTTTTTTTTTCGGTCAATGACTGAAGTTGAAAAATAATCATCTTGTAATTGGTATAGGAAATTCTTCTTTATCTTGCAACTAATTGCATACGATGTCATGTGGCTTAATTGTTTTTCCACATTTGCTATATCAACCATATTGTGTCTGTTGACAAAATGAATGCTACTTTTTTCAAAACATAGTTGTACAATTCCTCACAAGGAGGCTGCAGTGAAGTGCTGTGATGAGGTCGATCCAGTTGCAAAGGTCATGCTTGCCCTCTTACGATACCTCACAAAACTTATTAACTTTCCAGAGGCATTTCAAATTCTTTTCTGGAGTGCATAGAACTGACCTATTGTTGATTAACTTCAGTCTATTGGAGCTGTTAATTGCATTATAAGGAGACAGAGTGATGGGAAGTTATTTGGCTACAACACAGATTATGTTGGTGCAATTTCTGCCATTGAGGATGGTTTACGAGGTCCTGGCCTGCATGACAAGCCAAGCATGTATTTATTTTGTCTGATTTTCCTTGAAGATGTTTGATGCCAATGTCTCTTATTTGCAGGTTTACAAAACTTTAGCAGTGTAACTGGCTCACCTTTAGCCGGCAAGCTGTTTGTGGTCATTGGTGCTGGCGGTGCAGGCAAGGCACTTGCTTATGGTGCGAAAGAAAAGGGTGCAAAGGTGGTGATTGCGAATCGTACCTATGGTGAGGTTCCCACATGAAATATCTTTTCATAATATTTCAATTCATTCAAATGTCCTACCAGGGTTGCATAGTTTCTTTTAATGATGTGTTGATTTTTGTGCTCTCATTCTGTATTTCGATTATATTTTCTTCTACTGTATGAGCTTTTTTTTCCTGTTAAAATAAAATCCATTTCTTTTCAGTAATGTCAATCTTTTTGAAGTTAGCAGAACTTCTAAATATGAGCCGATGAAGTCATTAAGTTATCAAGTTACGTGAGGACATGATTATGCATAAATTATATGCATATACACATGTATAGAAGTAGAGAGTACAAACTTAAGATGAGGTTGAATTTGGCTCTCTCTCCTACTTGATGATGCACTAAATCGTGATTACGTATTTCCCTCCTACCTGGATTAATATGAATTGATGATAAGTTGTGTGTGTTTGATTGTCTTAATATTGTGGACTTACAATAAGTTGTACACTATCATTCTGGGTACAAACTTATCTTGCTTGTTAAAGCCTTTTATCATGATTGCCTCTTTTTCTTTCCTCTGAGTTAATAGCATCAGAACTTTTACTTTATAATGACTTGTCATCAATTTTTTTTATCCATTTGACTTCTAGCTCGAGCAAAAGAACTTGCTGAAATAGTGGGAGCTGATGCTATATCACTTGCTGATTTGGAGAATTTCCATCCAGAGGATGGTATGATTCTTGCAAACACAACGTCTATTGGAATGCAGCCGAACATTGATGAGACACCTGTTCCTAAGGTTCCTCCCTTGTAATTCTGTTTCTTTCACTGTGAAATAATTTGTTTCTTATATAATCTGTGGGCTCCTGGAGAATTGTTAACCTGGCTACTACTTTTAAGAGCCATACTGATTCAAGGAACAGGTACAAGTAGACTGCATGGCTTGCTATGTTTTTGTATTTATGTTTGCCTGTTAGAGTACTTCAGAACTGAAATTTTTTTCTGCATTTAACAATTCTAGGATTGTACAAGTCATTGATTATATTGTTCGACTGATAGGTAACATCTTTAGTAGAATGAAGTAGTATAGATGGGATGTTTGATATTATGCTAGTACACAACAAATATTTACTGTTGAAAAATGGTGAACAACATGAATTCTTGAGTAGATTTAAGAAAGTCGGGTGCATTATGCCCACGTCAAAGTCTTCCATGTAATAAATCACGAGGTCGAAACATCTTACATCGTCAAAAAGCACTGTAGGAATAATTCAAATTAAATCAAACCTTAAAGTAGAATTGGACAAAACATTGAACTTTGTACTTTTGTATTTTGCCTAAAGCAGTAGATTCTACTAGACAAGCAATCTGCTCCATTATTTTTTGTATTTGTGAAGATCAGTTATATGCTCTCCGAGTAACACACCAAATTTAGGAATATGCAGTAGACTCATGAAGGGTAACACTTTCGAGTGGCTTTTCACTTATGCAGCATGCGCTGAGACATTACTCCCTGGTCTTCGATGCTGTTTACACCCCGAAAATAACCAGGCTTTTGAGAGAAGCAGAAGAATCTGGAGCTGCAACAGTTTCAGGGTTAGAGATGTTTATCGGGCAGGCATACGAACAGTTCGAAAGATTCACTGGATTACCTGGTAAGACTTTTAATATTTTGCTTACGAAAATCTGGCAATTTTTTTTAGCATTGTCAATAATTTTTGTTTGTATGATCCAATCTCTTCTTGCAGCACCCAGGGAACTGTTTCGGAAAATCATGTCAAAGTACTAATGGTAAAGGTTGATGAATAGCGAATTTTGAGCACTTGGCTGGTTTTTCTTTGCATGATTCAATTCAATTACACCCCTTTCTTCTTTATTGCTATTGAAACTATACAAAAGGAACTGATGTTTAAGTTTGATTTGATTGTTGATTGTTCTGTGGGAATTAAAAAATAATTCCTTCACGAATTGCTGCTTGAAGAAACTCTTTTCCAGTGAGCCTTCATCTTGAAAACACACCTGTATTGTTTTTCTTTTTTCCTTCCTTTTATGTGACCCACAATTATACACATATATTTTAGATAATCTTGTTTGGAGCTTAAATATAATACTGCACCTACAACTTCTTCTTGTATGCATTAATTTTTTAATTACAACATGTTTGTATTAATATCTGAATATTATTGGGGTAAATTTTACTTGTGGCTCCTTAGTATATGAATTGTTATTTGAGACTTAAAATTCATTCAATTTTGTGATAATCTAATAGAAAAATCCCAAATATACAAAAACCCTAAGAAATTATAAAGAATGCTGATTGGACAAGTTTAACTAAATATTTCATCTATTTTTTTTTTCCTTGTCATCATAAAAATTAAGAAAAATAGTTGATAAAATATTAGTAAAAAGTTGATTGGAATCCACATGACATAAGATTTTGACACAATTCCAATTGGTTCTAGTCAACAATCCGTTGTTAAAATTACCAAATAATGCCAAACCAATTTCACTGACACAAAAATAAGATTGCAGTTATTGTCATTACAATAGAAAATCTTTTTTCATTTTGCATATTTTTGGTAAAATATCAACATGTATTTCATCGAACTCAAATACCAATTTCAGGTGCCTCTTCCTTCGCATCGCCCCTAATTTGTACATCTCCCTTATCATAGTATGTTTTGTGTACATTTTCAACATCTTGGCCTTTATAGCGTGTCTTCCAACCCCATTTGTTGGATTTTGTGCCACTTCATCTTATATTTTATTTCTCATGATTTATTTGTGATGTCTCGGAAAACTTACTAAATCAAAATGATTTGAAAGACTCAAAAAGGGTAAGATGAACAAATTCGCTAACCTCACGTATGCACTCTAATGCTTAAGTTAGAGTTGTGTATTAGCCGAGAAGAATAAACTTTGAAAGAGTTGGGAGTCTATAAGGTATCTTGGCTATGGTGCCAAGTTTATATCGTATTCTTTTATAGAGATAAAACATTAAGCACTCGTTATGACTTAAGTAACATATCGATAGTGTTTCACAATTAATGGGACGTTAATAGTCATTCTGCTGCAAAACTGTTGTGTTTTAATTCAAACTGTAACTAGATACTAAAAAGAGACGGAGCCCATTAGTGATGTGGCTTGGAAGCCAAGGTGTTGTCTCAATTTGGTACCTTTAAGAAGGCCAAGCCCTGAACTTGGCCCTAAAATATCACATATTATCAATTTGAATTTTTAAATCCTGTGATAAATTTTTACTAGCCATGGAGTCACTGGAATATATATATATATATTTTTAATGAACGAAAATATATATACGTATTTTTTTTTTTCCCTTGTTATATTTATTTATTCATTTTTAAAAACATGAAAAAAATAAAATAAGAAGAAAAAAAAAAGAAAAAAAATTGAGAAAATTGAAATTTAGGAAATAGAAGAAAAAATTAAAAAAAAAATGACGAAAATGAAGAATTTTCAGCATAGAACTTATCTACAAATTCTATCCATTTGATTAGAATTTGGTTAAGTTATAAACAATTTCATATCAGTGGAATTAGGAAATTACCCAATGTTAAACTAAATAAGAATGATTAGATTTGTAAATGAATTAGAGATTTCATTCGTGGAAGAGTATGTAAGTATTCTCGCAAGTTATTCAGTGGTCTCGAGACTTTTCCCAGCCCTCCTCCTTCCGAAACTTTTTGTAACAAAAAAAAATTTGTAAATGAATTTTACCACTTAACTTGACTTCTGAATCGAGGTTGAATAATGATAGCCAGACTAAGTCGGGTTTAAAGAAAATTTTTCTTTTAAGTTGGCCCAATCAAAACCGGCCCATGAACAAGTCTAGTACAAAAGTTTGATACTATTACAATTATGCAGGATTGGAAGACCCTCCTAGTGATATTAACACATCCAATAGGGGTATCTTAGCAAACATTCAGTTTTCCATCCCAACTTTTTGCAGAGTACAGAGACCCTCTTCTGCAATTAAAAAATGCGACAGGGGTATCTAAGCAAATACAGAAATTATCATTCTGAAAAAGCCCCTCAACTTGAGAAAAACCACAGTGTAGTTTGCATGAAACTCAAGACACTAGAGTGGCAAATGGAGAAATTTGGTCAAAGCCAGATAGTTCTTGCTCCATCTCCGTAAACCCTTAATCGTTCTGCGCCTTGTTGCTTATTGTTCGGCTTCTGTTTGTCCTCTTCTCTTCCAATCTCAAAGCAAGTAAGCTTTCTTTCTCTTACTTATTCAATTTTCCGTTCTGTATTTTTGGTATTTGTCCGCTGAATTTCATTATTTTGATCGATGTTTCTGCGTAATTATTATGTTGAATTAATTTTGTAATTGCATTTTTCTCGCTTTGCTTCCTTTGCACGTATATACATTTCTATGAGTAACTTGAGTTTGTTGTCAGATTTCAAAGTTCGTGTCTGAGTTGGGTTTTCCCCCGTTTTTGAACGGATTTAGGGTTTGCTTACTTTTCATGCGTCTACATTTACTTGGGTTGTTAACTTCCAAAGTCTGAGTTGAGTTTATTCCTATTTGGAAGAAATTTAGGTTTTGCCTATGCTTATACGTATATATTTCTTTCTCTGTGGGGATCTGTTGGTTATGTTGAAGCTCCAAATGCGGTTTTGGGCCAAGTATTTGCACTTGTTTCTTTATTAGAATTTTTTAAGCTTCTGATTTTCTGGGGAGATGTTAGTAGCGGTGAACTTGTGTATACCCTTTATGAATATGGGGTGGGGCAGTAGGCATGACTTTCAGGCAATATATTTTAACTTACAAAGTTAGTTCGTCAGTTGTACATATCAAGTTCTGGAGATCGTGTTGGTTTTGCTACTTTATTATGATTAATTTGATGCTCTTTTCATTAAGACTATTTTTCTTCACCCCGTTTACCTAGAGCAAAACATGACTAGTGGTGATTCATCATTAGTCTCTTATATTGCTTGTTTAAACTTCAATTTTTCTAGCTATTTTGCGAATGCTCATACAAAAGAAAAAAAAAAGATTCTGGATATTATCCGTACTCTTTGTTGTTATATTTTCACTTTCTTTTTCTTTTTCTTTTTCTTTATGGGATGTTGCTGCTTTCTATGTAGGAGTCATTTTATGGCTTTAAGCGGCAGCATATTTGGTTTTGGTGTTTTTCAAGTATTGTGTGAGTACTTGCAGAATGCAAATATCGAAAGCCTGTAAATAGTGCAGGTTACTGTAATATTGTGTCCTTGAGCAAATATAGTGTCTTTATATTCATGTGATATGTACTGGTTAAAAAGAACATGAACATACATTATTTCTGGGTCTCTTTTTCTTCTTTTCCCACTCAACATGAAGCTCATATTGGTTTATATTTGTACAAATCTGTAGGGCCTGTTTAAATG
Source organism: Euphorbia tirucalli (assembly GCA_039660915.1). Lineage (NCBI taxonomy): Eukaryota > Viridiplantae > Streptophyta > Magnoliopsida > Malpighiales > Euphorbiaceae > Euphorbia > Euphorbia tirucalli. The sequence goes on along the minus strand of CM077636.1, from coordinate 65,216,862 downwards.
TGAAAATTGATAAGTGGAGAGGCTTTGAATTTAGCTTGTTGAATTCATACTTTGATGCAAGAATATGATACTTTGATAGAGTTTCTTGGGTTGGGCGCTTGAAGCAATTGAAGTCAGCTTGTTTTGGGATTTTATTAGTGATGGACTGCAATAAAGAAGAGGCATTCAGGGCCAAGGAAATGGCTCAGAGGAAGATGCAAAACAAAGATTTTATTAGTGCTCGTAAAATGGCAATCAAAGCCCAACAGCTTTATGGAGATCTGGAGAACATCTCCCAGATGCTTATGGTTTGTGATGTGCATTGTGCTTCTGACAAGAAGCTATCTGGGAACGAGATGGACTGGTATGACATTCTTCAGGTTGAGCAGACAGCTGATGAGGCAATGATTAAGAAGCAGTACCGGAAGTTTGCTCTCCTACTTCATCCTGACAAAAACAAGTTCCCTGGAGCAGAGTCTGCTTTCAAGTTGATTGGTGAAGCTCAAAGAGTGCTTTTAGACAAAGGTAAGAGGCATTTGCATGACCTGAAACGCAAAGGTTTTTTGAGTAAACCGGCACCAGCATACAGTGCCCAACAAAGGCCACCCTACAGTCAGAACGTTGGTGTTCAGAACAGTTATAGGAACAATATGACACGCATCAATTCCCAACCACCACAGCATGCAGGCCAACAGAGGGTCTTTAATTCCCAAGCGCCGCAGCATGCAGGTCAACAGAAGGCCCCCAATGGCCGTGCTACTTTCTGGACAGCTTGTCCATTCTGTTCTGTTAAGTACGAGTATTATGTGGCAGTTATGAACAAGTCTCTTATTTGTCAGACTTGTACTAAACCATTTGTTGCATATGAGAGAACTGCACAAGGAGCTTCGACAGCGACCAACTTGAATCAATCAACATTTCCCCAAAGGAAAGATGTGCCAGGTCAAGGTTTCAGCAAAGTGGAACTCACTCGCCAGGGCAATTCAAGTGCCGAGCATTCAAAACCAGAGGTCTTTCAAAGGAAAGTTGGTAATTCTGAGTTAGGATCACAAAAGGTAAATGGCAAGAGGCGGAGGAAGAAAGATGAAGAATCCAGTGAAAGTTGTGACTCTGAAAGTAGCATTGAAGATGATGATTTTACAGCTGGAGTGAACCCAGCATCTAATGGAGAGCGGCCAAGGAGATCTGATCGCCGTAGGCAGCATGTTTCTTATAAAGAAGAAAATGAAAGTGATGATGAAGACTTCCCCAGCCATTCAAAAAAGGCCAAGGAGAGTGGATCATCCTGTGCCACTGGAAAGGAGGATAAATACGGACTGGATGGAGATCTGTTCAAAACAAATAAGCACTCTGGTCCAGCTTCTGGTGTGAAAGATCAGAATGGGGGGCAAGAGAAAGAAGGTCCAAGGAGCTTGCCTGATGAAAGGAACAATCCCAAAAATGTGAAAGGAAAAGAAAGAGCAGCAGAAGGAGATGGTTGTAACGGTGATTTTGCATCAAATTTGAGCTCCAGATCCGCATCTGATCAAGAGCTCTATGAGTATGCTGAGCCTGATTTCAATGACTTTGAAGAAGGCCGGAGTAAAGGGTGTTTCGCAGCAGGGCAGGTATGGGCTATTTATGATACCTTGGGTGCCATGCCCAGATTTTATGCTCGAATTAGGAAAGTCTTCTCCTCTAATGAGTTTAAAGCACGAATAACGTGGTTGGAGCCAATCCCAAACAATGACGATGAATGGGAATGGATTAATGCTGGCTTGCCAGCCTCTTGTGGTAGATTCAAAGATGGAATATCTGAAACTACTGTAGAGCATCTTATGTTTTCTCACAAGGTTATTTGGGAAAAAGGCACTCAAAATGAGTACTGTAAGATATTTCCTAGAAAAGGAGAAACCTGGGCCGTTCTCAAGAACTGGAGTCTCAAATGGAAATCTCAGAACGAGCCTTTTGAGAAATTTGAATATGAATTTGTTGAAATCTTATCAGATTATACTGAGGGTGTTGGTGTAACTGTTGCATACTTAGGCAAGTTGAAGGGCTTTGTCTGTGTTTTCTGTCGAATTAGCAAGGAAGGAAATGCCACATTTCAAATTCCTCAGGGTGAACTATTTCGCTTCTCTCACATGATTCCATCATTTAAGTTGATGGATAAGGAAAGACAAGGCGTGCCAAAGGGATCTTTTGAACTTGATCCAGCTTCATTGCCCACAAATATTGAAGAGGTTGATGTCCCTGAAGATTTTGCAGTTGAGGTTGGTAATAATCATCACAATGGTTCATGTTCTGGATCTTATGCAGATAAAATGAAAGTTGAAACAGAGTCACAAGTAAATACTTCTCAGCACCATGTTAATGTAGAAACCAAAGTCGAAAGCGTCAGTGACGATGATTATGCTCCTTCAGCTTCAAATCAAGAGACAATTGAAATTCCAGAAGCAGAATTCTTTGACTTTGATACTGTGAAATCTATTGACAAGTTTGATGCTGGTCAGATCTGGTCATTGTACAGTGATGATGATGGCTTGCCAAAATACTATGCCCAGATTACAAAAGTTGCTTCTCCCCAGGAGGGTTTCAAAGTGCGGCTTAGGTGGCTTGCCTCATCTGGACTGCCAAATCATGTGATTCAGTGGAATGACAAGCATATGCCGATTTGTTGTGGAAGGTTTGAACCTAGGAAGGGTGGACAAACGTATACAACTAAGGATTCCTTTTCTCATCAATTAAGTGCCGACTCTACTGATAAGAAGCATGAATGTGCCATCCTGCCCAAGAAGGGTCAGATATGGGCCTTGTACAGGAATTGGACTGCTAAAATGAGACTTTCTGACTTGAAAGAATGTGAATACGATGTAGTGGAGGTCCTCGAGGAAACTGGGTCCCGGATCAAAGTTTTATATCTGGAACAAGTTGATGGTTTTAACTCAGTTTTCAAGGCTCAAAGGAAAGAGGGATCAGTTGTTACAAAGGAGATTCTCATTCTTGAGCTGCTTAGATTCTCCCATCAGATTCCTGCTTTTAAATTAACAGATGAGAAGAATGGCAGCCTGAGGGGCTTCTGGGAGCTTGACCCTGCAGCACTACCAGTCTACTATTTCGCCCATTGAAATTGCTGGTTTTTCAGTTGCGGTTGGGGGTATTTTCTTGAAATGGTAGTAATCTGTTCGCAGTTGTAGCTGTGCCCCTGGATGTCAAATCTATCCCCCGTTCAGAATCATCGCCAATGCCAATTGCCTTCCGGAGTCTTGTTTGCTGTCGATGTTATTTTTGGTTTTTATCTGGCTGGACTTAAGAGACAATCAAAGGCTCTGCAGACTCAAACTCTTTGATCCCCTCCAATTTTGAGATGCTCACCATTAATGGACTGGTAAATTAGCCAAAACATGTTAAGTCAAAATATTTAATTTTGTTACAGAGGGTAGGTGGTCTCTTTTAACTTCGGGGTCCTGTAAACTCTCTTCTCTACAGATGCATCCAATATTAGGCTCTTGGGATTTTATTTTGTATGTAGAGATTGACTGTTAGCACAGTTCATCTCAGACCCAGTTTTCTCCTGGTTGATAGTTAAGATTATAGGATGTTAATTGTGGTAAAATTCATCATATGCAAAATTGCTAATGTGCTGGAAATTAGCTCTTCTTTCAACTTGTTTTACTGATGATGCTTCTGCTATTCGACTCTATGGTTTTGAAATGTTTGAAAGTTTACTTATTCTTCCAGTATTAGTTGATTATTGTGGCAGGTTATTAAGTACATGAAAGTTGAGTCCTGTAAATTCTTTTGTAAGAATTCTGATTAGATTATAGCCATGGTTTTGAAAGAAAAGCCAAAATTGTGACTCTGAATATTCATGTATGATTAACTTGTATCCGAGATTAAGCTAAAGTTGTGATTGAAAATTTAAAAATGATTAATACATGCCATTTGTATACAATACTAGTGTTAACTTTTGGTATTAAATATGAAATTGTCACTCCTTGTGAATACCTGTGATTAAATTAATATGTAAGGAGACCGTCAGATTCAGTTAGAAACAATTTTGTTTCTTTTTGTTGTAAAAATAATTTTGTTCATTTTTTTTAGTAAAAGTATTTTAATATCGTGTTTTCGCTTCAAAAGCTGAAGTATTCTTAGGGGGAAAAAAGGGCATTTAATGGCCCCCTGAAATTTTTTGACTTTTAGTTCTTAATCTTTCATTTTGATGCATTTGAAGCTCAATAAACTGTAATAATGTTTAAGCTCTCGATAAAAAAATTTATTAAGTGCTCGACTTACTTAATATGAGAAGGACATGTATTTTTCACAATTTGATGATCTTTTCTCTATGTCAAAAATGGTTAAATGGGAACGATGATGTAAACCCTTTTTTTTTTAATTTCTCTATCTTGAAATTGTGAAGATGATATGTTAAAATACATTATCTAATGAATATGAAACAGTTGCCAAGTTTATGTTAATTGGCAGCTATGTTTGTAGGATGAAACTTTAGTTCAAATTCTTAATTGTCACAATATTTTGTCTCTCTTTTTTTATATATTCCTTTGGAATTTAAAATGTGAAATGGGGCGTTTGGGAAGGCGTTTGAGAAGGGAGAAAGGAGCTTTTGTGCATAGAAGGCCAGGAAAGGAGATTCTAAAATGTTTGGTAAGCTGGTTTTATGGAAAAGCTAAAAACACGGAAAGGAGAAAATTTACTTTTCCCGCAAAGCCCAAAATCGTAGCTTTCAGAGGAAAACTGAGAACCAAAACCAAAGAACAATCTGAAACTATGTTCGAATCTTTGTTTTTTCATCTTTCAATCAATGAAACTGAATTAGTAACACCGATCGTGTCATGTTGACTTTCCTGGTAAAAGCACATTGTTCGTAATCCTAAAACTGTGGTGTCCAATCAAACATGGGCATTTGGTCTAGTGGTATGATTCTCGCTTTGGGTGCGAGAGGTCCCGAGTTCGATTCTCGGAATGCCCCTGTTTTGTTTTCTTCTCTTTTTACAACACGTGTCCACTTTTTCCTTTTTTCAACTTGTCCCCATTATTTCTATGTTTTTTCATCTTCACTAGTTGTGTAACCCATCTATTAAATCTTTAAAAAAAAAAAAAAAAAACATAATTTCGCTTATATTTTTATTACATCATATAACAATATCAATTCACACTAAATCATCTTGTGATTAGTAATTGGCACAACTAATGAATAAAATTACAATTTATGTAAGTTTTATTTATTTAAACCATGAGTTTGTTTTTACGGTGGAAAATGGGATATAAACTTAATCCAAATGTTTATTGTATATTCTTTTCAAAATTTGTACTCATTGAACATGTGGAACTTATTAACAAATACTGTTTGGGGATGGAATTTGTAATTAAGAGGAAAAGTATATTCTAAGTACCTTAAATTTTTATGAAGCTTAGAATTATTCTTATGGTCAATATTTTTTTTAATATATTAAATACTTAATCTTTTTGTATTGATGGTATTAGCTTTAAACTTGACACATTTATCTCATGTGATATTTAATACCGGTTGATTGACGCATAACACAATTTTTACAGATATATGAGACTACATCAGGGTTATAGTTTATATCTTTAACTATAATATTATTACGATATCAGATTTATTTTTTAATGCAATATAGTTATTAGTTAAGGGCATATTATGAAATATGTTTCATATCTCTTTAATAAATTTTAGAGACTTTCACTTTTTATAAGAATTGTGTTATGTGCTTGTTAACATATATTGAAGTCAATATATGATAGAAACGTTAAATTTGAGACTCATATTATTAAAAAAAAATATATATATATTATCAATATATTGAAAAAAAAAAAATCAAGAGCGTAATTGAAAAATCCATAAAATTTAGAAATTTAGGATATATTTTGCCTTAATTAAAAATAACAAGATTTAGTTGGAAACAGAAAAAGAAGAATGGGGCATTCCGAGAATTGAACTCGGGACCTCTCGCACCCTAAGCGAGAATCATACCACTAGACCAAATGCCCACACTTGCTAGGTTTGTATTTATTATCTTAATTATTATATAACAAAGGAAAAAGAACACTCATCACTCGTCAGTAACATCTGCAACTTTCCCTCCAAAATTTCCCCCGTTTTGCCCACTTTCTCTGCCCTAATTTAACTCTATCTGCCACCCTCTCTGAGACAAAGTGATGATCCTGATTTCTTTGCTTCAATTTCGTCAAATTTTTTTTTTTTTCTTTTTCCCTTATTGTCTGTTGATATTCGCCGGCTCTGTAGGGTTTAATTAGCCTGTTTTTCACTCTGTTCTGTTGACGAATTTTGGCAATGGGTAATCTTGGAGACGGTGATGCAGAAATCAAACCCCCCGAGGATAACTGGAACTACAATTTCAATCTTACCGATGATCAGCCCTTCGATTCTCAGAATTTTCCCACTACGTTACCTGGTAAAGTTGTGGTTTTTAGGGCATTGTGTTTAATTTGGGATTTTCTTTGTTTTTTAATAGAACTTGAATTCAGAATATATGAGACTTATCTAGCCGATCTTATAGCGTGTGGTAGGCAATGTATAAGAACTTATACTGATCGATTTAGTAAAATGACGATTCTTATGGAGTAATTTAAATGTGCATTTGATTAAGTATTATTCATTGTAGTCATCTTGCAACTATCAGGTCTTACAATTATCATGTGCATTTTGAATTGGCAAAGAAATTTTGTAGCTTTGTTTACTATTATCTTCTTTCTCGTTCTTAATAAAATGACAATTCCTATGGAGTAATTTAAATTTGCATTTGATTAAGCAGTTGTTTTAATGTACTAATACGTGCTTGCAAATCTCTGTGCTTTTATGGTGGAATATCTTAATTAATATCAAACACTTTCTTTTTTTTTTTTTTTTTTTTTTTTTAATCTTTTGTGTTTTTTTTTGTGACAATTATAAGTAGGGGAAAAAGAAGAGGATGATTTCCAGCTGCAATTTCTGCAAAGTAATGTACTTCCTGATGATACTGTTCCAGTTGAAGATGCATTTGAGACCCAAGTGTTAGATCTTGGTGGTGAAACACAAGTGTTGGATTATCCAGATTGCTTTGAACATTTGGATACTCAATTGATAGATGAGTTCAACAGTGATGGTGAAGGATCAGATACAACTGAAGTTTTGGATGGTAGTGAGGGGCTCTCAGATGTTGATGCTTGTAGAAGAGGCCATTCTGAATCATCAGATGTTGAGATGATTAGGCATGCTTCTTTTGAGCAAGGGAAGAACAAAATGGTGGAGGAAGGCGATGAAAATTGTTGTCCCAGTGAGTATTGTTCTTAACATTTGCAAGTGAATGTTTGATATAAAAATAAGATTCGTTAGGGTACTCTTCTTTGTTATATTTTCCATGGTAAATGTGAGTTCTTATGTGGGCTTCGAAATCCCATGAAAAGGTTGTGGTTTCAACTGCGGCATGTGAGCTAGTGATTGCAACTTCTGCATGTAATGGAGTTTATCATTCTTGGACTCTAAACTATGAACCTTCATGCATTTCAGGACTTAATGTTTCTACTCAAACACCAATTATTGAAGTCAGCAAACAACCAAAACTTGGTTTGTCTTCTTCCATGTTATTTATCTTGTCTTTTCTTATAAATTGTTAATGAGGAGTTACTTTAATTTTTGCTACCATTTGTTCCGCCAGTCCAAGGACTTCTCCTTTAATTGGAACAAAATTAAGTTTGCATGTCTTGAACAAAATTTAGTTTTCTCATTGAGAACTGTAGGTCCAAATGACTGGTAGTTAGTGGCAGTGTACAATATTAGTTTATTTCCTCTTTTTTCTTTTAAATCATTTCTTTATAATTTAGTGGTGAAATTTTTGCAATATGTATTGGTTCATTCTGAAAGTTTTGTCCTTTTAGGTTCTGTTCGAAGATTTACTGCTGTCCGTGCAGCATCTTTCCGGGCCTCTGGTCTAGCAGCTCGCAAAGTTGCTTTGGAGAAAACCAACAGTGGAACTTGTTCTGTTTACACTGATATTCAGAATTCAGAAAAACAAGCTGACAAGAGTAATGTGTCAAACACAGAAATTTTTGAGGAAGCTGATCAGGTATGTGATATAGGAGGACACATTGATGAAGTGAAGGGATTGATAACTGGGAACACTACTAAGATGGGTAGTTCTACAGTGAGAAAACTCTTTGCTGGGGATTGCTTTGTTGAAACAGAAATGCTTCCTTCCATGGATGATAACAATGTGGGGGGAATGGAAATACCAACTTCTGATATTAAAATGGCAGGGTTGAGCTATATTGACTCCCAAGAACCTGGAGAGTCAACACAAGACAATGCACTTGCTTGTGTTGATAGGTTGATTGAAGAGAGCCGGGTGTTGCTTGATGAATATGATTTAGGAAATAGTAGCAAGGGAAAATCAAATCTTTCATCTACTGCAAAAGGGGCTCTAAGTTTGGCCAGGAAAAACAACCAAAGAGGGACATATGTCAAATCTGCAATTTTTGATTGGGATGAAGGAAGAGAAGATGAAGGAGGGGGCGATATTTTTTGTAGAAGGAAGGCAGAATTCTTTGGCAGTAAAAGTGTCGGTAAAAAATCATTCACAAAAAAACTGAAGGCCACAGGAGATGTAGCAGATGGATGTACAGATAGTAAAGAAAAATCGAATATCCAGAATGAAATAAATGTTCATTCTGCTTCAAAAATATCAGTGGATAGTTTAAAGCTGAACGACAAGGCAGCATCAGAAACTGAAATGACTGTTACAAAGAACCTTGTTGATGAGTTTGATGAAGAATATAATAGAACAAGTTCAGCAGGGCAGTTGGAAGTTTTAGAAGAACTTACCGTTGGATTGGACACTCAAATGGCGGCTGAAGCCATGGAAGCCTTAGTCTATGGGGATGAAATTGCCAATTTCGATGCTGATTTCGTGGCAGGAAATACTGAAGCCTTTAAAAAAGGATCTATAGAAACCAAAGCTAAAAGGAGTTCTCAGAAAAAACGGCCTTTTATTGAAGATGGTGGTATTGGGGTTGCTACATGGAATTCCAGGAGAAAAGGGGTTGGTGCAAAGACAAGAAAACAACCTTCTATTTATAGTCAGAGGCAACTTGAGAATGTTAATTTTTGTACAAATGGGGTTATGACTAGAAGGAAAAGGACTAAAGCAGATGCAGAGAACCGTAGGATAAAAATGGTGGATAAACTGCCAGCTAAAATGGGAGGACTGGCTGAAAGCAACATACTTGGTGAGGTTGGTGGACATGAAGGAACTGCTTTAACTGGAACCTCTGTTAGAAAACAGAACTTGCTAGAAGAATTTGCTATTTCTGCTCCTGTTGCTTATCGAACAAGACGAGCCTCGGTTGTTTCTAACTTAAAAAGTGCTGAAAGTGTGTGCAGTAGTGGTGCAGAACTGAACCTTATGGTGCAGGTCAATTCGTGCAAAAGAAATAAAGCTGGTTTGGGCGTCGAGGCTGCCAAGAAGTTGGATACTAAAGGGAAATCTTCAGATTTGTTTTCCATCGAGTCCCGAGAACTTGAAATTTTAAAATCTAAATTAACAACTGTTAGTGATGGCATCAGTTGTCCGAAACGAAGAAGATCGTCTAGAAAATTGTCAGGTCAGTGTAATAAATCTGATAACTTAGATGCTCGGTCTAACCCAAATGATCAGCTGCTAAATGTGGAAAAGTCTGTGAGTGTGCACACAAGGTCACAGAAGAATGCTAAAACAACCAGTGCTGGCGATTTAAACCAAAAAAGGTATACACGCTCCGCTGCAACAGTTTCTCCAGCCTTCTCTTCTGCATATGCAAATTCCAAAGGTGAACCATCAACAAAAACTATAGACAAATCTGGTGCTTCAAAGGAGAATGGAACAAAGATTTCTGAAGATCAACGGAGTTCAAAAGAAGAAAAACCACATGATAGAATGACAGATGCATCCTCATCTCCGTCTGCTGAACATGAAGTGAAGTCAAGTTCAGTTATTTTACCCAAGGCAACTGAACCATCTAAATCAACATGTACTTCCCCTGTTGACTTCTCGACCCCTGTGAATGCTGCATCACCTGTCTGTGTTGGTGATGAATATTTGAAGCGATCATGTAAGAGAAGCCTGTCAAACTCATTTGTTATGAAAGAAATTAGTAGCTTATATGACACAAGACAGACACCTATTGCTTCTCCAAAAGACACAAGGAAAAGAAGAGATTTGGCTGCTGTTCGAATCTTACTCAGCCAGCACTTGGATGATGATATAATTAAGCAGCAGACAAAGGTAGTTTTTAATTTGCTCGAGCACTTTTGCATGATGTATAAGGCTGTTTTAACTAAAAATTATATATGGAGCTTTCCTTACAGATTGCAGACCGGCTTAAAGTTTCCATTGCGTCCTCTATAACAGATGCAACACACTTCATCACTGATAAATTTGTGCGGACAAGAAATATGTTAGAAGCAATTGCTTCTGGTAAACCAGTGGTAACACATTTATGGCTTGAGAGTGTTGGACGGGCTAACTATTACATTGATGAGCAAAAATACATATTGAGGGACCCGAAAAAGGAAAAGGAGCTTGGATTTAACATGCAAGTTTCATTGGCACATGCATGTCAACATCCGCTTCTGCAGGTTTTTTTTCTCTATTTTCTCTCTTTCTTTTTTTTTTTGAATTTTTCCTTCCGATTTATACTTGGTTTGTTACTTGCATTGGCTAAAAATAGCACTACTTGTTAACGTCTGCAGGGTCGAAAAGTTTTGATTACTGCTAATACAAAGCCTAGTAAAGAAATAATTGCAGGCTTGGTTAAAACAGTTTGCGGCCAGGTATCTATCGTTATATTTATTGCTTGATTTGACGTTATGTGTGATTTTAGATTCTAATTCTTGTGTATTATAATGTCTGGTGAAATGCTTGTCAGGCAGTAGAGAGAGTTGGCAGATCTACTCTAAAGGATGAGACAATTCCGGATGATTTGTTGATTTTATCTTGCGAGGAAGATTATGAAGATTGTGTGCCTTTTCTTAAAAAAGGTTCTGACATTTATACTACCTTGTCTCTTCTCAAAATCCATATAATAAATAGACTTATAATGGGAATTTTATACCTTTGATGTACCAGGGGCAGCTGTTTACAGCTCAGAGCTGCTACTAAACGGAATTGTTACTCAGAAGTTGGAATATGCCAGGTAGGTCCTGCCCTCACCGGGAGTAGTACTTTAACGCTGCCCGGCTGGTTGTGTAACTGCCATTATTCATGTTGATTCATTTTGATTTTGACTTTCAACCCACACACTTTCACCAATTGCAAAATTACCTAGTTTTTGGTTAGCTTTTCTAACAGACTTCTTGGATGTCAGGTATGAGATCTTTGCAGATCATGTGAAGAAGACTCGGTCGACAATATGGCTGAAGAAAAGCGGAGAGAGTTTTACTCCTGTCACAAAGCAGATATAGTTTTTCGCCTCCCTCCACTTTTTCTTGCATTTTGTGTTTGGAATGAATGTATGTGTAAATATTTAAGTTGCATGATGAAGCACTTGCTATGTAAAGATTTTTTCTGTGTCATATTACCTCAATTCCCATGTTACCAGTCAGAGGAGTTGAGTATAATAAATTCAATTTTATTGTTCAGGGTTCAAGTTCTCTTCTCATCTTCGAGTAAAGAAACCGAAATAAATGAATTTTCTTTCTGGGAGGTATAGTGTTGGAGAAGAAAGTATGAGCCAAAGTAACCAAAATAATAACCGACTTGATATTTTCTCGGTTTATAATAGATGGAGAACAAAAATAATAATGGTATTGCAGACCAAAATATTGAAAGTTAATTTGCTAGCTAATACGTTGAGAAAGAAATATATACACCATGAATCCACCTGCAAATGTTTTAATATGAATTGCAGACCATCAAACAGGACTACGACTCTGAGCAACCTGAACTCGCCAAGCATAATATTGGATGTACAATGAGTTGAAGATCATAGCTATCCCAAACCCCAATATGGACGAGATTACGATGGCAAAAATGGCCGTCATATGAAGCTGCAAAATGAATTTGATAAGGGATTTCGTTAATGAAATGAATTATTAACTCATATTAGTTTTTCCTGCTCAAACACTGCAATGCACCATTGTTCATACAAAGAATTTGTGTCAAGACTAAAGGTCAACAGAGAAACTTGCACTATTGTTCTCCGACGGATCTTTCAAAATGGCTGCAGAAATAGCTAGAGAAGCTACCTCAAAAATAATACATATACTGTGCTTAATAATGTAGCTATAGATTGTTTTTAGCAAAATCCAGCAACTTGAAATGAATTTCATCAAAATGTAACAAGCAGCTTCTCTACTTTGATGAATCAGTGCCATTTTATGGATAACATTATGATTCATGAAAACCTTTACACATTCAGGTAAGAAAGATATGATCTAGAGAGAGAGATGAAAAGGGAGATATGTCGCTCACCAAGCTATATAGTAGGTGGACAAAGACGGCAACAAGTGCAAACTCAAAAGCAGCATACGTCCATATGTACTCTCTGATTGCTGCAAGTCATTGCATATAAAAAGATGAGCACAACTGAAAACAAAATATCTTATAAATTTTGAGGCCCGGCATACCTAGGATGACAGAGAAGGTAGATGCTAAAAGACCCAAAGTAAACGCAAATGGTGCAGCAATTATGATTGCATCACTCTTCATGTCGCGAATCTACAAAATTTTACAACACAGTTGTTATTTCTATGCTTAATATTGCAGTGAAAAAGGTTAGCTATTCTATTACAGCCTCAACTGAAACTCCATCATGATGCAATAATTTTATGCCTATCAGGAAGTTCAATCTATATGTCAATTGTAACCTCTAGTATAAAAGTAAATCAGTTATTACTTAGGCCATAGCAGCAGGAAAACATACCAATAGTTGCTCCAGGAAGAAGAAATAGCATATGGTGCTAATTAAGACAAGCACCACAAAGTCCTGCCAGGCACTGCATGACATATAAATGAAGCAATAGGTCAAAATTGGAAGAAATTAGACAATGTAAAATTTTATGAGCATCTGAATGTCCGCATAACTTGCAAGAAAAGATTTAAGATTTAACATATTAAGTTGAATAATGATATGAGAATTATGAAACATTAGTCTGGTTATATCGAGCGTTTGAACAACCTAATCCAAACAGTTCTCTCAACTCTTTATCTTCAAAAGTGATCGATGTATTACCTTACTGATTGTGACCTGGAACTCTGACTCTGATCATTTCTGTTATTTCTTTGAGCAAAACTCGTCACCCTAAGCAAAGTTACAGGTAAGTTTTTAACCTCTAACCCACAGACATCACAATTTTTGTTTCCCTTTACGCTAAACCACTTAATAGCACATTCTTCGTGTACAAGACGGAGAGCACCTTTACAACTGCACTCCATTTTGAGTGTGTTCCCTTCTTCACATACATCGAGACAGATCCTACACACAGCTTCCTCTTCAGGAATTTCTTCATCGTCAACTTGTGGAGCAGAAGAAATTTCATCTGTTTTCGGAAAAGCAATGTTAAATAGGCATTTGAGGGAATGCAACAAGATAACATGTAATCAGTGATTTTTCTTGCTTTATCTTAATGCAGTGCAAGAAAAAATGGCCAATGACCAAATTCTAAATTCATATGAACTTCCAGCATTACATTCTAAAAGGTGTGCAAAGTATCATTAGTATGAACTATACCATCATGAGTATTTGTCTCAATATTCTCATTGCGAGTAGCAAAAGATGAAGATCGTACAATGACAACATTTCTCCCGGGCACTGACAGGGACCTTGAAACAACTCCTTGAACTGCTACTTTCTGAACAAGAGTTTAGTCCAATAAGTTTAGGATTATCATTTATTACATCATTTTTTAGTCTATAACAGCCAGCTGGAAGGATATATTGAACTTACAGTGGTTTGAATAGATTCGCCAGGCAATCTTGCTGAGATAGGTGTGGAAACAGAAGGTGACAAGTTTGACGCATGTGTAACAGGGAGAGATGTACATCTTTTCCAAGAAAATGCAGCCTTGAGAGTGGCCATAACAGGACTATTTGGAGCCACCTCAGAGTCTGAATTGAGAAGAAAGCTCCTCTCACCATCAGGTAAAGCAGCTTTTTTCTTGAAGCTTAAACCTCGAAACAGGCTTCCAGATGATGAATTACCTTTACTTGACTGATGGGACTGGATTAGACCTTTTCCACTTCGACTAGTGCCAAAACCGATAGGTCGAGGGGGTATTTGCACTGAAAGATCTGATTGCCTTCCGTTTGGTCCAAGATTTGAAACTTCTCCACGTGAAGCTTCCCCATGTTTCAACTCACCCTGTATGTGAACAGCATCAGCAGTCTGGTCAATAAGTTCTCAAAAAAACTCGGCATGCCAAAACAGCATATATATAATGCACGTGACTGAATTACACTCCTATTCAAAATATACCATACAAATTAGATTATATTATATGGTGCATCCAACCACATTATATGCAGGACCAAATGCAATCATCTCATGTTCTTGGGAATAATGAATAGTCAAAGATCAAGTGTGCGCTTCATAGCTCCTTAGATATCAGCATCCCTATATGAAGTGCTTCAATCCTAGTTTCAATTTGAAACATAATGCAAAACAGCATAAAAATTAGATTCCATCTCATCTTCTCTCCCCCCTTTAAGTATTTTTCCTAACTTTCAAGGCATGAAGTAGTACTTCTGTAACAAATCTCAGCCTATGACAAACACTAAGATCATTCCTAACTGCAATTAGTTCACAATGAACTGCTGCACTTAGAGACCACTTCCAAATTAAATTTGGAAGTGCAAAATACGGACCAAATGTTCAGCAGTGTGTTATCATACGCACCATTTACCAACACCAAGGGCCAAAAAACTAAACCTTTCGTCCATAAACCAAGAAACCAAATGAATTATTATTCTGTATCATTGACATCTCACCATCAACAATTGCAATCTCAATTTCTATTTATGCTACCATAAAAGAAGCAAATACTTCATACAGTTAGAATTAAGTAATAAGAGTTGAAACATAGCCCTCAGGTACCAATGAATCATAATTCTTCAAAATATCCTAAACAACTAACTCAGTCTACAAACTCCAAACAACAGGAAGAAGGGAATAACAAGTAAAAATCATAGCTTACTATAGACAACTATATGGGTTTGCTACCTAAAATAAGCCAAAATGGGAGAAATAAACACCGTATCTTTAAAAAAAAAAAAAAAGAGAGAGAGAATATTTGCAGCTGTAAAACAAATAAATGCAGATAAGAGTAAGAGACTTCAAACTATCTTTATCGGAGAAAAAAAGTAACAGAATTACATGTACCCAGAAAAAATTAAAAACCCTTAATTAAAGACTAACCTGCGAAGAAACATCCGCAACTCCAGTAGTGACTGCTTGAGTGGCTTGCATAATTAGAGGGCAAATCTCAAAGACACTGATGACAAATCTCAAGAGACCCAAAATCAAGTGTAGAAAGAGGAGGAAGAAGGCAAAAACTAGTAAATTACAGTGTAAAACATTGAAGCTTTGGTTGCGTATTGTGGTAAATTGCTGCGTGCTTGATTTAGTACCAGTAATAATAAAACAAAAAATAATAATAATAATTTAAGGGTATAACTATAAAGGCATGAGGGGGATTGGGTTGGATAGGAGGATGAGTAGTCAAACCAAGTCGCCTGTAAGATGACAACAAACGACAACAGCAATTTCTCGGTTGCTGCCTTGTCCACCGTTCACCTGTTTGAGCTTGTTTTTCGCACGGATCTACCTTCCGTAACACATATACTTCCTACTATATATTCTTTTCAGTTACCATTCTCTTTCTATATATATATATATATATATATATATATATATATATATATATTTAAATTTTCGTCCATTTTCATGCATTTCTATTTAACTAAAATTTTAATGATTAATTTCTTAGAATAATATTTGCATAGCATTAGCTTCGTTAATATGCATATAAAAAGGTATAACATTAGTTTTTAACAATATCAATTATGATTTAGACTGATAGATATATGTCTTTTCTTATATAATTTGATTAATCAATGAAAAGTATCTAACTTTTACCTTTTTTTATTATTATTATTATTCTTATTCTATCATTGGTTTATTTGCTATGTCGATATTATTTTATTGACAATATTGTCCTCTCCAAAAATGGCCAATTTCACAAATATAAAAAAAGTTACTGTCTTTTCAACCTCTCTCCTTCCCCCTCTCTCTCTATATAATAAAATTAATTTAATATATAGCTCATTTGAATTGATTAGCCAAAGTAACTTCATAATCCTGATGCATTTTCTTGGAAATTTACTTTTTGAATTGGAAGTCAGAATCCTGAAAAGTGATCTATATTGAAAAATTTATATAACTTGATCGTTTTTACTTGATATTTACAAATATTACACTAAAGTTTTCACTTTTCGTTTTATAAGTTTTACAAGCATCTTAGATACAAAGAGACGGTTTAGCAAACCACATGCCTCGGTCAGATAAAGAACCGGAGGCTCTAGCAAGAGTATGGGCTACACAATTCGTTGACCTTCTAACAAACACAGCTAAACTTACAATCCGAAAAACCCATGAACAATCGTTTCCAATCATCAATAACCAAACCTAGACAATTAGGAATAGAATCAGCACAAGTAAGTGCTTTGTAAACAATTTATGAATCCACTTCAACAATCACCCGAGAAAAGGAGGATCCCTTGAGTTAGGAAAGAACTACTTTGCAAGAAAGGGCTTCCAACAAAGACGATTCTTGATGAACAGCTGTATATGTTTATAGTTTTAACCTTAATCCAGTAAAAAGTTCATATATATTTTGTGTATATATTGTTTAGGCCCATCTACATTTGC
The DNA here is from genome assembly GCA_039660915.1 of Euphorbia tirucalli. NCBI lineage: Eukaryota > Viridiplantae > Streptophyta > Magnoliopsida > Malpighiales > Euphorbiaceae > Euphorbia > Euphorbia tirucalli. The sequence goes on along the minus strand of CM077636.1, from coordinate 65,199,963 downwards.
TGCAGGTGTAGAAGTAGAAATATTTCTAGATTTTGCAGTTTATCATGAACTACTTTCTGCCTGTGGGTTATGTCTCAAGTGACAACGAATGAGCTCTAGGTATCTATTTCCACCTCAACCTATCTATTGATATATAATGATGGTAGAACAGCCTTTAATTGTGACCAAACTCGAACAGCATTAAAAAAAAACACGAACTGGTTTCGAAAGAGTGTGCAGTGTGATACTGAAGTTAAAAACTGGAATTCTATCAATTCTCCCAGCCACTAAAGCATGGATTTTTCATTTCAGAATCAAGGAAATATAACATCTTACACAACTCATCCATGTATGGATTCAAGCAATTTCCTGCCACAAAATATTTCACCTTCTTTCTCACTTCAATCCAACTGCAACCAGGCGTTTTCTTCAATCCTTCATCCACCATTGCCTTTCTTATCATTTCTGCTTCCTTCCATTGCCCCCTCTCACAGTACAAATTAGATTGAACCACATAGCTAATCTCTTTATGAGGCTCTAAAAGCTTCAAAGACTCCCCCAAATGAGTCCCCATTTCTACTTCATTATGTATAGAACAAGCTCCAAGCAGAACCTCACTTGAGCTGCACTTGACATCACTTGTTTTTGAATACTTGTTAGCTAGCTCTTCTGCTTCAGCTATGTAGCCTGCTCGGCTAAGCATATCCACCATGCATACTACATGATCTTCATCACATGAAAGTCCATGAACCGAACTCATTGACTTGAAAAACAAACGGCCTTCTTCTATAAGCCCCGAGTGGCTACAGGTCACTAACAAGCCAATGAAAGTGACTTTATCTGGTTTTGTCCCAGATGCAATCATATCAACATATAACTGTAAAGCTTGGGAAGCCTTTCCATGCAGCCCAAGTGCAAATAACATAGCATTAAAAGAGACCAAATCTTTTTCATTTATATCATCAAATGCCAGAATTGATCCATCTACGTCCCCACACTTTGCATACATGTTAATTAAGCCATTGCCAACATATGCATAAGTATTAAAACCACTTCGAATTGCACATCCATGGACCATTCTGCCATGCCCTAGTACTGCCAAGCTTGAACACGCATGGAGGACAGGTCCAAACGTAAAATCATCTGGAAGCAAGCAATTATTCATCATGCCAATAAAGTATCTAAGAGCTTCTTCTCCATATCCATTTCTAGCATACCCTGTGATCATAGATGTCCAAGAAACAACATTTTTTTCTGGCAAAGACTGAAACATGAGAAGCGCTTCATGAATGTTTCCCACTTTCATGTAAGCATCAATGATGGCATTCCAAGACACCTGACTTAGCAGCCCAGAAGATTTAAAAACCTTTAGAACATCATTCAAGGAGCCAAGTTTAGAATAAAAACTCATAATCGAATTATTCATCTCCACTGCAGAGCTCCAACCACTCTTAATAATAACACTATGCAACATACACCCACAAAATAACTCTGATGCTTCAGTGCAAGCACTTATAAGAGCACTATAAGTCCATTGATCAGGCTCAGAGAAATTCTGCTGCATCTCTATAAGCATATCCAAACATAATTCAATTTCACCGTATCGACCAAGGGCAGAAATCATTGTATTCCAAGCAATATCCACCTTTCTAGGCATTAAATTAAACACTTCCCTTGCTGCTTTAAATTGACCAGAATTTGTATAAGCAAACAAAAGCGAACACCATGTTACTTCATTAGTATAATCCATATCTTCAAACACTTTTTTAGCGCTAAAAGCATTCCAGCATTTCCCATACATATCTAAGAGGGAGTTATTGACTGGCAATGAAGATTGGTATCCCAGGACAATGACTAGAGCGTGAATTTTGGTCCCTTCTAAAAGGGAGCCTGCACTTGCGCATGCACTTAAAGTTGCAGTGAATGTGAAGTTGTCAGGTTTGGTATTGCTTATTCTCATTTGATGGAAGAGAGAAAGCGCTTCTTGATGAAGACGCAGTTGAGAATAGCAAGTGAGCATTGAATTCCAAGCAACCGTGTCCCTCTTGGGCATTTCATCGAACAGTTTGCGAGCGTGACCAATACAACCTGATCTCCCCAAAGCAACAATCTTACTGGTGATCTGAATCAAGTTAGATTGCATGTCATTATCACTCGCACTATTAAAGAAGAAAAACCATCAAAACGCTAGTTGCAGCCCAGCACTTAATCTCCTAAAATGAACTGCAAAATTCTTTTCGCATAATAGCACGGTATCCAATTCCGATATCAGCATTTTTCTGACATGCCGTTTAACCACACGCTGTCGTTGAAGAACAGGTTGCTATTAAACGACGCCGTTACTCGTAGAAGACCGTTTAATGGGGGCCCAATCTAATTTATACGGGTCTTTAGAGGGCCAATACTATCTCTTTGTTCCCGACCCGATTAATTTCAGAGCCGAGATTTGAGCATCGTAGCACAAACTGAAAAGAGCGGAAAGAGAAGAAGTAGTAGAAGAAGAAGAAGAAGGCGACGACTGCCCATTAAGTCAGAATGAAGTTTGTGGACTGGTATGTGAAAATAGCAGTAGGATCTGCTTTAGTTGGAGCTTCCATGGAGTTTTTCATGATCAAGACCGGCTTCTGTGTGAGAACCCTCCTTCTCATTCGGTTTTTTTTTTTTTTGCCTTAATTGCTGTAATCTGATATTGCTGCATTTTGAGCCTCAAAAAGATGAACTGGTGACGGTGTTATTTATCATTTGAACTAAGATATGCTATGAAAATATGATAAAGGTCTCAGTTTCAACATTTCATATTGGTAGAATGAGGCTATGTTTCTTTACCTGATTGCTACTTCTTGAAATACTATTGCATGTTAATGGTTTCAACTATACCTTTGCTATGTTGTATTCTAACACACGCTCTTCTCAGAATAGAAATATTATGAAAGTTAAATTATGCGAATGTTGTTTTGAATCAGAAATCATGCGTCTAGACTATGTAGATATAAGCAAAGCAAGCCTCTATGACAATTTAATAGAACTTTTATTCTTACATTTTCAAAATCAATCTCTTATTTCTTAGGTATGCAGTGCATCATTAATTCGTAATGATAATAGTTCTTGCATTTGACAGAGTTTCACAATGTGTGAAAAAACTTCAAGGGTTTCGGGTTGCCTCTGATTGAGATTAGATTCTTGCTCCCTGTTGTTTGATGTTATTTGGTAGAATTCTTACATTACGCATTATTTAAGAACCTATCAGGTTTAGTTAATGTCTTATTGAATTTCCTTGTGATGGTTCTGTGCAGATGATAAAGTGACTGAACTGGAGTCTGAGAAGCGGTCATGGGAGAACTCCCCTGAAGCTCAAGCAAGGAGAGATTCTCTAAATCCTTGGAGAAAACATGATGCTGAAGCCAGAAAAAGTTCCTGATTCTTGAAGGTTTGGTGCAGAAATTTGGTTTTTGCAAGGTTAACTCTTGATGAAGCCAAGCTTGTCACAGAAAATGAGAAAACAGTACAAATTTAGAATTAGTATGGCTATTTAATTTAGGCAATCTCTCCTCTTGTTCAGCTTTATTTATTTTGCTGCAAACTGTGCTCAAGCATATTTGGGAATCATGCAGTATTCTCCATCTTTTTGTTGTAATATTTGATTATTATAGAGAAATCAATAATATTGCAGGAGTAAAACAATGTTGATGGGAGCTTTTACCTTGTATGATTATTTATAGAATGTTTAGGCTGGCATGAGATACATGGAATAGGAAAGGTTGTTGATTTCATTGCAATTGACGCAATCTAAACTTGTTTTTTTTGTCTGGAAGTTGTTAGATTTTCTGATTATTGAGCCCTAGCATGGCTAGCTTGTCTTGCTGAAAATTGAAGAACTGAGGCATTCATAAGAACATGATATTGTAAATATCTATTAATTTCTCCTCTTCCTTAAACTGGCTTTTTGTTTCATGATTATGCGATAAATGCTCATTGGACAATTTGTGTCTCTTTGCACAAAGGTGATGATCAATTTCTGGGCAGAATTTGAAATTCTTTGTGTTTAAATTTCTTAATAGTCTAAGGGCACATCTGTCAAACATGAAGTTCTTTTGCTTTGATAGCTTGAACGGTGTTAGACCTGTATATCCAAGAAACTTCTTTATATGTGATTATGAAATAAAAATTTTCACTCTTATGCAATTGCAGTATGAGGGATAATTTTGGTTGTGTATCTGTTGACTATTTTAGACTTGTAGTAGATTCATAGCTTCTCATAGCAATTCCTCCAAATAACTTGAGTGCATCCACTGTTTGAATGCACCAGGCTCTTATTAATTTTCATCATGGCTGCTACCTCATTTGGGATTCGAGTATATCATCCATTATTATGTCCCGTTTACATTTGGATCGTGGAGTCAATTATCTCTAACCGTGGTTGTTCTTGTTCGTAAGTATTCTTATTCCTTGGTTGCTGCTTAGGTGCCTCCAAAAGAGGAAAGATCTTCATGTCAAGGCATTCCTTCCAGCCATGCCAGATTCAGCCACTCCAGAGTCCAGGGTTAGAATATTCTTCTTTAATTATGGTTTTGGTGTCTAAACATGATCAGTGTTGTCAAAAATGGGATTGCTGACAAATGTTTATGACAACATTATTATAATTATGCATATTTAATTATTGTATTAGATTACTTTGTTTGACTTGAGGCAGCATTCACACACCATCACTAGTGGCAGTCCACACTTTTGATATCGAGCATGATGTTGGAGTCACTAACAAACATCATTTTAGCCTTTGAATGAATGTTTATGTGATGTTACAGCATGCGTCGGCAGAACCCAAGTTAATGGTTTTGAACGATGTACCTTGAACCAAATAATATATGTATTTGAAGATATTGGTACGTTACTTCAGAATTAGGTGAGTTCATTATCTCTAATTGTGAATCCATATTTCCTCATTATGATCTCATTTCTTGCTAGTGTTTCCAAACTTTTAGAATTTAATGACGCTAAGAAATTTATAATTGTGGATGGCTTTAATTCTAATGATAATTAAGGATCAATTAATCTTAACTTGTACTATAACAAGAACTCATTCATCTTAGAAACCTGTCTTATTCTCATCTTAGTAGGATTTGAGCTCATTATTTTTATTTTTTTATTTCTGAGATTGTTAAAGTTCTACCTGTCTTTTCTTTGGAATATGGAGGGTTAATTACATTTATGTTCCTCCAATATTTGGATCGTAACATAATTGTCATATAACTTCAATTTATAACCATAAACTTTTTAAACTTTTTTTTTTTTTTTTTACATGTTATACTTCTGGCCAAAATTCGGTGAGTTGGGTTTTGACCGGACCATAGAAAAGATATTTGGTCAGCTGATGAGTTCAGTTCCTGACCTGATAAATTTGGAGTTGAACATGGCTGCCAGTAGACAATTTCAGTGATCAAGCTCATTGAATTTCGCTCAAAAGAATGATGCATGAAAAAAAAAATTAAAGTTTGAGAAAGTCATATAGAAATTAATTAAGGCTTGGAAAGTTAGAGTGTAATTAACTCGTCACTAGCGCTAACAGTACCTCACGAGAAGAGATTAGATGCAAGCACAGGGTGTGTGGTAAAGGAAGGGGGAACACAAATTATGAATTATTGTATGTTTATGCAAAAAAATTATAATAGATGGTGTATAGTTCATAATATACATACAGTATCAGGTAAGCATAAAAGAAAAGTTGGTAAGTGAATTGCTTTCACATCACAAAATGCTCATCGGATTTGTCCTGAGTAATACTTAATTAATTTAGTTAGAAGGTAAATTTTTATTAAGTAAATTAGCTTGTGGAACAATTGTTTGACATGTGAGGAAATCAACCCACCAATTCCGACATCTGGAAGCTACTTCAAATCTTTAGAGAATTAAGTCATCCTAGCATCAGGGTTAATAAATTAATGTATTGACCTAAACTTACTTGGGGGATTAGAGCTAATTAACTATGGTGGAACTTAATCTTAACTTGTATGGATCTAGTCATCTTACATAGTTAGAATTAATGATTGCTTCTTGTCAATTTAAAGTGGGTTTCTAGAATCTTGAGCCAACCTATGCCTATAATGCTGCGCTGTTGTCTGCTGCTACCAATTTGGTGGACTAATTTTGTGTTTAATGATGATAAGTGGTAATTAATAGAGCAGATTAATTGACATGCTTCCACCAATATAAAAGGGTCTTTAGAAGACATGAAACCCACCAATAAATTGGCGTCTCAAGAAAGAAAAACCTACTATACCTTTTAACCCAAAAGGTGAAAAATTGTCGGTGAAGTCTAATCACTAAATAACAGTAAGTATTTATATAATATAATCACTTCTAAGCATAGATGTAGGTTAATTAATTATGTGATTAACTTAAAGCAAATAGTGATAGAGCAATTAGATACAACTGTTAATTTCTTTGATGGAGAAGAAGAATGTTAGAATGGTGGATATCTCTTCCTTTCTTCTGATTGAGGGAAGTGCAGACTCAGAGGCAGAGAATGATGAATTCTTGAATCTGTGTGAGGATATGATTATGAAGTGTGAATATGTTGATGATGATGCTGAATCATGCAGCTGTGATTCTACTTGTAAATTAAGTTTTCTTGAAGTTTTTGGTTGTGAAGATGAAGAAGATGATCAAGAAATTGATGGTGGTGATAAAGATGATATTCAGTACAATAAAAACAAGAAGCGGAGAAGTTCAAAGAGGTGGGTAGAAGATGAAGATGGGTCAGAGTGCATGTGCTGTAAGGATGGTGATGAAGCAGAGTCCAATTTAGGAAGAAGGAAGATGTTTGATCAAATGGATGATAGGCTCTTCTGGGAAACTTGCATGGCTGTAGGGTATCCATAATTTCTCCCCCTCTCCCTCTCTTTCAATATTTTTAATAGATTTTAGTGCTTTACTATAATTTTTTATTGTAGAAAAATACACCTAGGTTGTTGTTTTAGCTTTAGCAAGAATGTTAAGGTCCTTATTTTCTTAAGAAGATTAGCGAATCAAGCAACTCCTCACTGGAGCGGTTGATTTTTAAATATATAGAGAGATATGGCTTTATGCATTAATGTGGCTAAAGAGGCTCAGAAAGTTAGAGCTCTTGCTTACCATAAGCTGTTAAGCAGTTGATTCTTAAACATGTAGAGAGATAAAGTTCTATATATTAGTACCATTAGAGAGGGGTGACGAGTAAAGAGTCGTTAAAAAAGTCAATATTGTAAAGGTGTGTTTGATATAGAGAATTAGAAGAGAGAAGAGAGAATGATACAGGTTTCAATACAATGTATGTATAATGTATTTTTTCTAAAACCGTGTTAGAGTCTGTGTGATCCTCTTATTCCCTTCCAATCATTTCCAGTGGCGAATCCAGTACGCCAGTTTCAGGGGGTAAAAATTTCCTTTAAAATTTTCCGGTCGGCAATCAAAAATTTATGACCAGCGATAAAAAATTTCTGACCGGCTAACAAACCCGTAATTAATTCAATAACAACACAGTCCTTTATTATTTATACACATAACATACTAGCAATTAATTGGAAAAATTAATTTTTTCCAATTAGAATCCCTAAATTAAAATTCTTAAAATTATAAAATTTATAATTCCAATCAATCTTTAATTCTAATCAATCTAATTTCAATCTATTTTATTTTTTTTAATCATAAGATAGACATTTTTTTCTAGGCCCAAGTTTTAATTATAGAAGTGAATTTTTTTTTTTAGGCCCAGTCAAAACGACGTCGTTTTGCTGGGTTCTTAAAAATTAAATCCTAGGCAAAACGACGTCGTTTTGTCTGGGTTTTTAAAAAATAAAAATCCCAGGCTGGGTTAAAAAAAAAATAAAATAAAATCCCAGACAAAACGATGGATTAAAAAAAAAGGAGGGGGAGGGGGGTTCTTCTTCCCCTCTTCTTTCCCTAGTTTTGGGGGAGCTGCCCCTCCCAAAACTAGAAAACGGCGGCAGCCATGGCCGCTGAGATACACCCTCTAATAGGGGTGGTTCTCGGCGGTCGGGAGACAACGGCCTACCCATGTCCCCCGCTCCGCCACTGATCATTTCTATCAAACATAATCTAAATTTTTTTTTTTCTTTATGAACACAAATAAATCAAGTTACTTCAAAACTATACAAATCAATTGTTTATAGGCTTTGTCGTAGCTTGCTTCCACCCTACATTTTACATTTTTGTCTTTTAAAATTTTAGGCCAGATGATAATATAGTTCTCCATACTAATTAAGAGTGTTGCTTTCACACTAATTAACTTTAATTAATTACTTTGGTTGTATACAAATTAATTGCTCGAAACATCTTTAAAAAATACTACTAAATTCATACAAGTAGTAGAAAATTTGTTTTTCCTTGTAATTTTTCCCTTTAGCTTGGTTCAAAAACAAAAGAACTTGGCATGCTGTTTCAATCTGATTAGCTGGTCTGTCGTAATTTTATTTTATATTAATATAATGCAGTCGGTGATTAATTAATTATGAAACAAATCCTATTTTATTGCTACCATTCAACTATTTTTTACCTTAATTATTTGGTGTCACAAGAAACAGACATATAAACCATGCTAGCAATTATGGGAGTTTGAGCTTCGAAAAGAAATTATCAAATTAATTGAACTTTAGTGTGTTTTTTTTTAATAAACTTTAGTGTTTTTCAACAGTTATAAATTTGATTTAATTTAATTATATTTTTTTAAGATTTTTTGTAGCTGTATCATCAATTCATTTTTTTTTAATATTATTATTATGTGCTTTAACCTTTATTCCTGAAATATTAATTTCTTAGCAAAACAGTTTTTCTTCTTCATTTTAACAATTTTTTTCTCTTTCACCTGTTTTCTTTATGATTGCTTTTCCTCTATTTTTCAACATCTAAAAATCCATGATCTAAGCTCCAAACTAAAATATTTTGGCTAAATCTCTACAAAACCAAAAGAGGTGATCATAGAACAAAAGAGTCAATGATCTATTCATAATATTGTTAGATGGTTCATGATCTATTAACTTGTCACTTTTGTCATCTGAACCATGGTTTTCAGACCCGGACCGGTCATCGAACCGGTGAAAGGATGGATTCATGGATTTTGGATTAAACCGGAGTAAACCGGAATCGAACCGGATTTAATAAATATATTAAAATATTAAAATATTTATAATTTATGAAAATTTGAATATTTTTATTATAATTCTTTAAGTTTAAGCATTTCAAACACAATATACTAATTAAAAAAACTCAATTTATAAAATATAGTTTTTATAGGTACAATTAAATGTCAATTTAATTTAAAATAATTTAAAAATACAAACTATATTTTATTTTAATTAAAAAATCTCAAAATAATAACTTAAATTTTATATTTAAATAATTTTAAAAAAAAAAACTAGTCAAACCGAAAAATTGGTCCGGTTCAAGGTTTTTCGGTTCGACCGGATATTGATCGGTTAATGATCAAAGTGAAAACCGGATAAAAACCGACCGATCTGACCTTCGGTTCCGATCGAATCTGGTCCGACCTGCCGGTCCGGTCCGGTTTTCACAACTATGATCTGAACTATCAAAATTGATGATATAAAACAATGCATCTATTTATATAATTATAATTGAATTGTTGTTGCAGGAAGACATCATTGTGGCTATTTTCTTGTGATCTTCCACTTGTTAGTTTCTATGTTTTGTTTATTATAATATCATTATTTTTTTAGGCTACTACTCTCTGATGGTCATACTGCTACAATAGGTCCATTAACCTATATAGTTCCATGTTTATTTAATGCTTTTTTTTTTTCTTAAGTAGCACTACGTCAAGGCAAGCCCCTAGGGTGACGTCTAGAGGCAATTCGAGGCCCCATTTCCGTAAAGGCACCTAGCACTGTTACAATTACGCCTCATATTCAGTTAAAAGATTAAAAGATTATTCGAGTCTAAATTTTTTATTTTTTTTTAAAAAAAATGTTTAATGTGACTAAAGAAACTCTAAAAACTATCTTTCCAATTGTAAAAATGCAATTTCAATCCCATTTTAATTGATTTTGATGTTTATAGCCAGCGGTCTCATTAGTCATGCATTTAAAGTGTGATTATAATTCATGGAGTGCTTGATGTGATAAACCGAAAGAACAAGGGTTTAATATATAAAATTCAAAAAGATCATAAGTCTCGAGATGCTTTTTGCAATATTTTTTTTTTTTTTTTTTTTTGTTAAACAATATCTTTGTAGCTGTCATTTGGATAAATCATTTAAATTATCTCAGATAATGATTTTTCAGTTGAGCCTTGAGATCATTGTCCTTAATAGTATTGGGCTTTTTTAGAATACTTGAAAGATTTATTTTCGGAATAGAAGAAATTAAAATTTATCATTTTTTAAAATTGCATCTAATTTAGACAAACTACCGAGATTAAGGAGAGCTAGGAGGAAAATTATAGGTTTTTTCTATAATTTTAGATTAAAATTATATGTCTTAATTAAACTTGAGTTGCTTAATCAACATCTTAACAAATAGTTGTTAGACTGTTGAAAAAAAGAATCGAATATTATTTAGATTAATTTGTATATGCAGGCCAAGTTGACTTCAACTTAGACAAAATTGTAAACGCAAACTTGTTTAAATTAACTAAACAAAGTCTAAAAGCTTGTTGTTCCATTGACTAAAAGGTTTAAATTGAAGATCTGAATATGAATCTGAATTGGAAATGCATGCATATTGGATCATATATATTTAAGATGGGTTTTTTTAAAAAATGAAGATTGGTTGAGCAACTCCATTTTTGTATGTGTTATTCCATTTATCAATTTTAATTTGACGTCAATTAGCTTCCAGATTAAGTGATCACATGCAATATATATATATAAAGTCAAATACCATCAACCAATCATATGCATGTATAATCCAATTTCATAGATATTTGTTTAATTTAATTATATGTCCTTTGCCGCTACAATAAATAGTCATACAACTACAAAACTATCTGGTGCAGTGTTGACTGTGGTTCCATCCTCTCCAATAATTAATCAATTTCACAAACACGTTAAACCAAGTTAACACACAAATTAGAACAAACAAGCAAGCCTCATGTTAGGCATGGTTAGGCATGGTTAGGCATGTGGGAGCAAATGAATAAAGGGTCGAGATAATCAAAATTTGAAAGAAATGTTTAGAAGTCATAAGCTAACATTTTGTTACTTTTTGGATGAAAATGGGAAATAATTACAAGAAAAAAAGGAGCTGACTACAGCTACGAATGGTTTGAATTGAAAACATTCTGTGCCAACAAGATAGTGCAAAGAATCCCCAGCTTAAGCATGAGCTACCTTTCATATTAGTTGTGCTTTCTGTTAAATTTCACTCCTTTTTGATATAACTCCAACAAGAAACTCAGTAACTAAAATTTTAAAATACAAAACATATTAGTTTTCACCTCAAAACTATATTTGCGTTTAATATTAAATATTTATTTCATTTTAATTAATATTGTAAAATAAAATTAGATAAGTCACATTCTAGTCCCCAAATTTTGTACATTTTGCAGCTATGAGATAGTAAAATTATTTCAACAATTCCTTTTATTAATTAAATTTTAGCACAAGGTAAAATGAGCTTGTGCTTGTAAGCACTTCAACACAAATTATGATAGATTTGTGTTTCTAAATGCTTCCAATCTAAGAGACCTTTATCATAAATATATATAACAAATATTATTAATTATCAGTTAAATTTTTCAGTTAAATGGTTGAATGAAGACTCTATTTACTAATAGAACTATGACATATGGCAGAATAAAATTCAAACCCGAGCAATATTTACGTGGAGTGTTCGTATTTCAGAATTATATTACAAAATGATTAAGAAAAGTTAAATAGGATAGCTATAGATTATCATTGACAATGCCAAGGAATTAAGCCGGCAGATGCAACTAATCTGATTATTCTTCATTTATCAAGAACGCGATTTCGTTTTTTATTATTATTATTATTGATTTGGATAATCCGTTTTTTTCAAAAATTAAATTCGGTAAGAACGATTGGTACCAGCTGTTAATAGCAACCAGGTCTTCAAATTGAACTATATACGTCACTGAAAATATTCTAATAAATGAAATTTTTTATAAATATAAATTTAGATAGTAATGGAGCAACTACAAAAGGGTTGAACGACATATATCAACTGGTATTGGTTATGGATTGAAAGTAACAATTTTTTTTCAAAATAGAAGAGATAAAATAAACGTCATCAATGATGTGATAGATCCTGATATATTACAAACCTAATATATATATATAAATATACTATCAAATCATATAATTTTGTTAGTAAAGTAATAATTTAACAATAAATTCATAAAACCCATGACTTCATCATCATCCTATCACTATTAAAAATTCAACAAAACCACCATAAACCTTTAATTCGTGAACCAAAACTCTTTACAATTTTACTTATGATTCTTATATTTTCATTGGTCGAAATTTACTAAATCAATTCACCGAAATTGTCATTTTAAAGTTAAATCATCAACTCTTCACAATATTTCTTCTTTTTTTTTTTCTTTTGTATAACCCAGCTAAAGTTAGTGATTTTAACATCTATGTACAATTTTCATCGAACAAATTTTGTAAATTCTGGTAAAAAGAACAAAAAAAAAGAGACAAAAATAAAATTGTGAAAAACAAATTAAAGTTGGATAAATTTTTAAAAAAAAAAAACTCTGTATTTACACTCAAAAAAATCCAGGACTCTGGTTTTTTTTCATTTAAAAAAAAAAAAAGAAAGGAACTGTATATTTCTCCATTACCAAAAACAGGAATTTCTGATTTTTTAAATAAATTTGGACATAATTAACCTTTGCCATGTCAGCGTATTTAACAAGGTAAGCCAAAATTTCTCTTCGCAAAACACTGTCCTCATTTTGTTAAAAAAAAAAAAAAACCACAATCCCTATATTTTTTCCAGTGTAACTAAAAGCCAATTAAAAATTTATTAATTATTGAAGGAGTATGGATGCAAATAACCCCCATTTCGTATTCCATATCACCTTAACTAACACCCATTTTTTTCCCCGAAATGACCAAGTAAAACAAATTAAATAAAGAAGCAGCTAGCATCCTAGCACAAGTCAACCTTAAATTAAGAACTCCAATGATTAAGTAATAACTACTGTTTTTTAAAATTATTGGCATTAATTGTTTATTGTTAGCTTATTTGTGTATATAAGGAGGCATAGTGATAATAGCTTTACAGAATATAGTTGAGATACATATAGTTAATTAAAGATGAGGAGTGGTAATCTGATTTTGTTTTTGATCTGTATTAGTATAGTTAATGGAGTAGTAATTAGCGAAGGAGGTGGATTAAGGAAAAATTTTTACGAGAACAGTTGTCCAAATGCTGAGCATATTGTGCAGAGTATAATTTGGAAAAGAGTTGCCGCTAACAATACTTTGCCCGCCAAGTTTCTCAGAATGCATTTTCATGACTGTTTTGTTAGGGTATGCTTCTTTCATTTCTTTCATTTTCTATACATCTATTTCATCGTGATCTAAATTTTCCAATTCAAATGCTTGGAATTGATGTTTTTAGTCCAGCCTGAGCTAAGCTCATATTAATTTTTATGCGGATTCAGCGAGGTTTGGACTACCATTTTTATTATCAATACAAATTTGGGCTACTCGATTTTACCATTTTTCAAATCACATATACCAACAGATGATGGCGTGGTTACTTAACATAATCAAAATATGTTGGTAATTTCGTACAAATATTTCTTGGCATGCGGAGATAGTGTATGTAGAGAATTTTAAATACGAAGCGTTGGTTTTGTGGAATAATGGGTGTAAAATTGCAGGGATGTGATGCATCAGTGTTGCTTGATTCAACGAGCAACAACTTAGCAGAAAAAGCAGCAATACCAAACCTATCACTGGGAGGTTTCGATGTGATTGATGAAGTGAAAACCAAACTAGAGGAGGAATGCCCTGGTCTTGTTTCTTGTGCTGATATTCTTGCTTTAGCTGCTAGAGATTCTGTCTCCTTCCAAGTATATCTTTGCTTCAAATTGGACCCTCTTCGTTTCATTTCATTTAATTAACCATTTTAATTTATGTCTTAATTGATTGATTGCAGTTTCAAAAGCCACTTTGGGAAGTGCTAACAGGTAGAAGAGATGGATCAATTTCGAGGCAATCAGAAGCTCTTAGCAATATTCCTTCACCTTTCTTCAATTTTTCTCAGCTCAAGCAAAGTTTTGCCAATAAAGGCCTTACTGTTCATGACCTCGTTGTATTATCAGGTACAATTCATTCTAATTTTTCAATGATAATCAGTTCTAATCATACACCAAAAAAGAATATAATATACCAAAGCCAAACTTTAATATTCTAAAATTATAGTAATACACTAGAAGTTGATATAGTCTTATAGATATTTTGTTGACAAATTTGTTCGTAATTGTGAAAGACTGCATAGTGAAATAAAACAAAAATAATATATGGAAAATCGATGTATTTTCGTAAATTTATATTGAAAAAATTATTTTATATAATTTATCTATATTATTGAATTGTTGCAATGTTGTTGTTGTTATTAAGCTGGTATGGTTTCGTATAAAATAGGAATTAAAACGATAATTTTGAAACGACATAGCCTAAATGAGCAGTCAGATAATAGGTTATATGCGATCCATCAACGTTAAGTTAATCCATTGATATTTTTTTTAATTTTTAGTGTGGTATAATTGATTTTTGTAACGAAGGTATAACTAAAAATAAGATTAAGAAAAAATTAATTAATGTGGGACTAATAATTAAAACAAAATAAATAACGTGCAGGTGGACACACAATAGGAGTAGGACACTGCAATTTCTTCAGCAACAGACTGTACAATTTCACAGGAAAAGGAGACCAAGACCCATCTCTAAATCCAACATATGCTGCTTTCTTAAAAACAAAATGCAAAAACTTAGCAGACAACACAACAATAGTACCAATGGACCCAATTAGCCCCTTATCCTTTGATAATTCTTATTACAACATCCTTCAACAAAACAAAGGCTTGTTCCAATCTGATGCTGCTCTACTTACTAACAAAGGTTCCTTCAATATTGTTTCTGAATTGCTTGATTATGGTAAGTTTTTCACTGAATTTGCCCAGTCTATGAAGAGGATGGGAGCTGTTCAAGTTCTTACTGGTACTGCTGGACAGATCCGGAAAAATTGTAGGGTGGTTAATTAATTATTACCCATCAAGTGTTTAATCCAGAAATTTGAGTTTTTTGTTTTTTCATGTTGTCTGGTTTTGAGTTTGTGAGATTGAATAATTAATGTGGAATTGTATGTTGTATGTCAACTTTTAAAATAATTAAATAAATGTGCGATATAAAGTAATTTTGTTTGATATTAATTTCTTTTTAAATGATTCTGGGTGTGGAATTATGCTCTGGTACCCAAGATCAATGGTTCTCTCTGGAAGAGGGTTATATATACAGAGGTTTCAATCACATTGGTACAAAATCGTCACGATCAAGTTTTATTGTTGTGTTGATGTGACATCATTGTAACATATGTAGACATGTTTTTAAGTTCTAACTGTTTGTTTAGAGAAAAATTATGTTACAAAAAATATATTTCTTAATTCCGTTTTTTGCAACTCAAAAAACTTGAATCCAACGAAAATAATTTCCTAGCAAATGCAATTCTCTTAAAAACAAAGGGAAAAAAAAATTGTTATAGTTGGTAGTAGTACTAATCAAAAATTACTATTTTTTAATGGAAAAACTAACTTTATTTAGGAGTAACCGCTACTACGAATATTGATGTATGATCCGTCTTCAGAAGTATTTTAGTTAGTATTCATAGTGTGTATGTACAAAATTTTTGGATATTGCTGCTATTAGTATAAACTATGGTAACAAGTTTTAAATATTGTTGCCATTGATGTAATTAATGCAGAGGAACATTTGAATTTACTGCTATTTGTATTATATATGGCAACAATATTTGACTTTGTTGCTATTGGCATAACATATGGCAGCGTTTTTTGATATTACTGGTATATTAATTTTTAGCAGCAAAATTAGTTTGCTGTAAATTTTCTACTTCTTGTAGTGATTAAGGAATAATTTTAAGTGAAATAGTAGTAATTACTAAGAAACCGAATTCAGTAAAATAAATAAATAAATAATAATAATAATAATAATTTAACAGAATATGCTAACATATGGATGCCAATGGTAGGTTTGTTGTAATAGGAAGGCAACATGGCAGACACAGAATGTCGCAGACATGGAAAGTCATGCAATTAAAACAAATTTATAATTTATAAACTTTTCTAATTTTTTTAATAGAGACAATCTTGAATATATATATATATATATATATATATATATATATATATATATATATAAAATACAATCTCCCCATTTTTATAACTATAAAATAAGTAGCTTGAATTTGTGGCATTTGATATAATGAGCCACGTATCCACAATTGATTAATTAATTAGTATAATTAATGATACTCTTTCCGTTTTTTATCACACTATGTTTTAAATTTTTTATTTGATACTTTACATTACCAATATATTTTTTTTACCATATTTTCTCATATTTTTCCTTATTTAAAGTATGAGAAAGGTTTATTATTTAATGTAAAAAATACTAGTTCAGCTTTGATAATTAAGAAAAAAGAGAATTTTTGTATAGAAAATAGAGTTTTAAAAAAGAAGAATTGAAAGTAAACTAATCATTTTAGTAACCCAATTAATACTTCATTGGTCCATTAGTTTTTGTGTATAATCTTAAACATCATATAATAAAAAACGAAACGAGTATTAGCATACAATAAGAGATTGAAAGAAAAAATGAAGAATCGATTAATATGAAAAGTTATCTTTATACAGTCTATGAGCTTCCCATTTATAGAGCTCGGTAATTAATTAATCACCTAACTAACTAATATAGTAAAGTAACTAATTGTAGGATTTTTATTTCTAATAAATAAAGTTACCTTCCTTAATTAAAGGATGATGAAACTATTAAATAAGGGTGATTTTTATTTTTGTAAAGATATATACACATGTAAGTCACAACAGAGTATTATACAACGAGGGATCTCATCTAGTCAAATTTTGCACAACCTTAATAAATTTATGTTTTGATGGTAAGTGCATTTCTCTTCGAACGAAAGGTTTACGATTCAAGTGTTTTTAATTAAAACCAGATACTACATCCTCAAAAAAGAATATATTATGATAAAACAAATACAAGGATAAATATTAAACTTAACCTAAAGTTATTGAAATAAATTAATTTAATTATTATTGTACAAAACAAATCAATATCATCCCATAATAGAAATTCAAGCCCATCAAAAATATATATATTTTTTTAAATTTAGCTTGTCACCGTTAATTAAAAACAAAACTAGACGATATAGTTTCTAGAAAAATAGTAAAATTTACTGTAAGAAATATTAAATTTGACATTAAAACTACTAAAAATATAAAATTTTTTGTCATAATACTTGGTAGCAATAAAAAAAATTATTGCATGTCATTGATGGTTTGTATTTTCATCAAAATTTGATATAACTTTATTATCATTACTATATATATATATACACACACACAACACAACAACAATTTTGAATATTTGTTATTATATTAACTTTTTTGCAGCATATATTAAAAAAAAAATAGCAGATTTTATTTTGCTGCAAAATCTTCTCTACCATTACATCTAACATTTTTTTTTATACTGATTAAACTAGCAAGAGTAAAATTGTGTCTTATCTCTCAATTAAAACTAAAGTTCACTTGCTAAATTTCAATTAAAAGCATAAACATGGAACTAAGTTGGACTATGAAAGGAGATAAGACTAGCTGTATTGCTTGTGACTTAAAAAAAAAAATCAAATCATTGAATATTATATAATGATAAGTTATTGGTACGTTGACTTTCAATCATTCTTCAATTATGAACAGTTCATGAAGAGTAGTGGCATCAAGTTCCAAGATTGAAGGCGGATGGCCGGTTTAAGGATGACTATATATACAAACGGATATTTGTCCAAAATGTTCATTCAAGTGTTAAGTTAAGAGCATAACCTTAACAATATTAATTATAGCGAAAATGAGATCCAATTATAAATTCAAGTTCCTATTTATCTGTCTCTTGGTGCTCACAACTCTTAATTTCTCAAATGCCAAAGGTGGTCAAGGCAATAATGCTCACTGGGAACATAGAAATCAACGACAAAGAGGGCACCAAATAACGACGAATAATTGCAGTGGGCTTGAAACAATTTCAAGGAATATAACATGGCAAAGAGTTGCAGCTAACCCTGTCTTGCCTGCCAAGTTAATTAGGATGCAATTCCATGATTGTTTTGTAAGGGTAAGATTCCATTAATCTTAAGCATGCAATATTGTATTATTATATATATTTAATTTTTCTAAGATAAAATTGTTGTAGGGATGTGATGGATCGATTCTGCTGGATTCGACGGCTAACACTAGAGCTGAGAAAGAAGCAATACCAAACCAATCCCTAATTGGATTTGATGTTATTGATGAAATTAAAGCTAAAGTAGAAGAAGAATGCCCTGGACAGGTCTCATGTGCTGATATTCTCGCCTTGGCTGCACGAGATGCTGTCTCTTTCCAAGTAAACATTAATTAGCTATATAATTTTCTACTAATCGGTTTTCTAGACAGTAGAAGGAATGTTATCATTAATTAATTAATTACATGGAATAAATTAAATTAAATTGCAGTTTAAAAGGCCATTGTGGCCTGTTTTTATTGGGAGGAGAGATGGAAGAATATCATTAGAATCAGAGGCTAATCGAGATTTGCCATCTCCAGCAGCAAATTTCACAACTCTTCAACACCAATTTCAAAGCCTTGGCCTAGGCATTGCAGATCTTGTTGCCTTGTCAGGTATATCATTCTTTTTTTAATTTATGCAATTTGAGGAGGAACAACAACAATATTAATTATTAGAAAAACAAAAAAATATATGTATATAAAGAAAAATGGGCAATTTAAAAAAAAAAAAAAAAAACTTTGTGATTTCACTTTTTTACAAACAAGGATTTTTTGCTTTTTTTTTACAAAAGAGGATTGTGTTTTAAAATGTAAACAAAAAGAGAAAAACTAAAATTAAATTATGACATTACATAAGGTGTTCTTGTTCATTTTGAACTCAATTTTTAAGTTGGTTAATAAAAATATAATAAAAATTAATGATAAATTTTGAAAAGTTTCGAAAAGTGCAAATATTTTTCTAAATAAAATAATGATAATAAATTTTAAAAAATCATAACAAATTGAAAAATTTTCGGAAAATATTCAAATCTTAATGTAAAATTTTTAAATAATATAGATAAATTATTGGAATGTTAAATAACCAAAAACACCATCTGGTATATCATCATTTTTAATGTAAAAATGTTAGTTGTCCTTTTTTGTTAATATTTTAAAACACAATCCTCCTTTTGTAACAAAAAAAAAAAAAAAAAAAAAACCACAATCCTTTATTTGCAAAAAAGTGAAACCATAATTTTTTATTTTTTTGTAATTTGCCTTAGAAAAATTTGAGTTATTACTCCCTTCATTCACAAATACAAGTCATTTTAAGCTTTAAAAAAAGTTATAAATATAAGTCGTTTTACTCATAATTATGTAATTTTCTCTTTTTTTGGTACTTTTATTCTCTCTTAGTAATCAATGCTCTTATAAACACAGTATCCAATATATAACTAAAGAGAATAATAAGAATTTATTGGCTAAAAGGAAATAGATAATTAATTTGAACGTACATTAAGTGGCAAGAAATAGATAATTTTGACTCATTAATCACTTATTAATGGTTTCTTATTATTAGCACACGAGATCAAAACGACTTATAGTTGTGACAAGAGGGAGATGGAGTAATAATAAACCAAAACATTTAAAATTTCCTCACAAAATAGATGTTATGATGAGTGCATACTTGTATTAGATAATAAAATTTATTCTTGAAATTTTACAAAAACTTCATTGATATATTTAGTCTCTCTACAAGCCTAAATTCATAAGGTCCCAAAATCTTTCAACTATTAGGCTTTCTTTAGCTCTAATGCCATGAAAATCTATGGTTCAATTTTATTCAAATAATACAATATTAACCCATAATGACTTGTTGTTTTTCTTCTTAAGTACCTACAAAAACAATCGATTGGATGTACATTATAGTGAATTAAACGCAAGTTTATCAAAAGTTTATATATACGTGTGCAGGAGCTCACACCATTGGAGTAGGACACTGTGTGATAATTGCAAACAGGCTCTTCAATTTCACAGGAAAAGGCGACACAGATCCGTCGCTAGATCCAACTTATGCAGATTTCTTAAAAGAACAGTGCAAAAATCCTCCGACCCCAACAACAACGGTGGAAATGGACCCTGGAAGCTCACTTTCCTTTGATACCCATTACTTTGTGGCATTAAACCAAAACAAAGGCTTATTTGAATCTGATTCAACTTTGCTTACAAATCCTCAAGCTGCTCGTTTTAGCAGAATTTTCGAAGACCAAAGGGCTTTCTTTGCTCGCTTTGCTCAGTCCATGCTTAAAATGAGTGCCATTGGTGTGCTTAGAGGAGATCAAGGTGAAATTAGGAAGAACTGCCGTGTTGTTAATTAATTGCATTAATTACCTGCTAATTATAAGTACTTTGTTTCTTGGTTAATTAATTAGTTTCTTGCTTACAAAAATTAAGCTGCAAGGAATAAAAATACATGTAGTTGAAAATTTGAATTACAATTAAAAAGAAAATTATCTTGTTTCTTATTATTTCTATGAATTTTGGGGTCTACACAGACATGATAAATATAAATGCTACTACGAGAATTTACCTATCAACTAAACTTTTAATTTCGATTAACTAATTTGTTGAGATGGTATCAAAATTTTTTAAATCATGAGGTCAAAGTTAAATTATTGCTAACGTTATTTATTAATATAACTTTTAACACATCGTAAAGTAGATTTGTCTTATACCTTTAACATTTGAGGGTATTGAAAATAATATTAATATTATTTTTTTCCCTTTTTATAACACTTAAGTTTATCAAGACTTACAAATAAATGTTACTATAATACCCTATTTATTTTTATTTAAATTTTTAAAGTAAAAAGTTTCAAGATGTAATATTTGAGTCTCCGCATAAGAAAAAATGAATATTTGAATTTTGATAACCACATTTATTTACATATGATAAAGTGGATATGTATTTATTAGGGCATTTTACATAAATACACAACTTTTGGCACCATATAATATTTTTACCTCAAAAGGAAAATTTTGCATAAATACCTTAAAAACTTTTCAAAATTTCGAAAATACCTAAAACAAAAATTATCATTTTTACGTGATTATTCATAAAATAAACAACAAAACACAAATCAAAATCTCCAAAATACTTTCTCTACTTTGCTCACGTTTCTCTCTCCTCTTTTTGTAATTTTTAATCTAATTTTGCATTTATCTCTCAATCCGTTTATTTTTTTATCATGCGACTTTAGAAAGTTTTTTTTTTAATTTTTTTTATCTTCGAAACAAAGTCCATATGTACATACTTTTTCCGACATATTTTTTTCACTAAAGTATAACTAATTATGCCTTTGTATAATTAAGGTATAACTAAGATATAATTAAGGTATAACTAAAATATAATTACTGTAATAGTGTATCTTAATGTATAACTAAGGTATAATTAAGGTATAACTAAGATATAAACACTGTAATAGTGTATCTTAATGTATAACTAAGGTATAACTAATGTATAATCAATGTAATAGTGTATCTTAAGGTATAACTAATGTATAATCACTGTAATAGTGTATCTTAAGTATAACTAAGGTATAATTAAGGTATAATCAATATAATAATGTGTCTTAGAGTATAAATAGGGTATAAATAAGGAATAACTAAGGTATAATCACTATAATAATGTATCTTAAGGTATAATTAAGGTATAACTAAGGTATAAAGATTGTATAAACAGTGTATAAACAATATATAAGCAATGTATAACAGTGTATAAGAATTATATAAACAGTGTATAAACAATGTATAAACAGTGTATAATGTATAAACAATGTATAAAAAATGTATAAACAATATATAACAGTGTATAAATAATATATAAACAATGTATAAACAGTGTATAAAGAGTATATAACAATGTATAATAAATGTATAAACATATAACATTGTATAAAAAGTGTATAATGTATAACAATGTATAAGTAGTGTATAAACAATGTATAAGCAATGTATAACAGTGTATAAAAAGTGTATAAACAGTGTATAACAATGTATAAATAATATATAAACAATGTATAAATAATGTATAAACAATGTATAAACAATGTATAACAGTGTATAAACAATGTATAAACAAGGTATAAAGAGTGTATAACAATGTATAATAAGTGTATAAACATATAACATTGTATAAGAAGTGTATAATGTATAACAATGTATAAGTAGT
Organism: Euphorbia tirucalli; assembly: GCA_039660915.1. Classification (NCBI taxonomy): domain Eukaryota; kingdom Viridiplantae; phylum Streptophyta; class Magnoliopsida; order Malpighiales; family Euphorbiaceae; genus Euphorbia; species Euphorbia tirucalli. The sequence continues at coordinate 65,177,426 of CM077636.1, read as the reverse complement.
GTATAAATAATGTATAAATAATGTATAATTAAGGTATAACTAAGGTATAATTAAGGTATAACTAAGGTATAAAGAGTGTATAAACAATGTATAAAGTATATAAACGATGTATAAATAATGTATAATAACATATAAGAAGTGTATAATAATGTATAATAATATATAAGAAATGTATAAACAGTGTATAACGATGTATAACGGTGTATAAATAATGTATAAACAATATATAAACTGTGTATAATGTATAAACAAAGTATAAATAATGTATAAACAATGTATAACAAAGTATAAATAATGTATAAAGAGTGTATAACAATGTATAAGAAGTATATAAACAATGTATAAACAGTGTATAATGTATAAACAATGTATAACAGTGTATAAATAATGTATAAATAGTGTATAAAGAGTGTATAACAATGTATAATAAGTGTATAAACATATAACATCGTATAAGAAGTGTATAATGTATAACAATGTATAAGTAGTGTATAAACAATGTATAAGCAATGTATAACAGTGTATAAGAAGTGTATAAATAATGTATAACAGTGTATAAATAATGTATAAACAATGTATAAATAGTATATAATGTATAACAGTGTATAAACAATGTATAAACAATGTATAAACAGTGTATAAAAAGTGTATAACAGTGTATAAGAAGTGTATAAACAGTGTATAAACAATGTATAAACAGTGTATAACAATATATAAGAAGCATATAAACAATGTATAACAATATATAAGAAGTGTATAACAGTGTTTAACAATGTATAAGAAGTGTATAAACAATGTATAACAGTGTATAAGAAGTGTATAAACAATGTATGACCAATGTATAACAGTGTATAACAATATAAGTGCAGTCCCAAAATTACAGTCCCAAAATTGCAGTCCTAAAATGCAGTCATAAAGTGCAAATGCAGTCCCAAAATTGCAATCCTAAAATGCAGTTATAAAGTACAAATGCAGTCCCAAAATTACAGTCCTAAAATACAGTCATAAGGTGTAAATGCAGTCCCAAAATTGCAATCCTAAAATGCAGTTATAAAGTACAAATGCAGTCCCAAAATTGCAGTCCTAAAATGCAGTCCTAAAGTGCAAATGCAGTCCCAAAATTGCAATCCTAAAATGCAGTTCTAAAGTATTGATACAGTCCCAAAATTGAAATGCAGTCCTAAAGTGCAGATGCAGTCCAAAATTGAAATGCAGTCCTAAATTGCAGATGCAACATTAAATGATCATAAATAGGAATTTCATACAATGAAGTACTTAAACAAGCTTTATAGAGATCTAATCAAGAAAAAGACCTAGACAAATAAATTTTAAATTTTTATTCACTATAACCAATTGGTATAACATAGATTCTATTGAGAACTTTAAAAAGAAAGCTACAAGAGTAGTCAATTAAATGATAAACAACCAAATATTCAATCAAAATAACAAACAGATCATTGAATTTCTACAACTGCACAACAAAGCATCAGAAAGAGATGCAGGGAATACATAGACAACACCAATTACAAGTGTTAGGCATCATCTTGTTTTATGCTGCTCAATGAACTAGTTAATATAAAGTGTAGCCATCATCATAGGAAACTTGATATCCTAATAGACAAGGCGGAGCATTTTGATCATACTCAGAACAGTAGCTCCATCTTTTCTTCCAATTTGCACTTCCAGTATTTGGTCTATTACTCTTTTCATTCCATTTGTAAACTATCACTCCAGATGCATCACTCCATTCTCCATATATCCCTTGGTATGGCGGAGCTAAATAAAACAGTCCCTTCACTCCTACAAATAACATACCCTACTTAACATCAAACCAACTATTACAAAAATAGAAATCCCCAATTAAAAACTTCAATAACTCGAATTTAGGTCAATTGATTTACGATCAACGATTGGTGGAACTCGAAACTGAAAGTATGACTACAGGGTTTGAAGAATTCATTTTTGCAGTGGAGCAGTGTTTCAATTTCTACGACCTCGCCGGAGACAAGATGCGCCGCCGCGATTTCAGATGCGAATTTTGATGGGGGTAGATTTTGTAACAATAATTCCTTATAAGTATACGCTAGGTAATTAATCGGCTAAGACTGTACCTGATTTACCCATGGCAATCGCCTCTAGATCCGACCTGAATCCGAGATCCATGTCCGCCTATCAGTACCAGCCTAACCTCTTGAATCATCACCACAACGGCGTTGATTGTAATAGCAACAGCGTCCTCAGCAACAGTAACCGACCGAATCAGTGAGCCTTGGTGGCGGGGCCGGCGGTGACGACGAATATGTTGTCTTTGCCGCGGGGACAGCAGGTTGATGTGAGGATAAATGAAATTGTTGAGAATGGAAAGTGGGTGAATTGCAGGATGGTGTAAGAACGTATTTAAAAAATTAAAAATAAAAGAACGTATTTGAAAAATTTGTCTAGGAAAAAGAGGCATTGAAAAAAATAAAGAAAAGTAGGTGATAAAAACAAAACTGAAAACAGCGTAAAAATGATAATTTCCCTATTTATTAAGGTTTTCTATTTAGGAAGGCTTGGAAATTATTTCAAGGCTCAATTCAGTCCAAGCCCACATAACAATTAGATGAATTGATTGGGTTTGGATTCACCATTTTAGTAGTATAAGGCCATGAGGAGGCCTAGCCGGAGTCCGCCAAGCCAAAGAATGTTAATATATCCATTGACACAGCACCTTCATGTACATTCCCTGTCCCACCCTTAGCGAAATCCTCACAGCGTCTTTTAATCTGTTTGACAAATATATGATTGAATATACATCTTATAATTAACCAATAAATTAAGAAATTAATGAATTTGAAAACCGAATAGGAAACAAAAATACTTTTATATTATAAGAAAAAAGATTCAAATTCAAAGTCAAAAATAATACTTAAAAATTAAAAAAAAAAAAAAGTCAAAACCACATAGCCAGAATCTTCTTCGGCCAAGCCAATGGGCTAGAATCTAGAAACAGGCGGGATCCATGGCACCGCGTCTGCCACCTTTCCCATAGTTAGCATTCAATATCTGGTCCAATACTCTTTAACTTCTAATTTGAGTTTATTTTGACCTAATCCCAATTTTTAAATAATAGCTTTATTTTCATTCATAGAAAGGATATAATTTAAGTTCATTTTGACATAAAAGTTTGAGTTGTATATAAAACTCATGAATTGGTTTTATTATTATCTTGGGTATGAAAATAATATTTATTGGACCTGGATCGTATATAAAAGTTTTATAAATATTCTATGTGCATTTATATAATGTGAGAAAATATATGTGATTTAGAGATAGGGGTATAAGATGTCTCAAAAATTATTAATTGGAAAAGATTAATTTTACTCCTAGTACATATCCAATTAAATTGATTCAATGTTGCCTCTATGATGGAATTATATATAATTTAGTTTTACTTTACGGTAAACTTTTTTTTTTTAAATCTACGTACTATGAGAGTGATGAATAACCAATAATTTTGGACAAAATTGACCTCATCTATATAGTTTAATTGTCTAGTGAAGGGTGGAGCAACATGGAGATTCATTGTAGGGGTGGTAATTTCTGACACGATAATACGATTTACAGAGACAACCCGACTGACACGACATGTTTGCACGAAACTCATTTTTGTTTTTTTATGTTACATATAATCATGTGGACTACATTAAACAATATAATACGATTATGACACGATAACACGAATTGTCACCTCTAATTCATTGTGATGAATTTAAAGGTTATTGAAATTAAATGACTTTTGATGTTATTTAGAACTTTCGGAAAATTTTAAAGCCACACCAACAATTATTTAATACTTTCACCTACATAATTGCCTTTTTATTTTAAGACTTCAAGTTCAAGTGATCATTAACAATACAATGTCCAAATGTTACTGAAATTAGCACAAGTAGATGGCAAAAACAAATTTAGGCTCCTATTTTTTTTTTATATATTTTATTGATTAAATTTCTGATTTTTCAATTTGATAATATTAAATGTAATATACATTGATTATAATCACATATTTATATTAAAGTCTTGATTATAATGGAAGTTTATTCAATTTGTTAAACAATAAGATTAGGGGCATAATCAATTTGTCGAGTTTTTTGTTGTTCAAAAATTCATTTAACAGCAATATCCAAAAGTTGTTGTCGCATGCATATTAATATCAATAAAATTATATCAAATTTTGTTTTAAGTACACGCAGTCACAAGCTATTAAAACTAAAAACTAAAAAGACAGAGTGTTGGCATTGATTGCATAAATGGATATATATATGGGTCATACCCATGTAATACAAAATCAATCGGTTTGTATTAAGTTCAATCTACTTTACTTATATATCTCTCTTTGTTCTCATTTATTTCTAATATTGGATCTCCAACGATGATAAATTTATACTTTACCAGCAAACAACTTAATTTGCAACCAAATTTTTTTTTTTTTTGGATAGTGGCCCTAAATATGTATTTTCTTTTTGTAAGTATAGAATAGATTAATTATCTTTGTTGTAAATGAACTGTTAAGGACGACTTTCTAGCTAGCTTCTATTGCTTAATAAACTTGGCGGTTAATCAATCCGATAACCATAATAAGCAGTAATCAATTTAATATATACTATTTGTCAGAAGTTTATCACCTTTAAGACGACCAAACATTAAGGACAAGTGAAGGCTTTTTTTAAATTAATGAAGTAAGAGTTGACAAAATTCTTTAACTTTCTTGCCTATAAAAGGGGAGCTAGTTGCATTCTAAAATGATTTCTACAAGAAAAGTTGTCCAGAAGCAGAGCTGATTGTGAGGAACATTACATGGAATAGAGCTGCAAGTAAACCTGTTTTGGGTGCTAAACTCTTAAGAATGCACTTCCATGACTGCTTTGTTAGGGTAATTCAATTTAAATGGTACAGTTAAGCTCGTATGTTCTTTAATGTTATGTAGGATTGTTAATAATTAAATGAGAAAAATGGCAGGGGTGCGATGGATCTATACTGTTGGATGCAGTTGGCAGCAGTGAAGCAGAGAAGGACACAATTCCAAATCGATCATTGTCAGGTTATGATGTAATTGATGAAATTAAGGCTGAATTGGAGAGTATTTGTCCTGGAGTTGTTTCTTGTGCTGACATTCTCGCCTTGGCTGCTCGTGATTCTGTTTCTTTCCAGGTTAAATTAACTATTAATTTTATCAATGAAAATTTTCCAATTTCCGTATATACTTAGGCGCATTGAATTATATACTCTTAGCTAGGCTATGGGAAAAAATTGGAAGGCTAAAGTTTGATTCCTTTTACAAATATATCTAAATACCAATCAGATCATAAATATTCAATTAGTAGTTTTAAATGAACTTACCAACGAAAAATCTTTTGAAAAGGGATAAAATTGAACTACATCCAAAATGATAAGGATAAAATTGCATATTAAGCCTTCCCAAACACGTTAGCAGAAAAATCCACAAGGAGAAAAAGGCAAAATTCTACAGTAAAATCAGGTCGGAATTAAGCCAATACCCTGAGAAATTTCTAACGGATTTTCTCACGGTCAATAAATCGTTAGAAAAATGGGCGGCAGTAAATCTACTTGGTCGCCTGACGGACATTTCAGCGGTAGGATGGTCCGTAGAATACCATTTGCCGACGGAATTCCCGATGAAATAGCTGCAAGCGTATTAGTATTTGTTCATTTTTTCCCTATTGCAATTTTTCAATAAATATCATTTATTTTAATTATTTTCAATTCAATAGATCCTACCTGCTAGATCTTTCATACAGTCTTATCAAATATATATTAATTTATAAATCCAAAAAACCATTACTAATTACATTACATCAAAATAAAATTGCATAAATTAAATTGTAGTATCAAAAGGCACTGTGGAAAGTGCAGACAGGAAGAAGAGATGGATCAATTTCTCTGGCATCCGAAGCCAATGCAAACCTTCCTTCTCCATTCGCAGACTTCCCCGCTCTCAAGCAACAATTTGTCAACAAGAATCTTGATGTCCATGATCTTGTGGTTCTATCAGGTAATTTAATGCTAATTAAATGTTTCACCGATTGGATATAAGTTCAATTGGTAGACACATCAAACCTGGGTAGAGAATCTGAGTTCAAATACCCAGTTCCTCCTAAATACTCTCTCAAAATAATATTTCACCTATATTTTCATTTTCAAAATTTTCACCTAACTAATACGAAAAATGAATCATTCTTGTGGTTATTTTTAAATTTTTATGCATTAATTAAACATATAGTATTTTCAATTATTTGTGGTTTTGTACATTAAACTATCAAACAACTATTACAATATATATATTTAGTATACATTTTAGCTCTTGATTAATTAATAACTATAAAAATGTAACCCTTATCCTATGGACTTGTGGAAAATGCAATTTCATACAACAGTGATACACTTCACGCATTTTAAAGCAAACGAGTTTGATGTTCGTAAAAACTAACATAACTATGAGTTTGATGTTCGTAAAAACTAACATAACTATGATTCTATATGTGATAATAATTTATCAAGAATTCAATATTCCAAACTAAACTATTGATTGAAAGCTGAATGCAATGAAATTCAAAAAGATCACAATATTTTAAATTTTCTTATAAAATTGAAGAGATGTTGAAGATTTTAAGGTAGGTTTAACTACATACGTGACCATATACGTCGGTAACGTAAAATCTATTGAATTGTGTCAAGATCCAACAAACACCACTTGTATGCAAATTTTTAGTTTCATTTATTTCTAATGGGGGATAATTATTTTATTTAATTATGACTTAAAAATTGATATCATTAACATGAGCAGGAGCACATACTCTGGGAGTAGCAAATTGTGCAACATTCGCGAATGCAAGGCTCTACCAATACAGTGTGAATGAAGAAACGGATCCGAGTCTAGATCCGAGTTATGCCGAATACTTGAAAACCCAATGCACAAATCCACCGAGTCCAGATGCAACTGTAGAAATGGATCATCTAAGCTCAGTTTCATTTGATAATAATTACTATGATAATCTCCTTCTAAACAAGGCTCTTCTGATATCTGATGCTGCACTTTTAACTGATGAAGAATCAGCTAGGATTGTTAAACAGCTGCATCAATCCAAGGACTTTTTTGATCAATTTGCTCAAGCTATGAAGAAAATGGGTGCCATTGAAGTGCTTACGGGAGATGCTGGTCAAATTAGAAAGAATTGTCGACTAGTTAATCCATGACAAATTCATTCATTCACATGATTGTTTCATTTTATCATTATCTGTTAAACTACTTAATAATCTGTTGAAAGTATATAATCCCACGTTCGAAATAATATGAAATTAATTAAAATTATATAATTAATTGAGAATCACATATTAATCTACTATACTCTAAACTTTTGGATTATATGTGATCAAGCCATGACTATATTCTTTCACAAATCTCTTTGAATCATTGTTTTTCTTAATAAATTAAAATACTTAATAAATTAAAAAGGTATAATAATAATAATAATAATAATAATAATAATAATAATAATAATAATAATTTAGATGTCACTGAGTACATGCATATGTATTCTGTCATGGGTATATTGTGCCTGTAATTTGAGTTTTTCTTTCAATGGACATTCACAAAATACATTATTAAATATAAACAGTTAATTAATTAGGTTCAAGTAATTAATTATATTATTATTCACTTGATCTATTCAGATATTCCAATTTCGTTTTCCAATAAAAAAAAAATCCTATTTCAACCAATCAAATTGCAACTCACTTTACGTACAACGATTAATAACTTCCTATAACAACTAGTAATTACAAGCTATATATATGTATTTGTAAATGTTTCGCAAATTCCTTTTTTGAGTCCCTCACTTCTGTTTGCTGTTACGTTCGTCAATAATGGGAAAAGGAAAGAAAGGTGGCGAAATCAAAGTAAGATTTCATCGATCCTACAATTTAATTAATTCATTAATACTTAATTTAGTTGATCTCATATATCTTTAATCTAAACAGGAAATAGCGGTAGAATTTAAAGTCTCCATGCACTGTAACGCATGTGAAAGAACAGTGGCGAAAATCATTTCGAAATTCAAAGGTGATTAATTAGATAATTAAAATTATTTAGTTTTGCGTTAATTGATTAATAAGATAACTAATGTTTTGTGTAGGGGTGGAGACATTTACAACAGATATGAACAATCACAAAGTAGTGGTAAAAGGGCGTGTTGATCCACACAAAATGTTGAAGAAATTGAAGAAAAAAACTGGAAAAAAAGTGGAGATTATCGACAACAAAAAAGAAGATAATCGTAATAATAATACTCCCGCGTATTCAGCACCAGAAGGATCAGTTACACAACCGGCAGCGCCGTCGCCGTTATTATTTTTGCAGAATTGTTGCAGAGAGGATTTGTTGATGGCATTCAGTGATGAAAATCCTAATGCATGTTCAATTATGTAGACTGAATTTGAGTTTTTTTTTTTTTTTTTTCTTTTCTTTAATTTTTGGAATTACTAATTTTATTTCAAAATATTACCGCCCGCGATCGGATGGTACGGTCGCCGATCGAGTCCATCCGGAAGAAGGGCGGCGACGGTGTAAGAACGGTTGGAAGTTTTCCCGCCATATCAAAGAGGACCCAACGGTCAAAAATCTGCTAACCACCTGGCACTCAATGATCCACGTCTTCCGAATCTTCCTAACACGTCATCACATATTATGTCTTGGACTAATTTGAAAATTTCTAATAATATGATTACGGATCAAATTCGTAAATTTTAGGATTATTTTTTATTTCGTTTGGTAACGTATAATAATTTTGTAAGTTGAGATTCAAGTTCTAATTCTATTAAATACGTTTGTATGGAGAGGTGAAAAACCTTAATTATGACTAAACTCGAAGTAAATCATTTCAGTGATACATGTAATTTATACCGAAAGAAAATTGCTAATTGTACCTATTTATCGGACAGGCTTAAATGAAATATATAAGATTTGATAATAAAAAAAAAAAATTGTCTAAACTCTGTCTAGCCCGCATTAAAATTAATTCAGGCTCAAACCGAGCTTTAGAACATCAATCTCAAACGTAATCTAGACACACTAGTAAAATTAATTACTTTTATTGATTTTTTTTAGTAATTAAACCAAAACAAATACAATATGATAAAAAAAAATACATAATATAATAATAAAAAGCTAATACCATTCAAATAAATAAGTAAAAAAAACTTGATAGTAAATTTAAAAATTATTTATATCCAAGTATAAACTAAAATTTTAAAAAAAAATTAAAATATAAAAGTATATATTAGTCGGATCAGACTATGGTATTTACCCGAACTCTAAATTCAATTAACTAAACTTTAAACTTCACCAGATTGAGATTCAAACAAACCTAACAGATATTGGGGACCAATTTATTAGTAACCAATTGGTGATCATATAATTAATGCTTCAGTTATTTCTCCATTTTGTGACTTATCAATCAAAACATTGAAAACCAACATAGTATTTAAATTAATAAACTTTGGACTAATGACTAGTATATCTTTACTAATCTAATCTAATCTAGCTATACCAACTTCATCAAATTGACTTAATTTATACGCTAAGCCAACATATTTATTATCTCACACGTGAAAAATATTGTATAAATTTTGAAGAAATTAAATCCTTAAAACTAATAGACTATGTTGTTATAAATGACCAAAATATATATATATATATATTTAATTAAGTTGATGATGTTTTCAGTTTTTCTTGACCACACATTTTTAGGGCCAGTTTGGGATTGCTGTTAGTAAAAGTACTGTCAGAAAAAACTATATTTTATTGCTTTGTTTAAAAGTAGTTTTAAGTGTTTTTCCAGTGCTTTCCTCAATACAATCTGATTTTTACCAATTGTGCATTTGAGACTGCTTTCCGCAGCCCCAAAAGCAGCTCTCAGCTAAAGTAAGATTCTCCTGCTTTAGCTGAAAGCTGCTTCCAGAATTACGGAAAGCAGTCCCAAACGTAGCCTTAATAGGCACTGTAAACTTTTAATTTTTAATTTTCACATATATACATATCACTATCAGCATAGCTAGCTAAGTTGTCCATGAAAGGTTCACTATATACGAAAATTAGAAACGAGGACCAGATGCGTTGATTTTAAATGACAAAAATAAATAAAAGAACGATATATCAGTTATATATTAACACCTTAAGAAAAAAAACGAAGTTTAATTTTTTATTATTTGGTTAAAAATTAATTTAATTTTATAAAAAAATTATATAAATTGACATATTACTGTTAATAAATTTAGTGACATATGAATCTCTTTATCTTTTCTGGGAAAAATATTTATTTGGAATAGGACCTGAAATACCTTACCATAAATTCAATATGCATAAAAATTTTGATCTAAATTTGTAATTTGCCTGAACTTGGAGCCGTAGACTTACTCACACTTTATTGGCTGACATCGACAGTTGGTTGACTTACATAATTTAACACATCAATACCTATTTTTGTAGTGGTTTAATTATTTAGTGGTGTGGTGGCACTTTGGTAGAAACACAACCCACCACGTAAGCCAATAAAAAGTGCATTACCCACAATCCGACATTTTCCAAACCAATGCATATAAACCATTAGATTATTCCTAATTTTTATTTATTTTCATAATCAAATTTTATTAATGGCATTCATTATTCCAGCAAATCACTCGATAAAACCAAACAATAGCTAAAGACCTACTCAACACAGCAACGTTGAGAAGACATTGTAACCATGTCCAAAACACCCAACTCAACAAAGATGTCATGTCACACGTGAGTATAAATCTATGATGGGATGTTTTAGGTTGAGGGAGAGAGAAGAAGAAGACGAGGATGGACATGGAAATTGTGATAATAATAATAATAATAATAATAATAATAATAATAATAATAATAGAAGAGAGAGGAGAGAATGTGAGATATATAATTAAAAATAATAATAATAAGTTAATTTGGATAAAAGTATTCCTGCCATGTCATATTTTTCCACAGTGCGAAATAAAATTTCATTTTTTGTTAACAAATTATAACCATATTAATTATTTTTTTTTTTTAACAAGTCAAATCAGTAGAACTTATTTACAAATCCATGGAATTTGAAGAATTTTTTCTTTTTTAATTATCTCTTAATTGTATAGCACAGCCCCACCTCTTTTTGTGTGGATGGAATTGAAAGATGGGATAATTACGTAAAAAAACCCTGTAATTATACTTATTTGTAAAAAAGTCCTAGAGATTTTATTTTTTTGCAAAAAAATTCTTGTAGTTCATGACTGTTAATAAAAAAAAAAAAAGATTTTGGCCTAATAAAGTCAAAAATTGAACACGTAGCAACTTTTGCCTCTGCCACGTCATTAAAATTTCCCAGTCACATTATCAATTTTTGACGGTATTAGGCCAAAATTCCTTTTTTATTAAGAATCAGAAACCACAAGAATTTTTTTACAAAAAACAAAACCTTTAAAACTTTTTTACAAATAAGTGTAACCATAAGAGCTTTTTGTGTAATTATCCCTTCAAAGATATGTACACTAATTCATTAATTCACATTTGCAAATATGTACACACTAGTGCGCATTCTCAATTATGTAATTTACGTACATGCATTTTTCCATTAGCTTTTTTACTTTTTAATACAGTGTATTATATGGTTTTGATGAGACTTAAACATTGGATCTCTAAATTAGAAAAAGATGTATACTATATAGTTTTGATGAGACTTAAACATCGGACCTCTAAAGTAGAAAAAGATGTGTATTATATGGTTTTGATGAGACTTAAATATCAGACATCTAAATTAGAAAAAGATGCGTTTACAACAAGCGTAACAAATACACATATTATTCCATTACCTTAATTAAAGTTGATATGACAACCATTAACTTAATTGTTAGGAATTTATATGTTGTACGGTAGCATATTGTGTTGCCCACTAATTCTACCCCCTTCAATAATTAAAATGTTAGTTGCATTTTCATTTTTGGACCAATCCCAATTTGTATATTTAATTGCATGGTCAATTCATTATAACTTCCACTTACATTTTATATTCAAGTATCATAGATTATTTTAGTCCAAATTATTCTTGCGTTTCATCCATTAGTTTTAGTTTTTTTTTAGATTAATTAATAGTATACTATTAAATTTTCTTAAACCAAGTGATTGAATAGTCAAATTCTGACAAATTTCATACAATTGGAATTCAACAAATAATAATATACACTAGAATGACATCCAACTAAATTTCTAATTAGCCAAAATCACATCATAATAGGATTAAGGAACACAATATGACCCTATACTATTATAAATGTAAATTAATATTTCTTATCAATTTAGGATCATTTTGGAAATGAAATTTGATTCTAATCCAAATGAAATACCTACCTATTAAAGTAGTAGGTATTTGAATTAAAGTAGAAAAACCACTTCAAATTAATTATTCTTGATTTCTGTCCACAATTGCTATATATTTTGAATTTATTTTGTTGATCAACTTGATTAATTGCAACGGACATAAAAAGAAACAAAAAAAAAAAATGCAAAGAGCGTTGAAAATTTCTATTGATTCTGAATGAAGTTTGCTGTATATTACACAATGCTATACTAATTTGTAACTTGTAATAATAATGCAACCTACATTACATTACAAATCTTACAGTAAATTTCTAGATTTTTACATTAATGTTGTAAGAATGCAAAAATGGCCCTATGTTATTATTTACTTTGTTTTAAGAGGACATGATCTGTAGAGCTTCTCTTTTATTTCCAAGAATGTTGAAAACTGTTGCTGCTATGTGAGATGGAGTTAGACCTGCCTCAACCAACTGGTCCACCGGCGATCCATGGTCGATATACCGATCAGGGAGAACCAGTGGCCGCCACTGCCACAGTTTCAAACCCAATCATCAGTAAAACATTAACCAAAAATGGGATAAATGGTCAATTTAAACCTTCAACTTAACTCGCTAGCTTAATTTATCCTAAAAAGAAATTTTTGTATAACTTAATTCGTGATAATTTTGGTACTAATTGGACCAGGAATTTCAAGTTATGCGCTTAATCATATGCAAAACCATCCGACAAGTCAAATTGAAAGGCGAAATTGATAGTTTATCTACTAAAAATGATAACTAATGATTCTATGGAAGGGATTATGGAAAAGTAAGTACCTTTATTTTGCCATCAAGAAGACCATCAATTGCTAGAAAATGGGCAACATGAGAACCAAAGCCACCAATTGATCCTTCTTCAACTGTAATCAATACTTCATGTGATTTAGCTAGACTACGGATTAGAGCATGATCCAAAGGTTTACAGAATCTAGCATCAGCAACTGTTACACGAATCTCATGTGATTCCATTAAAGCTGCTGCAGCCAAGCAGCTCTGAACTACTGTTCCATAGCCCAACAAAGCCACTCTCTCCCCTTCAATCAAGATCCTTCCTTTTCCAACCTATAAGCAAATTATGATCGAGACATTTTCGAAAAGTTGCGATTTTTATTCATTTGAGCGAAGATGAAATGAAGTTTTGGTGTTACCTCAAGTGGGATGCCTTTGCTTCCTGGTGGTAGCTCAACACCAATGCCATTTCCTCTTGGATACCGGAAACAGCTAGGCCGATCATCAATCGCAGCAGCAGTTGCAACCATGTGAAAAAGCTCTGTTTCATCAGAAGGAGCCATCACCACCATATTAGGAAGGCAAGCCATGAAAGTTACATCAAAAGCTCCACAATGTGTAGGACCATCTGCTCCAACCAGCCCAGCTCTATCCATTGCAAATCTTACAGGCAACTTCTGCAAATCTACATCATGTACAACCTGCAGCATTCATTCATAAACTGTTCACAGAAGTAGCTGAATGTTTTATGAATCAATTGAAGTGTAAAGACATTTATTGTCTTGCCTGGTCATAAGCCCTCTGCATAAAAGATGAATAGATAGCGCAAAAGGGTTTAAGGCCCTCGCAAGCTAGTCCTGCAGCAAATGTAACAGCATGTTGTTCTGCTATCCCAACATCGAAGCATCGTTGTGGGAAACGACGAAGGAATAGATTTAAGCCTGTTCCACCTCCCATTGCAGCATGAATTGCAACAATATTATTGTCTACTTCGGCTTCTGCAATCAAAGCCTCAGCGAAGTAAGTTGTGTAAGATTGTGTGCTTGCACTGGCCTTGAATTGCTTTCCAGTTGCAGGATCAAACTTTGCTACTCCTGCAAAATGAAAAACCATTAAGAGAAATTTCGGTGCAAATAATATAGGGACAGGACTCGAATATTCAAGCTGCATTTATATTTCTCTACAGAAGTTGTGAATTCCAATTACCATGGTACTTGTCAGCAGCTTTCTCAGCATATGGATAGCCACGGCCTTTCTCAGTGACGACATGAATCAAGACTGGACCGGTCGTTTTAGTACTCTTAACCTCTTTGAGAATGGCAATAAGATCATCTATGTTATGACCATCAACAGGACCAATATAATACAGTCCAAGCTCTTCAAAGAGAGTTGAACCAGAACCACTGATCATCCCACGAGCATATTCATCAACCTTGGCTGCCAATTCATGCATAGGTCCACCGATACTCTTCGTAACACCCTGCAAAAATTTCATTCCGAGCAAAATCAGTCAGAAGTTTCAGCTAATTTATCAAAATTCTCTCTGTGGTGTATTTAGTATTTACCTTAGCAACCTCTCTAAGTTCTCTAAGAGGTTTGTTTGATTGCAGCCTACTAAGAGCGCTGCTCAAAGCTCCTACAGGAGGAATTGGTCCATCAAGATTAGCAGTTGGTAAAGAAACTTGTTTGTTGTCATTAAGAATAACAATCATATCCGAGTCAAGGTATCCTGCATTGTTCATAGCTTCATAAGCTTGACCTGCGGTCATGGCTCCATCACCTATAACTGCAACTACATTGTTCATTCTTCCCTTCAAATCTCTGCCCACAGCCATTCCTGTCCACCAAAAGCACCAATTTTTACTCCACAGACAGCCTTATTCATCCATTTTCAGTAGAAAAATCCAAAGAAAACTCAAACAAAATAGCAAAGAAACAGAGTAGTACCCAAGCCAGCAGAAATTGTGGTAGAGCTATGGCCAGTCCCAAAGCAATCATATTCACTTTCGGATCGCTTGGTAAAACCAGAAAGTCCATTTGTTTGTCTCATTGTGTGCATCTTATCTCTTCTCCCAGTCAGGATTTTGTGTGGGTATGACTATAAAAACAATAGAGATATAATCAATTGCTCGAAAAAATTCTCTAAATCTAAAAAAAGCTCCATCAATCAAGAAAGTAATTAAACCGAAGAGGATAATGGATAACAGTAAAACCTGATGGCCAACATCCCAAAGGATCCTGTCTTGAGGAGCATTAAAAACATAGTGAAGTGCCACAGTTAACTCAACAACTCCAAGGCTTGATCCTAAGTGACCCCCAGTTTTTGAAACATTGAAAATAACATCAGACCTCAGCTCATCTGCTAGTTGTTTTAGCTCCTGTAATGAGTATAACCATATATTCTTTATTCATGTTCATGAATGAGCATATACATATTTAAGCCCTTGATCGTTTAATTTGACACACAATCCCATCGAGCCCCGATTAACAGGACCGTGTGCAAGCATCAAACTCGGTTAAAAGTTGATAGTCCATTTCATCTAAGCAGATATAATAGGCCACGTGTTTTTAACCGAGTTTAGTGTTTCACTCTTAATTATCTCATTAATCATGAGCACAACATGTACAATTACAATTAATCGATAGCTCAATATGAAAATTAAAACTAAAGGGTGATAGACTCGATACATAAAAATTGAAAAATATAGAGCTCAAAATATTTCATATATACCTTAGTTGAAAGATTTTTCATATGAATTGGATAGTTGATGGTGTCTAAGAGAGGAGTTGGTGGTCTCTGTGACTGATATTCACCTCTTTCTGATAGTGATGCCCAAACCCCACTTTGTCTTCTCTTTCCCTTTGCCTAAACACAACAAAACTCAAGTTTCTTTCAAATGGGGCTCATCACTTGAAAAGAGCTGCATATACTCTTTTTTTTTACCCAGGGAATTGAAAAGAACTCAAAGAAAAAAAAAAGGTACCAAACCAAGACGCAAAGAATAAGAAAAATATAACCAAGAAAAAAAAAAAAAAAAGATCAACCATGGTGGGAACTTTGCCTGTTAAACAAAATTCGCAGAATTGAGATTCCGATAAAATGGGCAAGACCCATAACTCTTAAGTCGGTTTTACAACATGGGTATCAATAAAAATAGCAACTTCACCTGATTAACTTTGTGCTGAGATTTATCTGTTCTCCATAAGAAATGAGAAGAAACGTAGTTATCCTTGTACAGATCTGAACTTGTGGTCTTGTTCACATAAGCAGGAAATGAAAATGCACAAAGGGCCATTACTGAATACAATATTAAACAGCAGCTTAAAGCGGCAAATTCAAAAAAGCTCCAAACTTTAAGAATAAAGAAGAAGAAGAAGAAGAAGAAGAAGAAGAGGAAGAACCCAACACAGTAAAGATTGTGCTTAATGGTAGCAAATGCTCCACTAATGTAATTAAGCACTTTCTTCAATTCAATGATAAGAAGATAGAGAGAAAAAAATTGGTGATTTAACACCAAAGGTGGATCCTTTTTGCTTTGGTTTCCACATTTATAGTCTCATGAGCCATGGAAAGTAGCGGAAGAAGCAAATGTCACTATGTTACAGGACACGACAGATGAGCTAATCTACTCTCATTGGGCCACGTCATCAGAAATCAAATGTGGATAGATTTGTATAGATATATATGATAAATGTGTGATAAAGGATTTGATTTTTCAAAAAAAAATTTCTTGTGAGAATTATTGTAAAAAAGCGAAAAGAGAGAGATAGATTTCTCAAATTAGTTATTTCAATGTTTTTCTGTTATGGAGTCACTTCAATTTCTTAAAATTCAATTAACCGGTTTCAAAGTCTGGCAAATTATATTTTGCACTTTTCATAAAATATACAAATTTAATAAAATAAATAATTTTTGAATTCATCCTGCAACCTTTTGATACACATTAGTATAACTTTTGATCTAATTCCCAAAATCTATGTAAAACTTGTTAAAAACTTTTCAACAATTAATGATCTTGCAGCGATTAAATCGTACCAAAATTTGTAAACACTTTTCAATATTTAAAATTTAAGTTCAAAATGTGAAAAACCTTCTCTTTTATGTTTCAATATTACAAAATCTATCAAAATCTAATAAAAACTTTTCACAATTTAAATCTTAATTTCAAAAACTAAAATGTTTACCTTTCCATCAATTTGTCAACAACACCCTAATCTATCAAAACCCAAAATATATGACTGTAACTATATTTATCTTCAACATAATCACATGCATCATTAGTGGTGTTTGCTGTCCTCATTTTGCCAATATGCAAAATCCTAGCATAATTTTTAAAACTTTAAAAATTTTATATTTGAATTCTCATTCATAGTAATATAATACAACCGACTTTAAACATTTAAAGTCTAGAGAGTATTTAGGTAAATTTAATTCACCTATTTCATACTCGTCGAATGCCTTTTAAATAATCTTAATAAAAATCTTTTACGTACGCTAAAGTATGAATTCGAACTCAAACTATTTATTTAAGCTGTTTGAAAAAAATTGGACACGTTTTCTAACATGATGCTTGGTTAAATATAGCTAATTAATGAATGCAACTTACTTGATTGTAAAATGTCAAGAAGGTTAAAGAAATTGAATTTATTTGAAAAGGTTGCAATGTGGAATTTGTGGAGGACATGGTAAGTTTTGTTGTACACATATTTCTTACCATTTATAGAATGTTACTATGAAAAGAGTAAAGCATCATATTATCTAGTATCTACAAATGATTTGTCACAAGTTGCAACTAGACCTGTTCATGGGTCGGGCGGGGCCGGGCTCGAGCCGGCCTACATTGGGTTTGACATAAAAATCTTTTGTCCAAACCCAGTTCAGCCCGCACTAATTTTACATCGGGCTCGGACTGGGCTCGGCCAAGCAATTGAAACTCATTCCCAAGCCCAGCCCAACCCGCCCATCAAATAAATGTTTAAATTTTTTTTAATATAACTTATATTAAACAAATTTAATTTACAGATAGTATTCATAGCGAAATTATAATCAAAACCACCATGATCATGTTAAATTTCATTATAATATTATAAGTTGAGAAGTATTAATTATAATTACATAATTTAGAGTTTAGACCATAAGCCCGCCATTTAAAGTATTAAAAACCAAAAAGTCCTCCCAACATTATGAACCCATCAACCCACCAAGTGTCAAAACTATACAATATTGCTTGAACCCCACTGTGCAAAAAAAGATTCAAAAGGGGATAACATAATATTCACAAAAACAAAATGAATATCTAATATCTGTAATATATAATTATACAAATAAAAATATAAAAGTATATTTTATAAAATTATTTGGGCCGGACCGGGCCAGTCCTGGGTCTTATAGTTATTCCCAAGCCCAACCCATCATTAACTCGGGCTTTTACGGGTTCGGACCGGGCTAGGCTTAAAGTAAAATATGTATGTCCAAGCCCAACCCAGAGCGGACGGGTTTGGACGGGCTTTGCGGACCGCGGGTCATTTGCACAAGTCTAGTTGCAACCAATAATCGTTTTGCAGAAACCAATATTTACTTTTTTTTATATAATTATCAATCCCTTGACTAGTTGAATTTCCATTTTTCCCTACCTTGTTATACAAAAGAATAAATTATTATAAATCTAATACGATATTTTCAAGTGGTTTAAATTAGATTTTAATTTTAATTTATTGTATATATAGATTTTTTTTTTTTTTTTTTTTATAAATTCGTGATATTATTAAGAAGTTGAGATTTGAATCCAAAATCTTCTATTTTTGTTAAATGAATATAAACCAATTGAGCTACCTTAATTAGTATATCTATAAATTTTTAATTAAAAGGATCATCACCTAAATTGTACTTGATCAAAATCAAATCCATTACACAAATACCAAAAATGTACTTGATTAAAATCAAATCGATTAAACAAATTCTAAAATAAAATAAAAAATAAATATGTTAATTGATTGAAGTTAGAAAAAGAATAGAAAAATGCTAAATCTCGTGGTCAACTTCAAGATTAGGATTTTGAATATGTAATTTTATTGTCTTTCTAGAAATTAGATACGCCAATAGGTCTTCACAAGCTGTGAAATTGTAAGTGGTTGCTGTTTAGCCGAATCATTTTCAGGCATCGATAATGTGTTTTCTTTTGCATTACACAAGTTTTACCCTCTTGTTCACCCAAATCATTTTCAAGCATTTATGCGTTGCATAACATAATTTTAAGCATATTGAGGCATTTGGTCTCTGCTCAGGTAGAGAAATTTAGTCCCTTTCTTTTTAATCACCCAAAAAAAAAAAAAAAAACACTCTCATCCTTCCGAATCAATAGAGCACTCTTTCATTGTGTCCTTTTTGCACACAACCACGTAGGCATTGATACTTATTCCCTGGTTCAAAATCGACCGAGCACTCTTTCATTGTGTCCTTTTTTGCACAACAACACACGCATTAACATTTATTCTATTGCACACGCATTTTCCCATGTATTTTAGTTCTTAGTTGTAACTTGTATATACCAAGATGAGAAATGAATCAAAATCATAAAATAAGAAGCAAAGACAAACATTTTGTACAAGAAAATGAGCAAATCCAACCAGAATTTATATAATTTCAGAGTATTTCAAGTCAGCCTTGGTAGGCAATGGTGACAGGCTGACAGCTGTGGAAACCAGAAACAATCGTGAAACATGCACGGTCCTATTATCTTTCAAATCATTTTCTCCAGCACTTTCATTGGTCCCTCAGTACAGAAAACTACTCAACCGAGAGCCAGGCATTTAATAGGAAATAGACTAGGGAATAGAAAGACTGTCATGCTAGTTTTGACTTGGATGCATCAATATCTGTTTATGCAACACATGGGAGTCCCAAAGCTCACATCAGACTAGAATTATAAGTTAGTTTTCACACTGCAGAAAGAAAAAACATTTTCAGACCAGAGTCCTCCCTCTTCAATTCTGTTAAGAGTATGATTTTGTGATTTGTTTATGGGCTCATTTAGAGAGAAAACTTCAATTTCTTGAAGTTAAAGGACTCGTTAGAGAGAACCCTTCAACCTCTCTAGAACATTTTCTAGAAATACTTGCTTGTCTTGCTTGTCATCATCTCTATTTCTTTCAACATATATAGTACATACATCCCTGTAACTGTTGTATGACTGCTCTTTCACGCAGTTATAAACTGACCAGAAGTTATATTACAATAGAGACACTTAGCACACACAATAATAAGGAACTCAAGAAACATAGGCACACCAAAGAAGACGCATACACTTAAGAAGACACATTTAGAAAGACCAAATAAGACATGTCACATGTGCACTTAAACTGCTGGCACATAATAAATTCATTGTGCTGAATGCACCTTTAGGGTTCCCATACAAAATGCAACATACCCTAATAGTTTTATGCATTCATTTTAAACATCCCAAATCGAAACAATAAAGACAAATTCTATGGCTAGAGAGCTGCAAAATCTCAAACATTATAGTATATACACATTCATAGAATAATTATACAAGGAAGAAAATCTTCCAGACAAAGTAGATAATAGATTCGGCTAACTAAAACAAAGGCAAAATTCTAACTGCAATAAAGATGAGCATGACATATGAATCAGATTTCTACCGAAGTGTCCCTGAAACTACAAGCTGGGAAAGAAGAGGGGAGTAGGAATAAATAATCAAACATCACATGAAGCATAGACCATTACTTATTTAAACTACTAAAATGGAAAATTGTCAACGGTAGCAATATATTGTTTCAAATTAAAATAGATGGTAGATGTATCACTTATCTTTCAACATTATTTCATTTTTTGTTCAGTAAACAAAACATGGCGATTCACACGAGGATCATATTTCCGAAACTCAAGTTTCTCAGCAATTTTCTTTGAACTCTTTCTCTTCACATAGAAGAATCCAGTCCCAGCAGCAGAAACAAGCCGGATGAACATGAAAGTCTTCTTCTTTTTGTCACCCATTGCCTATTTCACATACAAAAAGAGCTAATCATACAAACATATACTCCCAAAGTATTGAAATTTTGTGTTTTCTAAAGAAGCCACAAAAACCAGTGGAATCCCATTTTCCAACTCATACAACATAAACTAAATGCTTCTCATAATCATTCCTGATCTGATTAAGAAAACGAAACAGAAAAACCAAACTTGTCATTTTGCCAATTTTGGACGATATCATACCAGACAAACTTACAGGACATGGAATTTTACGTTAATTCACCAAATAAAACACAATTACAACAACAATCTCACTTTGTCATTTTATCAAGCACCTTTAGAACAATATTCATCACTAACCATTATCCAACTAAAAAAAAAAAAAAAAGAAAGTTCAATAAAATAAGTGAAAGCAGGAAGCTTTAATCAATAAAGAAAACTCACTTGCTAATATTATGCGCTTGAAAGAGAAAAATGGCGCACTATCAATGATGTGCAGGTAAAATGCTTCGAGACGGAAAGATTAAGAACAGAGCAAAAACCCTACTACTTTTTCTTACAGTATCACAATGACATTATTACCCTTCCCCGTTATAGTCTATTCCCCAATATAGCCCTGCCTTATTGTGTAATCCTAGGCGTATTCCTTTGGCGCACGTTAGCTCAATCCGGCCTATCTCCCCCGATTCCTCTGTACCTAAACGATCTCGTTTCCTCCCTACTCTGTCTTCTCTCTCGCTAGCGAAGCCTTTTCTCTGCAACGAGGTACAGTCTACTCCGAAAAGGGGAAATGATTTTTTTTTTTAATTGATTTTCGGATTACGTATTATCTGTTTGGTAATTGAGAAAATGCGGAATTCTTGAGAAGACGATGACTTTATTATTGTTTTTTATTTCTAATCCTTGAGATTGTAGATTTTGATTGGGGATGGCTACTGCGGTGGACGCTACAGGGAACCCGATTCCATCATCGGCGGTGCTGACGGCGTCATCGAAACATATAGGGACTAGATGCTTAGAGCAGAATGTGGCGTTCCTCAAGTGTAAGAAGAAGGATCCGAACCCGGAGAAATGCCTCGACAAAGGTCGGGAAGTGACCGGCTGCGTCTTGGGACTGTAAGCAATCTAACATTTTTTCTTTGTTTAATCATCAATTTTACACATCACATGAATTAATTCAAAAGATTGATTTTTGTGTCTATTTTGGTGCATAATGAATTTCAGTATCATTAGAATTGAGCCTTCAATTCTCAAGCCTTGTATGTTTGAGTGGTTCAGTAATGTCGTGGGGAGATAATTTTAGAATGCAAGCAAAACGTTTGTAAATTATTTTGGTTTTGTTCTTTCTGTATTTCGGGTGCATTGCTGAAAATGTGGTTGATTGGTCTCAATATTTGAAGCATGTTATTTAATTTTAATCTTATGCGAACTGAGTCAATAATTGTCTGCTGTAATGTGCTTAAACATTACAGATATGGCCGAGTCCATGGACAAATTCTTCTATTTGGGAGATTTCATATCCGACTTTTTTTCTTTGTTTGAGCTCTTTTCTGTTTTTTTCATGCTGGTTAATCATTTTACTATGGTTCTGAGTTTATGAATTGATGGTTGACATCTTTATAAAGAAAACATATCAGTTTCTAAGATTGCCTTTTGCAGCTGCCTGTTATTATTTTGAAGCTAAAACCACAAGCAGTTTATTGTTCCCTTTAAGTAAAGATTTTTGGATTGAATGGCGCAGCATTGTAATGCGTGCTTTTTTTTTTTTCTACACGGACGCAAAAACATTGTTGTTTATCAAGTTTTTGCACTGTGATCCAACCCCTAGAATCTGACTGCTGATTTGATAGCATACATTTAAACTCTGGTTTGCGAAAATTATCAACTCTTTATGGGATCTTAAATTGACTTAACTCTGGCTCTATGTTGAGCATGTTTTAGTTCAACAAACATCTTTACTCCTCAAGTCAATTCAGTCTGTTGTGACTCGTTTGTACTTTCCCCTCATGGGCAAAGTGCTTCTACTTTTACCATTTTACTTATAGTGGTTGTGTTACAAATAAAACTGCAACAAATGGTAGCAACGATAATGACCTGTTAATCTGTAATGCTGCTCAATACACATATCTAACATATAATGCGATAGTATGGTTTAGGTCTGATCCAGCATACATTCTTGATCCTTAATGAGAAATCACTGGATGCCTACTGTTAGTCTGTTAGTACCAAAAAATTTCTGTATATGATTAAGTTTTTTAGATTGCAGATACGCTACTTTAAAAGAATAGCTCCAATATCATGCTTAAAATTTAGATGCGATAACCCTTTTTGTTGCTAGATTAGACTTTAGAGCTATTGAGATGTAACTTCATAGCTTCCAATGGGATTCGCTGACCTTTGACCATAACAGAATAGATTAAGTTCCTGTAAGCACTGCCATCCCTCATCATGCACCTTAATTTCATCAAAAAAACTCACTAGCATAAATGCTAAAACGCATATGATTTGGCGCATTTTGATATTCTGTAATGTTTATCCCTGCAGGCTGAAAGATCTCCACCAGAAGTGCACAAAAGAGATGGATGATTATGTTGGTTGCATGTACTACCATACAAACGAATTTGATTTATGCCGGAAAGAGCAGCAAGCATTTGAGAAAGCTTGCCCTTTAGAATGATTGACAAAGTGAATTTGTAATGCCATGTTTAAAATAATCTAGGGCAGTTTGCAATGAGCAAATACTGTTGTGTTGAACATTTGTTCTTTTTGTTTTCTCCATGAGTTGCCTCCCTTCGGTATGGCTCAGTTCTATGGCAAGTGCTTCCAATGCTTTTAAAGGATAATTTTATGATCACATTATTTGCTTTCACAGTAATCAATTATATTCAGTTTTGTTTTATGTTATTCCAGAGGAATAACAAGCCAAAGGTTACAGACACTAAAACTTTTGCCATTACGTTATTCCAGCTCTATGAACATGGATGGTTCAAAGCACCATTGACGATATGATATGTGTACAGCCCAAACTATGACCATACTTAATTGAATAAGGTAAACCTTTTTGATTCTGAAACTTGACTCGTTGCACAAAAGCTGCTGAAAAAACGCAAAATTCCCAAGCCAGAAAATGGCACTGTTGATTTTGCAGCTAAAGTTACATTAATGGCTAAATAATCAGATTTCTTGAAGCAAAAATAACTATTTTACATTGATTCAATGGAACCAGAAATCTGGAATAACCCACAAAATACTAGCTATCTTGCTTTATCTTTTCCAGCCTTTAGACAAGTTCACTGTTGATACTACTGCTAAAAATGATAAGAAAAGCCGTTTTACATAAATCAAAAGATTCTCGGCAATAAAATTCAAGCATTTCAAAGTAATTACAGGCCCTGGAAATAGCAATTTCCCAATGTTTTCTCCAAGCACGCTCACCAGCATAGGAAAGTAACTACATCAGTCAAGGTTATATAACCCTCAAAATACAGCAAACTCCATCACTAATATAAATACATGATTCATCCCTACGGACACACTTCTGATGCAAAACCCATGGAAGGCATAAGATAGCAATCCTACTCAAAACGGCCATCCGCCTGAACTGCAAGAAAAAAAAAAAAAGGTATACATATGGGTCAGCTTTACAGGTTTAACTTTGACTTTGAAAAATGAAAAAAATATTTGGCAGCAAAGAATTTGAAATTATCTAAAGCCCATATTGACTTATTTATTATGCACTTGAACTTTTATAGACATTGTATATTGAACTGTTCAGTTTTGTATATTTTATATGGAAGAAAGAAAATATACTGCACAAATTGAAGTAATAGGGTAGAGGCTTAGGTTTGTTATGGATCCAGAGTAAAAATTTGGTTTATTTACAGGCTATTCCAATAATAAAATCAAGGTGCATATTTAAGTATTTGGTTGAAGCCAAATTAAATGATCTGGAGGATTAGGAACCACATGAAATCCTTTTCCTCAAGAGCCAATAGTGTTCCTAAGATATGATAAGATGAAATAAGCAGAGTAGAAATATGTCTTGCACTCCTATTACATCAACAGCTGGAATACCCAACGATGATCCTTTTTCACAATGATATATTGCCTCCTTGTAAAGCTACGGCATACATCTGACATCCTTAAAGCCCACGACTATGCCCCATATTCAGATTTGTGGTTTTCTTATCCCAGAAGCATACAGTATATTTATAGATAGGCAAAAATTGCAAGATTTTAGTTTTATGGAATAATAAGAACTAAAATATCCACCTTAATATTATGATAACTGAATCCTGCCTTGTTGCTTCAAGGCATGGACAAAATCCAGGACCCAAGCAAATATATGACATTTTTTCACCAAGATAGCAAGCAAAACGAAAGGTAACTTCTGAAACACGTACCATATGATCACGTACGAGGCCTTGACCGACTGCGACTATATCCCCTTGGACTCCTTGATCGGTCCAATGCAAAGTCCCTTTCATCATGACTCCTACCATTCTCTGCTGGGCTTGGGGATCTCTGGTTAGACCTATATTCCCGTTCATCTCGTGGAGGAGAACGTGAAATTGACCTGGATCTCCTTGGTGAGTGATAATCATCCCTAAACCAGAATCCATGGCTCAGTCAGCAATAAAACACATCTATGAGAAAATGCAAATCAACAGAAAGTTGAAATAGAACACAAACATAAGCATGTCCACTCCACAAAATGGCATGTTTCTGTTTGTGACTTTCACAAACACAATTCACAAACTTATCAGAGCAAAAAGATTTAATACTATTGATGGATTGCCCAACATTTCCTGTGGGAAGTGTCCATTCAATTAAACACAAACACCTTACTCGTCAAGGTAAAATTTCTCACTTACGCATTCAGCATGCTTGGATACAAAATACTTAGATCTTCAGGGAAAATCTGATTAATTTAAATATGACCTTTACCTGCACCTTTTTCATGGTTCCTGAACAAAATTAAGATACGTGGATCCATATACTCTCAGTTGGGCTCTCTATAAGGTGTATTGATTGATCAGCATCAACAACTTCATAGCTCTCTTTGCCCCAACTTTATAAAACTTCAAATAAATCTTTTTCTTGGTCAATGCCATCATATCTCTACCAGTAAACTTTGACTAGCTTTCCTTCTTTGGGGATGATTTCTTTCTTTGCCCAACTATAAGCTTTATATTCTTTCTTAACTGGATAGTATATGGAAAACAACATATCAAACTAAAAATATTCCTTAAAAAATTATTAAGGGGAAAAGAAGTATCCTGTGATTCTAGTTATCTCTCAACCCAAATTTAGCTAGTTCAGCAAACCTCAGAAAACAGAAGAGAAAGGAGGAAATCAAACACGATACGTAGATGATGATTGGTAATAGTGGCATTATGGGTTATACATAGGAGAGTCTTTCATTGAAGGATAGCCACCATATTCATCACTTTATGAATCTTTTGTTGTTAACCTTTATTAATCCGGTAGTCTTTAAAGTTCCCATTTCACTTTACTATCTGCATCAACAAGTCCGCCAGCAGATAATATTCAATTCATGGAAAACAGCCATTTTGTGTCCAAGAGGCAACAGTCTGTGTTCACATCAAAGGTCAAATGGTCAAAGCATGAAAGGTCATTAATGCACCAGGTATTACTTTCACATGTCTGGCACAGCGCATTGGACCTGTGAGATTTTCTATATTTTAAAGAAAAGGAACCACAAGCCTGAGTGAACAGTTTTATTTAACAAAAAAAAAAAAAAAAAGAAAACACCCCAATGAAATAATAAACAAGTAATGCAGCATTGCTTCATCATAGACAGTTAATTGCCTTTTGTGTGTGCATCATTATGCTGAAGTGTAAACAGCTTGACTCCACCAGTCAAATGGCTCTCCTAAGCTCACTACAAATATCATAAATTAAATACCATATAATATTTCTTCAAAAAAATAACCATATAATGTGGTGCTCATACTAAATTCAAAGAATATTTTAGTGCAATATAATTTGATATGTACAATAAATGTATGCTATTCATCTTTGACTATGCACTTAGTAGCAGTTCCTAACATAAGAAGAATAGCATCTGCCAACCAACTTTGACTGCATAATGACAGTTTCAGGAGTCACTTTCAGCATATACTCAAAAGTTGCAGGATAAGGGTATTAAAGCACAAGCCAAACACCAACTACTGATATACAATTGCAAAAATAATTATAGGGCCTAGGAAATGATGACAATAAGTTCCCACATATGAACACCGACTCTCCTAGCATATAGAATCAAACCTTGAATCCTGCCTCGCTGGTGAAGGTGACCTTGAGTAAGCTGACACCAGAAACAGAGTTACAAGTCAGCATAAAATTTTTTAAAGAAAAAAAATAGAACTTGAAGATCATCTTATTAGAAGCTTCAGATAAATTCCTAAAAGAAAGTTTGAACTAACAGCGTCGTCGATGTCTTGGAGATCTTGGTGATGCCCTCCCTCTATGATTGCCTCCATATCGACCACTGACAACAAAAACAAAAAAGTTTAGCAAGGCGCAACAGAGTTCATCCAATGTTAATAAAACTGTCCAATTCCAATCAAAATGAGGTTAAAAAAAGAACTGTGACGAATCAAGAAAACAAGAGAACAAATAAAATACCTCACGCGAGAAGTTGAACGCATTTCTTGTGGAGTTTTTCTGTTTTCCTCAGCAAAAACAATCCTTATCTCACGTCCACCAATAACTTTATGGTTCATTCTTTGCTTTGCTTCTGCTGCATCTTCAGCATAACGGAACTTAACAAATCCAAAGCCCCTTGGCTCCCTTCAAATTCAAACCACAGATAACAAATGACATCACACAGCACATTCAAATATAGAAGGAAATAAAAAAAAAATTAAAAAAATTAAAAAGCAGGAGAAACCACCAACATAAGTAATTTCCAGCTGGCCTAAAAGAACGTGCTCAACTAGAGATACTCAACTAGTTTGATGTTATTACCCAAATCTAAAATCCAGAGCATGTAGTCAGTCCACTTGTTGTCTCTGTGTTTTGATAAATAAAACAAATTTTAGAGGCAAAAGGGGGGTTGATCCAAATACACATCACACTGAAAAATGGAGAAACTGTGGAAACTTGAAAATACCATCTTTCCATACATGAATATCATGTTTCATTTAATCTAAAATAGAGAGGGGCCAGTATAAGAAAATTAGATTAATTGTCAGCAATAAATTCATCAAATGAGCAATTAGAAAGAGAGTGTCATTGCAAGAATAATCCCATTGCATTTGATATAAATAACTCTTTTCAAATATTTCTTTCATGATCACTACAAAAGCGATTGCATCTTTAAATGACTACCACAGTTTCTAAAATCCAAATAAGGACCCAAAAGCATCCTGAAAAAGATATGATGCATCTCTGAAATTCCATACGAACCACCAACTTACATTCAACATAACTCAAAGAAAAATGACATTATAACGGAAAGCAGAAACACCATCTACATGTGATGCAAAATTAACATACCCAGTGTAATAATTCTTTGGTAAATACACATCCTTCACAGGTCCATACTTCTCAAATGGACCTCTGAGGTCTTCAGGCCTGCGCAAAATCATAACCAAATGTTTTAATCCAAGATAACACATGTGAAAATAAAACTTTAGGTAACAAAAAATCCTAATTGAGAACAATTCACCCCAAATCAAGTTATCTCAACCACAAAAAGTCCATCCATTGGTGGAAGAACTAGTACGATAATCAATAACATGGAATTTCTTATAATAGAATTTAAATGTCCCCAATGGAAAATTCAAACGATACACAAAAATTCAAGAACGAAAGAAAACGTTAGTTCAACCAAATCAAGAAACTCGTAAGCTCAATAGTCAAGACACGCACTCAAAAGAATTCTACATAAGGGAGGAGATAGCAAAAGGACCTGGCGTCAAGAGGAAGATTACGAACAAGCAAGCCAGAGGGAGCAGGAGAACGGCGGTCACGGTAAGATCGGGTATCACGGTAACGATCGCGAGGGTCTTCGTCGTCGTAGTAATGCTTGCGGCTGCGAGGAGGGGTTCTGCTACGGCGACGGGGACTGTAGCTTCTGCTGCGACTCCTATACCTGGCCATCGCAGAGGAGGAAGGTAAAACCCTAACCCTAATCGGAGAGGGTTTTGAAGGTTTCGAAATTTTTGGAGGGAGAGATAGAAGATAACTAGTGGAGTAAATGTACTAGAGGGCGATCCTTCGCTTCGCCGAGGGAGAGATATCGTTAATCGCCTACTTCAGTGCGGGAACTTTACAGCTTGTTTGTCCGTAAGGAATTATGAGAGGATGGAAAGGGATGGAAGGAAGGGCATTAAGTCTCCCTCCTTTAGTCCCTTTAATACTTTGTTTCAAGAGCTGTCAAAATAGGTTCGCGTGTCATGTTCGTGTCGTGTTGACACAGTTTGGTTACATTTATAAGGTCAACACTGATACTACCCATATATTAAATGAGTTGACAGGACATGACACTATATTATAACGGGTTAACACTATTAACATGTTCAACCCATTTATTTAAAAATAGATTATTTATAGTAACAAAAAAAATAGATTATTTATACATTAATTCAATATTGAACCACACTATCTATAAAAATAACAATTACACTTCTAAAAATAAATTAACATAAATTCATCAACTCAATTAAACATGCAACTTTTCAAATAGGCAATAGAAAGTAAAAATTAGTTTAAATTTCTATATTTTTACTAATTAAACAATATCTAGTGAAACTTTTACATCTCATTCATGTAGTCCCTCCGAAACAGCAAATTCTACATCAAAAGCCATAATAGCTACTAGTCTAGTATAGTCCAAAAAATATCCATTAAATCACAATGAATAAGAGTTTGGAAATATTAAAGAAAGAATAAACTTATACTATCAACTCTAAAGTGCAAATGATAGTTTTAACCTTCATATTAGTCAAAATTACTAATTTGTTAAACGGGTTATACGGGTTCATGGGTTGACTCGTGACCCAACCTGTTTATCTCATGTCATAAAAGTATCGACCCTTTTCCGACACGAACCATCATAAACCCAATCCTAATTCGTTAAATTCCGTATTCAACGAATCGTGTTATCGGGTTACCACCCATTGTGACGGCCCTTTGTTTACAATGCCTTTCCTTCCATTCCAATTTGAACAGATACGCACGAAAATGGCAGATTTTTGCGAAACAAACAGAACTTGAGTTGAAATGTAATACTCTCCTCAAATTTTAGTTTATTTTTTTAATTATTTCCTTCTTTAACGTAAATTTTATTCGCAAAATGAATAAAACTCATATCAATTTCTAATTTGAGCTATAAGTTGATCGATAATATTAAAATAAATAGGGGACATATAAGAAGATTTATACATAAAAATTTATATATTTATACTGTATTAATTGTATTTTTTTAAACCAAGTGAAGATTAAAATTGAATTTTTTTTTTTTTATAATGGAGTAATATAAAGAAATAATTAATAAATGCCTTGCCAATAATCTCGTGGGCTTTTAACAAAACTAAATTGAAAGTGGTAAATATTTACAGTATTAAATCCCAAAAAAAAAAAAAGGTTTTTAACTTTTTCAAAATTAGAAAATATATAATTTTCTTGAAGATAGATATATACCAATTTAGTTTGAAGTTAAACTCGAGTAAAATTGGATGAAGAAAAATAAAACTACTTGATGTAGAAAGTAAAGAAATCGAAAGATTTTTTTTTTTTTTTTTTCTTTCATATAATGCTGTAAATACATGGCCCGGCCCATGGAGTTATTTTTCAAACCCAATCCACGTTAACCCGCTTAAAATTTGTTTTGAAACATTTAATATATATGTAATTTTATATATTACATTTAATATATATGTAATTTTATATTTGTAATTTTAATATATATGTGATTTTGTATTTGTAATTTTAAAACTGTAGTTTGAAATAATGTTTTTTGGAATAATGAAATGATGTTAGTTAGGCCTATATCCGGGTAAAACCCTACCTATAAATAATATTTTAATATTTTACAAAGCAAACAAAATTCATTAAAAATATGTCAAATTCAAAGTAAAAAATAAAATATGTATCATCAATGTTTTTCTTAATTTTATTATATATTTCCTTTAAAAAAATTTCCTAATAAATTCCTGATATAACTATAAATCAAATATTGAACTATTGCATACGTATTATATTTTAAAAAGCTTTATTATATTGTATAATTTTTCACAAAACTAACAGTTTAACTTTTTTCTTTATTTATTGATAAAAAAAAAAGACTTTTTTTTAATAATTAATAGTACTTAACAGAAAAAAAATAAAAATTTAATACATTATAAATTAAAATGAACCTTATGAATTGTTAAACAGTGATCTTGAAAAACAATTACAATATTATTAATATTTAAATATTATAAATAATTATATAATTATTAAATATTTTATTCACCTCCAGCGTTTCTCATATATGAAAAAATAAGCACAAAAGAAAAATAAACTAATTTAAAGGAAATTTCTATCACCTCATACAAATAAAATATGGTTATAGTGTTGGAAATGCCCTAATCCCGAGGCATTGATACTTGTGTTTGTATAATACATTTGTACATTAATGTGAACTTTATGTATTATACAATTTGTGTCAAGAGATACAGTCATTAATCTATTTATTATATGTCTTGTGTTATATTTTAAATAGAGTATCCAATGAACATATCCATATCTATGTTGTCAAGTGTCATGCACTTGGCAATAAGACAATAGATAGGGAAAACGATACGGCCATAAAGTCATCCGTAGTCTGTTCCAATAATGGGAATGAATGGAACTAAAGACTATCATTAGCCTGCCTGTATGGCGGTGCCTTACCGGTCATAGAACACGGAATGTCAACCAGGTTAATGGGTACATGTAAAAAGGGCATGGTACTGGATCGATCAACTTAACGGGAATCTACATGATATAGTATCACAAATGATTCTCGTGTAATACTTGTATAAGTCCTTTGATCGGACCATATGATGGTGCTGCATGTGAAGTGGCACACTTTGATGTACGCCCAACGGGCCTATAAAAGGATGCCAAGTCCGGTTACGTTCGGATGTCTCAGTGAGTATGGCAGTACTATGGATATGCAGAACGGAATGTCACTCAGTGATTCACTTAAACGATATCACCGGTCTCTTGAAGAATGCTACTGATAAGTGTGCGGCCGCACCCAAATAAGATTGGATATTGTTTGTGAGCATCAGTTCATTCGGGATCAAGTAAATATCCGGACACAATAGAGGGTGATACTTCCATGCCTCTGTGTTGGACACTGATATCATTGACATGGGATATACAAGTTCAAACTACAGGGCTACGGTGACAGTTTGACTGCTATCTCCGTCTTAATTGGGGACTCCAGTGACTTGCTAGATCCCGCCTGCAGTCTGTAGGCATTAGCTTACTGCGAACATAAAGACCGGCCCATCGGATCGTACACATTGAACGTCTGGACTTTAACTAGTCAGATTAAGTGTGTACTTAGAGTATACACTTTGAAAAGAGAGATCTTTT
Source organism: Euphorbia tirucalli (assembly GCA_039660915.1). NCBI lineage: Eukaryota > Viridiplantae > Streptophyta > Magnoliopsida > Malpighiales > Euphorbiaceae > Euphorbia > Euphorbia tirucalli. Next base: position 65,144,647 of record CM077636.1, on the reverse strand, counting down.
AATTATATTATATGGATCAATCTAATCAACAAAAAAAAAAAAAATCAGCCATATTTTATAACTCTTGGCCGAAGATATATTCATTCTTTGTAATCATGATTTCTCTATTATTGTTGTAATTGTTTGTAATTCATACTGTTTTCTTTATTATTATTTTAGTTATTTGATTGAACAAAATTTAAAAATTATAAATTAAATGGTTAATTATAGTTTTTTGACATCTCATCTGCTGTGATGTGGCCCTCTACTGTGAGATCTCATCTTTTACTGACGTGACACTCTATTATAAGATTTTTTTACTTTAACTTTTATATAGTTAAATAGATATAGATTCTACTCTGAGCGTATATAATTGGGAATTGATTTTTATTGAAGATGTTTATTTAATCAAATTCCTTGTAAACTTTATCTTTATTAAAAAAATAATTATGATTTTTTTATGTACTCTGAGCTTATATAATTGTCAATTGTTTATTAAGCATTGATTTTGATATTTGAAACAAAAAATAATGGTTGTCTTCTTTGACTTGGTTTTGGAATTTTTTAAGGTTAAACATCATCCAACAATCATTGAAATTTGAGTTTCGTGTGTTGATTATCAATAAACTTTAATTTATATTAATAAACTCGTTAAATTTTTATTTTAATCTCAATAAAGCTATTTTTATCATAATTTGTCAAAATATAAGGATGATATGATAAATTATATCAATTTTAAAGTGCCAGTGCAACATTATATCAACTCCAATCAATTTTGAATTTCAATTCCTTTTCATTTTTGTCAAATAATGTTGCACAAGTGTGTGCAATATTTGTGCTAGTGTTAATTTTTTCGTTTGCTGAAGATTATGTGACATTTTGCTAATAAGTTTAACTTGATGTTGTCTTGTTTCGTTATTATTTTTGTACTTTACTGCGGTATGATTTTTTTGATACAAAAGTGAAAAATTTAGTTAGTTTATTGATATAAATTAAAGTTTAACGACTATAATTACACAAGCTCCAAATTACACAAGTTTAGGGTTGTCAATCGAGTAACGGGGGTCCGTCTCCAGTGGAGGCCCGTCCAGATGGAGATGAGGAATCCCCGATTAAAATGCCCGCAGGACGGAGACGAGACAAATTTCTCCCCGATTAATGAACGGGGATGGGAATGGTAATAGCCCTACCCGTCCCCATCCTCGTTAAAGATCGGCGGGATCCCGATTAAATACCTCAATCACATTTATATTTGTGTATTTATTACTTATAATTTTATAAAATAAAATAAATAAAACCAATTTTAATATTTTATAAACTAATAATACCCAATTCGATTCCCAGTACTCTGCTATAAACTAATAATACCCGATATTTTATAAACTAATAATACCCAATTCTATTTAAATCCCTAACTCTTACTCTCGATGATGAATATGGAGATGATGCGATAATGTTTCATTGCCATTAGTTAATTGTTCCCGTTTAATTTTTTACAAAATCTGAAACTGATAAATTTTATATTACTAATTTGCTAGGTTTCAATTGGAAATTTGGCATGAAAATGAGATTGGAATTGGAGAAAATGTCCGAGTGGGAGCTGATGATGTTATATTGATGTTATTTTATATATAATTATTAATTATATATTAATGTATTTGAAAATTGAGTTTTGAGAATTTTATGTTTGTAGTTTAATGCATATTTGGATAAATTTGAGGATGAAAATTGAAATTTTACAGGATTTTTTTATAAAATATAAAATTAGCTAAACGGAGACGGGGATCTCCGCGGAGACCCGATTTCCAGCTGGGGTCGGAGATGGGACAGAACTTTATCCCTGATTAATAAACAGGACGGATACGGAGATAGAAAATGCAATCTCCATCCCATTTACAATCCTAAATGTAATACTCTCCTCAAATTTATTAGTTTATTTTTTAATTTCTCATTATTGCCTTCTTTAACGTAAATTTTAATCGCAAAATGAATAAAACTCAAATCAATTTCTAATTTGAGCTATAAATTGATCGATAATATTAAAATAAATAGGAGACATATAAGAAGATTTATACATAAAAATTTATATTTATACTGTATCAATTATATTTTATTAAGCCAAGTGAAGATTAAAATTGAATTTTTTTTTTTATAATGGAGTAATATAAAGAAATAATTAATAAATGCCTTGCCAATAATCTCGCGGGCTTTTAACAAAACTAAATTGAAAGTGATAAATATTTGCAATATTAAATCGCAATAAAAGAAAAAAAAAAGGTTTTTAACTTTTTCAAAATTAGAAAAAATATAATTTTCTTGAAGATATTATACCAATTTAGTTTGAAGTTAAACTCCAGTAAAATTGGATGAAGGAAAAAAAAAAAAAAAAAAAAAAAAAAAAACTACTTGATGTACAAAGTAAAGAAATCAAAAGATTTTTTTTTTCTTTTTTCTTTCGTATAATGTTGTAAATACTTGTTAAAAATCATCACTATTTTTCAAAAATAATCTAATTACATAGCTCGACCCGTGAAGTTATTTTTCAAATCCAATCCACGTTATCCCGCTTAAAATTTGTTTTGAAACATTTAATATATATGTAGTTTTATATTCGTAAATAATATATTTTTATTGGCATATCTTACGTAATATTGCGGGCTAGGCTTAAATGTTTTTTATAATTCTAAACTCAACCATAGTAATATCAAGTCTAGTCAAATTCAGGATCAAATCACATATAAATGATACGAGACATCATTTTTAAATGATATATATATATAGACGGTTATCTAGATATACTAGCACTTTTTATTTTCCGTCTTAGCTCAAATTATTTTATTTTAATCTTTCTCTGTAGGCATGTTTAGACTTAGTCACAACTTTGTTGCTCCTTACGACAAAATGCGTGTTAGTTTACATCATCATCATATATATATTGACACTAGGGCTGGGCATAAGAACCGGATATACTGGATTGGACCGAATATCCGAGGAAAAAGATCCAGAATTGGACCGAACTATTGATTTTTTAAAAAAAAAGAACTGGACTGGACTGGACCGTAATTTATCCAGGACCGGACCGAGGACCGGACTGATAGAACCGAGAATTTATTAGTATTAAATATATATAAAGAGATTATTTAATTTTAAAATTTTATAATATATGTAAAAATAATAATTTATAATCTTTCTAACCACTGAGTCAACTTAATATATAATATTTAGAAAGATATTATTAGAATTTATATTTTTTAGTTGAAATTATATAAGAAAATATATGTGCTTTTTTATTTTTAGGATTTATTTTTTATATTAGGATTGGACCGGACTGAATCCCCGGACTCCATAACCGGATAGGACTGGAACCGAATCCCCGAATAACCGAACTGGACTGGACCGAAATTTTCGGAACAATCCAATTCTGGAGATGTATTCCTCCAATCCAATTCTGGAGATTTCTAAATCCCCGGATTGGACCGAACTGTGCCCAGCCCTAATTGACACTCAACAGAGCATTCCTTATCTTATGTACATATTGCATTTTGCTAGTTATTAAAAATAAAATATAAAAAAAGATTTGCTAATGGGGCAAAGAAAAATAGAGCAGAAACAAAAATAATAACTAAATTTATCGAGAATAGTAAAATTAAAACAAGGATTTTTACTACAAAATAACTATTGATGTATTCGTTTTTTTCTTTCTTTAAAAAAAAAAAAAAAATTATATTGGAGTTGTTGTAGCCACGATACAGCAGTAAATTTGTTAAGGGAAGATCGATCGTCAAGGGGTGTTACTGGAAGATTGAGGGTTGACCGGACGAGGGTGCCTCCGAGAGTGAATGCCGGTAGTGGTTAAATTACGACTCTCCTTCAGCAAGGTACCTGTTACAGTGTGGGAAGGGTGTTCTTCCCACAAACACTCCGATGCCAAAGTTATCTGGTGATACTGATTATATTGCTGTAAAAATAGTATAAGCTCTGATTATCAAAGAACCAACCCCTGTATTATTGAAGGAGAAGCTATTTATAGCTTCAGGGGTGGAAGTTACCTGATGTGAAATAACACGTTCCACGTTCATTCTAACTGCTTGTGAAGTGGGTTGCCAGGTGGTAGGAACTCTTAATTGATACACGTAATAAATGTTGAGAGATATAAATAATAAACCTTAGCTTATATTAGGTTTAACCTTAAGCTTATTCTTAGGCTTAACCTTAAGCTTATTCTCAGGTTATAAATATATTAACCTTTAGCTTATATTTAGGTTAACCCTTGATTTATATCATAGGTTATATCAGTTGCTCCCCACTTCTATTTTTTGGGTCTATCCAGAAAATATAAGTAAGCAAAATCGACTATTAGTTTTTAATAACTTAAAATGTGAAGATTACTCACTGAAAAATGCTATATGCTTTAAAAAGCACAATATTAATCTAAGATTAATATTACTTTTTGAATCTTCAATAATAGTTATAATAGTTGATAATGAAAATAATAATAATAATAATAGTTATAATAGTAGTGAATAATGACGGCAAGGTTAATTATAATAATAATAATAATAATAATAATAATGATAGTGATAGAATTGTTGTAGGATTTGAAAACTTGGTTTTTTAGGCTTCTTTTTCGCCAACTGCTAGTAGAAGTAGCCTAGGTTTTGACTTCTTTTAATTTTGGGGTTTTAACCTTTGGCTTAGAATTGCCCTTCCCCACCTCTTTTTCTTTATTCTGCTCTTCTTTTCTTGCCTTCAGCCTCTCTTTTTCTCATTGTTCTGCCGTCCATACCTGCTGATCTTCACCGGCCACCGTTGCCTTGCTCTGCTTCATCTCTAGCGCCACCTCACGTCTCATCAGCGCCTCAGCGCCTCAACGTCGTCCACCGTTGCCTCGCTCTGCTTCATCTCCACCCGATTTCTACCGTGCCGACGCCATCCCGCGACTGCCGATCAGACGCTGGTCTCTTCTATTCACTTCGCCACTCCGATCAGATCTCATCACCTGCTGCTTCCGTCGGTCATTCCGCTCAGTCCATTGAACTCAGTTTTTCGGCAGCCTCTAAGCTTAGGTATTTTCTAGTCTTTCCTTAATTTTTGAGTTTGAAATTTCCTATTAGATTTTTATTGTAAACATAATAAATTGGATGTAAATTTGGTTGCTGCAATTAAGTGATGTAAACCTTCTGAATATTGGTCTGAATTTATCAATTAGCTTATAAGCACTGGTGGTTGTTTATCCTTGTAATTGTGATTAAGTTGCTGTTTGTGGTGATTACTTTTGCCGTTGTGTAGTTGTTCTTGCGAGTTTTCAAGCTTCAATTCATTATCTGATCGATTTTTTGGCGCAATTTTATATGCCTTATTGTCTGCGATTGGGTTTTAGGAGCATGCCGATTTACTGGTGTGTGATACTACTAAATATGAAGTAGAAAATAAAGGTTATAAATTATGTGGAACTAACAGTGCTAATTTAAAATTTTGTACTTAAACTAATTAAAAACGCAACCCATAAATATAAGAATAAGACGGTGAGTGGAATTAAATGCAGAACCAATAAAGTATAATCAATCACTTTCAACTTTGCTGTAGAAAAATAAAATATCTAAGCAATTGAATAAATTTTCGTTGTAGTTAAATCAATGAAATTAGTTGTATGGCACTTTGTATAACATTGAGGAATAAGATAATAATTGAACCAAATTTATAATGTTTTAATTTCAATCATTCAACAACTTAGGGCATATGCATCTATATTTTCTTTATTAAAGGAGTTTGTGGGCGCAGTCAGTCCTTTTCTGATTTCTGTATGATACTACTATTTCAAGCATTCATGGGCTTTATGGATCATAACGCGTGGTACCGCTTGCTTTGATTACTTGGGCCTCATTATTTTCGCCTCCTTCCTTTTGCTGTGTTGTTCTATCTGCAGCTAAAATTTGACTATCGATGAAGGATTGAATGGGTGATGACACTGACTTTTCCTTTTTTTGATGATTAAGTCATCATCTTTAAATTTGCCGCAATGAACCTCCAATTGATTATGATCAAACAAAATAAACTCTTGGCTATTGAAATAGTTTGCTGTGAACATTATACAATGTTACTCATTCTGCTTTAGAAATTTTTTATATATATATATATATATTTATTTCATTCCCTTAACGTTCATTTTTCGCACCCGAAGATGGTTCGAACTAAGCAGACAGTGAGACTCAGGTCTGAGGTTCTTGGTCCTCGCTCAAATGAAGTAATTGCCAGATGTGTTCCGACTCGACTCAAGGAAAATGATGTCAAATCTTTTAAAGCTAAATTATCCCTTTCATCCGGCTGGAGGGTCGCACTTCCTCCAAATTCAGATGTTTCTTTTGCCCTGGCTCCTTATGAATCTTTCGCTTTTCATGAGGCTCTTCTAGACATGGGTGTCACTTTTCCATTGCCTCCTTTCATTATGGCCTTTTTAAAGGCTAACAAATTATCTCCACCACAACTGCACCCCATGGGATGGAGATTTCTCATCGGTTTTTATCTTCTATGTCATAAAGCGAAGGTCATTCCGACTGTCAACCTCTTTCATCTCTTATACCTCACAAAGGCATGCAAAGATAAATCAGGTCGTTTTCTCCTCCAAAAGACCGACTTTGGTGAGGAAACACTCACCTTAATCGATGATCTTCCTCCCATTGGTAATTATGAAGACAAGTGGTTGCTTATTTACCCTCCTGCTGATATATGGAAAGTTGCTCATCCTTGGAGCTGGATGTGGGTTAGAAAGGGTATTACTTGGCCAGTTCGTGCTTCTCTCTTAGTAAAGTATTCAGTCGAGATTGATATGTTGCGTAAAACAAAGTGTTATTTAAGTAAAATTCTGACACCATCCAATCTATCTGCCGCGGGTTGGGGAGTCTCTTCATGTCTTCCTTTCATTAACGAAGCTAACTCTTCTTCCTCTACACATTCAGATCGTGAAACTCCTAATAACCAAAGTTCCCCCGACTCTTCATCGGATTCTTCATTCGATTCATCCGGGGGTTCTTCATCTAAGGGCAACATCGAAGATTCTTCGTCTGAACATGAGATCCTTCCTTTAGAAAATACTTTATCACATAATGTCGATATCCCTTCCAGTCATACGACTTCTTTATCTGACAATGGTGACTACCTAAAATAATTTATATATGCGATATTATATATGATTCTCGCCTTTTCAGAACATGGATGTTTACTGACAATTTTCTTTTGTAGGCATGACTCCATCAGAAAACTCTACTTTTGCTAATTTCGCGGCCGGGAACTCGGCTTTCGCTGCTTTTGCAGCCGGACAGAAGCGTACTAGGGCAGAAATTTCTCCTACTTGTCAAATTACTTTGGAAGGTGATGCTTCGGCTCTGAAGAAGGCTCATCCTTCAGCTCCATCAAATGCTTCATCAGAAGCCGCTATTCCAAAGATCACCGCTGGTGTGAATTCAATCCCTCCTGTGCAGCCAAAGTCTAAGTCTTCTGAGGTCGATCCTTCCAATAGGACTGAGAAAGGTGTGTTAAATTCATCCCCGAATCGCTCTTCCTCTACTCGGGATGAGAGAAGTGGTTCCCAATCAATGCGAAACACCAGAGATGATAGGATTCATCCTAATATTCCACTTCGTCGTGAGAGGAAGAAACTTCGCTCAGAATCTTTACCTGGAATGGATCTTGTCTTTCCAAGGATGGGCATGCCTGTTGCATCTTACAACATCTACAAAAATACCTCTTTGAAAACCATTCTTCAAGGGGAGGATTTCAGATTTTACCCTGGTTTGCTAAACACTGACTCTGTTGACATGCCGGGGGTAGCTTCTAGGCTGATGATTTCCTCTATTCTCCCTCGTGATGAAGAGAGTTATTGCAAGGATTTATGTGACAACCTTGATATGGCTGAGCGCAGGATCGTTGAAGTGTGTATCTATAAATATGTATTTTATCATATGCGTTTTATTTGAATATAACTCATTTTCTTTGTTTTGATGGTAGGGTGCTCAACGTGCTTCAGTGGCTTTTGGGTTTGCCCGAAAGCTAAAACAGACGGTTGAAAATCTTGAAGGGAAACTTCAAGAGGTTGAAGGGAAGCTTCAAGAAAGTCGGAGTTTAAATGTGAAGCTTCAAGACCGTATTAAATCATTGGAAGCTGATCAAGTGAATCTGAAAGCCGTGGAATCCAAATATGCAATTCTGAGCAATGATTATGAGAAGCTAGATAAGCAGAATTCCCTCCTTAAGAATGATATCAAGAAGCTTGAACTGAAGTTAGCTGATGAGACTAGCATGGTGCAGAAACTGAAGAGTGACCATGCTTCCATTCGTTCTACCGCAGTTCGTGAGTATAGGGAATCCAAAGATTGTTACGAGAGAAAATGTGTAGCCGGGGTCAGCTTCTCCAAGATAGGTTTTTATCTCGCCCGGCAGATTCTTGAGCAGGAGGATGGTCATTCTCATCCCGAATTAGTTTTTTCAAAGACGGAATCTCTTTCCCACCATACCAATTGGAAGAATTTTGATCCGAATGAGGAGGATAGTGCTACCTGTGTAAATAAAGGCTTGTTTGATGATCTGAAGAACCTTGGTGGACCTTGGGAATTCTATGGGAGGAATGGAGTCATGGGACCTTCAGATATAGTCCCAGATGATGAGATATCGGCTTTGCAAGATTTAGATGAGGATCATGGTGCTGATGATGAACCTTCTGCCGATGTCGATCCTGCATCTTAGATTTCTATTCGCTATTTTTTTGTTCTTTATATATTTTGAGAATTTATTGACTTGGAATTTTTTATTTATTTTATTATTTACCTTCCTTCCTGTTTAATGTTAACCTTCTTTCATAGTTAACGCTAATCGCTCCCCAATCACAAACAATTTTTATTGAATTGAGTGTGATTTTTCATAAACTTATACCTGGAAATTTTTTCACACTGTACGTTTGATCTTTCATAAACTGCTTGCATTATGGTAGCAAGCTTTCTTCCCTCTTAGAAGATAAGCTTGTTAGCCTACCATATGTCGTAATAGCCTTGAAGAATTTTTACTGCGTGCATCATGGCAGCAAACTTTCTTTCCTCATAGAAGATAAGTTTTTTGGCCTACCATATGTCTTAACAGCTTTCGAAAATGTGTCTTCCCTCATAGAAGAAATGTTGCAAAGTTTACGTCTTCCCTCATAGAAGAACGTTATATCTTTTCTCATGGAAGAGATATTACGAGAATCGTATCCTCCCTCATAGAAGAGCGTATTTTAGCTTGATTACAAACGGTTTATCTTTAGCAAATGCATAAGATTATCGTCAAAGATAATTAAATATAGCAACATTGTCGAAAAATTAAAGGTATGGCACGCGATATTTTTACGTGGAAAACCCCAATAAGGGGAAAAACCACGGGCCCGCAATGACGGCACCATCAAATTTATTGATTCATAATAACAGTTACAGAATACAAGTGCTCTGAAAATAGAGCTTCAGATGATTTGCATTCCAAGTTTTTCCAATCTTCTTTCCTTCTAAGGTTTCAAGTTTGCAAGTGCCTGGCCCAACCATTCTTCTTATTCGATATGGCCCCTCCCAATTTGGACGGAGCTTCCCATCTTCAAGGTGAGCATTGGTTATGGCTGTCTTTCTCAAGACAAGATCTCCTTCTGCGAATGGTCTTTCTTTCACCTTAGAGTTGTAATAGCGAGATACCCTTTGTTGATAAGCTGCCAGGCGTATGCATGCTTGTTCTCTGTGTTCCTCTAAAAGGTCTAAGTTGGTACAAAGTCCCTCAGAATTGGCCTCTTCATCAAACTCGACCATCCTTGGTGAAGATGCACCTATCTCGACTGGGATCAAAGCTTCCGTTCCATACACAAGGCTGAATGGGGTTTCTTTCGTAGAGACTCTACTTGTAGTCCTGTGTGCCCAAAGTATGGATGGAAGTTCGTCTACCCATGCTCCTTTTGCTTTGTCCAGACGCATTTGCAAGCCTTCCTTGATGGTTCGATTAGCTCTTTCTACTTGACCGTTGGCTTGCGGGTAGGCTACTGAGGCATAGCTTAGTTGGATGTGAAGGTTTGCACAGAGTTGTTTTAATGCATCACAATCGAACTGTTTTCCTCTGTCTACTACCAAAGCTCTTGGAATCCCGAATCGGCATATGATGTCTTTCCAAACAATTCCCTCTATCTTTTTTGCAGTGACACTGGCTAAAGGCTCAGCTTCCACCCATTTGGTGAAGTAATCAGTTGCTACCATTAAAAATTTTCTTCCTCCTGTTGCTTGTGGGAAAGGTCCTAGTAGGTCCAATCCCCATTTGGCGAAAGGTGTTGGTTCAATAGAGCTTCTGAAAACTGAAGCAGGAGCATGCTGGATGGGAGCAAATCTCTGACATTTATCGCATTCTCTAACCTTTTTCAGCGCGTCATCTCTTAGTGAAGGCCAGAAGAATCCAGTTCGCAAAACCTTAGAGGCTAGTGCTCTAGCTCCCAAGTGCTGTCCACATATTCCTTCGTGTATTTCCGCTAGCACCTCCTTTGCTTTGTCTAAACCAAGACACCTGAGAAGTGGCAGGGAGAAACCTTTCTTATATAGAATATCTCCAATCAAGGTGAATCGAGCTGCTCTCATTTTTATCTTTTTAGCTTCGGTGGAATCAGTGGGAAGCTCTCCTGTTTTCAAGAATTTTATAAATGGGGTTCTCCAGTCTTGTTGCTCCATAATACATGCAACCACTTTCTCTTCTATACTTGGTCTTTTGAGTTCTTCGAGGTGCACGATTCTTCCCTTGGTGTCTAAAGACGAGGCAAGTTTGGATAATGCATCTGCGTGGGCATTAGAACTTCTATTAATCTGCGTCAACTGGAATTCTTCAAATTCTTGGGACAAGGATTTGACCTTGCGAAGGTATTGGATGATAACAGGTTCTTTTGCTTCATATTCTCCATGGAACTGTTGAACCACCAATTGTGAATCACTATGAGCTGTTATCCTCTTCACCTGTAGCTGTTGGGCTAGCTTCATTCCAGCAATAAGAGCTTCATACTCGGCAATATTTTTCGAGCTTGGAAAGTTGAAACGCAAGGCATACTCTAAAGGATCTCCTTCGGGGGATATGATCACTATCCCTGCTCCACTACCAGATGAACTAGATGCTCCATCGACAAACAATTTCCACATGCTTGCAACTCCTTCAACTGTCTTTTTCTCCCCTGTACATTCTACAATGAAGTCAGCTAAAGCCTGCCCTTTGATTGCTTGCCTTGGTTCGAAGGTGATGTCATATTCGCTTAACTCTATTGCCCATTTAGTGAGGCGCCCTGAACATTCTGGCTTTTGTAGGACTTGACGTAGGGGTTGATCTGTCAATATTATCATACGGTGAGCTTGGAAGTAAGGCCTTAGCTTTCGAGACGCCATCACTAATGCAAGTGCAACTTTCTCAGCAAATGGGTATCGAGGTTCAGCGCCCTGGAGGACTTTACTGACGTAGTAAATAGGCTTGTCAATCTTTCCTTCTTTCTTCAATAATACTGCGCTCAATGCCACATTGCTGACCCCTAAGTACACAAACAATGATTCTCCTGGCTCAGGTCTAGTTAGAAGGGGTATCTCTTTCAAATATTCCTTCAATTCTTCAAATGCTTTCTCACATTCTGGGGTCCACTGAAAGTTTTTTACAGCTCTCAACGTTTTGAAGAATGGAAGACTTTTCTCTGCTGACTTGGATAGAAATCTATTTAAAGATGCTATCCTCCCTGTTAGGCGTTGCACTTCCTTGATTGAAGCTGGAGGCTTCATGTCCAGTATAGCTTGAACTTTCTCGGGGTTTGCTTCAATGCCTCTCTCTGTGATCATGTAGCCTAGGAATTTTCCTGACTCCACTCCGAACGTACATTTATTTGGGTTGAGTTTAATGTTGAAGCTTCTCAGAATGTTAAATACTTTAGTGAGCTTCTCAATATGTGATTCTTCCTTCTTGCTTTTAACGATCATGTCGTCCACGTACGCTTCCATGGTGTTACCCAATAAAGGTTTAAACACCCTATTCACCATTCTTTGATAGGTTGCCCCAGCATTTTTAAGTCCGAAGGGCATCACTCTGTAACAGTACGTCCCCTTATCGGTGATGAATGTAGTCTTCTCCTCATCCGAAGGGTTCATTTTTATTTGATGGTACCCCATGAAAGCATCTAAAAAACTCAACAATTCATATCCTGAAGTCTGGTCCACCATCTTGTCGATTTGAGGGAGCGGGTATGAATCCTTTGGGCAAGCTTTGTTCAGATCAGTGAAGTCTATGCAAATCCTCCACTTCCCATTCGGCTTTTTTACCATCACAATGTTAGCGATCCATTCAGGATATTGAACTTCCCTGATGAAGTTAGCTTGGAGTAGCTTGTCTATTTCTTCTTCTATGATTCGTTGCCTCTCCGGTGCTACATTCCTCTTTTTTTGCTTGACTGGTTTTAGTTCTGGATCAACATTCAGATGGTGAGAAGCTACCTCTAAATCAATTCCTGGCATGTCAGCGGGTGTCCAAGCAAAGACATCAACATTCTTTCTTAGGCAATCTATCACTTCATCCCTCACTTCTTTTTGCATTCGTGTCCCAATATAAGTGATTTTGTCTGGATCGTCTTCTTTCAGCCTTATGGGCTCAACTTCTTCAACTGGCTTAGGCTTATTCTCTGACTCTCCCTTTCCCGAGATTGCCAGTGTTTCCCCTCTTGCAGTCTGCTTTCCCTTGATGGAGGATATGTGACAAATGCGAGCTTTTTTCTGATCGCCTCGGACTTGACCTATTCCATTGGGTGTAGGGAATTTCACAAGTAGATAATTTGAGCTGATTATGGCTCCCATGTCATTTAGTAACGGTCTTCCAAGGATTACATTATAGGCCGGAGATGTCGACCTAACCACCATAAAGTTTGCCATCCTTGTGGTACTACAAGGATCTTCTCCTAGTGTGATTGGTAGCTGGATCGACCCTGCTATTGGGACAGCTTCATTCGAAAAACTAAACAGAGGGGCTTGCACTTTTTTCAGCCTATCGAGGGATATGTTCATCTTCTCAAAACAATTCCAATAAAGGAGATTGACGGAACTTCCAATATCAACAAGGATTCTCTCCACTGGGAACTTCATTATGATGGCCGAAATGACCACTGCATCATCATGGGGAGTTACCACATTTCCTTGATCTGCAGAGGTAAAGGTTATAACTTCCTCATCGCGGATCTTCATGACATTGTTCACTTCATAAGCTTGTCTCGCATAGGCTTTTCTTGAAGCTGAAGATCCTCCTGCCAAGGTTTCCCCACCTGAGATGACATTTATTGTTGGATGAGCTGGCTTATTATCTAACGCAGACGCTTTCTCCTTCCTATCTTCCTTTGGCTTAACATAACTGCGGTCATCCTTCCCTCTGTTGTTTTGATATCTTTCCCTTTCTGAGTATGAGGGTCTCTCTTCCCTCCATCTTTCGGCATACACAAATCTTCCGAGCTTCCCTTGACGTACTAAGGTTTCAATTTCGTTCATCAATTCTCTACACCTGTTTGTAGAGTGACCATGGGTTTTATGAAATCGACAGTAAGCATCAGCAAACTTTCCCATTGTCCTGTCAGTTTTTGGAGGAAATGTGAGTAGCCCTGACCCTTCTATTGCAGCAAGGATATTGGAGCGAGGTTCAAGTAAGGGTGTGAAGCTCTCAAATTTCAACTTGGGGGCACGACTCCCATCTTTCTCTTTTCCATTTTTCTTTGCTTCCTCATGATGTTCATCCCTTTCCTTTCTTTTCCTATCCTGGAAACCTCCAGTTACGTTCTTCATGACATCTTCAGAAAGGATGAATTTGCTAGCTCGACTGAACAACTCCCCAAGAGTAGAAGGCTGATCATAAGAAAGGGATTTTTGGAAATCTCTCGACCTTGTTCCTTGAAGTACTCCAGCCACCGCCATTCCTACTTGAAGATCATGAATCTCCAAAGTTGCAGCACGGAATCTCTCAATGTAGTCCCTTAAACTTTCTCGTTCTTCCTGCTTGATGGTAAGAAGGTACGTAGCATCCTTCTTTTTCCTTGTATTGATGATGAAAGCATTTATGAACTCCTCCCTGAGTTGATCAAAGCTAGAGACGGATCCTTCTTTCAAGCTGTTGAACCATGTTCGAGCATGTTCCGTTAAGGTGAGGGAGAAGGCCCGACACATGATTGCATCTTCCCATCCATGGAGTAGCATAACAGCTTCATAACTTTGCATATGGTCATGGGGATCGCCTTTGCCAGAGTATGTAGCTAGTTGAGGCATTTTGAATTTCTTTGGGAGGGGTTTCTTCATTATTTCATCAGTGAAGGGGACTTTTCTTCCTGGCTGCTCTTCACCTGCAGGAACTAGCTTTTTCTGTTCTAATATTTCCTCAATCATCTTTTTCAAGTCTCTGGCTTCTACTACGCTGAATGTGGATTCCTCATTATTCCTTCTTCCTGTAGTATGGAGGCCTCCTTCTCTGAAAGTACTCTCCACCACTTCATAGTACGCATCATTTTTCTTGCGATTGTTGTGCTGTTCCACCCTGTCGTGTGAAGGGTGTGACACTTCATCGTCTTCAGGATGATGAGGCTCTATATGATCTTTTCCCCTAGGCTGTAAATGTGGGGGAAGCTTATCCTGAGGATGAGTTTGCTGAATAAACGTGAGTAAACTTTCAAGCCGGCGGTTATTATCCTCAAATTTCTTCTTGAGAAATTCATATTCTTCCAAGGGTACAGTTGGTGGGACAACTCCCGACCCTCCGGGACGAATGGTGCCTTCTGGATGGCGTCGAGCAGGGTGAATTGTGCCTTCTAGATGGCGTCCGGGTTCGCTATCATCTTCTCGATCAGGTACCTCTCGTGGTTCACTGTGAGTATGTTCTGGATGATTGGCCTGAGAAGGTGCAACTTGAGATCTCTTTGGAGGCATCTTATTCCCGCAAAAGAAACTGAAGATGCAAAAGGAACTAGAGATGGCTTTTTGATCGGTTTCCCACAGACGGCGCCAACTGTTGTAGCCACGATACAGCAGTAAATTTGTTAAGGGAAGATCGATCGTCAAGGGGTGTTACTGGAAGATTGAGGGTTGACCGGACGAGGGTGCCTCCGAGAGTGAATGCCGGTAGTGGTTAAATTACGACTCTCCTTCAGCAAGGTACCTGTTACAGTGTGGGAAGGGTGTTCTTCCCACAAACACTCCGATGCCAAAGTTATCTGGTGATACTGATTATATTGCTGTAAAAATAGTATAAGCTCTGATTATCAAAGAACCAACCCCTGTATTATTGAAGGAGAAGCTATTTATAGCTTCAGGGGTGGAAGTTACCTGATGTGAAATAACACGTTCCACGTTCATTCTAACTGCTTGTGAAGTGGGTTGCCAGGTGGTAGGAACTCTTAATTGATACACGTAATAAATGTTGAGAGATATAAATAATAAACCTTAGCTTATATTAGGTTTAACCTTAAGCTTATTCTTAGGCTTAACCTTAAGCTTATTCTCAGGTTATAAATATATTAACCTTTAGCTTATATTTAGGTTAACCCTTGATTTATATCATAGGTTATATCAGGAGTATATAATTATAATTGGTATTTTGAACCAACAATGATTAAAATACCAAAAATGATTATAATTGTTATTTATTATATTGGAAGCGTGGATGCGAAGTCTATGAAAAGTAAGTTGACTTGTTATTTGTCAAACCAAACCAAGAAAGAGCATATACTTTGGTAAGCCAATATTCTTGGGGAAAAGAAGTCCATTCACGGTTATGCATCAATATGACATATTTGTATAAACTTTTTTTTAATAATTAATAGTACTTAATAAAAGAAAAATAAAGAGTTTAGTACGTTACATATTAAATTGAAACTTATTAGTTGTTAAATAATGATCTCAGAAGATAATTACAATATCATTAATATTCGAATATTATAAATAACTAGTTTTAAACTCTCGCTTCGCCGAGACAGTAAAGAAAAAGTCTAGGTTTTGAAAAATTAAACGGTTTGTTATTCTAAGTGTTTTTTTTTTCAATGTTTTTATTATTATTATTTTTGAAGATCTTCAATATCATTGAGGGATAAATTAAAAACAAAAGTAATGATTGTTTGAATTGAGCTACCAACCGAAACTTGTATTTATAAAATATTCAAAAGGGAGAAACATATGAGAGGAACCATTACTTAGAAAAGAGACGATTACATGAAAAAATTTTGTGAGACAGAACAGGAGGAGCAGATGTGGAGAATGTGACTGATAAGGAAGAAGACTGACTGTGAAAAGAGAAGATTGTGAGGACAAACTTTGCCATGCTTTCACCAAATCCAACGGTTGACGGCTCAGTTTATGAAGAAGAAAACTGACTAGAGAAAGAGAGGACTGCAAAGAAAAAAAACTGTCTATGCGTTGACCAAATTCATCGGCTGAAATTTTTCATAAAAATATCCAACGGCTACCCAATGGATAAAAAAAATCAAACCCTAATTAAAAAAAAAACCGTTATGCTCGGCCCGAGCCCGAACCATAAACATGTCTAATCATATAATAAAATTTATATACCAAATTAAATTTTAATAAATTTGAAAAAAATTTCAGTGGAATTCATAAAAAAAAAAAAATATTTAGATGCGTACATAATTAAGAAAATATTAAAAATATATGTGAAGCCATTGTTTTTAAAATCATATGTAAACTTACCTGCTGTAGCTATGAATATTTTTTGTTAAAATTGATTTTCTTTAACGTAAATTTTAATCGCAAAATGAATAAAACTCAAATCAATTTCTAATTTGAGCTATAAATTGATCGATAATATTAAAATAAATAGGAGACATATAAGAAGATTTATACATAAAAATTTATATTTATACTGTATCAATTATATTTTATTAAGCCAAGTGAAGATTAAAATTGATTTTTTTTTTTATAATGGAGTAATATAAAGAAATAATTAATAAATGCCTTGCCAATAATCTCGCGGGCTTTTAACAAAACTAAATTGAAAGTGATAAATATTTGCAATATTAAATCGCAATAAAAGAAAAAAAAAAAGGTTTTTAACTTTTTCAAAATTAGAAAAAATATAATTTTCTTGAAGATATTATACCAATTTAGTTTGAAGTTAAACTCCAGTAAAATTGGATGAAGGAAAAAAAAAAAAAACTACTTGATGTAGAAAGTAAAGAAATCAAAAGATTTTTTTTTTTCTTTTTTCTTTCGTATAATGTTGTAAATACTTGTTAAAAATCATCACTATTTTTCAAAAATAATCTAATTACATAGCTCGGCCCGTGAAGTTATTTTTCAAATCCAATCCACGTTATCCCGCTTAAAATTTGTTTTGAAACATTTAATATATATGTAGTTTTATATTCGTAAATAATATATTTTTATTGGCATATCTTACGTAATATTGCGGGCTAGGCTTAAATGTTTTTTATAATTCTAAACTCAACCATAGTAATATCAAGTCTAGTCAAATTCAGGATCAAACCACATATAAATGATACGAGACATCATTTTTAAATGATATATATATATATATATATATATATATATATATATATATATATAGACGGTTATCTAGATATACTAGCACTTTTTATTTTCCGTCTTAGCTCAAATTATTTTATTTTAATCTTTCTCTTTAGGCATGTTTAGACTTAGTCACAACTTTGTTGCTCCTTACGACAAAATGCGTGTTAGTTTACATCATCATCATATATATATTGACACTCAACAGAGCATTCCTTATCTTATGTACATATTGCATTTTGCTAGTTATTAAAAATAAATAAATAAATAAAGATTTGCTAACGGGGCAAAAAAAAATAGAGCAGAAACAAAAATAATAACTAAATTTATCGAGAATAGTAAAATTAAAACAAGGATTTTTACTACAAAATAACTATTGATGTATTCGTTTTTTTCTTTCTTTTAAAAAAAAAAAAATTATATTGGAGTATATAATTATAATTGGTATTTTGAACCAAAAATGATTATAATACCAAAAATGATTATAATTGTTATTTATTATATTGGAAGCGTGGATGCGAAGTCTATGAAAAGTAAGTTGACTTGTTATTTGTCAAACCAAACCAAGAAAGAGCATATACTTTGGTAAGCCAATATTCTTGGGGAAAAGAAGTCCATTCACAGTTATGTATCAAGATGACATATTTGTATAATCATTGAATATAAGTTTTTGAAAAACTGTAGTTTGAAGAAATAATGTTTTTTGAAATAATGAAATTATGTTTAATTAGGCTTATGTCCAATGCACGGGTAAAATCGTATTTATAAATAATATTTTAATACTATCTTAGAATTAAAAAAATTCACAAAAAACATGTCACATTCAAAGTAAAAAATAAAATATACGCCATCTATGTTTTTCTTAATTTAACTATATATTTCTTAAAAAAAAAAAAATCTAATAAGTTCCTAATATAACTATAAATCAAATATTGAACTACTGCATACATATTATATTTCAAAAAACTTTATTATATTATATAATTTTTCACAAAGCTAACAATTTAACTTTTTTTGTTAGTTATTGATAAAAAAATAAACTTTTTTTTAAATAATTAATAGTACTTAACAAAAAATAAAAATAAAGAGTTTAGTATATTACACATTAAATTGAATCTTATTAGTTGTTAAATAATGATCTGAGAAGATAATTACAATATCATTAATATTCGAATATTATAAATAACTAGTTTTAAACTCTCACTTCGCCGAGAAAGTAAAGAAAAAGTCTAGGTTTTGAAAAATTAAACAATTTCTTTTTCTAAGTGTTTTTTTTTTCAATGTTTTTATTATTATTGTTTTTGAAGATCTTCAATATCATTGAGGGATAAATTAAAAACAAAAGTAATGATAGTTTGAATTGAGCTACCAACCGAAACTTGTATTTATAAAATGTTCAAAAGGAAGAAACATATGAGAGAAACCATCACTTAGAAAAGAGACGATTACATGAAAAAATTTTGTGAGACAGAACAGGAGGAGCAGATGTGGAGAATCGTGACTGATAAGGAAGAAGACTGACTGTGAAAAGAGAAGATTGTGAGGAAAAACTTTGCCATGCTTTCACCAAATCCAACGGCTGACGGCTCAGTCTATGAAGAAGAAGACTGACTGGAGAAAGAGAGGACTACAAAGAAAAAAAACTGTTTATGTGTTGACCAAATTCACCGGCTGAAATTTTTCACAAAAATATCCAACGGCTACCCAATGGATAAAAAAAATTAAACCCTAATTTTTTTAAAAAAAACCTGTTATGCTTGGCCCGAGCCCGAGCCCGAGCCATAAACATGTCTAATCATATAATAAAATTTATATACCAACTTAAATTTTAATAAATTTGAAAAAAATTTCAGCGGAATTCATAAAAAAAAATTTTTTTTAGATGTATACATGATTAAGAAAATATTAAAAATATATGTGAAGCCATTGTTTTTAAAATCATATGTAAACTTACCTGTTGTAGTTATGAATATTTTTTTGTTAAAATTGATTTTCAACTATTAGAATAATTAAAAGAGACATTTTTAAAAAAATAAAAAAAATGAAAGAGAAAAAACAAAAAGAAAGTAAAAAGATGAAAAAATGGAAGAAGAAAAGAGAAAGTAAAAGATTAAAAATATTAAAAAAAAAAATGAAAAAAAAATGAAAGAAAAAAATTTTCAATCTTTTTGTTTTCTTAAAATTAAAGAATAAAAAAAAAATGAATCTTGGGATGGGCCTCCACAGGATTCAGTTTTAATTGAATATAGATTATATTATTTTATTATGAAATATTTTATTCATCTCCAGTGTTTTTTCATATTAAGAAAATAAGTAAAAAAATAAATAAAATCATTTTAAAGGAAATTTCTTTCACCTCGTATAAAGAAAATATGGTTGCAGCTTGCCAGTTAACAATCTTTGATTATGCTTTTTTTGGAAGTATGAATCATTTCTCAAACTAAACCATTTCTTGTCAATCCCTTTCTACAGCCATTTGAATTAAATATTTGCAAGGTAAAAACCCTTTTTTCTGAATATAAAAAAACTACTTATTTTGTAAATTTAAACATTTATACTGTAATAATTTGAATAAAACCAAATGTACCATAAAAGATGCATCCGTAAATAAAATATATTTCACATAAATAAAAATACATTTAAATTGTTTCGATCATAAAGCTCTTGAATCAAAACCCAAATCAGATAGTTCTCCATTTGCAGAATGAGTGAAAACATATATTCTTTGAAACTTAGTTGGTGTTTGGTTCTTTTTCGAACAGTTGTTGTTTGCTTTTTTCGCTTCAAACAATAGATTCTAAGTGTTTGATTAGGACTGTCAAACAGTTGTTATTAGCTGTTTCGGAGGTAAAAAACAATTATTTATTAACATCAAACACTAAAAGCTACCAGCAACAACAAACAACAAACAATAACAACTGAACAAAATAAGCCCTTAATCAATTATTGAAAAAAGATGGTGGAAAAACTAACAAAAATTTTTGCAATTAATTTTTATATACGGGTCAAAACATATATTCTCACTTTTACGGTAGGATGCCATGCCTATCACTACCATTGCTACGTTCCTCTCTTTGTTATATTTATATGGTTGTGATTTGAATCTTTTGTAATTTTACGTCTTTTCATCTTATTTGTAATCATGATTTCTTTATTAATGTTTTAATTGTTTGTAACTCATATTATTTTCTTTATTATTATTTTAGTTATTTGATTGAACAAAATTAAAAAATTATAAATTTTGCTTTTTATTGATGTAACATTCTATTAGGAGACTTTTTGAGTTTAACTTTTATATATTTATATAGATATATAGAATGTACATGGAATAAAATACAAATGATTTTTATTGAAGATGTTTATTTAATCAAATTCCGTGTGAACTTTATCTTTATTAAAAGAATAATTTATGATTTTTTAATGTACTCCGAGCGTGTATAATTGTCAATTGTTTATTAAGCATTGATTTTGATATTTAAAGCAAAAAATAATGGTTGTTTTCTTTGATTTGGATTTGAAAATTGTTAAGCTCAACAGCTCTCAACGACCATTGAAATTTGAGCTTTATGTGTTCACAACTAAGAACTTTAATTTATATAAATAAAATTACTTAATTTTTATTTTATTTTCAAGTTATTCTCGCCATAATTTGTCAAAATATGGGGATGATGATATGATAAATTATATCGATTTTAAAATGTCAGTGCAACATTATATCAATTTCAACCAATTTTGAATTTCGATTATTTTTCATTTTTTTCGAACAATATTACACAAGTGGGTGTCATTTTTGTGCCAATATTAATTTTTTTATTTGCCGAAATTTATGTAACACTTTGCAAGTAAGGTTGATTTGATGTTGACTTGTTTTGTAATTATTTTTTACACAAAACCAGGGTATGACTTTTTTGACACAAAAGAAAAAATTTAGTTATTTTATTGATACAAATTAAAGTTTAACGATTATGACTACACAAGTTCTAAATTTCAATAACCGTTTGCACAATTTACATAGAATTTCTACTACAAAATCAATATTACACCATTTTATACAAATAAGGTGAACTGATAATTTTTTCAATAATTATAGGTGCGAAAATGGATATTAGGAAAAAAAGTTTCGTAAAATCAATTAAGATTGATTTGAGTAATAATAACAACAATCTTATTGATTACTGATTACGTTAGGTTTTGAATTCAATTCACATAAAATATCAATAGAGAGAAGAGCAAATTGTAGAATGCTTGAACAATTTCAAGCCATTTAATAGAATAGTTTCTAAACAAATTTAAGTGTGTTTTTAATTAAAATACTAGACAAAATTGGAAATTTTTTTAACGGTTAGCAACCGTTTTATTTAATAATTCAGTTCAACTAAGGGGAGGTAAAACTTGATAAATAATACGTGGGAGTTTGTTGAAGGAGGAAAAAAACCAAAAAAATAAAAAACTTAACGATGAATTTTCACAGCGAAAATGATGAGGTTGGACACTATGTCGTCATTGATTCGACGTCGTTTTCATGTTGATTGCAACACTTCACCGTCGCTGTTGCTCTCGCCAACCAACAAATCCAACTATTACCAACCCCTTTCTCTCAAACCATACATCACGCGCCGCCTTCAAGCATCCTTCACCTCTAATTAGTATTAGGGATCTCCAGTTGGAGGCATTTGGGAGGGGTCGTGACTATTTAAAAGCGAAAACCTCATATTTAGATGATTAAATTAAAATTGATTCAGCACGATAACACATTGGTATGCGAATCTATTAAAAAAATAGATGAATAATCTAATTTTTGCGCTTTTTAAGGAGAACATACGTAAAGTCAGTTACTCTATTGTTTTTTTTTTACCACGTACGTCATGTTCAAGCAATAAAAAGACTACACATGCCACCAGCCAGTAACCTTAACCCAATTTACGCCATGAGATGTTCCCTTTTACACCTCAAATTGCTGACAACTGGCGGGGCGTGGGGAAAAAGCGAGTGAACAAATTTTCTTTAATAGGACAAGTATAATATAATATGTCGCCACACAAACCTCATTTTTATATTTTCCGAATCAGGTAATTATAGGATTCGAATCGCCACCTACCCGACTGACTTAGAACACAAAAATAAGAAACCCAACTAATTTTCACCCACCCGAGTACTAACTACCGGAACAAGTCTCTCTCCTCCCCCGGTTTACGTCCCTTCTACGCCAATAATCATTTTCCTCTCCTCAGTCCTCACAATCTAGGGCTATTTGCCGCCTTAAATGGAACCGTCTCCTCCACTTTCGGCCGGAGCTGGAGCTAGACGGCCTAAACTTAACGATATGGAAATTCACCCTCCGGTCACCGAAGATCCTTCGTCTACATCTCTCTGGGAATGGGATGATTTTCTGGATTTCACTGTCGACGATCCCTTCCCGATATCTTTAGATTCTGGTGAGACTTCAATTGCTAGTCTATCTCCTCCGATCAATCCTATCGAGACAAGTCAAGTTCCGGATAAAATCAGGAAGCGGGACCCGAGGTTGACTTGCTCCAATTTTTTGGCGGGCCGGGTCCCCTGCGCTTGCCCGGAGCTTGATGAGAAATTGGAGGAAGAGGAAGGTGTGCCTGGTAGGAAGCGGGTTCGTACGACTCGATCGAATTCGGGTATTGCTCGGTGTCAAGTACCTGGTTGCGAGGCTGATATTAGCGAGCTTAAAGGGTATCACAAGAGGCACAGGGTTTGTTTGCGTTGCGCGAACGCTAGTGCTGTTAAACTTGATGGGGAGAATAAGAGATACTGTCAACAGTGTGGCAAGTGAGCTCTTGAGCTC
Organism: Euphorbia tirucalli; assembly: GCA_039660915.1. Taxonomy (NCBI): domain Eukaryota; kingdom Viridiplantae; phylum Streptophyta; class Magnoliopsida; order Malpighiales; family Euphorbiaceae; genus Euphorbia; species Euphorbia tirucalli. The sequence goes on along the minus strand of CM077636.1, from coordinate 65,121,280 downwards.
ATCTTTCTGCTTCAGTATTCTGTGAATTAATGGATAGATTTAACTTGCTTTCATTTGATCAGGTTTCACTTGTTGTCCGATTTTGACGAAGGAAAACGTAGTTGTAGAAGAAAATTAGAGCGCCACAATGATAGACGGCGAAGAAAACCACATGATTCCAAGGTTGAAGTTGTTAAAGAACTTCTAGGGGAGCTGCGTAGTGAAGATAACGCGCATCATGGAGAAGCTGCAAAAGGTTTTCAGGAGTTTAAACTTGAAACTAATCAAATTTTCTTCGCTATAAATGATCGTTGGTTAGTGATATAACATGGTCGTCTTTCATTTTCAGATTGTCAGATAGTTGAGAAAGAAGCATTTGTTGAGTCTGAAGAATGCAACGTTTCCATATTTCATTCCACTCCTAGTTCTCAGAATCCCAATAGCGACAGTGGACAATCCGTTGGAACCCAGAAGGAGGGAGGAAAAGATTATTCTAAATCTTCGCTTTCCCCTTCTAATTGTGACAACAAGAGCTTCTACTCATCTGTGGTGGGTATCTACTGGCTTACTCTGTCCTTTTTTTTTTCCCTGCATTGCACGTATATATTTTGCATTTTCTTTTATGGAGGAGTTATAGAATCTTCAATGAATGAAATTTTGTTGTAGTGTCCAACAGGCCGGATCTCCTTTAAGCTTTATGACTGGAATCCAGCAGAATTTCCTAGAAGGCTTCGACACCAAGTATTTTAAAGAATTACTGTTACAGTTTAGTATTTAAGGTGTATAATTTTAGGTGGTTAGGGATGTTAGGAATTGGTTGACATATGGTTATCTGTATTTATAGATTTTCGAATGGTTGGCCAACATGCCGGTTGAGCTGGAAGGATATATACGCCCTGGTTGTACAATCTTGACTGCATTTCTTGCCATGCCAACATTTATGTGGGGAAAGGTAATAATGACATCTATGCAACTGCAGGCTGAATGAATTTAGTGCCATTGTTTGAATTTACTGTCTTGTTATGCTTATGAACCTGAGATTGGGATTTGATGAGGTTACTATTTTGTAACAACTATTTTTTTCGTTACTTAACAAGCCTAGTAGTGACTATCTTGAGCTCATATGTTTTCTGTGCATTTGCAAATATGAAAGCAATTAAATGTTCAGAAACCCATAATCTTTGAGCTGGCATAGTTGCCAGATATATATATCATTGATGCTTTTCATTTTAGATCTTTGTTCAGCTTTCTCATTTGAAAATTTTCATTCCAGGTACTTTTCTGCGTCAATTCATCAATGTTTTCTGAAACTGACAATTTTGTACCATTATCTTTGTTCAAATGTCTTTTGCAACTCATAAATTATATTTTGATATTAGCTTTAGTAAATGTCATAAGTTCATGACAAAACTGATTTAATATATGAAAAAAAATTTGAAGTTGCAGTGACATTTAAACAATAGTATATTGGTGCACTGAATATTCATTTAAATACGTTGACAACTATGCAACTGTATTTAGAACACCATTGCATCAGTTACGAATTCTAATAGGAAATATACACAGTCCAGTTTTCAGGACAGTTATTACTGTTAAATACATGACCACTTATCATTTTGTATCATCAATTAATGTGACATTTTTATGATACTGATTTCTCACGATTATTTGTTGTCAAATTTTTGAATGATCTGCGTCATTTAACTTCATTTTTTTGGTTGTTACGTGAAGCAGTTATTTGAAGATCCTGAATCACATGTACATGATTTTGTCACTGTTCCTGGAAGGATGTTGTCCAACAGGGGCCCCATGCTTGTTTATTTGAACAACATGGTCTTCCATGTCTTGAAAGGTTAGATAATATTGCTCTTATTGCTGCCTTGTTCTGATTCAAGTGTCTCTTCAACAATTGGTTTTGTTATATCATATTTTTCAGACGAGTAGCTTTCTTTTGGCGCTCTGTAATAATATATATTGCTGTCATGCAGAATCCTGCCTTTTATGGATTCCTGAGAACTATCTTGTAGGGTAAGAAAATACAACTTCCAGAAGAATTCTGTAGTGGAAGTGTGTTTTCCATGACCATCTTTGCTACCTTTTGTTATTTAACGTGTAAAGCATCTGTTATGCAACTTATGGTGCTTGAACCTTTTGTGTTCACTGACCTACTCATGTATTATGTGTTTATTTTCCTTTTGTTTATTAACTTTCAGTAAGATGTACATGAATTTAAATGTGGACTTATCTTTACATTCACTTTATTTTCGCAACAAGTTGGCTTTGAATTAAGGTTATACCTATTTTCGTTTAGTTTCCTTTTGTTATCAATTAGCAAGCTCAATTACTGATGGTTAATTAAGGTCCCAACTGTTTTTTATGTGGAATTCTGATTGCAACTTAAGTAAGGGAACTAAAATTCTAATTTGTTCTATATCAAGTTACTGAAAACAACTATACTGAAGCCCTCCTAAATAATAAAGATCTTCGTTATGTTCAGTTATTTGGCTTTTCTTTCTACTTATTATTTACTTCTATGTCCAATTAGATGGAAATGCAGTGAATAAAATCAACAGGGAAGGGTGGGCCCCAAGACTTCACTTTGTCCATCCAACATGCTTTGAAGCTGGGAAGCCCATAGAGTTTGTTGCTTGTGGAACTAACCTGTTGCAACCCAAATTCAGGTACGTTATTAGGCTATTAGTTCACTGAACTGAGTAGTGTTCTATTTCTATCCGTCACAGATGACAAGTTTTGCCATTTGTCCAAATGATTCATTTGTGTCAATGTTTATTACAGCTACCTTATGTTTTTTCACTATTTGTTAGATGAAGGAATGTTTGCCTGTATTATAGTTTTCTGTTGATAGTAACATCTGTTGAAGGAAACAGAAAGGGTTTTCTCTAAAAACTTCATTAAATCAATACTGAAGTCCAGCGATGATGGAAACTAGTGCGAGACTTGTGCTTTTAAAAGAAGCTGAAGTCTTGTGGTAGTGGTAAGCGACAATAGTAAAAATGCCGGCGAAAATATAAAGCAAATCCTATTCTATGCCATTCTGCTGTTTGTCTTCTGTTTTGCATAATCAACCTAGAGCAATCTTTGCACGTGGTTGTAAGTATAATGGATAGGGATAGTTCTTAGGTGTTGACACCTTTTAAATGGGATAATCCAAAAGGTTTACGCGGTTTTAGTAGCTACCTTTAGCAACCAGAATGGGAGCATAGACTTTCCATGGGAAAAGAAACATGGCCATGGTACTAATTTGTAGCTCTTAATTTTTTAACAAGTGCTTAACCCATTATCAAAAGTCAAGATTGCACTTCTATATTTGCCTTTGCTTTCTTGTAATGGCTGTGCCGGTATTTCGTAGCAAACATGAATTGGTGGCCTGCTGGAGTCAGTTTGCATCAGTCTGAAGTGGGAAATCTCATGTGGAGTTGTTGATACTAGTTGTATCATCTGCCTTCATTCAATATCTTAATGGGAATCCATTGGAATCTTATTCTGTTCAAACTAGAAGTCGAACAATGGAAATACTTTCATGTTGCTTCTTCAGTTTCATTTACGTTGCTTAATATCGTTGTAATTTCGAATCTTCTTTTATTTAATCTCTTGCATGCCAGTACATGTCATAAGGGTTCTTCCATCTGATAACTTCATATTCTTGCACTGTGCTCCTGTGTCACTGCTTTGACATGTTTTGTCATTGCTTAATCTTGCTGTAACCTAGAATTTTCTTTCATTATCCTTTTGCATGCCAGCACATGTAATGAAGTTCTTTCCTTATGATAACTCAATCCTCTTGCAATGTGCTCTTGTGAGACTGCTTCCCCATGCTTTGTAATTGTTAATGTGTTGACATCTTAAACTGTTACACCAAGGTGCATGATAAGTATCTTTTATGCAGGCTTCTGGTGTCATTTTCTGGGAAATATCTTGCATATGAATACTGTGTAGCATTGCCACATGGTCGCACCAAAGGATGTTCTAACCTTGACCATCAACTGTGCAAGATATACATACCTCATGTTGAACCCGATCTCTTTGGTCCTGCATTTATTGAGGTAGATCTCAAGCTTCCTCTTTCATACCTCATTTTATACAATGACTGTAGTTGGTACTAACTCTTGAATTATTTATCTTGCATTTCTCCTTGAACAGATTCTTAGGCATCCTTTTTTTTTTTTTTAAGGTGTTGAAGTATAGCTACTACTTCTTGGTTGTTCTTGATAATATTAGCCAGCGAGTCTAAGTTGCACCAGATACTATGCAGTTAAATGTTGACCCACTTGCAATTGTTTTTTCTTGTGATTTCTTATGTAGGTTGAAAATGAAAGTGGCTTATCGAACTTTATTCCGATACTCATCGGGGACAGAAATATTTGTTCTGAAATAAACATAATTCAGCAGAGATTTGATGCATCACATGTGTCAAAAGGCTCAGAATGTGATGTTTCTGCAAAAAGACAGATGGCATTTTCAGAGTTTATTTCAGATGTGGGATGGTTATTAAGAAAGCCATCGCCAGAAAGCTTTCAGCAAATTATGAACTCTTCACAGATTCAGAGACTCAATTTTCTGTTGGATTTTCTGGTAAAACAAGAATCACGTGCGATCTTAGGAGAAGTATTGCTAAATCTGAAGATCATGTTAGATAAAAGGGGGATGACTGGTTTGGCTGATGGTATTGTTGATACAGAGATGAGAATGCTACTGCAATATGTGGATTCTGCTGATGATGTTCTATGTCAAAAGTTCAAGGAAAGCGATGATTTAGCCTTTGAGTGGCAATGTTCTGTCCAGGAAACGAATTCTGGAAGATGTTCTGATGCTGACACGCCCACAGTTGCTCCATGCACCAGTGAGGTGGGTGTAATTATTTATATTTGCAATTATTATGGTTTTGACATTCAGGATTGATGTCCATCATATGTTGTGTGCTGGGCTGATTTTTTTGCTGTTGTTACTGTTGATCCTTGTTTTCTCTTTTTTGGGGGAATATAATGGAGTCATCAGAAATTTATAGCTTTCTCGGTGGGAAGTTATAGAAAACGGGAACAAATATTCCCTTGAAATCTGATAGAGAATGTATAATGCTATATGAGAATCAAGGGCAGCAAAGGAATAAAAGGGGCACGTGGCCTTTCCTAGTTAGAGTTGGTTATATCAATGGTTTAGTGTGTGTTTTGGGTTACTAGCATATATGGGTGGTGTATGGAGAGAGAACGGTAGGTTTTGTTGGTCGGATCAACCAATTGACATTGGGGTGAAATGCATTGACGGTCACTAAAGTTTTGCATTTGTGCATCAATGGTTAAGAAAGTCAATTTTCTGTCAATAAAATTACTAAATTTTAGCTCCGGCGTCAATATAGTCACTATGGCCAGATTTGAAGAAAAAACCAATCAAAAAGCTGATGTGGGGATTCAACTCATAGTTCACTTTTCAACTCATCACCACGTGGTAGTAAAAAAACAAGAAGGTAAAAAAATTAAAAAGAAGTTGCAACACTTTTAAAAAAATTGGAAAGTATATTTTTTTATATTAACATTTTTTACACTTTAAAATTTTTAAAATTTTTTTTGATTTTTAAAATTCTTAAATTTTTGGAAAATTTTTCTGCCGCATGGTAAACAGACTAGGAGTCGACAAAACTTTGGGTTAATTCGCCATGTCATTTATTCCTGTAGACTGTTTCCTCAAATTCAGCCATAGCAACTTTACTCAAGTGATTTTTATTAGCACAACAGGTTTTAGCGACTACCGATGCAAAATGCAAAATTACGGTGACTGTAAAGCATTTGACTTGAATATATTGAGGCTTTGTTTGAAAACATTGAAGGTCCCCAGTTCTATCTCCTTGGGTCGAAAATGGCGAATTCATTTAATTATTTGAAACTCTTGACCAGTGTTAGTGTAAGGTGGGTTTGGAAAGACTTGAGGACATGTTACCTGTGGTCCCCAACAACTCAGTATCATGAGTGCCTCTCTTCTCTTGCGCTAACGAAGCTGGCCCTTTTATTCCTTTACTGCACTTAATTCTCATATAGCATTATCTATCAGAATTCAGCGTGCTAATTTACTGTGAGATATAGTTAATTCCACGCGGTGGAGTGATTTTTCTGATCACTTGGAATTTTGGAACATGACATTTCTTTCTGAAATAAACAAATTGTTAGAGAAGGCATATTGTGTTGGTCTTTCTTCATTTTCTTTAACCAGCATTTCGTCTTTCTTTTTTCTTTTGGCTAATAAACACATATCCCCATGATTTTGTTTAATGAGCTACTTCCCTATCTGGAATATGATTGTTTCGAGAGATTTCAATCTGACAATTTTGCTGGTAAAAAAAAAACAATCAGAACAAGTAACATCTTTTTTAGCTTTTAGATGCTATGGGCATTGAGGAAACGTTAAGCTGTCTGCTATCATACATCTGATCGATTGCGTTTCTTTTCAGTATTATTTTGTAGTCTCGACAGCATTAGTTATTATTTTGATGCCATGGGGAATGTCGCTATTATTTTCTCTTTTAGGATCTGGAGAATAGCTCACCTGGAAGATTGGGAGTCAGAAGCGACAAGGTTCCACTTTTGAGTAGAGAAGTTCTAATGAATATGAACCACAACCAGGAAAGACCAAACAGAACTTGTAGTGCAGTTTTTTCGAACAGAGGCTTGAAGTATCGTCCCATTGTACTTCTAGTTGCTGCAGTTGTTTGCCTTGGAGTATGTGCAACCATTATCCACCCTAACCATGTTAGCAAAATTGCAGTGACTATACGCAAATGTTTGAGTTCAACAGCCAGATTATAGATGCTAAAGAAAATTTCCACGCTGAATCATTCACTGTCGGTGGATTGCTTTTGCCAGACATTCTTTTGTAAACTGTACTGGAGATTAACTGAGCTGCCTAACAAGCATTAGCAAGGACTTTATTTGTGACTTGTCAGTGTTAGTAGACAGGTAGTCCATTGTACAGCTCTGTGGTGGCGATGAATGATGCCGTGAAGACAGCTGATGGCATTCCAAATGTTTTGATCGAGACAAGAATTCTTTGTCAGGTATGCGAGCCCTGGCTGTAAGGCTTAAGCTCCTGCATTATCTGTTTTGTTGTGTGTGTGATGAGGGAACAAGACATGGGAGTTTTGTATGTGCTAGTGTAAATGAAGATGGAATCATGTCTGAATAAGAACTGTATTCTTTAAAAGTTGGATGGGATGAAAAACCATATCAGCATTAGATAATTCACAAGTATATGATGCTTTTGGAGGGAAAATGTATTAGCTCATGTTACAAATTTTTTATTTTATTTTTATCTCGTGTAATTGATGACTGGCCTCTGGCTGCATTTATGGAATATTCCGTAGTGCCTTTAGATGTAATCCGAATTGAAATGAAAATATTTTGATTTTCTAACCTAAATTGTTACAAGTTCATATGTTGTTGAAATGAAAAAAAAAAAAAGAAGTATAATTTGAGGAGGGTGAGGATTATTTGGGGAAGCTATTCTTATATTTTTTCGTAAAATAAACATCATAAGAAGTCATCTGTCGTATGCCACGAAATTTTGACCATTGATGACGGAACTAAAATGTGATTTACACTTTGTTATCATTATTTAACTTATTTTTATGTTATATTGCGGATGTTCTTAGTACTCTTTTGGTTGTTTAGTCGGAATTTGAATTGTATATATCAGTTTAAGTCCAACTCAGTCCGTCTAATAATTTTCAAAAGCTAGGCCTATCAATTTAATTTAATTTTTTTTCTTATATATAAATATTTTATGTAATAAAATAAAAGAATATCAAATTTAATGTATACATAATGTAGAACATTAAATTCATGAATAAAAACATGATACAAAAGCTGGTGAACAAGTCAATGGCAATGTAGTATTAGCTAGCCTATTGGCTACTGGGCTATTGCAAACTATTCTCATTAATTTAATTTTCTGGGTTTCATGCAAAGTGTCCAGTTACAGTAAGCAATAATTTTGTCCCAAAAGTGGGGTTGGATATTTGTAGAACCCTCTTTTTAATATGTATTTCTTTTCCCCAATATAATAATAATAATAATAAAGATCAGTATTTTTATAGTTTTTCCAAATAATTATATCTTCACTTTTATTTAGCAACACGTGGTATTACAGTTCTTGCTGTGGAAGAAATAAAAAGAAAATAATGCTTACTTTTTTCTGAATATTGTCGGAACAAAAATTGCGATGGAGACTCTTTGGTCAATTATTTTAGCTTACTTTCGAATAAATTATTTAAAAGGCAGGCCATATTGGCTTCAATCTGAAGGATATGATCCATGCAATGATGCAAAAATAAAATTGAAAGAACGTCATGATGATCATGAGATTTATTCACATTTATTACGAGATTTATTCACATTTATTACAAGATTTAAACTAACATGATGCTATTTTTAATAATTCAACACTATAAGCATGATAATTAATTATTAATATTAATTTAAAGAAACTAAAATGGTTGAGAACATTAACAATTCAATAACATATCATCGTATAGTGTGTATATATCTCCATACGTAAATTTAATGCAAACCCATGATTCTTTAATTGGCCTACCTTTCATTACATGTTCCTTTGAGATTTTTTTAAAAAGAATCTGTTGTTATTATTATTATTATTATTATTATTTATAAGTTATCTTTATTGAGATAATCATATTTGGGGTTTAGTCACAGTTAAGATTTCTCACCTCTCTCTGCAGATGTATTTAGTAGAATTCAAACCCGAGTTTCCTTCTATACACCCAGCCTGTGTTGCCAACTGAGCTATAATAGAAAAAAACATTCTTTAAACCCTCAATATTCTTAATTTTACAAATAATGTATTTGACATGATAATTTTGAGGCCGAATACATAGATACCCCCGAACTTGACCAAAAACGCCTACTGCTCCCTTGAACTTCTTAAAATTGTTCTAATACCCCCTTAAATTTCTTAAAAATTGGTCTAGTTTAGCCATTAAATCTCATAAAAACCAGAGTTTGATTTAAAAAGTCAAACATGAGACAACCAATAATTGAGTGATACGTGGTAGTAAGGAGACAAATTATGTCATTTTTTCAAAGTTCAGGGGGCATTAGGATATTTTAAAAGTTCAGGAGGACAGTAGATGTTTTTAGACAAGTTCAGATATGTATTTGATATGATAATTCTGACATATTAATTATCATGTTTATTATATTCATATGATATACAATCGTATAGTTGTGATACGAGAATCCAAATTAATACATCAATTTTATATATTTCTCCAATTTTCTAATTAAGTGGCCATAAAAGACTTTCATACATAAAATGCAAATGACTATATATTTTTTTATCATATGGATGAATAATTAATATTTGATACATGGAAGGCGGAGTTATTATATTATAAAATATTGATTTATACATTGCACATAAGTTCAAGTTGTAGTAAAATGCTTGACAACTTTGAATCTTCACACGTATATTTGTTTAACTGACCACATGTAATGATTGAGGACAACATCATCACAACTACTCAGTACAATGAATTTTGGTGTAGAATTTAAAATTTTTCAGGTAGTGTATTTTTATTAATTAATAATAAAAAAATTACTAAAAATATCCAAAATTTGGAAGTTTGTTAATTAGAGACAATGAATTTTGGTGTGGAAGTTTGAAATGTTTTTTGAAATGTGAGTATATTTTTATTAATTAATAATGTAAAAAAATAAAAAAATAGAAAAAAATTGTTGACAAATTTTTTTTTTTTTGTATTATTAATCAATAAAAAATCCAAAATTTGGAAGTTTGTTAATTAAAGACAATGAATTTTGGTGTGGAAGCTTGAATTTTTTTTGGAAATGTGAGTGTATTTTTATTAATTAGTAATGTAAAAAAATAAAATAAAATCATAAAAAACAGAAAAAAAAATTGTTGAAAAATATCCGAAAAATATATGCATATCACATAATAATTTTACAATAAGTTTTAAAAATTTAGATATTCTTCATAATTTTTTTATGCTTTTTTTACATTATTAATTAATAAAAATATATCAACTTTCCATAAAATTTCAAACTTTCACACTAAAATCTATTGTATTTTAATCAACAAATTTGAAAATTTTCAAGTGAAATTTTGAAGGATAAGAAAGTTTTAGGGGAATATATTTGATAATAAACTCTTGATTTGTAAAATCGTCAAACCACGGATCATACTTTTATACTGTTTTGAAACACAACCCTTGATCTGCAAATCGATCAATCCACGATACTTTTTTTTTATTATTATTTTTTGATACTTTTCGCTAAATTTAATTGATTAATTAAGGATGGAAAGAAAAGGGCCATGTTTTAAATTTGGGCTTAATTTCACTCATGGTATACCAACTATTTCCCTAATCACAGTTTGGTATACTAACTACCGTTTTGCACACTATAGTACCCCAATTTCTAGGTGACCTCCCATTGTGGTACATGTAACCTGTTATTGCAGGTTAACTGTGCCACGTCAGCACTTTATTAGGCTTAATTTCACTTATGGTATACCAATTATCTCTCTAATTATAGTTTGGTATACCACTTTATACATATTGTTTCATTTTATTTTTATAAAAAAAAAAAAAACAAAAATATATAAATCAAAGAAAATAAAAGAAAAAAAAATTTGATTTATATATTTCTGTTATTTTAAAAAATAAAAAATAAAATGAAACAATACGTATAAAGTGATACACCAAACTGTGATTAGGGAGATAGTTGGTATACCATAAGTGAAATTAAGCCAAACAAAGTGCTGACGTGGCACAGTTAACCTGTAATAACAGGTCACATGTACCATAATGGGAGGTCACCTAGAAGTTGGGGTACTACAGTGTGCAAAACGGTAGTTGGTATACCAAACTGTAATTAGGGAAATAGCTGGTATACCATGAGTGAAATTAACCCTTAAAATCTTTCTTTGTAATAAAAATAATTTAGTTTGAGAAAATATTGTTTGAATAAATAATTATTTCATATTTGTATATTAAAAAACGAGGTGTTAATTAGAAAATTGAAAAACAAATGCTCACTATATTCATAATGCAATGTGTTTCGCTTTTTTTTTTTTTTAATCTTTTCAAAACTTTCCATTGATTATTATTTTATTTTACTTTTTAAAAACCTCAATTATTAAATTTCTAAAAAAAAAAAAAAAAAAAGAAAACCTCAATTATTAAAAGAGATATAATTTTTTGAATAAATGTTGTTCATTAAACAAGGAATCCTATAATATAGCAAAAGTTCATACACAGCATTGATATAAAAGACCTAATATGCATATGATTCATTGAAATCACAAGTTTCACTAATTAATTTATTTTTTTCCATATTAAATTAATTAAAATTGTACACTTGTAAAAGTTATAAATTTCATATTAGATTAGTCACTTTCAGCTTAAATTTAAATTCAACTGAAGGTTTTTTTTTTTTTGCCAGTTTAGATTCTATTTTCAGAGAAATTATGGCAATATTATTAGAGTTAATATCTTTTTTATCTTGAACCATGCAATTGAATATGAATTCAAGAGAGAATAGATTCTTAAAAGGTAAACATATTCCAATAACTATTTCTTTTTTCATTCTTACCTACTTTCTTTTTCATTAATCGAATTGTTATTTTGTTTGAATTAATTTATTAACTGTATCCTAAAATTTATAGCTTAAAAAGTAATTTGAATGTATGTAGTCCCACTAGTTTAGAATCTTACTAATCACTTTTTGCAACTATAAAAACAAAAAAGTAGAATAATCTCGAAGCTGCAAATACAATAAACAAAAATTTCATTATATTGTGTCTATAAGTTGATGACATCGGGGAAAAAATATGCCGTTACACTGTTTTTCAAGAATTAAAGGACCGTCTGGATCTACAAATAAGCCGGGTGACCGAAAGAAAAAGAATGTGAACACCGGATGACATCTGGGTCCACTCCAATGCTTAAGTCAGAAAACTTGAATCTCCATGGAAAGAGGAAAAGTAGGGGAAAAGATAAGAATGAGATATCTGTAGGGCTTCTTACTATTCTTTTTATATCTCTTTAGGACGCGTGGCCTTGTCAGGCCGTTATGTACGTTCTTCTCTCATTAGTTTGGCATGAGTTACTCCTGATCCCCTTCTTGACGTGCTTCAGGGCCATGCCTACCCTGTATCTGTCATTGTCCTGTTTATTTCAGGTATTTCAGTTTCAGGATCCTATCCTTACACATGTACGGTTGAAACCGGCGTATCCCAAGCTTTTGCTTTTTCTTGACAAGTATCTCACAGAACGCTCATGCGACCCCTTTTAGTACGTCCATCCGGTCTATTTTCTGCGCGCCTGGTGAATAGTCATTTCTATAGACCGAATGGGCTTTCGAAGTAGTCGAGTGATGCATCATGCTATTTTTATGGCTTAGTTTTATCAGAACATAATAAATGACTATGTGATTGCCGTCATCATTTTAGGACGTGGTCCAACCATAAGTTAAACCTTCAACATTCGACAAATTAGAAAATTACTTGATTGAATCCAATGCAAAAAAATGCGGCTACAAAGTTCTAATGTCAGAAGAAAAAAAAAAAAGGATAAATATGCAAAAAAAAAAAAACAAAAAACAAAAAAAATAAGGAAGAAAAAGAGTTAAATTGAAAATTTCATGATTTCCACGTCAGTGACAGCTTTACCTTCACATGGAATTCAAATCCGTATGCAGCTAAAAAATTTCCCAATCATGGATGATTTTTTTTTTTTTTTGGTTAAAGATAAATTAATTAACTAATAAATATCTCAGCTAATTCATAATGAAATGGGTTTTGTCCTTCTTCTGCATGCATATAAATAGCCCACTTCTTCTTCCACATTTTCTCACACAGACCCCAAACAAGTACTTACCTGCAATTTTTTTTTTTTTTTTTTTTTCTTTCTTTCGGTTTCTCTTATTTCTAGAAAAATGACAAGTAGGCAGTATAAAGATGTTGAACAAGAAGAAATTAACAGTCTTGAAGACTTAGAATCCCCATTAATTCAGGGTGAAGATGATCAGAAACTTGTTTCTTATGAAGAAAGTTGCGATCTTGACAACAATGGCTCCATTTCTATGGTTCTAATAAGCACATTTGTTGCTGTTTGTGGTTCTTTTGAATTTGGGACTTGTGTAAGTTTATTCTCTCTTAAGTTTAAGTTAATTAGTTCTGATTAAGTCACCTTATTACAGGATAATGGAAAAAATTTTTTGGAGTTTTTGTGTTCTTGATTAGATAAAAATTCAATCTTTACTAAATGGGTTTTCCTTTTTTTGGCTTTTGGGGGAACAGAAAACAAGCACACAAACACAGATAAGTAAAATAGGGGGAAAAAGGTAAAAAGGTTGGGTTTTGTTTAGCTTAAGTTATTGTTTTGGCAGGTGGGCTATTCAGCATCCACTCTATCTGGAATAATTGAAGATCTTAATCTCACTACAGCTCAGGTTGGTTTAATGGTTATTTTCTACTCAGTTTTTTTGTTAATTGAGGGGGTTTCACATTTAACAACTCAATTAAGTAAATTCTGTGTTGAAATTTGCAGTACTCAATGTTTGGGTCTATATTGACAATTGGGGCAATGTTTGGTGCTATTACAAGTGGGCGGATTTCAGATTACCTAGGACGAAAAGGGGTATGTTTTGTTTTCTGTTTTAAGCAGTAAAAATGATTAATTTTTCAATTTAACTTAATATAATATGGTTTTGTTTGTTAAATCAGGCGATGAGAATGTCAGCTGGGTTTTGCATTATAGGGTGGATTGCTGTGTTTTTTTCTAGAGTATGTGCTGTTTCTTTCAATGTCATTCTGCTTTTTTTTATTTTGGGTCTTTGGTTGTAAAGACTGAAATTTTATTGATAATTTTGTTTGTAATGGATCTGATTTAGGGGTATTTGTCACTTGATATGGGTAGATTTTTCACTGGATTTGGCATTGGAGTTTTCTCTTTTGTGGTAATTCTTTTAAAAACTAAATTTGGCTTCATTTGATATATTCTCAGAATATTCTGATGCTCATAGAATTTTATTTTGTTAAAAAAGATACCAATATTCATAGCAGAAATTGCCCCAAAGAACCTTCGCGGTGGCCTTACCACATTGAATCAGGTAAAAAAATCAAGAAACTATTACACATGAAGATGCCTAAATTGAGTGAATTCTGACTCTTTGAATTGCTTCCTGATATGCAGCTTTTAATTGTTACTGGTTCGTCTGCTGCGCTTTTACTAGGAAGTGTCATACCATGGAGAATACTAGCCTTAATTGGTAAATCTAATTTCTTCAAGAAAAGGGTGGTAATTTCATAAATTGTATGCTGTGACTGATTCTTGGTTTCAATATGAAGGGGTTGCTCCTTGTATTATCCTCCTCGGCGGCCTCTTCTTTGTTCCGGAGTCTCCCAGATGGCTGGTAAAAATAGAATTCACCGTTTTGAGCTCTGAAAGTTCCTGTCTTGCAAAATGAGAAGGACATAAGACTAACATTTTTCTCATTCAGGCGAAAGTTGGCAGAGATGAAGAATTCCAAGTAGCCCTGCAGAAACTCCGGGGAAAAGATGCGGATGTTACCCGCGAAGCCACTGAAATACAAGTACTCCTCTTGAACTAACTAAACAGATTCAATCTAGTACATGTCTTAGTAGCTGGCTTAATCCGTTTCTTTGACAGGTTAATCTTCAAAACCTTCAATCCCTTCCTAAAGCTAGATTTCTTGATTTGTTCCAGAAGCAATACATTCGTTTCGTATTTGTAAGCAACTTGATTACTTTGTTGAAAAATCCAATGTATATGTGGTGGTTTTCCTGTTTTCTGATGAAACATTGCTTTGATTTGCAGATTGGAGTGGCAATTATGATATTCCAACAAATTACTGGAATCAATGGAATTCAATTTTATGTCAGCCAAACCTTTGTATCAGCTGGTACAATCAAATATTAGTTGTTATTATTAGTTCTTAATTAGTCTAACTTGTGACAATTTTTAATCCTGTTATAAAACCTTGCAGGACTTTCTTCTGGTACAATTGGAAACATAGCTTATGCTTGTGTTCAGGTATTTTATCTAACACTCACAAATTTCGGTGATTTATCAATAAAGTTTGCTGCTGAAAGCTGATCCATCTGTTAACTGATTCAGGTTCCAATAACAGTAGTTGGAGCATTGCTAATGGACAAATCTGGAAGAAAACCACTAATTATGGTATACTTTGCCAATTTCTGTTTTTGAAAGAAAATTTTTGAATAATTAAATTACTAAATGTTGTTATGCATATGTGGAGATTTCTGCAGCGGGAGCATTCCTTGGTTGCTTCTTGACTGGACTTTCTTTCTTGTTCGAGGTTATTCAACTAATTCAACTATTAATTACTTCATAATCCATGTTTTGTCATCTTCTGTCTTCTAATGAACTTTTCTTTGTGAGCAGGAACACAATTTGTTGGTTGGATTAGTACCTATAATGGCTGTTTCAGGAGTGCTGGTAAATACAATTAAACTAAATTAACGTTACTTCAATTTGATTAAATAACTCCCTGCATTAAACGGTTTTTACGCGTTATGAAACAGATCTTTATATCAGGATTCTCAATTGGAATGGGAGCAGTTCCATGGTTGATTATGTCAGAGGTAAAAACATTCTGCAGAATTTACGGTTTCTGTGCTGATTGTAGATATAGGATTTCGAAAACATAATGTCATCTGAATTTCATGTCGTGTTTTTGGGCAGATTCTTCCTTTGAACATAAAGGGAGTGGCTGGGAGTTTGGTGGTGCTAGTAAATTGGTTAGGCGCTTGGCTAGTTTCTTTCACATTCAACTTTCTTGTTAGTTGGAGTTCTGCAGGTAAATGGAACTTTCTTTTTCAATTAAGCCCAAGAAATCGCCAAACGGACTTTTTTTTGTCAATCTTTTTGAAATTTATGTTGTTTTTGCAGGAACATTCTTTTTCTACTCAGGATTTTCATTGCTGAGTATTCTATTTGTGGCCAAGTATGTGCCAGAAACAAAGGGAAAAACCCTGGAAGAAATTCAAGAATCCATTAATTCATAAAAGATTGCTTTTCAATGGCTAAAAATATATTCTTTGTTAGAAATTTTGATGTGATGACACAAGAAGGTCCAATCTTGGCAAGAAGTTGCAGCAACAATACAACTTAGCTATCTGCTTAATTCCATCAAAATTTCATGTTATAGGGCCAAAATGGTTCTTTCATATTGTATCAAAACCATATGAGTTTGTGGATTATCCATATCCATAATTAATTCATGTAGAAGCTGAGTTATAGGTTTGTAACCTTAATCCAATCAATGAAAAAGAGTTTTGCAATCTTCTTGTCGCTGCTGGTGCCAAATTATAATAACAGCAAGACATTGGAGCATAATTACTTTTTTTGGTAAGGCATAATTGGCCTGTAATGTAATGCATTACGTTGGCCATGAGCCTGTCATAATGCTTGCAACATGCCATCAATTTTTGACAAAACACGATTTATAGAAATAATCCGTTAGACACGACTTATTTGGCTTGATTATTATTATATTTTTTTTATTTAACTTATAAACATTCATACATCGCATAATGCTATAATGACACAACAACCCGTAAAAGAAAACTAAGAAAAACACAAACAATTGAGGCTTTAAACAACGTCATAGATTCAAAAGTGGATTATCATAGATAAACCTATGATCAACATAGAACTCCAAAATCAATTTTGAAAAAT
The DNA here is from genome assembly GCA_039660915.1 of Euphorbia tirucalli. Lineage (NCBI taxonomy): Eukaryota > Viridiplantae > Streptophyta > Magnoliopsida > Malpighiales > Euphorbiaceae > Euphorbia > Euphorbia tirucalli. The sequence continues at coordinate 65,104,533 of CM077636.1, read as the reverse complement.
ATAATGCTACCAATCTTGACATATTATGAAGTTTGATAGTTATACTTCATAATCTTATTTGCTTTTTTGAAGTAAAAATTCTAATGTGGTTCCTTACAAGATAAGATCGGGACCATATACATTGCATGAAATATGTAATACATCCTATCAATTATCAAACAAGGTCTAAAAATTGCAAATTATGAGTCAAAAGTTGAAAATTACGTAACATATTGGCCAAAGAAATATTCTATCGTTACATTTAGGTTTTAACTCTGTTTTGTTTGTTAGAAACAATACTTCAATAATGGTCAAAACCAATAGAATTCAAAATGCAATACTTTAAAATATGGTAACACGAACGTCACGATTCTTGTCCTCAATTTTGTCTTAATGTATATATATATATTGGCCCTATAAATAGTCCTTCATGACCATCATCTTCTTCACAACAAATCACCACATCACAAAAAAGAAGAGAAATTAAAATTAAGAAAAGATGAAGAAACAACTTTTCATATGCTATCTTTTTCTAATTGTAATTTCAATTGCAGAATCACAAACCTGCAAACCAAGCGGTAAGATAAGGGGTAAAAAGTATCCACCAGATCAATGTAACCAAGAAAACGATTCTGATTGTTGTGTAGACGGCAAGCTTTACACTACTTATAAGTGCTCACCGCCGGTGACCAGTCGCACAAAAGCAACTCTCACAATCAACAGTTTTGAAGCTGGCGGTGATGGCGGAGGTCCGTCAGAATGTGATAATCAATACCATTCTGATAATGAACCGGTGGTGGCACTTTCAACAGGATGGTTTAATAATGAGAGCAGATGCTTGAAGTATATAAATATATATGGAAATGGAAGGAGTACTAAAGCAAAAGTAGTAGATGAATGTGATTCAACAATGGGATGTGATAGTGAACATGATTATCAGCCTCCTTGTCCCAACAACATTGTTGATTCTTCTAAAGCTGTTTGGAAAGCTTTAGGAATTTCTGATCCTGATAGTGTTGGACAACTGGATATTTACTGGTCTGATATTTGATGTAATTACTTTTTTCATGTTTAATTATGTGCATTGTGTAATATCCTCAATGTAATTTACTGTTTATCTTGTTGATAATTCATACATGTACTGTTTATAGTGTAAAAACTAATATTGTTTGATGAAATCTTGGTGATCATAGAATTCTTTTTTTTTTTTTTTTTTAGGTGCATAGGATGAATTTTTCTTAATTTATTTTCATAAACCACAAGGTGATCCTCCGCATTCATTGGAAGCCAAAATGCAATATTGTTTGTGAAATTGAAGAAGAAATGGGCAGGCTTTTACTCTTTGTTAGTAGTACCACAGAATGCTTTCGCCCCGCAAGCCCCTCTGTTGACAGGTTCAAACCCACAACGTCAACCGAAATCCTTCCCCTGCTTTAGATTGGTCTACACGACCACAACCAACACCTTTAGACCGATGGATATCTTAACTAATTTTTTTATTGAGCAACTTTGATATCAAGCCAATTTCTGGTGTTTGTTGCGTCCACAAAGTCTTGAATTTGAGATCTCATGCTTAAGTGGTTAGAGCTCCCACCAATCCAACGAACACAGTTTGTTGAAGTTTTTCCTAATTTAATAGGTTAGATTGTAGAAAATTGTAAACAATTAGCTAAAATTATTTCTGTTTGTTGCTTCAATCTTGTTCACAAGTCAACAAATTAAGCTGCTCATATTAAGCGGTCTGCTATCATATCTGATCGATTGCGTTTCTTTTCAGTATTATTTTGTAGTCTCGACATCATTAGTTATTATTTTGATGCCATGGGGAATGTTGCTATTATTTTCTCTTTTAGGATCTGGAGAATAGCTCACCTGGAAGAATGGGAGTCAAAAGCGACAAGGTTCCACTTTTGAGTAGAGAAGTTCTTATGAATATGAACCACATCCAGGAAAGACCAAACAGAACTTGTAGTGCAGTTTTTTCGAACAGAGGCTTGAAGTATCGTCCCATTGTACTTCTAGTCACTGCAGTTGTTTGCCTTGGAGTATGTGCAACCATTATCCACCCTAACCATGTTAGCAAAATTGCAGTGACTATACGCAAATGTTTGAGTTCAACAGCCAGATTATAGATGCTAAAGAAAATTTCCACGCTGAATCATTCACTGTCGGTGGATTGCTTTTGCCAGACATTCTTTTGTAAACTGTACTGGAGATTAACTGAGCTGCCTAACAAGCATTAGCAAGGACTTTATTTGTGACTTGTCAGTGTTAGTAGACAGGTAGTCCATTGTACAGCTCTGTGGTGGCGATGAATGATGCCGTGAAGACAGCTGATGGCATTCCAAATGTTTTGATCGAGACAAGAATTCTTTGTCAGGTATGCGAGCCCTGGCTGTAAGGCTTAAGCTCCTGCATTATCTGTTTTGTTGTGTGTGTGATGAGGGAACAAGACATGGGAGTTTTGTATGTGCTAGTGTAAATGAAGATGGAATCATGTCTGAATAAGAACTGTATTCTTTAAAAGTTGGATGGGATGAAAAACCATATCAGCATTAGATAATTCACAAGTATATGATGCTTTTGGAGGGAAAATGTATTAGCTCATGTTACAAATTTTTTATTTTATTTTTATCTCGTGTAATTGATGACTGGCCTCTGGCTGCATTTATGGAATATTCCGTAGTGCCTTTAGATGTAATCCGAATTGAAATGAAAATATTTTGATTTTCTAACCTAAATTGTTACAAGTTCATATGTTGTTGAAATGAAAAAAAAAAAAGAAGTATAATTTGAGGAGGGTGAGGATTATTTGGGGAAGCTATTCTTATATTTTTTCGTAAAATAAACATCATAAGAAGTCATCTGTCGTATGCCACGAAATTTTGACCATTGATGACGGAACTAAAATGTGATTTACACTTTGTTATCATTTAACTTATTTTTATGTTATATTGCGGATGTTCTTAGTACTCTTTTGGTTGTTTAGTCGGAATTTGAATTGTATATATCAGTTTAAGTCCAACTCAGTCCGTCTAATAATTTTCAAAAGCTAGGCCTATCAATTTAATTTAATTTTTTTTCTTATATATAAATTTTTTATGTAATAAAATAAAAGAATATCAAATTTAATGTATACATAATGTAGAACATTAAATTCATGAATAAAAACATGATACAAAAGCTGGTGAACAAGTCAATGGCAATGTAGTATTAGCTAGCCTATTGGCTACTGGACTATTGCAAACTATTCTCATTAATATTTTTATGAAGATTCTCATTAATTTAATTTTCCGGGTTTCATGCAAAGTGTCCAGTTACAGTAAGCAATAATTTTGTCCCAAAAGTGGGGTTGGATATTTGTAGAACCCTCTTCTTAATATGCATTTCTTTTCCCCAATATAATAATAATAATAATAATAAAGATCAGTATTTTTATAGTTTTTCCAAATAATTATATCTTCACTTTTATTTAGCAACACGTGGTATTACAGTTCTTGCTGTGGAAGAAATAAAAAGAAAATAATGTTTACTTTTCTCTGAATATTGTCGGAACAAAAATTGTGATGGAGACTCTTTGGTGAATTATTTTAGCTTACTTTCGAATAAATTATTTAAAAGGCAGGCCATATTGGCTTCAATCTGAAAGATATGATCCATGCAATGATGCAAAAACAAAATTGAAAGAACATCATGATGATCATGAGATTTATTCACATGTATTACAAGATTTAAACTAACGTGATGCTATTTTTAATAATTCCACACAATAAGCATGCTAATTAATTATTAATATTAATTTAAAGAAATTAAAATGGTTGAGAATGTTATCGAGTCAATAAAATATCATCGTAGGGTGTGTATATATCTCCATAAGTAAATTTAATGCAAACCCATGATTCTTTAATTTGCCTGCCTTACATTACATGTTCCTGTGAGATGTTGAAAAAAAAAAAATCTGTTAATTCTTTTTTTTTTTTTTTTTATATATATATATAAGTTATCTTCGTTGAGATAATCCTATTTGGAGTTTAGTCATAGTTAAAACTCTTCACCCTTCTCTACAGATGTATTTAGTTGAATTCAAACCTGAGTCTCCTGCTGCACACTTACAACTGAGCTATAATGGAAAAAAAATTTCTTTAAATCCTCAATATTCTCAATTTTACAAATAATGTATTTGACATGATAATTTTGACGCGGAATACATAGATACCTCCGAACTTGACCAAAAACGCCTACTACCCCCTTGAACTTTGAAAATGTCTTAATGTCTCCCTGAACTTCTTAAAAGTGTTCTAATCCCCCCCTGAATTTCTTAAAATTGGTCTAATTTGTCCCTTAAATCCCATAAAAACCAGAGTTTGATTTGAAAAATCAAACATGAGATAACCAATAATTGAGTAACATGTGGTAACAAGGGGACAGACTGGGTCACTTTTTCAAAGCTCATGAGAGCATTAGCACATTTTAAAAGTTCAGGAGGACATTAGATGTTTTTGGACAAGTTCAGCTATGTATTTGACCTAATTTTGACATATTAATTATCACGTTTATTATATTCATATGATATACAATCGTATAGTTGTGATACGAGAATCCAAATTAATACATCAATTTTATGTATTTCTCTAATTTTCTAATTAAGTGGCCATAAAAGACTTTCATACATAAAATGCAAATGACTATATATTTTTTTATCATATGGATGAATAATTAATATTTGATACATGTAAGGCGGAGTTATTATATTATAAAATATTGATTTATAAATTGCACATAAGTTCAAGTTGTAGTAAAATGCTTGACAACTTTGAATCTTCACGCGTATATTTGTTTAACTGACCACATGTAATGATTGAGGACAACATCGTCACAACTAGTCAATACAATGATTCGATTTTACATTAATTAATTATTAGAACCGCAAGTTGGAGACATATAGATGGACAATATGGTACAAAGTTTATGAATATAATTAATTTTATAAGTAAAACGAAAAGGACAATATATCGTTTTTTTTAATAGAAAGATCAAAGAGAGGAGGAATTGCAATAAAAAAAATTTTTTTTGATTGGTAAAAGTTTTATTTTAGTCTTTTGGCTGAACCAAAAGGCAAATATGGAGAGAGAAATTAGAATTTCATGTATGTGAATGGAGTGTTGGGTTGTCCTGAATTGCAAAATTATGAAAAAATAAGGAAAAACTAGAGGGCTTAGCAAACGAAAAAAGGGATATGGGTGTGTTGGCTCTGAGTCAGATTGGAAGAAGACAAGTGAACTTCTATCAGATTGGATTGGTTCTTTTTCTTTTCTTCTTCTTAATTCACAACCAAATTATTATTTCATAGTTATAATTCTGTAGCTACAAAACACTGCTTGCTGACTCATCCCCACCTCCTATTTTTATCATATTTTTTCAATTGGAAATTTGTCATTTTATATGATCCAACCCTAAGATATTTAGACCCCGTTTGGAGATGCTTTCCACGGCTCCGAAAGCAGCTTTTAACTAAAGTACGAGAAATCTTATTTTGACTAAAAACTGCTTTTGGAGCTGTGAAAAGCAGTCTCAAATGTACAATTGTTAAAAGTCAGATTGTGTTTAGGAAAGCACCGAAAAAACCCTCAAAACTACTTTTAAAAAAAACAATGAAACCTAATTTTCTCACACTTCCACTGAAAGCAATCCCAAACTGCCCTTCCTATTCCTTTTGTTGTTTGAGTTAGATATTAACTCAATGTTAATTTCTATAATATTTTATTATATTTGTGGCTGTGGCTCTTTACAGGCCACCAAAGATATCTGTTCCAATGTTTTATTAGCTGTCTTTTGGGATTAAAATCATTATAATAAAAAAACAATAATATTTCCATACTAATTGGACACTATGCCATGTTTAGTATACGCGATTCAATATAATTAATGTCATCTTTATTGGCAATTAGGTTCCATTGAGTAATTCCAGATCACTTAACCCTTTTTTAGGTTGTATCTCTTTTGATTAATCTTTTAGGTAATATTAGCGATAATAAAATTATTATTTAATCTAATTTCTTAGTTTAAATTTTGTAGGTTAAATGGTTTCATGATATAGTATCATAAATCCTCTTAGATTTAGATGTCGAGGATTCGAATCCTAACAACTCTATTTGTTGATTAAATTTCTCCATATGTTAGAGTGAATCTATGATGTATATAATTCAAACTCAATACACGTTGCTCATTATGTAAATATTGAAATTAATGATGTATGCAAAGAATAGAATTTATAGGTGATAGCATGGAGTACTAAAACCTAACGCGTGCATCACACGGTCTCTAGCCGCGTCGACATATCAGTCACTTGCCCTATAATTTCTCTCACATTCACTCGGCACCAGAGAATACAGGGCCGACTAAACGAAGAGAAAAGCCCAGGGGATACCAGTTCAAACAACTTATGCCCTAATTAGGTTTTCTATTTCAAAAGACAGGTAAACTGATCTTTGCTGTACACGTATAAGGACACAATATTGTACCAGTAATGGGTGCCGCGGAGACAAGTGCAGAGTGAGTGCCACAGAAGCAGAAGCAGAGTGAGTGCCACGGGGACAAGAGCAGGGTGAGCCTGCCACCCAGACAGTTCAGAAGGAGACCAAAAAGTGAACCACATCAAACCAATGAAAGCAGACTGTACATAACGGCTTGACAAGACCACGCGAGACAACCCTGTATAAAAGGGGGGCAACGAGAAAACTTCCAGGTATCTTTTTTCAAGAAAAACATTTAACATATTTCTTATTCCTATCTCTCATTCTCCAAATTCCTGACTTAAGCATCGGAGTAGACCCGGAGGTCACCCGATCCTTATTTCTTCTCTTTTTCAGGTAGCCGGTCTTTACACAACGCGAGACGGGTTTTCAATCCCCTTGGACCGTATGAAGCCACATTTCTCCCATAGCTATCAATAGGTTATTGTTATGATTCCGGCAAATGCTGGCAATATGTCCATAATGCAATTATTGTGCAAACGTAAGTATATTAGAGAGTCGTCTATCTTAGGAAGTTCTAATTAATTAATGTTTTTAATGTTTAATATGTAACGTGCTGGAATCATTATATTTCAAAATATATATATATATATATATATATATATATATATATATATATATACTTATTTCTTTATATGCATCCATTTCGTTACGTTTTAATAGTAAGATAAAATAACACGTACAGGATTATAATATCTTTATACTCTTTCTGTTTTTTATTATATGATGTTTAAAGTTGTTCACTTAAACCAATGAAATATTAATTAGGTTACTAAAATGACTAGTTTGCCCTCAATACTTATCTCCTAAAACTCTATTTTCCATGCAAAAATTCTCGTTCTTCTTAATTATCAGAGCTTAATATAATACTTTTTGCATTAAATAATGAACCTCTCTCATACTTTAAATAAAGGCAAATATGAGAAAATATGGTAAAAAAGACATTGGTAATGTAAAGTGTCAAATAAAAAAGAATAGAGTAAAAAACCTAAAACATCATATAATAAAAAACGGAGAGAGTATTAAATAAATAGTCTTCAGCGGAGTAAAATTTATTTTAAAAAATAAAACATGCTAATATTATATTATACAATTAATTTTTTTGAGTATTTATATAATTTAAATTTAAGGGAAAAGTATGAAAAAAAACATTGTGGTTTACAGATAAAGGGTTCTGTCTCAAAACGGTACAAAATTATGACTCGTGGTTTGGTGATTTTGTAAATAAAGGGATTATCATCCAATATATTATCCTAAAACTCTCTTGTCCTTCAAAATTTCACCTGAAATTTTCAAAGTTTGTTAATTAAAGTACAATGGCCGTTGGTGTAGATGGTTAAAATTTTTAGGGTAGTGGGTATATTTTTATTAATTAATAATACAAAAAATATATAAAATATAAAAATTGCCAAAAAAAATCCAAAATTTGGAAGTTTGTTAATTAAAGACAATGAACTTTGGAGTGGAAGCTTGAAATTTTTTTGGAAATGTGAGTATATTTTTATTAATTAATAATGTATAAAAATAAAAAAAAATAAAAAATAAAAAAAATTATTGACAAATATCTGAAAAATATATGCATAATACATAATAACTTTACAACAAGTTTTAAAACTTTAGATATCTTTGACAAATTTTTTTGATGATTGTTTTTACATTATTAATTAATAAAAATATATCAACTTCCTAGAAAATTTCAAAATTGCACAATAAAATCTATTGTATTTTGATCAACAAATTTAAAAATTTTCATGTGAAATTTTGAAGGATAAAAAAGTTTTAGGGGAATATATTTGATAACAAACCCTTGATCTGTAAAATCGTCAAACCATGGATCATATTTTTATACCGTTTTGAAACACAGCTCTTAATCTGCAAATCGGTCAATCCATTTTTTTTTTGGTACTTTTGGCTAAATTTAATTGATTAATTAAGGATGAAAAGAAAAGGGCCATGTTTTAAATTTGTTAGTTTTCATAACTAGCACGCATGATATATCAAATACTTTAAAACTATAAAACTATTATATGAATTTTTTTTTTATATTTTTAAACTTAAAATAAGAAAATTTTAATTATTTGTAGTCTAGTTTTATTTCTATTTTGTCCTTTTTCATAGTTTGATTACGCAAACTTTAATATGATTTATAAAAAATATTATATACAATGAGTTATTGGATGTCCAATGGATAAGAAGTTGGCTGATTTTCCAAGTGACATAATATGATTATGGCTATATCCACAGATTTCTTTGAGTGTGGCCTATTAATGCTTTGGTATGACGTTTTTGACTTCTTTAACGAGATAATCTCAGATTTTTTGGTCTTTCTTTTATTATATATATTTTTTTCTTTATTATAGAATAGTAATTTCAATAAAACATGTATACTTAATTTTTCATTTGTAGTGTAATTTATCAATTGATATTTTCTTTCAAAAATAATTAGTACTTAAATTAAATTAATACAAAATTAATCTATTTTTTTTATTAGGGGATACTTATGGAATGAAAAATTTTAGAATACTTCCAAAGTATAATACTCTGTTGAAATACATTATTAAAAATGATTGATGAATGTCCTTTTAGGGTATAATAAAAAAAAATACAAATTTTATTTTATAGTTAAGAGAGTATGTACTCCTATAGTGGTATAAAAATTCCCAGTTTAAAATATTTCAGGTTTAATAGTTATAAAAGTAAATTTTATATATGCGAAAGAATTAGTTTATCCGTTCAATTTTAAATGTACATTTAAGTTTGAGTCATATTCAAATTAATTAAAAAGAATTGATTACATTGAAACAAGATAAAAAGTATTTAAGTTAAATGGTAATGGAATAATTATTATTATTATTTTTTAATTATTCAATTTTGTTCTGATGGTAAAAAATCTATCCCCAATGACAAGGTTCAAGATTCGAATCTCATTGAAACCATACTACAACCGAAAATTTTATATATAAAAAAAAAAGATTTAAGATAATAATTTATAGTTGATGCTAAAATAGCATTTGTCACATTCTTCGTTTTGCAAAGTTTAAAACTATGGTTTCTTTTTTAATCTCTATGAAAATAATAAGACAAATTATTTTTATTCAAATTAAAATTTTACATTTAAAAAAAAAAGTGTAACCCTACCTGGTCATCCTTATTAGAAATGAAATAACGAAGATTCCAAAAGAATTCCATAAACAGATAATAACAAGAATTATAAATCAGTCAATTATAGTAATCTTATCAACTATAGCCTTCACCCAGCTCCACCAGAATTGACATTTTGTTTTCCACAAATCACAATTTTTTTTTTTTTTTTTTTTTTTTTTTTTTTTTTTTAACATTTGATTGTATTAATTTTCATTTTCACCGTAAATCAGGCTACTTTTGGCAAACTCTAAAATATCTATTTATAGGTGGTCCTTATGTTTAAACTTTTTTTATATATTGAGTTAAAATTAAACTATTTTCAGAAAAATAATTGCATACAAACTTTTAAGTATTTATATTTCAATATTTATAGTTGTATGTGAATCTTATATCCATATAAAATAATATTAAAACTTGAATAACTAATTAATACGTCAAAGTATGTTAAAGTATTTATACTTTTCTTTTAAGAGTTCAAGTATTTATACCTGAATATGCAATAACTTGAAATTATTTGTTTTAAATAACAATCAAATTTAATTAGAAAAAATTTAGCTATAAATGTAATAATGTATGAATTTTTTTTTTTTGGAAATAAAATTAAATGACATGATTAAGGAGTAGTTAGGTGCTAATTGACTTGTTGGTTAGATTTTTCAGTATAATTATATATATGGCAAGAAATATTGTATTACCTTACCTATATAGACTTTTATATTTTGTTTTTGTTATTATATGATAACCTATATAACATGTGTGATTATACATTAAAAATAAAGTGAAGTTATATATATAAAATTAGTGAAGTTTGTTTGTTTTATTAAATTAAGGTAAAAAATTGTAAGCAAGTTAATTAATACATATATTCTTTTTTGGTATATTTACTTAAATTAATATTAGAGGGTTAAGTCTACAACTACAACTGCTGGTTGGAGTAGCAGGAAGCTCATTCCTTTGACAAGTTTTTAGGTTCTAAAATTGTGAAAAATAAAATAGTTGCCGGAATAGTTTCACCCGTTGTATTGTAAAAGGGTCTATTTGTATTATGATTTGGAATTTAATTGATCTAGGAAATTATTTTACAAGGAAAACCAACTAATCCTATTGTACTGACATTTTTACTTCGTTAACCAAAGTAAAAATAACAGTCTAAAAATGATCCGAATCTAGAGATTTTCATGCCATTAGACAACAGTTTTTTCTTTCTTTGTAATAAAAATAATTTAGTTTGAGAAAATATTGTTTGAATAAATAATTATTTCATATTTGTATATTAAAAAACCAGGTGTTAATTAGAAAATTGAAAAACAAATGCTCACTATATTCATAATGGAATGCGTTTCATTTTTTTTTTTTAAATCTTTTCAAAACTTTCCATTGATTATTATTTTATTTTACTTTTTTAAAACCTCAATTATTAAATTTCTTAAAAAAAAAAAAAAAAAGAAAGAAAACCTCAATTATTAAAAGAGGTATAATTTTTTGAATAAATGTTGTTCATTAAACAAGGAATCCTATAATATAGCAAAAGTTCATGCGCAGCATTGATATAAAAGACCTAATAATATACATATGATTAATTGAAATCACAAGTTTCACTAATTAATTTATTTTTTTACATATTAAATTGATTAAAATTGTACACTTGTAAAAGTTATAAATTTCATATTAGATTAGTCACTTTCAGCTTAAATTTAAATTCAACTGAAGGTTTTTTTTTTTTGCCAGTTTAGATTCTATTTTCAGAGAAATTATGGCAATATTATTAGAGTTAATATCTTTTTTATCTTCAACCTTGTAATTGAATATGAATTCAAGACGGCATGGATTCTTAAAAGGTAAACATATTCCAATAACTATTTCTTTTTTCATTCTTACCTACTTTCTTTTCATTTATCGAATTGTTATTTTGTTTGAATTAATTTATTAACTGTATCCTAAAAATTTATAGCTTAAAAAGTAATTTGAATGTATGTAGTCCCACTAGTTTAGAATCTTATTAATCACTTTTTGCAACTATAAAAACAAAAAAGTAGAATTATCTCGAAGCTGCAAATACAATAAACAAAAATTTCATTATATTTTGTTTATAAGTTGACGACTCCAGGGAAAAAATATGCTCTCACGCTGTTTTTCGAGAATTAAAGGATCGTCTGGATCTACAAATAAGCCGGGTGGCCGAAAGAAAAAGAATGTGAACACCGGCTGACATATGGGTCCACTCCAATGCTTAAGTCAGAAAACTTGAATCTCCATAGAAAGAGGAAAAAATAGGGGAAAAGATAAGAATGAGATACATGTAGGGCTTCTTACTGTTCTTTTTATACCCCTTTAGGACGCGTGGCCTTGTCAGGCCGTTATGTACGTTCTTCTCTTATTGGTTTGGCATGAGTTACTCCTGATCCCCTTCTTGACGTGCTTCAGGGTCATACCTACCCTGTATCTATCATTGTCCTGTTTATTTCAGGTATTTCAGTTTCAGGATCCTGTCCTTACACATGTACGGTTGAAAGCTTTTGCCTTTTCTTGACAGGTATCCCATATAACACTCATGCGACCCCTTTTAGTACGTCCACCCGGTCTATTTTCTGCGTGCCTGGTGAATAGTCATTTCTATGGACCGAATGGACTTTGGAAGTGGCCGAGTGATACATCAGGCTACTTTTATGGATTAGTTTTATCAGGATATAGTAAATGACTATGTGATTCATGCGATTATTTTAGGACATGGTTCAATCATAAGTTAAACCTTCAACATTCGACAAATTAGAAAATTACTTGATTGAATCCAATGGTAAAAAATGCGGCTACAAAGTTCTAATGTCGGAAGAAAAAAATAAAAAAATAAAAAAATATGAAAAAAAAATAAACAAAAAAAAGGAAAAAAAAGAGTTAATTGAAAATTTCATGATTTCCACGTCAGTGACAGCTTTACCTTCACATGGAATTCAAATCCGTATGCAGCTAAAAAATTTCCCAATCATGGATGATTTTTTTTTTTTGGGTTAAAGATAAATTAATTAACTAATAAATATCTCAGCTAATTCATACTGTAATGGGTTTTGTCCTTCTTCTGCATGCATATAAATAGCCCACTTCTTCTTCCACGTTTTCTCACACAGACCCCAAACAAGTCCTTACCTGCAAGTTTTTTTTTTTTTTTTTCTTTCTTTCGGTTTCTCTTATTTCTAGAAAAATGACAATTAGGCATTATAAAGATGTTGAACAAGAAGAAATTAACAGTCTTGAAGACTTAGAATCCCCATTAATTCAGGGTGAAGATGATCAGAAACTTGTTTCTTATGAAGAAAGTTGCGATCTTGACAACAATGGCTCCATTTCTATGGTTCTAATTAGCACATTTGTTGCTGTTTGTGGTTCTTTTGAATTTGGGACTTGTGTAAGTTTATTCTCTCTTAAGTTTAAGTTAATTAGTTCTGATTAAGTCACCTTATTACAGGATAATGGAAAAAATTTTTTGGAGTTTTTGTGTTCTTGATTAGATAAAAATTCAATCTTTACTAAATGGGTTTTCCTTTTTTTGGCTTTTGGGGGAACAGAAAACAAGCACACAAACACAGATAAGTAAAATAGGGGGAAATAGGTAAAAAGGTTGGGTTTTGTTTAGCTTAAGTTATTGTTTCGGCAGGTGGGCTATTCAGCACCCACTCAATCTGGAATAATGGAAGATCTTAATCTCACTACAGCTCAGGTTGGTTTAATGGTTATTTTCTACTCAATTTGTTTGTTAATTGTGGGGGTTTCACATTTAACAACTCAATTAAGTAATTTTTGTGTTGAAATTTGCAGTACTCAATGTTTGGGTCTATATTGACAATTGGGGCAATGTTTGGTGCTATTACAAGTGGGCGGATTTCAGATTACCTAGGACGAAAAGGGGTATGTTTTGTTTTCTGTTTTAGGCAGTAAAAATGATTAATTTTTTAATTTAACTTAATATAATATGGTTTTGTTTGTTAAATCAGGCGATGAGAATGTCAGCTGGGTTTTGCATTATGGGGTGGATTGCTGTGTTTTTCTCTAGAGTATGTGCTGTTTCTTTCAATGTTATTCTGCTTTTTTTTATTTTGTGTCTTTGGTTGTAAAGACTGAAATTTTATTGATAATTTTGTTTGTAATGGATTTGATTTAGGGGTATTTGTCACTTGATATGGGTAGATTTTTCACTGGATTTGGCATTGGAGTTTTCTCTTTTGTGGTAATTCTCTTAAAAACTAAATTTGGCTTCATTTGATATATTCCCAGAATATTCTGATGCTCATAGAATTTTATTTTGTTAAAAAAGATACCAATATTCATAGCAGAAATTGCCCCAAAGAACCTTCGCGGTGGCCTTACCACATTGAATCAGGTAAAAAAATCAAGAAACTATTACACATGAAGATGCCTAAATTGAGTGAATTCTGACTCTTTGAATTGCTTCCTGATATGCAGCTTTTAATTGTTACTGGTTCGTCTGCCGCGCTTTTACTAGGAAGTGTCATACCATGGAGAATACTAGCCTTAATTGGTAAATCTAATTTCTTCAAGAAAACGGTGGTAATTTCATAAATTGTATGCTGTGACTGATTCTTGGTTTCAATATGAAGGTGTTGCTCCTTGTATTATCCTCCTTGGAGGCCTCTTCTTTGTTCCGGAGTCTCCTAGATGGCTGGTAAAAATAGAATTCACCGTTTTGAGCTCTGAAAGTTCCTGTCTTGCAAAATGAGAAGGACATAAGACTAACATTTTTCTCATTCAGGCGAAAGTTGGCAGAGATAAAGAATTCCAAGTAGCCCTGCAGAAACTCCGGGGAAAAGATACTGATGTTACCCGCGAAGCCACTGAAATACAAGTACTCCTCTTGAACTAACTAAACAGATTCAATCTAGTACATGTCTTAGTAGCTGAGTTAATCCGTTTCTTTGACAGGTTAATCTTCAAAACCTTCAATCCCTTCCTAAAGCTAGATTTCTTGATTTGTTCCAGAAGCAATACATTCGTTTCGTATTTGTAAGCAAATTGATTACTATGTTGAAAAATCCAATGTATATGTGGTGGTTTTCCTGTTTTCTGATAAAACATTGCTTTGATTTGCAGATTGGAGTGGCAATTATGATATTCCAACAAATTACTGGAATCAATGGAATTCAATTTTATGTCAGCCAAACCTTTGTATCAGCTGGTACAATCAAATATTAGTTGTTATTATTAGTTCTTAATTAGTATAACTTGTGACAATTTTTAATCCTGTTATAAAACCTTGCAGGACTTTCTTCTGGTACAATTGGAACCATAGCTTATGCTTGTGTTCAGGTATTTATCTAACACTAACAAATTTCGGTGATTTATCAATAAAGTTTGCTGCTGAAAGCTGATCCATCTGTTAACTGATTCAGGTTCCAATAACAGTAGTTGGAGCATTGCTAATGGACAAATCTGGAAGAAAGCCACTAATTATGGTATACTTTGCCAATTTCTGTTTTTGAAAGAAAATTTTTGAATAATTAAATTACTAAATGTTGTTATGCATATGTGGAGATTTCTGCAGCGGGAGCATTCCTTGGTTGCTTCTTGACTGGACTTTCTTTCTTGTTCAAGGTTATTCAACTAATTCAACTATTAATTACTTCATAATCCATGTTTTGTCATCTTCTGTCTTCTAATGAACTTTTTTTTGTGAGCAGGAACACAATTTGTTGGTTGGATTAGTACCTATAATGGCTGTTTCAGGAGTGCTGGTAAAAACAATTAAACTAAATTAATGTAACTTCAGTTTGATTAAAAAACTCTCTGCATTAAACGGTTTTTATGCGTTATGAAACAGATCTTTATATCAGGATTCTCAATTGGAATGGGAGCAGTTCCATGGTTGATTATGTCAGAGGTAAAAACATTCTGCAGAATTTACGGTTTCTGTGCCGATTGGAGACATAGGATTTCGCAAACATAATGTCATCTGAATTTTTCGTGTCGTGTTTTTGGGCAGATTCTTCCTTTGAACATAAAGGGAGTGGCTGGGAGTTTGGTGGTGCTAGTAAATTGGTTAGGCGCTTGGCTAGTTTCTTTCACATTCAACTTTCTAGTTAGTTGGAGTTCTGCAGGTAAATGGAACTTTCTTTTTCAATTAAGCCCAAGAAATAGCCAAGTCGGACTATTTTTTGGTCAATCTTTTTGAAATTTATGTTGTTTTTGCAGGAACATTCTTTTTGTACGCAGGATTTTCATTGCTGAGTATTCTATTTGTGGCCAAGTATGTGCCAGAAACAAAGGGAAAAACCCTGGAAGAAATTCAAGAATCCATTAATTCATAAAAGATTGCTTTTCAATGGCTAAAAATATATTCTTTGTTAGAAATTTTGATGTGATGACACAAGAAGGTCCAATCTTGGCAAGAAGTTGCAGCAGCAATACAACTTAGCTATCTGCTTAATTCCATCAAAATTTCATGTTATAGGGCCAAAATGGTTCTTTCATATTGTATCAAAACCATATGAGTTTGTGGATTATCCATATCCATAATTAATTCATGTAGAAGCTGAGTTATAGGTTTGTAACCTTAATCCAATCAATGAAAAAGAGTTTTGCAATCTTCTTGTCGCTGCTGGTGCCAAATTATAATAACACCAAGACATTGGAGCATAATTACTTTTTTGTTAAGGCATAATTGGCCTGTAATGTAATGCATTACGTTGGCCATGAGCCTGTCATAATGCTTGCAACATGCTATCAATTTTTGACATGAAAACACGATTTATAAAAATAATCTGCTAGATACGAATCATTTGGCATGATTATTGTTATATATTTTTTTTATTTAACTTATAAACATTCATACATTGCATAATAAACATTCATACATTGCATAATGCTATAATGATACAACCATCCCTAAAGGAAAACTAAGAAAAACACAATTGAGGCTTTAAACAACGTTATAGATTCAAAAGTGGATTATCATAGATAAACCTATGATCAATATAGAACTCCAAAATCAATTTTGAAAAATATGATGCTACCAATCTTGACATATTTCGAAGTTTGATAGTTATACTTTCTAATCTTATTTGCTTTTTTGTAGTAAAAATTCTAATGTGGTTCCGTACAGGATCAGTTCGGGTCCATATGCATTGCATGAAATATGTATTACATCCTATCAATTATCAAACAAGGTCTAAAAATCGCAAATTATGAGTCAAAAGTTGAAAATTACGTGACATATTGGCCAAAGAAATATTCTATCGTTACATTTAGGTTTTAACTCTGTTTTGTTTGTTAGAAACAATACTTCAATAATGGTCAAAACCAATAGAATTCAAAATGGAATACTTTAAAATATGGTAACACGAACGTCACGATTCTTGTCCTCAATTTTGTCTTAATGTATATATATATAAAATGGCCCTATAAATAGTCCTTCATGACCATCATCTTCTTCACAACAAATCACGACATCACAAAAAAAGAAGAGAAATTAAAATTAAGAAAAGATGAAGAAACAACTTTTCATATGCTGTCTTTTTCTAATTGCAATTTCAATTGCAGAATCACAAACCTGCAAACCAAGCGGTAAGATAAGAGGAAAAAAGTATCCACCAGATCAATGTAACCAAGAAAACGATTCTGATTGTTGTGTAGACGGTAAGCTTTACACTACTTATAAGTGCTCACCGCCGGTGACCAGTCGCACAAAAGCAACTCTCACAATTAACAGTTTTGAAGCTGGCGGTGACGGCGGAGGTCCGTCGGAATGCGACAATCAATACCATTCCGATAATGAACCGGTGGTGGCACTTTCAACAGGATGGTTTAATAACGAGAGCAGATGCTTGAAGTATATAAATATATATGGAAATGGAAGGAGTACTAAAGCAAAAGTAGTAGATGAATGTGATTCAACAATGGGATGTGATAGTGAACATGATTATCAGCCTCCTTGTCCCAACAACATTGTTGATGCTTCTAAAGCTGTTTGGAAAGCTTTAGGAATTTCTGATCCTGATAGTGTTGGACAACTGGATATTTACTGGACTGATATTTAATGTAATTACTTTTTTCATGTTTAATTATTTGCATTGTGTAATATCCTCAATGTAATTTACTGCTTATCTTGTTGGTAATTCATACATGTACTGTTTATAGTGTAAAAACTAATATTGTCTGATGAAATCTTGGTGATCATAGAATTCTTTTTTTTTTTTTTTTTTTTTTTTTTAATTTTAAGTTTAGGTACATAGGATGAATTTTTCTTAATTTATTTTAATAAACCACAAGGTGATCCTCCGCATCATTGGAAGCCAAAATGCAATATTGTTTATGAAATTGAAGCCTGCTACTCTTTGTTAGTAGTACCACAGAATGCTTTCGCCCCGCAAGCCCCTCTGTTGACAGGTTCAAACCCACCACGTCAACCGGAGTCCTTCCCCTGCTTTGGATTGGTCTACACTACCGCAACCAACACCTTTAGACGGATTGATACCTTGACTAATTTTTTTATTGAGCAACTTTGATATCAAGCCAATTTCTAGTGTTTGCTGTGTTTACAAAGTCATGAATTTGAGATCTCATGCTTAAGTGGCTAGAGCTCCCACCAGTCCAACGAACACAGTTTGTTGAAGTTTTTCCTAATTTAATAGGTCAGATTGTAGAAAATTGTAAACAATTAGCTAAAATTATTTCTGTTTGTTGCTTCAATCTTGTTCACAAGTCAACAAATTAAGTTGTTCATTTTTAATCACAATGTGTTATCTATTGTACCACCCATTTATTCAAGTTTTTGTCAATTATTGTTTTGGACTTTGGTCAAGATGACATTAACATAAAAACCTTGTTTCAGTTTCCCCCTTCTTTAGAAAAAAATATTCATAAAAATATCGCGTTGGTGAGAAGTGTTACTGTGATCCGAAACCATGGGATCCAAACTATTGGTAGCTTGCATGCCCACACTACCCTTTTTTTCTTTTTGGTTGGTAGAAGCATACCCACAGTATCTGCTAATCTGTTAAGTTAGCATTGCTCCGGACCACATGATCTCTCAAACCATGCTAGAATTTTTTTATATTAGTACTCACATAATTTTGGTTAGTAATTGCACCAACACCAAATTGAATCAAAACATTTTAATTTAGTAATAATTTTTAAAATAAATTTGGAATGATTAACTGCATTTACGGTCTGGTCAACTGACTTAATCGATCGATATACACATCTCAACAAATGACATAAAATAATTTTAAAAAATTAACTAAATTGGCAAAAACAACATTCACACTTAAGCCCATATAGGAGCATACGGTTCATAAAAATATGCCTAACTCGTTCGAAAGGTATCTCCAAGGGGTAAGATTACGTCACATATATATAAGATCATTCCTTATACAATATGAGATATCGATCTAACATGATTGTCAGTTGTCAATATGATGTGTTTACCAGCTAATCATCTAATTTTGGTTAAAATTACAATTAAAATTAAGATTAGAGTGATTAATTTTGTGACACCAACAGAATTTTTTCTTATGTTAATTTTATTATTTTTTTAAAAAATCAGATAGCATTTGTGCCTAAAAGCTTTGGTCGCAAAACTACAAAATAATGGTTTCATCTTTGGAAGAACCATTTTTGTAAAACTACAAAGTTCGAAACAAACATTGTTGTCTTTATTCTACAAGAATCCAATTTCACCCTTTTCATAAAGTTCCAATTCTAGTCTGTTCTTTAATATAATATTTGAACATTAATTAATAATAAAATATTAAGAAATTTTAGTTCTTGAATTTAATTAGAAGATCACAAACTTGTCCGGATTTAAGTAGCTCCCCCTACAAATAATCCTGCACATAATTAATCATCTTCAACATCAGAGAAAAAGAAGAGAAATTAAAATTAAGGAAAGATGAGCAAACAACTTTTCATATGCTTTCTTTTTCTGGTTATAATTTCGATCACAGAATCACAAACCTGCAAGCCAAGTGGCAAAATAAGGGGCAAAAAATACCCACCTGATCAATGCAACCAAGAACATGACTCCGATTGCTGCGTAGATGGCAAGCTTTACACTACTTACAAGTGTTCACCGCCGGTAACTAGCCGTACAAAAGCAACTCTTACAATCAATAGTTTCGAAGCTGGTGGTGATGGTGGAGGTCCATCAGAATGTGATAATCAATATCATTCTGATGACGAGCCGGTTGTAGCACTTTCAACGGGATGGTTTAATAACGAGAGCAGATGCTTGAAGTATATAAATATATACGGAAATGGAAGGAGTACTAAAGCAAAAGTAGTAGATGAATGTGATTCAACAATGGGATGTGATAGTGAACATGATTATCAGCCTCCTTGTCCCAACAACATTGTTGATGCTTCTAAAGCTGTTTGGAAAGCTTTAGGAATTTCTGATCCTGATAGTGTTGGACAACTGGATATTTACTGGTCCGATATTTGATGTAATTACTTTTTTTCATGTTTAATTATGTGCATTGTGTAATATCCTCAATGTAATTTACTGCTTATCTTGTTGGTAATTCATACATGTACTGTTTATAGTGTAAAAACTAATATTGTCTGATGAAATCTTAGTGATCATAGAATTCTTTTTTTTTTTTTTTTTTTTTTTTAAATTTTTAGGTGCATAGGATGAACTTTTCTTAATTTATTTTCATAAACCACAAGGTGATTCTCTGCATCATTGGAAGCCAAAATGCATTATTGTTTGTGAAATTGAAGAAGAAATGGGCAGGCTGCTACTCTTTGTTAGTAGTACCAGAGAATGCTTTCACCCTGCGAGCCCCTCTGTTGACAGGTTCAAACCCACAACGTCAACCGGAGTCCTTCCCCTGCTTTGGATTGGCCTACACTACCGCAACCAACACCTTTAGACCGATTGATATCTTGACTAGTTTTTTTATTGAGCAACTTTGATATCAAGCCAATTTCTGGTGTTTGCTGCGTCTACAAAGTCTTGAATTTGAGATCTCATGAGAGCTCCCACCAATCCAACGAACACAGTTTGTTGAAATTTTTCCTAATTTAATAGGTCAGATTGTAGAAAATTGTAAACAATTAGCTAAAATTATTTCTGTTTGTTGCTTCAATCTTGTTCACAAGTCAACAAATTAAGTTGCTCATGTTTAATCACAATGTGTTATCTATTGTACCACCCATTTTATTCAAGTTTTTTAAACTCAATAATTGTTTTGGACTTTGGTCAAGATGACATTTACATAAAAACCTTGTTTCAGTTTACCCCTTCTTTAGAAAAAAAATATTCATAAAAACATCGTGTTGGTGAGAAGTGCTACTGTGATCCGGAACCATGGGATCCAAACTATTGGTAGCTTGCATGCCCACACTACCTTTTTTTTTTCTTGGTAGAAGCATGGGATCTCATTAAGTTAGCATTGCTTCGGACCACGTAATCTCTTAGACCATGCTAGAATTTTTTTATATTAGTACTCACTAGGGGTGAGCAAAACCAAACCGAGAACCAAAAACCGAACCGAACCGAGACTGAAAAACCGAACCGAACCGAACCAAACTCTATTTGGTTTGGTTTTGGTTTTATATAATATAATAGTTTGGTTTTTGGTTCGGTTTTTGTTAAAAAAACCAAAACTGAACCGAACCGAACCGTAATAAAAAAAAATATTTTTTTAAAAAATATATATATATGTATATAAATAAATTTTATTTGGCATATTATATATTTATATTATGATATAGTTTGTATTTATGAGACTTTAGTAATATACATGTAATATAAATCCTTTTTAAGCAATACTTTACTTGTAATTTATAAAAAATAATGATAATAAAAATAAAAAAATTAAAATTTTTGTTGATTCGGTTTGAGCCGAACCAAACTGTAACCAAATCGAACTAGATTCGGTTCGGTTTGATCCGAACCATATGAACTTTGGTTTGGCTTTGGTTTCTATTTTTCTTCTACTTTCGTTTTTGGTTCGGTTTAGTTTGGTTCGGTTTTTAACCGAACCGCGTTTTGCTCACCCCTAGTACTCACATAATTTTGGTTAGTAATTGCACCCACACCAAATTGTGAAATTGATACAGATAAATGAAGAAGAAGAAGATGGGCTTGAAGGAGATGGGCTGCATCTAATGGACTTCAGGAGCAAATCACAACCATCCATTCTAGCACCGGAAGCTTCAATCTTAGCCGTGCATTCGAAACCGATTTTGGGCGGTAAAATAACAAACTTTGTTTCTTTTATTTGCTTTACTCTTTAAATACCACTTTTCTGTAATTAATTGAATTGAATCAATAAGAATGAAATTACTCGTTGTTCTTCAATTTCTCCACATGGTATCAGAGCTCTAGGAGAAGAGTGATCTCTGACAATGGCGCCTTGAAGAAACAACTCAAATAGGTTTCAAAATCTTCCACCAGATGATGTTGAGGAAGATGAATCTGTAAATGAAATTGAATGACGAAATGCAATCACAGCTTCCGCAATGAGTCAAGTAAGTGAAAATCCTGGGTTGATTCTCACATCAGTTCAACTTTTCGGAAACAATTACATGGCCTGGAGCAGAGCTATGGTGAGAGCATTGAAGGTAAAAGAGGTCTCTGAGTATGTACTTGAAGATCTGGAAATTCCTGCAGAAGGATCAATAGCCTATCGAAAGTGGCTCAAAACAGATTGTTTAGTCACATCTTGGGTTCTGAATTCTATTTCAAAGGAGATTGCAGATGGTTTTCAGTATGTCTCCACAGCAAGGGAGTTGTGGAAGGATCTGGCTCATCGATTTGGTGAAAGCAATGGACCTCAGATTTTTCAGATTAAAAGAGAGATTAATCTCATACATCAAGGTACTCTTTCTATTATGTTGTATTTTAACAAGCTTAAAAGATGTTGAGATGAATTAGCATTTCTGCGACCAATTCCTTCTCGTAAATGTAGAGCAATAATGAATTGTGTCTGCAATGCCTTTCAAAGAGTTACAGACATGAATGAGGAAGACAAGTTAATTCAATTTCTGATGGGCTTAAATGATCACTATGATCATGTACACAATCAAATCTCCCTCATGGATCCTTTGCCCAATCTTAATAAGGCATACTCTATGTTGCTACAAGTAGAAAAACAGAATGAGATATCTGTTGAACAGACAATTGATATTGCTAGTTTTGCACGAAATGATAAACAGAAGAAAACTGGTTTTATGAAAGGAAAAGGGAAAAAGAAATATGAATCTAAAGAGGACCTTTATTGTGACAATTGTGATTCAGTTGGACATGTTAGAGCCACCTGCTTTGAACTAATTGGTTATCCTGATTGGTGGAACAAAAATAAGGAAGATAGAAAGGAGAAAAATCCAGGAACAAAAGGTCTGGATCAGGAGGAAAATCAAGAGCCAATGCTGTTTGTGGTAGTAATAATTCAGTCAAGAATAATGATAGTGATTCTGAATCTCACTATGAAGAGCCAGACATGACAACAATGATCAAAGAAGTTTACAAGATGATGAAGGGAAAGACAGTCTCTGAATCACCTATGCATTCAATTGATTTCTCTGCCTTTGCTGGGTTTTCAGGTCAGTCTTTTGCTTCTCCTGTTTCTCTTGATAGTATTGATGTTTGGATTATTGATAGTGGTGCAACATCACACATGTGTCCTGTAAAAGAGGTTTTTGAGCAGTTGAATTTATTAATGCATAGGCAAACAGTTACATTGCCTAATAGAAATGTGATTCAACTTAAATACAAAGGTGATGTAGTATTGTCTCCACAGTTGAAGCTGAAGGATGTCTTATTCATACCTCAATTCAGATATAACTTGTTGTCTGTCTGTCAGTTAATGATGCAAACACATGTAGAAGTGGTTTTTTTCTAAAACATGCTGTTACATACAGGACCGGCACTCTAAGAAGCTTGTGGCAGTAGCTTGGAAGGTAGATGGTTTGAATTTGTTGGATACAAACTCTTTTTCATTTTCTGTATTAGAAAGAATACAAAAGTGTGTCAGTAATAAAACTGATATTGTAGCTTCTGCTGTTTCTGTACCAAATCTTTGGCATTTAAGACTTGATCATGCCTCTGTTGATGTTTTGAGTCATATTCCGGCTAATGAAGTTACTTTTGCTTGTTTGAATGAAGATTGTAATGTGTATCATCTTGCTAAACAGCATAGATGATCTTTTAGCCGCAGTAAGATTGTTACCAAGGCAAAATTTGATTTGCTACATGTTGATTTATGGGGGCCATATAAGATTCCTTCTCTCACAGGAGCAAGGTATTCCTTAACTCTTGTGGATGATTTTACCCGCATTACTTGGGTGATTTTGTTGCAACATAAGTCACAAACATGTCATGCCTTAAAGAACTTCTTTCTTTTAGTTGAAACACAGTTTTCTGCTAAAGTAAAAGTGTTGAGAATAGATAATGACTCAGAGTTTCTTAGTCATTCTTATCAAGAATTGTTGGCAGAGAGGGGTATCTTGCATCATAAAACTTGCATTTATACTCCTCAGCAGAATGGAGTAGTTGAAAGAAGGCACAGACACTTGTTAAAGATAGCCAGGGCTATTCTCTTCCAGGCATCCCTTCCAGTGAAGTTTTGGGGTGAAGCAATACAGATGGCTGTTGCCATTATTAATGTATTGCCTTCTAGGGTTTTAAACTGGAGCTCTCCATATCAACTGTTCTATGGAACTGATCCTGATTATCAGAAATTTTCTGTTTTTGGTTGTCAATGTTTTTTTACAGATACTCACCCCTTTAAAGACAAGTTCTTTCCTCGGGCTTCTCAGGGTATATTTTTGGGTTTTTCTACTGGCTAAAAGGGGTACAGAATTTGGGATTTGCATAAACACAAGCTAATAGTGAGCAGGGATGTCACTTTTCAGGAACATATTTTTCCTTTTGCTAACAATACTGGTTTGATGCCACTTCCTGTTGATTCTTCTTCTGCTTTACCAGATGTTTTGCATAATGAGTATTTACCTGATGTTTCTCCTTCAGTTCAAGAGGATGTTTTGCACAGGTCAAGTAGAGTTGGAACCATACCTGGCTGGATGACTTTGTGGCCTCTATCAATAACAGTAATGTCTCCTCTCCTTCCTGTTTACATTTTTCTTCTGCTTATAAGGTTTTTCTAGCCAATTTATTACAGGATAAGGAGCCTAAGTCATACTTTGAGGCTTGCAAAGAACCTTGCTAGATTGAAGCAATGAATCAGGAGATTTCTGCTTTAGAAGCCAATCATACCTGGAAACTTGTTCTCTGCCCCTAGGGAAGAAACCTTTGGCTACCAAATGGGTGTACAGATCAAATATAAGTCTACTGGTGAGATTGACAGATATAAGGCCAGGTTAGCAGCTAAGGGGTATAATCAAGAGTTTGGCATTGATTATCATGACAGTTTTAGTCCTGTTCCTAAAACTGTTACTGTTAAGATTTTTTTGGCTATTGGAGCTGCTTTTGGATGGCATATTCATCAAGTAGATGTGAATAATGCCTATTTACATGGTGTGTTAGATGAGGAGATTTATCTTCAACCACCTTTGGGTTATCACAAGGTGGAGGAAGGGCAGGTTTGCAAATTGGCCAAATCTCTTTATGGTCTTAAGCAGACTGGAAGGAAGTGGCATAAGGAGATCTCTACCAAACTGTTAAGTTTTGGTTTCACTAGGTCTTATCATGATCACTGTTTTTTCACTCTTCATCAGTTTGCAGGTTTTATTGGATTGCTCATTTATGTTGATGATATACTTATCTTAGGCAAAAATGAGGATCAAATTCTGACTGTCAAATCTTATTTGCATCAGCTATTCATTATCAAGGATTTGGGTCCAGCCAAATATTTCCTTGGTTTATTCTTATCACAGACCAAGTACATAACTGATATCCTCAAGGATGCACAGATGACTGAAGCCAAGGAAGTTCACAATCCCATGACTCATGGTATTGATCTCACATCTGAAGGTGAACAACTTAAAGATCCCTCTGTTTTCAGGAGATTGGTTGGTAGATTATTGTATTTACAATTTACAAGGCCTGATTTGTCTTTCATTACACAACAATTGAGTCAGTTTATGCAACACCTTTGCACTCATCACCTGCAGGCAGCATTGTATGTTTTGTGTTACTTGAAAAGCACTTTACATTATGGTTTGTTTTATCCAAGCAATTCAGATATTCACACAATTACTGCATATTGTGATGCTGATCGGGGAAAGTACAAACTGAGCAGCAGATCACTCACAGGATACTACATTTTTCTGGGTCAATCCTTGGTGTCTTGGAAAACAAAGAAGCAAGCTACTGTCAGCCGCTCAAGTGCAGAAGCCGAATATAGAAGCATGGCTTCCACTAGCTGTGAACTTAAGTGGATTCAGTACATTCGACAAGATTTTGGCATTCAGGTACATCTTCCTGTTACAATGCATTGTGATAGCAAATCTGCTATTGCACTTGCTCACAACCCAGTTTCTCATTATCGAACCAAACACATTTCTATTGATTGCCACCTTATAAGAGATCACATTGCAGCTGGTTTTCTTCATACCCCTTATATCTCTACCACACAACAACTTGCTGACCTATTCACCAAAGGTCTCAGTTCAGATACAATGCGGCTGGCACTTCACAAAATGGGTTTGGTTGCAGCTGCCCCAAATCCATCTTGAGGAGGGGGTGTGAAATTGATACAGATAAATGAAGAAGAAGAAGATGGGCTTGAAGGAGATGGGCTGCATCTAACGGAAGCAAATCACAATCATCCATTCTAGCACCGGAAGCTTCAATCTTAGCCGTGCATTCGAAACCGATTTTGGGCGGCAAAATAACAAACTTTGTTTGTTTCATTTGCTTTACTCTTTAAATACCACTTTTCTGTAATTAATTGAATTGAATCAATAAGAATGAAATTACTCTTTGTTCTTCAATTTCTCCACACAAATTGAATCAAAATATTTTATTTTAGTAGTAATTTTTTAAATAAATTTGGTATAATTAACTGCATTTACGGTCTGGTCAACTGACCTAACCGATCGATATACACCTCTCAACAAATGACATAAAATAATTTTAAAAAAACAACTAAATTGGGAAAAACAACATTCACACTTAAGCCCATATAGGAGTACACGGTTCATAAAAATATGCCTAACTCGTTCGAAATGTATCTCTAAGGGGTAAGATTACATCACATATATATAAGGTCATTCCTTATACAATATGAGATATCGATCTAACATGATTGTCACTTGTCAATATATTATGTTTACCAGCTAATCATCTAATTTTGGTTAAAATTACAATTAAAATTGAGATTAGAGTGATTAATTTTGTGACACTAATAAAATTTTTTTCTTATGTTACTTTTATAATTTTTTTAAAAAAATCAAATAGCATTTGTGCCTAAAAGCTTTGGTCGCAAAACTACAAAATAATGGCTTCATCTTTGGAAGAACCATTTTTGCAAAACTACAAAGTTCGAAACAAACATTGTTGTCTTTATTCTCCAGGAATCCAATTTTACCCTTTTCATAAAGTTCCAATTCTAGTCTGTTCTTTAATATAATATTTGAACATTAATTAATAATAAAATATTAAGAAATTTTAGTTCTTGAATTTAATCAGAAGATCACAAACTTGTCTGGATTTAAGTAGCTCCCCCTATAAATAATCCTGCACATAATTAATCTAATCAACATCACAGAAAAAGAAGAGAAATTAAAATTAAGGAAAGATGAACAAACTTTTCATATGCTTTCTTTTTCTGATTATAATTTCGATTGCAGAATCACAAACTTGTAAGCCAAGTGGCAAAATAAGGGGCAAAAAATACCCACCCGATCAATGCAACCAAGAACATGACTCCGAT
Source organism: Euphorbia tirucalli (assembly GCA_039660915.1). Classification (NCBI taxonomy): domain Eukaryota; kingdom Viridiplantae; phylum Streptophyta; class Magnoliopsida; order Malpighiales; family Euphorbiaceae; genus Euphorbia; species Euphorbia tirucalli. The sequence continues at coordinate 65,077,028 of CM077636.1, read as the reverse complement.
TGCTGCGTAGATGGCAAGCTTTACACTATTTACAAGTGTTCCCCGCCAGTAACTAGCCGCACAAAAGCAACTCTTACAATCAATAGTTTTGAAGCCGGTGGTGATGGTGGAGGTCCATCGGAATGTGATAATCAATATCATTCTGATGACGAGCCAGTTGTAGCACTTTCAACGGGATGGTTCAATAACGAGAGCAGATGCTTGAAGTATATAAATATATATGGAAATGGAAGGAGTACTAAAGCAAAAATAGTAGATGAATGTGATTCAACAATGGGATGTGACAGTGAACATGATTATCAGCCTCCTTGTCCTAACAACATTGTTGATGCTTCAAAAGCTGTTTGGAAAGCTTTGGGAATCTCTGATCCTGACAGTGTCGGAGAATTAGATGTTTATTGGTCTGATGTTTGATGTAATGTCGATTTTAATGTTTGATTGCGTGTAATTTTATGTTTATCTTGTTTATAATTTATGCTTGTATTGTTAAATTACTGATACGTTTTATAAATTATATCTTATTATGAAGCTGACATACTAGAATCTCGATTAATTATAATGAGACACATTAAATCTTTGATTATTGAAAACGTTAATAATAAACATAAAACTCATTCGTTTCACCTACATATGAAATTATATTTTTAACAGTTGAAAAGCAAGTTAATAGTGAATTTGTAATTTTCTCACCTGAAATACGTACTCCCTCCTAGTTCTTCTACATATGAGCCAAATAAGCATGGCAGGGCAGATTAAATTAAAAATTCTCTTGATTATCTTGTTCTTGTGGCTTGCATTTGAATTTACAATTACTCATTAATCTGGTTTGATGTTAAAAGTAGCTGATAGTAGTTACTTCCAAATAATTCAAAGCTTATGAAATAGAGACATCTATTATATCATAATTCAACAGAAATTTTAAAAAAAAAAAAAAAAAAAAAAAATTACAAGCAAAACTATGTACAACAACAACTAATATACATCAGCCATGACTAGCTATAATCGGTGAAAGTAAACAAATAATCAACATCTTGCTTTGTCAAGATTGGAACTTCCACCATCACTCAAAAAATTTCTAAGCTTTCCCAGAATATTAAATGTAATCCACCGGTGAAGAAGAAGCATTTGCTTTGCTGTATTAATTATGAAGTCATATATTCCTGAATTTCTTCAAGGGTTTTTCCGTTGGTTTCTGGGACGAACTTCGCCACAAATAGAATACTCAATAATGAGAATCCTGAGTACAGAAAGAATGTACCTGTAATAGTCAAACATTACAAACATGTGAATTCGACATGTGTACATTACAGTGTTAGAGGTTTGTTGACTATAATAAATTCATATGCGGAATAAGAAATTAAAGATGCAGTCACTAGAGCAAGAATTTAATGTGGTATGGCTGATTTGTCTCTATCGATGAGCGAGGAGAAGTTAGTTACAACATGGAGGGCATCACATTCTTTACCAAGTTCTTGAACTCTTAAAATTCTGTGAGACCTGATTACACATTCTTTACCGAATTCTAGACATAGCTTAACAGTATATTAGGCAGAGGAAGCTGGTAATTTGACATTCTTAAAAGTGATTAAGAAAGTTGTGTGTACCTGAGGAACTCCAGCCCATAAGGAAGTTGAAAGTGTAAGAAACTAGCCATGCACCTACCCAGTTCACCAGGGTCACCAGGCTCCCTGCTACTCCCTTTATATTTATAGGGAAGATCTGCCAAAATATGATTTAAATTACACTTGCTCACAAAAAATATTTGAATCCTTTGTATTACTGGAAAATTACACAGATTAATAGTAATTGTATGATTACCTCAGACATTATTAACCATGGAACTGCTCCCATTCCCATTGAGAATCCTGCTATATATATCTGATTTCATGGCCATAAAGAGATCATGAAGTTTAGGTAAGCGATTTGGGGAAAATATGTATGCATTGAAGTTAATTGTTGAAGATAAATTTACCAGCACTCCTGAAACAGCCATTACGGGTACCAACCCAGGTAACAAACTGTTTGCCTGGCATGTGAAAACATCATAGATGCAAATCAGTAATTAATGCTTGAATTGCAGATAAAATGTGCAAAATTATGAATAAATCAGGTCAACATATTACCTTGAGAAAGAAAGAAACTCCGGTCAGAAAGCTGCCTAGGAATGTCCCAGCTGCAGAAACCTTCACTCACATATATGCAAAAGGATATATATATTTATTTAGTAATAACTCAAGAATTTCTCCATCAATATATAATGTTTTCAGAATCAGAGTTGTGTAAATTAGACCATAATTAGAGGTTTTCTTCCAGATTTGTCCAATAGCAGTGCTCCCAATATGGTTATTGGAACCTGAATCAGTTTCAGATGCATTAATTTTTCAACAGGAAGAAAGAAAAATTAAATTCATCAACTGTTTTTGCAATAGTTGATTGTGTTAAAACCTGAACACAAGCATAAGCTATTGTCCCCATTGTACCAGAAGAAAGTCCTGCAGGTTTCATTATTGGATCAAGCATAAATCAACATGTGAGACTAAGAACTCAGATATCAAAACTTAAAATGCAGAGCAGTTGGTTTTACCGGCTGACACAAAGGTTTCGCTAACATAAAACTGAATGCCATTGATTCCTACAAATTGCTGGAATACCATCAGTGCCACTCCGACCTGAAATCGAGGCCAAGTTTGGCAAGATATTAGAAAAACAGGAGAGATTCATGATGGATGTAATACAGAATGCACATCATCAATTTTTCTCAAATAGGTAAAGATCTACTTACAAACACAAAGCGAATGTATTGCCTTTGAAATAGTTCAAGAAATCTAGCTTCAGGAAAATCGTTAAGGGTCTGGATATTAAGCTGTACAAGGAAAAAAGAAAACATCAGCCACCAAAACACATGATCTATAATTTGATTGGATTCTTTTTAAATTAGTTTAAGACAAGTACTCGGATTTCAGTGGCTTCACGAGTAACATCAGCATCTTTCCCGCGAAGTTTCTGCAATGAAGCTAGAAATTCCTTTTCTCGGCCAACTTTCATCTGAATACGAAATTGTTTAATCTCATCTCACAGTTATTGTGCAAAAGAGTTCTCAATAATTTATGCTCACAACATATATATGCTTACCAACCATCTGGGAGATTCAGGAACAAAGAACAGACCAGCAAGCAGCAAAATGCATGGACTAATAGCTTTAAGTCAAAACCAGCAGTCAGTATTAGTAAATTTTATACATTCAACTTGAAATCAACATCAAAGCAATAACAATAATGCACAGAATTAGAGTTGACCTGTTAGAGCTAGTGCTCTCCATGAAATGACAGTTCCTATCAAGAAAGAAGCAGATCCTCCAATAACAATCATGAGCTGCAGAACAAAAAGAAAATGGAAGAGAAGGGATTGAAGAGTGAAACTTTTATGCATAGTAATAGTTCTATTGTATCTTACCTGATTCAATGCGGTAAGCCTCCCGCGAAGATTCTTCGGGGCTATTTCTGCTATGAACACTGGGACCTGTTTTTGTTTTGAAACAACTACCGTTAAAGCTTGCAAGTAAAAGTGAGAAAAATTTGAAGAAAACTGATGTTTTGTTATATGGTAATTACCACAAAGGAGAAAACTCCAATACCAAAACCAGTCAAAAACCTTCCCACGTCAAGCGACAAATAATTCTGAATCAATGCCAGGTATAAAGTAGTAATTAGGCAAATTCAATGTGAAAATATCATGAAAGATACAACATTTTTGCAAAGAAATTTCAAGAATCAAATGGCAGATACCAAACATACTTTAGAGAAGAAAATGGCTAGCCATCCTGCTATGCAAATTGCAGACGACAATCTCATCGCCTGGTTATTAAATGAACCATAAGAAGTAAACCGACATTAGTAAAACTTAAGGCGTGGAATGAGAAATAGACGCTACCCCTTTTCGACCGAAGTAGTCTGTAATCGGGCCACTTGTAATAGCACCAAGCATTGCCCCAATTGTTAGTATAGAACCAAACATGGAGTACTGCAAATTGAACAAAAAATTAATTTAGCTGCAATTCAAAAAAAATTTTCCCCGCAATAAGCAAGCAGGAAAAAGAAGAGGTGAAACCTGAGCTGTAGTGAGATTAAGACTTTCCATGATTGCAGCTTGAGTGGGTGCAGAATAGCCCACCTAAAGAATAAGAAGAAATCTCACTTAGTCAACAGTATATATAGATTCTTAAACCAGGAAGAAAAATAATAAAATGAACCTCACATGCAAAATGAAAAACTTACACAAATTCCAAATTGGAAGGATCCACAAATTGCAACTAGTGAACTAAGCAGAACCATACCAATGGATCCATTTTCTTCAAGATCATCAGTCTCATTATCCTTGTATTCCTCTATTCCCATATTTTCTTGAGCTAAAAAAAAAGACCAGAATTGCAACTGAGAACTTTTTTCAGGCAGTTGGAGTGCATATATTTCTTACGCATACAAAAGAACATAAATGCAAATGAACTGAAATTACAATTTAGTCATCAAACAGTTCAAATTAGGGCTAATCCATCATCCATATGGTGATTGATCCACCTTATTGTCGAAAGTACATCAATTCCGCCATTAGCGACAGACAGTACATATACTTGTAACACAAATGGAGTTGAACTTAATTAGTACCTGCCTGCTTTTGGCAAACTACTTCTTGGTCTTTCACTTGAATTCCATAATTTTGCAGTCCTGGTAAATCCTAGAAGGGATACACCAGAAGGAAGCCTAGTAGCTTGAGCATTATTTAAATAGATTGGATTTTTGAAAATTTGACCATAATTTTTGAAATGGAATAATTGCTGGTTTTGGCGATGAGTTGTCAGAGGTTGATGAGCTTGAAGGAAAGACGAACAAGTGAGAGAAGCCGCTGCCATTTTTGGTGCTGTTTTGCTCCTCTTGTCTGCCTTTACAAGAAGAAAGAAGCAGAGAGGAACAAAAAAGTGAAATAAAGAAGAAAGAATGGAAGAATAGAAGAAGAAAATGTCAGCTTTTTTAACTTGATGGACCACATTTTTCTGTGGTTCAGCAGTAGCAATTTCTTGCTGATTGGATAAAAAGAAAATGGTAAAAGTTAGATTCTGTTTAGGATGCTCTGGTTTCAAATGAACAATGAGTAAAAGTAAGATCGTATTTAGAAAAATACTGAAAAAACACTTAAAACTACTTTTAAAGAAAGCAATGAAACATAACCATGGAGAAAAACATTTTCACTAACAGCAATACCAAACTAACCCTTAGTAATATTTTTCGTTTTGGAAATTGGTTGTGATTGGCTGGAGCAGTCAACCCCTTTTTTAGGGTATTTGTAAAAAAAAAATGCGTATAATATGTTAAGAAAAATTAGGAAATTAATGGAAAATAAATGCAAAATTTGAATGGTCAACGAGAAATGCTATTGTGTGTTGGGAGTTATTAATCCCGGCCAATCATAAATTGTCACTTCATCACACATGCTAATGTTGTAAGCTCTGATTGGCCGGGAATATGTCAATCTAGACTGCCATTTCAGGACACATACTAATGTGGTAACTTTAGAGTAGCCGGGAGATCTACTCCCAGCACACTTCATAATTTTTTATGGTCACTATGGATTTTGTCATTTTACTACCATGTATTATCCACGAAAAAAAAACCCAAAATATGTATATATTTTCAAAAGTTTTAAATGGTCACCATGTAAATGGATAAGATAAGTTTTCACACAATATTAATATTTCCACTATAGATTAATAATTTAACATTCCACGTTTAGATTATAAACAAGATAAACATTAAGTTACATAGAGAAAATTACACATAACTACATACTAAAAAGTAATTACATTAAACATCAGACCAGTAAATATCTAATTCTCCGACACTATCAGGATCGGAGATTCCTAAAGCTTTCCAAACAGCTTTAGAGGCATCAACAATGTTATTTCGACAAGGTGGTTGATAATCATGTTCACTGTCACATCCCATTGTTGAATCACATTCATCCACTACTTTTGCTTTTGTACTTCTCCCATTTCCATATATGTTTATATACTTCAAGCATCTACTCTCATTATTAAACCATCCTGTTGAAAGTGCTACCACTGGTTCGTCATCGGAATGGTATTGATTGTCACATTCTGACGGACCGCCACCGTCACCGCCGGCTTCGAAACTATTGATCGTGAGAGTTGCTTTTGTACGGCTGGTCACCGGTGGTGAGCACTTATAAGTAGTGTAAAGCTTGCCGTCTACACAACAATCAGAGTCATTTTCTTGGTTGCATTGATCTGGTGGATATTTTTTGCCTCTTATTTTACCACTTGGCTTGCACGTCTGTGATTCAGCAATTGAAATTATAATTAAAAAAACATAGCATATGACAAGGATGCTAGAACAAACTTGTTTCCTCATCTTAATTAGTTTTCTTAATTTCAATTTGTTTTTCTTTTTCTGTGATTTGAAGATGATTATCTGTAGGAGTATTTATACGGGGCGAGCTACTCAAATCCAGACAAGTTTGTGATCTAATTCTAGTTAAATTCAAGAATAATTAATTATGATTAATATAAGCTAATTTAATGTTCAAATTAGCATATAGTAATTAATAACAAGCTGGAGAGTACTCTTGGAGAATGGAGACAATGCAATGTCGTAAGATGAAACCATTGTTTTGTAATTTTGGGAAAAATTCTTTCTTGGAGTGCCACCAACCGAATCATAATTCCGTAAATAGTTTAAGCAAATGTGACAAAACGCCACAAAATTGTGTGTATCTTGAAAAAGGTGGCAGTCCTGTAATTAATTGTACATACGCCAAATATATGATGTCTTTTCTCATTTATTCAATTATTTGACATTATCTCATCATATGCCATTTAATGGTCAGAATTTTACTAGGTTCTTTTTAAAAATAAACTAAAAATTGGATATTTTTATGATACACATTAATTTTTTTTTTTTTTTTTTTGTAATATTTTTGAATTTTTATTGACAAGTTAGGAATGACTTGTGCATTTTACAGGCTTAGAAGCTTGTGATATAATCTCATAAATTTTAAGTAAGGTGATTAAATGTTTAAAATTAATATTACTAATCTTGTAATCCACATTTTCGTTTCATGTGTGTTACTGTTTTCATTAACTGACACATAACGGAAATTTAAAAAAAAAATGGTAAAAGACTCTAGATTTATTGAAAGAATTTGAATCATATTTCTAATACGAACTTGTAAATACTATAAATCTAAAACATATTTTTTCTTTATAATCTCACGTGTTTCCAAAACTCATGCTATGCACTATTTAATGGAAAATGTAGTACAATATAAAGTTGAAGTATTAAGTCGGAAACAACAGATATCAAAATAGAAAAATAATATGCTGAATAAGTTAATCCAAAAGTGAATTGTAAAATACATAAAAACTCTTAATGTGTTTTTACCTAAAATCAACTAATATTTTCTCCAAAAAAAAAAAAAAAAACCAAAGTAGTGAAGAGAGGACACAATGCATGTAGCAAATGGTGAAGGTCTGGTGAGGTGTGAGTGTGAACAAAGTGAGCACGTGGCTGAAAGAGACGATGAACTAGAGAAAAGGACAAGTTGTTTTTGGCCCAAAACAGAGGTAACTTTTTGTCTTTTGTGAATGTGTCAATCATTTCATTTCCATAAACTACTGGTTACTAACTCCTAAGCAATGTTTGGCCCAAATTACTGCTTGTTCAAGATTGAATTCCCAACAATCAACCAATACAAAGAAAGACGAAATTTTAGATAAAAGAGATTACGAAATTCTTAAGTACAGAGTAATAAGGATAATATTAAAATTATGCCTTAAATGATAATAATTTATTTTCTGTATTGGAATGTATAATGTACAAGTAGTGTGTAACTTTTTATGTTTCTAATCACTTCCGTCACGTGGTATTTTCAACTATATTAATATAATTTTTTTGGTAGATGTTTGATAAATCAATTATGTATTTAAAATTAATATATTAAGTGTTTATTGATTTTTGAATTGTTTGATAACACTGTTTAAAAGTTTCAGTTAAATTAAAAAATCATAAATATAATAAGTCTAACTTAAAATTTTGATTTGAACATTATCAAATATGTATATTTTAGATTCAATATTTTATTTTTCGTTTTTATCAAAATATGAAGGCCTTATTGTTGAATTGAAAGAAAAACAGGCAGTTTGATTTGTTTTTCAGTTGGTTGTCCAAAACGCATTCCTTATTTGCCGTTTAGTTGATTGTGTTAACATCATCCTCAGCCCAAGAAACAAACTTCAACAAAAATATAGAAGATGGTTCTTAACTTACAAATTTATAGTCAATTTTCTACTACTTAACTTTAAACTAATTTTAATTTACTTTGTCTCCAATCTTGAATCTGCAATCATAAGTTACAATTACCAGTCAACAATTCTCGATGAATTCAAAAGATCATAAACTTGTCATAATCTTAGCAATTTGGCTATATAAAACGCCATTGAATCTCATCTTTCTTCGCATCCAACAAATTCGCAAAAAGAAAAAAGAAAAGAAAATCAAAAAGCAAGTTTGCTATGGCATCCTTCTAATTTGTTGCCTCTTTCTTATTACAATCTCTATTGCAGAATCACAGACCTGTAAGCCAAGCGGTAAAATAAGAGGCAAAAAATACCCTCCAGATGAATGCAATCAAGAAAACAACTCCGATTGCTGCGTAGACGGTAAGCTTTACACTACTTACAAATGTTCACCACCGGTAACCAACCGTACAAAAGCAACTCTCACAGTCAACAGTTTCGAAGCCGGCGGTGACGGTGGAGGTCCGTCAGAATGTGACAATCAATACCATTCTGATGATGAGCCAGTGGTAGCACTTTCGTCAGGATGGTTTAATAACGAGAGCAGATGTTTGAAGTATATAAACATATATGGAAATGGGAGGAGTACAAAAGCAAAAGTAGTAGATGAATGTGATTCAACAATGGGATGTGACAGTGAACATGATTATCAGCCTCCTTGTTCCAACAACATTGTTGATGCCTCTAAAGCTGTTTGGAAAGTTCTAGGAATCTCTGATCCTGACGCTGTCGGAGAATTGGATATTTATTGGTCTGATGCTTGATAGCAGTTGAGATTTACATATACTTGCATTAATTCGTTATGTGTTGCGGGGTATGTACATATATTGTATAGTGTATACATACATTATGTGGCATGTATTTATAGTTGTATTGTGAATTGGATCCTTTTTATGGATTCGTATTGTGTTTGTAATTATACTTATGTTGGTTTGTATATATAATTTTATTAGCTCTTACACATGGCATTTAATATATCCTCAAAACGTAAAATTAAGCTATATATAGTTGAATATTTTGATTAACTTTTTTATGAATATTTATTAAATTTTTAATATTTTAATTCAATATATATATCGAAACATGCGACATATTGAGTTTTTAGCTAGTAGGATAGATATTGAATTCATTTATAAGGCCATGTATGATGTATTATGATACTCCAATTTCAAAGTAATTCTTTTATGGCCTGATAATACATAGATATTCTTGAACTTGGCCAAAAACGTTTACTGTCTTTTTAAACTTTAAAAATATTCTAATGTCCCTCTGAACTTCTTAAAAGTGTTCTAATACCACCTGAATTTCTTAAAATTTGTCTAGTTTGCCTCTTAAATCTCATAAAACCAGAATTTGCTTTGAAATGTCAAACATGAAACAACCAATAATTGAGTGACACGTGGTAGTAAGGGGGCAAACCGGGTCACTTTTTCAAAGTTCAGGGGGGTATTAAGACATTTTCAAAGTTCAACGGGACAATAGATGTTTTTGAGCAAGTTTAGGAGATATTTATGTATTTAGCTCTCTTTTATTCGGAGGAAAAACCTCTTTATGGATTTTTCCATTGCTAAATCAAGCATAAAAATGTATTTTTTTGAATTATAAATAAACGTAATGTTATATAGAGATTGGCAGAGTGATTTTTAATTATAGTTAAATATTCTCTTAAGATAATTTTATTTGTAATTTAGTCCTTATCTTTATCCAGGGATATATTTACTTGTTATTTAGAGTACATTTCAGGCAAGAATTAAACCTTTTTTACCTGGAATTCACATTGAATCCAATTAGATATTCCTCTGGTAAACACAGCGGGCTTGTGATTATAATTGAAAGGAAAACTCATTTAAAAAATTGGAATAAAAGAATAAAAACTTAGCACGTGTGTGTCAAGTGAGGAGGGAGGGAGGGGTTTCTTTTATTTATGACGATGAGATACGGCAATGGCGCGAGCCTGATTCAGCAATCATTATCATCGCCTGCTCGCCTTCCCTTCATCTTCCACCTGCTTAGTTCACTGGATTCTCCCCCTTCATCCGTAACAGCCAAAGCTTTTCTCAATCCCCCAAAACGACATCAATTTTCTTCGATATCATATTCCTCTCATTGGTTTTTCACTGGTGGGCTTCCATTTCTCTCCCTCTTTTTAGAATCCGTTTTTATTTTTTGCCATGTAATTTATGAAAGTTGGAAAGATTTGAAGGTCCAATTCTTAATCTATTCCGTGTTATGTTCATGTATGTCGGTAGAATTTCTGGAATGCAATAAGCTTTGAGATTTTTCGATTTTCAATTTCTGATTTTTCCCTTTTGTTGAAGTAGAATCCTGATTTTATTCCAATTGACTTTTTGTGGATTGTTTCTTTAGGGTTTTATACATTTTTGATACTGTGTTCACTGTGGATTTTTTTTTTCCCACTTCATGAGTTCTGGCGTTCTCCATTCCAGGGTTTTTTCGGTCACGTTTCATCTGTTGTTGCGGCGATACGAATGCTAAGGATGGTTCTCGAGTAAAAAATAAAAAAATAAAAAAAAAAAGAATCTGTAGTCATTAGTCAGTGAAATTGAACTAAAGGGATAACATGAGTAGGGTGCGCAAGAATCTTAGTGCTTGTGATGATGAAAATGTTGGCAATACATCATCAGCAAACAGGCAACCAATTAAGAATTCCAAGCGTCGCTTTGATGAGATTGATCAACTCACAGGATTAAGGTCACGGCCCAATGAATTTTTGGCTAAGAGTGGGCCTGGTCGGATGAAGCTTCCTGTCTCAACGGTGAAAATGTTGGCTGGTCGAGAAGCGAACTATTCCGGGAGAGGAAGGTTCTCATCTGCAGATAGTTGTCATGTATTAAGTCGATACTTGCCAGTCCATGGCCCTTACAGAGTAGACAAAATGAAGAGTCGTGCTTATGTTTCTCAGTTCTCTGATGATGGTACTCTTTTCGTTGCAGGGTTTCAGGTATCTAAATTGATATAAAAAAAAAAAGCCTTAATATCTACTCTTGTGTTCAGCAATATTCAAGAATATGTTGTGTTATTTTGTGAGCGTAGTGTTTCTATTATTATTATTATTTTGGTAACAGGGAAGCCATATTAGGATATATAATGTGGATAAGGGATGGAAAGTTCAGAAGGATATTCTGGCTAAGAGTTTGAGATGGACGATTACTGATACATGTCTGTCACCGGACCATCGCTATCTTGTAAGTTCAGGGTGATTGTATACATTTTGATTTAGTCTCTTATTATTCTATATGCCTATTTCCTGGTTTAATGTGTGTGACTGAACCATTTTTTTTCCTGGAATATATATATGATGTCGGGGGGCTCCTTCAGTTAATATAGTACAAAAAACCATGGAACGAGGACTGAGTTGGCTATTTCAATACTTTTATATTCTCAATCTTTTGTTATAGAAATTTAAAAAAAAAAAAAAAGAATATGTTTGATCTCTCATACAGTGACCTAAATTCATTATTGGAACTGGACTCTTCCTATAACCAGCAGAATATAATAATGATACATGACAATCCATATTATCTTTTACAACTGTGATAGGTGAAATTGCATCTTTAGAGTTCCTACAGTACTTCAAATGGTTGATAATCTAGAGTTGCAATTGGTAATTTGTTCTTTTTTTGTGAGCATATGTGATTAGCTAATTATAATGGCATGCCAATTGACTGAATCACTATTTTATTTGTTAAGCCTTTTAATTGTTGAATGAATTTGAATGTAACTGATGCAGGTGTATGCTAGTATGTCACCTGTAGTCCACATTGTAAATGCTGCTTCTTCTACTACAGAATCACTTGCAAATGTAACGGTATGTGATGCTAATTATACAGGTTGCTTGATTCCTAGTCTCTGCATTTCTCAGGTGCCCAATTAAAGATGGACCTTCAGTTGATTACTATAGCTGAATTCATTTGGCAAGCATCGTCTCATGCAAACGTGACCATTAATGATTTAGTCCTAACTATAGAAGTGTTTTCCAGGGAGCGATCAATTTTTTGCATAAAATTTGTTGCCTCAACAAAGTCCTTAAGGTTTGTTATCTGGAGTTGTGCTTCACATCCAAAGTCCTTGCATGCAGGAAATTCATGATGGTTTGGACTTTTCTGCGAATGATGATTTTGATGATGATGATGATGATGATGGATTTGGGATATTCTCTGTCAAATTCTCAACAGATGGGCGAGAGCTTGTTGCTGGAAGTAGTGATTCTAAAATACACGTTTATGATCTTGAAGCAAATAAGAATAGCCTCAAAATTGATGCACATATGGTATACATGAATTATACTTATGAAAGATGTTATGTGGCAAAGGATGTTGAATCTTTTAAGCCTTATAACTACTTGTAGCTTTATGCGGATGAGGGTTTAGAATGTTAGACATTTTATAATCTGTTTTTTCTTTTTCTCTTATAGTGTGACGTTAACACAGTATGTTTTGCGGATGAAACTGGCCATCTCATATATTCCGGAGGTGATGATAGCTTCTGTAAGGTAGAATCTACTTCTTTCCTGTAGATGCTCTTTCTGATTTAACCCATTTGTCTCTGATATATTTTTGTTAACCTAATGGAATTTAATGATACAAATGAGAAGAAAGAATAGAGATAACATAAACATTCTGTTTTCATGCAGTTGTTCATGTGAAGCTAGTTTAACCATCTGCTTATCAGCCCTTTCAATCAAGGGATTTTTCAGTCTTTTTTATTACTGCAGGTCTGGGATAGGCGTTGCTTTATCAGCAGAGAACAAGCAACTGGGGTCTTGGCAGGACATCTAGAAGGCATTACATTCATAGATAGCCGTGGAGATGGGCGTTATTTGATTTCAAATGGAAAAGATCAAAGTATTAAATTATGGGATATACGGAAGATGTCCTCTAATGTCACCTGGTAAGCAGTTTGCTGTCTCCCACTCCCTTTTCAAAATATTATCCAGTACAAAATACAGTTTGATTTTGAGTTCTTTCTTAATGCTTGGCATTCTATATAATGGACGAAGACCATTGAATTCAGGCAAAAACTTTCATATCTTGATTTTGTATGACGGCCTTACATTATGAAATAAACAATTAATAAAGAAAGGAAGTTAAGTGTTCGAAACATTGAGAGGGTAGTTGTAATTTTGGTCCATAATTAGACATGACTCCTTAATTGATTTTGTGGACAGGCATTATGAGAAGCAGTTCCTAAAAGTACAATTTGAATAGTTTGGAGATAGTCGTAATTGCTAATATATACTGGAATTTTGAGGGGTGCTTTCATTACTTTCTTTGTATATATTTTGTTTCAAGCATTCATTATTTGTATGAGTAGCCTTTAAGTTGGCCGAAGCACATTGAGAAAAGAAAGAAACACTGAATTATCGTTATAAATCATTAACATTTTTCTTTAACCAGCCCTGCAATCCTCAGAGATCCAGAGTGGGACTACAGATGGATGGAGTATCCACTTCATGCCAGAGCCTTGAAGCATCCTCAGGATATGTCATTGGCAACATACAGAGGTCATTCAGTCTTGAAAACTTTGATTCGGTGTTACTTCTCTCCAGAATACAGGTACTCATCAAATTGAATAGGTCATCATAGATGTGAAATTGCTATATTGGCTCAGTGCAGAATGCCAGGCCTGAATTGCTGAACAACTGTTTGCTGTAGGCACAAAATTTTACTGATAAAGAAATTCAATTTTATAGGGAAATAGGAAAGTAAAAATGACTTGGATGATAACGTGTATCCTTAGTTTAGAAACACTATTGTCTAAATATTGAAACGAAGAAATTTGATAAATAACAGCCTCCAATCTCTCTGCGTAACTTTAAAATTCAGATATCTTGTTATGTTAATACATGTTTAGTTCAGGCATAAACCTGAAATAAATTGGTTTTTCATGCTTTACCTTGGTGGTTTAAACATCTCAAGCCCTTGTTTCAATTTTTTTTTTTTTTTTTTTTTTGGGTCAGAGCTCAGCTTAGTTATTGTATACGTGGTATTTCACAAGTATGGTTTAACGAGTTCATGTTTTGCCGTATTAATTTATGTCAATTGCGTAATAGAATTTGTTTTATCACTTGTAATTTTCTTTCTTGCAGCACTGGCCAGAAGTACATCTATAGTGGATCCAGTGATGGCTCTGTTTATGTTTATGATCTGGTTTGTAGTTTGAATTTGGTTCTCTTATTCAGAATCATGACTTAGTTTCCAAGTAATACTTATGTTTCTTTTATTTCGTTTATACGGTTAATGCAACAAACAGTATTTTTCGTATTCCTTTCCATTTATGGTCCATCTTAGATAATGGCAATCAAACAAACAATTGTTTTCATCTCAGAATATGATATTATGACAGAAATAATTTCACTAAAACACATCAACTGTAAAAGCTGTTGGCCTAGAGATGCATATAAGACCAAATACTGGGGAGGAGATCAGGTTTTGTATTATTGGAAGCGGGAAATGTAGTGTTATATTGATGAACAAAAGGTGGGGAAACTACTAAAAATACAAGCTTGCATTCCAAATTTGATGAAAAAATTCCCCATGGAACAAGGGAGAATGGTTTTTATCCATTAGTCAATCATGAGTCATGAGTTTAAAGTAGCACATTCAGTTACTTCATGATGGTAGGTTATGTTGGTAACTATTTTGAATTTATGCAGGTGAGTGGAAGCGAAGTTGCTAAACTTGATTACCATGGGGATGTTGTAAGAGACTGTAGTTGGCATCCTTTCTACCCTATGATCGTAAGCTCCTCTTGGGATCACATCATAGCCAGATGGGAATTTCCTGGGGATGGAAGCGCACCAGCTCAAATCAAACGGAGGTCAAGAAGGAGCATGACACTATACTATGGAGGTACTGCTTATACCTTTTAGACACCCTTACTTGGGGTGGAGGTTTTGTTGATCTGAGGGGCAGGTTTGCATCTCCACAGTGGGTTCATACAATCTTTTGTAAATTAAATGTCATGCTATCCTTCTCTGGTGCTGCTTTGAAATGCAACAAGCATCCGGCACAGGAACACTCCTTTTGTTGTTGGCATTGATATATAGATGTGTAAAAATTGACATTTTATATAATTAGTGCTTGATATATACCTAACTTCATGCATCCCTAAAATGCTACCAGAGCAGCTTTCATGTTTCATTGAGAAGTTGGAACAAAGTTTGTAAATTTTGAGTGATCAACAGAGTAATATATTTTAGTTGGAAAGAGAGAAATTAGGTAAAGCCCTCTGTTAAAGAAGACATATTTATTTGTTGAAGTGAATTCAATTGAATTAACTGAAGAGAAGGGGAATTTATGGATATGTCTCTGAGCCCTGAGAACATCTTTCAGCACTCCTTTACCTCCAAAATTTTTACTGGACTGAACTGCTAAGATCATGGCAGATCACTCCAACAACTAATGTGGCATGATTTTAGCAGTCCCGGCCTGTTTTCTCTCTATACATGATCGTTTTGTATAATATATATGCAAACTAAATTCACATTTCTAATGATTGAAGGTATAATTGATGAAGATGTCATATTGCTAGAAGTTCTACTTTGGATTGAAAACAAACATATTAAAATTTACTGGATTAATTTTGCATATATGTGTTGACAAACTACTACTTTCAAAACTAAATATCTGAAATCACCTCTTCTTTGATCATGGATTTGTAATTTGTCAGGGTAATGAAATGATTGTGTTACTTTATTATTTGATTTTGTTTCAATATATCCTGTATCTATTAATAAAAAAAAATTGGTTCTCATGATTATGAATAAAGTGGAATTTTAAAAATGCTTGCTTTATCCTGCCCTCTGTGCCATCCTGCTAATTTTTATTTTTGTTTCCCTCAATTTAGCTACCCAAAAACAATCCAAATAATTAGATTGTATTTTCTACAAACCAACTTGAAAATCTTAAATTCTTACCCAAGCGAGCATCAAACTCGTCGAAAATGAATGTAGATTTTTCATGAATCAAATGTTTTCAATTTATTGCTGAAAATAAAATACAACAACCTATTAATGTAAGAGGGAAGTATTGAACTAAATAGCTCTCAAATACAAATAGATGTTGCAGAAATCATAGGAGAAAACTAATCTGCAAGGCTTCATAAATGTATATAACAATAGAAATGCCAAATACACTTCCAGTATTCCGGTTATTGAGAATACTCGGTACCTATTCCCAGTGACAACTTTTTCTCCAATGGATTTCTTTTCATAAACTGAAATTCTATATGAATTCAAGACTGCACACAATAACTTTTGGATTTTCCATTGGAATTAAAACACTGTAAACTACTTTTTCAGTTTCTTATTGAAATGAAAAATTAGAAAGTTTCACCGGTTAAATAATTCACATTAATTTTAATTAATGATTATTGAGGAAAATAAGTGAGTAGGAAAAAAGGTAACTTTATTTTAGAGAGAAAAAAAAAAAAATTCAGTTTTATTCTATTTTTTCTGTATTTTGACACCTCAATTTTTCTACTAATGTGGCATATTTTTAATCAGTCTTTTGTTTCAGCTTTCAAGTACTTGCAATAAATTTTTAATCAAATTAAATATTTAAAGGTAATTGTCATATTAACTAGAGTTTCATTATGTGGAAATACAACTAGATCCCTAACTTCAATTATCAAATTGAAAAAATTTTAAAAAATCAATCAAAATAAGAAATATAAAAACCTCAATAATTTTTTTTTTTTTTTTTTCGCTAAAAGTTTCGAAAAAACATATAAATATTATGCGGCATATATGCACGCGGTCATCATCTCACACTCACACTGCTCTTGCTGTCTGCCTCTCGATTTTCCATTTGCCCCTTTACCGCGATTCTACGGCATCCTTGTCTCCAGTTCTTCTGAATCTAACAATGGCTTCACCAACCGCAAGGGTCACCTTTCGAGTAGTAATTGCGCTTATCCTTATAATGTTTCTCTTCTACGTCGGTCGTCCTCTCTATTGGAAAATCTCCGCCACCATTCAGGAGATCCGCGAGAATAAGCGCACCGTCAAACAAGGTTTCGTTTCTCTACCTCTCTATATACACACATGCATCTATATTTTCTTCTCTTGTCTGATCAAATTTCTGAATCTAATTTGTTTTTCTGCTGTTTTTTTATGGCTCAGGCATTTCGCAGATTGTTTATGAGGCGCAGAAATCAGTCGGTTGGTTCCACGACGAGTCTGACTCTGGAGTCCGTGGGAATCTGAGAGCGACTAATCGGAGGCTACGCTTCTAAGGTTATTAAGTTGTTGCCATGCTTTTTGTTTGTTAATATAATTATGTTTAGTCACTGTTTGTTATTATAGTGTTGACCAGAGGAGCAATTTTGTGTAGATCTGGTTTTCTCTCTTTTTTTTTTTTTTTGCGATAAATGGAGGTCTCTGTGAAAGGAATAGAGAATTTATTAACTTAAGAATGTAACTGCTGTTGATGTTCTATGAAATTGGAAGAACTGAAAATCGTTTACAGCACTTGACTTCTTATGTGTGGATTTTTGTTGGTTTTCCTCTCTCGCTTCATCATTAAATTGTTCTATGCTGGTGGTTGTAATATGGAAAAGCAAGTAACGTACTTAGATTAGGTTCATGGCTACTGTGCTACCATTTGCATCTAGTGTATGTCAAGCTCTACAAGGATAGTTCATTGTGGTACTATGTGCTAATAACAGATATAAACGTAAAATGTAGCTGAAGAAAATTCTGAATGGTATATACCATGAATTTTGATGAAGAAATTATCGTGTTGATATTGCGGTATAGGATCATTCCTGAAACAGAACAAAGGAACTGCATGTTTTACCAAGGTTATTTTGCATTTTTGCCAAGCAAATAAATGGTTTAACAGGACACAGTTGGCTTTTTTATCCCCTTATTGACACCTTTGCCTTTTCATATGTACGTAGTGTATATGACTCTGCTTGTTGGATGGGATTGAGTTTTGAACCTTATTGTTTACTGATAATAGCTTGTCCCATTTTACGCCTGCTTCCAAAACACCGTGTCATTTATTACTGTATATAAAACAGCAAATTTTTTATTCTGTTAGTTTTTGGCTTGCTGAATTATTTCATACTATATATCTATCTATAACTGTATAGCTCATCATTGGTATTTGAATACTCTTGGTACCATTGGGAACATGACAATGTTTGAGGAATTTGATCCTATTGATGTTGGTTTCAATCTTAATTTAAAGCTCGAGATGTTGAACTACATTTCAGTATCTTGATGGTTTGTGTTAAGTTGGTAATTGTAGAATAGCTTCAACTTGCTTTTCTTTTGCTCCTCATGTCACTGCCTGATGCAGTTGCTCTTGTTCCCATCGACAGTTGCTCTTGCTTCTAACCTTATTCACTCCACATTAAAGCAATTGCACTTTTGAGCCTTCGCATGTTTGTGTATTTTTGCTTATGTACCAAAGAAATTGTACTGTTCTTCTGATCAAAGGAAAGTTGTGTTCAAGTGAATTTTAGTTAGTACCTGCCACTTGCTTTTACTAATTTGTTCAACTTTTCTGCTGTTAGAACTGCCTTGTGGATTAGGGTGTTTCTTTGCTTTTGTAGCCACTTGTATAGTCATTTAATGTCTGAAATTTGGGCCTTGACTAGCTGCTCGATTATTCAGATTTTCAGAATTTTAAGAGAAACTTCGTATTTCATCGCCTTGTGACATACTGGTAGAACAGTTTCTTAAAGCACCATTTCTTGACTTCCAATTGTTCCCATCAAATTGAGCAAAACTAAATCTAGGCTTCTGAGTTTTCAAATGGTGGTAAGTGGTATGCATTTGGTCTCGAGTTTTAGGTTAGAGGTGCTGATATGCTATATGGGGGAGATGTCCAGTATTTTACTTGGAACTGCTATTGAATTTTTTTTTTCGAAAAAAACGAAGCATCTTGAGCAATGTTCTTAACAGCATTAGGCCCTTTAATCACATAAGACGATCTATTGGATAAAAATAGCAAAAATATGTACAAAAATGACATTAAGCTTTCACAAGATACTCATGGAATTATATCAGTTAATGGAGATGGTCCTGTGGTAGCAGTAGGGCAATAGAAAGCAGTAGTATCACATCATAGATAAATATTTGTTAGTGAGACGAAATTCACAATGCAATAACTAATCAAATGAAATTTTAAAATGCAATGGCCAGTAATGATGTTTTCCTGCATGAACAATTCAATTATAGTTATATCATTCCATTGTTGATACTAGATAGTGGATTACAAGTTCTCTTCTAAACATGCATAATTCTTTTGAGTGTAAACATGTGTCAAGTCATTCATCAACAACCAGACTGAGTATTTTCTTCTACTATAAATAAACGATCCCATCTTATTCACAACTTAAGAATTATCGCTCCCCAATTCAGTTTCATCGAAATTAGCAACCAATGTGTACTAACAAATTTGTAGAATTAGGAACGGATTCTTGAAGGTAAACTTGTTGAGCTTGACGCTGATTTGAAGTTGAAATTTATTGACATCCAATGGTCAGTTGTCACCAGTTAGTCTTGTCCTTCTTTTGCTTGCAGTCTCCTACTTTATAGCCTCCTGGACAATTGACTATTCTCGCTTTAACAGCTAATTTCTTCCTAATCAGAGGCTGTCACGTCAGCATGTTATGGCAAGCCCCGTTTGGCTGAGAATAGTCACTCTCAGCACACAATAGCATTTCTCCTATTTTCTCTCCTATGTTTAATGTTGTTGATATTGTTTCCTTTCCTCTTAAATAGGTTATTTTTTGACTAAAATTGTTATATACTGAAGAGGTTGAGGATTGAACCCACAACCTCCCGGCTCCACATTGGGAGATATACCAATTGCATTACACCCAATTGGTCTCTTAAATAGGTTATTTACTTGAGGAACCTAATTGTTTAACATTTCTCTTCTTTTTCTAATCAAATTGGTCTCATCTTAGCCGGTTATTTCCTTGTAAAGTCCCTTGTATTTACTCTATTTTCTGTTTAAGAACTCCCCAACATTAAACAGGAATATGTGAAATTTTTAAACATGAAACAGAGTAAATACAAGTGATCTGAAACGAAATAATATCCTAAGGTAAGATCAATCTGATTGGAAAAAAAAGGAGAGATTTTAGATTCCTCAGACAAATACTCCTACGTAAAGAGGAAAGAAGAAACTTAGAAGAGGAAATTAAAAGATATTAAGTGAAATAGCAATTTGTCGAAGAGACTAATACCTAATTTGGTTGATGATGAAACGCCTGACATGTTTAGACTTGAATACCTATGCATGTTAGAAGAGATTGTTTAATGCCAACATGTGATCGAACTATCTACACGATGTACCATTATATAATTATAATTGAATTGTTCTTGCAGGAAGACATCATTATGGCTATTTTCTTGTGATCTTTCACTTGTTAGTTTCTATGTTTTGTTTATTATAATATCATTATTTTTTTAGGCTGCTACTCTCTATGGTCATACCTACAATAGGTCCATTAACTAATATAGTTCCATGTTTATTTAATGCTATTTTTGTTTTTTTTTTTTTTTTATTAAGTAGCACTACCTCAAGGCAAGCCTCTAGGGTGACGCCTAGAGGCAATTCGAGGTCCCATTCCTGAAAGGCACCTAGAACTTTTACAATTACGCCTCTTATTCAGTTAAAAGATTATTGACCCCTAAATTTGCATTTTTTTTAAAAAAATATATATGTTTGATGTGACTAAAAAAACTCTAAAAACTATCTTTCCAATTGTAAAAATGCAATTTCAATCCTATTTTAATTGATTTTGATGTTTATAGCTAGCGGTCTCATTAGTCATGCATTTAAAGTGCGATTGTAATTCATGGAGTGCTTGATGTGATAAACCGAAAGACCAAGGGTTTAATATATAAAATTTAAAAAAGATCATAGGTCTCGAGATGCTTTTTGCAATATCTTTTTTTTTTTTTTTTTTGGTTAAACAATATCTTTATAGCTATCATTTGGATAAGTTATTTAAATTATCTCAGATAATGATTTTTCAGCTGAGCCTTGAGATCATTGTCCTTATTAGTATTGGACTTTATCAGAATACTTGAAAGATTTATTTTCATAATAGAAGATATCAAGCTACATTTTTGGACTAGATATTATCTTCTTGAATCAGGGATAGAATAGTGATGGCTACCATGTTTAGTGGATTAATGTGGTGCAACCCACTTTGAAGTGTATGTTTATCATCATGAATGACAAATAATAGCTTCTTGTAGAAGCTGCTTTTTTTTTTTTTTTTTCCCCGAAACATACACTTTGTTTGGTTGGGTGTTAGATTCTCCATGAACTCCTCTAAGTTGCACTTTGTGGATATCTCCCGGTCTCGTTGAGTTACGCTGAATCCCAGAACCGTTGAGTTACGCTTATTAACAAGTTGCACAAATTTGCATTGCAATTTAGTCAAGATATGTTTCAGGCTCACAGCAGTTACAGAAGTCTACATCCCCCTACCTACCCATTGTATGAGTGAATCAGTGATTTCACTGATTCTTATGTTTTTAGATTCTAAAGCTGCATCCTCATGCTTAATGATTGGACATATACTTGGGAGGGCTGGTTTGTTTGGTTTACTGTCACAATCAGTTATATTTTCAACCATGTCCACTCCCTTACATAATGGTTCTCTTTTTTTACATTACTTGAAGTGGATCATAATATCACTGAAGGGTAATGGTTTGTACTTGTTTACTAACTTTCAAGTTTCCTTATGTACTGGCCCAACCCAACAACTTATGGCCCACTTGAGAGTCAAGAACTGAGATTACAAGGCTATTAGCACATTATTCCGACTTAATTGGAACAGTAATCCATCATAACTTTGGTTTGAGTCTTGTCACACAAAAAAAAAAAAAAAAAAAAAAACTCTCTTTTGTCTTAAAATGAAGTGTCGTTACTTTTATATTTTAAGAATGAGATTAGGATCATTTTGTGTTTTGATCAATTGAAGGAGGTGCTTATAGGTTAATATTAGCTTTTCTTTTATATGAAAGGCAAATATTTGAGTTTAATAAAACTATTAGGATTATTCTTATAGGTTCGTTAATGTTTGACCGAAACAGGAGAGGATCCTAATCTATAAGAATGATATATTTTTGTTAGAGTTAGTATATAGTGTGATTAGTTATCCTCTGAGTTTAATATATGGAGAAAAAAAAAAAATCAAATCTTAGATAATTTGATTTTTTTTTTTTTTATATATATTAATAACAGCTGAAAACAGTGAAACTTAGTTGTTAGAATCAATCTTAAGGAAATAATTACGATAAATTGCTAAACTAGGCAAAACTACCACCACTAAATCATTTTTAAGAAAAATTGTTTTGCTGGAGTAAAAATTTACAGGTCTCGACGTAAATTACATGGACCAAGTTCCGACTAACTCTTTAGACATTTTCGAACAGGATCCACATAATATGGGACAACAAAACCATGTATAAATTTCAGTTTGGTGAGTTAGACATTTTAGAACATGATTCACATACTGTCGGACATCAAAATTTATGCGCAAATTTTAAGTGTGGTGAGCTGGTTCTAACCGTAATATTCAATGGGTTTTCCACTATCAATGTGAAAATGAAATTATACCTAATTGGTTAACTCTATATATATTGACAAAGTCATGCATGTGGTCCTTTTTTTTTCTCATAATTACCCATAATAATTATAGGTGACAACAATTGGTTATCATTGTTAATTTTTGTTTTTATTATTATTATTATTTGGTTTGAATTCCTTCGTACACTGAAACAACGTATGTTTAATAATTGAATTCAGAAATTCAATTGCTACAATTTCAATGTGTCATGAGAATATAATGTATTTGCGTGGTGACATCTCTACATGTTCTTTTCTTTATTGCAAAGTATAGTTTAATTTCTAATAAAACATACATATTTATTTTGCACGATATTATCCGTGAATATACATGTAAACATAAATGTAATTTATATGTAAAATTAGCAAATTAACTCACTCACCGATTGCCTTGATGATAACAACATTGTTCATTGAACCAATTTCACCTCAACCTCCCATTAATATTTTAGCAAGAACTAAGAACTCGGGTTATGTAGAAGATGTTTATCACTGAAATTTTATTTTTGTATTATTTTCAATTAAGAAAGTATTAATCTCTCCCATTCTTTCTTTGTTGATATGATGGTTGATCATAATTAAAACATTTTGTAACACTTCTAAATTAAGGTCGTCATGCTCTAATTAAAGGGTATTGTCCTAACCCCAATCATTAAGGGAAAAAAAGTGAGATTTGACCAAAATAATCAAATTGCATTGTGGTATAAAGGAAAGTACCTTTTAAATGCACACAATAATAAAATAACAATTAACGCTTGTAATAATAATAATAATAACATAAACAATAAAAATATTATTTCATAAATATAATTAAATCCTTTTGCTTTATCTTTGATCCCACTTTAAACAATGATTTCCTTTATTCCACTTATCCAATACACCTAAGCTTGCACTTTTGATCCTCCACCATTGACAAAATAAAATTAAATTGAAATGCTGCTAATTTTAATTTCAACTCAGGAAAGCCAATTGCTCATTCAATGGTGGGAAACTAAGGACTTAATAACATAGTGGATATCATCAATTAAAATAAACAAACGTAAATTAATAAGCAACACTAGGATTTATATAGTAAAATACATTGAAACTCGTGAAATAATTGGTAATTATTTGAATAAATATACTTGGAAGAGAGAGAGAATTTAGAGCAATCATAGTTGTATAATTAATTTGAATCCTTTTTATTAAAAAAATTATAACAAGTGCTGTATTTATTTAAAAAAATAAATTTAAATAATTATTCATTTTCAATTAAATAAGTGATAGTATTAGAAGGAAAGACACATAATTAAATAGAATTAAAAGCTATCTTAAAGTCTATTATGCTAAAGATCCCGTTATTCAACCGTCAAAACTGAAAATGAAAAAGAGGGCACAATCCACGTTTGCAACGCATTAAAAAACGACAAGACGTATGATGCATAGCACAAAACACAAAAACATCCTCTTTTTTAACTCTCTTTCCACTTTCATTTTGCTTTTTGCTTGTCTTCAATTAGCTTTCTAATTTGTCAAATAATAGTTTGATAGTGAGTTTTTCAATGGATTGATTTTTTTGTTAGTTTTTAGTAAAAACTTTTTTCAAACTTCTGGATCTATTTCTTCCATACAAAATTTGAAAGTTTTATTCAGATCGATTAATTTTCACGGTGATATACAAATTACAAAAATTCTTGTGATTCTATATTTCTGATACAGTATAATAGAGCCTGATGAAATGGGATTACATCCTTTGTGTAATTTTATTGTATTTATTTCATATATTTTTTTAGTCTCTATATCTTAATTTTACTTTAATATTCTTAGAAGAATCTGTTAAATTTACTTAATTTTACTACGGAGAGGTACATCTTTCTACATGTTTAAAGGGAAAAAAACTCTTTTCTTAACTAAAAAAAAAATTTTGAGCTAGCCAATCACTGTTCTGGAATCTTGAAAGTGGGCCCTATAAAAAGCAATTTCTTTTTCTACAAATCAAATCAGATTTCAGTACATGTCCAGACCAGAACACGTGTCAAAAATTGGATGATGTAATCCACTTTTCCTAGAATTTGGATCCTATGGAGCGGTCTTCTAAATTATTTATGAGAATTTAAACAAATTTAGACATTAATAATTTAATTACACACAAAATTATCAAACAAATGTATATTTTGAGTTTTTTTTTTTTTAAATTATAATTCCGTTTGCTTTTGAAGTTTCTAACTTTTTTTTTTTTCCGAAGAGTTTATTATTTAATCTCAAAAAAATTTATCTATTCCTCTCGTTTAGAGAGAGATATATTTATCACAAAAATATAGATTGAATATGTTCTGGCACACACATTTTTTATATGATTTTTAATATATCTACAAATATTGAATATATGCTCACAAAAGAATTATTGTTTCTTTTTTCTTTTTTCATAAAGGATCTCAAATCTCTCAAAAAGAAATGTTACCGACAAAACATAGTTGTATGAACAATTATCTGACAATAAATGCTTTAATGTAGACAATTATCATATGGTAGTGGTGTATAGTTATTCTAGTGAGTGTTAATATATTTCTATTTCTTTATTTGTTGATTTTTGGTTTAAGCCACGTTTGGGGCTGCGAAATTGTTTTTGAGACTACGGAAAACAGCTTCAAATGCACAATTAGTAAAAGCCATATTGTATTCTGGAAAGTACTGGAAAAATACTTAAAACTACTTCTAAAGAACGTAATGAAACCTAGTTTTCCCCGACAACACTTTCACTAACAGTAATCCCAAACTGGCTCTTAGAGTCGTTATATTTATCATTGAAAGTATATTTTTAGCTTTTTGATTCTCTTGATTTTCAAAAGTCTTCCTCTTTTGCCCTAAGATAAAGTATCAATTTGATATGTGAAGTTAGGATTGTATTAAACTTAAAGTTGAATGTCAATTTTGCCTTTTAATTTTATATTTATTTATAATCATCAAATTACTTTAGAATGAAAATTGACATATGTCAATCATAGTTTTAACACATCATTCTAGGTTAACAAATTTGATTAAAAATGGCAGGACAAATTGATTGGAAAAGCCAATTTCCTTTAATGAATTCACATTTTATTCCATTGTGTAATATAAATATTTATTATTTATTTGGAGGAAACAAGGTTAAAACCGGATAAAACGAGGGTCAAATTGAACAAAGTTCATTGTTCACCTTTTCATGGTCCAGTACTTTAAGATCAGCTAAATCTAAGTGGGTTCCACTGCTACTGAATTACATTTCCATTATATTTGATAATATTAGAAAAAAACAAACACAACACTGAATCTAAATTTAACTATTTAAATTACTTTAAAAAAAAAAAAATATTTACAACTCCGTTTGTTTCTATAAAAATAATTTTTCTTCTAAAAATATTTTCAGACTAAAATAAAATATTTTTTCTTTGTCAGACATGTAATACAATAGTTCATAAAATAAAAAAGTTATGGTAAATGGAGACAGATTAATGTTGATTTGTATTTTCCTCTCTTTCAGAAAATAATTTCTTATCTGCAAAATAAATAATGTTTTTCTTTTATTCATCGAAGATTTAATATTTTCTTTTAAGTTATTGTCCTTTTGTATTAGAAACACATAAAAGTAAGAAAATATTTTCTAATATAAAACAAACGGAACCTCAGTCGTGAACAAATATGAAATAAAAGTGTGCATAAGGAATGAACATTCCATCCATAAGTGGAATAAATAACTAACACTATTGCTAGCAATTAACAAGTAGGTCTAATTTGATTTTCTTAAAATAATAAAGGTACAAAGAAATTACGGTTCAGTGATTCTCACCGAGTAAAAATCATTCTCTTGATCATACTTTTCGGTTTAGTATATCATACTAGTTGGACTAAGAAAAAACAAGAAAACAACGCAACAAGCGAGGAATCGATCGCAGATCGGTTGCAAAATGATGTTTGCGACCGATTGTTCTAGGTTTGCGACCAAACCAAATCCTATCAAGAAAGAGATGGTTAGTAACGCTTTACCTTTATAAAATTGCTAAAAACAAAAAGTTCTGTAAATTTAATTAGTGTAATAAAATTAATTTAATCCAATGTTATTATTCATTGCATCATTTACATTATGATTCAATACAACGCACCAATCATTTTCTCAGTATTAAAAACATTATATTTCACGATGCACAAAATTAATTTGTTTTCTATAAACTAAGATCACATTTTAGTGAAGCGTTTAGAGTTTAAAATGACTCATCAATTTTTGGAGAGATTAAATTTGATCATAACGTAAAAAATTATGCAGTTTTGATCAGCCATTAACGAGGTTAAATCGTAGACACGAATAGTTGAAAATGGTCAACCGTGTACGTGTACACATTCTAATTCTATGTTCAGCAACGGGGGCAGGGGGAGGGGGACCATTATGGTATCGTACATTATAGATAACATCAACTAATTGACACATTTAACAATAATTAAATCAGATTAAAAACAATATCTAGAAATTAATTATGATTATGATATTAATAATGACAATTAACAAATGAATCATGAAAAGTCAAAGCACGCTCACGCTCTCATGAACTATTAAAATGATAATTGGAACAATTTGTCTCACCACCAACACTTCATTTAGGATTCTTCTCCATCATATCTAATTAACATTTCCTTAATACGATTAGAGAAATATCATGAAATTTGCCGTGAAATCACTCTCCAATCTATTTTTTCAGTCATTGATTGGACTAATTGGTTCGAGGCTTGCCACGTATTTTTAGTTGATTTATCTCTCAAATAAAGCTCGTTATGCACACTGAATTTCAAATTCAAACTGTCCAAGCGACTTAAAATCTTTAACCACTCGAATCAACCTTACTTATTCTCTCTTAACCTATTAATTATTTATAATACAATTTTTTTTTTTTTTACAATTGAATTAATGCATTAATTAGGGGAGGGGAATTGTGTAAAAAAACACTTCATCCTTACCAAACAAATAAAATATTCATGAAATAATGAAAACTTAATAATTCGTCTTCTTTATCTTAATTAAATTTTGATCCCAATTATCTCTTCCACCAAATTTTTCCAAAATTACATTTGTCATCATTAGACGTTTGCCATATTCATGCTAAAAAGGAATTGAAAATAGTGCATTATTGCTAACAAAAGGGTTAAAACTATAGTGTAGTCAACTAAACTATATTTATATATATATTTTATTAAGCTAATCGATCTGTGTTTTTGGATGGAGCTGTATGGATGATTCATAATCCTTTTGAATTGTCAAAAACCATGATTCTTCTACCAAATAATGATAGTAAAAAAAAAAAAAAAAGAAAAGAAATATATAATTATATAATTATATACACTAAGTGTGAACTTTCCAAATTTGCACTCATTTTAATAGCATAATAGTAAGATAATAATACTTTTTTTCTTTTTCATCATTTTTCAGATTTCAAAAATAATCCGAGAATCTGTTCTACTTCTACTACACTGTTAATGAATATATAATCGCATAGTATTGTCTTTTCTCTTCTTTCCAACAAATCATAAAAATTTTCATTTATTATTATTATTATTTTTATTTGTTCTTCTCTTCATTCTTCCCCTTCATTGTACTTCATTTCATGTATATGTATGTCATTAGTTTGATTGAAGAATCGGATTTTTAGATGTAACAGTTTTAATTAGAAAAGATTAAGGATTGGAAGACAGGAAAATGTTGATCATTGTATTGTTGATCATAGTAGCTAATTTATACGGTGTGGAAGGTATCCCACATCGGATTCTTTTGGATACTGATGTTGATACTGATGATTTCTTTGCTCTTTTGTACCTCTTGAAGCTTAACAGATCAGAGTTTGAGTTGAAGGTCTGTTTTTAACTCCTCCTTAATTAACCTATTAACAATCATATATTTCTAGTTCAAAAACTTTTGATTTGATTTTTGATTTAGGAATTTCATAAACTTTTCTATCATGATCAATTAATCACTCACTTGAATAATGCAATTCAAGCACTTCCGTTGGGCTTTGGAACATGTTCTTTGATACTACTTTTGTTGTCTATTAATTGCTTTCTGCTGCTTGAGTTGTGCTTTGTTAAAGTAGTAATATGATTAATTAATGCAAAAATGGACTTTCTTTTTTTTTTTTTTTTTTGTATTGTTTCTGTTGGGTTTGGAACAGGCAATCACAATAAGTGCAAATGGATGGACAGATGCAGGACATTCAGTGAATCACGTGTATGACATTCTTTACATGATGAATCGCGACGATATTCCTGTAGGAGTTGGAGGAGAAGGTGGAATTTTACACGATGGAACTTTCCTCCCTAATGTTGGTGGATTTCTTCCTCTAATTGAACAGGTAAATAACAACTAAAACATATCTTTTTTTTTAGGCCAATTCAATATTATGACACCAGTTTTTTCTAGCAAATTACTGATCATATATTTCATTCTGATGTCAGAGAAGAACAACAGCAGGAGGCTGTAGATATAGACAAGCTATTCCTGTCGGTTTTCGAGGACGACTAGACGTTGATGCCAATTTCGGGTTAAGGAAAGGTTTCCTGCCACAGGTAAACTAAATTAGCCATTGCAATCATAATTTGTCAAAATGATGATTCCAACTTAAAGGGAGAAAGCCATATTGGCTGAAATCTGATAAACAAACAGCATTATGATCCGCCAGCTGCCACAATTTGTTGCTCCAGCTGCACAATTCTGATTAGTTGATGTCGAGTCAGCCTTTTTTTTTTTTTTTTTTCAGTTTAAGAACTTGTGTTTACACATCAGGGCAGCAGGAAATACACTCCTCTTCGACAAGCTACCGCACAACAGGTTCTGATTGACACAATATCTGAAGGTCCTGTTACTCTCATACTAATAGGAGCTCATACAAATATTGCCATTTTCCTTATGAACAATCCTCATTTGAAGAAGAATGTTAAGCATATATACATAATGGGAGGAGGCATTCGGTCTCGAAATCCGATGGGTTGTTGCCCACAGAATGCAGCCTCATCCTGCCAGCCAAGACAGTGTGGTGACCCTGGTAATCTTTTTGCAGGTTATACTAGTAATCCTTATGCTGAGTTTAACATCTTCGGAGATCCGTTCGCTGCATATCAGGTAAACATGGAAAATTTTTGCAGTTATATGAATAATGGGATGAGTTAAAATTGGTTGCTTATCTCGGCTTTCGGTTTCAGGTCATACATTCCCGAATACCTGTCACTCTTGTCCCATTGGATGCAACAAATACCATTCCTACCAGTGAGAATTTCTTTAAAACATTTGAGCAGAACCAGCATACATATGAGGCACAATACTGCTTTCGATCCTTGAAAATGGCTCGTGATACATGGTTTGATGATCAATTCTATACGGTTAGATAAGTTTTCTTTTGTACTCGATTTCTTATATAAGTCTTATATGTGTACTTCATTTAGCTTCTTCTTTTCAGAGCTACTTCATGTGGGATTCATTTACATCTGGTGTAGCAGTTTCAATCATGCGAAATTCACCTAATCGAAATGGAGAAAACCAATTCGCTGAGATGGAATATATGAACATAACTGTAGTTACTTCAAATAAACCCTATGGGGTATATGATGGCTCAAATCCATTCTTTGAAGGGCATAAAGTTCCAGAGTTTAATCTAAAGAAAGGGGGAGTACACAGTGGTCATGTGCAGATGGGTCTCCGGGATCCTTTCTGCATTGGGAAGAATGGGAAAGGAAAATGCCAGGTGAAATCAAGATTCCAGTCTTTGTTGAACTAATCATTGATATAAGAATTCTTCATTTTTTGAATTATTCATAGCATAATATGGCAGGATGGATATACAAAGGAGGTGAATGGTTCACAAGGGGTCCGAGTTCTAGTGGCAACCAAAGCAAAACCAAATCAAAACACTAGCAGTGAACTTGACAGAGCTTATTTCAAGAGCTTATTGGATGTAAGTATCATCAATTAATGTACTTATCAGAATCCTTAATATTCTAGAGCTATTTTTATTCAGTTATTTAATGCAGGTTTTGAATGATCCTAACCAAACTGGGAGGTTCAATTTTACAACACAATTTCCTCATTACAAACAAGTTTTCTACAAACCAGATTTTGGCAACAAAAGATTGGGCAAACCTATTGTGCTTGACATGGATATGAGTGCTGGAGATTTTTTGGCTTTGTTTTATCTACTTAAATTACCTGTACAACTGATCAACCTCAAGGTAAATTTGTGTCTCAAGTTTCAGATTGAATTTTCTGGTTTTTGTTTATGTGAAAATAGGAGAATGTTTGAGTGTGAATTCTGATGCAGGCTATCATTGTAAGCCCAACCGGGTGGGCGAATGCTGCAACAATAGATGTGGTTTATGATTTACTGCATATGATGGGTCGTGACGATATTCCAGTTGGCCTTGGAGATGTTTTTGCCATGAATCAGTCTTATCCAATTTTCTCTGCTGTTGGAGACTGCAAGTATGTTAAGGCCATTCCACATGGTAGTGGCGGATTTCTTGATTCAGACACTCTCTACGGATTGGCTAGGAGTCTTCCTCAAAGCCCGAGAAGGTACTTTTTTTTCTTGTTTGGATATAGTTTGTGGTTATGGTTGTAGGTTCTTGAATCTGAAAACATTGCGAAATGCCATTTCCTGTCAGGTTTACTGCAGAAAATTCCGTAAAATATGGAGCTCCTCACGACACGGATCACCCAGAACTCAGACAGTCTCTAGCACTTGAAGTCTGGGAATCTTCAGTTAAATCATTGGAACCGGGATCCAAGATTAGCATACTGACTAATGGACCGTTAAGTAGTTTAGCAAAGATTATTCTGTCAGGAAACAATGCAAGTTCTTTCATTAAGGTAAGTAGACAGGCTTCTGAGTTTATATTCCTAAGGTTTAAAATTTGAGAGATAACACATTAAAATGGCATCAAATTTCATTGCAGGATGTGTATATTGTTGGGGGACACATTAGCCATAGTGATTGGGACAAGGGAAATGTGCTGACAGACTATTCTAATGCATATACCGAAATGAACATGTATCTTGACCCATTGGCTGCAAAGACAGTTTTCCATTCATCACTTAATATTACACTCATTCCCCTTAATGTTCAGCGCAACGTAAGTTCATTCCCGAGGATTCTCCAAAGGCTACGCAAGACAAACAAGACGCACGAGGCACTATTCGCCCACCGTCTGCTATCAAGGCTTTACAGACTGCAACGAACTCATCACAGATACCATCACATGGTAACGATTCTAACAAACTTTAAAAGAATCTGTTGCTTCTGCAGATCTTTTAGCCGGCAGAATGAATGATGTTGTGCTGTTTAATGATTTGCAGGGTACATTCTTGGGGGAAATCCTTGGAGCAGTGATTTTGGGTGGTGATCATTCATTGTTGAATCCAGTCTTGCAAATGAAGCCCATTAAGATAGTTGCTGGAGGTGTCAAATCAAGAGATGGAGAGACTATGATAGATGAAAAACACGGGAAATTGATCAAAGTATTGGAAACTGTTGACTCAAAAGCATATTATGATCTATTTGCTAAGCAATTGGGGAATAAGAAGCAATCTGCAATAATTGGCAGCTTCAATGAGCAGAAAAGGATTTGGAGCAGACAATCAAAATCTAACCATTGATCAAGTCAGAAGAATTAATTATTCATTAACCACAGGTAACATATAGAAGTTTCCTTTGTCATACTTTCATCATTAGAAGCTTTTCAACAGATTGATATCTGATGTAGAAGTGCTTACTGTGATAGGTGTAAATTGTTTAATTAATTGCAGATTAAAGTTAGAATGTAAAATCTTTCAACAGTGTCTTGGAAATATGCTTCTAACGAGGCTGCCAATAAATGGATGTTTCACGTTATACTCTTCTAATGGGACTGTAGAATGCATACTACTAACCATAGACGGAATCCCCAAATATGCATCAAACTAAATTAGCCATTGCAATCATAATTTGCAAAAATGATGATCCCGACTAAAAAAGGAAGAGAGCCATATTTGCTGAATAACAAACAGTATTCTGCAAGATCCATCAACTGTTCACAGTTCAACTCAGTTCAATCGTGAAGCACATAAAAGCTGCAATTACCAAGTTAATATCTCATCTGTTCAGTAGAATTTGGTCTAACAGTAGCACAAGTAATCAACTGATGGGCTACACAAGGTGAGAAACATAAGAGTAAACAAAAAAAATAAAAAAAACCCTTTCTAGCAGCGCAAATTCTACTAATAATTGCATGAAACAACTGATTCAGCCTGAAAACAATTTGTGAGAGCCTAAATTCTTGTTCTCAAATTTTGAGTACTTGACTGCTCAGATTATCTTCAAGTGACTAAAGGGCCAACAGATTTCAAACCCGCTTCTGAAAATGAGCAACTATGACATTTCTCCAATGAAATTAACAACAGAGAAACATTAGAACAAGAGATGAAAGAAGGGGGCACAAATAGAAAGCATAAACAGCAAAGATTCTCCTTATCATTGAAGATCATAATGAGAAATTGCAGTAGAAGAGGCTTTTTTCTTTCAGTCTTCAGAAATCTCATACAAGCACAACTCCGATTAATTAAACAGAACCTTATGGTTAGAGGAGAGCGAAACACCAAGCCAAAAAACACCAAAAGAAAAAAAAGTTTCTCTACAATGAGCCTCCCAGCTCAATGACCTTAAAAGCTCAATTCTTCCATAGGAATTGATCCACCAGCTGCCACGATTTGTTGCTCCAGCTGCGAAAGCAAACATTTCATGAAGCAAGAACAATTTAGACCCAACAACAAGCAGATTTGCTTGACAAATGAGCATAAAACAAAAGGCACACTAACCCTGATTAGAGCTTCAAGCTTGTTCTTAACAAGATAATACTCTTGTTTTACTTGCTGCAGACATTTCAGGCACCTGCAAGCCCAGGCATTCAACAACTTCCCAATTAATGAAACAATTTAGAAGCAAATTTATATCATAAAAGAGTAAAATAAGGAATTTGGATGAATGAGGTAGAGTAGAATAACTCACCCATCAGCATTTTGCTCCTCACATAAACTACGGAAAGCAATGCAGGCATTTTTGACCCTTTGTGCACCTATGCTGCTCAACACAAAGAGTCCATTTTTTCTCGTCAAACAAGAAATGAAGCTAAATAGAAGAAAAGAATCAAACTTTTTTAACCTCCATCTCAATTTTCAGTCTCTCTTAGATCTGTAATGTGTTTTTTTTTTTTATACTCCAAATCAAGAAAACAGCAGAGAAATGGAAGAAGAAAAAGAATCAAATGAAAACAAAGAGATACCTGGCGCTGCTACCCTTCAACTGGTGTGCATGGTCATCAACCCTTTTGAAGTCTACACCTGGCTGATCTCTACAAAAGAAGAAATTGAAAAGACAAACAGAAGAAACCCATCTTCAGACAATCAGCTTAACACAAATAACCATGAGGAAAGCCTGAAAAAAAATTGGAGAATAAAAGCCCTTACAAAGCCCTGGTTAGATCATTCAGAAGCCTCTCAGAATCATCAAAGAAAAGAGACACAACTTCGACAACAAAATCAGGATTGCTCTCATCTTGTAGCAGCTGCAGCTGAGTAAACTGACTGTCCAAAAATCCCTTTAACCCAGAAGAAAAAATCAATAAAAATTTGTAAAATCCCAACAAAAAAACACAGAAAAGATCATAAAGGACAGCAACACAACACCACATGCAAGAAAGATTTTACATTTGTTGTTGTTTACCTCTCTAAACAAGGATTTTGTATATTCCACCCAAGTTCTCTGCATCTGACCCACATCCATGTCTGCTCTCTGATGCTATTTCTCTCCCTCTGTCACTCTCTCTCTCTCTCTCTCTAAAGGCAGTACGTTTTGTGGAGCTGTGACCCAAAAGAGCTGTGAGGCTCAACTTAGCAGATCTCGGGAATTATTGAGCAATCAAAGTGGGAAAAACTGCTAAAGGAAGAGCCTTTTAGTGGATTAAATGCCAAAGAGAGGGAAAAAAGATCCAAACTTTATATTTGCTTTATGGATATGTTTGTTACCCAGTTGTGTACTCTCGCTATCCAACCTTTTCTTTAGCCCTTTTCTCTGGATTTGTGCTAATCAACTGTTTAACTTGTGTTTTTTAGCTCACAGAGTCACTACACTCTCTCTCTCTCCCCCAATTTCCTCCGTTTGAAGTCTCAACAGCATTTACTCCCCCCCTTAAAATACCCATTATTGTATCCTCCTTCAACCTTTTACTTAAGGCCAGAAAAGAAGTTAAAAAAAAAAAAGAAAATATGTGTAAGAAAAACAACTAAACCTGTAGCATTTTCTTTTTCCAAAAAGAAAAAGAAAAAAAAAAAAGTGTAACATATTAAAGTTCTTTTTATACTTTGTTTAAAGTTATCCACTAATATCCACCAAGCATTACTTATATTATTAAAATGAACACTAACACTTTTTCCTTAAAACTCTATTTTTCATGTTAATGTATCTTTTTTCTTAAAATTATATGGCTTAATTAGAGAATTATATACCTTATTTACTAAACATTTCTTAGTTTTTTTTTATTAGAAACTTCTCTTAGTTTAAATGAGAATTAATTGTTAAATATACATAAATGATATAAAAAAATAATGTAAAATGGATTAACTTTACAATTATAAAACGTCAGTCATCTAATAGGAAGAGGATATAATATGTATATTATTTTCTTCTGACAACAACAATTTTGTAAGGAAATGATTAGTTGGTTTACACATGGGGTTTGAGGTAGAAGTGACTCCACAGAATCTAACCTTCTTTTGTTTTTTTTTAATAATTGACAAGATTTGGAAAGATTACCTATACAGATACATATTTGTAATATATCATTAATCTTGGATTATACGCAAGCACCGCAAATAAAGTATTCCAACATGTAAATATACTAATAATTTCGTATAGGAAATCTGTTACAGCTCAGCTTCAAGATTACCCATGAAAATTAATGTTTCTAATCAAAATAATAAAATCATAAAGTCGTCGTCATTTATGTCTCCTTCTGAAAATCTTAAGATTAAAAAAAGAAAAAAAAAATTCAGGCAGCTAATGATAATTAGAAAAGAAAAACAAGGTTAGGAAGAGGAAGGAAAGAGGGGACATGGATTGTCAAAACTAGCTGGTCCTGTTACTTTTGGCTGCTGCCTACTTTGCTTCAACTCCTCCCCATTCATGGAGTTTTGTGTACAATAATTTTTTCTACACCGTCCACATTCCTAAACCACTATTTATATATATTTTTTTTATGATTAAACAATTAGACATAACTAATTATCTTCTTATCTTGTATTATAAGTTAACCTTTGTTCAAACAGATAAAAAATTATAAATTTTCTACCAGAAAGCGAAGATGAACAGGTGGCGTTTGAATTGAACAAAAAATAAAAAGGGAGTTGAAAAGGGAGAGGGGCCCTTTGGTTTTAAAATTTTGAGATAGAAAGTCCACTATGGTGAACGTGAAGAGAATCCTTATCATTGTAAGGCCAAATGAAATGTATAGTCATCTGTTATTATTCTCTCTTTTCATATTCGAATATTATCATTAATAGATTTTTGGGTTGGGTTTGGGGGTTTACTAAAAGACATTCCATTCCTTTCATACGATAAGACATGGCTTGTATTCTATTGCTCCATTCATTTCAATCACAACCATACAATTTAACTTTTTTCTTTTTTTTTTTTTTTCATTTTCTATTATAGGTGTGTGCCAAATTTGGGTTTTAGAATTTAGCTCAAAATATAATTGACAATAATTGAATTTTCCACGTACAAGACAGCCATTTCTAATTTTACATCTCAGTATTTTATATATTTGTGGTTGAACTCAACTCTCTATTCTGCTCTAATATTAATCTTATTATATGTGCTTATATTATCTCTTATTTTGTAAAAGATTTGTTAGATTCCAACCCATAATTTTAACATCACATATTTATATATCTTTTCCAACTCACTTACCCCCCTAACTCTAAATTTTTTAACATTAAATATTTAATTACGGTAAAAAAAATAAAAATTATAAATAAATAAATAAAAAGGTAGAAATTCCTTTGAACTGTTGGTTCCTGCTTAGAGCATTCTTTTTTTTTTTTTCGTTTCCATTAGAGTAACTTTCTGTGTTTTTAGCTTCCGTTGAAAGCTATGATTTGTGGATTTGAAGGAAAGCATATAAAATTCCTTTCAGTCCAAACTGCTTTCCCAATTTTATCTTTACCAAACATCTGTGCTAATTATTTTATTGCTTTCGTTTCTTTAAAGCTGCTTTCTCCATTTAAGAAAGCAATCCCAAACGGAATCTTAGTGGGCAATACTGAGTAGCAGCTTTGAAAACTTTTTGTACGGGTAAATTTACATACGTATAATTAGCAGTGAACAAATTTTTTCTTTTTTTTTTTTTTCTTTTTTGAATAGAAAAATGAAATGCGTCACTAAAAAAAATAATGGTGAAAAGAGCATGTTTTTGGGTGCAAATGTCGTAGGGACAATGAAGAGCATCTTTACTTGTAAAAGGAAACCCAACCCAACCCAATTGTGTGGCTCTTCAAATTCCACACTGTGTCTCAGCAGTAAACAATTCAATTCAATTCAATTCAATATAATATAATATAATATAAGAGTAATAAGCTGTACTTGAGAAACTGTGACCACAAATTCTCCCAACATAATTTTTTCTCAACTATCAGAAGTCAGAACATTATTTGCCACTTTAGAGAATCTGATTCAGAGAATAGCTCTTTGCCTTCCTGATATAAGACTACTACATGCCTGAATAGTTTTTCTTCTACCTCTAAATTAATTAATTAATTAAAAGACATGCTTATAATAAAGTGGTCGTTGAGATCATATTGTGGTGAACAATTATAAAACTAAATATGACATCAAAGTATAGGCTTTTTCTTATTTCTTAACAAATGTATCTATAATTTAGTTGACAAAAAAAAGCTGGCAAAACTATGAGGATTGCCAGTAAGTGGAGAACTGATTACAGCTGGGTTAAAATACAAAATTAATAACCTTGCAAGCACAGTGAGATTACCATTAAATTAAAAAAAAAAAAAAAAAAAATCAAATGATACAATCCACCAGAAAGATCAATACACGTGAAATGTAATACAAGGGTGCTCTGAGTGGAAAAGGAAAGGATATAGTGCCCAATGATGTTTAACATACCTTGCAACTCCTCCTACAGTACCCAGGAAGTGCTGGTATTCCTACCATGTACTCTTTGTTCTTGGTGCATTCCCCAAGGGCGGCCCACCTTTCGCAATTCTCATTCAAATCAGTGCAGTTTCCGCCAATATTCAAATTCTTGTCGAATGTGTCAACATGGATCCACTTTGTGGCAGACCATTTCTCCCCTTCAATCACTGGACATCCACCGTGAAGACTGATTGGGTCTGGAACTGCATTTGGATGGAGACTAAAGAAAAGGAGAGCATCGCCTCTTCGTGGTTTCACTATGTATTAACAGGCAAGATAATAAGACACCAAAAACTTGTCAACACAAATGCAACCCACAGAAAGTAATTTACAGAAACACTTATTTAAATAGTAGCTTCACCTGCAATTCCTTTCTTCGCGCATTCAGAGAGGTCTTCTTCAATATGAGTAGCTTTCCGTCGTGGAGCTTCCTGTTGCAAGTTGTTTGTTAAATGCAATTATGTCTCGTCTGGTTAATTTACAGGACAATCAAGTAAATAATAATTTCTCGTCTTTCCCCAAAATTCCCGAACACCACTTACACTTTGATCTCTAATTTCCTCTTTTAGAAGGCTACCATATATTCAACTCTTTAAAGAAAATCAAATCCCAGTTTGGTTTATCCTCGTCAAGTTCAACCTATTTAAAAACTGATTGTACAATATAGTAAAGTAGACAAAATATCCTACAGTTTATCCTAGAGAAAGTGGTCTTGCAATTCCTTTGCAGATTTACATATCTAAGAATAAGATGCCGTTTTGATACTAGAAAAAAAAAATATGAAATTAAGAGACAAAACCAAATAGCTAACCCTCCATGAAACAATGAAATTCTAGGAAACCATTAGCAGATACTACTACATAAGAAAAAATGCAAACTTAAAAGAACAAGGCCTTATAGTAACCTCAGCATTGGGGAACACAGTTTCACCGCCTTTTGCCACATCACTAAGGTACATGAGCACAGTTGCCAAGCGGTGTCCACCACGAGCAATGTTAACCTTGTCAGCAAAGTAATCAAAGTGGGGATCATATTTCTGTCCATGTTCATACCTCAAGACTTGAATGTCTTCCCCATTTTCTGCAAAAGATGATCAGGAAAAATACACATAGGTACATACATATTATATAACATAGAAACGATATAAAATGTCCTGTCCCAGTCAATTATTTTGGGACATGAAATGCTAAACACATTTCCAACAAAGAATATGATGGAAATAAAAAAATTAATTTAAGGTTCGTTGAGAACCTATAATCTGTTAATTAGGCAAAACAAATAGTTGGAAGGCTACAGCACTATCAAATCCAGAGTTATTTCATATTCAAGTTTGTTTTCTGTTATCTCACCATTTTCTGAACTCTGAGGCCAAAAAAAAAAAAAAATTCATTCATATGTTTAAAACAGGGTTTTCTTCAGGATCTCAACTTTGATGAATTTAAATGATATGAGAAAACACATCTTACTCCTATCAACTTTCTTTGCTGTTGTTTTTCTGAGGAAGAGGATCAACGGAATATGGACTATGTTCCTCTAAATATTCTCATGCCAATCACTATGCAGCCTTGCAGTTATGGAAAAGGAAATGTTGGCACACTATTTCACAACTATCTAAGAAACTTGTGAAGAAAATGATGCTTCACTGGAAATTAATCATTTGAGTTGAAGCAGAAATTCAACTTCAGTTTTATTTAGCATTTTTTTTCCTTTCATCTCCGATGTAGAGAAATTTATTGGTAAATGGTGTTAAATCATTAGATGTCTCAGTTCTTAATTCTAGAATTCTCTCTCAACTCTGGTTTCTTTTTTTCTGTCCATCTGATAACTAAAGAATAATGCAAAAGTATGCAAAGGGTCATCATATTATGAACCATGCTTCACAAGGAAATATCACGATTATTTAATGCCCTTAATACAACTGAATTTTCGGTCATGAATCCCAGTAAAACTACTGATTCTAAACTATCCATTATCATTTGTACATTAGCACGAGTTTATGACATTCAAAACTACCAGGCATAATCATGAAACAACAGAAGGCACAAATAACCATTCCTTTTTGTAGTATGTAAATATTTATTTTTCATATCCCCCGGTACAATGTGCATTTTCTTTTTTTATCACTCTCTACTGGTAAAATGGATAGATGTTCTATATTAAGGCTTTGTTAATTTCAGTAGGCCACCAAAAGGGTAAAAAAAAAAAAGAGTCTGAGGCATTAATGAGTAAAGAAAAAGGACTACATTTGAATTTCATGGCAGTACTGAAACATAGAAGTACTGGGAAATTATAATTTACAAAATAAGTAACTTTCAAACCTTTTGGAAGAAAGGTCCATGTAGCAATTTTCTCCTCTATCCCTGCAACGATTGGATCCTACAAAAGGGACAATCTTTCGATCATCAATAAAAAAGAAGCTATGACAGCATTATCAATATACTGTTCATTCCTTACCCCTGGACTCTCTTCCAAACGTAATTATCAATAATCCATCAAAATAATAAGAAACAAGAAAGCATATTCCAACTAATTAATCACAAACAAAACCAGGGGAGAGAGCAAGAATGAAACATAATGATTCAGTTCTGCTAAGTAGACAAGTAGATTAATTTAACTTTTCAAACAGAAAACTGAATCACAAACTAAAAGAGTTGTAAATTTGCTCACATAGAAGAAGAACTTGAAATATTTCCAAAAGCCTTTGACCTTTCTATTTGAAGTGATTGAATAACAGATTTTTCTCATAAATTTTAAAACCATCAACGAATCATTTTGCTCATATACGTATATTACGTTTTCCAAAATTCAAGCACGATAAATTTGCGGCGAAACGAGCTCATTTGTTTTCCCAAAACAGTAACTTAGGTTAGGGCATTATCCTTTATCACTCCTCGCTTGGCATAATCGAATATGGAGACAATCTTAAAAGAGAAAGGAAAGTCCAAGTAGATCTGATTTAGAAATAAAATCAAGTGGCGCTTGAAATGGTAACAAATTAATGCATCTGGTAACCCTAAAAAATAATAATATGATTGAAAACACACACACATACAGAGAGTAAGTTTAAAATCTAATCACATGAGAATGTAATGCTAATAGTCGCAAATGGCAAGAATTAAATTAAACAAGCAACCTTTGCTTTAGGGATAAACATCCCAGAGCTGGTTCGAACTTCGCTAAGCGTACTCTGTCCACTTAAATTATCCGCTACAGCTGATCTCTTAAGTTCCGATTTAGCCTGAAACAACGAAGATAATCAATTCAATCACATCACAGGTAAATCGAATGAAATTGATAACAACTGTTAACGCGCTCTGACCAGTGAGATCAAGTGGTCGCATTCCAAGTCCGTAAGAAAACCTTGGTAAACAAAAGCCCTGCAAATCATCGAGATCAATTACTGCTTTCCTTCAATAAAATTTTCTCGGCAACCAATCAGGGGTAGAAAATTGGAAAAAAAAAAAAAAAGAGGACGCAAACCTGGGCTTCCATGAAACCTGTCTGACTTTGGCAGGGTCAACGATTGAACTAGAAGTAGCTGGGTAAGAGGTAGATTTATGCAAGATCAAAGAGATGGAGAAGAGAAAGATGAATTGGAGGGAATTGATTGTACCAGCCATTGCAGCTGGCTAGAGAGAGATAATTTCAACGGAAAAAACAATGCTAGTTTTCAATGGAAGTTGCGAGTTGCGACTTTCTAACTGCCATCGCAGTCCCCTGACCATCTATATACGGCAGCGTTTTACTTTCTTATTGTACATTTTTATTTTTATTTCCTAAATTTTACATGTTGATTTAATTATATATCATTCAACTTAATTTTTTCATCTTGGTTATCATATGTAATTTACGTTAAAATTATGTTTGTGAAACTAGTTATGTCATTAGAATGTTTATTATATTTCAATAAAAGGCATATATTCTATTAATTAAAATTATTTTGAATGATAAGAATGTCAAGTTGACAATTAATTTTAATTGAAAAAAAACACAACCCCAAAAGATATAGTAATAAACCAATGGCTATGTACCCTTACCAATAACAAATACTCTCTCCGTTTTTTATTATACGATGTTTTAGTTTTTTAACTTTGTTCTTTTTCATTTGACACTTTACGTTACCAATGTATTTTTTATCATGTTTTCTCATATTTGTCCTTATTTAAGTCTAACAACTTATTCGAAACTTTTTTGTTCCTTTCTTTCTTTCACACAAATGGAACTAGAGATGCCTATTAATATCAGACATTTATGCTCGAACTTTATAGCAAAATTATCATTATATACCCTCATTCAAAAAGAAAAAATAACACATAAGATAAGTCTACATTGTGAGCTTTTTGTGAAACAGGTTTCATTGCACATTCATACTTCTGAATTGCTGATACATCAATTAGTCTGCTGCTGTTCATTGTGTTCTATTCATACAATTTTTGCCTCTTCAACACAGCTTTAGTCCTTCTGTTTTGGCTCCATACCCTTAATTTTCCTCGAAGAAGAATGAAATTCGATCAAACAAGGAGACTCTCACGAGCTTAACACGAAAAAAATAAAATAAAACGTGGTCTTGACCTTCAGATTGGCTCCCACCTGTTGAAACTGTGATCTTCCATCGTCTTTCAAATCTCATTACAATCCAAAAGAATCTCCATTTGTCGATTGAGGTCGTTCAGATGCTTCGTTGAGTTGTATTCCTCTGCATCGAAGAGCTCCTCCGAATATGTTCTTTGGTGCATAGGATTTTGCAACTCATTCATTTCTTCTAATACTAGTTCATTTCCTCTTAGAATCTCTATAACCTGTTTCAAATGCAAAAACAAGGCTTAAATTGGTAGTGAAACCGGAAAATTCCCGTGTTTTCTAATGCTTAATAACATGCCTGATTCATCTGAGGCCGTAGCATCGAAGATTGATGTATACAGAAAGAAGCTGTAAACACCAGAAACTTCATCTGTTTCTCATCATAGGTATCTCCAAGAGTCGGGTCTACGAG
This sequence comes from Euphorbia tirucalli, assembly GCA_039660915.1. Lineage (NCBI taxonomy): Eukaryota > Viridiplantae > Streptophyta > Magnoliopsida > Malpighiales > Euphorbiaceae > Euphorbia > Euphorbia tirucalli. The sequence goes on along the minus strand of CM077636.1, from coordinate 65,033,813 downwards.
TTCCTTCACACTATTCTTCATAAGCAAAGGTTTCGCCTGAAATCCAATCCCACAAATTAATATAAGCCCTTAAAGGTATTATAAGGACAGAGCGCGACAATACATACGTACCCACATGACAAGGCTATGCTGAGAACTATCTATAGCTTGCTTTCCAGTTACAAGCTCAAGCACTAATACCCCGTAAGCATAGACATCAGTTTTCTCGTCCACAATACCATGCATGAAGAACTCAGGAGGAAGGTATCTAACATGATAAGAAATGAGATCAAATGAAGGGTCAAAAAGAAATTCAGAAATGGAGTGAAGTTTCGGACTTCACATACCCGAATGTGCCTTCAATTTTTGATACAGTATGATGAGTCCATTTATCAGGCAGCCACTTTGCAAGCCCGAAGTCAGAAATCTGCATAAACATCAAGTTCTGAACTGAGCAAAGAGTTCGAAAATTCCAGCTGATTTACATTATCGAGTTTGAAAACTTACCTGAGCCTCAAAATCTTCACTAAGCAATATATTAGAAGCTTTGATATCCTTATGGATAATTCTCCTTTGACAGCCTTCATGTAGATAATGAAGGCCTTGTGCAGTTCCTAAAGCAATTTTAAATCTGGTTGCAAAATCCAACTTTTCCTTTGGGCCTGTAAGAAAGTAATCAGTAACATAATCTTGTAAGGATATCAAAAAATTTTCAATTTTTAAGTTATTATCGAACCATAAAGTAAAGACGCTAGGCTCCCATGGGCAGACAATTGAAGGACAAGATGCATTCCCCCTTCAACGCCATACCCGATTACTTTAGCAATATTGGGATGATCAACATGAGCCATAATCCCAAGCTCAGATAAGAAATCAACAGTCATTTCTTCTGAAGAACCTCTAATCAGCCTTTTTATAGCAACGAGCTGCCCGTCTGTCAATTCTCCCTTGTAAACTTCAGCATAGCCACCTTCCCCAATCAGATTTTCTACACAAAATTAAATGAATTCCCAAGTATCTGTCAATGTCAGCACACAAAGATAACAACTTTAACAACAAAAGACATGTAAGTTGCTTGAATTACCGACAGATGCATACCAGGGCTGAAATTGTCAGTTGCAGCTTGGATTTCAGCGAGTGCAAAGTTCTTCCATGTAGATTTCAAACAGTAGATATCAGCACCATCCAAAGAAGAAGAAGTTAAAACAGGAACTAACTCTTCTCTAATTCTTTTGGTCTTAATTCTGGTGAGCCTCGGGCCGCTTTTCTTCATTGTACGAAAGGTTTGAATGTGTTTCGCAGGCTTTATCGTAAATGCTCGAAAGTAATCACGCCATTGAGTAACAGGTTGGCCTTCAGGTTCTGATGTGCTAGCCAAGGGAGCTGTTTCAGATTCTGAGCAATCTTCTAAAACTCCTCTTGGAGATGATTCTTGTTGCACACCATCCCTTCTTTCGCCTTCCGAAACACCATCCTTTTCACCCTCCTTCACGATACAATCTTTTTCGACCTCCTTCACAATACCACCTCTTTTCGCCTTCTCCTCCACCTCCAATTCCAAAAGTTCGGTGTCTGATACAAAATCTATTGTCAGGCACTAGTATGAATGAGAAAATCAAAGGATTAAAAGCTCGATTAAGGGAGAAATGAAAAGAAACATCTAACCATGAGATGAAATGGTAGTATCAGAGAATCCGGATCTCTTTAATGATCTGCCTGATAAAGGAATAGGTGGCTTTGTTTTCTTTTCTCCAGTTGTGTCTTTGCAGCCATTGCTGCTAATATTACACATCAATTCTGAATCATTTCCTACTTTCCCATGGAAACCATTGCTGCTAATCCATTATAAAATTCAATCAATTTGACAGCAAATTAAGAATATTTGAACACCCAGAAAATCATGGAGGAATTGACAATGTTGGTGTCAAAGACAAATGCAAAATAACAGATTTATCAATTCTATTACTCTTAATTAAGCATCTAAAACCAACATTACAGATATATCTGGAAAAAACCATTATGCATTAGCAATGTAAACCAAAAAATAATGGGAATACTAAAACCTTACCCAATTGATCCGATATAGATATGCAAATTAAAAAGGAGAATTTGAAAGCATAAATGATGCAATAAACAAGAAAATTAAGATTATAGATTATGAAAACCAGAAGGCAAAAAGGTACCTGGAAGAAGCTAAAGGTTCCATGGTTAGAGAGAAAAGGAGGAAATGGCTGCGAGAGGTTAAGGGAGAAATGTAAAATAGAGAGGTTGCTTTGATTTTCTCCCGCCTGATTCTGATGCAGAAAAATCGGCTTTATTTGTCATTATCTCTTGTTAATCTCTCCTCATTTTTTGGAAATAATGGAAGCTCGCCATCATCTCATGTCTCATGAAAAATAAATTAAATAAAAATTCCAAATAATAAAAAAGGTAGATTGTTCGTTAACTTGGAGGGAAGCACGTAAAGTGGGTTTTTGCCACGTAAGCTAATTTCAATTTTATGGCAGTACTGAAGTGATGGAAAATTTTGTAAAGCATATTCCAAGTAATTAATCATAAATGAAACTGGAGGAAAGAATCAATAAATTAAATATAAAAAACAAAAAATAGATTATGCATGAATTCTCTCTGCCTGAATTCAACGTTGAGATGGTTATTTGTCAGCTAAGGAAGTATGAGTCTACGGCTAGTGATATATACTTGTAAGAGTGAAAGTGTGATCAAAAAGAGAAAAATGGGATTCAAAAATACTGAATTCAACAATGTTGCTCAGAGATGAAGATATAGATGATTTCATTGAAAGTTTCTTGGATATATAATAATAATTCTGATAAATTCTGATACTTCACGATCTTCAGTTTATTTTATTTTATTTTATTTTATTGTTTTTTGTGGAGGTCGAAAATTGTAATTATGTAGCAATGCAACTTTGGAAGAAATTCATATGTATTGTTCAAAATGGTGCAATTTATTACTACAGTTTATTGTTGGTTTTCCATCTTAAGGATTTTTATTGTTCTGTGTTTCATGGGTTCATATTTCATATTGAATGCTTCGACTCAAGTGAAAGTAAAAAAAAAAAAAAAAAAACATGGACCTCCCATTTATTTATTAATGTCAGCAAATTTTTTTTTATAATTCTCATTTTTTTTTAAAGTTTTTTTTTTTTTTTTTTTTTGTGAAACTCAGAAAAAGAAACAGAAACGCAACAAACAGAACAAATTAAACAGAACGAGGGACAGGAATCCCTATCTTGTCTTCGTCCAATAAACGACGAAGATGCTCCGCAGGAGTTTGAACTCTGGAGAACCCAATACTAGACATATGCGCCTGTTGAGCTAGCCAGTCCGCACATCTATTACCTTCTCGAAACACATGTTGAAACACAAGACCATGTAAGTGTATACTGACCTCCTTAATTGCTTGAATTAGGTTTCTATCCAGGCAAAACACATCAATTGTTCCAGTGAGCGCTTCAATCACTTCCATATTATCGGCCTCCACTATAAGTCGTCTGACATCCATACTCTTAGCTAAGCAAAGCCCTTGATAAATCCCCCATAATTCTGCTTAAACAATTGAAATACCATGTCCGAGATGACACATGAAACCACCAACCCACTCCGCTTTATCATTCCAAATGAACCCACCCGCCGCAGCTGATCCAGTACCCCAATACACCGACCCATCTGTGTTCAATTTATACACATTCGGGGGAGGACTGCACCATTGGACATACTCTCTCTCGCTTCCCATTATCTCCCCTTTTTTTTTAAGTTAAATATTTATTTTTAAAGAGACCCGAAAGTTGCAGATTTATTATTGGAAAATATTCCTCGCAGTACTTCAGTACACTACATAATGACATTATCCTTATCCACTTCAAAGATTATCCATACGTCAACTTTTTCAGTGAATCATGTTAGGAGAATAAAATATAACAGGAAAGTGTCACTACACATCATAATAATTTACAACCAAAAAAGAATACAACAAAGAAGTGTAAAGTGATGACACAGATGAATACAACCATTTGATACAGTTCCACATAATTAGCTTCAATGAATATTACGACTGATTAATCCTTCAAATATTACATATAGGTCCTTGTTATCTGGGCCAAAAATCTCATCCGCCTTCCTCAGAGTCTCCTGTCAATTGGAAGAATATCAGATCAGATCGATGAGATTAGATGAAAACGAGTTTAGTTCAACTTGTTAATGGAGAAGAAGAGGAGAGAAAAATGTACTTCTTTGGTTTGTTTGTGAGAATTCAATTCCTTAACATTTGCAAGAAATGCACCAAACTGCTCGTAAGACAGGCGAGTCCTATTGAAACAAAAGAAGGAACTCCAATTAAACCGTGTAATGAGTGATGAATTGAGTTGTATTGAAAACTCGATACAGAACAAGAAAGAACAGTATTGACATGATCCAGGGTTACTATATTTGAACCTTGAAACTTTTCCACAAGACAAACTTTTCAGCGAGTATTACCTGACTTGGCGGAAGAATTCTTTCCCATCTATACGAGTTCGACCTGAAACATACAAAAAGGAGTATCAACAAGAATTTCCAAATATGAGAAACAACGATAACATAGAATTTGTAGGTTGTTACCAATAACAATGCATCAGTGTTTACTACTACACAAGATAAAAGACTTGGCCGACTGGTAGAACACTTCGTTTGGAAGTACATTGAAATGATCATAAACAAAAGACTAAAGCATTTGTCTAGTAAAACAAACTGCTTAATTTCAGTACAAAGGAAGAAATTAACTGTGATCCATAAATTATCAATGAAATATACTACCTACAACATATTGCATCAAATATAAAAACTACTCGCTAAAGTTCAAAGGAAAATGCTATGTGTTAGCTGAAGCTTTTATCTGTTTGTCACTGTTTCCTTTTATTTTGAAGGAAAATGGCCAGCATAAAATCATTAAGAATAAAGACCTTCACATAGAAAATGCAGGCTCAATTATATCCTAATTAAGTTATTTCCATGGTTAAGCTTTACACTAACCGGTATGTGATGCCGAATCAGAACTTGAGATTGAACCTGGGTTTGGTGGCAACGAAGAAAACATAGAAGACCGATCATCAGGCAATCCTCTTGAGGTGGAAAATGAAAATGAATGTTGTCTTGGGGAAAGAGGTCTAGATGTTCTCGTGGGAGACACCGAAGCTGATAAACTTGGAGGGGAACCTGGAGGAGTGAACCGTGGTGTACTTGTTTGGGATGCTAGCAGAATGCCGTGTGATATGCCAGGTCTTGACAATGTTGTAGCAGCAGAATCTAATAAGAATATGGGCTTTTGTTACAGCTAAAAACAAAAAAGCTGGAAATTAACTGCATTACTTTAATACTTTGAGCACTTCTTCACAGTCAAATAAACAGCATGTTGAAAAACTTATACCAACAATATATGTTCAAAACAAAATAATTAAAGCATACCATCCGTTTCACGATCCTCTATGTGCGAGTTTCCTATTTCTGAGAAATGGCTGCTCTGTACTGAACTTGTTCTTGAAGGTGGCAACATGATATCATCTTCTGTTAGAAAATATGGAAAACCTTCTCAAAACTGGCAATACAATTTAAACCAATGCAAAACCTATATCTGAAGCATTCAAATAACCCAGCAAGTATATTCACCAACCATATTGAATTTCTTACAGTGCTTTAATTAGTAACGACCAGATCTCCATTTTGTAGGCACAAATCCAAAAAATGGTCTTTGATGAACAATAAATTATTTTGGCAGAAGGAAAGTGAATTATGAGGATAGGCAAACTATAAATTCTAGCCAATACATCACAAAGACCTCAAAAAAGGTCCTTAATCTTGTGCTGTATAGAATACTAAAAATCCAAGAAACCGTATAAACAGCTTACAAAGTACAAAATAGGTAAGGGGAGTGACAAGAACATACCGCCAGGTGTCGGCTTGGCAATGATGTGCCGTGGACCTGACTGTCAAAGAACCACACCAAGTGAGTTCAAAACCTTCATTAAATGTCGCACATGATTCTTTTAGTAAAATTGAAGGCATCATTCATCAAAAACACTCAGGAAAAGAAAATCACACTTACAGAACCAGTATTATCTTCATCCTCTTGAAGAGACTGCATAAGTGTCTTCCTAAACACCTCCAACTACAAGCATTATTTCAACAACAAAAGTCAACACCCAAGAAATACTAATTAGAATTCCTAATTAGCTTCTCGCTAGTCTAATTGCTCTTCATCATTTAAAAAAGGCTCAATTGACCAATTGAAATGACAAATGAATAGCTAGTAATAAAAAAAATAATCAAATTCAGCTAATAGAGTGAATAAAAGCATCAGTAATTCAGTAATTAAGTACCTTAGAAACATCTCTTTGGAGCTTCCTAACAGTATTGGATAGTGAAGCGTTCTCTTTCAACAAATTCTCCTGCAAATCAATCAAAGCACATGAAGCCAAGAAACAGAAACGAAGAAAAAGGGAGTAAAATATAGAGAATGGAAAAGGACCTTTTCAAGGTCGGACTGAGCGAGTTTCTCAAGGGAATCGGAGAGGGAGGAGTCGAGAGACTGAATCTGAGATTGGAGGTCGGCGATGAGATTATCCTTGTCGGCGAGTTTAGCGTGAAGTTCGGAAGACTCGGATTCAAGAGAAGAGATGCGAGAGAAGAGAGCAACGGAAGTGATTTTGCGGGCCACATCGAGTTGCTCAAAGGGATCGGAGGGTAGAATTGCAAGCACCTCATCGGGAAGATCGAAGGTAGAAGCAGCAGATTCTTTGGCCAGCATCTTCTTTCGTAATTTATTAAATTATGTAAAAACGGAGGATTTGATTGGTATAACGAGAAAACATGTGGTTCGTGAATGGATAGGATCTTATTACCAGACCAAACACAACCACTGCCAGTGGTCTTCTCACTTCTCACTTCTTCTCACCCCGCACCCATTTGTTTTCTAATATTCATTACCAAATACGTCCAAATAATTCATTTTTCCAATAACTTTTTGGAGGAATTACTTGTTTCATTAATTAATTTAGTCATCAATTAAATTAATTGAAAATAGTAATTTGTTATCTATATACGAAAATTTTCTTTTTACGCTTTTGGTGACACTTGTAACACATATATATGATGAATTGGGTTGACAAAGTTTTATGCTTTACTTTGGCTTGGAAAAACAACCACTAATAATTTTGTGCATTATGTGAAAAATAACATTATTATATATTCATCAATAATGATGAGTGTTGTACCAGAAAAAGTTTAATAATGGTAACACACAAGTCAGCCATTCAGTCTCATTCCAAAGATAACTAACTTTTATATGAAAATATCAACGGTGGGTTTGGGATTGCTGTCAGGCAAAGTATTGAAAAAAGATAGGTTTCATTAATTTCTTTAAAAGTAGTTTTAAGTGTTTTTCCAGTGTTTTTATAAATACGATCTGACTTTTACCAATTGTGCATTTGAAGCTGCTTTCCGCAGTCCCAAAAACAGTTTTAAGCCAAAGTAAGGTTCCCCACTTTTAATTCTGAGTTTTTTCAATTGTGCATTTTTACGAATTCTTTTTACTTTTTTACACCAACTACTTAAAAATTTTTATTCCCATTCAATTTCACTAGAGCTTAACATTAAACAAAATATATATTTTTAATTCTATAAAAAAAAATTGAAAAAACTTAGCTTTGTTGTTTTATTTTTATTGAATTATTTTTCATTTTTAGCTATCCTGTGGGCTTAACCAGCTCTGATGGGTTCTTGATGTTGTGCTCTTGGAGATTTTGGGCCATTTTGTCAATTGTTGGTTAATGAGGGGCTCGAGTTTCGGGCCCAAAGAAATTTTAATTGCAAATTATTTTGGGGAAAAGTACTGGGACTTAGTTCTGACAAATCCATGAAATAAAATTGAAAGTTTTGTTCCATAATATCATCATTTCTTTTTCTTTCATTACATAACCTTTTTTTTTTTTTTTTCTATTCTTTATAATTAAGTTTTCGTTGCAAAAAATAAATAATAATATCAACTAACTCATGGAAAGTTAAAAAAATAATAATTATTATTATAATTCTTCGAAGTGCCATGTTGAAATAGCTCAAAAAATTGAAATTGTCTTTGAATAATCTGAGTATCCACATTCTGATCAAGCTTTTTTTAAAAAAAAAATGAAATTGATCATGGTAATTAGTCGAGAATTAATCACACAGAATAAACGTTTGCTTCTAAATTAATTGCTGGCTGATGAAGGCTCTCGCTATCCCATTAGTTACCATGTCTGTTTGCTAGGGACATTATACTGTCCATATTTAAATTATTGGCACGAATTAGGCTTCATTTTAACGTAGTTTTGTCCACTTAGTTTGCTTTAATCTATGCCGCTTTAGCTCTTCATCTTTGAGAATTATCATACTCATACACATCTCCACACATATATATATATATATATATATATATATATATATATATATATATATATATAGAGTAAATGCAAATACGATTTATATAAATAGATTGTAAATTATAAAATACTGAAAATCGAAATAAATTAAAGAACAAAAATTAAATCGAAATACTTTTCAACTTTAACAACAAAAGAAACAGTAAAACTGAGACCTGAAAGTACAGTTTTTTTTAAGACAATTATCTATCCGTAATTTGTGATTTGTCGTCCAAGATACAACAGCTCTCAAAAGTGAACACAACCGTGTAGAGCAGAGTATCACCAGAAAAGAACAAAATAAATAGTCTGTTTTGAAAGAATCGCAATTGCAGAGAATGAGGAAAGGAATTTTGGATTTCTAGTATCTCGGCAACTGATGGAAAGCAAAGAGAAATAGGCAAAAGGAGGATTGTAACAGCTTGGAAATAAATGACATTTAAATTGGATTAATTATCTTATTCAAAAAATTTATTATGCAGTTATGTTTTCATTTAAAAAAATAAAATGAGGCTAAAAAAAATCCAGACAAAATTGGTCGAACCGGAGCAAAAACTAGGCAAGCCCGTTGTGGCTCATTCCGGTCTGATATTCGCAACGCCCACATCGTGTCGGTGCGCATTGGGCCTTTGAAGGCTTAGGGCTAGGATTTACACCCCTTTGATGCGCAAGAGAGAGCCTTTTGGGTTACACAAGTTAACACTTTACAAAAGTGTGTTTTAATATAAACAGTTTTCCTCTTTGTTAACTTGAACCAATATTTCTCCAAATATTTCATTTCATTAGGGTAACTATGGGGAACAATTTCTCATTCACTACTTATCCATTTTGGGTAATTATATAATGTTGGAAAGCTCACATTACGTATTATACAATTACACTAATCATTAGATTTAATACACTCTATTTCCATAATATAATTTAGCCAAAAGTTGACAAATAGTCACTAATATATAATATAATATTTGTCAAATTTCCAACATATATATATATATAGATGGACTAGTTGCGATCTGTTCATAATCAAAAATTCATTAGATATTGGCATTGTAGGTACCAAAATCTATCACTTTTAATCAAGATTTATCTATATATATTAAACTGTAAAACGTTATAGGGTAAGTTAGAATTTTAATGGCTGTGAATCTCTTATAAAATATAGTAAAACTTAACAAAACATAGGTTGCAAAGTGGTTTATTATTTTAGTATTTTCTCTTGTTTTGATGGCAAGTTTCTTTTCTCTTTGTTGTATCATGAGTTTATATTAATTTGATTATTCTTAGGAGATTGTTTGATTTATATGGTTTTGTTACCGATAAATCCATATATTGATGTATTATGCAGTTCAAAATTTATAAAATTTTCATTTTATTAAAAAAAAAAAAAGAAAAAGAAAATACTATACCGATTTGATTATGTTAAGCAACAGAAAAAAAATACTAGCGTAGATCAAGTTTGGAGAGTTACTGTTATTGACACAACATTAGTGTAGTTGACATAACGTTCATGTATTAGGTTTTGGTGAAATTTTATACAGTGGTTTTAAATATTAATGTTGAATTTCTTTAGTTAATGAATATTAATGTTGAGTTATTTTTATAATACCAATTGAAATTTGGTGATTTTAGAATAATTTAGTAATCAATTAAATTAATTGAAAATAGTAATATGTTATCTATATACGAAAATTTTCTTTTTACGCTTTCGGTGACACTTGTAACACATATATATGATGAAGTGGGTTCATAAAGTTTTATGCTTACTTTGGCTTGGAAAAACATCCATTAATAATTTTGTGCATTATGTGAAAAATAACATTATTGTATATTCATCAATAATGATGAGTGCTCTACCAGAAAAAAGTTTAATAATGATAACACACAAGTCAGGCCATTCAACCTCATTCCAATGATAACATTTTTATCCTTTATTATGCCCATTTCATATATTTCCGATTTTCTTTTTGGAAAAAAATTAACTAAAAGGAAGAACGAATGAAGGGAGAGACGAAACGCTGCTTCTGCTTTCGGTGGCTGCTAGGAATTCATACTTTCGTTGAACGCAAGATAACCTACGTTCCGTGTTTTTGACTTTTCCTAAAAGCGATAGGTGAGGTGGTTTATCAAACACCTTGTTCCTGCTTTCCTGGTTTTTCTTATTGGGAACGCTGCTTTTCCACTTTCAAACTCACAGCCAAACTCGCCCTAAGCAATGAACTCTATTTTCCTGTTTTTGGAAAACTTTTCTCTAAAATTGCTCTTATTTTCTAAATCGAATTTAATTTTTAAAAATATTATTAAACTATTAAAGAAAAGTATAAAAGAATATTAAGAAAAATATTGCATACAAAATAGAGTAAGTTATAGGGGTGGCAATGGGGTCGGAATTACCCGAAAACAGTGGGGATCTGAACCGACGGGCGTGGGAAATAACCGATATTATCCCCCAAGGGGATGGGGGTGGGGATTATTTTACCCCAGTACTTAAACGGGCGTCCTCCCAAATAAATCTCCGTATATAAATATAAATATATATATATATATATATTAATTCCTATTTAGTGCCAAGCACATCTCTGTTTTTCTTAAATAATTGGACTTCAATTTCAAGTTGTTCAAAGAAAGTTCACTTGGAACTTAAATATTTGTAACATTGGATATATTTTGTAATTTGGATATTTAATGTTAAACCACATTTGTAATGTGGTAGAATTTGTATTTTGGATATTGAATGTTAAAATGGTTATTAAAACAACGAAATATTAATTTATTTTATTTATTGGATATGGGCGGGGATTCACCGATACCCGTAGGCACCCGCGCGGGGCGGGGATGGGGGTGAAAAAATTCCCGAAATGGAAAATGGTGAATCAACGAAACCGCCTCCGTAATCATTGGGGGCGGAGTGGGGAATGCACCCGCACCGTTGCCACCCCTAGTAAGTTATATTAACGATAAACTTTAAAATTTTACCTTGATTCTATCTCCTATGCTAGGGCCTTACAATATGAGTCACTGTAAAATTTTCCAAATTAACCACCCAATAACATTTGAGAAAAAAAACTTACGAAAAATTTACGAAATGGAAAAAATATTTACAATATTATATCAAGTGTTCTATTTACATTTTTACTTTTTTACGCCAACTACTTTAAAATTTTGACTCCCATTCAATTTCACTAGAGCTTAACATTATATTTTAATTCTATAAAAAAAAAATTGAAAAAACTTAGCTTTGTTGTGTTATTTTTATTGAATTATTTTTCATTTTTAGCTGTCCTGTGGGCTTAACCAGCTCTGATGGGCTCTTGATGTTATGCTCTTGGAGATTTTGGGCCATTTGGTCAATTGTTGGTTAATGAGGGGCTCAAGTTTAGGGCCCAAAGAAATTTTAATTGCAAATTATTTTGGGGAAAAGTACTGGGATTTACTTCTGACAAATCCATGAAATAAAATTGAAAGTTTTGTTCTAATAAAATTTTAATTGAGTATGAATTATCATACTCATACACATCTCCACACACACACATACACACACACACACACACACACACACACACATATATATATATATATATATATATATATATATATTAAATTCAAATACAATTTATATAAATAGATCGCAGATTATAAAATACTGAAAATCGAAATAAATTGAAGAACAAAAATCAAAACCGAAATACTTTTCAACCTTAACAACAAAATAAACAGTAGAGCTGAGACCTGAAAGCACAGTCTTTTTAAGACAATTATCTGTCCGTAGTTGGCGATTTGTCTCCCAGGATACAACAGTTTTCAAAAGCGAATATAACCTTGCAAAACAGGGTATCACCAGAAAAGAACAAAATAGACAGTCTATTTTGAAAGAATCGGAATTGCAGAGAAGGAGGAAAGAAATTTCGGATTTCTAATATCTCTACAACTAATGGAAAGCAAAAAGAAATAGGCAAAATGAGGATTGTAACAGTTTCGAAATAAATGACATTTAAATTGGGTTAATTCTCTTGTTCAAAAAATTTATTATGCAGTTATATTTTCAATTCAAAAAATAAAAGAAGGCTCAAAAAAATCCGGTCAAAATTAGTCGAACAGGAGTAAAAACTAGGCAGGCCCATTGTGGTTCATTCTGGTCCGATATTCGCAATGCCCACGTCATACCGGTGCGTATTGGGTCGTTAAAGGCTTGGGGCTAGTATTTGCACCCCCTGTATGTGCAAAAGAGAGCCATTTGGCTTACACATTAACACCTTACAAAAGTGTATTTCAACATAAACAATTTTCCTCTTTGTTAACTTGAACCAATATTTCTCCAAATATTTTATTTCATTAGGCTAACTATGAGTTACAATTTCTCATTCACTACTTATCCGTTTTGGGTAAATTATATACCGTTGGAAAGCTTAAGTTACATACTATACAATTACACTAATCATTTGATTTAATACATTATATTTCCATAATATAATTTAGCCAAAAATTGACAAATAGTCACTAATATATAATCTAATATTTGTCAAATTTTCAACACACACACACACACACATATATATATATCGATGGACTAGTTGTCATCTGTTCATAATCAAAAATTCATTGAGATCTTGACATTGTAGGTACCAAAATCTATCACTTTTAATCAAGATTTATCTAGATATACAAAACTGCAAAACGTTATGCGATAAGTTAGAATTTCTATGGCTGTAAATCTCTTATAAAATATAGTAAAACTTAGTAAAGTATAGGTTGCAATGTAGTTTTATTATTTTATTATTTTTTCTTATTCTGATGACAAGTTTCTTTTTTCTCTATAGTACGATGAGTTTATATTATTTTGATTATTCTTAGGAGATTGTTTGATTTATATGGTTTTGTTATCTATAAATCGATATAGTGATGTATCATGCGGTTGAAATTTTATAAAATTCCTATTTTATTAAAAAAAAATAAAAACACTGTACCGATTTGATTATGTCAAACAACTAAAAAAAAAAAAAAATACTAGCGTAGATCATGGTTGGAGAGTTTACTGTTATTGACACAACATTAGTGTAATTGACATAACGTGTAGTTCATGTATTAGGTTTTGTTGAAATTTTATACGGTGATTTTAAATATTAATGTTGAATTTCTTTACTCAATGAATATTAATGTTGAGTTATTTTTATAATACTAATTGAAATTTGGTGATTTTAGAATAATACTCAAAATTGAGTGAACATTCTTGCATTTGTAAAAAAATATTTGGTTTAAATAATATTTTATTTGTATAATTTTGTTATTAAAAATTACGATGGTTGACTGAATAAACAAGGGTCAAGTCGTGTGGTCTATGGGTTTGACCCAATAAGCTTCCGACCCTTTTCCTGGTTCAGAAGTGTTGCCGTGTAAATAGTTGGGAAGACTCCATGTAACTACACATACAACCATAAAATTAATTCAAAAAAAAAAAAAATGATAATGATTGATTGATAACTATAACTCTACTTTAGACCTACCCAATAAAATGTTGACAAAATTGTAACTTTACATTTTTCTTTTTAGAAAAAACAAATACCCATTCAACAATTTGGTACCCATGATATTAAATATCAGTTACTCAGCATGTTTTAATTACGTTGGTGCTAATTTGAAATTATTGTTAGTAAAAGTATTTTTTTCCACGGTTAAGTTTTATTGTTTTCTTTAAAAGTAATTTTAAGTATTTTTCCAATGCTTTCCTGAATACAATATGACTTTTACTAATTGTTTATTTGAAACTGTTTTTCATAACTCTAAAAACAGCTTTTAATTTACTTTGGCTAAAAACTACTTTCAATGCTGTGGAAAGCCTAGGAAGAAAATGTAAAATTTTAAATTAAATGAGTTAGCTGTTTTTTTTTTTTTTATAAATTGAAGGAATCCAAAATACCTTAAGTCTATAAAGAAATCTCGTTTTAATTTTCCCTAAATATAATTATATGGATGGGTAAAAAAACCTTTAAATACGAGCAACTTCAGAAAATAATTATCTTAACAATAATACTTATAATTAAAAAAAGGAGTATAATTATGAAAACAAAATTAAAAACAGAAATTATACCCTTCCACCAAATTGTTCCAGCATCTAACTAAAAAAAATATCAATTTCCACCGGTCCATTTCAAAGAAAAAAAGCAAAATAAAAATGGGAATTGCAATAGCATTTCAACAGGTGATAAATCATTTCTGAAAGGCATAAACAAATAAAGATTCCAGGAATCTAATATTTATTTATTTAATTTATTTTTTTTTTATTTTCGTATTAATATATATTTAATTTATGTGCAGGAGGATGTTTCCACTATCCCTTCCCTAGCTTGTGGTAAATATTATATGAAAAGTACAAGTCCATTTTGAAGAATATCTTCTCTTACTTGCATTATACTTCCCATGATAATTACCATATAGTCATATACATTAAAAAATTGTTTCTTTTCGTTGTGGCCCCACATTATGAAAATCATTTTGATTTATTCCCCTTCTTTTTCCTCATTTTCTTTCTCTTTTTCAAGTGGGAAATTATTGAGGAATTAGATGGGCCCATGTAATTAATCAACTTCATTAACGTCCAATAATATACACATTTTACCATATTAATAGTTGGTAACAATTATGTAATCGTGTATTTTGGTTGAAATGTCGAGGCAAAAGGAGCATACCGACACGGTTTCATGTATGATATATTTTATTACGTTATATATTTTTATTCTTTTGTTACAAATATTTACTTATATATAATTTACTTGTAAATTTTGAATTTGATGAACATGCTTCTTTTTTATAAATATTATTGGGACAATTAAGAAGTATCTAATTATTTTAAAATAAATTAATATAAAAGATTATAAGTAAATTATGTCCGATTCAATCAAATTAATTTGCTTCTGAATAAATCCTAAGAGATAGACATTATCATGATAAGTTATTTGGGCCTCACCTAACACTTAATTAATTAAAAAATACAAACATATCTTCATATAATATTTCCAAGATTTTCTTTTTACATTTCCTAATAAATAACAACTTAACAAAATTATTTATTAATTTCTTGGCCTCAACTTGAGCAGGCATGATTTAGATGTTGGAATCCTTGACCAAATCAAACCTACAAATACAAGACATCATTTCCCACAAACTTAATTTAAAAAAGAAAATGGAAATTAGAGCTGTCTCTAATTTGTTTTAAATATGCAAATTAACTTTTAAGGTTTAGCATTAATAATTTAAAGAAAGGAATTTTAAAGTAAGTGGCCATGTTACAATGTTCTTCGAACGATTATGTTTCTATTTAATTATAATAAATAATAAAAAAAATTCATAACCCTAAATTTTATTAATTTCTGTTAAATTATTTCTTAATACGAGTCAGATCAAAGTCTGTGAAACTTTCATTTCGTGCAGCTAGATGATACATTTATCAAGTCAAACAAGCCAATGTTGAAGATTTAGAGTTATATGCATATACAAATGATAGTACCACGTCCTAAAATGATCGCGTCAATCACACGGTTATCTACTATGTCCTAATGAAGCCAATCCACAAAAATAGTCTGATGTATCACTCGACCACTCCCAATATCCGTCCGATCCATAGAAAGAGCTATTCAGCAGGCCTCCAGAAAATAGACCGGGTGGACGCAACAAAATGAGTTACATGAGCACTCTGTGACCAAGTTGGGATACGTGTCAAGGAAAGGCAGAAGTTTGGGATGAGCCGGTCTTAACCGTACACGTGTAAGGATAGGATCTTGAATCTGAAATAAACAGGACAAGAACAGATACAGGATAGACATGTCCCTTAAGCACGCCAAAAGGGGACCAGGAGGAACCCATGCTAAGGCAATGAGAGGAGAACGTACATAATAGTCTGATAAGGCCACGCGTCCTAAATGGGTATAAAAAGAACAATAGAAAACCCTACAGGTATCTGATTCTTATTATCTTCTTACATCTTATTTTCTTTCCAAATATTCAAGTTTTTTAATTTAAGCATCGGAGTGGACCAAAAAATCACCCGACGCTTACATTCTCTTTTCCTGCCGCCACAATTCTTCCTAGGACTATCAACAAATATCGATTTCTTAGCTCATTATTTGAAAATAAATTAAGACACGGAAAAGAAAATATGTTTTTTTTTTTTTTGGGGGGGGGTTGATAATAGAAAATATGCTTTAAATATTGATAGTGTGGGTGAATGAAAACAAAATTTAATTGGACATAAATTTCCAAGAAAGATTTAATTATTCAATGAGAGATAGGTCAAAATCATGTGAATATTATATTAGTCATACATGACAGTAAATAATTAATAACTAAATCATATATACTTACAAATTAGAATTCTTATTTTAAGTGTTTTTAAAAAATATAAAAATACAAATTAACTGCTTATAATAATTAATCACTAATAACATACATTTGTTTGTTTTGGTCCTTTTTTTTCTGTTATTCACAATTTTTTTTTTTTTTTTTTTATATTGTCAATGTTTTTTTTCCTGAAGTTGTTGCTTCCTATGTTATATAAATTGATTTGATTAAATGAAAATATCTGATTTTCTTGATTTGATCAGTTGGTCTATGCTTTTTTCTGAGTATTAATTCACCTGAATTAGTCAAAGTGGACAAAATCAAAGAACATATATCAATATAATAATTTCCTCTATTTTTATCATTTTGTTTGAAAATACACTCTTTATTATTATTTTTTTCTTTCTCTTTTTTCAACTTTCCAAAAGCATACTACATAAAAGATCAAACAACACAGTCCCACAAATTACTTTTCTTTAGTCCCTTTGGTTACTTTATTATTATTATTAAAAAAAAAATATAGATGTATAACATATATTAATATCTCATTGTGTTTCTTAATATAAATCACTCATTTTTCAGAATTATCAACTACTAAAATAAAATTATGTATATATAAACAAAATTCTAAAATAATAGGAAAAATCCAGAGATTTTTTTAAAGTAAAATAATACTAATAATAATAATAGATGGATTTTTATCGCCACATCCTTAATATAGTCAGTCATTGGTACTGGTAGACCACATCCACATAACGACAAACCCTTAATTAAATAAAATAATAATAATGAAAAATAACGTCCCTAATTAATGAAAAAATTTAAATTTTAATAAATAAAAAAAAAATAGAAAAGAAAACTAAATTAAAGTTCCTTTCGTAAGGGGTCCCACCAAAAATAAAAATAAATAATAATCCGACAACTAACGTCTCGAAACCAAACGCCGTCAGACCGAAAAGAAAGATAAGCCAAACCGATAACTCCGTCAACAATAGTAGGCTCGAGATTTGTTACTTGGTTTTGTCATTGTATGATTCGAGTGAGGTAGGTCAACAGACTCAGCACCACAAAGAGTAGTATTCAAAAGGGGTAGTAACTATATAAAATTACTAAATTGGTCCTGCTTGTGGATGACAATTACCATTCAAAAAAATTAACTTGTGTAGTCTTATTTTTCTTAGGACTAGTTTGAGGCAGTTTAAAAAGCAGTTTTCAACCAAAGTATGAGAAATTTTACTTTGACTGAAAGCTGTTTTTGGGGTTGCACAAAGCAGCCTCAAATACACCATTAGTAAAAGTTATATTGTATTCACGAAATTACTGGAAAAACACTTAAAACTACTTTTAAAGAAAGCAATGAAACCTAACTTTCCTTTACAGCACTTTCATTAACAGCAATCTCAAACTGACCCTTAAAAAATTATTGTGTATAATGTTTTGTCAGATTATTGTACGTAAAAATTTTAATTATTGATGTAATTTATGTATTAGTAGATTAATCTATGCTAATTTAAATTTTATTTTATCTAAGTTCTGTTAAACAAGCCTGTGATATAATTTTACAGTCTATGTTGGGTAGGAATGATGTAAAAATTTAAATGATTAATTTGCCAGCTCCGATACAGTTGTCTGGCCTCTTTTGTAATGTTTAACCAACTGAATTATTTATTGGTTTTCGGTTCAACGGGTCGACCCATCCGGTCTGATAAAATTTTAATTACATTGATCGATACCTCAATTATCGAACCCCGGTTGCAACGTCATTTTCTCTCTCCATTGATGACCGACGCGTAACTAACGGCGTCAATGAGGAAAGAAGCTCGGTGAGAACCAACTCCACCTTTTTCTCAGACAGCTCCGTTATATATATCTCTTATCCCCTCATTTGTAGCCACACCCTCTGCGTGCCTCTTTTAAAAGCCTTCTCCCGTTTGGGGAAAGAGAAAAAAGGAAAAAAAAAAAAATTCATTAAAACAAAGAGTGAGAGCCTCTTTCTTCCCTTCTTCTTCTTCCTTCGTCTTCCTGCTTTACCTTCCTTTGATTCTTTCTTCTTCCATGTGAGGGAGGAAGAAGATAATCGGAGGACGAGAGAGAATTTTTTTTTTTTTTTATCAAAATAGCAGGAAAGGAAATTTTAATCTGTAATTATTTCATTTTCGTTTGTAATTCTCTCTTTGTTCTCTTTTATTGATATCATTTTCGGGAAGAAGTAGTTATGGCTACTGAGATTTTGAGGCCTCAGGATTGTTTAGTTCAACCGATCAGAGTCTCTCCATGTCGCCGGAAGAATTATAATTATAATTACAATTGTAGTTTTAACAATTATTCTTCTTATTCTAATTACACTAATCAGCAACCTAAGTATTATGACTATTCTAACCCTAGGGCTAACAGAAAACCGGCCGTCAGGTCTGAAAGGACCGACCAGAGGAAGCGTCAATCGGAGCCTCCTGCTTCGGCCAACAAGAGATCGAGTTCTGCTGATGATATAAAGATTTCGAGAAATCCTAAAAATCACCATGGCAACAAAGGAGCCAGCCAAAATCTCGTTATGGAGAAGGTTTCGATTTTGCGACGAGGAGAGTCGCTTGATTCTAAGATGAAGAGTATGGAGATGGCGGCAGCGTCAAAGAAGGATCAGACCGGTTACATGGTTGTTACCGGCACAGATCGGTTGGGTCCGGATCCGGAGATGGTACCGAAGCAGATCAGGATTGCTGAATTCAGGTCTCCGGTTGCGGGGAAGTCTGACATGTATGCCGGATCTGGTTTTGCAGTTTCTCCGGCGCCAAGCTCTCTCCCGTTACCGTCGTTCTCGAAGAAGAAACAACTCGCTGTTGATGATTCAGCTACCAGAGACCTGAGGCGTTTGCTTCGTCTGGACTTTTAAGATCCTGGTACGGGACTGGAACCAGAACCGGATCAATTAGTATCAGTTATCTCTCTTTCTCTTTCTCATTATATTTCTTCTCCGTTTAGCTTCCTATTACGTCCTATTGATTATGAGGATCAAAATCTCCCGGGATTTTTTGGAAACTGGGGTTGATCTGATAATCGGGGAAAAAGTGTTGGGGGCGAATTAGTTAAATTTATATGTTGTATCAAAGTAAGAAAGGGGTGCAGGGTGCTATTTGGTCTGGGGATTGTGAATTAGGGTTTCTGGTAATTTAGAGAGTAATCTGAAAATAGTATAAAGATTGGAGATGTTGTAATATTATGTTGAATTAGCTTAGGAAAGATGGGGTTGTATTGTGAAATATTGTGAATGAATGAAAGAAGATGGTGATGATGATGAGAACGATGATGAATGAAGAATTTGATGTGAGCAAGTTCATTGTAAATTAAGAATTAAGATGGAGATTAGGGGAATTTTTTGCTTTATATAATAATCTGTGAAATTTTCCCGTTTGAATAAAAGTTCAGTGTTAGTTTAAAAATAAATTAGAAATTATATGGTTTGAAATCACAGTTTAAATTTATGAATGGCGTCTTATGTGCTCGTTAATTTTGATTTAATTGTTGAATGGATATAGTGTTGTTAATTAAGTGTCTGCATTCTATTTTTTTGGTTTTTTGTTTTTTTGGTTTTTTTTTTTTTTTTGGGGTGGGGGGTGGGTGTGGTTTCACCAGCCATGGATGAAGATGAGCTTCCAAATTTGTCTGTATTTGGCAATTTGGATAAAACAAATATAACTATCGGTTACGTTTGCTAAATTAATTTGATTTATAATATACATTTCTTTTCATAGAAGTATGCATATGCAGTAGAGTTGAATGACTTTTTTTTATTTTTCGGGGGTGGGGGGGGGGGAACCATTATGTATCTATTTTTGCAGCGCTCGTAATTCTTCTTGCAGAGGTGTTAAATGATATGGTATAAGATTCAAAACAACATTCACAGGAAGTGCAAAATTAAGGTACTAAATAGTCCAACTGATAATCTGATATTATTTCAAGGCCAATTAAGCTACCGACACTCCATTAACACTTAAACCACACAAGCCATTAACACATTGATTATAAATTAGTAATGCATGATATACTTCTCTCTATTTCTCTTCAATTTTCTTTATAGAATTGAAAACCCCGGTGAACTAATTTCTAAAAAAATTTTCTTAAATTTAGTTTGTCTAGTGATTAGTGGCGGAGCTAGGGCTTCAATACCAGGGGCAAAAACAGACGGCAACTGACGGATCGGCAGACAGCAGTGGAGAGAAACCAAATAATAAAACACATTTGTTCATAGAATTTTAGATATTAATTATATAAATAATATTTTAATTGGTATGAATTATAATCATAAATACAAATAATGGAGTTCGAATTTTTTAAAAATATATATTATAAATAATAAAAAATACATATGATTATAGCTAAAGAAAACTAATATGAAAGTTTGAATATCCAATTGCATCTCAATAAAAAAAAAAAAAAAAGAAAGAAAGAAAATGAAACAAAGAAAAAAATGACATTTTATTGATGAATAATATACACTAATACATGTTTAGTATACTTTAAATTAAATAATATATACAAATTTTCCATTAAAAAAAATAATATAAACATATAAGTAATAGGCTGCGATCCTTTTTATTTATTTATTTATTTTAAACCTAGGAGCAAAACAAGGAATACCCCTATTTGGGGTGTTTTCCGGCTGGTGGGGGACAAGTGCCTCTCCGTGACCCCTCCCAGCGCCGCCCATGCTAGTGATGATGAAAAGAATTGCTAGGAGTGAAATTACATTTATTTTTCGCTTACTTTAGAGTACTTTTAACGCTTATTCTAATTTAGTAATTATAACTGAATCTCAGAATTTCTTTCATTAATTTAGCAAGCGTTGCTTTTAAAATTGTGGATCTTTTCCTTTTAAGCACCATAATAAAGTTGGAGTCTCTTGATCTTTTCAATTTAATGGAATCAGCTCTCTGATATTCATTTTGAAACATTGAATATTTGATATCTTGATTTGTTTTGTAGTTATCCAGATTTTAACTTCTCCATCGTGTGCAGAACACGAACCCTCTTATTTGGCTCGTGGACTCTCTTATATGACACATGATATCTCTACATTGGATGAAACTGTACAATCCATCTAAACCCTAAAAAGCCAATCGATGCCTGTCCATACTCGGATCTACTCCATGAACCCGTTTTCACCCTAATCAACTTGAGATTCCTACAACAAAAGATAGTAGCCAGTTGAAATACACATGAAAAAGTTGAATAAAATTGGCTTCTATTGTTCAACAAAAATCATAAGAAAAACTACCATGACCACGTGCGATGCCGTAGATTAATTTAACACTCTTTTAGTATTAAGATAGAAAAACTATAAATTCAAACGTAATTTAAAGTGCACAGTTCTTATGTAAAAAATTGTACATATGTATTCCAATACTAAATTTGTGAAATGCAAGTTACATATAACAAATTTTAGAAATAATCACTATCAATTATATATATATATATATATATATATATATAAAATGCTACATTCAACAACAACTACATGTTTTTTCGACATTATCAATTTTCTTCACTATCAATTTTCTTCTCTTTTCTTTTTGAATGAAAAAGAAAACAAAATCTTGTCAAATTTTAATCGATTCTCACATCGTATTTATAGAGAAACAGAAAAATAAAGTTCCCCAATCCCCAAAATTACACGTTGAGATGTGCGAATATGATGAGACTGTGTTGTCTTTTGTTTGATGGAAAGAAATTTCATTAGTATAAATAAAGGTATCTCGGTGGGATTCAGATGGCTTCTACCTCTGCAACCGATCCCAATGGAGCTACTCCCTATTTACCAAAACACAACGCATTACTTAATAATATTGTTAATTTGCTTACTTTCTGCTAACTCTGGTATCATATTTACCTCAATTATAATCCCATATTAGTTAGGATTGTCAACGGAGACACGGGAGCCCGTCCGAACGGAGACGGGAATTCCCTGTTGAAAATCTCGTAGGGCAGGGACGGGGATGAGATTACCTCCTCCACCCTATGGACTCGTTCCTGCCCCCGGCAAAGATTCCCATATATATATATATAAAATTAAATTTTATAATAATAAAACTAAAACTAAGGACTGCTTTACATACTTCTTTCACTTTTAAAGTTTCTAATAATCAATTATGTGTGTTTAATTATTGCTACTAATACTAAACATATGCAATTGTGTGCTTATTTGCAGAACTTCTGCCTAGGTACAAAACTTAAAATTTAGCCTTTGCACTTGATACGATTTATTAATTTAGAAACTTCTAATTTAATTTCTGTATATTGGACCACTGTATTCTATTTTGAAATAATAATGATTAGTAGTTGCCATATTTTAATTAAATATCACTTTCTTATAAGAAAAATTAAGTGATTTATTTAATGGTTTCCAAACTGTAATATACTTTGTTTAATGCACTTTTTTAGCTTATTTTTGTATCAAATTGAATTTTATTTAAAATTTTAAAAAAAAATCTTAACGGGGACCGGGATGGGGATGAAGATCGTTCCCGTTTACTAAATAGGGACGGCGACAAGGATCCTCTCCTAGCCGGAGAATGGGGATGGGATCGCCCATCCCCGCCCCGCCCTGTTTACATCCCTATTAACAAGGGTAGTTATATGTTTTCTTTTATATACGAGATATCATTGTAGGAAATTTTCACGGAAAAAACATGCGTAACAGAAAAAACGATTAAAATTTTTCCTCAATTCCATGATTTTAAGACCCATGATTTTAATAAAATCAAAATAAAGAATAAGAGAATAATTAAATTCTCACCTTAAACGTCTCCTCTAGAGACTGCTGTAGAAACTCAAACGTGTTTCCTCCACTATCTCGTACACGAACAGCTTTAGAACCGGACTCGTGCTAGCGAACGGAGACGAACGGAACTTGAATTTTCCCACAGAGAATTTCGGCTCCTATGCCTATAGTGTTGGCCGAATTTTCCTTATTTAGAAAAATAGACTTAAAGCTCTCTTTTCATACTGCCAGTATAATTAGGTTTCCAATTACATAAATTAAATTAATTCCTTTTGAGATATCTTTTAAAGTGAGTTAAGTTTTTTTTTTTTTTTTTTTTTTTTACATAGTATTAGAGCTTGTATACAATGTTAGGTCATTCTATATATTTGTTTTACGCTCTAAATGATTCTAGGTATGAGAAAAGTGTACCAAATTTCACATTGGTTAATGGGAGTTATATGGCTCATTAATTATATATGTGAGATAATCCTCTCTTTTAGTGTATTTTTTGGGACGAGTTAAACATTTGTTCACATGATTAACAATTGAGGGACTAAAACCACAAAACATTGATAAAACACAGGCTAAGAAGTTGTTTAAGCCATAGTAGTTGTTCGAGTAGAATGGGTTTTGTGGAATGTGTGGTAATGCCAATAATTAACAAGTAAATACGATGAATTATGAATAATTAATACATCTTTTCTCATTTAGAAAACCAATTACTGATTTATCAGCAAATCAATAAACAAACATACAAATTTGACCAGAAAGATATCTAAATGTAGGAGGACGAAGAAAAGTTTATATAATGGTGACCTGTGACAATTTTGATCCAAATTTTCTTTCTCATATTTCTCTTTCTTATTATCAAATTCCAAAGCAATTACTCGCTCCGTCCGGTTTGGATAGAAAATATTTTTATCATACAGTAATTAAAAAAATTAGTTAGTAAATTATATTTTTATTAAAAAATTTTTAATATATCAAATGAGTAAAAATAAATGTTATCACTTTAATTGTTTAAGTACACGTAACAAGAGTATTTTTGATAATTTATTATTTAATTATTAATTAGACATAAAAAAAAAGACACCTAAAATAAAATTTCTATCTATCATGATTAGACTGAAGGAGTATAATTTAATATGAAAGAAAATGAAATTAACGTGTAATTAAAATTTCTAATTAGGTAAAGTACGTAAGAAAGAGTTCAATTAAAGGAAATCCTCATTTGGTGATGGCATTGCCGTAAAGCTATTTGATGCTAATTATTGACTAATAGTTCCATTGTTGTCAACCCATCTGTCAAGTTCTTATTTCCTAGTTGTTTTGAGAAATCTATATTTAAAATATATATATATATATATATAGGAATCACAATTTTTTCATTTAAAAAATAAATAAACAGTAAATAACATTAAAAAACAGATATAAAAATAATTAAAACTAAAATATATTAAATGAAGAGTCAAGTAAAACTAAAATAATGAATAAATTTTTAAGTTTTTTTTTGTTCAAATAATCAGTCACCATTAAAAGGGAAGTAATACTATTTGTGATAGAGTTGGGAACTTTTCAGAATTTTCAATATTTGATCATCTTTTTCAATCCGTCGATATCAAAGGTTGGATTTTCACTTTCACTTTCACTTTCAGAAAATCAAAATCCTTAAATTAAAAATTAGCTTATTTGAACAAAAAAAAAAAAAAAAAAAAACTACTAAATAATAAGTTTTGTATTTATTCAAATATTTAATATATCGCGTAAAAGAACATTATTTTGTAAATTATATTAATTATTTTTTCAATATATATACACAAATTTTGAAAAACATCCTTTTAAAACCGAAGAAAATATTAATTAAATAGATATACCATATGTTACACATATCTCTCCTTAAAGTGCCTTTAAACTTTCAAGGATAATTAGGCCTAAATTCAAAACTCATCGTTAAAATAATTGGAAACAAAGGTATTAAGCAATTAATGTATAATTAAGTGAACAATACTTAAAACTAAACTTTTAATTAATTACCTATAAATAGGTATTTATCTAATCTTTTTATCTAAAAACTCATGGAGTATAAGTTTAGATTTGATACTATTTAAGTGTATCCAAACAAAAAATTGGATATTTTAAGTTTTCAACTGAAATTTTCTGTTTCTGGAAAAAAAATTCCAACATTTCTACTCAAATTTCTGTTTTCATAAAAAAAAAAAAATTATGAACATCTTTCAAGAAATACTATTTAAGGTCAGAGTATTGATTTTACAAGGAAAGGATTGACGATTGCAATTTAATTATATTTTATAAAAATATAATATTGGCAGGATTATGCAACTTGAAATTAAAAGGTTTCCCACACGTTTGATTAAGAGAAATTTTTTTATTTTGCGCTGGAAATGGGCCATTTAGCATTAATTGACTAGGTTACCACATGTTAATTAATTATTATCTTTTTTTTTTAATTGTAAATTTAATTAATTATTTTATTTCTCAATTAAATGCCAAATGGTCCTATAAATAGGAAGGGTCAACTTAATTAATAAAATTAAAAGAAGGCTCAATGCAATTTTCATTCAGTAAAACGAGAAATTTTAATTTTACAAGATTTTAGAGTATGTGTAGTGTACTCTTCTAGCTAGTCATAAATAAACTTTAATTTTACATTTTTTCACATACCCTAAAATACCCTTTTGTATCAACTAGAGTAATACATATTTCAAGAGTAATATAAAATTACTAGTAAAATTGAGACGAGGTGAACCTTTTCTTTTCCATATATGAAATGAAATACGAATATGAAATCAATTAACTAAATAATCTAATGCGTCACGTTGACAAACTAAATTTGTATAACTTAGTGGGACTCACATTTAAATTAGAGAAATTTATGAAAAGAGTTCTCAGATCTAGTGGGTGTTAGGTTTCTTTCGAACAACTATTGTTTGTTTTTTCTATTTCAAACAGTAAATTTTAAGTGTTTGGTTAAGATTGTCAAACAACTATTATTTACTATTTTGGAAGAAAAAGAAAAACAGTTGTTTACTAACAGCAAACAACAACATCAAACATTAAACAGTAACATCAGAACTAAACAGGCTTTTAATCTCCGGTAAACACACTTGCAAGAAAGAATTAATTAGAAAAATTTCTCTAGTTTGTTGAGAGACTATTCTCGGTTAATCCCATGCTTCCACAAGTAGTTATCACGTTACAAATAAAATTATTTTTTGTGGATAATTAATAGCTCACACTAACTTGATCGATACTCTCATTTTGTGAAACAAATTAATATATCATTCATTATTTTATTTACAATTGTGACTTGTTGGAATTCCTCAAATACTTTTAAAAATGGAATTCAAATAACAATATATCACCTAATTCAATATACTGATTTGACTACAATTTAAAATTTCGTTAGCATTTTAATACGACTCAAATATGTACATAATGTATTCAACTTTTTTTTTTTTTAAACAAGTTCTTGCTTTTTGATTTTGGATTTAGCATTTGTATTTCAATTTGAGCTTAATTAGTACGTGTGTTTATAATTTTCGGATACTATAACTCCCATACATTATTAAACATGACTAGATTACATGTCACATGTCATAACACCAAGGGTATGAGCGGTATTTGTAGTCCAGCATCAGATAAGCTTAAAAGTGCAAAAAGAAAGAAAGAAAAAAAAAAAAAAAACTTATGAGAGGGTTCACCTATATACAGAGACTCCAACAGCAACGGTGAAATTCGAATCCATTGATCCAGTTAATGGATAGTGAGAGACATGCTTAAAAGAACATATCCATTAGTGAGGTACTAAAATCCAAATATAGTCCAAAATCGAAATACAAGGACTCGTAAAGAAGCCAAAATATGATTTAAAAAAAAAAAAACCCCTTGTTGATTTTTCATGACAATGTTATTGAAGTGATGCAACGGTAACAGAACCAAGTTCTTAAAAGCTTAAATTATACAGAAACTCCATCTGTTTCGAAGAGTGAAAGCAATCCCATTTTCAGTTGCAATCCATTTTACGTAAAAGCAACTCTCTCCTCTCTTTAATCAAATCGATTATCCAATCTTGAATTATTTCAATTCAATTCTTCCTATATATACCCTGCAAATTCTCCTTCAACAACCATCTCACACATTTTACATTCAATCTATTTGCACTACAGATAGATAGCTATTCTCAATGGCGAAAACCTCGTCAAGCTCCAACAAATCAATGAAAGACAAGACATTTTCAGGACTTGGAAACCTCGTCAAGCTCCTTCCAACAGGAACAGTTTTCATCTATCAATTCCTTAATCCTGTCTTAACCAACAATGGACACTGCAGCACCATTAACAAGTACTTAAGCGGAATACTAATTGGTCTTTGTGGGTTTTCTTGTGCATTTTCTACATTTACAGATAGCTATGTTGGCAGTGACGGCAATATCCATTATGGAATTGCAACCGCTAAAGGGCTGTGGCCAGCTTCTAATTCGGGTTCAGTTGATCTGTCTAGCTATAAGCTTAAGTTTGGTGACTTTGTTCATTCATTCTTTGCTGTTGTTGTGTTTGCTGTTCTGTCTCTTATGGATTCTAATACAGTTCAATGCTTTTATCCTTCTTTTGAATCTACTGAGAAGACTCTGCTGATGATTTTGCCTCCCATTATCGGTGCACTTTCCGGTACCGTTTTCATGCTCTTCCCTAATAAAAGACATGGAATTGGGTACCCTTCAAATGATTCTTCAAAGGATTCTTAGTCTGTTTCTGCTGGTTAATTGGATGATCTGTTCATCATTATTTATTGTTTTGATTATGTACAATATGTTTGTTTGTTTGTCTGTTTGTCTAGTTTGTTTTGAGAAAATTTACAAGGGAAGTGTGAAATATTTTTTATGCAGAAAGTATAAGGGAAGATTTGAATATATGTATTTGAGTTTTTCGTTTGTCCTTCATATATTGGATTGAAGATGTTTGTTATGATTAGATATATTACATAGGGTTTCAAATGTCCATGTTCAGTGAAAATTTAAAGATATTACTGAGAGTGAAGGGTAAAAAACATATACAAAGATTTCTTAAAAATATTGGTTTATGTCTGCTCCGACTAATAAGAGTCTCTCATGTCAACATCTTATACTGACAAGGCATGTTTCTATTAGTTGAGAGTATTCACTTTTAGCGTATACAAAAAGTTGTTAAACATTTCTCGTGCATAAATGAAAAAGAACATAATTGAATCAGGAGAAAAAATACCGACATTAATTTATAAAACTTAAATATGAAAATTAATAAAAAGGTACAAGGGCCACATTTCGCCCTAAGATTATCCAGAACATAATTTGATTTTGGTCGTACATAACTGACCAATGTTATCTCATTGGTAAAATTTTTTTGTTTAAATTTCCTTCTTTCAAACCGATAAATCAAAATTTCTCACTGATTATCGACCAATTTTCCGATACAATCCTTTGTAAAAGATACAATGAAAATAAAAATTTCTATTATGAGATCAACACTGGCCATTCTATACAATAAAAGTATTTTTTTTTTCAATAAACCTGAGGGCGAATTCGCCCTTAGCCCTTATTGAAAATTATAATCATCTGGGATTTTATAGTGAAAATGAATTAATGGAAAAGAAAATCCATATTGCAAACCTCAACTAGTTGGGAATAAGAATTAGTAGATCTTTAATGAAAAATTCACTATTTGATTTGTGAATTTGCAGCCAAAACCCAAAGAGTGCGATTCCAGCTAAGCTGTAAGCATGCAATAGTTATGGTATTAAAGACAAGGCTTTGTCACAAGAAGCTAAAACTACACAAACTTATTTTGCTTGATTGTTAAGGATTTTGTAATCCAAAAAATTGCAAATGCAAGCAAAACAAATGCTGCCAACCAAAAAAATACAAATAAAGTCGTTGACGTAAGATTAGGCTAACAAAAAAAAAAAACAAAGTTAGAAGTGCAAGAAATGGCACAAAATCCTTTTCTTTCTTGTCTGCAACTATTACATTACTACTCATAAGAAGCAATATCAGGATTTAGCAAAATGTCTCAACGAAAATTAGTTAAGTTCTGTTTGGAAATATAGATCTAATAACAACCTATGAATCTTTACTTTGTTTTTTTTGGGGGCGCGGGGGACAGGGGGGTGGGGTGTTGCGAAATTTTTACATGTGAAAATTTATTATGCTTTACAAATATGCAATAATAAGAGACAGCAGCAATTAAAAGAATATTAATGTATGAAGGGATATCTGGTGTTTAACTTCCATATACCATTAGAAGGCCAAGAACTGGTTATTCTAACAACCTTTCGCTTTGATTTCTGGGTTCGTATTGTTTTAGTTTCTTGATGATCCTTACTTTCTTTTGTAATCTCAACTTTAGCTATATGGTGATCGGAGGTACCTTTTGATGAAACAACCGAGTATGATCCTGGAACGAACTTAAATGGCGAGTCTGAAGATGCCATAATGTAATCTACTCGAGTACCGTACTTGCACGTTCCTTGAACATCTAGATTAACTCATCAACAATCAGTCTTCATACCACGGAAGAAAAACAAAAGGAAGAAAATGTTGCATACTTACTCTGGCCTTTGGCAATGATGACTACCGGCTCGCATTCCCCAGCGAAATCCTTTGAATCTATGTATTGTTTGTCCTTGAGAAAGTTGGTTACTTCGATTTTCGGCCGTGGTTTTCCTATGTCCTCATAGTACTGAAAGATTCATATCCAATTAGAGGAAGATAACAAGTGATCAGAGATAATTATATCAGTGAAAGATTTTACCTTGACAATGTCCATCCATCTCTCTGGAGAGTAATCTGATCCAGTCAGCGAGTTGAGGCCGCCTGCTAATATGTGTGGAGAGTTGCTTGATTGAATTATTGCATTTATCTGCTTCATTCTCCAGTTTTCATCCAAATGGTCAAGTTGTGTGCAGAAGAATTCCAATTCTCCTGCCCATGGAACATTAATTGTGGCCTTTAGTACATTCCTGCATCATGTAAAAAAAACATTTCCCATTGTAAGAAAACTGATACATAGTTTTTTTATTTGATTCGGTACAGGTAAAAGAATCGGAACCTGAAATCTTCATCATTGGCAATCTTCTCAACTCTCCACCTCTTAATAGGCCACTTAGATAAAATGGCATTCCCGTATTCGGGTGCCCAGCTCTCTGCAAACACATATTTCATCCCTAGGGAGGCAGCCAAATCAGACAGAGGTCTCATTCCTTTTTCTTCTGCCGCCTTGACGTCTTGTAGGGCTAATATATCAGCATCCACTTCTTTAAGCACTTCCAATATGCTTCTGCTGCTTTTCAAGCTCTCTTCGCTCGTAAATTGACTCAGAAAATTGGCAGGCAGACATACTGGTGACCTTAACACAACACTACTTCTATAATTTCTGCTGGCTATAATGTTCGAAGATCCTTCCTTTTCGTCTCCTATAAAGTCGAGCAATTTACTGTGTGCTAATGATATCTCATTGTCAGGAAGATTGATCGAAACCTTCCGTTTTACGGCCTTCTTCTGCGGCAAGAGGTGCTCAGGATTTCTCAGGCTGGAATGCAAAGGAGACTGCTTGAGTATGCTCTTCGGATGACAGTTCAAAGACTTGGTCTCAGGATTCAATTCAACTGGATTATTGAACATGACATAATCATCATGTTCTTGGCCAAAAAGAACTGATTCTTCAGCTTTCGGAACTGCAGGAGCAAGAGAAAACATGGCAACATTGAACGTGGCAATTCTGATCGGCCTTTCCGAACTAGAATGGCCCTGTTTGCCATTCAGATGAAAAGAAGATTTATGGATTCCGGGTTTCCATTTACACCGATCTTTCGGGGTTTTCCCAAACCTTCTGATTACAACTTTCGCTCTCGGCCGTCTCGAAAATAGCCACCTTATTCTAGTGCACAGCTGCTGAAATTTCTTGGTCACTCTGCTGAACATTGGTACCTCAAGGATCCTTTGAACCTATCTCAAAATGGTAAAAAGTTCCAACCTTCTAATTCTGCTTCACACCATAATTAGATCGTAGACTTCTAATCAAGTTAATCGCCAGTCATTTCAGAACTAGATAGAAGTAAAGGTTGGCGGGGAAAAAAAAAGATTAATTGTGTAAAAAGAAACAAAATGGGAGTGACGAAGTAGTTAAAGGGACAAAGATGGCTTCCTACTGCTCCAAGAAGTGGGGCAGAGGTTGAAAAAGAACAACATTAATGCTCTTCTTTTCCAAAAATCCAAAGGTAGACCAACTGCTACCAACGAATCTAAAAAAAATTTGCTCTTTCTTTTTTTTTAATTGGAATCCACCATGTGGAAGGAGACATCAAAGAGGGCTTTTCTCATTGTCATTGAGGCTATAATGACTTAAAAAACATGGGTTTGCGTATGAATACAACTGAAATAAGTTTTCTTTGGTAGGTATAGATCTGGTGTAAATCCTAAAGACTTAAACTTTATAATGTTGACTTGGGATGTAAAGATGAAGCAATAATACATAACTACGTTGACTATGAATCAATCAATAATTAAGAATATTTTTTATTGGTTCCTGTAAGAGAATTTTTGTCCATAATTGAGAAAGAAGGCCCAACTAGCAGTGCACTATATCCTCAATGGAGAACAGGTTGAATGACAGTGACAGGTCTTTTGGATTTTGGGTGCATACAAAAAGCTTATAACTGTTTGAACTTTTGCAGGCATGCAATAGTGGAACCAGAGCCACAAGACAGCTCTCTTGAAACTTGATTTATAGGCAAGATGATAAAATATACACTCTTGTATTTTTATCTTATAAAATTCACCTCATGTGCTTTTATTTTTTCAACATATTGACCTTGTGTACTTTTACTTTTCAACATATTGAACTTAATAAAAGTAGACAAAACAAAAATCATAAAACAATGCCAATTACAGGTGCCTAATCAGGCTTTTTTTTCCTAAATTATACCGAAGTTCAGGGATTAGGGTGTTTAAATTGCAGGCAATACAAACAGTAGGGATATTATCACAATTTGTTGGTAATAGATAAAAAGGAAGATAACAATGAAGTTCATTCAATCGAATTTGAGATACTTTGAAATGCTCCCTACAAGTGCGAAAAAACATCTCTGGAATTTCATGGTTACACACAATCATTTTGGACCCTCTGTTACTATTAGCGCTCTTCTTCCTAATAAGTAAATCAATAAATCTTCCAACTATATCATCAAACTTCGTCTAATGGGGGAAAACCAATGACATTTCACCTATCTTAAGCTTTTCTCCCTGCTGACTGCTGGTGGTATTACTCACAACTCTCCTCGCCCCCCCAAAAAAACCCCCAGAAGCTGAGGATTTAAGACCTATGGTTTCCTGTCAGTGGGACTTTGCAACATCATTGAGTTATTATCAGGCTGAGAAATGACATCTATGAATTCAACTACTCATCAGGAAACAAAACATCCAGAAGATTAGAGTTTGAATCCCCATTTTTCGTTTCATCAAAGAATCCATCAGCAAGTTCTTTTCTAGATTTTCGCTCCTCAATAATTGATTCCTCTGTTTCTGCACAGTATCTCCCCTGTTTCATAGGTCTATCTGCCACCATGAACTTATTTCCCTCCCGGATTCTCTCAGAAAACCCTGCCCAAACTGAAGGCAACCATAAGTCAGACTTTAGACTAGTTACATAGAGAATATCATCTTCTTATTGTCTTTATTTCTCTCGTTTTTAAGTGAAATGTCTATTTTAATTAAGCTTCATGGCAATTATAGACAAAAGGTAAAAGAGGCAAAACTCCGAATATAGACATGAACGACTGGATACACATGTAATAAGGCATGAAATTTAAAACTTGTACTGAAGGGTAAAAAAGAAAACTGCTAAAATAGATGACAAAAAATTTCTCAAAATGCCACATAAAGAACGGATTGTAAATTACCGAATCATCCGATACCAAATATATATTGCTAACTGTATCCTGTTGGGTGTTTATTGTACCCCAAAAACAAAAGCAGCTATCAGACGTACAAATATCTAAGTTATGAGCTGAGAAAGATCTACTAATTTGTAAGACTAGGGAACTTTTGTAGGAGATTCTACAAATTATGCTGGATGAAGAGATGAAAGGAAGACCTTCATTAACTCAGGGAGTACACAAATGAAAAGGGATTCAATAGAATTACAGTTCCAACAACGTATAATTAAAATTCATGAAAAGCAAATCCCAATAATCTATCCCAACTACTTTGGCGTGAAACTTAGTTTAGTTTTAGTTTACTTACAACTAAATGTGACATTATGTAACATTATAATCACAATAGACTCTTGAATGTGAAATTGCATTAGGCAAAAATCTCACACAACTGCACCTATACAATGAGTAGTCCACTGAGCAGTATAACAAAGACAGAGCAGCCTGAAGTAAGTTCTACAGCAAAGACTCACAAGCCACAACTAAGACAGATAAGCAGACAAGACAAACAAAATTCACAAATGGACAGCAAATTCTTTCAGTTATATGGAGCACTCTCACATTTTCAATTCAAAAGAAACAAAATGCAAATGTAAATTTTCATTATTGTTACACAAATAAAAGATTTCAAGCCACTTCTTACAAGTAGGTCATATGGGCAAGCTCTAATAAATAAAATACCTCCAAAATGATGCAGAACAATGGAAGCTGCAACTGTAACATTTAATGAGGCTGTGCCACAACCATACTGTGGGATATAAACAAAAAAGTCGCATATCTCACATTCTTTAGCAGATAAGCCAGTTCCCTGCAAAATTCAATAATACAAATGATGTAACTGAAAAACATGGACTCATATACAGCTTATCCACAAAACAATGCCCAACAACAATGTCCACTTCAACAAAAATTTCGAACAAAGATTGTCAATAAATTCAAATGTGCAATCGTCATTCACTAAATTAGACGAGTGGCCGAAGTGTATTTGCAGTAAACTAGAAACAGACGAAATTGGCAGCTTATCACAAATCAAGCAGTAAAGAATCTTAGAGTATTTGTAGTAATAAAGAACAAAATTGACATTATTATAGAAAGCAAAGAAAAAAGCATGATTAGGACGGAGGAACTGATCACCTCGTTGCCAAGAAGAAAAGCTGTGCTCTTTTTGAAGGGATGTTCATTGACAGGCAAAGCACCATCAGCGATCTCCACACCACAAATATCACAATCCTTCTCCTGCAAAAAAATTAAAATAAAATAAAAATCATCCAATCACAATCCGAAATAAGCCAGTAGACATCGATAATTGCAAATTTAAAGAACCTTGAGGAAATGGCGGGCGTCGAGGAGGGAGTGGAAGTGGCGAAATCGGACGTGAGAGGTGGAGCCATGACTACCAAAGGCGTTGAAATCCCTGCGGCCGACAAGTATCAGCTCCGTCACGCCAAAGGCAGTTGCGCTTCGCGCTAATGTGCCAACATTGTGCCTCTTTGCTATGTTGTGCACCACTACATAACTTTCTATCGCCATTCAATCTCTCTATTTTCAGTTTTATGTTTAGTTTTCAGGCTTGATCCCCACAAAAGATAGAGTAGGAAAGAGATGCATAGAAAGGGGTTTGGGGTTTTTTCTTCGTCTTCTTCTAGGGTTTTACTGTAAATCTGAACAGCAAGTGACGGAGTAGGGAATCGCAGAAGAACGACATCGTTTCGCTGAAAGTTGGAATGCTATCTCTCAAGCGTCCGAATAAGCGACAGATGTCGTCGTGTAACTCATTCGCTCTCGTGCTATACTATCAAAGTTTGAGTTTGTCCAAGCCAATTTACTTTTCTTTTATCTTTAAATATTTTCTAACATAAATGGTTAAAAATTAGTAATTATTTATTCGAGGACTCAAAGGCTGAATTTTCCACAGAGATAATTGGGAAGTTATGTCGTGGAAATAAAAACGGAAGCCCAAAAAAAAAAAAAAGAAAAAAGAAAAACGATATTTATGAATAATATAGGACACAAAAATATGTAAATATAAAAATATAATGATATATTTATAAATTTAAAAATTATAATAATGTGTTTTTTTAATTTTTTTTTATATATACATTAAAAAAAATAAATAAAAGTTATATAAGGAAACAAAATTTAAATTCTAAAAATAATTTTTTAATGTTATAAAATTACAGAGACATGAACAAAAACGTTTTATATAAGTTGGAAAAACGTTTTAGAAATGTGAAAAAAAGAAAACGCTTCAAAATTAACATTTCCGCACAAAATAGTTGGAAAGAGATGATTTAACAATGTCACAGCTAGATATATCCTTAACAAAATTTAATTATATAATAGTTATTTGGTTTTTCTATAAAATTATGTAATTGTTCTTTTTTTTTTTTTTCTAATAATTTTAAACTCAAATGTTGAAGTTGTTTAATCATAATTTAATTCAATGCCTCCAAGTCTGTTACGTCACTCCAACATTGCTTCAACATCTATTAAAATCTCTCTCCGCACTTTCCTATAAAATTCCGTCCATGTATGAATAATGAAATCATGATCATGAAAAAGTTCGAGAAAGTACCCCAAAAAAAATAATAATAACAATAATGTAGCAGCAAAAGTACAAAATGCAAAGCGCTTTTACATTACATACTTCTAGTCATCTTGAACATCAATCGTCAGCTTATCACATCAATGACACAGAATAAATAG
The DNA here is from genome assembly GCA_039660915.1 of Euphorbia tirucalli. Lineage (NCBI taxonomy): Eukaryota > Viridiplantae > Streptophyta > Magnoliopsida > Malpighiales > Euphorbiaceae > Euphorbia > Euphorbia tirucalli. The sequence goes on along the minus strand of CM077636.1, from coordinate 64,997,610 downwards.
AAGAATCACCAGAAAATCAAAAGCCTGAACAATGGCTTTCTCTCCCCCTCTGTGAGGAGTCAACCACTCTTTATTTACACTTCTATAATCTTCATCCTGACTTTCTTTTGTTTTTTTTGTACATACGTAACTTTTCTTATTCAAACTATAGTTGTTTTTATTATTGATATTTACAACTGCACAAAGAGATGAGTGACAAGGCTGAGAAGCTACTCCTCTTCAATTCTCTTTTACACAGCAACTTGTGCCGCCGCCAACCTTGCAATAGGAACCCTGTCCAGAATCAAGCGAATAGAAATCAGGATTTTGCCCCAACTCTCACAGTAATATGCATTAGTTTTAACTACACAAATGGCAGAATTCTGACCTGAAAGGAGAACAAGAAACGTAATCCAGTCCAGTCTCTGCGAAGAATGCAACAGATGAAGGCTCCCCACCATGCTCTCCACATATTCCAACCTGTTACCATTCCATTATGGCAATCAAACATGCAGCAAACTATTTATCTTCAAGGCAGCGAGTTATCACTGCAATTTTATCTGCCTAATAATACAATTTATACAAACGTGATAAAAAAAAAATGTCATGAATTGTCAGTGAATCTGTATCATATATTTCATCACTCATGACGGGACTGTATTTGCTCCAGCAATGATAATTCCTTGGAAAGACAATATTTTGTAGTACTAACCTTCAAGCTAGGCCTAGCTGCACGGCCTTTTTCTGTAGCAAGCTTAATGAGTTGGCCTACACCTTTTTGATCAAGCACCTGCAACCAAAATATTGGGATAGTTAATGCCAAGGTATTAAGCAAACAGCTTTAGTTGTTCTTCTTTCAGTTAAATGACTTTGTGTTACACTATTACTGACCTCAAATGGATCACTTTGCAAAATACCCTGGGATAGGTAGATAGGGAGAAACTTGCCAACGTCGTCTCTACTATACCCGAATGTCATTTGTGTTAGATCGTTGGTTCCGAAGGAAAAGAACTCTGCTACTTTGGCAATCTATCATTATCAAATAAAAGAATAATCAGCAAACTGGTTTCCTTCATTGGTCTGCTTGGGGGTTCCTGTAATTCAATTCAACATACCTCATCTGCAACCAGAGCAGCTCTAGGAATCTCAATCATGGTTCCCACCTTATAGCTCAACGTTACACCCATCTCAGAGAACACTTTATTTGCAACATTACGAATTAATGTCACTTGATGTCCTAATTCCTGTAAATTGTAAAAGCCCAATGTTACAGTTTATTATAAGAAGTAAACTGGAGTTGCATCATGCATGCAAGACGCATTTTGTACGGGATTTAATTCCAGAATCTGTACTTCAAAATTTTTATGCACGTCACTGAGACTACTTTCACGATTAAACACAAAGGGGAAAATAGGAAGAGAGGAGGTAGTAGACTCATGCCTGAGGTGTTCCCACGAGTGGAACCATTATCTCTGGTAGAACAGTAACTCCATGGTTGCTCATTGACACTGCAGCCTGAAAGATTGCACGTGCTTGCATTTCAGTGAGTTCTGGGTATGATATTCCAAGCCTGTGTACAGATTGAAAAGAATTGCACATTAAGAAAACCAAATGATTTGATTCGTTGGGTTTAATACTTCAAGTTTATAAGAATAATTGGATATTCATGTAGGATTTACATGCTCCAGTAACTGCTGATTATTTTTTCTAGGTGTAAAATTGCACATACTACATTAATTCTATGCATAGGTTGCTTGCTTTTGTTTAAAAATCAATATACAGTCTCTGAAGCATCGCAAAATAAATTAATAAGGAGATATGGAATTGAAAGTTTCACATCTACCACGTACATCACCAGTCATATTGCAATAATTATACCAAAATTTTGGCTTTTTTTTTATCAAGTTATCAATCGAACACATTTCAGAAAACATTAGATTATTAAGTTCACAGGAAAAACCAGCCAACCTGCAGCCTCGAAAACCAAGCATAGGATTTACTTCGGATAATTTCTCGATTCTTGAAAAAACTTCATCTTCAGTCATGCCAGTCTCACTAGTTAGTTCACCTACAATTTGTTCTATGTCACCTTCTGGCAGAAATTCATGAAGTGGAGGGTCCAACAGTCGAATTGTTACTGGGAGGCCTGCAACGCCAGAAATTGATGTTAAACATGTGACTAGATCGTACAATTATTATAATGATGAGATCGAACTTAAGCCTTATTGGCTCTTGTGCACAATGAATTACATATAAGAAGGTGAAAAAAATAAACAAACGCTAAGCAACAAAAATCAATGATCCTCTATCCAAGTTAATGTTCCAAAAGGCAGAATACTAGATCTGCTTCCAAAAGTAAAATATATAGCAGCACGTACCATCCATAGCACGGAAAATCCCCTCAAAATCTGATCTTTGGTAAGGTAGCAACAGGTCTAGTGCTGCCTTCCTCTGCTCTTGTGTAACTGCCATTATCATCTTTCTCACTGCCTTTATTCTCTCGTCTGAAGCAAAGAACTAAAGCGAATACAAAATTGAAATAAGCTATTAAAAGATGCCATACTTTTATAGCAAGATACAGAAAACTGAAGCCAAGGAAAGGATTCGTTTGATTGAAAATCCATAAACGTCAACGGAATTCGTTTCGCTCATTATTGATTAAGTATAGAATGCAATAGACTTCTGCTCAACCTTGAGAAATACTGAAATTCTCAGCAACATTTTAGAGAATACATTCTTATGTGCGTATACGTGTGAGTTTATGTTGTTCCTAATAAACTGTTAAGGATGATCATAAGTGGAGTAGTTACCATATGCTCTGTCCTACATAGTCCTATCCCTTGTGCACCGTTATTCCTTGCTGTTAGTGCATCTTCAGGAGTATCGGCATTCGCCATTACCTATTACAACATCATATTCTTAATCATATGAGAGGACTTCTATTTAGAGACATTAATCCGATGCAAACTTGTAAAGGCAGAGCGAATATAGCACCTTGATTCGCCTTACTTCATCCGCCCATGACATAAATATCTCTAGATCGCCACTTAGAGCAGGAGGAGATAGTGGCTGTTTTCCCAATATGACTTCACCTGTAGATCCATTGAGTGAAATCCATTCGCCTTCGTTGATAACCATATCTCCAATTACAACAACCTGGCAAACCAGCAAACTTACAATTTAGAGAATACTGATTTTAGTGAAATGATTATCATGTGTGCGGAGAACAACAGAATCCACCTTCTCAGAATCATTTACACGAATATCAGCACAGCCAGAAACACAACACTTTCCCCAACCCCGGGCCACAACAGCAGCATGAGATGTCATTCCACCTCTCGCTGTCAATATTCCTGCTGCTGCATGCATACCACCAACATCCTCGGGGCTTGTCTCTGTCCTTACCTTCAATTACGCAGAATCATAAGTATCCTCATCCATTCATTTACAACAAACAATCAAAATGGCGTAGCTTTTGCCTAGCATTTGAGGGAGAACATCAGCCTACGACATTAATACTTTAAAGAGATTGAACGTACTAAAATGGCACTTTTTCCTTGTGCATGCCATGCTTCTGCATCATCAGCACTGAACACCATCTGCCCAACTGCTGCCCCAGGAGACGCTGGCAAACCGGTGGCAATAACTTTGTCTTTGTAAGAGGAAGGATCCTCAAACTGTCAAACAAAATTTCAATCACTTGAGTTAGATATCCCATTTGCTCAAGTCTTTTGAGAGCTAATATTGTCATGTAATTGGTCATAATAATATCCACCTGGGGATGAAGAAGTTGATCAAGATGCTGAGGCTCCACCATCTTAATTGCAGAGCGAGTATCTACTAGTCCTTCATTAACCATGTCCACAGCTATCTTAACTGCTCCTTTACCGGTACGCTTTCCAGATCGACATTGCAACATCCACAGCCTATTGTCTTGAACTGTGAACTCAATGTCCTGCATATAGCAGAAAGGACTTAGCTTCTTTTCTTTTCTTTTCTTTTCTTTTTTTTAATTTCATGAAAATAAAAAGAAATGCTATAAAGGCACTATTTAATGGTTGGGGAAAAAAAAGGATTTAACTTAATGATTGAATGATAAAGACTATTACCATCATGTCCTTGTAGTGGCGCTCTAGAATTTCACAGTTCTCCACAAGTTCATTGTAAGCTGCAGGCATGCAATTTTTCATAGCATCCAAGTCTTCTGGTGTTCTAATTCCAGCAACAACATCCTCCCCCTACGCAAAGCCATAGTGTAAACTATAGCTGAATTCTATGTAGAATTGGGAGCATATGGTTGGATAACGGTAAGACTAATATGTATAACCTGAGCATTAATTAGGAACTCTCCATAGAGCTTCTTTTCACCAGTGCTTGGATTTCTAGTGAAGAGAACACCCGTACCTGAAGTGTTTCCCATATTACCAAATACCATGCATTGAATGTTTACAGCAGTTCCTTTCAAGCCAGTGATCTGATTGATGCTCCGATATTTTATGGCCCTTGGGCTGTCCCAAGAATCAAAAACAGCCTTAATAGCTAACTGAAGTTGCTTTTTTGGATCTACAAACAGTTGTTGCCAGTGAGTTAAAGTTTGTTAATTTTATGTACGCATAGGATTTTATTGACTGCGTGCTACGAACCTGAAGGAAACTCTGCACCAGTAGCTTCAAGGTATACATTCTTGTACTGCACCACAAGTTCTTTGAGATCAGAGGCTGTTAAATCAGTATCAAGTTCAACTCCTTTTGTTCTCTTAATGTTTTCTAGCTTCTCCTCAAATGATGAGTGTGGTATTCCCATTACCTTCAATAAAGCAAAAAAAGTTTCTATGAAGTCAGAGCAGTGATAAAGGCGACAGGTTTACTTCTTGTAAGGAATATGTAAGGAACAACTATAAGTTTCAGCGACCTAAAGTTCCTGAAGATTTATTTTGAAATGATGAATATTAGTTAAAATAGGCTAAAGCTATCTACGATCAGCATGGACAAGAATCACTAACAACACCCCCAAACATGTCTAGAAAACGTCTGTATGAGTCATAAGCAAAACGCTCTCCACTTTTTGCAGCCAATCCTGCAACCACTTCATCATTTAGTCCAAGATTAAGGACAGTATCCATCATGCCAGGCATAGAAATCTACAAAGCAGATGAAATCTCAATTAGTATGCACATCAGTCAAACACTCTGAAAATTAAGCACCAAATTTGACCATATGGTACCAGGAGTCATTACTCTAGAAAATATTTGTACACTCTTACCGCTGCACCAGAGCGAACTGATAAGAGAAGAGGCTTGGAGGGGTCACCAAGGACAGCTCCCATTTCCTTTTCCACAATTTGCAAGCCTTCCAATATTTCTTCCCACAAGCCTTCTGGTAGCTTTTTCCCAGTCAGCTGGTATTCTTGGCATGCTTCTGTCGATATGGTGAGTCCAGGCGGCACTGATAATCCAATGCTTGCCATCTCCGCCAGGTTTGCTCCTTTCCCTCCCAACTATATTTATCACAAATTTCCAACTCGTTATCAGTAATAAATTGGTGTGGAGGGAATGCAAAATTCCTTCCAATACTATTCTATTAGATATGGAAATGGTGACATTTGGACAAGTTCCAAGTGCATTTGCATTAACTGAAGTAAACAAAAATTGAAATGAAAATCAAGACTCATGGAATGCACTAACACTCAATTCAAACATAGATACTATGCTGAAAAGAAAAAAATATCACCAAGGACTTCATGCTCTTGTTCCCTTCGCTCCTTCCTTTGCCAAACGTAAATACTCTCTGTACAAAAGAGGTGAAAAGTATAAGCCTCGGTTAGAAAGTATATGCAGAGTATTCAACAGTCACAAACATTCATCAGCTGGAAATCAACTATCTACAGTTTCCGATTATTACGGAGGCTTTCATCGCCAAATAACAATTTGAAATTCGATACTAGATTTTCTACCCTTGATGAGTACAGAGCTACGAATCACTGTTTGATTCAGTTATTCAATTCAAAATAGATAGTTTTAGACATATAGGATAGCAGATAGATAGTTTTAGACATATAGGATAGCAGATATCATAGTCTCCTTCCAATTCCCATGATATATAATTGTTACCGGAATGTTAATGATATTGCCAAATATGTTTGTGCTGCTTCTCTAATAGACTAACAAACATGTCCCAAAATTTTTGGCAATTGAGTAATTAAGGTATTCAGCTTTCCATCTCCAATTTAGTTCCACCACAGCACAACACTGAAGCTATTTCAATTTCGCAAACCATAAGTAGAATATCATCCATGATCTTGAATGATCATGTTATCAGCAAAGCCAAAGGCATTAATCTTCACCTTCTTATCGAGTCTGAACTATTTTCACTTACTTTAGAAATTCTTAAAGGATAAAAAGTAAAAATACTATCTCTCGGAAGTTCAAATAGTTTTCCAGTGAACGAGGTACCTTTTTGGTACTTGGTGCTGTTGGATCAGATACTGGAGTGAGAACCTGAGCTCGGATTCTGCCGGCGTATCTCTTAGACCGAACAGCGCCGCCGCAAACTCGACCGCCACGGCTGAAGCGCATGATCGAACAGTTTTCCCGGTAAAGAATTTCACTGTGATCGACATACTTTCCCTTGAATAATCTCTGCTTATTATTGCACAAATCCGGCGCAGTACTGATAAGCAATCCTTCCATAGTCGACGACATTCTCTTTCACACCTCTGATTATGTATGTACTCTTCTTTACTTCACCAAACAATTTTTTTTTTCTTTTTGTTTGTATTACTTCGCCAAACAATAAACATATACAGAGAAGTGACCAATTGCGTACCTGAAAAATTCCAAAGAAGATGGAGACTGCAGAGCGATGAAGAGCCAATCGAAGCTTCTTGAAAACAGAAATGGCGGTTGGTGATTTTTGGTAAGTTAAAATATAATAATTTGAAAACTGGACTGAAAAACTTCTGATGATATGAGTGGACAGGAAACTACGGTTACAACTTGATTCCTCTTGGAGCCAAACAATATTTTGACCATCAGGTAAATCAAGTCAAACGAAATATGTGTATTACCCTTAATGCCCCTCTTCCCGCTATTTGCTGAGCTGAGAATCTTTATACGCCGCGTGTTATGTACAGAGATACGCATATCTGACCGTTGATGAAACTGTTATCATTTGAGAATTGCTCACATTGAAGGGTAAAATCGGGAACTTATCCTTTGTGGCAGTGGCACACAAATTAATGTTGCCTGCGTTATATAATTTAATTGTAAAACGATATTTATGTCCTGTGGAAAAAGACACTATTATAATGAAATTTTATCTTGGGTTATTTGGATGATTAAATTTTTAAATTTTAAATAACTAAAATATAAAATTGGTTACTGTTTGGCGGTAGCTCGTGAAATAGGGGATGTCCATTTTGTCCATGTTAAACAGTCTGCGAATAATGTTTACATTATCTAGCGTAAGAAGCTTATTCTTCTACACGTGTAGAGGAGTAGTTTTGTATACCATCTCTTTTTATTCAACATGCTACAGAGGCATATCGTTTTCAATGAATTTTACCAATTTATTCAAATAAAAATAAAAATAAAATCACCACTACAAATATTGAAATACAACTTCAGATAGTAGTTTTTTTAAAAAAAGACAATTAATATAAAATACTATCTAATTTAATGTAAATTTGATCAATAAATAAATAATTTTACATAATTTTGATTTTGAAAAATAATCAATACAAAAGATACAAGTAGCTTTAAACTGATTAACCAAATTTATATATGACTATAATTACTCAATAACCATGTATGTACTTATAGTTGGTAATGGGACTCTCAAAATAGGTGATGATATGTTAATCCAATTTGTTGAACACAAAATTTAACATATTAGAGTTAGTCTAATGAGGGTTAGTGTCATAAAATGGTTGACACATTTATGACACGAGATAAATGAGTTATGTTACGAGTCAATCTGTGAACCCATATAACTTGTTTAATAAATTAGTAATTTTGATAAATATTAAAAGTTAATATATATATATACACACATGAGGTTCCACAAAAATACGAAATTAAAATTCATAACAAGTTGTGTGATAATTTAAAAATTATGAGTGATCGAGGCTTTAAAATTTCAATATTATTAATTAGTGAATAAATTCACGTACTTTTGAAAATTATCTATATTAGTAGTATTCAAGTCTTCAAATTCTTATCTTATGTTCGTCATTCACGAGTATAAATGCAAACCTTAAACTAGTTTCTGCCATCTGATTGCATATTATTTATTGACATTTATTGTCTATCACTTATCATTTGATTAATTATTCAATTAATAATGGTTGAAATCTTTAATTGAATAGATGATTTGCGAAATTTAACTATATGTTGGTTTATTTTTAGAAGAGTCAGTATTATAAATAAGATTATGTCATATTAATTTGACTCGTAAAATAATATATTTTTAAGTAAACAGATTGAACGAGTTAATACGTGGACCCATTATAATATTGTGTCGTGTTAGTATTGACATTATATGCGTCATCAGAATGTGGCAATCCTCAATCGTATACTTTTTTTTTCGTTGAAAAGCATATATTATTAGATGTCAAAGAGTAAATTTGATGCTAATCATTATTATATTAAATAATACTCCATTTGTCAAACTTTGATAGGTAATTTTTTAATTACAGGGTAATTAAAAAAATTAGTTAACTCATTATTTTTTTACTAAAAGGCCCTTAATATATCAAATAATTAAGCGAAATAAATGTTAATTTAATTGTCCGGGTATATGTAACAAGGGTATTTTAGATAATTTATCACTTAATTAATAATAGATATTGAAAAATACTTATATTATTAGACATCCAAAATAAAAACTTCACCTATCAAAATTTGACGAAGGTGATATGCATAATAATATAAAATTTTATGATTTCTCTCCCATAACAATTTCTAGTCATTTAAAATAGCAGTTTGATTTTTAATGTAAACTAAAAAATAATTAAAATAGTAACACTTGAAAAATAGTTAAAATGGTGAATATAAAGATTTTAGAGTATATATATACACATTTAATTAAAGATGATGTATTTATTTTCAATAATACTTAACTTTTGCATCTCTCAATTGAAAAGATATATTTTTATTATCAGGCTTTAGCTGAAAAGATGGAAAAGAATTTGATATATTAAAATATTAACAATTTGGAATTTGATTTAATAGTCTCGTCATAATAAGATTGGTGTTGAATAATTTTGAAATATTTAGTCACTCAACTTAACATGGCTATCAAAAATCAAACGGAATAAATCATAATAATAAATCAATGATGTGGGGTCCAATATACTGGTCATGGAATATACCTTGAATCCAATAATTCCTGCCACGTGGCTTAGCCTTAAACACAGAAAGGGAACGCGATCCTGCTCTTTCCCCTCTTATCTCCCTGTGCCCCGTCAGCATCATCACTTTCTGCTTCGCTCCAACTCTAATCTGCTCTATGCCAAAATATTAAATACATTCCTCTCATTTTCGCCATTCAATTAAAGCCCATAAACTTAATTAATGAGCTTAAAACTTATTTTTTAGAATTTTATGGGTAGTTCTTTTGACTGAATTTTCTTCGCAATGAGTATTTTCTAAGAGAGTAATTTGAGTAGGCACATAAATTGATGTGTAGTTTGGAATTTTTATATATACGAATACTGATGCAGCGGAAAAATTCAAAATTGATAATACAAATTGAAAAGTGTTGTTGATTCTAAGAATACCCAAACCCTAACAACTAATAAAGTCCGTTGATCACGCATGATGCCGGAAATTAGTCTTATACTAATTGAATTTCGCAAAATTCACAAAAGCAGGGTAAAGGAATAAACCCGAAAATTTTATTGAATAATGAAAACTGTCTACAATTGAGAAATAAAAGCCTATTTATAGGCAAACTACTCTAAATGTAATAAAACTCCTAAACAATAAAAACTTCTAAATAGTTTAAACTTCCTAATTAAAAAAAATACTAAATAAATTAAAATACCAACAAAATAGGAATTCTTATCAATTTAGGATTCTTACAATAAAATATATTTCTAATCCTAATTATTAAATAATTACAATTAAAATAAAGATACAATTTAAAATATATATTTAATTTATTTCCATGAAAAGTAATTGTTTCCAAGTTGAATTGCTGATCCTTTTTACAACTTGTGGCCCACATCATACTCCTCCTCTTAGAAAAAACTCGTCCTCGAGTTTTCCTGTTAATAAACCAAGCTTTAATTTTACTAAATGAATCCACATTCAAAATATGGTTGACCCCAATAAAATCGATATCACCATTCAAATAAAAATTCTCATATTCATCTTCAAATAAATCATAAATTGGTTGTAAAGTTTCTTCAACACCAACAATCTTGTCACAAGATACGTAATCTACTACTTCAATAAAAGCAAAATCTTCATCATATATTGGGGGCAATGAGAAATCAAAGAGTTCACCTTGACAAAGTTTTGATTCTTGAGAGAAAATTACTTCATTCTCTCTCTCATAGAACTCATCAAGCTCCTCATCACTAAAATGAATATTTCTTTGCATTTTTCTCCACCCAAGAGCAAACCAAGCTCTGATACCAACTGATGCAGCGGAAGAAATCAAAATTGATGATATAAATTGAGAGGGGGTTGTTGATTCTAAGAATACCCAAACCCTAACAACTACTAAAGTCCGTTGATCGCGCACGATACCAGAAATTAGTCTTCTACTAATTGAATTTCGCAAAATTCACAAAAGCAGGGTAAAGGAATAAACCCGAAAATTTTATTGAATAATGAAAACCGTCTACAATTGAGAAATAAAAGCCTATTTATAGGCAAATTACTCTAAATGTAATAAAACTCCTAAACAATAAAAACTTCTAAATAGTTTAAACTTCCTAATTAAAAAAAATACTAAATAAATTAAAATACCAACAAAATAGGAATCCTTATCAATTTAGGATCCTTACAATAAAATATATTTCTAATCCTAATTATTAAATAATTACAATTAAAATAAAGATACAATTTAAAATATATATTTAATTTATTTCCATGAAAAGTAATTGTTTCCAAGTTGAATTGCTGATCCTTTTTACAACTTGTGGCCCACATCAAATACTAATATTGAATGTGAATCAATAAATTTTCTTAACTTTTATTATGATGTGAATAAAGTTATTATCACTCTAATTTGTTAAAATTTAGCGCTGAATGATAGTGTGATAAGTAAAACACCAAATTTGACATGTCAGCACAATATCATATAAATTCTAACTAAAAAAAAAAATACGTGTTACATATCTAGCACTAACTTCTACAACACTATATAGAACAAGAAATCAAAAATTAAAATTGGTTGGAATTTATGTGGTAATATATTAGATACTTAGTATTGACTTGCTACGTTATCATTTCGGTTTTGATTGATTAAACCTTTATTAACATTTAAATAAAAATACTGTAACTTTATTCATACAAATTAAATTGTAAAGATTATAAACATACGACCTCCAAATTTAGTAACCCGTTAGCAGGTACAATTTACCCTGATAAACTACCTTGACAACAATTACCAAGTTGGACCAAAATTTACCTTTTAACCCATTTTTCATGGAGCGATAAAAAGCTAAAAAAAAGAGAGCAAATACTACAGCTAATAATCTAATTCAATTGAGTCAACATTTAAAATTAATTTAGCTTATAAGAACTATAAACTCACAGTACAATTCTCAAGTCAAGGGAAACCATGGTTTTTATAGCTAACAGATAAACCTTCAAATATAACAAGTATAGTTTCAGTCACAAGGAAATGAAAGCATTAATTACGCATCAATACTTGAAGAAGCTGAACATGCAATCAAACCTCATGTGTTGAAACTTGAAAGAAAGAGCAAATGGTATAAAAGTAACACAAAGATCAAAAATCACCCATATAACATTTAATCTTTCTTTGTAAGAAAACAATAGGATTGTCTTCAACTCTCAAGAGATACAACTCAAATGCATTTATTCAGCTCAAATAAAGCTTCATAGCCATTATTAAGACCACTCATGTTTATACTTCTAATAAAGATTCAGGGGTGAGCAAAATGTACAGGAATACGCCGTTGGATAGGACTTCTACAAGACGGGCAATCCTTCATTCCTTGTTTCTCATGGAGCTCATTGCATGTTGTGCAAACCACTTGATGAGCACAGGGGAGGAAAACTACCGACATCTCTTCCGAAAGGCACATCACGCATTCTCTTTCCCGTTTGACGCCTCCTGTTTCTGCAAATTCATGAAAATCTGCAACTAGTTTCGACAGATAAACTGTCGACAACTCCTTCTGATCACCACCATGTTTAACATCCGTGGCCCTACTAGAATAGCTTCCATTGATTCCCCTCCGCAGTGCTGCAATTTTTGAAGAGTCAGTCTTCAATCTCAACTGGGAGATTTCTTTTTCAAGCTTCTGAATATCTTCTTTGTACTTATGCAGATTTTTTTCTGCTTTCGATTTGATCATATTCTCCTTGGATTTAGTCGATACATCATTCTGTTCTCTTTCTTTTCTTATTGAGTTGGCCTGAAAAAGTAGTTCTTCCTTTGCCTTCTCTTCTTGTTGCCATCTAGCCTATAATATATATGTTTTCTTCTTCAATGAGAATGAACCAGTAATAAAAAGTTGGAATCATTGGAAGTACATATATTGCAGGCTAGATTGACTGAGCCCTTAATACATGCGCCTTATAAAAGCGCATCTCAAAACTGCATGATTTAAGGTTCATTCTAATGATAGTAAGCATAACATGTTTAAGAAGTATTAAAAATAAATTGCCCTGTAATGCATTTAAGATGAAAACAAAGATGAAACGTAAAGAACATATCTACAATCTACTTTAAATTAAGACTCAGAAAAACCTTTTCTTCACTCCTCTTATTTGTTAAAGCACCTGGCAGATTTCGAAAATGCATATGCAATAACAGATAAGAGTGAGGAATAAAACTGAAAGAAAAGAATATGAACAAAAAGAGAAACAGAGAAACAAAAGTACACATTGTGGAAGAAGATGATCCTCACATTTACAACACTGATGTGCCATAAATGTCACAATTCCAGCAACAAAATGTTACTTTTCTTTTCCCAGCAAATGTATGTCACAATGCTGGCAACAAAATATGTCACTTTTCTTTTACCAGCAAATGTATGAGCAAGAAGCATTTGCCTCTACTACCTCCACATGCATATGCTTACAATAAGTCGATATCAATTTGTTTCTGCAGATTCTGAGCAATAAACATTTTGAGGCAATATCATAAACTCTTATACCAAGCATAAATAATTGGACGACGCAAGTTATTAAATCCTAATATGTCCGAGCTAATACTCCTAATAAGTAGCTCAATGAGGAAAGTCAGTCAGTGCTCTCCGCATCCAATGAATGACCTTTTTCACCCATGTTATACGCAAACCACAATTAAAATGAAGTCAGAGGCAGACAATTGTTCAACCATATCGTGCAAGAAACCTCTAAAGAGAGATCGAGCAAGAGGAAACATGAATTGAATGTGCAATAACATACCTCATATTGTTCTTGTAGTTGTTTAGCCTGCTCTACATGCTGTAGTAGCTGCGCAACTTGGTGTTTTTCAGTCGTAAGCTCTTCTTGTAAAAGGATTTTCTGCTTCTCCCATGACTGAAACTTCATCAGTGTCTTCTTCTCCCTTTTTGACACTTCCTGACAACTTGCAGCTGATTCTGCTGCACGTAATTTAGCAGCCTCCATCTCTTGCCTCAATGCAGCATTTTCTACCTCAAGCCTCCGGACAGCAGAATTAGCTCTCTCCACCTGTCCACTGGCCTTGCATAAGGCATTTTCCATCTCCGTGAGCTTCTTCATTGTATTCTCCTCCAGAGTTTGCTTCTCTTTTCTTAGCCGTTCAACTTCTTCTTTCTCTTGCCTAAGTGACTTAAGTTCAGCCTTGTCCTTACTCAGCCTTCGAGCAGCTTGCATAACTTTCTGGTTTGCCCACTCTGTCCATTCTTGAAGCTGATTTTGCAATTCCCGCCCCCTAGGAACAAGCTTCATAATCATCTCGTCCTTCTTGTCCCTTGGAACCCATTCTGCCAGAGACTTATCAAATGGAATCCCAGCATGACTGCAATTAGGTGCCTCACCACTAGAACCAACAGGCACCGGCATGGGGCTAGTTTTTGCAGGTAATGAGAGCGAAAGTTCAGTATCAGTGGCTGATAATGCAAGTGGAATGCTGACTGCAGGTGCTCCAGGGGCAGCATCCACCGCAGGAGTCGCAGGTGGGGTCTTGATTGCAGGTGTTGCAGGTGGGCTGTAGACTGCAGGTGTTGCAGGTGGACTGTTGACTTCAGGAGTTGCAGGTGGGGTGTTCACTGCAGGTGTTGCAGGTTGGGTGTTAACTACAGGTAATGCAGGTTGGGTGTTGGCACCAGGTAGTGCAGATGGTATATTAGTCTTGGGCTTTGAAGAAGTTGCATTAGAAGCCGGAGAAGAGGGGCCATTATTGCTTGAGAGATTCAGGCTTCCGTTATCTTGAGGCACATCGACTCCCATGACCTTACTAAATCTCAGAGAAGCATTCTTTATGTTAACAGCAGAATCTGAAACAGATTTTAGTTTCTTATCCAAGATTAAACCACCCAAACCACTTAGTTTCCCTGCTCTAGGCCCTTTGGTGCCATATGTCCGATAGCCCTTTTCCAAATGAAATGACTTCTGTCTAAGTATAAATTCTTTTTTGGTACTATTAGAATGAACCTTTCTACTGACAACAAATTTTTCTTCCAGTACAGGAGACTGAGATGTTCCAGCAATGCTGAAAGATTTATCTGCAGGCTCAAATGTAGAATTTGATCCATCCTTCTGAGAAACTAGTCTATTAAGAGCACCGGTATTCTTTGATTTTGTTAAATTTGGAACTCCTGGCATGTTGCTGGTTGCCTCAGATTGAGAACTATGAGAACATGAAAGAGAAGGTTCCAATTTACACGGATTTGGAAGGTTCAATTCAGAAGACTTGGCTTCTGTTTTCGTCTGTGATTGGCTGGAAACAGAAGTATCATCTGAAACTCCGTCAGCAGCAAAACCATTTAAAGGATCACCATCCATCGCACAAGCATGAGAAACATTCATATCACAAATCAACAAGCACCACATGGCATCCCCAGTGCTGAAGAAAGGCCTAACTTCTCGGAGCACACAAACCAATTCTGCCAATATATACTTCTCCAGCTGTTGTAAATCCTCAAAACAGTGCTCCCTTGAAGGATCAATCTCCTGACCATTCTTAAGAAATGCTAAAGTATTATCCACAATGTTGGACACAGTATCTTTACACCCATAACAAAGGCCGGACCTCACAACAGCCTTAGTAGCAACTTCTTCAGTGTAACCACAAGCAATAATTTTTTTAATTGCACTCTTGAAGATTGCGTCCAAATTGCTTAAAACAAGTTCTTCCAGCTGAGATTCTGTAAGATCGCTCCAATCAGCCTCATGGGGTTCTTCTGATTCTAATTCCTCGCTATTCTGGCTTGTTCCAACCTCAGCTGGACCTATGCCACTAGATAATCCAAGGTCAAGTTTCAACCCATCAGAATGGTCTTGGTTAACACCACAAAGGTCACACCCAGTTGAAGACCCATGAGGTGGGGCGGCCTCAAATTTCTCAGCAGAAAATTCATAACCAGAGCTTTCATTCTGAGATGAAGGTAAACTCTTACTGGAATCACCCAGAGGTGGATCAGCCCGGAATTTTCTCTTATTCCTGCTTCCTTTTTCTTGGACAGATACCAATGGTAAAACTGGACTACTACAGCTACTACTACTATTGGCTTTAGCAACCATTGATGCCATTTTTAAGCTACAAAATGTTGATATCTTTTAACCAACTGCCAAAATAATTGATCATGAATCAGTCAGTCCTCATTGCAACACTAATTAAGGCATTGCAAAAAAATAAACTTTGAAATGCAATATCTAAACCAAGCTCACATTGGATGATTTACTCATAAAATATACAAATCGAAACATCAAAACGACTGAAACTCAAATCACATTAAAAAAAAAAAGAAAGGACTGATAAAAAGTGCCCTTTCATCCCTCTATCAAGCTTGTGAAAAATCAAATACCAGCATAAACAATAGCAAATCAATCAATAAATAACAAACCCCGATAGAATAAATCAATAATCAAACCATTAAAAATATACCCAGTCTATAGAACCAATATTCCTACATCAACGGCGTCAATCGAAACCAAATCTATAAAAAAGCACAAATCAATTCACATATCCAGCAGCTGACGGAAGCAAAAACCGATAAATGAGAAAATACTGATTACGGATTCGAAATATCCGAAACAAGCAGAAGAATTTGAGATTCATGAAAGGGAATCGATGATCGAAACATACCGGAATTAGCTTATGGTTCCAGAAATATTCAAAACGATGACGAGACCAATCTCACAGCATGGGCGAAACGGAAAATAACACCTATATAAAGCTCTCTCCTTTTTCTTCTTCTTCTTCTTTTTTTTTTTTTTTTTTTGGTTGGCTTTGTAATTTTATTTTTTAGTTTTTATTTAATTTTCCATTTGAGAGATAAGTAGAGAGAAGGCCTCTTACACACTTAATGGCTGTTTGGTTTTTATAAACAGTTGTTGTTTGTGATTTCTATTTCAAACAGTAAATTCTAAGTTTTTTGTTTGGACTATCATAGAGCTGTTATTAGCTCTTTTGAAAGCAAAAAATAGTTGTTTACCAACAGCAAACAATAACAGAACCAAACAGGCCTTTATTCTCTAAATATGTATTTACTATATTGTGTATTAATATTAGGCATATTAACCATTTTATTTATTTAATCAGGTTCGATTATATTGTCATTTCTTCTTTGCCAAATTAACCATGGTTTTGTTGAATTTTTTTAATATATTATTTTTGTTGATGAAAATTTGACTCATCACAATGAAAATGTAGTTACAACAAATTTTATGAAAAAGTCATTCATAAGGGTATTCGAGTTAAATTACCCATTATTACAAAATTAGATAACTAATTTAGTCTTCGTTTTCCTAATCTTTAGAATTAAATTTATAAAATATATGTAGGGTAAAAATTTACACAAAAAATTCAATTTTCAATGAATGTTCAATATCGAACTTTAACTTAATTTGATATATTTTTGTGTACTTAAACATAACTTTCATTATCTTTTCATTATTCGGTAATTCCATTGCTGCAATAAAAAATTGTCATCATTTTGTTATAAATGAGTTAGAAAATTTACCGTCTTATCGATTAATTAATTTAGTGATAAATGGCCAAATGATTCATATGTTTGTGTTTTATATATTCATGGTTATGAAAATTCGATCGGATTTGCTGACTCAACCTAATTCAATTGGACTAGATCATTGATTCGATATAATTAATGTTATGATGTGGCAGTGGGGATAGGAGAAGAAAAAAAATTCATTCAACAAAGTTTGTATATTGTCGAATTATTTATATTTTAACCTATTTATTATTCCAATTCTTTTTTTTTTTTTTTTCACTCCATTTGAGGTTTTTTTTGCTTTTGTTTCTTTGTTTGTTAGAATTTTGGGGCCCTAATAAAGAGAATAAGATGTAAAAGTTAGAGGACTTTTAATATGTATTGAATTTGAAGAAACCTAAGAATATTATAGAACCTAAAAATATTATAGTGTATAATGGAGTAGCGTACTATCGATCAATGAAAGCATGTTATGTCACTTCAGTATAGGTATTGTTGTGACACATTTTGATAGGCTGATGTTACATTGCTCATGACATATTCTAGAAATTTTTCTAAAAAATATAAAAAAAATTTAGAATATTCTTAAAATATGGTATTTCTTAAAAAATATATAGTTAGCTTAATTAAAACTAAAATTCATTGTTAAATTTTTATGTCAATCACAAAAACAAATAATTAAAGGTATAACACAAAAGCAATTTAAGCAAATTAAAAAAATCTATTATAAAATGGACACAACATATGAGTGATCGGGTCAAATTAAACTTTGAACATAAAGCTATTGAAACAACATATGATTTAGTATGACAAACATCATCAAACATGTTCTTTTGGCTTGTAGACCTCCTAAATCTTCTATGAGTATGAGTACGGAATACAACTTCATTTCTTGCAGAAATACATAAGAAGCGTGACACTTTCATCCAATTAGTGAATAATAATGAAGTATTAAAACTGATACAAATCCACGAGAAACGGTATAGTGAAAACCTACAACGAGATTTGAGTCTCCAAGAAAGCTAATGAACTAGGATCGGATATATTAGTATTCTTACAAATCAAAGTTGCAAAGACACAAACTGAGTCTCAAACAACCAAGAAATAAATCCGGTTATTCAGGTTGTAATGAACAAAACACACATAGAAATCTCACTTGAAAAATTCTCAATAAAATCTTTTGATTGATAAATTTCGTTAAACTGAATACAAATATGAGTTTTAGAGTTTAAATACCAAAGAAAGAAAATAAAACAAAGTCTTAATTATCGTGGAACTAAATTAATTAATGTAAAAATAGTGTCTATTTGTAGTAAAAAAAATAGCAGATTATTAAATATAAATTTTTGTCTACATCACGGATGAAATATTTAATTGGTATGATGGAAAAAAAAAAAAAAATGTCCCCTGGCGTTGGCTACAAACAATACAGCAAATAGCCAATTGCCGACCATCTTGGAAGACTAGCAGACAGTAAAATGGCCAAATCCCTTCCGCACGATCACCAGTCACCATTTTCAACGTCAGAACGGCCGCCGTCGCACCAAACTGATGCTGACGCTGAAGACGAGAGCGTTAAGCAGCTCAGAGAATGCTCCTCTCTCTACCTCTCATTACAGGTGCTCCACTGAAGAAACTCCGAAACCCAGAAATGGTGTTTTCTCTTAGTTGCTCATTGTACAGAACTTATTATGATTTCAATTTTTTCTGTTCGCTTTTATCGGGGCGATTTCAGGATTGTCTCGTCGAGAACAACAGGAACTGGAAATCTTGCCAGAAGGGTATGCTTTTGCTGTTTAATTTGCTCATTCATGAATGCAAGTTTGGTTGCTTTTTCTGATTTGATTTGAATTTAGCTGAGTGTTCTTATGCTGGTATTTCGTATAATACGAAGAATGGCCACTCGTTCGGCGGACTTCATTTAATCTCTTTGTTTTTCAGTTTTTAATTCATTAACCAGTGTGATTCTTATAGTTTATATGGTAAAGTTGTTGAGGTGTTTGTTAAAATGCCCAACAGAAGTTCAAGCTTTGAAGGCATGCAACCAGAGGAAGAATGACAAGGGAAAGTGAAGAATTTAAGTAAAAAGCTCCACACTAGAATTGTTTTACAGTTTTTTTTTATTATTATTTTCCTAGTTTCGGAGGTTTCAATTATTGAGGAATTTTACAGCGTTTGTCGCATAAGAGTCCAATTTATTGAAATATGATAAAAAGAGCTTTGCTTTTTGGTGAAATATATGAATTTGGTTCCTTTATGGTTTTGTTGTTTAGGTGTTTGTTAAAATGCCTAACAGAAGTTCAAGTTTTGAAGGCATGCAAAAAGAATGACAAGGGAAACTGAAGAGTTTAATTAAAAAGCTCTCCACACTTGATTTGTCTTGCAGTTTTTCTACAATTATTTTCCTAGTTTCTGAGGATTTTACAGGGTTTGTCACAGAAGAATCCAATTTTGAAAATAAGATAAGAAGAGCTTTGATTTGTGGTGACAATATGAATTTGGATCCTTTATGGTTTTGTTTTATGAGCAAATCAATAAGACTTCCATGTGTGAATGAAATTTAGCACAGTAATGGATTAAGAGAACATGCTATATATAGCAATTAACACTGGAAAAGGAAAATAAGATTAGAACACTTAAAATTTTATTACAGTAGTAATGAAATAGGTGATTTGTAACGCCCCAGATATAAGTTGACTTAGTTATGTTGTGATGTGTGCATATGAGTGAGCATTTTTGCATTTAACCGATGTTTTGTATGCTTATAACAATTCGTAGGCTTTGGCCTAATGGTAGAGAGATGTGTTTAATAACTAGAGGTCTAGAGTTCGAACCCAACTTAGCTTAATTTAGTTATTTTCTTTAGGATTTATATTTTTGGTTTGGGAGACATAAAATCCCATAAAATCCGAAATTTACTATTTTATATATCCCTTTTATTTAGTTTGACCAATTCAAATCAGAAACTACCAACTTAGTGGAGCAAATCTCTCCCACTTACCTTTCCTTCATCAAATCAACTTCTATTTCCTATTTAACACTACAAATTTCGAAATTTCCTCTAACCCTAGCTGAAATTTATTCTTTCTCTTCCTCTCTCTTTCACTCAAACCAGCCTTGCATCATTCTTGCGAATTCCGAAATTCCATTGTCTCAGTTGAGGAAATCATTCATCTTTCTGAAGGTAAGGAATCCCAATCGGTTTTATTCCATCTTTTAACTCCTTAGAAACTTGCTAAGAACTTTGTTCTTTTCTGTAATTTTCTGAAGTTTCTTCTCTTTGGGAATCATCGGATTAAGTTCGTGACCTAAATCGAGGAGCACCCTCTCCTAATTTCTGTTTTTACTCTAGTGACCGACCTCACTGCAATCGAGGTAACAAACAAACTCTAATATCGATTTAAAGCTTTCGTAGATTGCGTGATAGGTTCCTATTGATTGCATGGTGAGATAATAATCTTGTATATTGAAATTTAAGCATGTATGTTACTGGTATAAAATGATGATAATTAGGTTAAGGGTTGAAAGAAATATGTATATGCATGTTAGGAATGGTTTTATGCTGGAACTGCTAAATTTCAGATTGTATAGGTTGTGGTAATTTTAGCTTTATTTTCGTTATATAACTCCGAATGGCATGATTCAACTTTCTGTGTTTTCCTGAGACATAAGTGTACAAGGTTGTTTTATACTATTTTGGCAAATTCTGTGAGTAAAGTGCTCGTATTCCCTGTTGAAACTGCCTTATGTGCACTGTGCCGATTTCCTGGAACTGCTGAATTTCAGTTTGTACAGTTTGCGTTGATTATGGCTTTATTTTCTCTCTGTAGCTCCGTTTGCCATGAAACAAAATTATATGTATTCCTAAAATCCTGATGTTCAATGTTGCTTTATATTATTTTTGCTAAATCAGTGAGTAACACGTCCGTTTTGTCTGTTGAAGTCAGACTATGTGCAGTGAACTGAAGTAAGTTTACAGATTGCATGTTTTTAGTGTTTCCTTAATATCTTTTGCTATAGGACTCCGAATTGCATGATTCAAGCTGGCATGTGTTCCTAAGATGTAAGGCTAAAATTCACCTTTGTATTGCCATGCTGAATTCTGAGTCTAACCTACTGGAATATTATGTGCAAGTTGAGGCATGAACTATGAATTCTGAAATTGTCACCTTAGGCCTGAATTTATTTTTAATGTGTGTAAAGCATAATTTGATTCTAGAAATTTTGTGCTAGAACTCATGACATGAAATATAATAATTACAAATATGATTTGGTAAATTAATACATATTGGAATTATGAAATTGAGTTTGGGGTAAGTCCTATTTTAATGGCACCTTGTGTTTATTGAGGTATTGTTCTATGTTTTGGGAATAAGACCTATTTTAATGGCACCCTTTTGATATTGGTATGATTATAGTAATTAATTTGAGTTGTAGTGATTTATACAGTTGTGTTTTGGTTAGTTTGGCAAAGTGTTTACCATGTTTGATTGGTAGGCACTAGGACAGCACCCCAAATTCCGAGGTAAGCCCTAGGTTCATGGCACTCGGTGATGTAAGACCTATGTTAATGGCATTATGATGTAAGACCTATGTTCATGGCATTCTGAGGTAAATCCTAGGTTCATGGTACTCAATGTGTTAAGGAGGTAAGTCCTAGGTTCATGGCTCTCAGCAGAGGTAAGCCCTAGGTTCATGGCACTCTGCAGCGTCTGCTGCCAAACTCCCTATAAGCACAAGTGTATAGGTTAATGCAATGAGTTGTGCGCGTATACATAAGTTGATGTTAATCAACGGTTAAGAATGTAATTGCATGTTAATGTTGATTACAATGTGATTTTGATGCTTGGCTGTGATAGTGAGGTTTGTAAGCTATCATGTGACTTTGGAATTTGTGTACTAGGAAACTAATAATGGTTATTGTGTAAATGAAATAATGTCATATTCATGATACAATTCCTTGTTCTAAACGGTTGTATGCATCTAGTTTGTATGACTTGACTTGGAATTTTATTCTTTGATTGATGTTTTGCTACTTAAATGATATGATCTATGTGATATGTGTTGGAGCGGCTTGTTAAACGAGGTACGTTCCCTATTACAAGGATTGTGATCGTAAGTATGTACACTTGTATGAATGATGATTGTTGTTTATTACCCTTACGGTGCTTGATTAATTAATATAACATATATTTGTGAACTATCGTCATTTTATGCAAACTTTAAATTGATGTTTGGGATTTGTTAGTTACTCGTCACTAAGTGGCGCTGTTGATATTTTCAGAGTATGCCGGTGATGATTGAATGATGCCTGACGCCCGTCCTTGGGATTGTGTGGAGGGATTGCTTTGAGTAGACATTAAATAGTTGTTATGAACATTTTAGAATTGAGATTTTCAGATTCTCTAAACTTTTAGGTTTTTGTCATTGAAGTATTATTCGTATTGAATTATTATTTATCACTTAGAATTAAATTTGGGAGTACGTATTTTATGAACACGTGTAGTATTAATCAGAGGCATAATTGGAAGTTTCTTTTATAATGATGTCCTAGACTTTATGTAATGCTTTCCGCCATTGCATGCTAAGAAAGTTAGGGATGTCACAGTTGGTATCAGAGCCCGCGTTGGTTCCAAGGCTTTGGTAGCATAAGTCACTTGGAACCAAAACTCAGAATCCTAGGATAGAGATTTTTTGAACGTAGAAGTGAGATGCATGGGTAGGTAGAATGGGTTTATCTGCTTTGAATTGTTTGTTTTCTATTACTTGCTATATGTATAACATGATTAGATCCAACCTAGAACCAAAATTTTAGAATGCCTCCGCGTAGAGATTCCGTTCGCGATGACTCTCCTCAGCGACGTATGCGGCTGTTGGAAGATACCGTGCTCGCTATGGCTTAAAGAAATCCAAATAACCAAACTGTCTTCGATCGCATTGCTCGTCATCGACCCCCAACTTATGAAGGATCTTCCGACCCGGTGGTGCTAAGGAACCAGGAAGGGAGAATGGTTTCCTATTCAAGTATTAAATTGAAACCGGGAGTGAAGATGGTCTCGGCCATGAAGTTGAAGAAAATGGCGATGAAGGGTGAGGAAGTATTCCTGTGTCGAATAAAGGATACCTCGGAAGAACTGAAGATCGAGGATATTCCTATTGTTCGAGAATATGCGGATGTGTTTCCTGATGAACTGCCAGGGATTCCACCAGGAAGGGATGTAGAATTTGCCATCGACCTAATTCCGGGGTCAGCTCCAATCTCTAAAGCTCCTTATCGGATGGCTCCCTCGGAGATGCGAGAATTGAAGACCCAGTTGCAAGAACTTGTTGATAAGGGTTTTATTAGACCCAGCGTGTCACCTTGGGGTGCTCCGGTACTCTTTGTCAAGAAGAAGGATGGAAGCATGCGATTATGTATTGACTACCGTGAGTTGAATAAGGTGACCATCAAGAATAAATATCCCCTGCCAAGAATTGAAGACTTGTTTGATCAATTGAAGGGTGCAGGTGTGTTCTCTAAGATCGATCTGAGATCCGGCTATCATCAGATTCCGGTAAAAGAAGACGACATTCAGAAGACTGCCTTCCGGACAAGGTATGGGTACTATGAATTCGAAGTAATGCCCTTCGGTCTCACTAACGCACCAGCAGTGTTTATGGATCAGATGAACCGAACCTTCCACGAGCTCCTTGATGTGTGTGTTGTGGTATTCATTGATGATATCTTAGTATATTCGAAGAATGAAGAGGAGCATGCTAAGCATCTCAAAATGGTGTTGAAAGTATTAAGAGAGCAGAAGTGGTACGCCAAGTTCTCTAAGTGTGAGTTTTGGCTTGGAGAGGTGGCTTTTCTAGGCCATGTGATTACCAAAGAAGGTGTGAAGGTGGACCCGGCGAAGATTAAAGCCGTTCTTGAATGGTCCAGTCCTACTAATGCGACCGAAGTAAGAAGTTTTCTTGGTCTTGCTGGATACTACAGAAGGTTTGTGCACAACTTTTCAATTATTGCACGACCTTTGACTCAGTTGATGAAGAAGGACTGTAGGTTTCAATGGACTGCAGAATGTGAAGAAGCGTTCCAGATTTTAAAAGAGAGACTTACTTCAGCCCCAGTTCTTGCATTGCCGACTGACGGAGTAGAGTATGAAGTGTTCAGTGATGCTTCCAAGTACGGACTTGGGTGTGTACTTATGCAGTTGGGAAAAGTGATTGCCTATGCTTCAAGGCAATTGAGGGTTCATGAAAGGAACTACCCGACTCACGATTTGGAGTTAGCTGCTGTGGTGTTTGCTCTTAAAATGTGGCGCCATTACTTGTATGGTGTGCCGTGCAAGATATACACCGATCATAAGAGCCTCAAATATATTTTCACCCAGAAAGAACTAAACATGCGACAGAGACGTTGGTTAGAGCTTATCAAGGATTATGACTTAACCTTGGAGTATAAAGAAGGAAAGGCAAACAGAGTCGCAGATGTATTGAGCAGAAAGAGCATCCATTCGGTGAACTTCATGAAAAGACTTCCTATTGATCTTTGCAAGGAGTTTAGCAAGTTGGAAATTGAAGTGGTCCCGAGAGGAGTGGTTCGGGCGAGTTTAAATGCAATCAGTGTGGAACCAGTATTGTTTGTAGAATTGAAAGAGAAGCAGTTGAGTGATCCTGTACTTCAGAAGATTCGTGCAGCGAAGGAGCAGGGTAATGCTGTAGATTTCGAGATTCTTGCAGATGGGAGTATGAAATTTAAAGGCCGATGGTGTGTGCCTAATGATTCAATGTTGAAAGAGCAGATCTTAAGTGAAGCTCATTGCACTCCCTACTCTGTGCATCCGGGAGGTGCGAAATTGTACAAAGATTTGAAGATGCAGTTTTGGTGGCCTAGAATGAAGAAAGAGGTAGCTGAGTTTGTGGCCCGGTGCTTGACTTGTCAAAAGGTGAAAATTGAGCATCAGAGGCCTGGGGGATTATTGCAGCCCTTGGCTATTCCAGCATGGAAGTTGACTCGGTTTCTATGGACTTTGTGTCGGGTTTACCAAAGGTTGCTAATGGTTTAGACACAGTGTGGGTTGTTATAGACCGTTTGACCAAGGTGGCTCGGTTTATTCCTATGAAGAAGACCTGGTCTATGGAGCAGTTAGCTGAGGCATATGCGAGTGAAGTTATAAGGCTACATGGTGTGCCCAGGGAGATTGTGTCAGATCGTGACCCACGGTTCTTGTCACATTTTTGGACATCATTGCAAGAAGCTTTGGGCACTAGGTTGAAGTTGAGTACAGCTTTTCATGCTGCTACAGATGGACAGACGGAGAGGACAATCCAAACCTTAGAGGATATGTTGCGGTCATGTGCTCTTGACTTCCAGAAATCTTGGGTGAAATGTCTGAGTTTGGTAGAGTTCTCCTATAACAATAGCTATCACGCTAGTATCCGTATGGCCCCGTATGAAGCCCTCTATGGGAGGAAATGTCGTAGTCCGACATGCTGGGACGACATTAGTGACACATTGGTGTTGGGTCCGGAATTGATTCGGGATACAGTTGAGAAGGTGAAGGTGATTCAAGCGAATATGAAGGCTGCCCAGGATCGTCAGAAGTCTTATGCAGATCTCAAGAGAAGACCTCTTACCTTCGAAGTCGGTAGCAAGGTATTGCTGAAAGTATCTCCTATGAAGGGAGTGATGAGGTTCGGCAAGAGAGGCAAGCTCAGTCCCAAGTATATTGGTCCATATGAAGTGCTTGAAAGGATTGGGGAAGTTGCATATCGGTTGGCTCTACCACCGGAATTGGCAAAAGTTCATAATGTATTCCATGTTTCACAGCTACGAAGATATGTGAGCGACCCTTCTCACGTTATTGCTGTGGATTCGGTGGAGGTGGAACCCAATTTGACATATGAGGAGAAGCCTATTCAGATCCTCGACCGTCAGGTTCGCAAACTCAGGAGAAAAGAGATACCTTTGGTAAAGGTGCTTTGGCGTAGCCAGAAGTTTGAAGAGGCTACTTGGGAGCTAGAAGAGACCATGAGATCCAAATATCCGGAATTGTTTGCAACTAATCAAGGTTAGAACCTAGCTTACTCTTTTGTCCTTGAGTTTCGAGGGCGAAACTTTTTGTTAGTGGGGAGGATTGTAACGCCCCAGATATAAGTTGACTTAGTTATGTTGTGATGTGTGCATATGAGTGAGCATTTTTGCATTTAACCGATGTTTTGTATGCTTATAACAATTCGTAGGCTTTGGCCTAATGGTAGAGAGATGTGTTTAATAACTAGAGGTCTAGAGTTCGAACCCAACTTAGCTTAATTTAGTTATTTTCTTTAGGATTTATATTTTTGGTTTGGGAGACATAAAATCCCATAAAATCCGAAATTTACTATTTTATATATCCCTTTTATTTAGTTTGACCAATTCAAATCAGAAACTACCAACTTAGTGGAGCAAATCTCTCCCACTTACCTTTCCTTCATCAAATCAACTTCTATTTCCTATTTAACACTACAAATTTCGAAATTTCCTCTAACCCTAGCTGAAATTTATTCTTTCTCTTCCTCTCTCTTTCACTCAAACCAGCCTTGCATCATTCTTGCGAATTCCGAAATTCCATTGTCTCAGTTGAGGAAATCATTCATCTTTCTGAAGGTAAGGAATCCCAATCGGTTTTATTCCATCTTTTAACTCCTTAGAAACTTGCTAAGAACTTTGTTCTTTTCTGTAATTTTCTGAAGTTTCTTCTCTTTGGGAATCATCGGATTAAGTTCGTGACCTAAATCGAGGAGCACCCTCTCCTAATTTCTGTTTTTACTCTAGTGACCGACCTCACTGCAATCGAGGTAACAAACAAACTCTAATATCGATTTAAAGCTTTCGTAGATTGCGTGATAGGTTCCTATTGATTGCATGGTGAGATAATAATCTTGTATATTGAAATTTAAGCATGTATGTTACTGGTATAAAATGATGATAATTAGGTTAAGGGTTGAAAGAAATATGTATATGCATGTTAGGAATGGTTTTATGCTGGAACTGCTAAATTTCAGATTGTATAGGTTGTGGTAATTTTAGCTTTATTTTCGTTATATAACTCCGAATGGCATGATTCAACTTTCTGTGTTTTCCTGAGACATAAGTGTACAAGGTTGTTTTATACTATTTTGGCAAATTCTGTGAGTAAAGTGCTCGTATTCCCTGTTGAAACTGCCTTATGTGCACTGTGCCGATTTCCTGGAACTGCTGAATTTCAGTTTGTACAGTTTGCGTTGATTATGGCTTTATTTTCTCTCTGTAGCTCCGTTTGCCATGAAACAAAATTATATGTATTCCTAAAATCCTGATGTTCAATGTTGCTTTATATTATTTTTGCTAAATCAGTGAGTAACACGTCCGTTTTGTCTGTTGAAGTCAGACTATGTGCAGTGAACTGAAGTAAGTTTACAGATTGCATGTTTTTAGTGTTTCCTTAATATCTTTTGCTATAGGACTCCGAATTGCATGATTCAAGCTGGCATGTGTTCCTAAGATGTAAGGCTAAAATTCACCTTTGTATTGCCATGCTGAATTCTGAGTCTAACCTACTGGAATATTATGTGCAAGTTGAGGCATGAACTATGAATTCTGAAATTGTCACCTTAGGCCTGAATTTATTTTTAATGTGTGTAAAGCATAATTTGATTCTAGAAATTTTGTGCTAGAACTCATGACATGAAATATAATAATTACAAATATGATTTGGTAAATTAATACATATTGGAATTATGAAATTGAGTTTGGGGTAAGTCCTATTTTAATGGCACCTTGTGTTTATTGAGGTATTGTTCTATGTTTTGGGAATAAGACCTATTTTAATGGCACCCTTTTGATATTGGTATGATTATAGTAATTAATTTGAGTTGTAGTGATTTATACAGTTGTGTTTTGGTTAGTTTGGCAAAGTGTTTACCATGTTTGATTGGTAGGCACTAGGACAGCACCCCAAATTCCGAGGTAAGCCCTAGGTTCATGGCACTCGGTGATGTAAGACCTATGTTAATGGCATTATGATGTAAGACCTATGTTCATGGCATTCTGAGGTAAATCCTAGGTTCATGGTACTCAATGTGTTAAGGAGGTAAGTCCTAGGTTCATGGCTCTCCGCAGAGGTAAGCCCTAGGTTCATGGCACTCTGCAGCGTCTGCTGCCAAACTCCCTATAAGCACAAGTGTATAGGTTAATGCAATGAGTTGTGCGCGTATACATAAGTTGATGTTAATCAACGGTTAAGAATGTAATTGCATGTTAATGTTGATTACAATGTGATTTTGATGCTTGGCTGTGATAGTGAGGTTTGTAAGCTATCATGTGACTTTGGAATTTGTGTACTAGGAAACTAATAATGGTTATTGTGTAAATGAAATAATGTCATATTCATGATACAATTCCTTGTTCTAAACGGTTGTATGCATCTAGTTTGTATGACTTGACTTGGAATTTTATTCTTTGATTGATGTTTTGCTACTTAAATGATATGATCTATGTGATATGTGTTGGAGCGGCTTGTTAAACGAGGTACGTTCCCTATTACAAGGATTGTGATCGTAAGTATGTACACTTGTATGAATGATGATTGTTGTTTATTACCCTTACGGTGCTTGATTAATTAATATAACATATATTTGTGAACTATCGTCATTTTATGCAAACTTTAAATTGATGTTTGGGATTTGTTAGTTACTCGTCACTAAGTGGCGCTGTTGATATTTTCAGAGTATGCCGGTGATGATTGAATGATGCCTGACGCCCGTCCTTGGGATTGTGTGGAGGGATTGCTTTGAGTAGACATTAAATAGTTGTTATGAACATTTTAGAATTGAGATTTTCAGATTCTCTAAACTTTTAGGTTTTTGTCATTGAAGTATTATTCGTATTGAATTATTATTTATCACTTAGAATTAAATTTGGGAGTACGTATTTTATGAACACGTGAAGTATTAATCAGAGGCATAATTGGAAGTTTCTTTTATAATGATGTCCTAGACTTTATGTAATGCTTTCCGCCATTGCATGCTAAGAAAGTTAGGGATGTCACATGATTGTTCATGACTTGCTACTTTACTAACCAGTTTAGTAACTGGTAGGAACAGAGCTTAATCTTGCAAAACAAGTACTAAAACCCCTTAATTAGCTTGACACGAGGGCTTCATTAGTAGGAAGAAACTTGATTGAAATGCTATTGACACAGTGGCGTTCATCTGTCGGATTCTTGAAACCCTCACCTTTAAAAACATGGCCCAAATGCCCCCCACAAGCTGCACATGTAATTTCAGTTCTTCTCCCATCTGGATCCGGCTGAAATAATTCATTGTTCAATTTTCATTATTACATTACATCAAATGACCAAATTGCAGGCACCCAATGTAAGAACAGAGGAAGCCAGACTTACAGTGCTTTTTATGGCTCCAGGGAGACCTTCGAAAAAAGCAGGCCAACCACACCCAGAATCAAATTTGGTGGTTGATTTATAAAGTGGTGTGCCGCAACCAGCACAATTGTAGACTCCTTCAACAAAGAAGTTGTCATATTCCCCTGTGAACTTTAACCTGTATGTCATTTGGTTAACACATTGGTTAATCAATATCTTCAAGGCCAGAGTATCATTTTTTACTTTGATCTTACCTAAGTTTTCCAACTGAAATTCAAATTCATAACGAATATAAAAATAAAATACATCTGCAAATGGATTAGTCTGCTTTCATGAATGCATTGTATTTAAAAAACAGTTTTCATATTCTAGGGCTAATTACATTCATGGTCTTCCAATTATCATAAATGAAATCAAATTGCCAAAAAACTTTAATTTGTAGCATAAAACTAAGTTCAAATTCGTTTGTTATCCTCGTGGCTAAAATCTTCGCTGCAAATGCAACTTCAATTCTTAGGTCATCAATTTTGAACATGAACAAATAAAATTAGTTTTAATTTCTTCCCTTCAATCTTGCCAGTCAAAAAATTGGTAATTTGAAACCTTAGTGGAATTTCCAGAGATGGACTTGGTGGATATCAGCAAAAAAAAAAAAAAAAAACAGCATTACGAATTAAAATTCAATTGCAATTATGTTCATTTTTATGAAATTACATAAACGTTGCCCGAAATGTTCATCTAAAACATTAAAATCGAAGTTATTAGGCCATTGACAATGGAGACAACATAATTATGCAACGATCATCACTATCAGTTGTTACTAACCTAGATTTAGAGGGTTGTAAAAATATGTTATAAAACCAAACATAGACTAAGTACCCCAAAAATATGATAGATGTGTGAATAAGTTCAAACAGAACAGCCCAACAAGAAGTGGAGGAAGAACAATAACAAACTACTGTTACTTGTAGTAGATCACAGCAAATTTGACGTAGCAACTGTTCTTCTCAAATACAACAATAAAGAATCCAAATAAAAAAGTCAAGAAAATTAGTAAGATTTGAAGAGATATCTCAATAGATGTTTTCCAGACTGAGATCAAATGAGTTAAAAATAATAATAATAATAATAATAATAATCATACTCTCTGTGAGTAAGAAATGGCAGAAATGAAGAAAGGGTAAATTAATTAGACTCACTCGGTTCCTTTCTCACGGAGAATGTGAAACTGTTGAGGAGAGAGAACAGATCGCCACTCTTCCTCTGTCTTGTGAATCGGTGTAGCCATCGCCCAACTGCTGAAGTGAAATTCAGAAATGAAAGCGCCTGTAACTCAGAATGGTGCACAAGAGCAGAAATCAGCGACTTAAATACCCCGCAGGTGGGAAATCGAAAGGTTGCAGCATTTAAGTCACATCGAAGGTCGCGTCCCTACGGCTGAACAGTACGTGGCAGACAGTGGGTGGGTGCGCGTTCCTAGGCAGGGTTTCAGGTGCTAAACCCTAAAGGGCTTACTTCAGACTCGGGGGGGACTTCTGATGACATCCGGTCCGGCCTTACAGTTCGGTCCGGTGCACCCTTAGCCATTGTCAGATGGTCGCTGTTGGTGTTCCGGAGAACCGGGGTGGCGATATGCCGGAAGAGAGAACCGGTCAGTTGGATGCTGAGGTTACTACACAACCAATACATGGCGCACACGTCCTCCATCACATTCCGGTGCAATTGGGCCGGACACACCCCGTACCGGTTCAAGATAGAGCATATTCCCTCCGGGAGCGGATAAGTGAACCCGCCCACTACGTGGTGAAGATAGATGGAGAAATAGCCAGGCGGTGGTCGATGAACCCTCTGGTCGGAAGCAGGGATGAGGCACTCGCAGGCTTCTAACCAGGGGTAATCAGAGGCCAACTGATTAATCTCGCGGAAAGCAATAGAGGAGGCCATCTGTGATATCCTAGGGGTAAGGGTTCTCCCTGAGGCACTTCTGACCAACCGAGAGGACTCAGGGAGGTTGACAGGTGCGCTGGTCTCTCCGGCGGAGCAAGTTCTTTCAGAGGATTCAGAGGTGGAGAGCCTCGCGGCGTCAGAATCCACCTCCACAGAAGGGGACACAGGGCGAGGAGCAGTGCTAGCGGTCCACGAATAACTCGAAGAACCCATAATAAACAGTAATCCTAGAACTAAGAAATGAAGAAACACAGGAAAGTAGCAGAAATAAAAAACAAAGAAAGCACTTACTGGATTTTTTCAGAAATGAAAGCGCCTGTAACTCAGAATGGTGCACAAGAGCAGAAATCAGCGACTTAAATACCCCGCAGGTGGGAAATCGAAAGGTTGCAGCATTTAAGTCACATCGAAGGTCGCGTCCCTACGGCTGAACAGTACGTGGCAGACAGTGGGTGGGCGCGCGTTCCTAGGCAGGGTTTTAGGTGCTAAACCCTAAAGGGCTTACTTCAGACTCGGGAGGGACTTCTGATGACATCCGGTCCAGCCTTACGGTTCGGTCCGGTGTACCCAGCCCAGTCCGGTAGTCCGTACCCGCGTCACATCATCCGGCTTAAGAAACCGCCTTTCCGCATCCGGATCCCAACCACCCCTGAGCAGATTAAGTTCCCTAGATCCGCGGAGAGATCCTAGGGGAAGAGGTGGTGTCCAATTAGGAATCCACCTCCGTGTTTTACTAGGGCAGGAACACCACCCACGAGGAAGCTCTTTCAATATCAATCCAACTCTATTATTCCCTCCTATAAAAGGAGGATACCCTGCCTGAGGTAGGGGCTATTGAATTCTTTTCTTAATTCTCCTAAAAGTACTTTTCAACACACAGGAGCATACTAACTTAGGCATCGGAGTATACCCCAGAGGTTACCGGTGTCTCATCGTTTTGTCTTGCAGGAACCATATTGGATCCGGTCAGAGCAGCAACCCGGACCCGGATCATCCAGAGGATTTTACTGAATCTATCATTCTGATGACATCCGGTCCGGCCTTACTGTTCGGTCCGGTGCACCCAGCCCAGTCCGGTAGTCCGTACCCGCGTCACATCATCCGGCTTAAGAAACCGCCTTTCCGCATCCGGATCCCAACCACCCCTGAGCAGATTAAGTTCCCTAGATCCGCGGAGAGATCCTAGGGGAAGAGGTGGTGTCCAATTAGGAATCCACCTTCGTGTTTTACTAGGGCAGGAACACCACCCACGAGGAAGCTCTTTCAATATCAATCCAACTCTATTATTCCCTCCTATAAAAGGAGGATACCCTGCCTGAGGTAGGGGCTATTGAATTCTTTTCTTAATTCTCCTAAAAGTACTTTTCAACACACAGGAGCATACTAACTTAGGCATCGGAGTATACCCCAGAGGTTACCGGTGTCTCATCGTTTTGTCTTGCAGGAACCATATTGGATCCGGTCAGAGCAGCAACCCGGACCCGGATCATCCAGAGGATTTTACTGAATCTATCATTCTGATGACATCCGGTCCGGCCTTACTGTTCGGTCCGGTGCACCCAGCCCAGTCCGGTAGTCCGTACCCGCGTCACATCATCCGGCTTAAGAAACCGCCTTTCCGCATCCGGATCCCAACCACCCCTGAGCAGATTAAGTTCCCTAGATCCGCGGAGAGATCCTAGGGGAAGAGGTGGTGTCCAATTAGGAATCCACCTCCGTGTTTTACTAGGGCAGGAACACCACCCACGAGGAAGCTCTTTTAATATCAATCCAACTCTATTATTCCCTCCTATAAAAGGAGGATACCCTGCCTGAGGTAGGGGCTATTGAATTCTTTTCTTAATTCTCCTAAAAGTACTTTTCAACACACAGGAGCATACTAACTTAGGCATCGGAGTATACCCCAGAGGTTACCGGTGTCTCATCGTTTTGTCTTGCAGGAACCATATTGGATCCGGTCAGAGCAGCAACCCGGACCCGGATCATCCAGAGGATTTTACTGAATCTATCATTTGGTGGGGTGAGCGTGGACGGATAATCATGAATTCCAATTCCGCTAACATGACTTCAGACATTTTGGGAGATTCTCTCACAACCACAACTCCACAGGCGACGTTGAACCCTTCCATATGTCCCCAGGCAGCGATAATCAATCGAATAGCCAACAACTTGAGCCCCGCCGATGCCAGAGATCTGCGACAGGTGTTTCTCCAAATCCAGAATCAGGGCATGGTTGGACCAACCATTAGTAGCAGCACATCCCCTCTGATCATAGGAGTTGACGGCTTGGGAATGGGAGTAGCTCGGAACCTTTTCCCACTACCAGAATACACCAGGGCCCTTCCAACCACAAACCCAGCACCTGTTTTTCCAGAAGACACCAGGCAGATGAATCAACCTAACACATTCCCTGGGTTTGGGGATCTCACAGCCCAACATGCGACTTTTGGGGCTCCACTGGCTCCAATAATGTCACAGGCCAGGCTACCCAGCTTCCAAACCCTGGTCCAGACACCTCCGCCGAGTTATCACCCGACCCACGGGTACATGTTGGGCCCACCCCCAACACAAGCGACAACACCTACCCCGGAAGGGGCAGACGACCCAAAGATGATGGCGTTGTTCAAACACTACTTTTTCTGATTCTCAGTGCCCATACAAGAACCACTACTTGAAAGCGGAGGGTCCTGTTTCACCAATCGGATCCTGAGCATGCCATGTGATCCCAAATTCAAACAGCTAAACTTCGAGAACTACAATGGGAAAACAGATCCCTACGTCCACTCCAGAAACTACAAGAACAGGATGGAGATAGCTGGGGCCAACGAGGGTCTGATGTGCAGATTGTTCTCATCAACGCTGGTAGGTCCGGCTTCCTATTGGTTCGAGATGTTAGAGCCAGCATCGATTAATAGTTGGGAACAGCTCCGGGAGCAGTTCTGCACGAAGTTCTATGGTTCGGTTCCCACCGGAACGGCTAGTAGAACCCTACATGATGTGAAACAGAGGCAAGGAGAGTCCCTCCGGGAGTTCGTGGACAGATTCAACTTGGCAACAGTGGAGATTCGGAGACTGGATTTCAACACGGCTTTAGAGGCACTGATCGCCAACACAACCAACGAAAGGTTAAGGGCCGACCTCGTATTGAGGAAGCCCCAAAACGTAACACAGATGATCTCGATGGCGAAAACATTCATAGAACTAGACGAAGTGGGTGCGCCAACCCGGCACCATAGAGATAGCGAGAGGGGATCGGAGGACAAGCGACCCAGGAGGGATAGAAGAGAGAGGAGGGATCACAGAAGACCGAAAGACTTCACACCTCTCAACCGCCCGTTAGGTGAGGTACTAGTGGCGGTAGAAAAGAGCAGAGACAAGAAGAGCCTCCCCTACCCAGAAGCTAGAAGAGGACAGATTATGGGGGAGGATGAGAAAGCATTCTGTAGATATCACCGCGTGAATGGCCACGACACGAACGACTGTAAACGGCTAGCTGAGGACATCGAGAACTAATCAAGAAGGGCAAACTCCGAAAATTTGTAGAGAGAAAGGGCAAGGAGGAATCAAAGAAACCTGATGAAGACTGTCAACCGACCAAAAAAACGAAAGGAGTGGTCATGGTAATAGCAGGGGGAGATCCGCCAGCTAAAAAGATCAAGAGGAAAGCCGAAGGAGACGCTAAGCCTAACCCTCCCCTCTCGGAGAACGGAATAGCACCGGGTCACACCGATGCCCTGGTCATAGAAGCAGAGATTGAAGGTTATTTAGTCAAACGTATCTTGGTGGATACGGGAAGCTCGACAAACATCATCACAAGACATGCGATAGAAAAGCTGAGAGTTGCGCCCAGTAGAATTCATCCGGTTCATGCCCCACTAGTAGGCCTCAGCGGACACACTGTACCGGTCACAGGTCAGGTAGCGCTGGATATGGAGATAGGAGATGAGAAACACGTATGGAGGACAAAAGCTGACTTCACTATAATAGACTCTCCTTTGGCATACAACGCCATACTTGGTAGGCCGCTTCTCTCAGAATCAGAGGCCGTCTTATCGATCCGGTATCTGACACTGCAAATACCTACCGCCTTCGGATGGGCGATAGCCAGGGGGAGCCAGCAGACCGCTCAAAGAACATACCTCGCTTCCCTACAGCCAGAGAGGAGCCCGGAGGAAGAAGAAAGGAAGGCAGAGCCGGTGGACAAACTTGAAACGCTGACAGTCGCTTCAGACAGAAACGTGTGGATATCTCAAGAGCTAGACTGTAGCATCAAAGAGCAGATTATACAAGTAATAAAAGAAGAGCAGAACACTTTCGCCTGAAAGATTAGTGACATAGAAGGGGTACCATCAGAAATAATCAAACACTCACTCAATGTAGATTCGGAAGCAACCCCAGTAGTACAGAAAAGGCGAAAATATGCGCCGGAAAGGCAGAGGGCAATCGAGGAAGAGATCCAGAGATTACTCGATGCAGGACACATCCGGGAGGTTCAATACCCCAAATGGCTGGCGAACGTAGTGATGGTGAAAAAGGCGAGTGGGAAGTGGCGCATGTGCGTCGATTTCATCGACCTCAACAGAGCATGTCCGAAAGACAGTTATCCACTGCCCAACATTGACCAGCTGGTGGATTCGACGGCCGGTTACGCCATATATTCATGCCTAGACGCAGCATCCGGATATCACCAGATACCTATGGACCCAGTGGACCAAGAGAAGACCTCCTTCATTACGCATAAAGGGACACACTGTTACCAGGTCATGCCCTTCGGATTAAAAAATGCTGGCGCTACTTACCAAAGGTTGGTGAATCGTATGTTCAAAGGTCTGATTGGGAAAACGGTCGAAGTATACGTGGATGACATGATTGTCAAGAGCCGGACCATGGAGGACCATCCTAGGGATCTGCGGGAGGCATTCGACATCCTCCAGAAGTACAAACTCAAGCTGAATCCGGAAAAATGCATATTTGGAGTACGAGGCGGCAAATTCCTGGGATTCATGATCTCACAAAGGGGGATTGAAGCAAACCCGGAGAAGATAAAGGCAGTGTTAGAAATGGCTCCACCCAAAACCCTCAATGACATCCAAAAGCTAAATGGAAGGGTTACGGCCCTAGGAAGGTTCATCTCATTCTCGGCAAAAAGATGCATGCCATTTTACAAAGCACTCAAGAAAGGGCAGGCCTTCAAGTGGGACAAGGAATGCCACGAAGCGTTTGACCAGCTGAAGAAGTTCCTCACATCACCCCCGCTGCTGAGCAGACCAATACCGGGAGAAAAATTGTATGTTTACTTGGCAGCGGTAGAGGAAGCCGTCGGATCGGTTCTCGTAAGAGAAGAGGACGGGCAACAGTATCCGGTGTATTACACCAGCAAGGTACTACGAGGGGCGGAGACGAGATACCCCAACATTGAGAAAATGGCACTGCCCCTGCTCTCGGCAGCCAATAGACTAAGGCCCTACTTCCAGGCACACACTATCATCGTGAGAACCGGGTTCCCACTGAGAAAGGTGCTGCAGCGGCCCGAAACGTCCGGGAGATTGGCGGAATGGGCGATACGCCTGGGGGAATTTGACATCAGATTCGAACCTAGGCATGCTTTAAAAGCCCAGATCCTAGCGGACTTCGTAACGGAGTTTCAAAATCTTGAGCACAATGTGGATACCCGTTTTGTCCCACCACCTATGGTAAATTTATTATAAAAAATAAATAATGAGCATATTTAATTTATGATGCTTAATATTATTATTTGATCATTTAATTTTATTATTTGATTACACTTTGATTTTATCCGTATTAATTTTATTTATCCGAATTAATTTTTATCATACGTGTAATTTTTATTAAACAAATTTTTCCTATCTTTTTATTTTTTATTAAGATTTTTCCAAAATTTCAAATAATAAGAGATTTGTAATTTAAATAATTATGGACTTTTATTAAGATGGGCTTTTACGTATGGATGGGCCTATTAAAATAAAAGTTACATATTGAGCTTTTTCATACAAATGGGCCTATTTTTATGATAAAAAATACAAACGGGCCACAAATGGGCCTAAGCCCATTTTGATTACAGAAATTACAAAACAAAATGGGATACAGAATTGGAAAAATTACAGATGGGCCTAAAAGAGGCCTAATTACAGAATTGGGAAGAGGCCTAATTGGATACATTTTACAGATTAAAAAAAATAATAAAATGGCTGATTTTGACAAGGCATGGACGGTATGGCCTAATATCTCAAATTACTGCAGAAATCACGGGTATTAGGAGGCCATTTGCCTATAAAAGGCAGTCACTTGAAGGGATGGGGGGACCTCTCTTTCCTGGAAGAAAAGAAAAAACCAGTTTTCCTTTTCTCTTCTCTTCCTCTATTTTCTTGAAGCTAAACCTGCAAACAAGAAAATTTTCATTCCAATAACAAGTAAGTGTCCACCAGCATTTTACATTTCTGTTTCTATTTCATAACCTTGCACATATCTGGATATCTTCTTCTTCTCTCTCATACTTGTGTTGTGTTGAGGACCCCTTCTGCCTGTAAAAAAAAACATACCTTTCCTTTTCTTAAACCTTTTTTTTCTGCTAGAAAAGAAGAAACCAGTTTTCCTCTTCTTTTCTCTTCTTCTTTTTTCTTGAAGCTAAACCTGCAAACAAGAAAGTTTTTTTTCCTCCCAAATACAAGCAAGTGAGGCACCATTTCTACATTTTTGTTTTTCAGCAAACCTTTTTCTTCCTCATTTTTGCATACTGATCATATTGTGCTAGGGTAACTAATGGAGCTTGGGGCCATGTAATGGCCACAGCTCCTATTAGTTACCATTAAGAGACTCAAATCAGCAACACAATCCAAAATAACATTTTATCCCAAAACCAGCACACCATACGCAACACAGAAGCCTTAATCCACGAAAATCCAAGCTCAAATCAGCAACAATATCCAAAATCACATTTTTTTTTCTCAAACCAGTAACACACACCCAAACCAGTGCATACCAAGCACAAAAAATCAGATTTTTACACAAACACCACAGAGCCACAGATCACAGAGGCCTCATAAAACCAACACAGTCTCACACACATCATCAACACCAAAACAGAAAGACCAACTGAACCCAAACAGAGCCAACCAGCATAAAATACCAGATTTCATCAAAAAAAAAAGGAAAAATCAGCAACTTAGCCTTTTTGGATCCACTGAAACCCTTTACGGTTCTGAGGCCCTTTTAACCCTAAAAAACAAAAAAAGAACAAAGATGTTAGAAGTAGAAAAATAGGTAAATCAACAAGAAAGCCCGAGAAGTGTCTCGGCTTACCTGAACCAGGATGGAAAAAACCGAGAGCTTGCAAACCCAGAGTGAACCAAAGAACAAAAAACAAACAGTGAGTCGAGAGAGAGAGAGAGCTTTAAAAAACCAAAAAAAAACACCGCAAATCAAAAGAAACCGACTTGTGGGAGACTGAGGATTCAAGATCGGAGGTCTAGGGTTTCTGGAACCCAAACCCAACCCTTTAGGTTTCTGCTCGAAAGAAACCGAGAGGAGAGGCCGTGAAAAATCAAGTCCAAACCATAGGGTTTCTGGAACCCAAAACCGAGAGAGGTTTCGAAGAGATCGAAACCGCGAGAGAGGAGAGGCCGCGAGCTCGAAAACCGGTGAGAGAGATCAAAACCGAGAGAGAAAGAGGCCGCGAGAGAGTAACCGGTTAGGCAAGGCGAGATCGATTGAGAGAAGAGAGGCGACGGGCGGCGAGATAAGGCGGCCGAGAGAAGATTCTAGGTAGTTGAGAGAAAAGAAGGAGAGTTGTGTCGGCTGATGTAAAGAGGGAAGTAAGGATGAGAAGTGTAGGGTTAAGGAGAGATGAGTGTTAAGAAGAGAGGTGGGCCGGCTTCAAAAACAAAAAATGAGAAAGGAGAGAGTGGGCTTAAAGCTGATCCAGTTTGAGTGTGTGCTGGGCCGGTTTCTGGGCCTGAGTTTTAGGCCTGGAATCCAGCCCAGTAGATTTTTTATTTTTATCTTTTTTTTCTATTTTTCTTTTTTATATATGCGTATAAAATGCTAAAAAATAAGCTTTTAGGGTTTTCTAAAATATTAAATAAAAATGACATAAAAAGCTTGAATTTATGTAATTTTATGATTTTATTTCATGGCTATGTTATAGTCGTGAAATACAATTTAAATTAATTTAACTACGAATTATAATCGTTTTTTTTTACACGTTTATATTTTATGTCCATGATATGGAAGTAAAATACAAATTTTCGTTGTTCAATAAATGCATTTACATGTCTTTTATATCCATGTTATGGATATAAATAGACCAAGATTAATTAATTCCTATTTAAATGAATATTTAAATTAAAATAGTTATCCTCGTATTTAAAATATGACATACAAAAGAAATACATCCCAAATATATATTTACAACTTTAGTACCAATTATGGGCGGGTTAGGGTGATTTATATCTTCCCTACACGTAATTAGCAAACGAACCCCTTTTAATCTCTGGTTATTTAAGGTGTCCAATCGGACCGAAACTCGATTGGTGGCGACTCCAAAAATTTGATATCAATTAGATATCACAAATGAACTATTACACGTATAACCCTAAAAAATGTAAATAAATATAAATCAAAGGGAAAAAACAAAAAGATTTTCATCGTCCGTCGGCCCGGTTCCGACACACAACTCAACACCTCCATCTGAAGAATGGGACGTCTTTGTGGACGGAGCGTCATCAAAAGAAGGGGCCGGAGCAGGTGTATACATCAAAGGACCGAACAGGATCCAACTCTCCTATGCAGTGAAGTTAGACTTCCCAACAACGAACAATGCAGCAGAGTACGAAGCCATGATCAAAGGCCTGGAGCTAATTAAAGAAATAGGGCCAGACAGAGTCCGGATACTCAGTGATTCCAGATTGGTGTCCAACCAGATAAACAAACACTTTGAAGTCCGAGACCCAGCCATGAAGGGATATTTGGACATTGTCCGGAGTTTGCTGAAACAAATCGAGACGCAGGGAACAATGTGGAAGATTGAAAACATTCCCCGGGAAGCCAACAGCCGTGCGGACGAACTTGCTAAAGCTGCTTCTGGCAAAGAAGAATTGCAACATCTACACTGTCCATACGAGGTACAATCTCACCCCAGCATTGAGAAAAACGAAGTCCTGACGGTAGGTCACCATGAAACCTACTGGATTACACCCATCATGGACTTCCTGAAGGAAGGGAAATTACCGGATGACGAGCCAACAGCTCGCCGGATCTCGAGGAAATCTTCTAGATACGCAATCATAGACGGGCAACTTTACCGTAAGTCCTTCAGTCGCCTTGGATGAAATGCATCCCGCTAGAAGAAGGCAATTATGTTTTGAGAGAGCTCCACGAGGGGATCTGTGGGTCACATCAGGCCGCCCTAACCATACTCCGTAAAGCAATGCTCATGGGATACTATTGGGAAACAATAAGAGAAGACGCAGAGGCCTACATTTATGCTTGCCAGCAATGCCAGGTACACGCAAAGAAAACCAGCCAACCACCGGCAGAGCAACAGCCAATCCTAACGGCTTGGCCTTTCTCAACATGGGGGATCGATCTCGTGGGTCCGCTGCCGGAAGCAAGCAGACAGAGGAAGTGGATAATCGTAGCGGTCGACTACTTCACCAAATGGGTGGAAGCAGAAGCCCTCTCTACCATCACCCCTGAGAGAGTGATTTCCTTTGTCAAGGAATACATCCTGGGAAGATTCGGCATACCGAACACCATCATCACGGACAATGGGACCCAGTTCACCTCCAGAAAGTTCAAAGAATTCTGTGAAAGCTTCCACATCACACATAGGTGCAGCTCAGTTGCCCACCCACAGAGTAATGGCATGACAGAGGTCACCAACCGCACCATATGCGACGGCATCAAAAAGAGATTGGAAGGGCATAAAGGAGCATGGGCAGATGAACTGAACAGCGTACTATGGGCGTACAGAACCACCCCAAGACGGGCCACAGGGGAGACCCCCTTCGCCCTAACGTACGGTACCGAAGCAGTAATCCCGGTAGAAATTGGCTCCCCAAGTGACAGGATTACGTACTACAACGAAGCCCAGAATGACATCAACTTGTGCTTTCACTTGGACTCGCTGGAGGAAAGGAGGGAGAGGGCCTTCGTCCTCATGGCGGCATACAAAAACAAAGTCGCTCGGTATCATGACAAGAAAGTGAAGGCGGTAGCCTTCCAGCCGGGAGATCTAGTATTGCGAGATGCGGAGGCCTCACAGGCTA
Organism: Euphorbia tirucalli; assembly: GCA_039660915.1. Taxonomy (NCBI): domain Eukaryota; kingdom Viridiplantae; phylum Streptophyta; class Magnoliopsida; order Malpighiales; family Euphorbiaceae; genus Euphorbia; species Euphorbia tirucalli. The sequence goes on along the minus strand of CM077636.1, from coordinate 64,955,666 downwards.
GAGAAGGCAGAGGAAAGCTAGCAGTCAAATGGGAGGGACCGTACCGGATCTTAAAGGTCCTTGGACCGGCTACATACAAATTATGCCATACGGACGGAAGAGACATTCCACGAACATGGAACTCCAGGGCACTTAGAAAATATTACCAATAGAGCACGTTGCACTCTTTTTCCCTCAGTAGCGGTTTTTTCCCACAGGGTTTTCCCTGCTGAGGTTTTTAATGAGGCAACTATAGCTGTAGTGCTGTAACTTTAACGCTGCAACTTTATATTAAATGGAGATTTGCTTTCGAATACATCATTTTATTATTCGCTTTCGAATATTTCTTTGAGGTACTTGGCCAATTTAATTCGCTTTCGAATAAGTGCATGAACAACTCGCCCGTTCGCATTCGTTAAAATTTAAGTCCAAGGGTTAACATTCGATTCCGAATCTAGACTCGGCTTGAAAAGGGCAGCCATAAACAGATACGCTAAGTTTGCATTCAAACAGGAAAAATTTCTCGAACCACATCGAAAAAAGAAATATATACTTGTTTCATTAATTGCCCTTAATGGGAAAAATGTACATGTACAAAATGTCAATTCTAATGGCCGGACCCCTCAGCTGATCCCTCCTGAGGCACTGAGGCGGTTGGGACATCATCTTCCTCATCCGAAAGATCAGCTTCATCAGGGAAATCCACTTCTATGTCCCCGAAAGAGACATCCGGGTAGACCTCAGAGCACCTTTGAAGGATACGGTCCCCATACAGTAGGGCAAGACGCCCGTAGGTAAGGGTCCTCTCCTTCAACTTCTCCTCCGCTGCCAGTCGGTCACTTTCGCGGGACTTCCTCTCCTGCTCGAGGGCCGCTTCGGCTAGTTCGAGAGAACGCTTGAGGGCCACATTCTCAGTAGTCACTTCATCAAGCGCCTTCTTTTGTTGTTCTGCCTCAGCCTTTACTTTCGCCAGGCTCTCATCCAGCTTCTTCCTCTCAAGAGCACCGGCAATGCTCTGATCGAGGATTCGATCAGCTTCTTCGACCCTCTTCAACTCCTCGTAGAGGAAGGGAATGGCCTGCAGATAAACAGTTAGATACAGCCAGAAGGTAAAGGAAAGAGTCTGGGACTTACCGTGTACAGCTTGCTCAGGACCCTAGTCCCTATGCTCCGGTTGGACATAGTCCTCACCCGGGAGGAGTCAGCAGGGAGATACATGCCATTGCTCAGCTCCAGCTGCACTAACGGATCAGCAAGGCTCGCATCTTGACCAAATTTGGATATCAAAATATCCCGTATCGAGCTGTCAGTATTTACCGGACCTGAGAAGTCAGGTACTACCTCCTGCATAACAAAAAGTAAGCACAATCCAGAGTAACAGTTTGAAAAAGAGAAAAGTAAAGAAGGTACCACTCGGGCTTTCTTCCCCTTATCCGCCCCGGATACGAGAGCACCGGTCCTCTTCTTCCCCATAGGCTCCGCGTTCATTGCAGGAGCAACAGGACCCGGAACGGCCGGATTGATTGCAGGAACAGGAGTTGGCGCAGCAGTAGACGTCTTTGATCCGCTCTTTCGGGCACGCAAGGCTGCAACAGTATCAGCAAGTGACATCCCTGCCACAGAGGGAGAATACAAAAATAAGTAAATAAATACCTCGGCCCTCTAAGGGATCATTAAAGAACACAGGGAGACCGGTCCGGTCATCAAGCGCTGCCAGAGGCAACCCTTGACGGTAGGCTCTCGTGGCGTACTGCAGCTTCCAGTATTGAGTCGGGACCGCCGTCAACAGATCAAGATGGGCTTGTTCCCGGGGCGAGAGCTTATCCTTCCCCCCTCTCATCTCGCTCGCGGGCCGGAAAGACCAGGCGGTGGGGAACGTCGGCACATTTTCCTTCAATTTGATGAAGAAAAATAGGCCCTTGAATCCCTTCACCGAAGAGGTGCGGCCAGAGAAAAACCGGAAGAGAGGCCCCTTAGCCATTGTCAGATGGTCGCTGTTGGTGTTCCGGAGAACCGGGGTGGCGATATGCCGGAAGAGATAACTGGTCAGTTGGATGCTGAGGTTACTACACAACCAATACATGGCGCACACGTCCTCCATCACATTCCGGTGCAATTGGGCCGGACACACCCCGTACCGGTTCAAGATAGAGCATATTCCCTCCGGGAGCAGATAAGTGAACCCGCCCACTACGTGGTGAAGATAGATGGAGAAATAGCCAGGCGGTGGTCGATGAACCCTCTGGTCGGAAGCAGGGATGAGGCACTCGCAGGCTTCTAACCAGGGGTAATCAGAGGCCAACTGATTAATCTCGCGGAAAGCAATAGAGGAGGCCATCTGTGATATCCTGAGGGTAAGGGTTCTCCCTGAGGCACTTCTGACCAACCGAAAGGACTCAGGGAGGTTGACAGGTGCGCTGGTCTCTCCGGCGGAGCAAGTTCTTTCAGAGGATTCAGAGGTGGAGAGCCTCGCGGCGTTAGAATCCACCTCCACAGAAGGGGACACAGGGCGAGGAGCAGTGCTAGCGGTCCACAAATAACTCGAAGAACCCATAATAAACAGTAATCCTAGAACTAAGAAATGAACAAACACAGGAAAGTAGCAGAAATAAAAAACAAAGAAAGCACTTACTGGATTTTTTCAGAAATGAAAACGCCTGTAACTCAGAATGGTGCACAAGAGCAGAAATCAGCGACTTAAATACCCCGCAGGTGGGAAATCGAAAGGTTGCAGCATTTAAGTCACATCGAATGTCGCGTCCCTACGGCTGAACAGTACGTGGCAGACAGTGGGTGGGCGCGCGTTCCTAGGTAGGGTTTTAGGTGCTAAACCCTAAAGGGCTTACTTCAGACTCGGGGGGGACTTCTGATGACATCCGGTCCGGCCTTACGGTTCGGTCCGGTGCATCCAGCCCAGTCCGGTAGTCCGTACCCGCGTCACATCATCCGGCTTAAGAAACCGCCTTTCTGCATCCGGATCCCAACCACCCCTGAGCAGATTAAGTTCCCTAGATCCGCGGAGAGATCCTAGGGGAAGAGGTGGTGTCCAATTAGGAATCCACCTCCGTGTTTTATTAGGGCAGGAACACACCCACGAGGAAGCTCTTTCATATCAATCCAACTCTATTATTCCCTCCTATAAAAGGAGGATACCCTGCCTGAGGTAGGGGCTATTGAATTCTTTTCTTAATTCTCCTAAAAGTACTTTTCAACACACAGGAGCATACTAACTTAGGCATCGGAGTATACCCCAGAGGTTACCGGTGTCTCATCGTTTTGTCTTGCAGGAACCATATTGGATCCGGTCAGAGCAGCAACCAGGACCCGGATCATCCAGAGGATTTTACTGAATCTATCAATAATCATACTCTCTGTGAGTAAGAAGTGGCAGAAATGAAGAAAGGGTAAATTAATTAGACTCACTCGGTTCCTTTCTCACGGAGAATGTGAAACTGTTGAGGAGAGAGAACAGATCGCCACTCTTCCTCTGTCTTGTGAATCGGTGTAGCCATCGCCCAACTGCTGAAGTGAAATTCAAATGGAGCGAGTAAAGGTTGAGACTGAAGCCTCCTTTAAATGGTGGGTTTATGGAAACTGAGAGAAAGTTGAATGTATGAAGACGGAATATTGGGCTGGGTGAATGAAAGATTGCACAGTATAGATTGCTGCGGCCGAAAGTTGGATTTCATTTTTTTTTTTTTGAATAGTAGTTTTAAGTATTTTTTTTATATTTTTTTAAATACAATCTAATTTTTATTAATTATATATTTAAAATTGTTTTCTATATTTCCAAAAACAGTTTTCAGCCAAAATAAAATTTTCTATACTTTAACTGAAAGCTGCTTTTACCAGTCCCACACAGACACTAATTAAGAAAACATTCAAGAAAAAGACGCGATATATTTACTCTCCCAATCAATTGAATCTTCTTTCCAATTTGGATTATCCTTTTCTTTTTCCTTTTTTTTTTCTCTTAAACCAAATTATTGGTATTCTTTTTAATTCATTTCAACTCACAATACTAATAATATACTTGGTTTATTCTCATTTATTTCATTTTTTTTCTCTTAATCTTCATCTTACTTGGTTATTCTCCAACCAATTGTTCAACTTAATTAATAAACCTAATTACTTAGAAAAATAACAACTCATTCAAATAGATATCTTGAATTCAAGTTATATAATTTGCGCAAAAAATTTAATTGAAAAAGGAATCTGAAAACTATTTAAAGGTGACTAATCAATTATGAATTTACTAATCAAATTGATTTAAATAAAACAAAATTACATACGTTGATAAAAATTGAAAATTGAAATGCCTAATTGCTTATTGCTCTTCACACACTCAATTGGGTTGGGTCACCTTCAAACTTCAAATTAGGATTAGGTTATCAAGCCCAATTACAAATCTAGCCCATCAAAGTAAATTTGAATTTTCCCTGTATTTGGGTCCTCTTAGGATGAAAACGGCGTCGTTGCGATTTCGAAATAACTGGTTTTTCTGGTTTCTACAACTAGTCCTAGAACACAATAACTTCAGCCTGATTGAGAGTAAGTTGATCTGGTTTGGGGCTGAAACGAGGGGAAGAAGAAGAAGAACGAAGAAGAGGGAGGAATGTCAAGTTTCGGGTTCGGTAAGTCTTCAGGACCAACAGCAGGACCGCCCTCCTCACAAACGCGTTTTGGGGAGTCTCCTCGCCCTCCTTCCCCTTCTCCTCCTCCACAGCAATCCCCGCCTTTTCCTCATTTTGTCCCAGCACGATCTCCCATGTAACCTCTTTTTCTTTCCCATTATCAATTAATCAATGGAATGGAACGAATCTCTCGAATTTTATTTTTCCTTTGCTTCTCTAGTTTCTTTATCAGCATTTTGAAAATACATAATATGTTTTGCCTTTTTTCCCCCTCTTTTCCACCTTGCTTTTTTATTTTTGCTTAAGACGCGCCGAATGTTCAATTAAGGATTTTTTTTTTAAAGAGGATATTGGATTTCTCTCTCTGGGTAAGCAAACTGGGTTTTAGCGGTTCTGGGTGTATCTTGTCAGATAACAGCATTTGGAAGATTAGTAAAATCCCTTTGTGTTTCTAGTGGTCACGGATTTTGAGATTTTTGTTAAAGTTGGATCACAAGTGCATTCTGTGTGATGGACTTGTAGTTGTATTGTATGTCCTTTAACTGCTGGTTTTAGTTTGAGCTTGTTATGTTTTCGTTTTACTAGTGTTGGTAGTGTTGCTATTGTATCAGAAGAAAAATAAATTTCTTCACCAATTGATAGATGACTTTAGGCAATGGAATTTTTGAGCATTTTATAGTGGTTTTCTGGTAATAATGTGGTGAGTTTATGAAATTGGTTTTGAACCTTTGACCTTAGGGGTCCTGTTGCTACAAACAGTGTGTGGTCACCACCAGGCTTTTCTTATGAAGGCTCTGATCATGTTCCTACTGCTTACCAATCAACTGGAACCCCAAGGTAAGAATGCAATTAAAGATATACTCTCTATCCGTATCTCACTTAATCTTCCTGAACCAGTTTGGACAACTTTCAGAAGCTGTTGTCACTATTTCCTAATAGTTAATCATAATGGACTGTTTTTCTCGTTTGGTTATAGGAGAACTGAAGCTCTAGAAAGTGTAGGCTCACCTGCTTTGTCCTTCATACGTCCTGTTGGAAGTCTCAACTCATCTGCTGGGGCCCAAGGGTGAGAACCATGTTATGTAACTTACTTTAAGTTGTTTCTCTTGTAGCATTATTAGTGCAAGGCAGTTTGTTAAGTTGTAATGTTAGAGGAGACATGTTGAGAATGGGAAACAGATATATAATAAACCTTAAAGCTATAAACATTCTAGGTCTTAAATGAGATCATACCTCAATGATGATGAAAGTTTTTTTTTTTTTCTTTATTGCAACTAAACTTATAATTTTAATTTATTTCTCCTTGTTCATAATTTCAGTCTTATTATGCAAGTGATTCCCATTGATAGCATGTACTTTCTTATCAGGTCCACCTCATCACCCCCTCAATTGGCTAATGGGATGAGAAATTTTTCAAAAGATGATGACCAAATGAATCTAAGGGCTTCTACAGTCACTTCTCTATCTGCTTCACGTAATTCTGGAACTAGTATGTCAGCTAAGATTTCCACTTCCAGATTTCAACAGTTGAAAAGGAGTAGATCACCTCCGTCGCATGAATTGGATGCAGATGTATCTAAAAGTTCCACTCGTACATTGCTTCAAAGGTGTGTTTTTGTATCTTACTTTGAATTCTATATGCATATCTTTATTCATTGATGGGCATGATAAACTGAGAGTAATTTCTTCAGTCACAGCGTGCTTCATATTTTACTGGAAAACTGTCTGTGATGTGACACTAGTAACTGGTTGTCCCACTTTGTTTTGATTGCAGTTTGTTTCCAATCTGCTATTACATTTACTTATCAGAGTTGTTCTTTAGGGATTTTTCCAATTCTATCCTTCTATTGGTTTAATAATCCCATTAATAAGAGCATGTTGGGCTGGACGCAATGTCCACCTTTTCTATGTATGTAACCTGTAGGAACATCTAATAATGTCTAATTCTAGCAAATCCAAGTGTAGACTGAGTTTATAGGATCATCGATGCGTACACATACCATTAAAGATATCCACACTTTTTTTTTTCTGTCGTGGAAGGGATTACAATTTTAGGGAATGTGATAGCTTATAATCAACACAAAGAAAACATTATAGCCTTGACACAGAGTTGGCATTTCATAACTCCATCGCAGATACAAGATTTTACTATCTGGCTACTGAGGGCCGTTGTACAAATTACAAAAGAATGTATTTGGAAGTTATTTTTTTCCTTTCGAATTCTTCTTGCCTAAGGCGTCTCTTATCTGCTTAAGTTGCATCTCACTTCTTTATAAGGCGTGCCTTTTGTGAATAAAATTATTCTGCTTTTGTATCTGATACTGTTAAAAACACTGATCAGTTATCTGCTTTGGCATGCTCCAGGCATTATTCTTTTAGTTTGAAGATTTCCCGTGTGAATTTCAGATAAAGAGTCATCATAACTTTGAAAATGATTACTGGGCCACCCATTTGTTAGTCACCTTCAAACTTCTGACTTTGTTTGTATTGCTTGGCATCATAGCCATTTCAATGCGCGTGCCGATAGTAGCAATCACTTGGACAGCGCAGGGACAAGATCACCTCATTTGCCTTTTGGAAATAATAATTCTTTAGAGCATGGTCATCTTCCTTTTGGTGAAGGCTACCAGTAAGTATGCTATTCAACTATGTGAATGTGGAAATATCTTGGGTGGGTGGAGTGTTCTTTTCTTTGAAATTTTCTTGCTAGACTGATCATCTGCAATTAATTTATAGAGGTGTGTTTTTTTTTTTTTTTTTTTTTTTTTGGTATAATTCTAAGAATCCTGCTTTGATTTTGAAGCTAGGATGCAAATATAATGGTTCTACAATTATTTTTTATAATTTATAAAGACTCTAAAACATGGCTTGCAAATATGCTTGTATAAACTCTTATATCTTTATTCATTTCCTTGTATGAGATGACCCATAGTAATGTGAAAACACTGCCTGATAATGAATTTCTCTTTTTTTGTTTTTTAAGATATATCTATTCGTATGATGATAGAAAAAAATTATTATGATAACATTGTGACTGCAGAAAATTGAGGAAAATAAATGGAAAAAATCTTGAAAGAATCAACTGAAAAATGATTTATATATTGTCATTTTTTTTTTAATTAGATATTCGATATTCCCCAAATTTTTGGTTGTTCTGGAAACTAGTGATGTGTTTATATGAAAAGTTGCTGCTTCTTGACATGTGGATGACCAATAGTCTGTGAACTTCGCCAGGCCTTCAAGGTCACCTCCTAGGATGGGTGCCAGGACAAATGCTCTTCAGACTACTTCTTATTCTGAAGTTCCTGAGAGAGCCTTTTCAGCTGTCAGCGATTCTGCTGTTGAAGATGCTTCCACCAGGACCACCAACTATTCTGTTGCAAAAAGAACAAGGTCGCCTCCTTTGCCTGCTGCTGGGAAGGTCATACAGGGAAACCCCTATTCTATCCAAGATGACACAGAACGGTAAACAGGTTTAGTGCATAAAATCTAATGTTTGCGATGACTAAATATTTCATCATGCATTCTGTTTAGTTTTTGATATGCAATACGCAGAGAACTAAAAGCCAAGGCAAAGCGGTTAGCTCGGTTCAATAAAGAATTGACTGACTCTTCTGAAAGTAAACAAGATATTGCTGAACAAAAGGCTTCTGCAAGCAGGCATGAGCATTCTATACTGGAAAGGAAAAAAGTTGCTGGTAGTTACTCCATGGAGTCAGCAGCCGGTGTAACCAATAGCAATATTCCATCTGAATTTGAGGGCTTGAAAACATCCAGTATTATTGTTGGGTTGTGTCCAGATATGTGCCCTGGTATGGCTCTCAATTGCTCAATCTAGGAGAAATCATGTTTATAGAATAATATTAGCTTGCAATCTTTGAGGTCATGGGATTTTAACTCAGCAAGACAGGGTATTTGGATTGCCTTGAAATTTGTCTGTGAGAAGAATCTACCATTTTGAAAATTGACGGAATTTTACATTTCTGCCCTAATAATTTTTTACTAGCATCTGGAACGAAGCAGCTGGCTCAGTTGTATGATTCTGTCTGAGATGGCCGAAAAATTCTTGATGTGGTGTGGTATTTTGATTCATATTTCAGTGCCAGAGAGAGAAGAACGAGAAAGGAAAGGGGATCTTGACCAGTATGAACGCTTGGATGGTGATAGAAATCAGACTAATAAATTTCTTGCTGTTAAGAAGGTACCTTTTGTGTCATCTATAATATCTCTGCTCTCTGGGGATTTGCTATCCATTCAACTACTTACCGAGTTTTTTTTTTTTTTATATATTATGAGCTTAATTTTGCTAAATGGCTGTCTATTATTTTTCTGCAGTATACTAGAACAGCAGAGAGGGAAGCGAACCTTATACGTCCGATGCCGGTTCTGCGGAAGACTATTGATTACCTTCTCACTTTACTAGATCATCCCTACGATGATAAATTTCTTGGCATGTATAATTTCTTGTGGGATAGGATGAGAGCCATCAGAATGGACCTCAGAATGCAACACATTTTCAACCAGGAGGCTATAACCATGTTAGAGCAAATGGTTTGTCTTCAAAACAATGGTCATTGATTAGACTCCAAATTCTATGTCAGTTGTGAATCATATATGAAACCATATGCAATCATTTCATTATGATAAACTGTGGTAGTTTCATATAGATGGATGGAAATTATTACTTGTGGACTGCAATGCCATGTCTGACTTCTTTATCTGAGTTATAATTCTTCTGAGGTGGTTTATTGTTTTTCTTTAACAAAAGCTCTTCCTTAGTTTTAAATAAGTGGAATTGTTAGTGGTCACAGAAGTTTAGGATCAGACTGCATGGACTGCTGGTATGGTAAATTTGTTTACTGAGTTAGCAAATGGCTGAAATCAACAACAAAATAAAAATGAACTAAAAGGATAATTAAAGAGTGATCCTTACATTAAGCTTAGAGAAAATTGCATTCTTTTATTTAGAAATGGGTGCACTCCCCTGTTTTGTGACTTGTACCTAGTCTCCAATGGGCTTTAAAGTGCACCTAGCACCCATACTTTGTGACCTTGGCTATATGCTCATTTTTACTGTTGTCTCCATTTGTTTGTTTTTGTCTCAGCATTGAAATATGTTCTTCAGCCAGTGTTTTAAAAACTTACCAATGCGTTCTGCTACCATTATTCTGATGAATGCTTGCTGATTGATTCTTATGCAAGAGAAGGCTTATATAATTTATTTTGTTTAATGTATTAAAGTTATACTTGGAACAAGATATAATATTCTTATGGCTAAATGCTATTCTTGATTGATTCTTATGTCAGATAAGGCTTCACATAATTGCTATGCATGAGTTATGTGAGTACACGAAAGGAGAGGGTTTTTCAGAAGGGTTTGATGCACACCTTAATATCGAACAGATGAACAAGACTTCAGTTGAACTGTTTCAAATGTATGATGATCACAGGAAGAAGGGAATCAATGTTCCATCTGAAAAAGAATTCCGTGGTTATTATGCACTATTGAAGCTAGACAAGCATCCAGGATATAAAGTAAGTCATATTCAGTTGAAACTTGGTATTAACAGGTCACATTTACCATTATGTAAAAATGAAAACTTCCTGCTAGGTTGAACCTGCAGAGCTCTCACTGGATCTTGCAAAGATGACACCGGAGATAAGGCAAACCCCAGAAGTGTTATTTGCCCGTGATGTGGCCCGGTACTCTTTTCCCTTCGTTTTATTATGGGATTAAAGCATAAACTTTATCTCACAAGCGAAGTGATGTGTTTTGGCTTCTCAGGGCTTGTAGAACAAGTAATTTTATTGCCTTTTTCCGGCTTGCTAGGAAAGCTAGTTACCTTCAAGCATGCTTAATGCATGCTCACTTTTCAAAGGTATGAGAAAATATTGCTACCAAATTAACAGATACAGATGTTATTCATTTTGGTTTTGTTGATTATTATAAATGAGGGGCGGCCAATTGCCTTTGCATCTATGCTCTTTAATTTCGAGTTCATCTTCAGCTGTCATTGTAACCAATGAAGCAAGTAATACAGACATCATAATCCAAGAACATAATAAAAAAGTTGGAAAGAAACGCAAATTAGTTTATTATCCCAATTGTCTATGCACAGTATGTGTAGTAGAAAGAATCAAATGTTCAATGGAACATTATCATCTTTTTATTAATCTTGACGGCATGACATGTTTTCATTTATAGTTTGCAAAGTATTTCTTACAGCATGTAGATATGCTTGTTTTCATGTTATCATCTGATATATCATGTTTTCATGTTATATTCTGAGATATCACACAAATACACTCCCATTAATTATTATTATTATTATTATTTTGGTTCAACGCATTTTGGACCCTCCAACTTGTTCTGAAAAACCACCTAGCCCATCCAACTTTGAGTTTGACCTTTCTGCCCCTCTGACTTGATTAAAATGCTTATTTGTGCCCATCATGTCCTACGTGGTGCTCACGTGGCTGAGGACGTGTATTGATCTATTGGTCAGCCACGTTGGCGCTATGTAGGATATGTTAGGTGCAAATACGCACTTTAATCAAGTTGGAAGGGCAAAATGGTCAAACTCAAAGTTGGATGGGCTAGGTGGTTTTTCAGAACAAGTTGGAGAAGCCCAAAATGCATTACGCCTATTATTTTGGTTCAAGAAAAAAGAACGGGTTTTCTGGGAGTACAAGCTGCCAATTCTGTTCAGTAGTTCAATGCTATTATGTAAAAGATTAATAAACCATCATAAAAATGCTGATTTAAGTGGATGATGCATGCATTAGAACATATTACGTGTTTTCTGAGCATTAATCATGGCATTTTTTAGCACATAGAAACGTGTATGTATGTTGTCTGATGCTCCATTCATTTGTTGTTTTGATCAGTTACGGACTCAGGCATTCACTTCTTTGCACTCTGGTCTACAAAATAATCAAGGTCTCCCCATCACCCATGTTGCTAAGTGGCTTGCAATGGAGGTACATTTTTCCTTTCACGATATTAATTTTATTTTATTAACCTTCGTATGAAGTGGGGTTCAACTGATTTCCTTTTATCATTAAATGTTGAAATCAGGAAGAAGACATTGAAAGCCTGATAGAATATCATGGGTTTGTGACCAAGGAATTTGAAGAGCCATATATGGTAAAGGAGGGTCCTTTTCTTAATGGTGACCGGGACTTCCCCACCAAACGTTCAAAGCTGGTTGATCAGAAAAAATCTAGAAAGATAGCTGATGATGTTTCACCTACTTCAGAATTAGAATCCTTGCCTGCTCAAGCACCAAAAGAGATTCAGCAGCCAAAGATCTACAAACTTGAGAAAAAAACTGTTGCTTCTACTTTTGTGGACAGGTATAATTCCGTCCATGAAATTGATGCAGAAATAACCGATCCAGAGGTTGTTTCATCCCCAAAGATTGGCCCAAATTTGCAGCCAAAAGCTGAAAATCTAAAAGTAGGTCAACATAGTCGAGAAGACCATCAACTGCAAGGTGCCTATATCTCTCCTTGGGGTTTCTCAGTGGTTCAAAGTCACCCGGTACCTCAGCCAACCAAACTTAAAGATGCAGAGAAACCAAATGATGTTATTTTTGAAGTCTATGCTGAGAAGATGACGCCACCTGTGATGCAAGTTAAACCAGTGCTACCTGTGTCTAGAACAGCTTCACTAGAGAGAAATGCAAATGCTAAATATTGCAATGTTGTGGATAATACAATCCCTTGCATCGTGGTTTCTAATGATACGAAAGAGATGGATCAATCTGATACTATTCAAGACAAGGAAATTGATGATGTTATGGAAAGCTTTGAAGATGAAGTTGCTCAGGAAAATTTTGAAAATGAAGTTGCTCAAGCAAAGCTCAAATTGATCATAAGGTTTGCCACTTCAACCAACCAGCAACTTTAGGTTTTTCCCACAAAAACAAAATTGATCATTTTTCACATTTATGTACTTCAGACTTTGGAAGAAACGTTCTATAAAACGACGGATGTTGCGTGAGCAGAGGCTTAAATTAGCAAATGCTGCACTAAGTTGTCTTCCACTAGGACCACCAATTCGGAAGGCCACAGATGTAAGCTTTTAGATTTACTGATTTCCACTTTAAATATTATCATTTTTTTTTTAATCTAATTGCACATGTGAGATTTCTAGTTCTTCATCTGCAAAATATTTTTTTTCGGATTATTATTTCACTTGACGCGTAGTAATCTATGCAAGTAAATATCTTTTAAGTGATTTTAACTTCTTTCTTTCTTTTTTAATCCTGATGTAGCAATTGAGCTGTCCTAGTGATTTGGATATTGAGCATGTCATGCGGGAACGATGTCAAAAACATGAACTATCATGGTCTAGGCTAAATGTTTCGGATGTCATTATAAACATACTAGCCACAAGACATCCTGGTGTTGGTTGCCTTTGCTGGAAAGTCCTTTTGTGTGCTCCAATCAACAACCAGGGATATAATCTGGGACGGAGGAGCAAGGTCAAGCATGTGGAAGTGAGCCCATGGTTGTTTTCAAAGCTTATGCCTTCTGTAAAAGACGATGATGATCTCCTGATTTCATCTCCTGGCCTTTCAATATGGAAAAAATGTGCTACCGACCCATTTGCTAACAACCTGAAATGCTGCTTGTCAGTTGTTAGGGATGTTAAATTTGGCAGTTTGGATCAGACTATAGATGGTGCAAGTGCAGTTATATTCATCATATCTGAGAATATCCCATGGAATGTCCAAAAATTCCATTTGCAGAACCTGCTCAAGTCCATACCACCTGGTTCCTCCTTGCCCCTTTTGGTCTTATGTGGTGCATATGATAAAGAGGGTTCAGATCCTTCCTCCACTATAGTTAGTGAATTGGGTCTAAACGATATTGATAAATCTCGGGTAAGCAACTTTATGGTGATTTTTCTTCTTGGAGACGAAGCAGGGGAATCTTTGGATGGTTTTTTCAGTGATGCGAGATTAAGGGATGGATTACAGTGGCTGGCTAGCAAGTCACCTCTACAGCCTGATATTCAGTGCGTAAAGACCCGGGAATTGATTCTAACCCATTTGAATCCTTCCCTGGAAATGCTTGAAAGATTGAATGATCATGAAGTAGGTCCAAATCACTGTATCTCAGTCTTCAATGAAGCCTTAGATTGGTCTGTAAGGGAGATTGCTACTGCTGCAAAATCAAACCCCAGCAGGTGGCCTTGTCCTGAGGTTTTGTTGCTACAGGATTACGCAGAGGAGTTTCAGGTCGTAGACTGGTACTTGCCAAGCATAGGGTGGAGCTCAGCGGAAAGAATTGAAGCCCTTTTATCTTCACTGGAGGAATCTAAACTTCCTCCTTTTCCTGATGCTATATCCTGGTTCGACAGAGGTGCTAAATCAAGCGATCAAGTTGAGGATCTAAAATCTCAAGTTGAGAATTCCTTGATCAGATACCTGACTGAATCAAGTGGAATAATGACATTTCACTTGGCAATAAAAGAAGCATATGTCATGCTACAAAGAAGTGCACGACTTGAGCTCCATGATTTCAGCTACTATATCGTTCCAAAATGGACCTCTGTTTTTAGACGAATCTTCAATTGGCAGCTAACAAGGTTATCCAACGGTGACTTGTCTTCAGCCTATGTTTTAAGGCATCATCATGTTGATCCGACTTCGCTTGTTTTTGATGAGTTAGGGCTTAAAGATTACATTTCTTTAGCACCTTCCTTGGATGAAATGATTGTTGGTTGCACCCCCTTTCTACCTACAAGGGACCAGCCGGAGTGGGAAGTTTTTCAGCCTCAGTCAAAGACGGTCTCGAATGGTACTAACATGAATAAATTGATGGAAGATGAAACGACTCAACAGGTTGACATGGACAGTACTGATGTGACAAAGGAATTGAACGCTACTAATGCTGAAGTTGTGTCTACCGGCCAAAGTATCAAGGAAACTGATAATTTAAGCAAGTTGTTGGAACAATGTAACTTAGTGCAAAACTCCATAGATGAGAAACTTTCTTTTTACTTCTGATGATAGAAAACGATTTTGCTCTTTGTACATATATCAAAAAGGAGTGTTGCACCACTGTTGTGATGTACTAGTTTTATTAATGTACATGTTAGTGTTAGATAGTTTCTGCCTGTGATGTGAGAAAAGCGAAAACAGAAGTGTTATTGGTGCAATTTTTCGGGCCATTGAGATGAAATTGAATATATTATAATCCCTTTTTTTTTTTTACTAATTTCAAAATGTTATGTTACTTGAGATAATCATTTTTTGTCGCTTTAAACACAATTGGGAAACCACCTTTTTGTCATCAAAACCCTACATCATATTCATGGGACTTGTATCAGTCGCACCATATAGCAATCAATGGTAGCAAATAGCAACTTTTATTGAGATAAGTAGCAACTTTGTTGGATCGGAACCATAATCAACCCAACCGATGAACAACCTTGGACTTTAGTCGCTTCACAAACTTAGTACCTAAAGTAGGTTCATTCTTCATATATTATCCAAGTAGCATTAACTACACAAATCAAATTGACATTAGATGCAAAATTTATACAGTAAAGGAAAGCAAAATCAGTTAGTAACTGTATCATCCAACTTTTAATCAAGATACAACAAGAATATGGTATCTACCACAACTGGCATTCAGATATTCAAAATTGCACATAATTGAACTGAAATCAATGCTAGCAACTTTTGTAATATTTCTTGTTCCTAAATACAGTGGTGAAAGAGAGTGTATCTATATATAACATACATATATTTCTTTATGAAATTCACAATCTGCTGTTCTCCCAGCCTCCAGGAACATCCTGAGTTTCCCAATTGAGACTTCATAGGTGCTTGATTACAGCAGGAAGGATTTCTGTCTCTTCTCCCAAGGCCATTGTGTTGGTTAAGGGTTAGTATTGTGGCATTCCAGACATCAAGAGCCGGAACTGTTTGCCTGGAGATCCTTGGGACACGTACATCTTCTGCAGCAAACTAGTCTTCAGCTTTGGCAGGGCTGCTAACCCCCATCCTGATACGAGCCAAGGTAATACGGTAAACAAATTTAATACATTCTCAATTACCAAATTGAACTACAGAAAAAATGAAAGAATGGCAAAGGAGCTCCTCAGCAGCTATATCGAATTACCACTGTACACAAGTACACAACAGATGGATGCAAAAGAAATTATCAATGGACGGTATTGAAGTAAAAGTTTATTTAAGATAGACCAAGAGACCAACCAATTCCAAGGGCCTTTGGTAGGATGGAGATGGAACAACGATAGCTGCGCTTCGATTCACTGAAAACTGTTGATCTGATAAATCACTCCTTACTGAGCGGTAAATTTCTGATGCAGAAGCTACAGAGAGTTCAGAAGTTTCTTTTCGTGTCCTTGAACTCCATGAATTTCTACCGATTTCAATTCCATCTGTAGCACTGCCACCTGACTATTTATCAAAACAGAAAATAGACACAAAAACCGAATTCCCCATAAGCTAATCTTATATAAGTTGCATCATTATGTACAATCAGCAACTAATTTTCCAAAGCAGATGCCATATGAGATTTTAGACCTTACTTTGAGGATTACGACATTAGCTAAAACATCCAAAAGCTTAAGAAGCGGAAGAGGCAGAAGTTAATTAGCTTCACTTACAGAAAATTTAATGTGCACTATAATGATTGTAATATCATCTGTTCGATTTTCATGGTCCAGCCACAGTTTGTATGACTCTCCAGCAATGGCTGCACATGCATCTCTGGGATCTGTATACCTTGCCACCTACAATGAATAAAACATTTGCAGTGGCAGGAAACAAAAATAGGAATTCAAAACAGAATAAACTTGATCCAAAGTTCATTGAAGGAAGAATCAATCACGAATTATGCGCAAACTTCAGTGCACTAGTCAATCTTCAACTCCCACCACATCCCCAAGAAAAGGATAAGTACATTTTCTGGTCACTTTAGTTGTTAGAAAAAAAAAATATCCTAGCATCTAGCACTCATGTTAACGTTTCCTCAAATCAATTGGTTAGTAAAGTAAAATTTTAAATACCCACTGAGTGTATATAAAAACAAGTGTTAAGTCCTTGAGATTTAATTCTTAAATTTCTATTTATCGACAAATCAGCAATTCACGAGTCAAAGTTTTCAGAAAATGGATCAGTTTCATTTTGTCGTTAACTCCAAAAATAAGAAAAATCAATTTCCCAATGCACCAAATAGAAGATTCATAATATCAGCAAATGAGTAGATGGTGAAAGATTTATGATTAGCATAAAGAACATCACCACATACCAGCCAACTCTTGCAGAACAAGAAAATTGAAGGACACACACATGCTATTCATTACTAATAAAGTCAATGAGTACAACTGTGTACAGATTCAGCTTATCTCGATAAGGCAGGCAATTATGTTGAACTTATTTAGTATAAATGTTAAACAAATTGGATTATCAAATAAATTTGCAAGCAAAACGTGAAGGCACTGTCATCTTAAACATAAACAAATACATTGAGTCGATAAATGTACTAATAAAAACAGCATCCAATTTAGGGTCTTACTTTACCAATATAGTCAATAATCAAGGAATGGGTAATTAAAACAAATAAAAGATGCATACCATATCAACAACAGTTTGGCTTGAGAGGAACTCAAAAACTCCATCACTTGCAACCACAAAGAACAAATGGTATGGCATGAGCCGAACGACAGAAACCTCTGGATCAGCAATAACACCGATAGTCTCTGCTGTACTATCCCCGACACTCCTTGTAAATGCAGTCCCTGGGTACATCCCATTCTGCACCCATAACCTTGGAGGATCGCCCCCTTGACTTTCCTCATCGTCCCACGTCTGGATCTTAGGATCCTTGTACCCTTCAACTTGATCAACAGTCAGAACTCTGGCCCCACATGCTTTCACTCTCTCATACTCATCTCTCCTAAATGGGGTTTGATCATTAGACAAATTCTCAGCCATTATTCTGTTCCCATTCTTCACAGCAATCACAGCTCTCGAATCACCCACATTAGCAACATAAATCGTATCCCCAATTACAAGAACTGTTATTGCTGTCGTACCACTCATTGAATCATCAATTTTACTACTGTGTAACTCAGAATTCGTCCTTAGAAAGGCAGCAGTATAAGCTCTAACAGGGTCATCCAACAAAGTAGGATCATTTGCTAATATCTCCACTAACCTATCCTTAACGAAATTCGAACATTCAGCACCATTTAGCCCATGCCCATCAAATACACCAAAGAAATGGATATTTGGGTTACCTTGAAGTTGAGTTTTAATACAGAAACTATCTTGGTTTTCCTTGTCCGGGGAGTCCGGGTAGTAACCTCGTTGAGTTAAGACAGAGTACTGCAATTGGATGTTGTGTGAAGGGACAGGAACAACCTCCAGTGATCTTTGAGTCAGTATATGCTTACTACCAGCAGCATAACCAGCCTGAGTTTGGTCCCCTGACTCACCATCTGTTGATGATGGATAGCTGCTACAACACTTGCCATGGACACAACCCATGTGTCGTATAGCAAGCCAAAACACTCAAAAAGGAGAAATTCAGAGTGCACCTTGCTGTTTGCAAAAAGTCCCCAAAGAATCAGAAAACAAATTGATTCTAGAAAATGAGATGAATGTTATTGGTCGACATATGATGATTGCCAAAACGGAAGCTCTCTAGAAAGAGAGAGAGAGAAGGGGAAAGTAGAAAAACGAAAAAAAAAAACCCTAATAGCCGCACCAAAATTCAATTTTTAAAGGGGGGAAATTACGCCTCGGAAAGCAATAATCCACATCTGAGTCACAACGAAGAAACCATCCCACTCAAGGTTAGAATAACATAAGCAGAAGAAACGAATTGTGCTTCGGCAGAGTTCAAAAAAGAAAACCGAAATTAGCAGAAAGAAGGTCCACACGGCACGGGAAAATCCAAATGTAGGCAAAAAAGGGCACCAGATCAGGGCTCAAGAAGAAGAAAGAAGCAAATGGCAAGACAGATGAAAACGAAAACCTCAAGAAAAGAAAGTAATTATTTCAGAAGAGAGAGATTCGATGTGCGCATGGGCGGGTTTTGTTTGTACGAATACAAATACAGAAGACAAGAGAAGAGCCCATATTTCGAGAAACGACACTCAGCAAAAGCACAGCACATAGACTGAAGTGAGAGGGAGAAAGAGAGAATCAATACAAAGATTATGGTTTAATTAGAGAGAGAGAGAGAGAGAGAGAGAGAGACAGAGACAGAGATTTTGCAAATTTCCATTAATACATCTATCAAAGATCTTAGCTTTAGTTTTTTTTTTTGGGACAAGTGTTGAGATTGAATAAGTCGAAAACTATAGTTTATGAATTTATTTCCTTATTTAAATCAAATAAATATGAATACAAATACAATTCATTCTCTTACATGTGAGGAAGAAGAACAACAACTTTCCCACAAATTTTATATTTTTAATTTCTTCATTAATATCCTTACTTTATTTTAACCATTAAATCATAATATCTTATCTTGTTTTTATTGAAAATACATTAAATTTTGAGATATGTTTTAAATTTAAGTTTTTACTTTTATAAAAAAAAAAAAAGTTTTTTGTTGTCCTATATTTAATGTAATTCCTATATCAAACTATTTAATTTTTATTTGATTCTTAGAGTTTTAATATGCATAAATTTAATTTTTATAATAAATGCTTAACATGTTCTGTTTAAATACACATTGATTCTACTTAAATTTATATTAAAAAACAAAACGTAACGTGAATGGCACAAAATAATTAATACCGTAATGATTAGATTCTTATATAAAATTAAAATTATATGTGTCACAAAAATAATCTTATAACTCTTCTTTAATTTTCATTCAGTTTCTAAAATTATATATATATATATATATATATATATATATATAATTCTTATACAAAAACGAAATTACAAGAGCCGTAGTATATTTGTTTTTGCGTATATGAACCCACTTATCTTAATTGAATTATGGTATTTTTAAATATATTTAAAAAAAAAAAAAACTATGGTAATCATAATGTAGTGTTCTTTTATGTTTTATATTACATATGACCTAATATAGTTGAGCTAAAATATAGTAAAAAATCATTTGTAAAAGATAAAATAAAAAGAAATTGTCTGATTTTACAAGTTTAGATCCTAACGGTTGTGACTTAAAATGCAATAAACTTGTAATTTATGATTGCAATTAGTGGTAAAATTAAGAGTTAAACAGGTTATCAGATAACTTGTCAACTGATAGAGAACTTTTCATTAAATGCTTAGATGAAAAATTTTTCTATAATAGTCTCAGACCATACTAGTCCGAAATCATAGAATAAGCGATACATCAGCATAATTGCTAACGTTTCGCTCATCTAAAAGTAGTTAGGCTTTCTGTTAGATGAGAGTTATATAAAACGGTTCTCTCGTGTCCTGTTTATTTTGTATTTCAACCCTGTAAAACGAAACGGAAAATTGATGTCTTGAACTTTATGTTATGAACTTATGGTTCACGTTACAAAACGAAGAAAAATATTCCAAAGAGAGTACAAAAAGTCAAACTTTCCCAATCACATCTCTGTCCCTTTATTCCATTTATTCTCATAATTAGTCTAGCTTTTCAATGTTTTTTAATGCAATCTTTTCAATATTCATTATTCAATCATGGGGGTTTTTTTTTTTTTTTTAAGTTAAATTATTAACCAGTTACTTTCTGCATTAATTGCATACTTCATTATCTATTTTTAATTAGTATATGTATTTTTAATTAAATTTAAAATTATTAATTAATATTATCAATTATATATAGAATGTTTGTTTTTTTTTTAATATGTTATCATATCTTTAAACTAATTATTTTCATTAACCATTTTTAATATAAAATGACTTTTAGGTTTTTATTTTCTTTTCTAGTTAAGCCCCTAATTTCAACTATAGTTGACATTTGTTTTAATAAATGATTTTATTATCCACCAAATAATTTCAGAATCGTAAGTTCAGATTCAATGACATTCTCTCTCAAAACCAATTATTTCAAAATAATAATAATAATAATAAGCGATTCTAGTGACATAAGAATTAGACAAATATATTGGCATGATAATATAATTATCTCAACTTGATTTAATGAAATTGATTATATCAACCAAGTTAACAACAATTCATTTTTTAAATTAATTTTTGTTTTACTAAATTGTAGTACCGACATGATTTAGCGAGCTATATTTTTTTACTTAAATAATAAAAAGAGAAAAAGAGAATTTATTAGATTGTGCGCCACATCAACATCCAAGTTGTCAGAGAGCAATAACTTCTCAGCCAATTCATTTAACCACCATAACAGACTCTAACAACAGATTTCAATTGGATTCTCCAAGTGAGCTAATATTCACACTATTTTATCAACTGGGCCAATAGTAATACCGATATATCAACAATCAAGATCGTAAAGCATATGTAGCTAGCTAAATTCATTAAAAAAAAGTAGACAACTATACTTTAGGGATATTATTATCATTTAAATTATTAATAAGATGTGGTAATGAAAATGGTATTAAATTAGGTATGTATGGATTGGATTTTTGAGAACGTGAAGATAGATAGAAGGCACTACACAGACAATACGAATAAAAGTACCGATTTGGTAGACTTTTCTTTGGTGATGGAAGCAAAAGCCAAAGCCATCTATGTTTACCAAAATTCCAATTAGGTGTGTTTTTTAGGAGTAAAAAGTGGACCAAAAAGGTATGCTTCTAATCTCATTTCATGGTATGCACTTTCACTTTTAAGCTTTTACTCTTCCTTTTCTTTCTCCATCACTCATTACCATATCATCTCCATAATCTTCATTCTCTATCTAATAATTTCATAATTATTATTATTTTTTTTTTCTTTATCGACCAAAATTATTTGTAACATTTAATATTGTTGCAGGCTTTATAATTTTACCTTATTATTATTATTATTTTTATTATTATTATTATATGGTTGTTGTTCTTTTTGTTAGGTTTAGCTAGTTTGTAGAAGAACATGTTCAAATTCCTTCAAATATTTTGACTTTTTTTTTTTAATTTGCAAAAGTTGTAATTAATTTTGATTTAAGCGATTTAATTATGTTTCATTTATAAAAAAACTGAAAATTAATGCTAATTATTCATCATTAATTAAATAGACTGAGCCATAAAATCTACATTTGGGATTCACCGACAGCGAATTAAAGAACTGGTATATTGTAGTATGTTTTAAGGCCTGAAAATCTTTGTGAACTATTAACATTGTCAATCAAAAACAGGAAAAATAATAATGTAGAAAAATCTTTAAAAAAAAAAATAGTGAAAAAGAAAATAAAATCATGTTCAACATGAACGGAGAAGTCAATGCAAGGAGAGAAAAAACCAACTAAATAAAACTAGAATTATGTATCAGACCTATTCACAATGTTGATTTGTAACATTTTCCCTTAAACCATTAAAACCAACAACATTACATCCAATTTTCCAATGCCACATGTTGGGTCCTCAGGATACTAAGGCCCCATCTCCGCTTGTGTCAAGCACACATTGGGGTCCCTGACAGAGACTCCGATGCCATAATTAGGCAAAAGTATTTCTGGCCTCTGACCTCGACACTCATACCTTTACATAGGCTGATTTATGGGCCTGGGCCCTGTTTTGAGAGGGAATTTAAGTTACGGGCTTTTTCAGTGTGGCAAGGCCCTTGCAGCCCATCATTCTAACTTCACTTTGGGCCAGCATGAGAAAAAGGCGGTATTTGTTGTGTAGGCAGTGGTACGCTATGGAAGGATGAGATTTTCTATATGGAATCCATTCACCAAAGAGTGAAGAAAAATACCAGATTTGAGTCCTGAATTAATGAACCTCAACATCAATTACATTCATGGGTGGGTCTCTAATGATTTTAAGTTGGTTATATGGAAGGTTACGAGACTAGATTATGAGCATCGTGGAATTATATATAGCTTTTGATTCAACAAAGGACAAGTTTCTGAAACTGCAATTACCAAAATTTGATCCTACGGCATTGAGTGTTGTAAACCTATTAGAACACAGAGGATGTGTTTGTGTTAGGGAGATATGGACGAAGGAGTATGGTTGGATTCATTTTCTTACTGTTAAAACTTCATTACGATTTGGTTATTGGACCATATAATGGTTAATTCTCCTGAAATTATAGCTTTTGCATTTACCAGCATTTGCATCGATCTTCGCCACAGAGTGTTGTAAGCCTATTGCTAGAATACGATTGCTTAATGCCCAAACGCACTGATCTATATGAATATATGAAAAGGCCCATTACTTCTACACCCATCAAAGCCAAAACCTCCATATGGACTTCTTATACATACATATCTGGTCAAATAAAATATCAAATTGACCCCTAAAATTTCATTTTGGTTATCAACTTTTACATTTCGAGTTCTAAAATATTTGACCCCTAATATATATATATATTTTGTGAGCATGAAGAAAAGAAAACAGAGTGGTAAGTTGGGCACACCTTAAACAAATATATGATTCGTAGGAGCAAGTTATAGATAAGGAAAAGGTATGGTTCCTCTTCGACACCAATAATGGTCACGTGCATCCTCTTTGTTACATTACATGTATGAGAATGGGAGTTTGTGTTGTGGTGAGTTCCACGCCAGATGCACACGTAATCATCGTATCCAATAAATTTAATATTCCAAATATACAATTAGATAATGTATATTATTTTTATGAAAAAAAGTCCCAAGAATAATTAGCATGCAAAAGCAAAACCCAATACCCATACGCTTTCCTTTGCTACTTTTTCCTATCCAATCCAATGCCAAATTATTGTTTTTTCTTTTCTAATTTATTCGAGTCAGTATTATATATAACACTCTTTCAATAACTAATTTCAATTTTGGAAATTATAAACAATATAACCTTTTTTATAATTACTCTAATCAACAACTTATTCATAATTTGTATTATTATTATTATTATTTTAAAACTCTTTCAGTACTCATTTTTAACTACATTGGAGTCGTACTGGACTTGAAAATATCTTTACTTGAGAGGAAGAAGATATTTTAACCACCATTATCAACAATTTATTGAAAACATTATTAAATATTTAGAGTATAATCACTATTTACGAAGAGTGTGAATATATCATATATATATAATCTGAAAAACACAATAGACAATTGAGGAAGGGAATGAAAAGAAAAAAACCCAATAAATAAAAGTAATAAATTAAAAAAGGGGGAAAAAAAAAAAGAAAGAAGTTGAGATAAACCTGAAAAACAAGATCACTTTTCACCTCTCCCACTACACAAAATACCTCAAAAATCTTAGGCGTGACATGCCTCAGTGGGGTGCATTATCATTATACTTCTCATATTCTCCCTTCCACGACATCCTCATCTCTTCAATTTTTTTTTTTTTTTTTTTTTTTTTAAAACCTTTCTACACAAGTCAACCTCACATTCATCACCCTCATTAACCAATCACATCCCTCCACCTCATCCCCTAATATTTTCCTTTTTTTCCTACTCATTTTCTAGCCCCTAATTAACTCTCTCTCTCTCTCTCTCTCTCTCCATATCTAACCATTTCCGATTCATTTCCGGCGAAGAGTGAACGTCTGAAACACCACGCTTCCGCTCGCGGGAAACTCATCGGCAGTGCAACTTCGGCATTTCATTCCGAGTGGCTCGACTGCACGCGCTACACGTGTCCAAACTTCGTGGCTTGTACACGTAGTCGAAACAGACATAGTGGCCGGCCGGAAAACCTGCACAACCTTCTTCAACACCTGAGCTATATCATGACTGTCATCGAAAATCGAGCCGACGCATTCGAAGCTAGCGTAGCTGTAGCCGTCCTCCGGCGTCACATGAATCGTGGAGTACCGATCGTTATCAATTCCATTCATAGAGTAACCGCAAGGATCGAATGCGAAATCACAAATGATCGAACCTGGATTGATCTCATCAATTCCAGTGAGTTTGGTCATCTCTTTACCAGCTACATCTCCAATCTTCCCATCTCCGGGCGGTTGAAAGAATTTCCTCGCCAAAACACGGTCAAGCTCCGTCATGCAAACCTCAAGAGTGAACAAAGCATGATTTAGCGACATAAAATTGGTCTCATCAACGGCTGTAAACACATGCCAAGAATGTGACGCCATTTTCGAAGGCATAACGGAAGCTTTTCTGTAGCAGAGATTGGAAGGGAGATTTTCTTCGAGATAGAAAACTTCGTCCTCGAAACTGGTGTGAGGGAATGGCTGTGAGCTAGGAAAGATAAAGCTACCTCGGGTGTACCTACAGGAACACAATGAAAGGCCAAGATTGCAAGCGTAGTGTAGCAATGGACGGATGGATTTGAGTAACTGAGTGGTCCCACAAGTTTTGATGATGATTTTGGTAGGGTAAACAAAGAGGCTTGATTCAGATAACACGTAAGCATCAAAGAATTGGTTACCAACAGCGGAGACGACAGTACATTGTACAGCATTTAAAACTTTAACTAAAGAATCAAAATCGAGAATTCGAAGACCCATAGTGGTGGTGCCTGCAACTGGATCATCGCCGAAGAATTGAAGCTCGAGGCGTTTTTCAAAGCCTTCAAAACCAGCCATTGAAATGGGACAGAAGAGAAGAGAATCAATCGAAGGAAGAGAGTTTGAATTGAAGGAATAGAAGGAAATGTACAGGTGAGAGAGAGAAGAGGGGGAGAGTGGGGGAATTTATAGGTGGGTGAGAAAGAGAGAGATAGAGAGAGAAGGGGCATGCGGGTGAGGCAACCAAGAATCATGATTGCAGGCATAATGAAGTGAATAAGATGATGATATGGTTTTTTTTTGTTTTTTTTTTTTTTGAAGAAATTGAATCAATGAAAATGGTTTTTGCTTTCAAATCTTTTTCCTTTTGTCCCAAACAAGAGCAGGGATTGGATTAGATTTTATGCCCACGCGCATGGATTTTGGATTTCTGTTTGGTTGTTTTGTAGTGATCAACCTATTTTTTCCCAGTCAGTTTCCAGCCACTATATTTGGATATAGAAATTTTCCACATTGGCAATCACTCCACAGTACGAAAAACAGTCTATTCCTAATTTCAATCTCTCATCATATACCAATATTCATACAGTACCCTTTTTTTAAAATTAAATCTCAATCTTTTATTTAATATTTTTATATAACCAAATATGAATACATACTCTCAAATAGACCGTACTCTCACCAACAAAATCTTGGTTGAAGTGATTTGTCCTTCAACAAATTCTAACTCGATTATAATCCCGGATCGTTCGGTGAGAAACACATCACCAGTTACGTTGACGTGTCGCTTATCCAATGGTTTCAGATTGTTCCAATCTAGTCATAGACATGTACAAGCTTGCATAATTAATCAGTAATATTTTATATTTAATCCGACCTGATCTATCCAAACATGATCCAGACCAACATATCATTGGCTTTAGAAGTTTCTTTCAAAATTCAAGCTCAACCCACTACAACATATAGTAAAAATTTATAAATTTATATTTAACAATTATAGGATATAAAATAAGCTCTATATACCAATAAATTTTTATTTTGTTTATAAAATAAAATAAGTTAGATTGGGCTATACTTCAAAAATTAGGCGAGTCTAGATAACTATTTTTATAGGTAGCGATAATAGATAACTTTCTTTATACAAGCCAAAGCATCATTTGTATAAAAGTGAAAAACCTCAAATTTTGGATGTGAATAAAATTAAAAAAAAATATATCACTACAAGCCATTATAAATTTATATAATTATATATTGTAATCGAAAGGATTATGACCACTATAACCCTCAATCGAGTCGAATACTGCCATTACTCATTCAGGATTCTAGGTAAGCTTGGTCTACCATTAGAGCTATTCTTAGATTTCAAACCTCATGAACAATAACGACAGTTATTAGAAGAGTTTGGAATTCTTTGAAAGTCATTAGTTTTTAAATCAAATTCGTGAAATGGAAAAAAATAAAATAAAATCATCGAAAGCTATTATAAATGATGGATTTACCACCATTATGATAAATAAGAGAAAATTTTGATATTTTTTTTAATATTTTGTATATAGTAAAATTTCTCAAAAAGAGAGCACTTAGGTGAATGGTGTCA
Source organism: Euphorbia tirucalli (assembly GCA_039660915.1). NCBI lineage: Eukaryota > Viridiplantae > Streptophyta > Magnoliopsida > Malpighiales > Euphorbiaceae > Euphorbia > Euphorbia tirucalli. The sequence goes on along the minus strand of CM077636.1, from coordinate 64,928,886 downwards.
AATTATTCATGATTTGGTAAAAGTTATATAATGGTATTATTGGGACAGATGGAAGATTTGGATTTCGCTTACAAAATATTAATTAATATATATGTTTCAGTTTCAATTGATTTTGTCGTGTATAATTTCTTAAATCAGTTCACTTTCATGATAAAAATATTTACTAGAGAGGGACCAAATGATTGAAATCTTTATGTTTATCTTTCTTTGTTTTTTTTTTTTTTTTTCTTTTTAAATTTATTATATGGTAATATAGATTAATGAGACATTAATTAAAGATTAAGAACATCCTATCAAATCAGAAATCAATAGAGTGAAATAGAATTTGCAAAAATTAATGGGGCCAGGTCAAATTCAACATTCACAATTAGGAAAAAAAACTGTGGCTAAGTCATTCGCAACATTGACACTTATTTATGAAACAAAAACATAATCATAGGCTAGATCAGCTATATGTTTTTATAAATGCATGACAACAATTATTAGGATTGCATTATTATGAAAAGAAAGTGATTAACTTTCCCTAATTAATTACATCTTATTAATTTGCCCGAAATGGACCATTTTCAAGTAGTTACATGAAGTAGAGACCAAGTAGAGAATTACAAAATTCAATTAAAACACAACATAATCAATCAATTAATTACTGATTTAATGCTGTTACATATCTATTGGATACTAGAAAGGTAAAAATTATAGAATATATTATTTCAAAACTATTTGTTTATTTATTAGAGACCACCTTGTCGTTTTCCATAGAATTAAAAAAACAAAAAAAGTTTTTTAAATTATATATATATATAAAAAAAAGCTAGACGTGCCCAAATATCATCAATATATTACGGTAAATATAATAATTATGCACAACCACAAACTATACAAGTTTACAATTTTATTTTATTTTATTTTATTTTATATAAAGGGAATTAAAAAAAAAAAAAAAAAAAGAATCAGGCGTGGCAAATAGATAATGAGAATATCCTTGAATTAGGGAAAATTCCCGTACGTGAATTGAAAAGCACTGACTCACATCATGTTTATACTCCATGCAATATTTCTCATATGAAAGGGGAAGCAGTAATTATCATCATCACTTATTAATTAATACAATTTCTAATTGCAAAATTAATTAAGTTGTTAATTAAATACATATAATCCCCAATTAACTTCAACTTGAAAGTTACCTTCTTGTTTCCCCTCTCTTAAACAAAATGAAAAGGTTAATTAATGTCAACACTTTTGAGTTTGAAAAGGTTTGGACCATCCATAATTATCACCACTTAGATGTCAAATTTTATTGACTCATTGACTAATTAACTTTTTTTGTTTAAAAAAAACCTTTCTTTTTAATTCCCTTTTGTCATTTGATTTTCATTTAGCCAAAATACAATATGAAGCTATAGCTAGCTGAAAAATGAACTAGCATTATTGGAATGGAAGAGTAATTAATAGTGGTTGGTAAGCCAAAGTAGATGTGCCTTAGTTATGAATTTTAATGAATTTATTTATTTTTCACCCTTCTTGGCTTATAATTAACTCAAGACTTTACAGACAAGATTATCAATAATAATTCTACATGATTTATACAATTAATAAAGTGTAAGAGAAAGTGAAGAAGAAACGTACATAATTGGAGATAGGGTAATTAAAAGCACATATATAGCTAGTTGTACATAAAATATGGAAATACACTAAATTCGGGTTTCTCTTAGTTGTAAAAAATACAAATTAAAGATTAAATTTTAAACATAAATTCTATTTTAAATATAATTAAGGAAATACCATTTTGAGAGTATTGTAAATTTTTTCATGAATCATCCCTAAAACTAGAGATATTAATATAGAATTTCTATAAAACAAGATCATATAATTAAAATGGACATACAAAAAAAAGTGATAAGATTGTTGAGTATGTATAGGAGAGAGACAAGTGTAGAGAAAGGAATGGGAAAGGCAATGATGGTAAACGGTGAGTTCAGAATGAGAATTTATATAAATTTGGAAAGGAAAAAAGCACTCACATGTCCTTGATATTTTCGTTTTTTATTCATTAATTCTTTTGCTTTTCAATTTAAACATTAATCAATTGTAATTGCACACCTTAATGTACCATAGATGTTTAGCTATGAATATTAAATCTGTCTAAAAATACGTAATTTATTTCATCATCATTTGAAATTATATTTTTTTTTTATAACTTAAAAATGGATATTTTATAGTTTTCTTATAATCGTAATATGCATATAAAAAACTTCGTTAGAATGATATATTTAAAGACAAAACTTTTGGGAACACATTTCTAGGAATGAAGTTTTTATTAAGTTGTTAGCTATAATTAAGTTTCAAACATTAATGATTCAAGAGAAACTATCATATAATTTCTCCCATTTGATCCAAAAGTTTAAACTAATAGGTACTCTCTCCGGTTTTGAATATTTGTCGTTTAAAGTTATTTATCAAAACCAATAAATTATTAATTGTGTTATTAAAATGACTAATATACCCTTAATAATTTTGTACTAAAGCTCTACTTTCTATGTTAAAATTCTCTTCTTTCTTAATTATTAAGACTTATTTGTATTAAATATTGAACTTCTCTCATACTTTTAATAATGGTAAATGTGAGAAAATATTGTAAAAAATGCATTGGTAATCTAAGATGACATATAAAAACCAAAGTAAAAATCCTAAAGTGACTAATATTTAAAACCGGAGGGAGTAAAACTTATTATTACATTTTTAGCCTTACCTATCAATTTAACATTCCAAATGAATGAGTTTCATAATATGATATCAGAGCATTTTTGATAAAGTGGTGGATGACACAAACCCTAACTATATTATATTGTTAAAATTTCAATACATGATAGAGTGACATGTTGTAAAACGCTCCCAACTTAAAAAGGTATTCGCTTATGGAAGATATGTCAATAATAATACTAAAAGTAATTATCTATCAACTTAATTTTTTTTTTTGCTTCAAATGGGTGTTTGAGAGAAATGAGGTTGAGATTATTTTGGTTTTTATGTGGAGAAATGTATAATTATAATTTTGGAGAATGAAGAGGGGAAGAGGAGAAGAGAATGATTGAGAGAGGAGGGTAAGAGTGAGGAAGAATATTAAGCAGTAGCTGGCAGCCTCCATTATGACCACATTTCCTACATCTTCAGCTGCACGCGCACCCACCAAACTCTCAATTCGCTATCCTCCATTCCATTCACAATTACATATTAAGACGTAACCATAATCTCCATTTGTCTATTATTTTAATATATACTCTATTTCCATATTATTATTTTATATACGTATCTCACTACCTTCAAAAGGAATAAATAGTCAACTACTTTGGACTATAACTCCAAATGTTGCATCACATCTTTACTTTAAAAGTCTCAAATAGACTCTTCTTCTTCCTTCTCTACCCAAAAAAAAAAAAAAAAAAAAAAAATCATACCTTTTACATCAAAAGATGTAACCAAAATCTTCTCTTTTTTTTTTTTTTTTCCTTTCTAAGGATGTAAATTCTTAGAAAAAGAAAAAACTCATTGCCAACCTAGTTGCGAAATGCTTATTAGGCTTGAAAAATATACTACACATTACAAGTTCATCCTACCACATGCGACCATTCCTTTAAATAAATGGTCCCATCACGTGATCTAGGAAATTTTAATATCATGTTAAGTAACTAATTGATTTGAAAACTTAGATCGTATTTGGTAAAATTAAATATTAAGTACTGAAAATTTATAAATACTGACACTATTAAATGATAAGATTGTTTAACAAAAACAAAACATTTCGAGTTCAAACTTGAAAAAAAAAAAAATAATTTTAAATGGATAAAATCTAGTTGAAAGGTAATGGTTAAAGATTTAAAAAAGGAATGGTAATAATCCAAAGCAATGGCCCACAAGTGGGCTTTTAAACCCAAAACACCCCCCAAGAGAACCCATGATTTGTCCCACTCATGAGGTGAATAGAAGTGTCCCCGACAACCACCGTGGATGGGACCACATAACTACAAATCATCCACTGTGTGCCCCAACTGAAAGGCACATGAGGGGTCCACAATTTGATCAATGTTGGGCAGACATTTGAATCTTAAGTGTTGGCCAAATGCGTATAGAAATAGAATAGACACAACCCAACCCTCTTTAGCCGCCATACTTAACCCCTCAGTCTCTTCTCTTCCCTTTGCATGCGCACAATTTTCACACATGTGCAGTGCTATACATCTTCTTTTTAATTAATTCAATTTCATATTTGGTTGAGCACTAATGAATAATGGATATAAGAAGAGCATTTGGTGAGTGCTACTGTACCATGCGTACATGAATGTTGACAAGTTTTCCTTTTTAGCAGAGGCCCACACCACTCTGTTTTTGTTTGATTCAGATTTCTGAACTATCCAATATTAGGATGTGCCAATAATTAATCACCATAAAAAAACTTTCTTTTATCGATGCTTCACCTCATACCATCCTCAAATGCTAATGAAATGGTCTTCTGCTTTCTAACCTTTTCTCTCCATATGTATGTGCCCATGAAATACTTTCACCATTACTCACATTTCTTTTATTAAATTAAATATTAAGAAATCAATTAAGGGGTTAACATTTGTAGAAAGTAGAATTTTAAATTTGAAAAGATAGATGGTTCCCACAAGAATCATACCTCGTAGGGTGCTAAGATTTGTGAGGCAAACAAGACATGTTAAGTTTGCAATATATTATTTTCATTCAAAGAAAAATTAAAAAAAGAAGTGGGGATGAATAATGTTTATTATTAATGTCCCACCAAAAAAAAAAAAAAAAAAAAACTAATAACCCAAAAGTGAACAAATAATTTTGTACCTCGAGCCCATCCATTCCCCTCTCAGATCAAAATCTATCTCGATTCAATTCAACACACCAACAACATACATCATTCCTCGTGCTTCCCTATATATATCATCTAATTATTCTAATTTCATTTCCTCTTTCTATATTCTTTTGCTTATTTCATTATTAAATTCTATTATCTACACTCCCATTAAATACAAGCTAACCACCTATTATTCTACACTCTTCGCTCTTATCTTATTCGCTTCATTTTCTCTGTTATCACACATATTCATACTAAACCTTACCAATCCTAAGTCATAACTATTAATGTGAATCGCATCGGATTAGACTGATCTAAAATTATTGTGATCATATCACATCAATAGTTGTATTATCTTAATATAATCATAACGGCACTAGACTGGTACATGAATAAATTATAGTAGGATTATTGCAATATACACAATAAGCTTCATTTTATAGTTTCTTGCGGAAAAATAAAAGAAAATAAAATAAAAATCTCTATTTTTAATTATGTTAATAATTAGATTAAGGTACCTATTTCAGTTCATTTATAAAATAAACGGCTACCATGGGATAGAGGGGGTGTTTGTTTCTGCTTTTCGAAGCAGCTTTTAGCTTTTCAATCCGAAAAACAGAAAAACTAGCGTTTAGTTAGAAATTTTAAATAGCTGCTTTTAGTTGTTCTGCAGGAAAAAATAGTTTTTCACGAAAAATTTTTTATAATTATTTGCTTTTTACAAATTTAACATTTCCAAAATAATAAATTGTACTTTTATATAAATATGTAGATTTTTTATGAAATTTTTTTATCTCTATAAATATTGAAAATTAAGAGAGATTAATTCCTCAAATTAATTTATTTAGGCTAATTTCACTTTTTTTAAAAATTTATTTATATTAATTTAGTCAACAATTAAAAAAATAATATTTTGATGTATTTTATATAGATGAAATTATAATTTAAATTATTTTTGTACGCTTATGAAGTTGCTATTTAATGAAAATTATAATTTTTGAAGTATGATAAAAATTATTTTTAAATTTTTTAATCATCTAATTATTTTTACTAATATTTATGTAATATTATTATTTTTGTATATTATTGTATAATGGTATAAAATATATATCTATATTAGTTTTTTTACATTTCAACAATAACTGCTGATACTAAATTTACCAAACGCTATCAATTAATTAGCTAACAGATAACAGCTTACTGCAACAGCTAATATGAACAGTAAACAGCTAACAACAACAGCTATTAGCTAACAGCAGAATCAACCCACTTCCAACATTTTATTTATTATATTTTACATGTTTTCTATTACCAAAGAAATAAAGTTGTTAATTAACGAGCGTGTTTTTAGTTATCGAATTATTTTCTAATTTATATCCATTCATTCCTTTATTTTTATTAAACTCTTATTTATCTATTTTATTTATATATAAACTCATATTCGTATTAGTCATTTCGTTTTTTCATAAACATATCTTATTATAATTTTACTAAATATTGTATTAATTAGTAATAAGCAATATAAGCGAGCAATAACTACCAATGTATTAATTAATTATTTGTTCAGTTGTTCAACTTATTATTTAAACATTTAGATTACTAGTTAATGTTGACGTGAATACTAAAATTTTTGGCTGCTTAAGTTAGGTGCATTTGATCCTTAATGTAAATAAAAGATTTTGATTGAGAAAGGAGCTACTACATTGAGGGTGCATGCTTGAGCAATCTCAAACCGGTTACGATTTAACTAAAAAAAGAAATTAAATATTTAGATTGAATTATTAAATAAGATTTGAGTTAAAAAGGTGTAAGATATTATGAAAAATATTTCATTTGAACTAAATAAATACTCCCTCCGTTTTTTATCATATGATGTTTAAAATTATTCACTAAAACCAATAAAGTATTAATTAGGTTAATAAAATGACTAGGTTACCCTTAATACTTCTCTCCTAAAATTCTATTTTCTATACAAAAATTATCTTTCTTCCTAATTATCAAAGTTTAATGTAGTATTTTTTGTATTAAATAATAAATCTCTCTCGTACTTTAAATAATGATAAATATGAAAAAATATAGTAAAAAATGCATTAGTAACATAACAGTAAACCTAAAACATCATATAATAAAAAACGGAGATAGCGTAAAATTAGTTTTTTCTAATCTAAGGAAAGACAAATAATAAATTATTTGATGAAAGGTCATACAATTACTAAATTTAACTACATTAAAATATAATTCATCATTGGATGTATTGAAAATTAAATATAAAAATGAGATTTATTAAAGGGGGAGAGTGATGCTGACATAAACAAATACGTCACTCCCAGATTAATTAGTAAAGTAAATGGTAAATAAGAGTGCAGTAAGTGGGACTAACAAAGTCAAAGTAATTCTAGTTTATTAAAAAAAAAATTGGGAGGTCAGTCAGTCAGTCAGTCTCAACTTTCAAGAGATTTCACAAGGCAAATCATATTATTTTATTCTCAACTTTTTCACATTCGACCTTTTCTGTTTTTATTTTATCTTTATTTATTCAATTAATTTTATATTTTAAAAACACACAACAAATGGAATGATCACCAATTTTGATACTGACATTATTGAAAAATTAATTTCTTTTCCTTATATAAAATTATCTAATATCTACTTATACACTAAAAACCTCTAGCTTTGTTTTACTATAAGGGTTAAGTTTATATTTAAACCCTTCAACTTTAACTCGCGGAGCAATTTCCCTTATGTGAAGTAAAATACTTATTAATCCCTTTCAATTCCCTTAAAATAGATCAATTTTCATATTTTCTAACCTCACTGATACTGGACTGTTATTTTATAATTTTGACCGTTTTAGCAACAAAAAATTCGATCATAAATTGAACACAAAACGATAATATCAAATCGTTTATTATAGTTTACTGTCAAAGTTTTTTCCTCATAATTTTCAACGAGAAAATTTTTTTATTAAAAATATATATGAGATCAATTTTCAATTAATAATAAAAAAATTTATTTGACTCAATTTGAGATTCCAGTCTTAAAAAAAAATAAAAAAAAAAATTATTAACCTCTTCTACAATTAAAAGTGTACGCATGTTCTGTAAGAGCTAATATTTTAACAGATAAATTTGTAATAAGAGGATTAATAATTAATTTATATATAATAAAAACTATTTTTTGTGAAAAAAATAAAAATATTTTAAGAATATATAATAGTATCATTAAAAAGAAAATATATAATACTGTATACATAGAAAAAAAAAAGAAAAAGTAAAAATAAAAACTGACACATAATTGTAGATATATTTTGTTGTAATTCGTTTTGTGACCAATTTCCAACCGAATTTTCGGTGCTAAAGCGGTCAAAATTGTAAAAGTAATGGTTAACTAACAGTGAGATTATAAAAGGTGAAAATTGATCCATTTAAGAGAGTTGAAGAAGATTAATAAGCCTTTTATTTTACTAGAGGGAGAATTGTTGCGAGAGTTAAAGTTGAAGGGCTTAAACATTACTTAACCCTTACTATAATTTTAAATACATAACCTTCCTTTCTGTAAAAAATAATAAAATATAAATAAAGGTACATGTTTGAAAATAATAAAATAGAGCATCAAGTTTGTGTGGGTTTTGCACATTAAATTTTGAACTTTTAATTCGACAAATGAACTCTTGAAGGTTTATAATAGAACAAGTTATACCCTCAACTACATGTCTTTTTAGTTGTAAACTACACATGCAATTAAAATTACATCACTTGTAAAAAAATTTTCATTTCTACATGTTATCCTCCTCACTTTGTGATGTGGATAAGTATGTGGTCATATACTAGGAAGTAACTCTTTACTATTATTATTTTGCTCTTCATAAGGAGGGTAATATGTAGAAATGATCATATTAGATAAATAATACGGTTTTAGACACGTGTATGTTGCAGATGTTGGGGAATGAATCCCACATTGAAAATAAATGAGACCAAGGAGTACTATATAAATGGTGTAGATTTTACCTTTAACACAAACCAATTGGTTTTGTGTTATATGGGTTCAATCCCATTTATGTACTCACTCATTCAGTCAAGCCCAACACTTAATGTGTTTGATACTGAAAGTTTAGAGACCTAATATATGACGAAATTAAAATTTTTGAGACTAAATGTTTAAAATCTACAAAACTAAAGGGCCTTAAGATGTTTTGTCCAAAAATAATATAACCACATTTGCAATATATAATCCCAAATGTAACAAAAAAAAAAAAAAAAAGAAATAATAATAATAATAATAATAATAGACATGAACATGAAAAATTATAAATGCAGAAAGATACAACGTTTCCCTTTGCTTCCAAACTCTTCCAAATTATCCATTACTTGTACGTATATATGCTCAATTTTAATTCAATTTTTCACTTTCCCCAATAAAAATTTTCCTTAAAATTGAATATTAAGAAATTAATTAAGTGTGTGATTAGGCAGCATTGCTGACATTATGGAGCTCTTAATTACTTGCCTTCATGAGTGAATGCTTTTGTGACATTTAGATTCTAATTCTGTACTATATATGATTACCTTCGTATTTTTTAGTATTTTTTTTTTTCCTGTGACCAAACTTACCATAGATTAATGTGTATATACTATGTTAAAAGTATTGTTAGCTTTTCAGTAAATAAAATAAAAATAGGATACTAATCTGCTTTATTGATCACACAATTAATTACAATTATACTCTAATTAATCTGCTCTTATATGATTTTGAATTCATAATCTCCTTTCATCTTCATACTAATTAATTACTCAATTACAGTTTGGTCGATGAACATAACCTACTGAATTTAGTGTATATATATATTTAATTCATATTCTTTTAAAAGTATAATATTTTGTTTCGAAAACACTGGATCTCTAATCTAAATCTTACATTTAGGATAAAATGTATTTACCACCAGGTGATAATTAGATGTCCCTGAATGCGGTATTAATTAACAGCTCAAAGTATAAGCATATGTTTATATATATTACACTGGTTAGTTCTATGTTTTTAGAATAATTATATAGTTCCTAACTTTTATCATTATTAACACTTCAGTCTTTTTATTAGAGTCAATGGTCAAGCTAGCTATAGAAATATTGGTATAAAGATAATACCAAAAATTTATTAAGAAAATATTTTAATTATAAAATTTATTAAGAAAATATTTTAATTATGTTTAAAAATTAAATGATAAAATTTTCACTTAAAATCATGGGCAATTTTATATTTCCATATCCAAAAACACATGGGGAGATGAAAGAGTTGAATTCGATAAAATTTAAAAACTTTAAGATACATGTATTAACTAACTAATATAATATGTAAAGATAAAAGGATTAATAAATTGTTTACTCTTTTGTAATATATATACATCGCGGAATTAAATTAAAAGGCTGAAATTATTTTTTCTTTAATTTTAATATATCAACAAACTATCATATGGATCACAACGAGTTTACATTATTTACCCCAAAAAAAAATTAACATAAAAATTATGTATTAGAAAAAGTAAGTTTAGAATTGGGTATATTTTTGTGGTGGTTAATATATTGAGTAATTATGCTTAAATAGTTTTTAGCTCTCAGTTATATCCAAATGATCTATTTCTTAGCCCCTCGATATAAGATTAAATTATTCATAGATATCAAGTATTCTTGAATTTATTTATAAATGTGATAATTTTCCTCGGTAGAAACATTTAATTTAGATTAAAATTATGAGTATATAGATATGGTGAATTTTCTTTGGATAAGAAAACCCATATGGTGTTTTGATGAGAGTGAGAAAGCAGACAAGAATCTAGATAGGTAATGGTGTAACAATATATATATATATATATATATATGTTATGTGTAATCTTGTAAAAATGTAACATAATGATTATAATGTTGATATGTGATGAGTAGATTGTATGCTTAACGTGACATGAATAATACTTGTATATTCATATTAATTAATTAATAATTTAGTTTACTATAATAATTAATCATTAACTTGTGTCTGTGTAAAGCATGATGACTTTTTCTATATAATACTACATACATACATACATACTTACATTTATTAAAATTTTCACTCTAAAACAATGTTTTTAATTATTATAGTTACCTGTCCTTCAAAATTGAAACTAACGAGGTCGGATCCAATGCTATCACACTTACTTAATCAGATCTTTCCCAACCAATGAAAAATGGACAACAAATTAATCTTATGATAAATTCGTATGTTGATCCTACAATGTAATTTCTTTGAAAATTACGATATGTAAAATTCAATTTCAGGTATATATTATTAGAATAAACATTGGATTAAAAATATAGAATTTATCTTTATGTTTTTTCCATATACTTGTAAAAGATATTTTAAAATATTATCTTTCTAATTAAATTCTGTAAAGTTATTTTCTTTTTTTTTTTTTTTTTTTAATGAAAAGATGATATTACATTAACTCAGAAATAATTACATCACGGAACTAAAAACGAATAGAATCTAATTTAGCAAGAATATGGACCGTTTTGCTGCCTTACCTTTTAGAGGAAAAAAATTTAACATAGTAAACATGGAAAACAATAAATAAACAATCTTCTTGCTTTGTAATTGAAGAATGATGTTCTATGCATCACCCCAATAGAAAGACAAGAATGAGGGAGAGATTTTACCTCAAGCAGTAGCTTCACGACAGCTGAAAGCTTTTGCTAGTTTGGAGTCGAAATTGCCATAATGATAAGCTACGAAAATGCATTGATGATCAAGCAAAATGATACCATAACTAATAGTACTTGAAAGAGACGTAACTAAAAGTTGGAGATCTCTTGAGATGTGAGCTTTAGAACTCCAATGTCTAGTAATTTCCAAGATTGGAGGAAGTTAAAAGCATGGCAATGAATAAACTTGTTCGGAGTAGGTGGCTTCAAAATTGATTGTATTTTGGTTGCGGTCCATATTGGTTCGGGATCGTTAAGATTGCGACATGTCATCGTCGTTGCTGATGTGTCGTAATTGTAGTGAACCTAGACCACTGTAAAAATTCTCGAGAATCTTCTCCTTCAACCACAGTTGTTTTCTATTAAAAGAAAAAGAAAAAGTTTTGACAGTTGCATTGACTTTGAAAATTAGAAAGATGGGTTTGTGGAGAAATCTACCATATCCACTTATTCATTCTTCAAATTGAAACTAAAACTTTGTTAGACTTCCAAATTAAATTCAAAGGAAACGAGCAAATATAAAATCTAATTAAAATCCAAGCATGAATTCCCAACCAACTTTGAAGAGAAGTTATTATAATTAATTATAATAAATATACTAACTAATCAAAACCCGAATTTAACTTCCAATATCTAACCTAACCGAAACCTTAAAATGCCTATCTAAAAACCCATTAAGAGAACAAACAAAAACGAAACAAAACCTGAATTAGAATATTTCTTAATTTATATATGTATCAACAAACTAATTAAACAAAAAAAATCATAAAGAATATTACAAATTAATTATCCCGACCTTCTCTCACCTCCTCACAATTTTACCAAAATTGGTAGTCTAATTTTTTCCAATTTGGCATACTTTATTTTTATTTTTTTATTTTTTGTTTCTCTTGTGATGATCCTTTGACATTTTGTAAATATTCAGGCAGGATGGCCTCCCCTATTCTCCTCTGTGGCCTCCTGTCCCTCCTCCACCCTCTCACCACCGCCTCCGGCAGCCGTGTTTCCAGCACGATTATCCGTAGTCCTTCATCCTCCAATCTCCCCATTTTCAGGGAAGCTCCTGCTTTTCGAAACGGAGAAAATTGCAACTCAGCTGAACTTATACAGGTAGCAATGACTTTGGACATTAATTATGTTCGTGGTACAATGGCTGCTTTGCTCTCAATTTTACAACATTCTTCCTGTCCTGAAAACCTGTCATTCCATTTCCTTTCTGCTCATTTTGAACCTCAGTTATATTCAAGCATAAATTCAACATTCCCTTTCTTGACTTTCAAGGTTTATCAGTTCGACTCGAATTGGGTTCAAGGAAAGATTTCTAAGTCAATTCGTCAGGCTTTGGACCAGCCTTTGAATTATGCGAGAATTTATCTTGCTGACATTTTACCAATTCATGTTAGGAATGTGATATACTTGGATTCAGACATTATTGTTGTTGATGATATTGCAAAGTTATGGAGTGTTGATATGGAGGAGAAAGTTGTGGCTGCACCAGAATATTGCCATGCCAATTTCAGCCAGTATTTTACGGAAACATTTTGGTCCGACCCGGAATTGGCAAAAACGTTTGAAGGAAGAAGAAAAAAGCCTTGTTATTTTAACACAGGAGTAATGGTTGTAGACGTAGATAAATGGAGGAAAGGAGAGTATAGAAAGAAAGTTGAGGAATGGATGTTAGTGCAAAAACAGAAGAGGATTTATCACTTAGGGTCATTGCCACCATTTTTGCTTGTGTTGGGTGGTGATATTAAGGCAGTGGATCACAGGTGGAATCAACATGGGTTAGGGGGTGATAATTTTGAAGGGAAATGTAGGGATTTACACCCTGGTCCAGTTAGCCTTCTCCATTGGAGTGGAAAGGGTAAGCCATGGCTGAGGTTAGATTCTAGGAAGCCATGTAGTATTGATCATCTTTGGGCTCCTTATGATCTCTACCGTTCTTCTTCTAGACACTCACTTGAAGAATAAATGAAAAGATGATTCAAGTTTTGAATCAAGAAAGACATATTATGCCATGGATCGATACTCGAAGGGTATATTTGTTAAGATGGAAAGGAGGAAGGATGAAACATACACATTTTGAGAAAATTATCTTCGTTGAAATTTGCATTTCTTTCTTTCTATTGTGAAGGTTTTCTTAGGGTCCAATGGCCATGGTTCGGGGAAATTGAAGCTTTGATCATACTGTAAACAAGACAATGTTGATCATCTTGAGTTGTTCATGATTTTATATACACTGCACATATTAATGGATACACAATTGAAGAAGTATATATACATATTGATTGTAATTGCCAATTTTCAAGAACTTTATCAACAATTAAATGATGCTGCATGCCTATCCAAATTTCAATTTGCATTACTATATTTTCATTTTCTACCAACAGAATGAACCATAAATTCTGTTGATGCAATTACAACAATATCGGTAACTTCAACAATTTGTAATACAGAATACAGACATGAAATTTAAAAAAAAAAAAAAAAAAAAAAAAAAGGCTGCTTGTGTTAAAAACCGCCCCTCGTTCACCCCGAAAGATAATATGGCTTAATTCATGAATAAAATGAACCATTTTTAGAAATGTACAACATGCGCAAACTGTAGTTTGCATAACCATCCACCAAATCTCACCCTCTTCTTATTTCTGCGTCCTCCAATGTAATAACTGCAAGGAAGCTTATCGAAGTATCAAAATCAAGCCTAACTTGTAGCAAGCGTGCAGGGTGCCAATGACTAAAAAAGCAATGGGCATTTTCCTTGTATATCATATAATTGCTCTGCATCGGTATCAAAAGAACTCTCTGCTTAAGCTGTTGCTGCTGATGGACACTTCCCCAATGTATTCCACAATATGTAATCCCCAGAAGTAACCTGCTCCAAACAAATAGAACATACAAGTGAAGATGGATATTGACATTCTTTATCTCTGCCAGAAGTATAAGAAAAAGCAACAAGAAGATAACTTTTCTGGTGAAAAATCATAAGTATTTTCAGAACCAGAAGCATAAATCCAATTAATCAACCATTTCCTACACCCAAGCCAATATTTGCATGTAATATTTGGGTAAGCAAGAATGGGCTCAAGGAAATTTCAAAAGGCACATATCAAGCATATTCAGGTTGCATTTGGTTAAGGCTAGGCATATGTGGAAAATACTTTCCAAGTCCAGGAAATTTAGAGGGTGGATACATGGGCCTGCTACTTTGTCCATTTACTTTACATCAAGGGACAGAAGAAATCATCGTTAATTTCCAGTAACCAACCTAAATGAAGGGGAAAAAAAATACAACTAACTTATTTTTCTTTCAATTGGAACCAAAGTAAATATAAAATCGAATATGGAAAAAACTGAAAACGCCAAGAAACTTAACATATACACAGTAGTGACAAGAAAAAGTTCTAGATATGCAATTGGAATGAACTTGGGGAAGAAGCTTCCACCTATCAGTCTTGTGACATGCAGACATATACATGCATGACGTTGACAAATACCTTTCAAAAGAATTTTAGATGAAAATCAATTCTCAGTTAGCTCAAAAAGTTAAGTCTACATGATATCAAATTTCAAACAATGAATAATGAAGATTTTTACCTGAGTTGACAACTCCACAGGTGCTTTAACAGTTGGATAGATGCTCACCTAAGTTCAGAATGATATATCAAAAAGCTAGCAAAAAGTTGTAAGGCATAATATTTCATAGCTACTCACTTCAACTTATTCTTTTAACCCATAAAGAAATAATTCTTTTTAACAGAGCATTAATGATGTTTCAGTTGTTAAGAGAAAGGTTCTTTTTTTACAACAACCACGCTGATCCTTAATAATCCAGTATACTTCTGTTTCATCCTACCAGTGCAAAATTATCTTTGAGCTGATAATGAGTGAAGGGCTATTGATGCATATATGATACTGCAGTCCACTACGCAAGAAGAGCACTTCTCTCCTTGAATATGGAAAAAGATAAAATATTGCAGAAAATCAATGTCCTTTTCTATTAGAAGAGAGTAGAGCAAGAAGAAGCTCACAGATTTGGGATCAATGGACATGCCAGATAACGATGCCCCAGTAATCTTGAAAGAAACCTGTGACAAATTTTGAAATACTTAAAACAAATTCTGAAGTTAAACAATTCAAACACTTCTGTAAGTACAACAATTTGACAGTCTGGTAACCAACATGGACAGGCAACAGGAGTACACTCTCAAACGGGTCACATGAGAGCTACAGAACTCCAGTACTCTGTCTCTGACTAGTTGCTTCACTTCCATTTACCTCAGTCACCTAATGTTTAGATTAGCAACATATTTCATGATTTCATATCGGAAGCAGTATGAGCTAAAGAATTTAAATGTTTGTCAACTGGAATGCATGAAACAGATCAAAGATAACAAAAGGAGTCAAAGCACATACTTTGGCATAATTATATGCTTGCCAGCAAAATGGCTCCTCTAGATCAACTGGAGGAAGATCCTTGTTCATTTTCTCCATCAAGAATTCCTCAACATTTACCATATTGCTCGTGCTCTCAGAGTCAACATCACTATCTCCATCGCTCATTGTCCCAGAGCCAGATTTAGAGGAAGGCGATCTTTGCATTTGCCATGGTGCAAATCGAACTGTACCAGGGAAAGTTGCTTCGAGACTTTTCCCCGTGAGACTCCTACCACTTGGAATAAGTTTCCATTCAACTGAGTGCTCTGTGGTTGAAACTGCTCCAACAGAAGGGTTGCCCTCAAAAGAGACGACCCTCCTCCTAGGAAATGGCATAGTAACATTACAGAACTCCATTGTCAAAGGAGACTTATAGCCTTCCATTATGCGTAACTTGAATAAAAATGCACCTTCATCTTCAGAGACCATTGACAACTGGTAAAATCCCACTACGGGAGGCCCAATGGCACAACTTGCCTGATAACGCACCAAATTAAAATTGCCCAAAGGTGGTGAAAACATTATACTCTGCTTATCCACATTTTGTTCTGGAACTTGAGAACAAGGATGGAAAGATAAAGCATCGACATGAGCCTTGTTCAACCCAGTCAGAGGGAGTGATACATCAGGCAACCCTTCTAATTCAGCTCGGCAGTTTATTTGGCCTGAGACAGATATAGTATCTGATATCTCATCTCTATCATACATGGCAGCATGAACAGTCTCATGAATTGTGAATAATATTCTTTGCTTTCCTTTGAAAAGATAAGGCTTCCATGATGGTTGTTTGAGGTCTGATGGAGGCAAATCTGATGAAGAAAAGCCATTAACCTTGATAGCGAAAATATTGGAGTAGTTGAGATCCAGGGGAGTACCTGTTAAAAACAAGCAGATAAATGTAATAATGGGAGTAGGATTAGACATGAGCATATTGGTTGAAAATCAAATGTTCAAATACTTGAAAACAAGATAAAACATTGAAATACCAACCAAAGGGCATTGCACTACTTATGAAATTTCGAAGTGCATCTTTGTCCAATGGCCTTGACCCAACTTTTGGAGCATCAATTGCAACAGCTCCAGTTGCAGCAGTGCTGGATGGTGCAGCAGATGCAACAGGTGCAGCCACAGGTTTTGCCCTAGATGAAATACCAGATATCCCTATGCTTCCAGTTAGGGAATCCAGCAGTCCTCCAACAGATGGTGATGCACTTACAACTACTTCCGGGTCAACTGCATCACCAGTAATTATGTCACCAATAGCAATCGCCACCATGAGTGCCCTGTGATGAGAAATTGAAAAGCAATTAATGTCATAGTTGAATTACAATACAGCTTGGAGAGAGTTATCTTTTTCTTAAAGTTGCCAGGATGAATGTTTAGCACTGATTATCAGAAATTTCAAACAAAAATCAAAGATTTCAAATTAATCAGGCAAGATGACACTAAATTCTGTGCTTTAAACAACCAAGAGTAATATCTCGTATGTGAGGGGGTCAATTACAACCATATTGAGTGTCCAAGGAGATGAGTATAAAACAATCTTGAATTTATCTGAATTTTAAACTCAAATTAACATATTAAATGATACCACCAACCAAAAAGAAAGGAATCATGCAAATATCTGATGGAGATTGATAGGCAATGCGGAAAACACACCACACAAACAATAATATGCAAGAATGCAATAGTAATTTTCAGATTAATTGCTAACAGTAGCCAACATTACAGAGAGAAGAAGAAACAAACAAGGCAAAAAGAAACAAAAATGAACCCTGTGAAGAAGCACAATCCAGGAGGGAACTCACTTCTCGAAGTTACAAACTAAGAGACTCAAACAGAAAAAATAGTTTCAAGAGCTACCCCCTCTGTTTATAATACAACTATATAAAACCACCAATACACACTCACACCGCCCTGAAATAAGAGACTCTGGCTAGCCATAACCACGCGTCCCTTTTATTCTGTTACTGCCCTCAATTGCTCAAGCCATTTTCTATCAGAAGCCATTTTCACTGAAGCAGTTCCAATATCATTAGCTTAATTGAACCAATACTTTATCAATGATAACTGCACTTACCGTAGCATGCAATTCAATATTACTTTAGAACATATATGTTGTCAAACTGGAAACATAGCTCATTTATAAAACACCATAAGGGAAGTCTTTCATGATACTCAATCTGAGCAGTAGGTTGCTTAAATATGCCATAAATCAAAATATCAAAAGCGAAATATTCAGAGGTCAATTTTTTTAGCAGTGATATTGAAGTCATTCGTAACCAGTTTACTTCATACAATAATATGCCATAAGACAATATACATACCAAGTTATCCAATATTTTGTGATCAATGTGCTTCATGTTACTATACAATTAAGTAGGAATTGAATTGCAAATGGCTAAACAGAGATGCTGGATGACGGCAAAAAATGGGTAATTGGGTACAAGGAAGCACAGGAACAGGAAGTTATGAAAAGTGCCTTGAAGATTCTAACAGGATTCAGTGCAGCAAGATTTAAGAGATCATTCCAAACTGATCATAAAGTTGTGGGCCATAAGCAAGATATAAAATAACTAAACGGCAGGAAAGAATTTGTAGAAATTTTCAAACAATATTCTTATGTGATGCTATAATTGAACTGATATTATAGGCAACTTACCATACCCTGTGATGGATGGAAGATCAAGCAGGATTGGAGATACGCTTTCATCCACTCCAACAGCACTTCCACAGTCAGAACTTCTGCATAATCTTGAGTATGCCTTTAAATGCCTTGGCTCAACCAAAGGCAAAATGAGGACGCAATATGGGCCCCTTACATGCAAAATTAAAGGCCATAGCAAATGACTCTCTCCTTCTTCCTCCACGCTTATATGAAGACTTATAACGTGACGCATAATGGGGTCATCAACCCAGGAATCTGAACCGTTAGCTGACTGCGTCATTCTTATCCCATACCCACGGGTTGAACCCTCCCTACAAAGAAATGGCTAAACCAATAACTACAACTGATTAAAGCAGCCTTATAAAAATACTACCATAATAAACTACACTGGAACATGCTTCAAATTTAAAAAAGAACACACACATATTTACACATACATAGATATATATCATCAGCATAGAACTGCTGCATTCAAGTTAAGAGTGAAATAATCAGCAGCGTAAAAAGATTTAGGACCACTATCAGTTCAAAGAGTCGTTCTTATCTTTATTCCTTTCCATAGAATCGGTAACACTAGAATCTGTAACAATTAAAAAAAAAAAAAGTCGCACAAGTTAAAGCAACCTTTTCTTCCTTTCCACAAATGCAGCGGCTAGGTCTGAATCATTTGGAAGAATAGGGAACATACTGTACTTGACAGGATCCTCATTCGAGCTCTCATTTTCAATCTTACAACTAGCCCGCCACTGCCTCTCGACGACCGGAAACCTCCTGAGGTTGAAAAGTATGAACGAAAATAAGAAATCAAATCAAGAATAGCAAAATCTTTCAAATCAAACACATCAGAAATCGAGCTAAGCAATAATAGGAAAATGAATTATTCGATTCATTAGCTACATCTAAAAAATAAAATTTAAAAAAAAAAAACCGAGATTTCAATAACTAGAATAAATAGATAAAAGTGATATACGAGTAGTTGAGTTAGAGAATTCTGATTATCCTGTAGTACCTGGAGAAAACGACGACATCGAGATTGTTGAGGATCCACAGAGCTCTAATGCCGCAACCGCCAGGCATGTGTGATTCGTTTCTTTCCTGTACTTTCGCCTTGGAGATGATAGGGAAATACAGTGCTTGGAGCTGGAGTAAGCCCGCAAGAGCAAGCGGAGGATAAAATGACAACGTTGGGGCTAAAATCCAGATTGCCCAACCTTCGGCAAAGAAGCTGTACGAAAACGCACCGTTTCCATCTTGTTTCTTTGTTTTCCACTATTCTTACAGTCGAGTGCAGAAATACTATTTGCCCCGTCCTTCAGTTGCACGTTCTTTTAAATCTCATCATTTTCCATTCCTTAAAAAAGAAAAATCTTTTATCCAAAATAATAATAATAATAATAATAATAATAATTATTATTAATAAAAAATCATATAAAAAAGAAATAGAGACATCAAAACATTAAAATTTTATATCAGACTTTGCTAGGTTTTTCTAGGATCGTCTCGAACTTGACTTTTATCATAAAAATATAAAGATTTGTATTTAAGAGGCAAATTTCGTGTCGTAATATCATGGAAGATCAATTATCTATGAGTTTAACCATAAATCAAAATTTTTTCAACGAAACAGTCACGCACCTTAAAAAACACAAAGGAAGAAATCTCAAACATGCCCAAAAACGTTCTAGTAAGATTGCTTCTACTACAATGTAAAAAAGATGAATAGAGCAATAGGCAATAGCATCATAAAAATAATAATTCTTTGGACCTTGACATTATTTTCTCTAATGTAAAACTTAATTTCACGAATTGACGATGTAAATCACTCGTTAACATTATTCAAAAAACCCATTCTATTGCTCATTGAGAATTTGTATGTCATGTCCTTAACCAATTACACTATCCTCACAGATGCTTCATTGTTTAAAAACCTATAATTAATTAAATCACGTATATGCTATAATTTCACAAATAGAATACTTCAATTTATTAGAACTTGAAAGATTAATTACACAAATTTATTGCTTACTAGGTAACGGAAAAAAAAAATCACTAACATGAGGCTTTTTAAGATGATATTACACCATAACAGAGCTTTTTACACTTTCAGTCCTACTGCACAAACAACAAACTGAATACCTTCTGCTACAACACTTTCAAAATGTTAAATACAATAGCTTGAAGTAAAAGGGTTTACAAAAGGAAAGACTATTGAGCAAGTTACTGCTTAATAGGAATCCATGGATTCAGCTCTGAACTACTTATAGAGCAAAGGGTATATACATTGAAGTGGTACATGTATATTTTAAAGGTCCATGCAAAGATAGGAAAGAACAGAGCCAGCTCTTCGTTTGGTCCTCTCACTAACCTTCCACTTCTCAACAAGGAGCTTCTTTAAGTTTGGACAACTAGATACCACAGTGGCCACACCAGTTGCAGTTATACCAGGGCAATAAACTATATAGCACGACTCGATCAGGGATGAACGGGATGAATTTTGAACGAGATGTGCTAGACCTACATCAGTTATTTGTCTACAGTGTGATAGTACTATCTCCTTCAGTAATGGGCAGCCTTCTCCTAATTCAGCCATAGCCATATCCCCCAAATTCTGTCCAAATCCAACAATTTGTGAAACCAAGGATAGTTGTATGAATAGAACAAAGGAAATAAACCATAGATATCAATCAACATGCATGCACAATTAGAATATGCAGATTCTAGCACTACATTGACAATGATTTCATCTCCCACCAGTCGATCACATTTTCTAATTCAAACCCAAAAACCGAAAAAACAAAGGATGATGTTTATTGACTTCAAACAATTTCCTTCATATAGGGTTGTGATGATGATTAACATATATTACAGTAATACCTTATAAGAAAATAACCGATATAATGTCTCGAGACCCCTCTGAGATTACAAATCATCTAACATATAAATCAGAGCTACAGTTACTTAAAAATAACAACGCATACCACCAAAGGAAATGTGCAATAAAGGCATATTAAGAGAGAGGAAGATGATATACCTGAAGTACGCTAACGTCTAGGCAACTAAGTTCAGGACAGCCTCTTGCAATTGCAATTATCCCAGCATCACCGATCAAGTGGCAGCCACTAACATTCAGATGTTGTAAGGAGCAACCTTGACCAATGGCAATAAGGGCCTCATCTCCAACCCTAGGAATGCGAAGTAATTAAGCTGGTTAAAATCCACCATAGATTATATGCACTATATCTGACATCACAAGTAGTCTGATGTATGCTAATACATCAAATCCAAATAAAACCTGAAGGCACAAAGGAAAGACCAAACAAACAAATGAAAGGAATTTTCCCACTTAAACTAGTTATGATAAGTATATGAGTTTGTATTCGAAAAAACAAATCAAGGGCTTTACCTATCACAAAATCGAAGGCTAAGATCCGTGAGAAACTTGCAATTCTCACCAACCGCTATGATACCCTTGTTTCCAATCTATCAATAAAAAAAGTTAAAGAGAGGACGTAGAAAGTAATAAAAGCACATTACTAACAAGATGCAAAGTTTTAGCATATTGTTTTGCCCATTAACTTATGTGTAGACAAACAAAAACAGAACTTCACATAAATGACCAGAAAAAGGATATGAAGTTTTGTAGTCCTGCCAAACTGCTTTGAGTCATTTTGAAAACCAAAATCATCATATAAATGATATTCTTAAACCAATAGGCTAAACAAAGTCGATTGCAGGAAGGCATACCGATAGGAAGCCTTACTGAACTTGAATAACTTAGTAGCCAATTTTATGGTGATTGCAGTGCATTGCAGTCAATTATTAAGCAATAGCTGCCATAAATGAGAAAGACTGGAAAAAAAATCCTTTTATCTGTTCTAAATCAAGGCACTTAAAGTGCAATATGTAATTCTGTAATCACTCCCTTAGCAAATGATACTTCTTGAAAAAGAATAACAAATATTGTGCAGGTAGTTTAGTTTATCTTTGCAGAGAGATAACCTCATAACAACGACGAACATGAAGTTTCTTCAGATTCTTACAGCCTTTAGCTATGCTACAAATGGCATCATCACCAATACTGGAGCAATCAACCAGATGAAGAGCCCGCAAGAACTTGCAGCCTTTTCCCATTTCAAGAAGAGCTTGGTTGCTAATCCTTTGGCAGTATAACAACGCCAACTCAGTAAGGCGTCTGCAAATGGTAAAAAGCTTCAGTCATGACAGCAGGAAAACAGCCTGAAGAAGGTTAACTACACATAAATCAACGAAACAATTTTTGGACACTGAATGCGTGAAGAGGAGGGGGCTGCCAAACAAACAAAGTAGAAAAGAAGCAAACAAGAAACGAGAGAAATTTACGGGCAAAATTTTCCAACAGCCTCAAGTCCAACTGTCCCAATGTTGTGGCAACCATTAACTTCAAGATGGGTCAGTTCTCTGCAGCCAATGGCAATTGCTTCTAAACCCTTGTCACTTAGGAAATAACAATCACTTAGAGTAAGATTTTTCAACTTCTTACACCCGTCCCCGATGGCAGACAAGCCCCTGAAGAGTAAAATGAAGAACTTTAATCATCATCAATTGCCAAAGTTGTTTGAAAGACCTAATACGACATAAATTCACAGTTCAAATTTTATAAAAATAAATAAAAGTCGAAACTAGAAAATAACAGAAAAGTAATGTGTCGGTACTTTCCTTTCAAATGTTTCTTCCTTCATATAGCACATCCTCATGAAGGAGATAGAAAAACAGGGAAACCAAAGTTCATCCATATTTTAGCTTTCTTGACAAGGAGATCAATGGAAGGAGAAAATGAGAGGCCATGACATATTTCCATAGCTCAGATCAACCAAAGTATATTATTTCTAAAGTCAAAATGTGAAAAAAGAATATCTAACCTGTCAGTAAAACGCTGGAAACTATATAGAGCTAGCAATTCCAATGACAAACAACAAGTTCCCACAGCCATCAAAGCCTCATCTGTAACATTAATACACTGTAACTTCAAAACTTTCAATGAAGGGCATCCTTGGGCCACCGAAAGAACACCACTATTTTGGATTACTTCAGAATCCAGTGACAATGTTTCAAGAGATTTGCAATAAGAACCCACTGCTTCCATTGATATATCAGTTATTTTTGCACAGGCTGCAACACCAAGAGACTTCAGTGATTTCCCACAGCCTTTGGTTAATTCACCCAAGCCAGAGTCTGTCAAACCCTCGCAAAAACGCAAGTTCAAATCTTCAAGCTGCTTACAACATTTCCCTACAGCAGCGAGACCACCATCTCCAACATAGCAACCCTGTGGAGTATGGACAAAAGAAAAGGTACTCATTAAGCGAGAATGAAAGGACAAGTAACATATACCTAAAACTGAAAAGAACCAAAGTACAACCCAAGTAATCCTACAATGTTTACAATGTAAAATAGCAAAATTCATGCCAGCATTAACACATGCAGGCTAAAAACAATATGAAATTAAATCTGACATATTTCAGAAGAGGTAACATACCAAAGAACTATTGCATGTGTAGGACACACTTGTTTCAGTCATCCCAAAAGCATTCATCATTAGGCAATTTTATAAATGAATTACATTAATCACGGAAAAAGCAAAATCACCATTGAACTAATGCACTGCTAAATGCACAACTAGATAATGGAATTGAAAGAATAAAATGTAAAACATGAGGTCAAACAATCATGATTAATACATAAATTAAACAACATGCCAAACTGAAACCCAACATTCAATGAGAAAAATGAAGAATTAGAAATTATCATCATTACCTGTAAATCCAGAGATTTCAACAAACTGCATTTGTAGGCAAAATGCATCAAGCCCAAACTTGAAACTGTTGAACACCAGATTAAGCTCAAAGTTTCAAGCTTTGGGAAGCCATCACCGAGAGCACTCAAATCAGCATCAGACAAACCAGATGATAGGGACTGGCCATCTTCAGATACAGCTTTCTCAGAGTATAGATGATAAGATGCAGGATGATCGCTGACCCTTCTTCTACCCTGCACAAGTAGTTCCATAAATCATAGTGGAATACTCATATCAATCACCTGGACAAGCAAAACATGAGATCGTGAAACTATACGTCAGAAACTACCTATTACTTCCCTGTCAATTCAAAACCAAACACATCACTGGAACAACCCCACTGAAAAATGAGATATTTGTTTTTCCCACTACCAACCTGTCTAATCCTCACAATTTCTCTAGCGGCTTCAATCATGTTTATCCTTTTTCCCGTCCTACTAGTATACATACTGTACACAAGTGGAAGACAATAACTACCGCAGAAAATCCACCAGTTGCACTCATTTCGTCGTCCCAAATCATGTAATCGATCCCCATGCCTAAAATTAATAACCTTTCCTCTCCCTACACCACCTCTTCGATTCCCTTAATTGTACGTGTTTGAAATCCGTAACTAAACGGTACATCATGGAAACTTTTTATGAGCAAACCGGTATTATCACATCAACTCGCGCAGAGATACACAAAATCAGCACTAAATTCAAGGGTTTTAAAGTGAGGTCGAAGAGATAAAGCAAATTTTCTCTTCAAACAAATTGAGCAAAACGAAGAAAGTGTCGGAATTATGAGGCTTACAAGTGGGGCCGGAAAGGAAATCGAGAGCCGCTCGTCAATGTGAATGTTTTTGACATTGCGGAAGCGGCGAGCAAGTAGTTTGACGAAGAGGTCCGGGTTCCCGGAAGCTCCAATGCGGAGGGTAGTGCGGCCGAGGCGCTCGAGGGCAAGCCACCGCTTACAGACAAGAGAACAGGCATCGCGGGTCAACTTGGAGTCCAGGTGTCTGAGGATCTCCACAATCAGCTCGTCTGGTAACGTGTTAATCCAGTCATGGCCTCGCATATCAGATTGATGAGTTTCCTTCCCAAAATTTTGGATTGGAATGAACGGAATCCGGGAGGGGGGATATCGAAATTTTCCGTCGATCAGGAGAATTAAACTACTCTTTGAAAATGAATTTCGCGGTGCCCTCGGCGGGCAGGAGAATGAAATGGTGGGTAAAACCGGCCCTAGTTTTAAATGTGAATTGAAATCGAATTTCACATTGACTGTCTGAAATATAAATCATAAGTTTCCAAATTCTATGCAATTTTGTCACCTCAATTTAAAAATAAAAATTAAAAACTTTCCCTATAAATAAATCTGTACATCTGTCACAAAAAAAAAAAAAAAAAAAAAAGCCAATTTCTATCAAAATAAAAATATATGCTCTGCGCCAGCAATGGAAATTATAGTTTTAATGAGTAGATTAAACATGTGTCATATATGTTTAAGAATTTTGTAACTAATGAAAACTGATCGATGATCTAACATTTTAATTTTGTTCAATTGTGTTACGCTCTATGCACAGTGTTTTTTTTAAATAATTATAATTTCATTACTGTTAATGTTTTGTTATTTTTTTAAAAAAGATTTTGTCAGGGCGTCCATAAAAAAAACTTTCAAATTCATTAATAAATTTTGTCAAATTTCATTTAAAAAAAAAAGGATAAAATTGAGATGAAACAAAATAATGTAAATATAACTGCACCCCAAAATAACTAAAAAAATATAGTTGAACTTTGTCAAATATGTAAGGAGTATTTCTAAGTTTTATCTCTATTATAAAATTATTTCACGAATATTAGCAAGGAATGTAATGTATGATTTAATTATTTAGTTTATAATTGGACCTACACATATGTTACCAACAAATCAAGGCAAGCATAGGCAAACGGTTGCACAAGCACAACGGTTGTTGAGTTTAAATATAAAAAGATGGAACAAAATTATATTTTTTTATTTGAAATAAATAACGGTTATTTGATTATTTATAGGACTTTTATATAAATTTAATTTACATCTGAAGCGGATAATCAATATTTGTTGATTTAAAAAAAAAAAAAAGAAAAGAAAAGAAAAGAAAAGCCAAACCAACCAGCTTTTACTTTTTCTGCAGATTGTGGCTAATTTCATATAGCAAATAGCAATCATCAAATTCAGTGAGAGAAAGGGAACTCAGTGATATCACAAAAAAATCTCATCGATCGACGACGATCATCATGTCGTTTTCTTTCTTCAAGCCTTCTCGGCCAAAGACGCCACAAGAGGTGGTGAAAGCATTGAAGGAGAGCCTTGCGGCGCTTGATACCAAAACCGTTGTTGAAGTTAAAGCCCTTGAGAAGGTTTCTTTCTTCGCTTTCTTATTATCTCATCTCTTCTTTCCTTTTTCAATTCTTCGTTGCGTTGACAATTCCTGGTTGAATGCGATTATTTCGTTTAATGCTCTTGGAATTCTGCTTTTACAACAGTTATCCATTGTAATCTATGCCGGTTTAGATGGATGATTGGATCAGTGATGAATTAACACTGAAAAAGAGAAGGGTGAGAACTAGGGATGTCTTCACTGTTTATCACTATTCTGTTTTGAGGTTGCTCGAGGAAAATTTATAACTAGCTGGTACAAAAGAGCTCTACAAGAGCTACAAAATAAGAATTCTAGTAATTGTGAAGAAGAAAATCATGGCTGACTCCTATCTGATGGTACATTTTGTTGCGGTGCTGCAGTTGTGGCATTTGTGCATTTGTTCTTATACAATGTGGTCGGTTGGTCCATTAACAAACATTTAACATGTTTTCATCTCAATTTTTTTTTTTTTTATGGGATGGTTACTCTTAGGGTTCAATCTGTCAATCTCTTGGCTGCAGGCCCACGACTTTTATGGTCTTACTATTGGGTCTCCAAGGAGGTGGAGAAGAGCTTGAAAATGTTAGGAGCAACATTGCCCAAGGAGGATAATGAAATGGTCATAGGGATTATATATTGTTTCCTACATATAGCTTTATCAATTTCTTATTTTGACCAGGATTGTTGTTATTGAGGAAAACATGGAGTCGGTTATTTGTGCTCTGCTATTTCTGTACTCAAGATTTTGAACTTTTTTCTTTTAAACTGCGTTTTATTCCTCAGGCTTTGGAAGATGTTGAGAAAAATCTTGTGGCAGTGAGATGTATGCTTAGCGGAGATAGTGAGGTTGAACCAAATCCAGATCAAGTTTCTCAGCTGGTACTTGAAGTTTTTAAAGAGGATGTTATCTCTCTTATGATTCACAAACTACCTAATTTGGGATGGGAAGTAAGTCTGAATTGTTCTTTGCAATTTGACAAGTGGTCTGGGTTTATTTGCATTGCATGCGCTAATTTGATGTACATTGTCCTTTATTCCAGGCGAGGAAGGATTTGGTGCACTGTTGGTCCATATTGTTAAGGCAAAAAGTTGATTCCGTATATTGCGCTGTAGATTACCTAGAGAACCATTTTGAATTTCTAGACTTCCTTGTCGTGTGGTAAGATTACATAATCCCCCCTTCCCCTTCCTTCCATGTCTCTTGTTAATATCATTTATATATCCTATGAGCTTTCATGTGAGTAGTTTTTCGACTCTGGGTTTCTCTTTCCTTGATAGCCTTTCTGAGTATTGCATATGCCATATTCTGGCTAATGAGGATCTACTGTTTCTATGTGGAGAGGTAGGAGCAACATTTTGAACGTTCCAAACTGGAAACTATTATATGATACTGCAAGAGTTGAAGAGTCACACAAACTGTAAATGTTTATGTTATAGACAAGGCGTTATTTTGATGGTATTGCGGATTTGCGGTAGAATTGGAACTGAACTCTGATAATGATTAAAAATGTTACAATTGGAGTTAAATATGACAACTAGCTCATCCCTGATAACTCCAATAAATAATAACCACAAAAAATGTACATTAGTGTTGTACATTTTTTGTTCATTCTTATGATTTTTTCAGTTAATAGCTATACTATGGCCTTGGCAATGCTAATGAGTATATCTAAGGGACAAACTGAGTAATTTCCAGAAATGTAAAGATTTTGCCACCCATTTGAATGTAAAAAGTTCCAAATATTCATGTTTCCAGTATTTTTGCCTTGATGCATTTATCCATTGCTAAAGTAAGGGGTTAGAAGTGTGGTTAAAAGATGATAAAATGCAGTTACCTTTATTGCTTGCAATGTAGAGAAAAATAGACTTGATTTGAGTTCTTGTATTGCTGTATATTTATGAAACTTACTGTTGTCTTGTGGAAACAGCTATGACAACAAGGAAATTGCATTGAATTGTGGACTTATGTTAAGAGAGTGCATCAAATTTCCTTCACTTGCAAAGTAAGACATCAAACTATTTGTCAACTTCTATATTGGCTGTTTAAAGTCCTTAATGATGTTACTTCAATTCAAGCTGATGGCATACATGAAGGAACTTTGTTCGTACCATTTCATGCTTGATAATTTTTTTAAAATAAAGCTCTATAGCAGATTTGTTGGAATTGTTCTTGTTTTCTCTTGATTTTGGGATACTTGTTGTGCTCCATGTACATAAAAATTTTAAACAGTTGCATTCTTGTATCTCTCTTTTATTATCATCAAAGTCAGCAATCATTGACTCCGACTAGGTTGGATTATGATTGTTTGAGTAGTAAAGGTTTGCCATCTTTGAGGCCCCAATCTGTAGTGTTTAAGTTGATTTTGCAGTGCATGACATCAAAAGTTAGAAGTTCTCTTGCCTAATTTCTAGATTTTATGTTTGTCATCAGCCATTTGAAATTTTGATTGCAGATGATAAAAAAGTTCATTGATGCATCTATATGATATTCAAAGAAGAATCACACATAGCATATGTATGCTCTGTTTGCATATGCTAGCCGTGAAGATTGATAACAGTATAGCTCCTCTTCTGTGTTTCTCAGGTTCAGTTATGGGCTGAAGCCATTGTCTGAAATTTGTGGCTTAACTAGAATAAGTTGAGTCTAAGTTGCTTCAATATTATAACCTTTTTGAATTGTAATAACCGAATGTATGTTGTCTACGTAAATGCCTTGTTGTCACTCTTTTTTCACCTTTTTAGGTGGCAGAAGTTTATTTGTCACTGTTTGGAATTGTTAGATTTGGTGCTTTTACTTTGTTGAAAACGCTTGTGTGTGTGGTGGTGGTGGTGGGAATTCTATATCCTTAACTTTTGCACTGCCATCATAGAAGTCAATGGCTTCGTGTTTGGTTATTAATAATTGCTTGTGTGCCCGGTTTGGTGATGTATCTTCTGGAAAGTTTGAGGTACAATTAGAAGAGTGGAGGAGCCTTAGTTTGAGGGTTGCATCTGTATTTGTTGTGGTGATTTTGGTTGGAGTAGTACACCAAAACTCTTTCTCTGTGGGGAAAAAAGTATTTTTGAGCCCGGCCAAGAGTTGGAGGAGTTTGTCCCTTATAGTGATTTGTGCATTTCTCATTGCATTTCTTGATGTTTTTAATTTTTTTGGGTGCTTTATAGTTATTGTTATAATAGTATTTTGTTCTGGATTTTCCTATGTATCACATCTTGTTGATGTCGGGTTTCTCCTCATTTTTTGAGCTTCTAACTTAAATATGCAGCCTTCAAGAAATATTATGCTTGGCTACATTCTCTCCATGTGCATTTGTGGCTTTTCTTTCTTTTGCTATGTTGATGATTCTCATGCAGCGTTTGTTGTCCATTTAATTATTTCCTTAACAACATTATGTCCTATTTGTTGCATGACATATGGACTTTACTACTCTTGCGTGAGATCTGGTTTTACTATAAAGCTTTCCTCTCTGTCATGAAACCGATTAGCTTTTATATATTATCATTGACACACTCTTGCACACAGATGCCCTTTGGGCTTCAATTGTGTACAACATAGACTCATCCTACCATGTGTTGAAATTCCATTAATAAATGAATTGCTAGGATTTAAGCCCTTAAGTACTTGGCTCTGGTACCATATCATGGAATCAATGGACCTAAAAGCTTAAGCTGATAGGTAAGGCCCAATAGTAGCTTTTATATATTATCGTTGACACTCTCAATGTGCTCAAAAGTTATCTTCCATATTTTGGATTAATAGAGAGCTATGCTAATTTTGTTGATGGAACACCTTCTCCTGCTCAAATGAATAATATCGAGAAGTCGATTTCTTTTAGAATTGCATAATAGACATATCATTTTGGCCTTCCAGTTCTTCATTGCCACATATTTTCTTGGCTAGAGCAGCTCAAGCAGATTGGTATTGTTATCCTCTTATTTCCAGAAAGTCAAATTTCTATCTGCTTATGATTCATCAAACAGTTGAATGTTAGCCTGAACTGATAAAGTCATAATTTCTTCTGAAATCTTCTTAGCAGCATGCATTATGCTGCAAACCCATAAAATTTCAAGTTTTCACACTGTTAATTTTTGTAGTGGTTTTTCAGGTACATATTAGAGTCTACAAGCTTCGTGTTGTTTTTTAAATTTGTGGAGTTACCAAACTTTGATGTTGCTTCTGATGCTTTCTCTACTTTCAAGGTCAGAGTTATGAGTTTGTATGTTCTTAGTTTCTTTTATGTTCAGTTTTTTTCCAATATGGTATTAGCTTAAGAGGTTGGGATTTGAACTCCAGACCTCTCACCTCCATTTATGGAGATGTACCAATTGAGTTATATCCAATTGGTTACCTGTTGGGTTTTAAGCCTTCAGCTATGTTGGCTTTACATTCTCCTGCATAAAATACTTGCAGGATTTGCTTACTAAACATGGCACTGTGGTAGCTGAATATCTCTCTGCACATTATGATGAGGTAAGCATTAATCATGATTTTTTGGTGTGACTCTGGATAGATATAGATGGAGTCAGAATCTTTGTTTAGCATGTGTTGATATGTGTGCGTTGGTCAAATTATATACAAGAGAAAGATAATCATTATAAGCCTCCTCTTCATTATTACTAAATAGGTGGTATGCAGTTAAATGGGAAGGATGGAAAATTTATCTCAAAGAGAAGTAATTCTTTCCTAATTTTGTGCACCCTTTACTTTTTGGTTGATGTAGATAATTCTTCCCACAATTATTTTTGCTACTTATCTTATTATATTCATTTTTCCTGTACAAGATTGCTAACATTCCAATATAATGTTGTTCCAGTTCTTTGATCTGTATGAAAAACTACTGACATCTCCTAATTATGTGACAAGAAGGCAATCTTTGAAGGTTAGTTTCTGCTGTAAGTTTCAGGATTTTCTCTGTGGCGGTTGTTTTGCTTTGTAAGTAAACAGTGTTATGTTAATGGATATAGCTTCTCTCGGAATTCCTTTTGGAGCCTCCAAGTTCCCATATAATGAAGCGCTATATTTTAGAAGTTCGATTTTTGAAAGTCATGATGACATTGCTTAAGGTACTTTCGTCTCCACTCTTCATTTTGTTTGAGGCAACAACTGGACATGTTGTACATAGATATTGTGAACTAATCACAATTCATGTCGATGACTACTGAAATAAGAATTCTGATCAAGCTTAGAAAAGTCCTAATTTGCCTTCAACAACCAAGGTCTCTCCAATTTTAAACTTATGAAGTTTTGGTTGTAAGAATGAGTACCTATTGGTTTTATGTCATTGAAAATATATAATTGCATCTGAATAATTCTGAGATATATGATAACTGTCTTTATCTTTCAGTAATATTCACCTTTGCTTGTCTTTTGGTTTTTTCTCTACAAACAGGTTAAGATATATCATTCATGTGATCCATCAATGTGATGTGCAGTATCATGAGAAAGAGCACTTTTTTGCACCTATTGGTTTCCTTATCTATTTGTCGTTTGTTTTTCTGAGCAGGACTCGAGTAAAAATATCCAGATTTCAGCCTTCCACATTTTCAAGGTTAGAATTAGCTTCCTTTTGTTATCTTATTCTTGTTGCTACTCTAGTCCTGGCTATTTTCGTAGCAGGGACACTGCTTTTCCCCATGCTTGTGTCTTGAAATTTGATCTCTTACCTTTCACATTGGTGCGATTCTATTGCAACTAGAGCCCTATCATTTATAGAGCTTGTATATAATAGGCCATTTTTTACTCTAAAAGGGCCAAATTGGTTATAATATACTGTGTTGTGGAGACTATTATATGCCTGCAATCCAGTTCATGAAAATGTTCATATGCTTTAGCATGTGAAATATTTTGCTTACTAAGTTGAATGACTATGGTATGGACTATGATTAGATCAGAAAAGTAGAAACTTTCCTGTTTCTTTGCATGTGTTTCTTTGACCTCCACCTAAAGGCTTAACAAGTATTGCAGCTTGGACAGTGTTGGGAGCATAAATTGTTCATTTGCAGCTTTCAATTTTTCATTTTTTGTGCAGGTCTTTGTTGCTAATCCAAACAAGCCACGAGAAGTAAAAGTAATTTTGGCAAAAAACAGTGAAGGATTGGTGGAATTGCTCAACAATCTTTCTGTTGGAAAAGGTAACTATGATTGCAACACTATCCTCTCACTGCTGCATGTTATCAGATAGACTACAACTTGCAAAGTGTAGTTTTTTAACCTTTGTCTGTAAAATTTTGTAATTTCACTGGTGGTCATCCTCTTGTGTCAGGTGCTGAGGATGAGCAATTTGAAGAGGAAAAAGAACTGATCATCAAGGAAATTAAAAAACTAACACGATAGCCAATTTTGGAGGGTAAATTGCATCCATTGTCTTTCAAGTTTTGAACATATAACATAATAGTCATTTAACTTTTCTTTGAAACAACAAAATAATTATTGTTTGATTATTTTTCACATAAAATCATCATTGAGAGAGTCTGGTTGGAACCTTACCGGAACTGACACATTCGCAGAGAAAAGTTATTAGCCAATTCAAAGACCACATCACCTAGAAGTTCCATGCCTTTTAATTTTAACTCTAATCTTCTAGCTGGAGGTTTGCACTTTATGTGGAAAAGATTTATGGTTCAATGTTGCCTGTGGCTAAAAAAGTAGAAAACTGACATTAAAACTTTGATGACTTCGGACTTCTTTGGTGATTTGAGAGTAAAATGACTAAGGAGGTAATTTCTTTGGGCTGATGTGCAAGTTCCGGTCTATCAATGATGATTTTGCGTGGAAGAAATGGAAGCTAGCTATTTTGTTGTTACAAGTTGGAGTAAAATGACTATTATGTTATAAGTTGGAAATTTGAGAGAGCAATAGTGTAATTTACCCGATTTTTGGATTGTTAGATGCTCCTAATATCTGAGTTTTCCCTTCTTTTCCCCAAGATTCAATCTTGAGACCGATACTAATTGTATGTAATGATTGTTTACCCAGAAACCGGGTTCTTGGTGTCTAAAAAGCAGTAGTTTGTACAGATAAAAGTGCTTTTAATGCTCGTGTGAAAAGTCATGTTTATCCTTTTTCTGCCGTATTTAGGATCAGTTTGGGATTGCTGTTAGTGAAAGTGCTGTCAGAAAAAACTAGGTTTCATTGCTTTCTTTAAAAGTAGTTTTAATTGTTTTTTCAGTGCTTCCCTGAATACAACCTGACTTTTAACAATAGTGCATTTGAGATTGCTTTCTGTTGTCCCAAAAGTAGCGTTCAGCTAAAGTAAGGTTTCCTATGTTTTGGCTGAAAGCTATTTTCAGGACTGCTGAAAGCTGCCCCAAACTGGTACTTAGTCCAGTGGCCTGTCGTTGCTTTCTACTATGTTCTCTTTCACGATCATATTTGTTCAATGGCCAATCGTTGGGGCAAGGCGCAAATATGAAATTTGCTTCTTGTCTTCAATTTCACAGTTCGTTATATAAAGCAATGCAAATGCATCTCTCTCTCTCTCTCTCTCTCTCATGCATCTCTCTCTAAATTTTAATTTTTTTTAAATTTAGTTTTGGGTAAATTTCAAAAACAAATTGTGTGGTTTAGTTTGTTTTCAAAATGATGATGATGTTTTTTTTTTTTTGGAAAAAGATGTCATATAGTTTCTGATGTTATAAAAAAAAAATAACTAAAATTAAATTATGACATTGTAAACAGTATTTTTATTCATTTTAAACTAAAATTTTTCAAATTGGTTAACAAAAATAGAATAAACCTATGATGAAAATTTTGAAAATTTTTGAAAAACGCAAATATTTTTTTTAATTAAATGATGATAATAACTTAAAAAATTAACAACAAAATAGAAAAGCCCCGAAAAATATTCAATTATTGATGTAAAATTCTTAAATAATATGGGTAAACTATTAGAATGCTAAATAAATAAAAATACATTCAGCCACATCATCAATTTTAACGTGTAAATGTTAGTTGTTCTTTTTTTGATAATATTATAAACCACATAACCTTATTTTATTAAAAAAAAAAATTTCATTTTGAAAACGAGTTAAATCACTATATTTGTTTTTTTAAGTTTACCCTTTAGTTTAACAAATTACTTTTGAAATAATCACTTTTATGAATGTTTAAATGCTAATCTCTGTAAAATGTATCACATATTAATCAAAATATTTTGTGCAGTATCAAAACTTTCAGTAAAATCTTTTTTTTTTTTTTACATATCATGTGTACT
Organism: Euphorbia tirucalli; assembly: GCA_039660915.1. Classification (NCBI taxonomy): domain Eukaryota; kingdom Viridiplantae; phylum Streptophyta; class Magnoliopsida; order Malpighiales; family Euphorbiaceae; genus Euphorbia; species Euphorbia tirucalli. Next base: position 64,893,760 of record CM077636.1, on the reverse strand, counting down.
TTTTTATACTCACATATAGTCTAATACCAATAGTTATTGTTATTATTATTATTATTATTATTTTTTTTAACAAATAAAGTGAAAGTTTATTGCAAATGAGAGCCTTTTAGTTATAAATTTCAAAGGATCAGATTTATCACATTTTAAATCAATATTTGTTTACAAAAAAAGATAAAAGTATGGTTGATTTGTTTTTTATTTAACAAAATAGCACCTTAATTTATGGATATGTTTTAATCCAAATAATTAATTAAACACCTCTAATAAAAACTAGAATATTCCGTGCTCAACCATTACTTCCCTCCGCCACCCTCTGCTCCTTCTTCTATCTAAAACCCCTTCTTTTTCATTCCCTTCCGATGAATTTCTTCAATTCCATTTTCACAGACGAGCCTACACCGCCCGATTCACCCAACTCCTCACCCGAGAGGCCCCAAAATCCCGATCCTAATCCGACATGGTCCTTCGGCGGCCTGCTCAAAACCCTAGCCACCAAATCCGAGTCCGTGATCGAACATTACCGAAAGGACCTTGAGGAATTCGGATCCGGTCTCCGAAAGGAGACATCGGTGATTAGAGAAGTAGCCTCTCGTGCCGTCAAAGACCTCCCGGGTTCGCTCGAGGTCGGTGCTTCCGTCGCGCAGGAATCGCTGGAAACCGTCGGGCAAGCAATCGATGATATTGGAGCCACCGTGTGGAAGTCCACCTCTCAGATCATATCTCACGGTAGGGACTCATTTCTAGCTCCTCATTATGATGATTCTGAATCTTCGGATAAACAGTATAGTGATGGAAATCAACCATCTATGAATTTGAAACGGTACAGTAGATTTGACATGCAAGTGCGTGCTTTACAATGCGACTTGAATACTTACTGTACCGAACCGGAGGATGAAAGGGAGTATGAGCAATGGAGATTAGGATCTTTTTCTCTGGGAGAGCAGAGAGAGGAGATTGATAGTTTATTTAGCGAAAATGGTGTTATTCAGGAAATATATAATGAATTGGTACCTAGTAGAGTAGATAATGAAAGTTTTTGGAGTAGATATTTCTTTAAATTGAACAAATTGAGGCAAGCAGAGGAAGCCAGAGCATTGCTTGTTAAGAAAGCAATTTCTGGTGAAGATGAGGATTTAAAATGGGACTTTGATGATGAAGTTGAAGAGAATGACAAGAACAATGAATCCTTGCCACAAGGCCAATCTAGTGAAAACAATATTAGCAGTGAAAGGTCTGAAATTGCCATGGAAAATGTGAGGGAAGGAGACAAGGTTGAGAATTTAGGTGATGTCAAGTGTGAAGAGAAGGGGGATAATGGAGGTTCTTGTAAAGATAGTGATTTGACGGTGGTTTCAACCCAGTCCTCACCGGAGGAAGACCTTGGTTGGGATGAAATTGAAGAAATTGGGATGATTGATGAAACTCAAGGGCAAGAAGCCGTGGGAAGCAGGACTTCGAATAGTAGATTAGAAGATCTGAGAAAGCGATTGAACGCTGCAGAAGGAGAGGAAGAGGATGACTTAAATTGGGATATAGACGATGAAGATGATGAGCCTGGTAATCATTAATATTTAATACAATGATGATGATAACATTTATTTGGTATATGATTTGTTCCTTTGTGTAATTACATGTCTTTAGAGGTCTCTTCCTTGAATTTCAAGTGATTGGATTCTTGTTACTGCTTCGATATCGTATCAGTTTTTGTAATTGTTAATACAAATTGAATCAGAATACTTTGCATTCCAAAGCTTTGTTATATCTAAATTTCAATTTGGATAGAATTGAAAGTCAAATATGCTTGTCAATTTAGATAGAATTGAAAGTCAAATATGCTTGTTTTTAAGGGGCGGAATGAACCTTGTAGGGACATGAAAGTATGAACTTCTGCAAACTCTGAAACTAAAAAGTTCTTAACTTGATTAGTAGTTGGATCAAAAGACAATTTGAACTGAATCTAATCACATTTGAATCTTATCATATTTGAATCTAAACATTTGAAACAAATCAAGTAATCAACCTACCACATATGATTCAATGCACTTCAATTACCAGTAGTGAAAAATTCAGGTATTTGAATGTGAAAAAGAGTAATTTGATTGCAAGTTAGAGTTTCAACCTCTAATGGTGGCTCCCAATTGCGTAGAAGAGGGCAAAGATCATCATCTGAAGTAAAACTGATAAGTAAGCAGTATTGTTTTCGCACCCACTAGACCACAGACTGCTTCAAGCATGCAGTGTTTGTCCACGAAACGAGTGTGCAGTCAGTATATTACTACGGTTTTACTTCAATCGAAACGAGTGTTTTTGCAAGTGTTTTCTAACTATTTGTTCGCATAATTGGATCGAAAATGTCACGTGGAAAAATGGGAAATTTACACTGTGTTACTATATTTTATGGAGAAAATTTTAGTATGTGGATGAAGAGATTGTCAGAGCGATTGCAATCAGCAATTGCAAGGTTTAGAGTTTTTGAGAGAGCATAAAAAAGAAGATTTAGATAAAATGGTAATTGACTATGAACTTAAACTGTAGAAGTGGGAAGTCCTTGTTTAATGTGCGTGATGCTGCATTAAACAATTACACAAAATTATGAATGCTTACTGGTGGAACAGTAGTGAGAATCGCGGGGGCATAAAATGGCAGAAGTGGGAAAGATTGTGTGAGGAAGACTGCCGGAGGACTAGGCTTTGGGGATTTGAAAGATTTTAACATGGCCCTGCTTGCAAAACAGGGTTGGCGATTGGTCAGTAATCCGGATAGCCTAATGGGAAGGATTCTCAAGTCAAAGTATTTTCGCGATTGTTCTTTCCTGGAGTCGAGTATTGGCGACTCTCCGAGTTTTATTTGGCGAAGTATTTGGACTGGTAGTGAAGTGATCCGCCGTTTATGTCGATTGAGGGTTGGTAATGGAGCAAACATCAGAATTTGGAAGGACCCCTGGCTCCCTGATGTAGCTAATGGCTTTGTTAGTACTGCAGCTCCTCCTGATAGGGGTGACATGTTAGTTCCTGAGCTGATGGAGATTTCAACAAGAAGCTGGGATGAGCACAGGATAAGGTCCTTGTTTAATGTGCGTGATGCTAATCTAATTCTTTCAATTCCCCTAAGCATTAGGAACTTGACGGATGACTGGATTTGGGTTGGTGATAAAGCAGGCAAATACTCAGTTAAGGCGGGTTACAGAATAATCCATAGCAATCAGGAAGAGCAGCGGGAAAGAGATGGAGATATTTGGAAGAGGTTATGGGATATTCACTGTCTTCCGAAAGTCTCCAATTTGTTGTGGAGCGCTGCAAATAATTGCCTTCCAACTCGGGCTCGATTGATGCAGAAAGGAGTCATAAACTCTTCGGTATGTCCTATCTGCAATAGAGAGGAAGAGACAGCAGTACACGCTCTTTTTACGTGTGATTTCGCCAAGGAGGTCTGGAGAAGTTCTGGGATTGGTTGTTACTTGGTAAGCTCTTCTAATTTTGTTGATTGGCTTGGTTTGCTTTTTAATCAGTTGCAGAAAGATAGGCTAGAATTGATGGCTGCAGTGTGTTGGAACATCTGGCATAATAGGAACCAAGTAGTATGGGCTGGAAAACAAATTTCTGCAAGGGGTTTAGTTCAGAAAAGTATCTACATGGTTAATCAACTTAAAGGAGATTCCCAGTTAGGCCAGTCAGATCAAGAAGTGGATCGCTATGTGGAAGAGGCCAGTGTTTTCTGGCAGAAACCGAGAGCTGGTTGGATTTCTATTTGCGTAGATGCCGCGGTATTTCAAAATCACGGAGCTGTAGGTATGGTTCGCAGAGATCATGATGGGCGTTTCACAGGAGCGGCAGTCCATTGTTATCCCCACTGTAGTGACCTGGCTATTCTTGAGGTGTATGCCATTAGAGAGGCTCTTAGCTGGATCAAGGCAAGACGTTAGCAGAATGTTATTATTGGATCTGATTGTTTAGTTGCTGTCAAGGCTATTACTAGCCCGGTCTTTTTAGATTCTTACTTTGGTTTGTTGGTTATGGATTGTAAAGCTATTCTTTCAACTCTTAGTTGTGTTAGAGTTGTCTTTGTTAGGAGGACTGCGAATCTTGCTGCTCATGAGTTAGTCAAAGCAGTGGGAGCTCACCCAGGACTCCACATTTGGGGCCTTACTGCTCCTCATTGTATTTCCGCCACTTTGGCTTCTGATTTATTGAATTGATCTTTTCTAATGGTCAAAAAAAAAAAAAAAAATGTAGAAAATCCAAAAAATGTGGATGGAGGGCTAACTGGTTGATAAAAACAAAAATTGGGGCCGGGAATCCATATATATCTTAAGAATTACAAGACTGGGCTAATATAAAGCGGGGTAAACAAATATTTTTATGTATTATATTAGTTAGTCTATAGATAAATTTTAAGGTTTTTAAACTTTGTTTTGATGAACTTTTTAGTCTTTTCTTTTATTTTTCTTTATAAAAGAATAAATTATCATTGGATGTAGGTAAAAATTTATCTTTTAGTTTTTAAATTTAATTAAGATATTTTTAATAAATTTTTTTGTAATATATACACATACAACGATATTTATTATGAAATTTATATATATTAAAATTTATTAGTTATTAAAATTTATTTATATTATTTATTTTTTTAATATATATTATCATTTTTTATTATTTAATATAATATCTATATACTAACGATAAATGTTATTATAAATCTTGCTAATTATTTTAAAATAATGTTGTTTTGTTTAGTAATATTATTTATAAGATATATTAGAAATGATAAGTTTTAAAATATGTTATCTATAATTTTATAAGTTTTAAAATATTTTTTTATTTAGTTATTTTAATAAAACAAGTTCTATACCAAGAGTTTAGTTATATAATTATATGAAATTTAATAAATTAATTAATCAATATTAGTAATAACATATTAGGATTATGTTTGAAAAAATATAAAATAGAAAAGATGATATGTTTTATTATTATAAAAATAAAATAAGGAATAATTTTGATATTATTAGTCTAATTTGATTTAAAAAGATTAAATAGTTGATAATGAAAACAAAAATAGAGATTATATAATTATTATGTGAACTGGTTAGTATAATATGTAAAAATGTGGAGATTAATAAATTATTTAATCTAAAATATTTATAAATATGGCTCTTGGGTGCCTCAGTGTGTAAAAACAGCACTCTCTTCTAACGTCTGTCTCTTCATCTCTATCTTTAGCGGAGGAGAGACATCTATTTAACACACAATCATATTATCAAAACAGCATGAAATAATAGAGAGAAAAGCGATGAATAGAAGAGACAAAAGCAACAGTGAACGGCACCGCACCGCCCCGCCAATATGGAGTAGTCACCAATCATATCCGATGTATGGGCCAAAGGACATGTGTAGGCCGTCATCACTTACGGCCCAATAATAAACTAAGGGCATATTGGTCTATCTTATTATACGTAATGAATAAAAGAGTGACATTCTCTCATTTACATTATTCATGAACTAGCTTACAGTTTCAAAGACCAGACAGGGGGCCAACCCCAACACAGCAACTCTAATGGATCGTCATATCCTGGAGCCGATGTACTCCTCGTCAGCAACAAACCTCCAATTGTTCACTAACTTATAAAAAAGATATCAATTATATATACCAATCAGTTGTATTCATACCAATGCGCATGGCTATTAGGTAATCATTTAGTTACATGCTAAATTAATTAATTATACAACCAAGCTCTACATGCATTGCGTGATTATTTTAGAGGAAGAAACTTCTTCTTCTAATCGGTTTTCCATTTCATGGCTTTTTCGTCAACTGAAAGTAATATTGAGAAATTATTGTTGAAAATTTAAGAACAATAAGATAAAAAAAAACGTTAAAATCATTGTACAAGGTCATATTATTTAACTCCAATAGTATTTGACCAACTTTCCTAAAAAAAAAAAAAATTTTATTTGACCAACTTTAATGTTTAACAGATTGACGGAAACAAAATTTATAAATTCCATAATGTATTACTATTTTTAATAATGGAATGATTAGGCATGATATGGGTTGTTGTGGCCATCAAATCATCCTTTCGTTGCAATCCATGCTATGCAATGTGGCAAAATTGAACCAAATCCGTCGGTAAATGATCTTGATAAGCAGTTTATTGATGGATCCAGATATAACATTATTTGCCCAAGAATTTGAGTCCCCAAATTTTATTTTTAATCATCGAAGTGCCACGATCAAATATAAAGGGAGATTCACTCCATTTTTCACTTCAACTATTCAAGCAAATTAAAGAGTATGATCAGTTCCTTCCAACCTTTCATTCTACTCACAATTTAAGAATTCAACTGAATCCGTTAGCTTCTCTGCTTAATCTGTTCGTGATCAAAGAAAGACCAGAAACATGGAAATCTTCATGGCGTTAATTAGAAGGATCAAATTCAGTTCAACCATGATCGAAGTACGGACCAATTTGTTGTGAACATAATCAGCCATGATTTCTTTGATCCCTTCACTCATATGCCAGAATAAAAGGAAAGTACAACCGGAGAGAATCAACGTACCACCACCATTCAAGACAGGATTAAACGGATAAGATATCTGCAAAAATAACACCACAAACTTGCTTATAATCGGTTGTCAATCTGCACATACACATAAATTTATACAAAATTCAAGAACTCAGAACTGACCAGTAACAAACCAGGAAGAGGTGCAAGGGAGCTGCACAAGAAGGTTCCAAAAAAGTTGAACTTTTTCCCTTTCCTAGCAGCCCAAAACGTATACCCAGTTAAGGAGGCAACAGCAGCTGTGCTAAGTGCAAATGCTTCATTCATAACCTTGCCTGTAATACGAAAAAGCATTTATTTGGATCTTAATTTGGATAATAAAACCATAAGCAGAACTAATGATAGAAAACAGATTTATATACATGTGTATGTTGAGAGAAATTGACATACCATCCATCATGGAAAAGGCAGTACCAAAAATAAGACTCTGAAGCAATGTCAAAGCTCCAAGAGAGATGAGATTCCGTTGATGTTTACGCTCATACTTATGCAAGCCATAGAGTGCTGCAAAATTAAGTGCTAAGCCGAAATGAAGATGATATCTGGTTTTTACAGATATTGTAATTTAACACAAATTCAAGCCGCTATACAAACTCCATTTATGTGCATAATGGCATAAGCCATTAATAAGAGGAGTTCTACAATGGCTCGAATCCAACAAAAAAATAGGAATGCCTACGGTACATCTTTCTCTTTTCTATTGATCAATTCCCATTAGAATACACACATTGATCTATTGATTCAAAGAATGAATAAACAAGATCAAAATCAACTTCAGCAAATAGAAAATCAAAAGATGAAATCTGTGTTGTTCACGGATTTGAAGGACTACAAAAGCAAAATCAATGAACTTATGACACAAAACAAAGCAGAAAATTAGTAAATTAACAAGAACAAGGAGATCAAAAGATCAACACAAACACGATCAGAGTCGTACTTGTTAATGAAACAAAATAAAGGCTTACGTTACGTACAGGCGAAGCATAGAAGACCGAGTCCCCCATGGTAGGGAGAGAAATTGATGACAGTGGAAGAAACAGCAAGGGAAGTTAGAATCTGGAAATTTGAGATCCCGTAAGTTTTTCTTACGAGAGGCCATCCCTGCAGGCTCCTTGGAGGTGCTTCAGCACCGTCATCCTCCGATTTCCGCTTCTGTGTTGAAAAGAAATGATGGAAGGGAACAGAAGAGGGAGGAAACAAGGCGGATTGGTTGGAGCGAGTAGGGGAGTTAGGGGTGGGGTTGAATCCGGTGGAGCCGTAAGTGTTTAATCCGGCGAAGTGAGTGAAGGTGGTGGAAATGGAGCGGATAGAGCGAGAAGAAAGTGGACGGCCGGGAGCGAAGAGAAGGTGGCGGAAGACGGAGGAAGAGGAAAAGATCATGATGGAAGATGATCAATTGTGGCGATTAAGGGTTTAGATGCTGAAAAGGCTGGAAAAAAATATATAATCAGAGTTGCCAAAAATTGTAGCGTGGTCTGTACGATAATGCATGTCAGCGCAACAGACCGAGCGAAGGAGAAATTTTACGGTGCATCGGTGATAACGTGCTAGTTTTTTATTGGAAAGATCCACGTATAGACCGGATCTATTGTATAATTCCTCCTGAATTAAGTCACCCATACAAATTAGAAAAATTAAAAAAAATTAACACTTAAAACTATAATTAATAGTATTATTGTTTGTGGTAATTAGATTTTATTTTATTATTCGGTACGATGGATCTCTGGAATAAAGTATTCTACATACACTAAAATCAAATTAAAATCTAATTTTAAACATTAATTAGAGTTTTTCGAAAATCAAACCAACCTTAATTGATTTTAGTTTTTTTATCTAATTACGTATATAAATTTTCGTTTGTTCTGCAGCTTAAATAATAAATATATTATTTGACTATATGCCCTACAAAATAGTTCTTTTTTAATTCAATATTAGTCTGTCTTGTTTGGAAAATTGAAATTAAAGGCGTAGTATTCGATTAAGATTTTTGTGAACTTTTTTTAAGTGAATGATTTTTATAGATTTTAATGACTTTCAGTGACTTTTAATATCTTGCAGAGAATTTTTAAAAGTATTAATAACTTTTAAAAAATTTATTTCATAGACTTTTATAGACTTTTAAAGACTTTTGTAGATTTATTAGAAAATACTAATAATCTCCATGTGTGCAATGATAATACACCACATAAATAACCACAACAATCGCCAAACATAAAATATGATAGTAATATAAAAATTGAGTAGTAATGTTAATTAAAAAATTGTAATTTCGCTATAAAATTTCTAATATTCATCATCATTCATCTGTTTAACATTATTCTACATGTTAGTAGCCAACTAGCTCTCCATTCATTAGTATTATTTCTTTGTTGCCCTTGTGTTCCAACAAATGGTTTAAAATCTTCTTTTGCATTAATTGACATTGGTGTAGATAAATTAGTTTTACTATTTTGTTCAATTGGACACCCATCTGATCGACACTCCTTTCCAAGAAAATTATGCAATCCTGCACAAGCCAAGACTAGCTCTGTTTTTGTGTCAAACTGAAATGGGCGAGCTGTCTTAAAGATAGTAAATCTTGATTTTAAAATTCCAAATAACCTCTCAACTATATTTCTGAGAGAAGTATGACAAAGATTAAATAACTCATTTGCATCTTCAGGATGTCGACCTTGGCCATTAAAATCATGTAGGTGATAGCGAACACATCGAAATGGAGCTGAAAATTGTCTTCGCTCTTGTTGCAGAACGAAAAAGGGCGGGTGATTATGGAAGTCGGAAAGGGTAACGAAAAAGGACAGGTGATTATGGAGGTCGGAGAGGGTGGAGGTCGATCGTTTCCAGAGACAAAAAGGGCGAGTGATTATGGATTTCACGATAAATGATAAATAAAAAGTCTTGAGTATAGATGTAAGACTTTTTTCTAAGGATTTTGTGTTATGTTTTGTAAAAAAAAAGTCTATAAAAATCATTCTCATAAATTGTCAATGACTTTTTGAATACAAGATGACTTTTAAAGACTTTTAAAAAGTCATAATTGAATACCTGATGACTTTTAAAAACTCTTAAAAAGTCATAATTGAATATCTGATGACTTTTAAAGATTCCTAAAAAGTCTTAATTGAATACCTCCGGATTTTAAAAGTATACAAAAGTCATTAAAAGTTTTAACCCAATACACCTGTAAGTATTTCCTTCTTGTTTTGGAAATATTTCATTAATACTTATTTTTTTAAAAATTTATTTTCTTATTGAACTCTAAATATTAACATTTTGAGAAAAAAATACTTTTCATAAAATACATAATATGTATCAGAATAATTATATTCCTAAACTACCTTTTTCATCTCTAGTTTACATATAAAATTTGAAATAATTCTATTGTCTGAAATATAAAATTGACTTTACAAATAGTATTAATATATAATAACTTTTGTCTTTCAGTTATCCATGTTGTATTATCCAGGAAGCCAGTTCTAACTTGTTAATATCTTGAATGTGAAATAGGTAAAATATGCTCATTTTAGGTGACTTAATATTTACCAATATTTAATACATAATTAAGTAGTTAGGTAGAAGAGACTAATTTTATGTCTAAAATTAATGAATATCAAGATAAAAATGTTATTTTTAGCTCAACTCCAGATGCCCTTCTTGGTGTGAATTGGATTTTGATAGATGACAAGTCGACCATCTTCCATATCCTTATAGAGAAAGTTAAGCTATTATTTTTAACTATGAGAGAAATAAATGGTTTGTATATCGCTTTACGAAGATAATTGATGTTACAGTATGAAAGTAAACAAAATGACTTCATTCTATGTATATTGTAAAATTTTTCGTCCTACAGAAAAGAAATCACTCCACCCGTTGGCTGAAAAAAAGCTATGTATTGTTGTTATTTTCATGTTGAAAAACCAAATATGGTTTGTAATGAGATAAAAGACCTGTTTGATTTAGCTGTTACGATTTGTTGTTTGCTATTGCTGTTTACTGATTAATAATAAGCATTTTGTAAAACTATGATGAATTATTACTGTTAAAATATAAAATGGCTAATATGGATATATATTAAATTAATATATTAATAAATTAAAGAAATAAAAATAATTTAGATAAATTAGATAAATAGAAAAAAAAATAATTCGTAAATAATAAATGCAAAGTAAAATGACCAACAAATCTTGAATAGACTGTCTATAAATGTAGAAAATTATAATTCTAAAGATAATATATGTTGATTATGTAGAGGCATAAAAAAATCATAATATGTGCTAATTATGTAGATGGCGAAAGTGATTCAAAAGAAAAAAAAAAATGTAGATCGCAAAACTGATAGTGAATAGCATAGCAAAGCAACAAATGCTCCATCAGTAACGAGATTAAAAAAAAAAACTTTTCTTACATTGATTTAGAATGAGCAATTTTGTCAAAAAGCAGCAAACAGAAAGCTCCCAAATCGTTGCTGTTTTTCCACAACTGCAAAAAGGAGTTGTTAAAAGATTCATACCAGACACTTTTTATCTCCTTTATCCTAAGAGCAAACAACTTTTTCAATCGGGAGAAACAAATACCCCCAAAATCAATTGTTCAATCACACTATATCATTGTCTTATGGGTGTTATCATTTGACTTCATCTATTTCCCCTTTCCCCTTCAAGTTCATTGGGCACAGTACAATACGGAATTACTACTCTTAAACATGAAAGCATTCTATTTTAGATTTGATCCCTCAGTTTGGATTGGAGTGAAAATTCCATCAATTACCCTATCATTTATACCAGATTACACCAACTTATGTAACCAACATCTTTTCTAAATCAAACCGTATCATCCCAGGTTTACTTAATGGACAAATCAAATTCTTCATGTATCTCTGTTTTTAATAATAAACACTCCTAACCTTTTTCTCTTTACATGCATATTAAGGCCAAATATTGACGGGTTGTATCCCTCATGTTGCCAGCTGATTGTCATTCACAACACCTCCGCTAGGTAAGATGCCAACATATGAATAGTCAACGTATGTCACAACAGCCAGCTGGTAACTCAGTGATCCAACACCAAAATTTGGTTATATATAATATAAGATAATAAGAATAATTAATGAAAACATTAGAGTCGGAGAAATTTATTGTTACAAATTGAAATTATATGGTTATTACATTATAGTTTAGAAAAATGGAAGATCATAGGTGTCATCCATCATAGCTCTCCATCCCCTTCAAAATAACGGTGAACTACCGTGCAAAAGAAACTAAAAGGAGGGGATCACCATGCATATAAAATCTCCACAGCAATATATTTACCAAAGTTAATTCACATAAAAACATGACCTCAACATTCTGAATGAACAAGAAGCCTTCTTAGCAATATCATAAGCGTAAACGCACTATATTAAGCAACTATTCACAAACTTGATTCATTTTATGAGCATATAGTTTCAATGCTTAATCCAAGCTGGTGAAAAAGAAAGTCTCTTTGTCAACTAATTGTTTCTTTGACTTAGAATCCGCAAAATGGCAAGGAACAGATTAAGAATGTCCAGGTAGAGTGCAGCAGAGGCCAATATATACTCATCATAACTGAAGCGCTTGATCAGGTTGTCGGTGTCATAAATGATGTACCCACTGAATACCAGAGCACTAATGCCACCATAGATGGCAGTAGAAGTTGAGCCAAGAGGGAAAAACATCTGCATAATAAAACATACGTTAGGAAATAAGAAAGGCTCATAAATTCACCAATTGTTTTCACAGCCCAGAAATATTTGGGGTTTGATAGCTCCAACAGAACAAGACAAATGCTAACCTGGATAAAACTGGTTAGGAATAGAATGATCAGGCTGGTGAATAAAATTGGTCCCAGGAAGCTGAAGTCTTTCCCTTTCCTAGAAGCCCAGAAAGTGTATCCAGTTAGAGAGCAAACCACAGCTGAGGTAAGAATTAGCGCTTCGAGCACAATTTTCCCTGAAAACATCAGGAGAAGAAGAGGAATGAACAACACTCAACATGTTTTTAGGCAGGACCAAAAAGGAAAATAGTATATGTCCATGAAATTGCCAAAATTCAACCCATCTCAGAACTCCAAAAGAGGGGACAGTAAAGATGCTCACCATCTGTATTGGCACAGCTCACTCCCACCAAAAAGCTCAGCGAGATAGTGAAGAGACCAAGGACAATCAGGTTTACAGGATGCTTCTGGTGATAAACGTGCAATGGCCACAGCACTGCAATTTTTTTGAGTTGGACGTTTGGATAGAAGACATTAAGTTCAGAATATCTAAGTTAGCACAACTGAAACACCTCAATTTTCAAAAGAACTGGGAGCTTACTATAGCAAGATATCACAAGAAAAGAAGATACATACATAAAGACAGTAAAAGTTCAACCCGAAAGTTACATAAATAGCAGAAACAAGAAAATCAGGGTTCCAAAAATTTACAGCAACAAAGAACCTAGAAGATAGCTGATTCTACAAATCATTCAAATAAATACAGATAAATGCATATAAACGTCCTAATTAAATAAATTAAAGAATCGGAGCATCGTCAATCAAATTGCACATGAAAATGAAAAGATCGATTAAAAGAAGAATCGCATCAATTAGCACGAGATCGAGCGCTAAACAAAATCAAATAAATCTAACGGCAAAATACACGAACAAAAAAGAAAAAAAGAGAGAGAGAGAGAGATCTGAAAAATAATTAAGACGTACGGATGAAGGGAACGATGCAGAGGAACAAAAGAAGGCCAGGACTATCGGCGAGGAGATTGTTGATGGGGGTATAGAGGACGGTGGCAGCAGAGACGATGGTGGTGAGGACCAATTGAACAGCGAGAATGCCGTAGACTTTGCGGATCAAGCCCCAACGCAGTTGATTCTCACCAAGGCTCAAACCAGGGAACAAAGTCTCTCCATTTCCGGCCTCGAGATCGACATCCTTGTCCTCCTTGGTATTCAGGCTCGTGAATCCGTACATCTCTTCGTTATCTCTCTGTATCTCACGAAATTGAAAATGGATGACTCTGAGAGGAAGATGAGACGAAATACCTAGAAAAATATTATATCCGCCTTTGTTTAATAAATTAATATACGTGAAGTACAATACGACTTCTTTAATTTAGACTCCTGTTTGACGGTTAATATCACTGGACTTTGTAGTTATTCGTGTCACAGACGAATAGAGCCTTTACACGTATGTGAGCTTCATATATAGCAACACCAATGGCAGCTAAAAATACAATTTTGCCACCAACTTGTAATTAATTTAAAGTTTAGCCCACCACTTGGCAGTTGGAATCAACCAATCAACTTCATAAAGAATAGAATAAATCTAAGGGTGCGTTTGGTTCAAGTTTTGGAATCGGAATCGGAAATGGAAACGGAATGATAGGAAATCGGAATCAGAATCACCAATTAATAGTTTTGTTTGGTTTAGTCCGGAATCGGAATTTAATTATTTTTTAGAAATTAATAATAGTTTTTATTAATATATTATATTACATTTTTATATATTTTTACTCTTTCCATATTATTTTAGTTTGTATATAATACTTACAGTATATAATTTATTATTACTTGAATAGTAATATAATACGAACAATTTATAATGCTTCATTATAATAAAGAAAAAGAAATATTATATATATATATATATATATATATATGTGAGAAATATACTAATGCAATGTCAATAATATACACATATACGATTGGATGGTGGGCAAAAACAGTTTTGGATTTGTTTTAATTTTGAGATAAAGGATGAGAAATAAAAAGAAACGTGGGATGTTAATTTTTTCGGATTAGTTTTACTGTGGACAGGGAATGAAAATTGATTGATGTGGGGTTAAAGGGGAATCAATGATTCCCAAAGATGGGGGAGTGGGATTCCCATTGCCTACCTAATAATGCTTAACCAAACATGAACAAAGGGAATAAATCATTCTCATTCCCATTCCATAGCTTAATTTAGTCTAACCAAACGCCCCCTAATTCTAAAATTTAAATTCGATCATTACCAATGAAAAAATAAATTAAATTTTATGAAGTGGAATATACTTAAAACAAATTCAATTTCAATTAGAATAAATGAAATTTAAGATAAATTTTATATTTTTTTATGGAAAAGACTTTTTTCATTTTATATATTTTTTAACGTTTATTCTGATTACTATTAATATCTTTAATTGTAGGAATAGTGAAAAATATAGAAAAAAATACTTAATTATTTTTGAAAAATTATATATATGAAAATTAATAAAAAAATGAATACACGATAATATTACAATTACAAAACTAAAATTTTCTTTTAAATTTTTATATTTACTCATGCTTCGACTATTTTAAAAAATTTTACAAAATTAGTTTGAAAATAATCATTCATTCATAAACTTTCATAATTTTAGTTATTTGTGTTTGTTCATTGAACTTTGAAGTGGTACCTAAATATTGCATCAAAAAGAAAAAAAAAAAAAAAAAGTTGGTAATTAAATGAAGTTTTTTCGCCTATAATTTCTTTTTTTTTTTTTTTTTGGTAAAATTACAATTTGCCACTCAAGACTGTATCCTTACCTCGCCGTCCATTACGTCAAACTTCGCCGTTCTCTTTCTTTTGCCGAGTAGTTGAAGCTTAGCAGCGGTGGCTTTTCAGGTTTACAGGATCTTCATCGATTAGGTCTTTCAAATTCTCCTATTATTTATTGCCTGTAAGTTCAATTTAGTAGTACTCTTTCTCTGTGTTATCAATTGCTTCTTTCATCGTTTCCCTATTTTATGATTGAAGGAGAAAAACTAAGATTGAGAGTTAGCTTAGTTGGTATCGTTTTCATGGCTAGAGCTCTATCCTCTCTGTTTCGCCAAATCCCTATTACTACTCGCCAAAACTCCAGTGTTCATGTTCGGAAATTGACTGCACAACCTAAAGAAATTGAATTTAATGGAGATAGAATCCAGCCGATAGAGAATGTTGATTTTACTGAGAGTATAAATCAACATTTCACTGACCTAACTAGAGAAGTTACTGAATTAATGGGAAGAACACCCAAATCGGAGCAAATTGTTAATTCGGATTTTGCCTCTTTAGATTTCAGTGCTTTACTCTTGCAAAAATTCTTCCTTTGGCTGCGATTGCATTCCAATTTTTTACCTGATCCTGTTTCCTGTAATGTGCTTTTTCAATCACTTTTGGAGGCTAAGGCTTTAACTGCCGCAAAATGTTTCCTTGAAGTTTCAAGTTTTACTCCTGACCAGGATGCTTTAGAGCGTTATACTTGTTGTCTTTGTGAGGCTGGTTTGATTCAGCATGCGCCTGAGGTATTTGCCAAGCTTAAAGATGTTGGAGTATGCCCTTCAATCGGGACGTGGAACTCGGCTTTATCAGGGTGTCTTAATGTTGGAAGGACAGATCTTGTTTGGAAATTGTATGCTGATATGATGGAATTAGAAGTAGTGGCAGATATCAATGCCGACACTGTTGAGCATCTCATTCGAGCTTTTTGTAGTGATGGTCAATTTCAGGAGGGTTATGAACTTCTTAGACAGGGTTTGGATAGTGGGTTTGTCCCTAGAAATATTGCTTTCAATGCACTGATATCTGGGTTCTGCAAATCTAGGAAGTTTGATAGAGTGTCTGAGCTTCTTCATATCATGATTGCCAAGAATTGTTCCCCTGATATTGATACGTATCAAGAAATAATAAGCGGACTTTGGAAGAATAAACGGTCGCACGAAGCCATAAGGATTTTCAATGATCTCAACGACAGAGGCTATGCCCCAAATTTGGTAATGTACACTACCATGATTTCTGGTCTTTGTCAGATGGGTTGGCTTTCCTATGCTTGGAAGCTTTGGTATGAGATGACAAGTAAGGGCATTTGTCCTAATGAATTTATTTACGGTGAAATGATTAATGGGTTGTGCAAGAAGGGAAAGTTCGAGGGGGCCATGAAACTGTTCGATAAGATGCGTGGCCGAGGTTTTGAAAAAACCACTGCAAGCTACAATATGATGATATCAAATTTGTGTGCACTTGGAAAGGTGAATGAGGCTGTTGACTTGTTTGAAGAAATGCTGCAGAAGGGAATCGAGCGTAATGAAATGTCATATGATTTGTTGATTGGAGGCTTTTGCAGAGAAGGGAAGATAGAGGAGGGTAAGAACTTGTTAAATGAACTATTGGCACATGGATTAAAACCATCAACTTTATCTTACATTCCTCTTATAAACAAGCTATGTGAAACGGGAAACATTACCGAAGCGAAACCGTTGTGGAATGATATGCAAAGCCAGGGTCTGAAACCGGTGGCGTATCACTATGAGAATTTTATAATTGCATTGTGCGAACAAGATCATGTTATGGAGGGGCTGGAGTGGTTAGTTGTTATGCAAAAGAATAAACTGAGACCGAAATACGGAACTTTGAGTAGCTTACTTCTGCGCCTTTTACAGTCTGATATGATAGATGAATCTTTTTTTGTCTTAGATTTCATGCTGGGAGAAGGTTATTCTCCCAATGAAAGCATATGTTGTTCTCTAGTTAGTAAACTTTGCAAAGGGGATTCTATTCCCTCTGAAACATTCCTAGATAGGATCTTAGAAATAAATTAACTTTTTTTTTTTTTTTGGGTTCTTTTTCTTAATTTGCTGTTGTAACTCCTCCAAGGAAATAATATGTTGTTTAATCTAATTGTTTGTAACCAGAATGTGATGTGTGGATGGAACGACCTATGCAAGTGACATTCATGAAGAGCAGTGACTCACTTTTTAAGATGAAATTTCTGTCAGACGAAATTCATGTGTTTGTGGCTGAGGTTGTTGTATGTTCATATTTTAGTGACCAATGCAACTACGCACTAGTCATGGTTCAATTGGTCACACTGGTTGAGTACTGTTCGAGTTGTATTTCAATTGGTCATCTATGTTGATTTTGTGAATTAGATTTCAAGTTATATTTTCAATCATATAGAAAGTGCAAAGTTTTAATTGTAAATAAATTCCGTACATTATTTCAGTCAGCAACTTCATTGAAACATAAAATGTTTGTAAGAGCTTTTTTCTTTGAAGTGTTAGATTAAGTAAAAAGGAGTCCGAGTGTTAGAAAGTAGGAATTTATAATCCATGTCTTATGGTAAATTATAAGTATATTGTTTGTCAATATTGATTCTTCTAATTTTACTATTCAGTGAATTTAGGTAAGTATTGTAGATTTGTCACGGGTAATCTGGAAAAAAAAAAAAAAAAAAAAGAACAAAGAGGATCATATGAAATTGACATGTAAAATATTAAACATGGGTATTTTAAAAAATATATATATATATAAAGAAACATATGCTATATCATTATTTATACATATGATATATCATGAATCTCCAATTTGGTTAAAATAAAAACTGAATAAACACCTTATAAAATTTTTTTAGGTGGAGAAATTGTGAAGAAAATGAATAAATGATTAATTTGGCTCTAAATTGGTTGGTGGGATTAATATGATTTTAATATCAAGTTTCTGTAATAATATGGCCCTTCAAAAATATACATATGAGTATACAATCGATGAATTTTTAATATGGATGTTTGACTTTCAAGGAATTGAACTCCAAATCTGAAGTTTAAAGAAATTTAATTTTGGATCAAATTTTCTACTATGAATTTTGGTATAATAAAGCCAGGTCAGCATAAGGGTTGAGACGTGGCATTCTAGTCACAAGTCCGGCAGGGAATTAGATGGGAAAGAGTAGAGTAGAAATTAAAATTTGGGTATTAGAGGGAGAGGGAGAGGGAGAGGGGGAGAGGTCAATCATGAGAATTTGTCAGTAACATTTTGTAGCCCTGTATCGTATAAGAAACAAGTAACCTTCTTTCCCTTTCTCTTTCAGTTTGCTTTCCAAGCCCACCTTGGATCAATTGCCTTCCCCAATTCCCACTCTGAAAAGCTACCCACCCAAAAAAAGAAAATTTCTCCATTTAGCTTCTTGATTCCTATCTCTAATCGATTCTCCACCGCCCCTTCGAATTGTGTCCTCGCTCTCCTTCCCCGTTTATGGGTTTCCATCCCGCTTCAGGCCTGTTTGCCAATATCAGAAGGTAATTTAAGTCTTACCCTAATTTGGATTTGGTTCTTAAGTTATTTCATCTCGATTGTTTGCTTTCATGTTTGTGCCTGAATTGTTTGATCGATTTACTCTTTGGCTTCTTTTGTCTTTATCACTTGTAGTTCCTCGACTTAGTTTTGATTTCCTTTTTAATTCCATTTCTGTGTTTGATTGCTTATTGAACGAGTGTTTTGCTTCTTCTTATCATATCCTTTTACTTCAATTTTTAGGTATTCCACTATAGAATTTTACGTCCTCTGGGCTCAGAGCTGCATTTCGATTCTTGCACCTCTCTGTTTCAATTACCTTTAATTAAATTATCGTTGTGGTCTTTTCTTCCCTAAAGTACTCTGCACATATATTAACTAGGCTTATTGAAACTGGAAGTTGCTATCATATCCACATATAGAGATACGAGATGCATTATACTTCTCTTCTTCAACAGCGTTCTTCCTTTAAATGCAGTGCAGATGCCAATCCGATTGGAGGTGAATGTGGGAATGCAATGATTGTAAATGCATATCCATTGGGTATGATTCGAGTAGACAACAGGGTTAATGGTGAGGAGGAAGCGGAGTCAGCAGTGGAACCTTGTACGGGATTAGAGTTTGATTCAGCTGATGACGCGCGGAAATTTTATGGTCTATATGCAACGCGGATAGGATTCAGAATTAGGACCGGCCAGCTCTATCGATCACGGAGTAATGGTTCAGTTTCTTCAAGAAGATTTGTGTGCGCAAAGGAGGGTTTTCAGCTAAATTCGAGGTCAGGTTGTCCAGCGTTCATACGAGTCCAAAGGCGTGATTCTGGAAAGTGGGTGATCGATCAAATCCACAAGGAACACAATCATGAACTTGGACTAGTGGAAGAAAGTCAACCTTCTGTTCCGCAGCAGAGAGCTCCTAAAGCTAAAAAACCATCAGATGAAGTATCTCAAAGGTCAAAATTTAAGCTGCTTGAGAATTTAGATAATGGGTGCCCATGCCCATCAGGGGTCCTTAGTATTAAACGCTTTAGAAGGGAGCCAGATGAAGGGCCGATTAGAACTGAGCCTCATGCTGGTCTAATCTTCAATTCAGCTGATGAAGCATACAGTTTCTACCAAATGTATGCAGAAACTGCTGGATTCAGAATTCGGATTGGTCAATTATTTCGTTCAAAAAATGATGGATCTATCACATCTCGGCGATTTGTTTGTTCCAAGGAAGGTTTTCAGCATCCTTCTAGAGTAGGTTGTGGGGCATTTATGAGGATTAAGAGACAAGAATCTGGAACTTGGATGGTGGATCGTCTTCAAAAAGACCATAATCATGATCTTGGGGCACAAACAGGAACAAATAAGAAAAGCTCCAATGGTTCAAAGAAATTTGTAGATGACGTAAATCTTGGACTGGATGCTATAGACCTAGCTAAAATAGAGTATGGCAGTCCAATCAAAACTCGAGAAAATGACATTGGGAGTGATTGGTATCGTCTGCTTCTTGATTATTTTCAAACTAGGCAAGCAGAAGATACTGGATTCTTTTATTCTGTGGAGCTTGATGGTGCTTGTTGCATGAGTGTTTTCTGGGCAGATGGGAGGTCCAGATTCTCATGCAGCCAATTTGGTGATGCCATAGTCTTCGATACTTCATACAGGAAGGGTAATTATATAGTGCCATTTGCAACATTTGTTGGAATTAACCACCACAAACATCCAGTCCTTCTTGCTTGTGCACTTATTGCCAATATGTCAGAGGAGTCCCTTACTTGGTTGTTTCGGACATGGCTAAGGGGAATGTCCGGGTGTATACCAAAGTGCATCATAGCTGACCAAGATGTGGCCATCCAACAAGCAATTGCTAAAGTCTTCCCTGGGTCTCACCATCGTTTTTCGATGTGGCAGATTAGGGCAAAGGAACGAGAGATTTTAAGGTCGTTGCCCGATGAATTCAAATATGAATACGAGAAATGCATATATCAGTGCCAAACATCTGTTGATTTTAATAGCATGTGGGGTGCACTCATCAACAAATATGGGTTGAAGGACAACACTTGGCTTAAAGAAATGTATGACAATCGAGAGAGCTGGGTGCCACTGTATCTGAGGGGAAAATTTTGTGCTGGAATCCCCATAAGTGAGAGTTTGGAATCATTCTTTGGTACATTCTTGAATGCTCAAACACCACTTGTGGAGTTTATCTCCCGATATGAGCAAGGTCTAATGCAGCGTCGCGAAGAGGAAAGAAAAGAGGATTTTAACTGTTATAACTTGCAGGTATTTCTGCAGACAAAAGAACCAGTTGAAGAACAGTGCAGGAAACTCTATACACTTGCTGTTTTCAAGATATTTCAAAATGAATTGCTGCAGAGCTACAATTATCTTGGGATAAAAACGTACGAGGAAGGGACCATTACCAGATATTCAGTTCGGAGATGTGGGAATGAGGTTGAGAAACATGCTGTTACCTTATGTGCATCCAATCTCAATGTGTGTTGTAGCTGTCAAATGTTTGAATTTGAAGGTATTGTGTGTAGACATGTTTTGAGAGTCTTCAACCTGTTGGACATAAGGGAAATTCCATCTAGATACATCGTACATCGTTGGACAAGAAATGCTGAATACGGCACAATTCGTGATGTTGAATCTGGTGTTAGTCCTCAAGAGCTCAAGTCGTTAATCACATGGAGTTTGAGGGAAACAGCCTGTAGATACATAGAAGCTGGAACAACATCCCTCGATAAATACAAAATTGCCTATGAAACTATGCGAGAAGGTGGAAGAAAACTTCGCTGGCAAAGGTAGGCACTGGGAGCAAAGGTGAGATATTTAGGTCTAATTTTTGTAGTTTAAGTTTATTCTGTGGATAGTATATAATTCTTTTCTTTGCAAGTGCTGCTGAAAACTGACAACATTCCATAGTTAATCATAAATTTCCCTCCCTGTATTTGAATTGGAGTTCTTGTTATTGTATGCTATGCACTCACATTTTTCTTGTCTGCTTGGATTGGATAGACAGAGATACATAATGCTAATTAAGGTAGTAATTTTTGACAGCCAACTTATTGAAACGCTATGCTTATTGTGTCACCTCATGCATCTTATTCCACTTTTAGGCCTTCTTTGTTTTTGAATATTTATGTTAGGCAGCTTAGCTATTATTTAAGTTTAACTTTGGCTACGGTGTATTCAGTCAATGTAGGGGGTTGAAAATTGCTGATTCAAACATGTCCTCGAAAGTGAATAATTGCCTCTGGCTATCCTCAGATTTTCTTGCCATTTCCATTTGACAATTCTTTATTCAGGAGAGAGCGGCAGTGGTCAGTGAATGTAAAATTTATCCAGATATGCATGTGCGCCAATTTAATGAAGGTTTGTTTTCTTTCAAGCAAAATATGGCTTAGGGATAGTGACATAGTGGAAGAATTGGATTTTACTAGCAATCTGTTGATTTGATTTGAATGTCTAATTCGACTGAATGGCAAAAGGCTAGAGTTCTAAAAAACTGTTGTTGTAAAAATATCAAAAATATAGGAAGAAAAGGAAAGAAAATAATTTTTGATTTGTTAATTAATATCAAAATACGGCAAAAGTTCCCTATCAACAAATGAACCAAGTAAAAGACAACATTAACCTAACTAATGGCAAACTGTAAATAAATGCCCATAGCTTAAGACTCAACTCTTACTAACCTTATTTTGAGGTTTAAATAACTGCGATTAATTGATATTTTTCGTTTCCTAATAATACTAGTGAACTAGATTTGCATGTAAGAGTTCATTCCAAGTATCAGGAACTCCAGGGAGGCACCAATGGGTACAATCAGTGGCACGGTGTGCATGGCCATAAGCTGCTGGATGCGCATCTTTTCTCCATTGTGAAAGGCTTGTGATGTTTAGCAAATGAACTGGGACTGAAATGGTCTCCAAAACTCTTTCTGCAATATGTTCTGCTGGATGAGTTCCTCGTGGATAATTTAGATAGGACACAGGCTGTGTTTCTCCTCTACAGCTCTTTCCTTGTGAATCGCCCCAAGATGTTGAACTAGTATCCAGAAAAACAAACAAATACAATTAGGGAAAATTTAGAGAAATTTAGGCTATTGTACAGAAGCCAAAGTACAGAAAATTGCTTCTGTAATAGACTCACTTTCCATGATCTGGAGAAACCCCTTGGAAGAAGACCTTAGTTTTAGTAAAATCAATGTGGAGCTTAATCCATGTAGCCCATGTAACGAGTGCTTTCTCATAGGCCACAAGTCGGTCCATATCTTTATATAGTACTGTTCCCTCTTGGATCAAATTCCATCTACAAAATTAAGAAATTCGACCAGATTTGATATGATTCTGAAAGCTACAGCATGAAACCTAAAATGGATAGTGGTAAAAGAAAAAAATCAAAAACTTACGGTTGCTTTTTTCCGGTATGAACCCACCAATGCCAAGAGTTGAAGATCAATGTATCAGCTCGTCTCCATAATTCTTTATCTCTTCTGGAAATGGAATCAAGTTTCAGAACTTTTGATCCGTTAATTTCTTGAACTTTAACTAAAAGCACATTCAAGGAGAACATCACCGAAACATTGTACGCCTGTATGCCAAGATTAATAAATTGGGTGTAGATCAATAAGATAAAAAGGTGAAGATGAAATAAACAACTTACAGGGAATTTTAAAGTGCGAAGGCTTTTTGCTTCCTCTAAACTGTATTTGGCATTTGGTACTGCTGTATGAAGCATACATATCAGTGATTGCCATTGGTTCAAACTTAAAGAATCTCCTACAAACATGATACTCTTTCCCTTCATTCTTCCCAAGAATCTTCTACCATTGAATCTGCAATTAATATTTGATAAAAAAAAAAAAAGGACATAAAACCTTTGGTTTTTTTCCCAAATTAATATCACAGGAAAGGGGAGAGTGTATTTAATTTAATGCACATACAGTGTGTGAGCCAACTAACTCCTAGTTCAAGCATATTACAAAAAGATTATTTTTATTTTAATTTTCATTATAATTCTAAATCTATTAAAACCCAATCAATTGAGTGAATTGAATATGAAAAAAGATTGCACCTTGTTAATCTGCATGAAGTGGGCTTCCATCTGTAAGTGAGATAGGACTTGTCTGGTCGACCATTTTTTTGGCAGTTGAATGGTTGCTGAATGAATTTGCAAGTGGATGCATCATAATAAGGAGGGTAAGATGCATCAGGAACCCATCTTCCTTGATAAAGATCACACCTATTCTTTTTGTATTTGTCAACTGGTTCGTTTTGTATTCCTTCAACTTGATGCATAAAGCTGCATAAAAGCAGTACAACAGCAACGGCAACTGATTCTGCTCCACCCATTATCAAAGTTCTTGCACCAACCTAAAACACATAAAATCTACGATGAGAAAATTCTTTCAAGAATGTGATTTAATATATTTCTTCCTCGTTTATGGATATATGTAAATATATGCAGTTGCCCTGTTCACATGCATCGAGTGCTTATTTAACCAAATTAATTCTCACTTAAACTTAAATAGAAAAAACTTAAAACAAGCTTTAAAACAAGAAACAAGCTTGGAACGGTGATATATAGTAAAAACTTTAAATTTGGTTTTGTCAGGAATTGGACCGAATTAAGGACTAACATGCATCTAATATTTACACGGGAGATGAAAAGTATTTATTTCGACCAACAAAGTTACAAGATTTATTGAAATACTAGCCTTTGAAAGCCAAGAACTCTCTCTAACAATTCTGCTTCGGTTTCTTCAACAAACACCAATGTTCAGACAATAACTTTACACCTTAAAATGCTCCTTATATAGGCTACAATCAGACCTAATTCCAAAATAATTATGAATCAATAACTTGTTGAATTAAAGAGTGTTGAGTGTCCAACATGAGGAAGCCTTTGTGAGGTGAGAAAATCTACTCCTTTGTGAGCTACATCTTTAAGACCTTAAACATTTAAGAGGTTAAAAGTAGACTTTGTGAGGTGAGGTGTAAGAGTGGCTTCACCATATATGTCCTTAAGAGGTGAAAAATGAGAGGTGAGAAAATAGTAAGGCTTTTAAGTCATAAGTGAAAGAGGGGAGAAAGAGTGAGGTAGAAATAAACCAAAAGAAAGAGAGAAAGAGAGGTTGAAAGAAAACAATTTCTCTACCATATCACCAGCTGCACGTTTTTGGCGTTTGACGGAGTTCTAACCGTTGGATCGCCGTGAAATTTGAACACCATCTTCCTGACGTTCGTGTCTTCAATCTGAACGATGGAGACAATCGTCGGAGGTACAGAGGATATTTTCGTCCAAAGGCAGATTGTGTGTGTTTTGGTTTATTCTTGGTCTTTTCTCCCACTTGACTTTGTTTCCATAGTTCTTGATGATTCATTCCAAGAATATGATATTGATGGTGTATACCTCTAGTTCATCTAGAGAAGATTTTTTGTAATTGTCCCATATTGGTTGATAGTGGAAGATTAAGCGGCCTAAGGGTCCCGTGGTTTTTACTTCTCGGTTGAGAGGATTTTCCACGTAAAAATCTTGTGTGTTTGTGTTGTTATGCATTGCTCCATTTTTGTTGTTTGGTGTTGCTCTAATTTTAGTTTCCTCAAAGATTCATATGAGTCGGGAAAAAGAATCACAACGAAGATTTATTCCGCATTTGTTGTTGTCATTGTGGTCGGTGTATTTTCCCCATTAGATTGGTATCAGAGCTATTGATTGTTGATATTGTTGTTATTGGACTTGTGTGAATGATGGAGACTAATAACATTAGAATGGTTCATTTAAATGGTTCTAATTACCATGTTTGGAAAACAAAAATGGAAGACCTCATTTATGTGACGGACTATTATCTACCGCTTTTTAATGATAAGCCTGAGGACAAGGAAGAAGCAAAATGGACTATTTTGCATCGGCAAGCTTACGGGTTTATTAGGCAGTGGGTAGAGGATAGTGTTTTGAACCTTGTTATTGGTGAGAGGGATGCATGGAAGCTGTGGAACATGGTTGAGGAGCTGTATGCTCAAAAAATAGGGAATAACAAGTTGTTCATGATTAAACAAATGATCAACTTGAAGTATCAAGATGGAAGCCCATTAATAAATCACTTGAATGCTTTCCAGGGAATTATGAATCAGCTTGAAGGAATGAGAATCAAGTTTGAGGATGAGATACAGGCTTTCTGGGTTCATGGTACATTGTCGGACTCTTGGGAGATGTTTAGAACGTCTTCGTGTAACTTTGCTCCAAATGGTATTGTTTCCTGTCAGTTAGCCAAGGGCAGTATTCTGAATGAAGTGATTAGAAGAAAGTCACAGGATTCCTCTTCGCAGTCAGAACTGGTTACAGAGAGAAGGGGGAGAAGTCAGAGTAGAGGTCCAGGTAACAGAGGGAGTCAGCGCAACAGTTCTAAGGATAAGTTTGCTAGTGTTGAGTGCTACCATTGTGGCAAAATAGAGCATACCAGAAATTACTGCAGAAAGCTGAAAAAGGAAAAGGTGAAGGAGAAAAAGAAAGGTACACAGAACAACCAGAAGAAAGATGACGGTGGTAATGTAAATGATGTTGTTAATGCTACTACTGGTAATCTCCTGATTTGTTATGATTGTGATGTTGTTAATCTTGCACATGATGATTCAAGTTGGGTGGTTGATAGTGGTGCTTCGTGTCATGTTACATCACGAAGAGACCGTTTTTCATCTTACACTCCAGGTGACTTTGGTGATGTACAAATGGGTAACAATATTCTATCAAAGACTGTTGGTGTTGGTGAAGTGTGTTTGAAGTTTGATATTGGGATGGAGTTGGTTTTGCATAACGTGAAACATGTTCCAGATATGAGATTGAATTTGATTTCTACAGGCTTACTTGATGATGATGGTTACCATAGCATCTTTGGTAATGGACAGTGGAAGCTCACTCGAGATTCTTTGATTTTGGCAAGAGATAGCAGACAATCTAAGTTGTACCGGGTGCAACCAAAGATCTCCAAAAGCATTGTTAATGCAGTTGAGAATGTTGATGCAATTAACTTGTGGCATAAGAGACTTGCTCACATGGGTGAAAAGGGCATGTTGTGTGCGGATGATGCGTTTTCGACGGGACGCGAGACTCCCTTTCGGAAGGGGCACCACGATCTCGGGCGGGCCTCTCCCTCGCATGGGGGTTTTTATAATGGAAATTCGTTTTGGAAAATAAATGGAATTAATACATAAAAGAACCGAGACCTAAGGCTCGATGGATATTGTAGAGTCTCCACCCGGCTCAGCTCAACCGGGAAATTCTTAAGGTAGCTGAACCGGACGAACGGTCGCTGCACTATCCAGAGATTCGGGTCCGGACAAGTCCCTTATTTCATGTCTAATTAAGATAAATATTGTCAATGTTTTCAAATGGTATTTCAAAAATCTAAAGTCAATTTTATTGAATATAAAAGGGCATACAGTGCGCATACAAATATTTAATACAAAAGTAAGGAAAAGAAATAAATATTAATTGACTTACAACCAAATCGAATGGAAAAATAAAAACTCTCACCTTACTTGTACAATCGCCTAGGATACACGAGAATTTAAAAAAAAAAATTTTTACAACCGCCTAAATACACGATTAATTCTATTAAAATACAAATAAAATCAAAGTAGATATAAATAAAAGCTGCAAAATAAAGGTTAGCACAATTTATACGGCACGCCACAACTAGGACTCAAATAGACAGAATTGGAAAATCAAGTATTGGGGGCATGCATTTAGGGGATAACCGGGTTGGCTCGGCTAGCCGGCCCGATTAGACCTAGAAAACATTTTGAAACGTCCCCGTATTTTGGTTTTTGTGGGAAAATCATTTTGAAAACAATTTTTTCGGTTTACATGCATTTTTACATATTAAGTGGGTCGGTTTTCGGGAGAACCGGGTCTCCCTCGTTGGATTGTTCTAAATGCAATTTTACTGAAAATTGAATCTATGGTCGTGAATGCACACAACAAAATTCATTTTTGGGATTTTCTAATTTTTTTTTGAGGAAGAAAAATTCCGGCGCTTACAGCTGCCCCTCGCGTGATCAAATTCACCACCCGAACTTAGTCTAGGATAGATGATGTGAATTTGAGAAACGCGACTCAAAGCGCCGCAGACACAGGAAAGAACCTGCCGTTGAAATATGCCGATATCGGGTATAGGTTACCCGAGGCGACGTTGGGGAGGAAATAAGCCGATATCGGGTTTAGGTTACCCGAGGCAAAGCTGAGGAAGAAATAAGCCGATATCAGGTTTAGGTTACCCGAGGCAAAGGTGAGGAAGAAATAAGCCGATATCAGGTTTAGGTTACCCGAGGCAAAGCTGATGATTTGAATTGACTTCCATGATCTAGGATCTTGCTTGAATTGGTCTTCAAGAATCCGGGATCTGGCTTGGGCAATTTTCAAGGATTAAGAATCAAACTTGAAAAGGTTTCAAGGATTCAAAATTGCGCTTGAGGAGGTTTACAAGGATTGGGAATCTTGCTTGAAGAAGTTTAAGGATTCGAAATCTAGCTTAAAGAGGTGTTCAAGGATTGGGAATCATGCTTGAAGAAGTTCAAGGATTCAGAATCTGGCTTGGAGAGGTGTTCAAGGATTGGGAATCATGCTTGAAGAAGTTCAAGGATTCGGAATCTGGCTTGGAGAGGTGTTTAAGGATTGGGAATCATGCTTGAAGAAGTTCAAGGATTCAGAATCATGCTTGAAGAAGTTCAAGGATTTGACATCTAGCTTGACTGAAGAAAAGGCTCAAGGATTTACAACCATGCTTGAACGTAAAGGAGTTCAAGGGTTTGAAAATCTGGCTTGAATAAAGAAAAGGAGTTCAAGGATTTGTAACCATGCTTGAACGTAATGGAGTTCAAGGGTTTGACATCTAGCTTGACTGAAGAAAAGGGGTTCAAGGATTTACAACCATGCTTGAACGTAATGGAGTTCAACGGTTTGAAATCTGGCTTGAATGAAAAAAAGGCTTCAAGGATTTGCAACCATGCTTGAACGTACTGGAGTTCAAGGGTTCGAAATCTGGCTTGAATGAAGAAGATGGTTCAAGGATTTACAACCATGCTTGAACGTACCGGAGTTCAAGGGTTCGAAATCTGGCTTGAATGAAGAAGATGGTTCAAGGATTTACAACCATGCTTGAACGGAATAGAGTTCAAGGGTTTAAAATCTGGCTTGAATGAAAAAAAGGAATAGATTTAGGAATGATAATTTTCGTGTTGGCTGGGGAATGAGTATTTATCTCTTGATCAATAATTTTGGAAGCAAAAATTTTTGCCCCTTCGATCAAGGATAAATACGGCTTGATTGTTCTGCTTCTTGGAGACTTGGTGTGTTGAGATTTGGATTTGCACTGACACTTAAGGTCCAATGGATGCCCCGGCGTTGTGCCATTTCTGCTTTGAGAGCGAACCTGGTTCGGAGAGACCTGGTGATAATGGTGAATACCTGTGCTTGGGCTGGCTGTGATATGTATGTGCTTGTATGCATGTATGATTTGAATGCATGTATATGTTTCAATGTGTGCATGTGCAAATGAACTTTTAGAAAATGCATTTCGTGCCATTTGCTCGATCTTGACACCCCAGGTTCTTGCTGGGGAAGCTATGTTGTGCGATTGATT
The DNA here is from genome assembly GCA_039660915.1 of Euphorbia tirucalli. Classification (NCBI taxonomy): domain Eukaryota; kingdom Viridiplantae; phylum Streptophyta; class Magnoliopsida; order Malpighiales; family Euphorbiaceae; genus Euphorbia; species Euphorbia tirucalli. The sequence continues at coordinate 64,864,486 of CM077636.1, read as the reverse complement.
TTCCATAGTTGGAGAAGCAACATTTTGGGTGCATGTAATTCTTACGATCCTGACAGGGATATATGATGGCTAATGCGGAAATATGATGACTGTTGGAGAGAAAGTGATGATTTTCTTGGCAATGATGTCGTTGAGAAATAATGCAGAGGATCTTATTGGGGATTGATGAAATGTTCCTGTTGGGAGGATGACAGAGAGGTTTTGCCTTCTTTGCCCCTAGGCTTCATGGATTTGGAAGTGCTCTAAATTTTGCCTGAGTCGCCCCAAAGTGGGCTTTCAACTTAGCGAGCTGCTCTAACTTTTTCCTAAGGCGCCTTTTCGGTTTTCACCTTAGCGAGCTTTTCATATGCCCTAACTTTTGTCTAAACTGCCCAATACGGGTTTTCAGCTTAGCGGGCTGCTCTAATTTTTCCCTGAGGCGCCTTTTCAGTTTTCACCTCAGCGAGCCCTTTTTTTTTTGTTTTTTCTTTGTGGAATTAGAAGAAGACTTCCAATACACTCTCCGATGATGAGATGATCATGGGAAATCTTATAGGATTTGGTTGCCCCATCGTTGTTGCTGAATCTCACAAGCGTATAGCCATATGTGATGCATGATGTGAATTCAATTTCAGGCAAAACTGGGATATTTAAATGAATAAGGCAAGGCATTCATTCATTCATTCATTGATAATTCCTTAGCATAATGCACATTATCTATGAAATGAAATTAAGGACAAGATGAGTATGGTATCCGTCTCGACCGAAACCACAACTGCCACCAACTGGTCCTTGCGGATTTTCCTGCCGGTGGTGCTCACCTCACTGTCCTAACTTTTGCATGGATTGCTTTCGTGATCTCCAATCCATCGGACTCTTTTTTTTTCTTTTCTTTTTTTTTTGTGGGAACCTGAGCCGATCTCGATTGAAGGGATTGACGACTTGGTCTCTGTCTTTCTCGGTAGGACCGCTTGGATTCTGCAGGTTGACGGCTGCGTCATTTCCTTAATGTTATTCTTCCATTAATTCAGCGTATTTGCGAGACAAATAGTAGTATGCTAACTTAGCCTTTGCAGATAGATGCCATATTTGGCAACGCTTTTTTTGATGTGCTCGTTAGCTGCTTGTACTATCCTGCCGGCTTATGAGTGGTGGGGAGGCGGTGCATGATGCCTCTCTCCTTTATTCTAGAATGACTGCACCGTTGCCCCAGACTTGCATTCTATTATCGGGGATGATATGGTGCGAAACATCATATGATACAGATGCATTCTTACTTCGGAGCTTGGCACCCCCCCCTTTTTTTTTGCTGCGGAATTTCCACTTGGCTGGACTTGTCTTCCGGATTCTTTGTAATTCTACATTCTGCGATCCTTTATCGATCCTAGGTGTGTCGTCATAGGACTAGGTGAAGGTCTTCCATGCTTTTAGGCATTTTACAATTTCTCTTTCTCTGATCAGTCGTGAGGTCTTTCAAGGCGGATATCATTTTGGATGCTTATCTATCCTTAGGTTCATTTCACGAAATGATGTGTCATGTATGCTAAAGACATTAAATGAATGTTTGTATGCACGCACAGTGTTCCATCCATGAAAATATCACATAGATAATTGAAATCAAATTACATAACATTAAATGCCTCGTAGGCTGCATCGTTCACAAAACAAGATAAAGGACAAAATAGATACATCAAAACAATTAACATCCTCCACATGCGGAGGGTCTTCTTTCGCTGCTGCATCGCCCGCTCCGATTGGACTAGTCAAAGCTGGGCAAAGGATTAGTCTGCACACTGGGCTTTAAAGGTGGCTCCGCGATTTTCCCATCCGTGATCAGTTGATGAATAGCCCTCAGTAGCTGCTTGTAGTCATTCGTGCGGTGCCCCACTGTCACATGATAGGAGCAGAATTTGCCTTTGTCTGTCTCGGCCGGCTTCTCGAATGGCTTCAGAGAACTCAAGAGGCCACCATTCCTGCATTTCGTAAAAATCTTAGCCAAAGAAAGGGTCCACGGGGATAGGCCTCGATTTTGCGAATCTCCAGCTTGATCTCCTTGTTGGTGAGACACCACAGCAACTTCAGTTGGCTTATCCTCTGGGGATTGGTCACCTTTATTTGTAAAGCTGAAACCAGATCCACTGCTTGATCTGGCGGCAGTTGTCGATCGATACCCCAGACTGTGTTTGAAGCTTCTGCCACCCTTTTGACAGGCCACTTTTTCTTCTTCATCCCTCTCAACCTTCATGGCCATGCTGTAGACCTCGCTGAGTTCATTGAAAGCATGGAATTTCATATTGTTTTTGTAGACATCCCTGCTACCTTCAATTAGTTTCTGAATCAGCTCGTCTTCATCGGGGCGATTCTTCAACAGGATCATCTTGTTCATCCACCTTTGATAATACTCATCAAAGGGTTCATTGAGCTTCTGCTTAACCCTTTCCAAGTCATATAGCTTCACTTGGATCTTCGTGTTGAAGCTATAGTATTTGATGAAGGCCGCTGACAGTGTTTCCCAATCAGATTGTACCTCCTCTGTAGAGAGTTGTACCAGTTCAGAGCTCCTTCTTCTAATGTTGTTGGGAAGAAGTTGACCAACTGCTATTTGGTAGCACCCGCTGTCAGCATTATATGGGCTTAGAGGTTGATGTGAGCTTCTGGTGATCCGAGCCCTCTGTAAGAAGGAATTTTGGGGACTTGGAACCCTACAGGGAATGTCTCGATGCCTTTATTTATCATGGCATCGACATTGACGCCCTGCCTGGAACCTAAACTGATGTTGGCTCCCCTTTTAAGCTCAGCTAGCATCTCATCCAGCTCAGAGTACTTGGCCTTCATTTTCTATTCCATAGCTGCCTCGATTTCCTGCAGCTTTTCCATGCTGGCCGAAGCATCAGCCCCTTGTTGAGAAGTCTCCCCTTCTTTTTCTTTCCTGGTTCCACCATTACCAGCTTCACCGCTTTCCCTAACAACAGCCCTCAGTTCTTCCTTTAGCATATCCCGAAAGTCATGGGATCAAAAGAAATCCTTCAAAACACTAGCAGTGTTTGGCGTTTGATCAGCCATTGCTACTTCTTCTCCAGGCTCTGTTGCGCTGCTTGATTCTACTGATCCTTCGCTCTTATGTGCACTTGCAGCCTGGGCTCTGGTTCTAGAGCGCCCCAGCTTATTCTGCTTTAACGCACATAAAGATTGTTAGGGCTAAAAAGTGCATAGTTGGATGGTATGAATGATAATGCTTGGATGATGCTTCGTGAATGTGGATGATAATGAATATGCCCCTTTTTATTCATTTCTTCTTTTTATTTTGGACATTCCAAGTGCACCCAGTGCTATGCAAAAATGTCACATGTGGACCTCCATACGGATAAAAGTTCGATTCTTTCTGGGCACCTAATGAATTTCGTGAAATGGTCGCATGTGTATTGACACACGGACGAAGTTCGACGCTTTATAGGTCTATGAGATGATATGAAATGGTCGCATGGGACCGGCCCATGGACAGAGTTCCGATGCTTTTGAGCGTATAAAATGAAATGATGTTGTAAGAGAGTCATGTGCCATAGGATACACAGGCAAAAGTTCGGCGTTCAGGGAACGCCTTTCACGATTTGGGATGTTATGAAATGCCCTACATGCGTACTAATCCGGCACTCGGGGAGCACCTTGAATAATGTGGTAATGTCATGAAGTAACCCAATGTGGATCACAGTATTGTATGATGTTTATGAAGAGTGGGTATGATGTCATGAGATGCATCGTGTGGATTGTCACACGGAAAATATACCTAGGACCATCATGGTCTCTATTGAATGAAATGGTTTGATGGAATGGCCGAACGCAATCCGGTGCATTGGCAAAACACGGGTATTTTTGGGATACCCGATCTATGATGGAATGATATGATTGTGGTGGGCGTCCTTGGAATGCCCCTAATTTAATTTAGCTGATATGTCGTGAATGTTTATGACACATAAAATGCAAATGGCTGCACGGAAACATGGTTAGGATGCATGACACACATAATGATGTTATGTATGCCATGTGAAAAATGCTAATCACACAAATTTAATGTTATGGCTGAAAAAGAAAGGGTTAGTATGAATGGAAAACGGATGACTTAATGATTGCACACGAAAATAAAATGCACGTGGCTGCATAAAAATGGGTTAGTATCACGCAAAAATGTTTTATGAATGGAAAATGTTAACCGTGTATGGAAAATGGTAATTATGGTATGTCGTGAAATGTTGAGAAGCGTGTAACACGTTGCACACGAAGCAAATTCTTCCAACCTTATTTCTCCAACGTGGTCGGTCTCAAAAAAAATCTAACCGAGTCCTAGGCGGGGTTCACTTCGATCACCAACAGGGGGTGATGAAGGAGCGATTTTATTATTATTGTTCACACAATTATTTTGGTATCCTAAGGGAATCCAACTAGAGCTGCCTATATGGGTTCGGTCAAAGTCGAGATAACATCAAGGCTCTCATAGCAATATATACTCCTCACTTCTCCCCACTCAAGGGTCCTAGCGAAGGGGTTCGTACGAGGCTATGAGTGGTGTTTCGTATTCGTGCCCCTAAGACCAAGAGGAACTTAAGCGACACTTCAACAATCCACCGGGCTATAAAAGGATACCTAAACTAATGCAAAAAATGGCTAACTAAAATGCAAATAAAATACCAAAAGAGAATCATCCACCTTATTTTAATTAGACACTTTTCAGGGCTTGTCAAATTCTTTTAAGTTTTTAAGAAAACTTTTTGAAGAAATCCCCAGCAGAGTCGCCACTATGAGCGGACGACGCGTTTTCGACGGGACGCGAGACTCCCTTTTGGAAGGGGCACCACGATCTCGGGCGGGCTCCTCCCTCGCATAGGGGTTTTTATAATGGAAATTCATTTTGGAAAATAAATGGAATTAATACATAAAAGAACCGAGACCTAAGTCTCGATGGATATTGTAGAGTCACCACCCGGCTCAGCTCAACCGGGAAATTCTTAAGGTAGCTGAATCGGACAAACGGTCGCTACACTATCCAGAGATTCGGGTCCTGACAAGTCCCTTATTTCGTGTCTAATTAAGATAAATATTGCCAATGTTCTCAAATGGTATTTCAAAAATCTAAAGTCAATTTTATTGAATATAAAAGGGCATACAGCGCGCATACAAATATTTAATACAAAAGTAAGGAAAAGAAATAAATATTAATTGATTTACAACCAAATCGAATGGAAAAATAAAAACTATCGCCTCACTTGTACAATCGCCTAGGATACACGAGAATCTAAAAAAAATATTTACAATCGCCTAAATACACGATTAATTCTATTAAAATACAAATAAAATCAAAAATAGATATAAATAAAAGCTGCAAAACAAAGGTTAGCACAATTTATACAGCATGCCACAACTAGGACTCAAATAGACAGAATTGGGAAATCAAGTATTGGGGGCATGCATTTAGGGGATAACCGGGTTGGCTCGGCTAGCCGGCCCGATTAGACTTGGAAAACATTTTGAAACGTCCCTGTATTTTGGTTTTTGTGGAAAAATCATTTTGAAAACAAATTTTCCGGTTTACATGCATTTTTACATATTAAGTGGGTCGGTTTTCGGGAGAACCGGGTCTCCGTCGTTGAATTGTTCTAAATGCAATTTTACTGAAAATTGAATCTATGGTCATGAATGCACACAACAAAATTCATTTTTGGGATTTTCTATTTTTTTTTAAGGAAGAAAAATTCCGGCGCTTACACATGTCTATATTTTCTAAGAAGAAATTACTATTTGGTGTGCATGATATTCACTTAAAGAGATGTTTTGATTGCTTGGCAGGTAAACAGACGAGAGTCTCCTTTCACAACCATCCTCCTTCCAAGAAGGAGAACATACTTGATCTGGTGCATTCCGATGTTTGTGGTCCAATGTCCACAAGGACAGTTGGTGGTTCTCTTTATTTTGTTACATTCATCGATGACTATTCAAGAAAGGTGTGGGTTTACATCTTGAAAAGTAAGGATCAAGTATTATTTGCTTTCAAGCAGTTTCAAGCTCTTATTGAGAGACAGACAGGGAAAAGCTCAAGTGCATTCGAACAGATAATGGAGGTGAATACATAGGTCCCTTTGATGCCTATTGCAGATAGTAGGGTATTCAGCACCAAAAGACTCCTCCTAAGACCCCGCAGCTGAATGGTTTAGCAGAGCGGACGAACAGGACACTGGTTGAGCGAGTTAGATGTGTGTTGTCACATGCTGGATTGCCTAGATCATTTTAGGATGAGGCTTTGAGTACTGTTGTACATGTTTTAAACCTGACACCCTGTGTTCCTGTGCATTTTAATGTTCCTGAAAGGGTTTGGAGCAGCAAAGATGTTTCTTATGACCACTTGCGTGTCTTTGGATGCAAGGCCTTTAAGCATATTCCTAAAGATGAGAGATCTAAGCTTGATGTGAAGATTAGGCAATGTGTGTTCCTTGGCTATGGACAAGATGAGATGGGTTACAGGCTTTATGATCCAGTCATAAAGAAAGTTGTGAGAAGCCGAGATGTCATATTTATGGAAGATCAGACTTTTAAAGATGTTCAAAGGGCTGAAGCTGTTCCCAGCCTACTGGTGATCTTCTATAGCAACCTGAAGCAATTTCTCAGCCTACCGATCATTCCCTATAACAGCCTGAGACAGTTCTTCAGCCTACTGATGACCTTACTGATTTGGATCTAGTTCCTCCTAGGCATGTAGGCACACATGCAGGAGATGATGATCACACTATTGACCAATAGGGTGCTGATGATGTTGATGCTCCACAGGAAGCTGAAATGGATGGGATTATGTTGGGATTTGTCACCGGAAATCACCCGATAAAAGTGGAAGAACGCGGTGATTTCCTCAAATCCAGTCCCAGGAGCAATTGAAGTGGAAATTGAAAAACATAAAATTAAATAGAAAGAGATTAAAATTTCATACCAGAAAATTCTCTTTCAGAGATGGATGATGACTGCAGAACTCAATTGAGAATTCCTCCACTCTCACGTACACGAACGCTTGGCGAATGCAACCCGTGCTAGCGTCGGAAAAACAAAACCAATGGAGAGAGGAGCTAGGAAATTTCGGCTAGGCTTACTAATGCTTAGGTTGGCCGAATTTTTCTAACCCTAGGTATTTATACCTAGGGTTGGCCGAATCCTTCAAGTGGATTCAGGCCCATCTTGGCTCTTTTCTATTTTGTGCGGGCTTCCATGTTTTAATTTAGGCCCAGTCTAATTTTAATTATTCTGGTTTAAATTAATTTCAAGCCTAATTTTAATATACCTATGTATTTAATATATTACTCCAAGTAATATATTATTTACATCTAAATTAAAATTAGTTTGACATTTAATTTAATCCATCAAATTAAAATTAACTCTACACAAAATAAAATCATATGTAAACCCATACATATGAATATTTCCACCTAGGAAATAATTTCATAATTAATCCAATTAATTATGAAGAGCCAATAGAATATATTAATTTTATTATTATGACCAATCCAATTGATCCTTATAATAAAATTAATATATACATGCTTCTCCCTCCACAGTGTATACTCCAAGTATACATGTTATTCCTTAAGTCTGCATTCTATCGTTCTATGTGTACGATCGCGTGGGCCCATCTTTATGTTGGCAGCGGGCCTTTGGCCCGCAGACTGCAGTTGGGCTCTAGCAAGCCACTGCAGCCCCCAATTAAGATGGAGATGGCAGTCCAACTGATATCATAACCCTGTAGTTAAAACTTGTACATCCCATGTCATTGATATCGGTGTCCAACACAGAGGCATGGATTGATCACCCTCTTTTGTGTTCGGACATTAACTTGATCCCGAATGTACTGATGCTCACAAACAAGTTCCAACTTGTTTGGGTGTGGCCACACTCTTATCAGTCACATTCATCAAGAGGCCGGTGATATCTTCTCAGTTGGTTACTGAGTGACAAATCCCTTCTGCATATCCATAGTGCTACCATGTTCAGTGACATACCCGAAAGCACCCATACTCGGCACCCTATTACAGGCCCTTTAGGCGTACCCCTAAGTATGCGACTCCACATGTAACACCATCATATGGTCAGGTCAAAGGATCCATACAAGTACTACACGAGAATCCATTGTGATACCATACCATGTGGATTACTCGTTTAGTGGATCTATCCAGTACCATGCTCCCAGGCATGTACCCATTAACTTGGTTGACATTCCATGTCCAATGACCGGTAAGACACCGCCATACAACCAGGTTAATGATAGTCTGTTGTTCCATTCATTCCCATGACTGGAACAGACTACGGATCTATTTATGGTCATATCGTTAACCCTATCCACGGTCTTACTGCTAAGTGCATGACACTAGTCGTCATGGATATAGATATGTCCATTGGATACTTCATTTACTATACTGCACAAGATAAATATAATAAATGAATTGATGCCTTTATTAATGACACAAATAAGTACAACACATAAATCCAATAAATGTATGGTACAAATACAAGGACCAATGCCTCGGGACTAGGGCATTTCCAACAGATTATCCATGATGAGTTACCAGTACCAGATGCACCACCATTTGTTCCACTTAGGCAATCAATTAGAGACCTGATGAGTATGTGTTGTTGACTGACGGGGGAGAACCTGAAAGTTATGCAGAAGCCATAGAAGATGAACACAAAAACAAGTGGATTGATGCCATGCAAGATGAAATGAAATCCTTATATGAGAATAATAAATTTGAGTAGGTGAAGTTGCCGAAGGGCAAGAGAGCTTTAAAGAACAAGTGGGTGTACAAAGTGAAGCAGGAAGAGAACACTTCTTAGCCATGGTGCAAAGCTAGATTGGTGGTCAAAGTATTTAGTCAGAAGAAAGGTATTGATTTTGATGAGATTTTCTCTCCAATTGTGAAAATGGCATATATTCATGTTGTTTTCAATTTAGCTACTATCCTTGATTTGGAGGTTGAGTAGATGGATGTCAAGACTGCATTTCTCCATGGTGATTTAGACAAGGAGATTTACATATAGCAGCCTGAAGGTTTTCAGATGAAAGGAAAAGAGGATTATGTATGTAGACTGCAGAAGAGTCTATATGGTTTGAAGCAAGCACCAAAGCAGTGGTACAGGAAGTTTGAGTCTGTTATGGGGAAGTAAGGCTACCGGAAGACTACTTCAGATCACTGTGTCTTTGTTCAGAGATTTGGTGATGATGATTTTATCATCTTATTGCTTTATGTTGATGACATGTTGATTGTTGGCAAAGATGGTGGAAGAATTGCCCAGTTTAAGCAACAGTTGAGTAAGTCCTTTGCTATGAAGGACTTGGGGCCAGCAAAATAGATTCTTGGTATTAAAATCACCAGAGATAGGGTGGCCAAGAAGTTGCATATGTCACAGGAAAAATACATTGAAAAGGTACTTTGTAGGTTTAACATGGATAAAGCTAAAGTGGTTAGTTCTCCTCTTACCACCAACTTTAAGCTAACTACAAAAGATTGCCCTTCTACTGAGAAAATGAAGAAAGAGATGGATAGAGTTCCATATGCCTCAGCAGTAGGAAGTTTGATGTATGTCGTGGTGTGTACACGGCTTGATATAGCTTATGCGGTTGGTGTTGTTAGTCGTTTTTGTCAAATTCGAGTAGAAAGCATTGGGAAGCAGTTAAGTGGATATTCAGATATCTTCAGGGTACTTCCAAATTGGGTCTCACATTTGGGAATGGAAAGCTAGTGCTGGTTTGGTACACGAATTCTGATATGGCAGGTGACGAGGATAGCTTGAAGTCTACTTCTGGTTATTTGATATCTTTTGCACGAGGAGCTGTGTCATGGCAATCAAGATTGCAGAAATGTGTTGCCCTTTCTACAACGGAGGCTGATTATATAGCAGCAACGGAAGCGGGTAAGGAGATGTTATGGTTAAAAAGGTTTTTACAGGAGTTGGGTTTCAAGCAACAACGCTATGTTGTAAAAGTGAGGTCGAGAGTTTTTATTTTTGATTCAATTGTGTTGTAAGCCACTTGAATATTTACTGCTTTACTTTTTATTTCCTGCGTATGCGCCCTGTATGTTTAAACTTAATGCAATAAAATTGACTTTAGAATTTGAAATATCTTCAAAGAACATTGGTCAATATTTATTTTAATTAGACACGAAATAAGGGACTTATCCAGACCTAGATCTCTGGATAGTGTAGCAGCCGTTCGTCCAGTTCAACTACATTATAAATTTCCCGGTTGAGCTGAGCCGGGTGGCGACTCCTACAATATTCATCGAGGTTTAGGTCTCGGTTCTTTTAAGAATTAATTCCATTTTTTCCAAAACGAATTTCCATTATAAAAACCCCCACGCGAGGGAGGGGTCCGCCCTAAATCATGGCGCCCCTTCTGAAAGGGAGTCCGCGTTCCGTCAAAAACGTCGTCCGCTCACAAGTATGTTGTTGACGAAGCCAATAGAGAGAAGTATCAGACCTGGAACCATGAAACCTAAAGGAGCATAAAACATCTGTAAGGCACTTGTGCCACATTCTAGGCGCCTGTTTCAACCCATATAGTGATTTTTGAAGCTTACAAACATAGTGAGGAAACTGCGGATTTTCAAAACCAGGTGGTTGAGTCATAAATACTGTCTCTTTAAGATTGCCATGGAGGAATGCATTAGATACATCCAGTTGAGTGATGTGCCACCCAAGAGAAACCGCAACTGCCAAAAGGAGATGAATTGTAGCTGGTTTGATGACAGGACTATAAGTCTCAAAAAAGTCAACTCCCGGCCTCTAATGAAATCCTTTAGCCACTAATCGAGCCTTATAACGATCAATGCTGCCATCTGCCATCTGGCTTTGAAGAACAAGTGGGTGTACAAAGTGAAGCAGGAAGAGAACACTTCTTAGCCACGGTGCAAAGCTAGATTGGTGGTCAAAGTATTTAGTCAGAAGAAAGGTATTGATTTTGATGAGATTTTCTCTCCAATTGTGAAAATGGCATATATTCATGTTGTTTTCAATTTAGCTACTATCCTTGATTTGGAGGTTGAGTAGATGGATGTCAAGACTGCATTTCTCCATGGTGATTTAGACAAGGAGATTTACATATAGTAGCCTGAAGGTTTTCAGATGAAAGGAAAAGAGGATTATGTATGTAGACTGCAGAAGAGTCTATATGGTTTGAAGCAAGCACCAAGGCAGTGGTACAGGAAGTTTGAGTCTGTTATGGGGAAGTAAGGCTACCGGAAGACTACTTCAGATCACTGTGTCTTTATTCAGAGATTTGGTGATGATGATTTTATCATCTCATTGCTTTATGTTGATGACATGTTGATTGTTGGCAAAGATGGTGGAAGAATTGCCCAGTTTAAGCAACAGTTGAGTAAGTCCTTTGCTATGAAGGACTTGGGGCCAGCAAAATAGATTCTTGGTATTAAAATCACCAGAGATAGGGTGGCCAAGAAGTTGCATATGTCACAGGAAAAGTACATTGAAAAGGTACTTTGTAGGTTTAACATGGATAAAGCTAAAGTGGTTAGTTCTCCTCTTACCACCAACTTTAAGCTAACTACAAAAGATTGCCCTTCTACTGAGAAAATGAAGGAAGAGATGGATAGAGTTCCATATGGCTCAGCAGTAGGAAGTTTGATGTATGTCGTGGTGTGTACACGGCCTGATATAGCTTATGCGGTTGGTGTTGTTAGCCGTTTTTGTCAAATTCGGGTAGAAAGCATTGGGAAGCAGTTAAGTGGATATTCAGATATCTTCAGGGTACTTCCAAATTGGGTCTCACATTTGGGAATGGAAAGCTAGTGCTGGTTGGGTACACGAATTCTGATATGGCAGGTGATGAGGATAGCTTGAAGTCTACTTCTGGTTATTTGATATCTTTTGCACGGGGAGCTGTGTCATGGCAATCAAGATTGCAGAAATGTATTGCCCTTTCTACAATGGAGGCTGATTATATAGCAGCAACGGAAGTGGGTAAGGAGATGTTATGGTTAAAAAGGTTTTTGCAGGAGTTGGGTTTCAAGCAACAACGCTATGTTGTTCTTTGTGATAACCAAAGTGTAATCCACCTTGCCAGAAACTCTACTTACCACCAAAAAACAAAGCATATCGATGTAAGGTATCATTGGATTAGGGATGCTCTTGAATAAGGGTTGTTTGAACTTTACAAAGTTCATACTGATGATAATGGGTCCGATATATTGACAAAGGCTTTAGCTAGGGAGAAGCTAAAGATGTGTTGCTCTATCTCCGGGTTGGTGAGTTCTTCCTCATAGTTAGAAAGGGGGAGATTTTTTGGGTTTCCAATATGAGAAAGCCTTTATGAGGTGAGAAAATCTACTCCTTTATGAGTTACATCTTTAAGATCTTAAACATTTAAGAGGTTAAAAGTGGACTTTGTGAGGTGAGGTGTAAGAGTGGCTTCACCATATATGTCTTTAAGAGGTGAAAAATGAGAGGTGAGAAAATAGTAAGGCTTTTAAGTCATAAATGAAAGAGGGAAGAAAGAGTGAGGTAGAAATAAACTAAAAGAAAGAGAGAAAGAGAGGTTGAAAGAAAACCATTTCTCCACCATATCACCAGCTGCACGTTTTTGGCGTTTGCCGGAGTTCCGACAGTTGGATCGCTGTGAAATTTGAACATCGTCTTCCTGACGTCCGTGTCTTCAATCTGAATGGTGGAGACCATCGTCGGAGGTCCAAAGGGCATTTTCGTCCAAAGACAGATTGTGTGTGTTTTGGTTTGTTCTTGGTCTTTTCTCCCACTTTACTTTGTTTCCATAGTTCTTGACGATTCATTCCGAGAAAATGATATTGATGTGTTGTGAGCGGATGACCTTTTTAGCGGCATGCGGCGAAGCGAATCGGGGAAAAAGAAAAGGATTAGGATTTTGTGTGTTTGTTTTGAAAACGGGTTTATATCTTGCTTAGGAAAACCATTGATTCATTTGGAAATCCCTTTGTAGAAAACCTTTTATTTGAATGTGAGTTTTTCTGAAAACTGGTTTTGCATTTTAGAAAATCCTGTTTTATTAACTTAAAGATCTTGAAACCTAAATTTCAAGATCAGTGACAGAGTCGCCACCCAAATCAGCTTATCCAGGAAATTCTAGTACAACTCCCTACCGAGCATAGACTGCTGTACCTAATCCAGAGATTCAAGGTTTGGGCAACTTACCTATTCAACCTCAAGCTTGCATTCATTTATAAGTTTATAGTACCATATTATATTCACTTAATTCTCTACCCATTTTATCTTTTATTATTTAGCACATGCTTATTCAGATAACCGAAATAAATTGCATAAAAGTAAAGTGCAGAAATATAAACCATACATCCAAACAACCAAAAAGAAATATAAGCCATTTATTACAACCAAAAAAGATAAAAAGCTCTCATCCTCACCAATACAATCGCCTAGAATACACGAATATCTAAAATTACAATCGCCTAGGATACACGAGTTGATCTATTAAATACATCTAAAATAAAAATAAAAAGAAATAAAAAGCTGCAAAATAGGCGGTTAGCACAGATATATCCTAAACACACATAGGACTCATACAGGACAAAATTGGGATTTTAGGAAATGGGAGCATACATTTAGGGGGTAATCGAGAAGTCCGGGCGACTTACTCGATTAGACCTGAAAAACTATTTTTAGAAACGCCCTGTAGGTTTTTTGTGCTTGAAAACATTTTTTTGAAACGGTTTGGCTCAATTACATACAAATTTCTCCTTTTAGTGGGTCGGTTATCCCGGAACTCGGGGTTCCGTTCGTGAGGGTTCTTAATTCCAAACATCCATCTAAGGCCCAAAACAGTAAACACATCAAAAACAGATTTGATTCTGAAGACAACATCACATGACCAAGTCCGTGGGAGTCGTTCAATGATTCTGCCTTCTTCTGGAAATTGCAGCCGTGTGGCTCAGTTAGAGCCATGCAGTTATAGAACTACAACCGTGTGGCTGTAGCACTGCAGCCGTACGTCTGTAGTATCCAGAACCCGAAATTGGTTTTCTTCACTTTGAAAATCACTGTTTTGATCGTTTTCAATGATTTCTAAAGACTTTGAAGGACCTGGGGCTACGCTAAAGCTGGACAGTGGATCCGATTTGGATCGAACAACCCTGGATTTCAAAAATCAAAATCAAAGAAACCAAAAATCTCACATCAACGTTCTAAGAAAACCAAAAACCAAAATTCAGAATGTTATGTGACAGATGTGATTGGGACCGAAATAGTTCGTAATAGAACAAAAAAATGGAAATTTGACTGCTTTCGGTCAATTTAGGGCTTTTCGGGTTTCTGCCCTGAAGAACATAGCCGTACGGCTATAGTATTACAACCGCTCGGCTCTAGTTAGAGCCGTACGGCTATAATCAAATAGCCAGTTCCAAAAATTTTGCAGAATACAGAAAAATCACAGCACAAATCAAACAAGTACGAGTTTAAGGCCTCTCAGAGTTTACCTGGTTGATGTTCTAGCGTGTTTGACGTCCAGAACTGGATTGAAAAGTTGAAATGCGCTTAGAATCCCGTGAACACCCTGAAATCCTCGAATACACATCCCAAATCGATCCGATTACAACCCGAGAACAGACCCGAATGAATGTGATGCGATCAAGAACTCTCACCCAATGTGCTTCTAGTTTGTTTTCTCTCTGTGTGTGGAGTTTTTGTGCTTTGGTTTTCCTCTTTTTTGGCTTTTCTTTGGTTTTTCTCCTTGATATCTCCCTTGATTCCTCTCAATTCCTTTTGTTATGTTGTTCTCTCTTCCTTTTTGTTTCTCTGCTATCCAAGACCTAAAATACGGCAGAGAATCCTCTTCAATTAAGGATTTTCCTTCCCTTTCAAATACTAATTCTGGCTGTTTAGGAAGAATTATGTCCGCTCGATATAGCCGCGCGACTGTAAGGTTACAGCTGTGCGGCTCTAATCAGAGCCGTGAGAGATTCTCCTAATTACCACACTTATCTCTAAGTCCTCTGATCACTCGAAAGACCTTTCTCGGGGTTTCGGATCGAGGACCGTTCAGATTTCAGAGCGTTTGAGACATTCCAGGCAACATCCTGCTCATTCCCAAGTCTGACTCACATTCGTCAGTCTAACAGGTAACATATGTTTCTCATCACAGGGGTCGGGAAAACCCGTTCTCACAGGTGTATACTTCTAGTTCATCTAGAGAAGACTTGTTGTAATTGTCCATTATTGGTTAATAGTGGAAGATTAAGTGGCCTAAGGGTCCCGTGATTTTTACTTCTCGGTTGAGGGGGTTTTCCACGTAAAAATCTTGCGTGTTTGTATTATTGTGCATTGCTCCATTTTTGTTGTTTGGCGTTGCTCTAATTTTAGTTTCCTCAAAGATTCATACGAGTCGGGAAAAAGAATTACAACGAAGATTTATTCCGCATTTATTATTACCGTTGTGATCGGTGTATTTTTCCCATCTAAGAGAAACTTTGTCTCTAGGAAATCCACGTGCTCGCAAATCCGAATAGCAATTAATAATAATACTGTAATAATTATTTTTTAATCCAAATTCTTTTATTAACGTTCCTGTTTACTTTGGATGACTTATTTGTTCCTATTGACATTTCTAGCATCACATCTCAAACTCTTTTGTTTCTTTAATACAATGGTTTGACTTAATGTAAATTCTTGGGTCCAAATACTATTAATTAAATTAGAATTTTGATTCTGAACATATTTATTTATTTATTTTGACTGAAATTAACATGTTTAATTGTTAGTAAATTTTTAATTAAAGAGAAACTTTTCCAATACGAAAACCATATCCTCGCAAATGCAAATCCAAATCCGAATAGTATTTAATAATAATATTGCAAAAATCCTCTTTTAATCCAAACTCTTTTATCAACTTTCCTATTTACTTTGACTGGTTTCTAAGTTAACAAGAACTTGCTCATGGGAAACTTTAACTCTTCATTGACATCTTTTAATTAGCACCATAACTCAAGCTCTTTTATGTCTTTAGATACTTGTAATTAAATTAAAATTTTGCATGATTCTAAATAAGTTTAGTTTTTAGTGAATTTTTAATATAAGTCTTGAACTTGAAATTTATTGATACGATAGTTAAATTTTTATTGTGAAAAGGGGAATGAATGATGTTATTTGAAGGGCTTATAGGTAGGCAATACTTCAATTGAGGAATAGAAATCTATAGAAAATGTAAAATCATCAAGACATATCTAAATGTGCCTTAAAACCCCAAATTCCTAATAGATCATTTCAACTTTATCATAAATCAGATAACTGTGAATCCCCTTGTGGTTGAATATTATTAGCAGTAGTATTTATAGGTATACAAGGGAGTGAGGGCCAAGCCCAAGATGTACATCAAGCCCAAATATACAACATAATATAAACACACATATATATACACTAACACCCCCCACAAGCTGAGCAGGGGGGCGCAAATGCTCAGCTTGTCGCGGAAAGGCAGAAACGGAGCCTTGGATAGCGGTTTGGTGAGCACATCAGCAATTTGATCAAGCGTGGGAATGTGGAGAACTCGCAAAAGACCTTTGGACGCACGATCTCGAACAAAATAAAAGTCAACTTCAAGATGCTTGCTCCGCTGATGATAAATAGGATTCACAGTAAGATAGGTGGCAGATTGATTGTCACTACATAACCTGGGAGGTCGAGGAAGGCGAAATGAAAGCTCAAGAAGTAGGTTTTGCAACCAACCAAGTTCAGATGCTCCAGTAGCCAATGCTCTGAATTCGGCTTCGGTGGAGGACTGGGGAAACTGACTTTTACTCCTTAGAGGACCATGAAATAAGATTACGGCCCAAGTAGATGGCATAAACAGTAGTAGATTTCCTGTCATCTAAGTTACCCGCCTAATCTGCATCAGTATATCCATGAAGGAAGAACTCTGAATCACGATGAATGAAGAGACCATAGTGACACGTCCCCTGTAAGTATCGTAACAACCGCTTAACGCCTTGCCAATGAATGGTGGTAGGGGAATGCATGAACTGAGAAAGTTTGCCAACAGCAAAGGAGATGTCAGGTCGTGTCAAAGACAAATACTGCAAACATCCCATAATCTCATGATATTTTGTGACATCCTTAAAGGGATCACCATTATCCAGCATAAACCGCTCCTTGGAACACATTGGCGTGGAAATGCTCTTGCAACCCGACATCTGACTGTGATCAAGTAAGTCCTGGATATATTTGGATTGATTCAGAAACAGTCCCTGTTTACACCAGGTGGCCTCAATGCCAAGAAACAACCGAGAGAGCCCAGGTCACAGATTACAAACTTTTGTTGAAGTTCAGAGATGAGCCGAGAGATAGCTCGCTTAGAATTGCCCATCACAAGCAAATCATCAACATATATCAGGCAAAAAATGACAGTATTGTAAGCGTTGGGATTTTACTCAGTAAAAAAAAATCGCTGGTGTCACATGACTGTAATCTACAGTCGTGCGACTGTGCTTACAGTCGTACGATTGTACGATCGGAGCAGGTGCAGAACACCATGCCCATGACATAAGAAAGAAGAGGGGAAAGATTGGGCAATTAATTCCCAGATTTTATGAGGAAAATGAGAAATCAGGGAGATAAAAAAAGAGGAAAAAGAGAGAAGAAAGGATTGGCTTTTGATTCTGGAAGAAAAATTAGAGAGAGAAAGAAAGAAAGAGACAAGGAAAAGAGAAAGAAAACCCAACTTCAAAGTTTCTTCTCCTCTTCTATTTCTTTAATTCTCAAAGTTTAAGTGTAAGAATTTGATAGAAATCCCTAGGTTAACAATCTAACACTTCAAATTCAATTAAATCCGGACTAGAAACTCTAAAAAACCGTGACATTTTGGAATTTTTGGACTCAAAATTCCCAACCTTGAATCAAGAGGAGAAAGAGCAAATTTGAGTGGATTGGAGCAATACCAGGGGTCAATCCTAGGGTGGATAAGTGCCTGAGAGGTAAACACTCCTTTCCCCCTCTATTTTTCATGCTTTCTGGGTGATTGGTGTGTTTTTGTGCATCTTTGTTTTATTTCTGTGTTTTCTATTTCTGGAAATCAAGAACAGTCGTGCGACTGTTCTTGAGTTTGATGAACAGTCGTACGACTGTAAATACAGTCGTACGACTGTAGTGTTCTTGGTTTCCAGCTGTTTTCCTCCAGTTTTAATTCAAATAATTTTGGCAAAATGCTGAGTTTGAACGGTTTACAGTCGCACGACTGTAATTATAGTCGTACGACCGTGGTTACAGTCGCATGACTGTAATGCTCGTCCAAAAGCAAAATTTCCAGAATAATCCCCAAAAATTTCTAAAAATATCTAAAAATTCAGAAAAATCAGAAAATCACCAAAAATGAATTTTATTGTGTGCATTCACGACCCTAGATTCAATTTTCAGTAAAACTGTATTTAGAACAATACAACGACGGAAACCCGATTCTCTTGAAAATCGACCCGCCTCACATATAAAAAATCCATGTAAACCGGCAAAATCATTTTCAAAATGATTTTCTCATAAAATAAAAAATACAGGGACGTTTCAAAATGTTTTCCAGGTCTAACCGGGCAGGCTAGCTGAGCCAACCCGGTTATCCCCCTAAATGCATTCCCCCAAATTCTAATTTCCCAATTCTGTCCTATTTGAGTCCTATTTGTAGCGTGCCGTATATTGTACTAACCCTCTGTTTTGCAGCTTTTTATTTTTATTTTTGATGTATTTAATAGAATCACTCGTGTATTTTAGGCGATTGTAATTTTTAGATAAATCGCGTATTTTAGGCGGTTGTAAAAGTGAGGTCGAGAGTTTTTATTTTTTATTCAATTGTGTTGTAAGCCACTTGAATATTTACTGCTTTACTTTTTATTTCCTGTGTATGTGCGCTGTATGTTTAAACTTAATGCAATAAAATTGACTTTAGAATTTGAAATATCTTCAAAGAACATTGGCCAATATTTATTTTAATTAGACACGAAATAAGGGACTTATCTAGACTTAGATCTCTGGATAGTGTAGCCGCCGTTCGTCCAGTTCAACTACATTATAAATTTCCCGGTTGAGCTGAGCCGGGTGGCGACTCCTACAATATTCATCCAGGTTTAGGTCTCGGTTCTTTTAAGAATTAATTCCATTTTTTCCAAAACGAATTTCCATTATAAAAACCCACACGCGAGGGAGGGGTCCGCCCGAAATCGTGGTGCCCCTTCTGAAAGGGAGTCCGCGTTCCGTCGAAAATGTCGTCCGCTCACAAGTATGTTGTTGACGAAGCCAATAGAGAGAAGTATCAAACCTGGAACCATGAAACCCAAAGGAGCATAAAACACCTGTAAGGCACTTGTGCCACATTCTAGGCGCCTGTTTCAACCCATATAGTGATTTTTGAAGCTTACAAACATAGTAAGGAAACTGCGGATTTTCAAAACCAGGTGGTTGAGTCATAAATACTGTCTCTTTAAGATTGCCATGGAGGAATGCATTAGATACATCCAGTTGAGTGATGTGCCACCTAAGAGAAACCGCAACTGCCAAAAGGAGATGAATTGTAGCTGGTTTGATGACAGGACTATAAGTCTCAAAAAAGTCAACTCCCGGCCTCTAATGAAATCCCTTAGCCACTAATCGAGCCTTATAACGATCAATGCTACCATCTGGCTTCTGTTTGACTTTGAAAACCCACTAACAGCCAACTACATTCTGTTTGGAATCCGATCGAACAAGAACCCATGTGCCATTTTGAAGAAGAGCATTGTACTCCTCCGTCATAGCCTTCCTCTAGTTGGCATTTTTAGAAGCCTGTAAGTATGTATTTAGGGTCTGAACAATGTGAGACAAATCAAAGGGCACCCGGGGACGAGAAGAACCCGCCAATGATCTAGTGATCATGCACCGAGGAGGGTTCGGTTGGGATGGGTTTGGTTGTGGTGGGTGCGGTCTTGTTGGTAAGGTGTTGGTGGAGTACGGTTGGGTTGGAGATTAAGGGAGATCAATGGTTCGTGTCGGTTTGGTAGAGGAGGAAGATGGATTCGGTTCAGGTGCGGAAGTGGTGGCAGTTTCGGTGTTTGGTTATACTATAAGAGTTTCAGGAGTGGTGGTGGGTAAAGGTGCAGGATTAGGGGGCCGAGATGGAGTTAAGGGTGCAGTTTGTGTAGTCAGTGAGGTATCTGGGTGAGGAAAATGAAGGAGTAATGGTGAGGGAGGGTCTGAGATTGTTAACGAAGGAGACACGACATCATTTGACTTCGAGAACGGGAACACCTGTTCATTAAAAAGTACATGGCGTGTGAGATGAACAGTTTAGAAGAAATGGGATCATAACACTTGTAACCTTTATATAGTTTACTGTAACAAAAAAATATACATGATTTAGATTTGGCATCAAATTTGTTGTGAGCATAAGGGCGAAGCCAAGGAAAGCATTGACAACTAAAAATGCGAAGATGATGAT
Source organism: Euphorbia tirucalli (assembly GCA_039660915.1). NCBI lineage: Eukaryota > Viridiplantae > Streptophyta > Magnoliopsida > Malpighiales > Euphorbiaceae > Euphorbia > Euphorbia tirucalli. The sequence goes on along the minus strand of CM077636.1, from coordinate 64,844,031 downwards.
ATGTGGGTACGGTTCCAAAAAGTGTTTGATGTTGGCGGTTTGCAGTTGGAGTGCGATTGATGAGGTAAGTAGTAGTGTCAAATGCATAAGTCCAAAATTTTTGGGGAATATGTGCGCGGTGCATTAAGGCAAGGCCGTGTTCAACAATGTGTCTGTGCTTTCGTTCGACGGAGCCATTTTGTTCCGGTGTATAGGGACATGAAATGCGTTGTGTGATGCCATGATGACGAAAGAAATCATGCAAAACAGTAAACTCACCCCCCTATCCGATTGAAAAATGTGAATGGGACGAGAGAAATATTTTTCCACTAATACCTTAAACTGTTCAAACACACCATGTACATCAGACTTTCTTTTAAGAAAATAGACCCAAGAATATTTGCTGTAGTGATGAAGAAATAAAACATAATACCGATATCCATCAATGGACTCAACAGGAGCCGGCACCCAGACATCAGCACAAATAAGATCAAGTGGACCAGATGGCACAGTATCAGAGAGTTTAAATGGCAATTTAGGGCTTTTACAAATGCAACATGAAGAACACAAAGAATGAGATAAATTCGAAACATCAATTTTATTCATTTGCAACAAGTTCTTAACAATCGGAAAAGAGGCATGTCCTAAACGATCATGCCAAGTAGACAATGAAGCTAAATTTGCAGAATGAAATCTATTAGCTGACAAATAGAGAGAATAAAGGGCCATGGTTGGGTTGATTATCGGTTCAAATAAATTTAGGTGAGGAGCAATTGCGCGTTATATCAAGACCATAATAGTTGTGACAAATAACATGTTGATTCGGGTTAGGATATAAACCAAACTATGGATTGGAGTAACCCGAATTCTGCCCATTTCAATAGTAACCCAAATTCTGTCTAGAATTCTGCCTGCAGTTCGACCACCTCTGCTGGTTTGACCGCCACAGCCCGCACCACCCCTTCCTCCATTTCCTCGGTTTGCTGCAAGAGTAGTAGGTGCCAAAACTTCTTTATTTCCTTCTTTAAATTCCTTTCTTCAGTTAACAGAAGACCCATAAGATCATCAAAATTCACTAGTGCCATCTTAGCTTCTTGAACCCTATGGAAAATCTCATAATCATCACCAAGACCATTCAATATTACATCCACTAGGTCATCTTCATTCACAATTTGATCAAGTGCCCCCAACTGATCACAAAGGCTTCTAGCCTGAAGCATATAAATGGTAATATTCTCATCTCTACCACGTTCTAAACCCATCAATTGTGCTCTCAAGTTACAGATTTGAGAGCGAGAACCAGACAAATAAGTGCGAACTAACTTATTCCAAGCAGCTGAAGCTGTTTCAACAGTAACAATTTAGGGGGCCAAACTATCCGAAACTGAATTCATGATAATGCAAAGTACCTGTTGATCTCTCTGTTCTCATGCTTCAAAAACTGGATTGGTGGAACCATCAACATGATATTTCATTGGAACTGGAGCATTTGAATCCAGGTGATGATGCAATCGGAACCCTTGAAGTGCGCACATCAATTGCGCTTTCCATATCACAAAGTTACTTGACGTCAATTTGTTGTTGAACAGGCTGGATAAATTCGGGATTTGTATGTGAGGGTTTGACGGCAACAGGTTGGCAGAAACATCATTCTGAGTAGCTGTAGTGGTGGTGATAATCGAGTTGGTAAAGGGAATTGGATTCATTGATTGAGAAGAAGAAAATAACCTAAATAATTCTGTCAAATTCGCAATAACAATAGAGCTGGAAAATAACAGTTGAGAAATCGCTTGAACTATTTGTGGCGGGGCTGTTTCAGGTGTATTTGGTGGCGGAATTGTGGTTGCTACTGATGGTGAGGAGGTGGTCGACATAATTAAAGATTAGGGTTAATTTCTGGCTCTGATACCAAGATAACTGTGAATCCCCTTGTGGTTGAATATTATTAGCAGTAGTATTTATAGGTATACAAGAGAGTGAGGGCCAAGCCCAAGATGTACTTCAAGCCCAAATATACAACATAATATAAACACACACATATATATACACTAACAATATCCATATCATATGCCTTAAAAAATTGTATCAGTTAAACAATAGTATTTTGGTATTCATTAAACAAATCAAATTAACAAATGGATTGAGAAACTGTCTGGTCTAGTGTACAAATAAAAGTATGAATTGCAGTGGAGTTCAAAGGAATCTCCAATGGCCAGGCATGCCCCGACCACCCCTAGACGCAGCTGAAAATTTAGAAATTTAAGCTAATTTTGAGAGATAGTAGGCATCTTATACGATCCCTATCCACTGGTCATGTCTCAATTAGCAATACAGACTGACTGACAACTTTGTAATCATCTGTGGATTGATCATAGCCGAATCCATGTGCATATTGACGAGGTAGGCGCTTAGCCAATTGGGAGCAATGCTTCACTATTTTCGGTACTTTCTTGGATTCTCTAGTAGAAAGGTTGATTATTAGGAATGTGTTAGGGTTAGGAGAGAGGCATAACAAGCCGTTGCAAGAACCAAAAAAGTGTAACCTCTATGAGCACGGGTTTTCCCGAACTCTGTGATGAGAATTTATGTGATACCTATGAGGCAGACGGATGTGAATTAGACCTGAAAGCGACCAGTTTGTTGCCTGGAGTGTCTCAAATGTCCCGAAAGCCAAGTTATCCGCGATCTGAAACCCTCGGAAGGGTCTCCTGAGAGGTCTCTAGGGTTAAGGTGTATGTCTGAAGTGTCGCCCTTCGCTCCAACCTTCGCTAAAACTGGACGGCTCTGGTTTCTTAAACCAGAGCCAGCCGACTCTAGTGGGTAGGACAGGTTACCTTAAAAAAGTCAGGCAACCTGTCTTGCAGAGAGAGAGGTATGGGCTTAGGCAGATTTTCAGACGGCGAATTAATGAAGAAATGAAAGGTGAGAGAGAGTGATATAAAAAGGGAAAGAGAAGAAATCTCAAAAAGGGTGGGTTTTTTTTTTTTTTTTTTTTGCTTTGGAACAACCAAAAAGAAAATCAAGAAAGAGAGAGAGGCAGAGAAAAACAGAGAGGGTGGGGAGTGAAGAAAAAAAGAAGAAGAGTCTGAGTTTTTTAAAACCTAAACTAAGGAAAGCATTAAGACCTAAGTTCTACAACCATTGCACATTATTTGGAAACCATTCTGGGTCCATTTCGGTTTGTTGCGGATTGTTGGGATTTCATCAGTTGAGACTCCAGCGATGATTCAAAGCTTTCTAATCCATTTCTGCACATTCGGTACGATGGAAAGATATCAAGGTAACTCTGAGAGGCCTTAAACCTATTTATATTGTGTTTTCTGTATGTTTTTCCTCTTTTGAAATTTTTCTGAAAAACTGACTCAACCCGTTATAGCCATACGGCTGATTTCTTCGTGAACACAGTCGGCCGGCTACGACCTTGAAGAACAGAGCCGGCCGGCTCTAGCCCAGAGCCGCCTGACTCTGGTCCTTAGGGACAGATTCCCGATCTGTCCCGAATGGCTGGAAGGATCCGTTTTTCATTTTGTGCCTTTCTGTTTTGATATATTCTAGCCCAAGAATGTTTGTATGTCATTTTAGTTCCGGTTTTCAGATTTATGGACGTATAAACATTATTTTTTTGGTTTTTTTTTTCCGGGTTTAACATTTTGGTTTCGGGGTTGTTTAATCCATTATGGATCCATGGTTCAGCATTAGCGGACCCCTGAACACCATGAAATCTTAGGAAAATATTGAAAACGAATAAAGATTTAAGTTTTTTCGAAAAACCAGAAAACCGGTCTCGGGTCCGGGCATTACAGCCGCCCAGCAAGGATCAGAGCCGGCTGGCTCTAACCAAAGTCGGCCGGCTCTAACCAGAGCCGTCCGGCTCTACTTCTTGCTGTGCGACTGTAATTCCCGGGAAAAAGACAGAATCACGGAATGCCTCGCATGAGTGTTGTTGTGCGATGCTGTTTTCAGGTTCAAACTATTTTTGGTATGTTTATCGCTTTTTGGACTTTAGATGTTTGTGAACATTAGGAAAACCCACACGAACGGGACCCCGAGTTCCAAGATAACCGACCCGTAAAAAAAACAATATGCATGTAACCGAGCCAAATGGTTTACAAAAATTGATTTTTCAACACTAAAATTACAGGACGTTTCAAAACCGTTTTCCAGGTCTGACCAGTCTGACCGATCGGGTCAACTCGGTTACCCCATAGATGCATGCTTCCAATCCTAAAATCCCCATTCTGTCCTGTTTTGAGTCCTATTTGTGTTTGTAATATAAATTGTGCTAACCAATCTGTTTTGCAGCATTTATTTTTATTTTTACTGTATTTTAATAGATTAAATCGTGTAATTCGGTGATTGTATTTTTAGATCCTCATGTACTTAGGCGCTTGTAAAGTGAAGACGAGAGATCTTATTCCGTATTCAATTTGGATGTATGATTGGCCTTTATTATTCTTTTGTATATTTGTGTGGATGGTTTATCTCCTATAATTTATTTTATGCATTTTTGCCTTAGCATCGGATTAATAAAGTAAACAAATTGGGTTAGAGAAAGATAATAAATTGAATAAATATGGTCTTATAAATAATAAACAAATACAAGCTGGAGGTTAAGTAGGTAAGTTGCCCAAACCCTGAATCTCTGGATTAGGTACAGTAGTCTGCGCTCGGTAGGGAGCTGTACCGGAATTTCCCGGATGAGCTGATCCGGGTGGCGACTCTGTTACTGATATCAAGATTGAGATTTCGAGGTCTTTAAGTAATAAAACGGGACAATATTTTCTACAAAGGAATTTACAAATTAAATCAATAGTTTTCCCAAAGCAAGATAAACAAAACTCGTTTTCCAAAAATCTCACACCTAAAACAAACTTAATTTTCTTTCTTCGGTTTTCTAAAAACCCTCGGTCTGCTTTGCCGTGCCTTATTTCTTTATTTCGAAAAGGTCGTCCGCTCACAACCTCATCGATCATAGCAGTTCTCTTTCAATGGATAATCAAGCTCCATTGCAACTGCCTCGTTGTCTCTTTGTAGTGTGCAGAATAGAATGAGAGAATCAGTCTCTTGGTCTGATGGTTGACATTGCTACCTGTGATTGACAGATTCATGTGAGTTTTGATGAATTGTGGGTCAGAGATTATAGACACCAAGATTTGCATACACATTTCACGCCAAGTAGAGCTTTCATCGGAAGCCTTGAGAGTATGTTAATATGAGAATATCATGAGGAAGAATATACAGGACATCTTCCTCGGTTTCAGATGCAAATGTTAACAAGGTTTAAAATGAAGTCGTTGCTGCTGATCTTGCTTATTTATAGACTGGAAATTCCTATATATAAGCTTTGTGATATTAATCCAAAGAATTTTGTTTTTGTATTCCTTCAACAGCTAGTTGTCAATATTGGTGTCTCTTCTGATCCTTGAAAAAGATTGTACGTCATGTTGGAAGCATCACCATTGCCTTTATCAGGTCTACAACTAGCCTTCAGTTTGTTCTCCAAACAGAAAAGATCAAGTTTTGACTCGAGTTGAGGCCTGCATTCTTGTTAACTAAATCTGCAGATTATTAAATAATAATTCCATTTGTAATTTCAAGGAGTTGCATTGTTATTGTACGTATATGATTTATATATGGAAGTTGATGCGGGCCACAAGTTGTAAAAAGGATCAACAATTCAACTTGGAAACAATTACTTGTCATGGAAATAAATTAAATATATATTTTAAATTGTATCTTTATTTTAATTGCAATTATTTTATAATTAGGATTAGGAATATATTTTATTGTAAGCATCCTAAATTGATAAGGATTCCTATTTTGTTTGTATTTTAATTTATTTAGTATTTTTTTAATTAGGAAGTTTAGACTATTTAGAAGTTTTTATTGTTTAGGAATTTTATTACATTTAGGGTAGTTTGCCTATAAATATGCTTTTATTTCTCAATTATAAGGAGTTTTTGGATTTCAATAAAATTTCGGAATTATTTCCCTTTACCTGTGTTTGTGAATTTTACGAAATTCAACTAGTAGAAGACTAATTTCCGGCATCGTGCGCGATCAACGGATTTTAGTAGTTGTTACGGTTTAGGTATTCTTATAATCAACAACCCCTTTCAATTAGTATCTTTTGTTCGACTTTCCGCTGCATCAGTTGGTATCAGAGCCGAATTCCTAAACCTTAGTCGTCGTCATGCCGCCAAGAAGAAAGCGCCGAGTCGATGAGGTTGCGGAACAGGAAGATATGGACCGAATGGAGTAGAGATTAGAGCAATGTCTCGAAACCCTAATAGACCAAAGACTGGAGACCATTATGGATCGTTTGATAGACCGAATGGATGGGTTGCTTGCGGCTCGTCTTGGGACGAATTCTCGACAAAGAAGGAACCCTAATTATGGAGAATTCAGAAATCCTTTTGTTGGATTGGAAGAATTCTATGACAGAGAGAATGAAGTAATTTTCTCTCAAGAATCAAAGCTTGGAGAAGGTAAATTCTTTTATTTCACTTTACCTCCAATATATAATGAAGATTATGCTTGTGTTGAAGTAGTAGATTATGATTCTTGTGATAAGATTATTGGTACTGAAGAAAAATTACAGCCAATTTATGATGATGTATATGATGACGAATATGAGAATTCTTATTGGAAAGGTGATATCGATTTTATTCGGGTCAATTATATTTTGAATATGGATCCATCTATCAAACTTAAAGCTTGGTTTCCTAACGGGAAAACTCAAGGACGCGTTTTTTCTAAGAGGATGAGTATGATGCGGGCCACAAGTTGTAAAAAGGATCAGCAATTCAACTTAGAAACAATTACTTATCATGGAAATAAATTAAATATATATTTTAAATTGTATCGATATTTTAATTGCAATTATTTTATAGTTAGGATTAGGAATAGATTTTATTGCAAGGATCCTAAATTGATAAGGATTCCTATTTTGTTTGTATTTTAATTTGTTTAGTATTTTTTTAATTAGAAAGTTTAGACTATTTAGAAGTTTTTATTGTTTAGAAATTTTATTACATTTAGGGTAGTTTGCCTATAAATAGGCTTTTATTTCTCAATTGTAAGGAGTTTTTGGATTTCAATAAAATTTCGGAATTATTTCCTTTACTCTGCTTTTGTGAATTTGGCGAAATTCAAATAGTAGAAGACTAATTTCCGGCATCGTGCACGATCAACGGACTTTAGTAGTTGTTAGGGTTTGGGTATTCTTAGAATCAACAACCCCGTTCAATTAGTATCTTTTGTTCGAGTTTCTGCTGCATGAGAAGTGATCTTATATTTATCAAAGAAGACAAGTAATTGCTATATGATTTGGCACCTTTCAAGTTAATTTTGAGGACTTTGATCATTTAATCCCCCAGAGGCAACTCACCATTTAGTTTTGGTTTCTTTGATTAATGTAAATCCATAAAATCTTGAACAAGTATTGTGTCTTAGCTTACTGCAGATGGTCAATGGTACAGAATGAAAACAACGATGGAGAACAGCAAAATTGAAATCGAAGATCACAAAGATGCCTCAATAGTTCATATTTGTACATATAAGCAACCTCTAATCGACGAAAATCCCGACAAATCATGCCTAATTTTGGCAAGAAGAGATAATGCAGCAGATAAAATAAAGTCCTCGCTTATGCCGAAAATCTCCTTACATAGCAGAAGATTTTGGTTATGTATGCTCAATCAGTTTTACACTATTGAATTGAGTTTGATCAGCGGGAGGCACCTGATCTCGGTGCAATCTGAGATGAGGAGAGACAAGACTCTCGATACATGTTTCTACTTCAAACTCAATTCCAACTGGAATACCATGAATAACAAGATCATGATAAGTTCCATCATTAATGTTGTATACAACTAACTTCCCATCAACCTCTAACACAGCTCTATGATTCTCAAAAATACCTAATGGTTTCATTCTAAAATAAGATATAGTGATCACAATTTTAGTCCATGACTCCTTTATCCCATACCTCTTCATAACCCAAAAGTCATTATGAGTAGTTACAGTACTATCCGGTACTATACATAGGCAACCTTCATATACTCCGATACCATAAAAACCTTTGACACAAACAGGTGGAGGCACAACATAGAATTTCTCATCCACCAAATCGAAAGCAATTGTTTGCGATGTCTTTGAATCCTTGCTGCAACTTACCACCCAATGGATCGCTCCATTCAGCTGAATCCCTGGATCGAATGCAACGATACTATAAGGAAATTCTCCAACACTTTTCCACCTTTTGGCTTTCAGTGAGTAGACAAAGACACATCCTTTACAGGAGATTTTCACTAGCTTGTAATCATTGATGGCCTGAGCAAAACCAAATCCGAACATGTAAGGCAAGGACGACTCGGTGAAGGGACGACGATTGCCTAATCTTGGTATTTCCTCAGCTTCTCTTGTGCAAGGATTGATCAACAGTAAGACTCCGGGTTCAAAAGCAACACACAACAAGCCATTGCAAGAGCCGATGAACTTGACCTCGTCATAAGGATGACTTTTCAGTGGATAGTCGAGTGTTGCTGCTACCACTCTATGATCAGCTCCTTCATGTCCTACCAAATAAACAGAAGGAAGAGAGAAAGATGTGAGACAAAGCTTCCATCTCTGGCAGCTGAGACAACCATCTACAGATGCTAGATTCAGGTGCATTCTAATAAAATGTGGATTAGAAATAAGAGCACACCAAGATTTGCATACACTCTTGAATCGGCATAGAGATTTTACAGGGAGTCGCAGAAGAATGTTGACGATGCAATCGTCAACAACTTCAGCCATTATAAGATGTTGAGAGGCCAATATCTGAAGTTGGTCTATCCACATTTATATACAAAGAAAATTAGCAAGACATGTTTTATTCTTGGAATTATGCACAAAATGGCAAAGTCACTAATATTATATCACCAAACAATGGAATAATCGGAAATTAGGTTGTTTTTGGCATTACTACTAGTTGTCTTTAGTAGATCAAGAAACCTGGTAGAAATTTCAAGGCAATAAAGGTCACCTTCATTTTCTTATTAACTTAGTTTACAAAAGATGTATTTAGATAGATTTTGGTGTTATTAAAATGTCTTTAGACATAATTAAGTCTAGATACGCTTGTGCCTTTGTTTTGAATCATTAATCAATTCTAGGGATCATCTAATCATATTACATTACCAATGCAGGCAAAGAAGTTGATACAATCAATGAACTGAACTAAGACTACTAAGCAACATTTGTTTATAAACAGGCAATCAACAATATTTGCTACAAGAGGAACAACAAAGCCCCACACGACCTTACCTATTTTACAGAACCACTCAAAAAGAAACTACAGAGACCATATGCCATGAAAATTAGTAAGCAAGAATAGTATCTAAATGAACCCATGAACATGAAATAAAGAATAAAGAGCAGCAGAAAGGCATGCACCTATCCCACTCAATCTGCCTCATTATTTACGTGTTCTTTAAAGCTAAAACTACAGTCCAATTACCTCCAAGAATAAGCATTAGGCGAACTTAGGGTCTCCACATACGTGTCTGCTTCAAATTCTGGTGGTGCTGGCATATCCCAAAACAACTCCTTCTCCAAATTAAAGGCTGAAACAACGTACTTGCTATCTTCAAACTCACTATTTTTAACCAACCAATGCCTACCTCCTTGAAGAAACACTCCTGAATGATAGAAACAAACATTAGAAGGAAAAGCCCCAATTTTTCTCCAAGAATCAGTTCGCAACGAACAAACACTGAGAGCATAACCAGCATCTGCATCAATTTTTACCACCTTGTAATCATCAGTAGCAGAATCATAGCCAAAACCGAGAACAGTACCACCACCTAAAGTAGACCCAGAAAGGGGTTCTGCTGGAATTGTTTTGGATTCTCCAGTTGAACGATTGAACAAGAAAAGGGTATCTTCATATGGGACTATACATACCAATCCATTACAATTACCTCAAATCTCAACCCAATTTCTCGTCTTTCAAACCTAACCAGAATTGGGTTTTCATCCAAATTATGAACATAAACTTTTAACAAATTTGTTATACTTAAAATTATTAGATATCTTATAACTTATTGATCAAGTTTTCCGGACAAAAATCTCATTTTAAAAGGATAAATCGAATTGATTGGAGATGTACGACAGAAGTATATACGGATAATGATATTAATAACAACTTTTTGGATTTTACTGCTGAGAGGGGTTAAAAGCAAAGTCCTAAGTCAAACCAAACCCATAAGATTCACGCCGTCAGGCACTGATCAGAACAAGTAGTGAATCGGGAATTAATTGATAGTTTAGGGGGTGATTTGGTGATTTTTAGGAGATGAGGGGTTAAATTGAATAATTTGGGTTGGGCGTAAGTCCTAGACAGAAGCAATTAGGACGATGTGGGTGATGACAAAGAAGAAGCAGAAACTCAATCCAGCAGCCATAGCAATTCTACCTCATGACGTCGTAGTAGATATTCTGACTATGTTGCCTGCGATATCTCTGGTGCGACCAAAATCACGGTATTCTTTAAACTCTAATCCTCTCTTGATTTAATCGCATTTCAAAGCATCCTACAACCATCCCCGATTGCTTTTGCAACACTATGACTATTACTTGGAATTTGTCATGGTTATGATTCAGGAGGAGGAAAGGCAACCAATTTGGAATTACGAATTGAACCGTTCAGGATTTCCAGACATCCACTCATTTCTGATAGTTGAGCATCTTTGCATTGTAATTCAAAATTTTTATTTTGAGCCAATGTATAAAAACTTCTTATTCTTTCTCTTTCAGTAAATTGATTTGTTTTGTTGGTATTTATCGTTTTGTTTTTTCGGGTTTGAAAAGAAAAGTAATTGTATTTGCCTCGTCTAATTTTCCTGAAATTTGATAAAAATAAAATTATATTATGTAATGTAAAAGGTGACACCAAACTTTCAACACAAACAAACTTCATCATCAATCTTCACCCTGTGAATTGCTTTACCTTTACAGCACAGGATTATCAATTCTTTCCCATCTCAACACTTTCCCACTTGGTGTCTTACACAGTACATGCACGCAACAAATCAAATTTCTTATTTCTACACACTTATGTTGGAATGGAAATCAGTTTCTGCCATGAATTTACCTCTCCATACTCTTCATTCCTTGACGAGTTTGGCCCAATAAACTCACGCATCCATCAACAGTTCCCAAATTATCAAAAATATAAAAGATATGAATATCTTCCTGGGCCACTGAACGGCATCGGCAAATAAGCATCTTTTTTCTTCCTCCAACTTGAACAACCTTTATCATGTAGATTAAATTTGATGCTATGTTCATCTAATTCACATCATACTTTAAGTTTACTGGAATTTAAACCTCCTTTGTTGGACTGAGATTAAATTTGAAAAACTAATACACATATGTAAAACAAAAGATATAAAGATTTTGAAGAAATTTCATTATTACTGTTATAAAAATATAAATTCCTGCCCAGAAGAACATGAAAGAGAGTGAAGTGAAGCATAATGTTTTTATGTACAAATCTCGAATATCTAAGGAGAAATTTTATTGTACTCCAGGAATCCATGCTCCTTCAGGTATAAAAACCGAATAATAATAATATATATATCCACAACTCACGCCGACCAATCACCATTCTTGAAAATAGTATCTAGGCATGTCATGTAAGTTATAACAGTGTCTCCACAACAAAGAAACGTGCAGATTTACGAGGAGTGAAAATGAACGAATGAGAGTTTAACCCTGTTTAGCACAATGAAGAGATGCATTCCCGTATAAAAAGGATTGTAAAAATCTCAGCAGGATCATGATAAGAGGATGAATACTGACCAGTGAAACAGTGGAAATGAGCGTCATAATAAGATATTATCTGACAGAAGAGCGCCACCCACAACACCAATCAGGCACAATACAGAAATAACATCTGCCATCCCATTGGATGATTTTGATAAAAAGTACATCTTATGAGAGTTGCTGTCCCCCCTAAAACCCCGCACGATCATGGCCTGTAAGTCAGCAAACAGCTTCTATCAACTACTTCCATAGCATAGAAGTTTGCGGGTTCTCTAGGGGATAATGCTTATCTAGCAAAAACAATTAAACGGTTTAGATTGATCCTATTTCTGAGGATTATATATTGTCAAGCCACCAAAAACGCTATGAACTTGGGGAGTTTTTCTCTCAATCTACTGTCAAAAGGCTGATTAGTACAAGATTTAATTCTGTCATATATTATATGTAATGCCAGATAATTCTGCTGTGGGGATAGGTCACAAACTAACCACTTTTTATGGGTGTGCTTATGTCTATGTGCAAATGCAAGAAGCTAAGAATTAATAACTCAATTGTCCTATGAGAATTTTCCCTACCACTTTCATTAGTTTAAGCATCAGCAAAAAGTGGTAAACAATTTCTTTGAATGAGTATGTATGGCGACTAATACTTCCCGTGACTTCTACAGCTTTAATTTTTCATTCATGCTATGTTTTGTCAAACTTCCTTCAAGAAGCCAGCATCAAATTGTCCAGAAAAATATATTAGGAGATGCTAGAAAATTTGGCAATTGAGAAGATAAGGTCAAGTTGGAAGCAATACATTTTGAAATCAGGCAAGCAATGGAATTGATGGCACAAAGTCAGACAGAGGAAGATGCAAACAGAAAGGTAAGGAAAGTAAAACAAGGAGAAGAAAGGTTCAATTATGAACCTGAGATATCTGCTCTGCATGATTAAAGATATTCTTGAAGATCCGTCTAATGTAGGATGCAAAAACTGCCAAAAAAAAAAAAAAGAACAGAAAAAAACTATGAACATCATATTCTCATAAATTGGGAAAGTTAATATTTCTTTCACTCTGCACCACAGTGTAAAATTTTGAGATTACAAATCAGATAACAAATCAAACCAAAATTCAGAAACAAAAGGTAAGAAAAATAGGTCTAGTCTCAAAGCAGGTCTTGCGAACTGCCCCTGCTTCAGGCAATGAAGGATTATAGTGGGAATCTTCTTCCGGGGGGTTTGAAAAGCAGATGAATGCTATTGAATGACAGGACACATTAAACTCAATACTGTAAACCAGCATGAAAAACCCAAAAACGAACCCCACCTTTGAAACCAGCAGGAGAAAAAAATTATGTTAGAAGCATGCACTTACTATCAATTGTTTCCATGACCGTTAACTGCTGCCAGTTAATTCTGCGAGACACAATCCCTAGAGCAACATTGCGGACCTGAGAGTGAAGTATATTAGTATTTTCTTAAGGTAGAACCTGATATTAATTAAAAACTAAACTGATCCTTGTCTTACCTCATCAAACACTAAATTGATGAACCTCAAAGAAAGTAAGAGAGTAAGAATAATTTCGGCCACTGGTACACCAATATATCTCAAAGGAAGCATAAACCATCTTAATGCAAAAGCCAATTGTTCTGGAGTTGTAGTTGCTAGGCAGAGGCTTGCACTTTGGAAAATCTAAGAATAAGAAGATAAAGCCAAATCAAAATGACAACAAGATCATATGTTCACAAAATGCTTATGATTAAATGAGTACAGAAGCAGCAAAATTTGAAAAACAATTCAGGCTGGAGTTCAGCAATTTAAGCTCGCTTATTTATCATGGACATTACAAAATGAAGAGAAAAAGAGGACCTATCAACACTAAGAGAAACTTACAGTAAATATTAAGCATGCAGCTGTGCTGGCTACTGATAAACCCTTCCGAGTGAACTGTAATGGTCCTAGCTTCATGATTAAATATGAATAACCGCCCAATGACACAGGAAGATTAGGCAAGCCCATCATTGATGGTGGAGGAGTTCTTGACTGGACAAGAGAAGGTGCACCATCTGAACCCAACCCCAACATTATGAATAGTATTCCAGAAAGCAGTGACACTCTTCCCAATTGATCCTACATGGGAAGGAAATTCAACACTGAGTACCTCGATGATAATTTGCTGTATATTATTCCAAAAGGACACAAGGTTTGTGCTCGGATTTTATTGAATTCTCCCCTTGCTTTCCTTGGAACTATATAATCTAACAGAAACAATTGTGAAGCAGCAATAGTAAGACCCATAAATGTTTCAAAGTACGGCATGTTCTTTGCATTCAGCAAGTCTAAGTCCAGTGTTTTACCATCCAAACTTGCCTTGGGAGAACCCACATTGACAGAAGAGCAAGGTACACTACCAATCCAAAGCGCATCACCAAATGTGAGCGTGCTGGTAAAACCACTAAGACCAACAGCCATACCTGCACAAGCAAATCTAATTGAATCAATTTGCAGAAGCAGATAAAGATCTTTTCAAGATAGAAGCAATCAGGACTATAAAAATTGACATTTAGTTAAGCATACTTCAATTATTAAGAGCATACTTCTATTATATCTTAATACATCGAGTATATAAGAAAAACTAATGAACAACCATCATGCAGTTATTAGCAACTATGAGTTGCCTTCTACAGCCAATTCTTGTTAATTAACCTTTCCTTAAATGCAATAAAAAATTGCTTAAGTAGTCTGAATCAGCAAACAATAGATGAGAAAAATTAACAACTTGGCTACCCTGACAACTCATCACACACCCTTTCAACATCACATAGAAATATCGAAGACTTGGGGAAAACCCCCATGAACCGAATTGACCAATGGAATAGCAAACTAAAGTTACTGAAAAGAAAATGCCCAAATTAAAAGTACCAATTTGATTCTGGGGTCAACAGAGTGCAGAAAAGTGGTGGGAGAAGATATGAACTGTCCAATGGGACTAGAGGTAGCACCCGCAATCAATCTAAAAATCTTGTCAGCAGCAAAACCACCAGTCGGCAACCGATTAATCCAGTTCCCGGGATCACCAGTACTGTCCACTGAAGCAGAAGCTCTAGTTTTGAAGCTTCCTTGCTTCAAATTTGTGGGAGGTTTAAGAAGGGAAACACAGGGCGTAGAATAAACAAGGGACTTTGATTTAAGGTGAGCAAAGTTTGGGGGAAGTAAGGTATTGGAATGAGGGTTTCCGAATTTGGCGGAGAAAGAAGGGGAAATTGTCGTTATGATTGCACAGTGCGTGGAGTTCATTGGAGGAGGTGTTCGAGATTGGACGAGAACAGAGGAAGACTACTATATATCACGAACGACAATACAAAATTATTGTCGTTTAAGCAGGATTGCTATTATAATTTATATCCTCGTGTTATCAAAACACCCCAAGCTCAACGACAATACAAAATTAGCGTCGTTTGATTTATATGCTGTAGGAAAGAGGAAGAAGATCGAATGAGTATTCGTGCTCTGCTTGGCCTTGGCGGCATCCAATCTCTTCTTTCATTTTTAAGTTTGTTAGGTGTAGAAAACGCTGCCGTTTGACTGTATGGCAGGATGAAAAAGTTCAAATGGAACAAAAATAATGCATCAAACCATACTGCATAGAGAAATGATGTTAGGTGGGCCCATCTATTAAAGCATGTGGGCTAAACTCTCGATCCCAAATTCTGTTGGGCTTATTTTCAAAATTATACAAAGAAAAAAAAAATTAAAAAATAATTAACACAGAACACAGTAAGAAATGAGTTGAGATTAGTTTAAATTTTCATATAAATTATTTAACTCTATTTTTAATAAACAAATTAATTGATACATATGTGCTCTGATATTCTTTAATGTTAACCTATCATTTTTTGAATGTATTTTATATATTTTTACTTAGGTATATTATAAAACTACATAAAATAATAATATTTTAAAAAACACATAAATCCAGTTGAACCACTTAGTTAGCCTGGTTGAAAAGATCAAACTATCAATCATTAATCTTGCCGGTTTGTTGTCCGATTGATTTCGATAAAATTACGATTTAACAAGTAAAGAGTCTAGAATGAAAGAATATGTGAAAATCTTCCTTTTTGGCAGCTAACTGATTTTTTTTCCATATAGTCAAAACTCATAGTAAGCGCCTACATTTTTGTGAATGTTGCAATTGAACGCTTTGATCAATTTTTTTTAATATATTAAATATATAATCTTTCAATTTTGATTAAAGCTAAAGATATTCCATATTCGCCAAGGAAAGAAGTAGAAAATGATCATCATAAAATATATATTTCACCTAGTCGCAATATAATATGTGTGTGTGGAATCAAAGTCTCCACATGTCTTATCATAGAAACTTGGTTTTATGTTGATTTCATTAATCCTGTCCTCAACTTCATATTTCTTCAAATTTCTCCTTGTTCAAATCAATGAATGTTTATGTTGATCACTTTTAAATTAGTTCTGAGAATATCTCTATATATGTCACAGAACATTATAGACATATATATATATATACCAAAAATCATATCTCTATGCATTGCGTTAAATTCTAAAAGACTTTTATCAAACACTTAGAGTGCTCAACAAAACACCTAACATACAAGTAATATTATCTCTATTCATTACTCTAAAGACAGAGCTTGAGGAATTAAATTCCTAATTAATGTGCATTGTGCAAGCTGTTTCTAGCTGTTACAATTAAAAAGGAAAGAGTAAAATGGAAATAGATTAACATAAATTCGGAAAAACAGCCCACCAGCTCAGCTACACACTCCAGGCTCTATCTCCAGCTCAATCATCGTGACCAAAAGGGAAACAACATCTTAGACAGCTGTAATTCTGCACAGCTTTCCCAAAAATAGCACAGTTAGCAATTAAAATGAAATTATGAGGGGTTTAAGCTTTGAATGCAGTAAAATTAAACAAAAAAATTAGTAAAAATTTGAAATCCTTTAGTTTAAATTCCTACATAGATTAATGTGAAACAGAATACTAACTCTAGCACTGTGTCATCATGCAAATCAGTGCCGAAAGGAAGTCATACCCCATATACCGCGTCTACCCAACGTACCCGTGCATTATAGCTGACACACAATCAAAAGATCAATGGACATTGATTCATACCTTGCGGGTGATACATTGGGCGAGATCAAAGTCTCATCATACAAAGCTGCCCCGAAAATAGAATGTGGTCTTTTTGTTGAATTAAAAAAAGAACTTTTATTAACTAACACACAAAACTTATATTTTCATTGTATTTGAAAAACTACACTCAAAAAAATTTCAGCTCTATTTATATAGCTTACAACCGACACTAACACAAAACATACATCACAGAAATCTGATTTTTTAAAGTACAATATCTACCACATATTTTGTTGATATACTGATAACCACAATTGTCAACCTTTGTCGTATCACAATAAATTTGGCAGCTCAAATTTTGTAATCATATGTCACATAATTCCAACACTTATCACACGTTATCCCACTCACCACCATTCATTATTTATCCTTTATCTTTGATCAAATCTTTACTGAATTGTTGGCCACAAATCTCAATTTCCTTGTCTCCAATTATTAGAATCAAGCACGTGTACTATTCTTGATCATTTATTTCATTTTAAATAATTAAGTTTAATTAATTTTAACACTCCCCCTTAAACTTAATTTTCGGCAATTCCCAATAATGCTCGCAACTGGTTGAACACGTCGTATTTGAGCGGCTTCGTGAAAATGTCTGCAATCTGATCTTGTGTTTTTACATATTTCAATGTCACCTCCTTCTGTTCTATGTATTCTCTAATAAAATGATATCTCGTGTCGATGTGCTTACTTCGATCATGGAAGACTGGATTTTTCGCTAATGCTAGTGCCGATTTATTATCAACAAAAATATTCGTTGGATCATGTTGTGTCATTTGAAGTTCCTTCAACAATCTTCGTAGCCATATTGCATGACACACACATGATGTTGCTACAACATATTCTGCTTCACAGGTTGACAGTGTCACAATCGGCTGCTTCTTTGAACTCCAAGTGAACGCCGTGTCGCCAAGAAAAAATACAAATCCCCTAGTGCTTTTTCGATCATCTTTATCACCGGCCCAGTCACTGTCGCTGTATCCAACTAATTTGAATTCGTCAGATTTTGAATAATGTAATCCAAAATTAGTTGTACCTTTCACATAACGAAGTATCCTTTTTGCTGCATTCCAATATGAAACTTTGGATGCTTCCATGTACCTGCTCACTAGTCCAACTGCATACAAAATATCTGGCCTCGTGCACGTCAAGTATCAAGCTTCGAAATAGTGTCGGATCCACTCTTTCTCTATCTCCATCCTTAGTCAATTTTAAGTTGTATTCAACAGGTGTACTAACAGGATTGCAATTCTCCATCTTGAATTTCTTCAGAATCTCCTTTGTAAAGCCATTTTGAGAAATAAAAATCCCTTCTTCATTCTGCTTCACTTCAATGCCAAGATAATGTGACATTAGGCCAATGTCAGTCATCTCAAATTCACGAGCCATAGTCTTCTTAAAATCATCGAAAATTCGAGGATTGTTTCCGGTGAAAATGAGATCATCCGCGTACAAGCAAACAAGCATCATGTCTCCATTTTTCGCCTTCACATACAAAGCATATTCATGGGGGCATTTGACAAATTCATTCTCTTAAAAGTATTTATCAACACGACTGTTCCAAGCTCTCAGTGCTTGCTTGAGTCCATACAACGCCTTCTTCAGTTTCAACACTTTTTCTTCATGGCCTTTGACAATATAACCAGGCGGTTGTTGGACATAAATTTCTTCCTCCAAGTAACCATTCAAAAAAGCTGACTTGACATCCATTTGGTGAATCTTCCACCCATTTTGAGCAGCAACTGAGATCACTAATCTAATGGTCTCCATTCTTGCAACTAGTGCAAAAACTTCATCATAGTCAATACCGGGTTTTTGACTATATCCCTTTGCAACCAATCTTGCCTTGTGTTGTACAATTTCTCCTTTTGCATCTTTTTTCGCCTTGAACACCCATTAACACCAATGGGTTTTTTACCAGATGGAAGTTTAGTCAACTCCCACGTCTCGTTCTTCTCGATTGCTTGGATCTCCTCCTCCATGGCTTTTCTCCATCTCTTATCTTTCATGACTTTTTCAGCATCAACAGGCTCATTATCAATAAGATGACAGTAAAGAGTTAATTCTTCACTGAGATTTCTTGTGGCATCATAGAGATCTTCAACACGTCTCAACTTTCTTGGCATTTGTCTAGGACTTTCACTTTGTGCTTCTTCTTCTGCTCCACGAGATGCACTTGAAATAAAACTATCTGTTATTGGTATTGTGGCCGGTTCCTTCGAATCTTGTTTATTGTTTTCATCCATGGTGAAAGGATAAAAACTATAATTATTCTTCTTATCATTGTTCCACTTCCAAATTGTTTCTTCGTCGATAGTCACGTCCCTACTAATGATAGTCTTTCCCGTATCTGGATTAAATATCTTGTAACCTTTAGAAAATTCTGAGTATCCCACGAACAAGTATTTTTTGCTTTTGTCATCAAGTTTTCTCCTTTCTTCATCCGGTACATGAACATGTGCAACACTTCCAAAAACACAAAAATGGAAGATATTGGGCTTTCTCCCGCTCCATGCTTCTTGGGGTGTCATATCCCAAACACTTGTTGTTGGAGATCGATTCAAGATGTAGACAGCACAATCAACTACTTCTGCCCACAACTCCTTGGGCAAATTCTTACTTTTCAACATGCTTCTCACCATGTCTAACACTGTTCTATTCTTTCTTTCAACAACACCATTTTGCTGAGGCGATCTCGAGACTGACAGGAAATGGCGGATTCCATGCTCCTCACGGAATCTTTTGAATTCACTGGATGTGAATTCTCCTCCTCTATCTGATCTTAGGGCTTTGATGTAACAGCCGCTTTCTTTCTCGAGAAGAGGTTTGAATTTCTTGAATGCCCCAAAACTTTTGATTTCTCCTTCAGAAAATAAACCCACGTCTTTGTGCTATAATCATCGATGAAAAGTAAGAAGTATTTGTTGTTTCCCAATGACATTGGAGTCATTGGTCCATAAACATCAGCATGAATGAGCTCGAGCGGCGCCTTTGTTCTTGACATGGACTCCTTTGGAAAACTGGTTCTAGATTGTTTTCAAACGAGACATCCTTCACAAAGTTGATGGGGTTTATCAATAGGGGGCAAACCATGCACCATCTTCTTCTGACTCAGCAGCTTTTGCCCTCCAAAGTTGAGATGCCCAAACTTTAGGTGCCAAAGCCATTGAGAATCCTTCACATAGGCTTTTAAACATTTGGCGACGTCTGTCTGGATGTTAAGCATGAACATTCTATTCTTCGACCTGGGCACGCTTGCTAACAGCTCTTTCTTCTCGTTCAACAGCAACAGCTTTCGATTCGCCATATGGACTTGGTAATTTTTCTATAATCGTTGGCCCAAACTCAAAATGTTGCTCTTCATGTTTGGAACCTAATAAACATTGTTGATGAACTGGTGCTCACCATTCTTTAATCGAATAAGAATGGTTCCTTTTCCTCGAATAGGTACTTTTGGATGAATCTCCAAAGACAACATTGCCACTGAAGGATTGATCAAGCTCGACGAACTTTTTCCTGTCTCCACACATATCATTGCTTACTCCGTTGTCAAGATACCATATGTTGGATTCTTAACTTTGTTCTCCTTCGCGGGTTAATAACACCGTGCCGGTTACATCCTCGTCTTGGATGTTGTTAGCCGTTTCCTCCACCTGCTTTGGCGGACTCCAACATTCTGATGCGTAGTGGCCATATTTGGAGCAATTGTAACATTGAACATTTGACTTGTCACGTCCATCATTCTGCCTCCAATTTCCTCTTCCACGTCCATGTCTGCGTCCACGTCCACGACCTTTGCCTCTACCTCTTGCGAACTGAGCATTGTTGTCACCACTTTCAATCTACTGATTTCTGCCACGTCCTCTTCCTCTTTTGTTTCCTCCATGATACCTCTACCACAACCTCTTCCGGATTGACTTGCATCAGACTATTTTCATTTTCTTTTAAAGAAGCCTTTGTCACTAAGGCTTGTTCTATTGACTCTTCCTTCTGCCTATTGAGTCTTTCTTCACGTGCTTGCAACGAGCCAACAGCTTCATCAAAGGTCATTGCACTCACGTCTCGTGATTCTCCCGTAGCCACCACTACATAATCAAACTTAGGGAGTAGTGACCGCAAAATTTTTTCAACAATTCTATATTCTTCAATTTTTTCTCCGTACTGCCGCATTTGATTAACGACAGATTTTACTCGTGAGGAGTAATCCGTAACCGCTTCTGTCTCCTTCATCTTCATTGTCTCAAACTCACCTCTCAACATCTATAGTCGAACTTTCTGTACTTTCTGCTCTCCTTGAAGAGAAACTCGTAGTATGTCCCATGCCTGCTTGGAGGTGGTAGCTTCTGCCACCTTCTCAAACATTATATCATCCAATCCTTGATGGATTAGACTGAGTGCCTTCTGGTCACTCCTGTTATTTTTATGCAAATTGTCTTTTTCTGCCTGAGACAATTGTGCATCTTCCGCTGGGACTATGTAGCCTTTTTCAACAATGTTCCAAACATCTTGGGCTCCAAGAATGGCTTTCGTTTTAATACACCAATTTGTGTAATTGGTTTTGGTGAGTTGAGGAAAATTGTAAATGCCGTTGCTATTCATTTTTTATTTGGGTAGGGTCTCTCAAACACTCAAAATAAGGATTTTTCGGAGGAATAAAAAATCTCACAACTCTAACCAGGCTTTTAGCATGGCTCTGATACCACTTTGTTGAATTAAAAAAAGAACTTTTATTAAATAACACACAAAACTTATATTTTCATTGTATCTGAAAAACTACACTCAAAAAAATTTCAGCTCTATTTACAGAGCTTACAACCGATACTAACACAAAACACATACCACAGAAATCTGATTTTTTAAAGTACAATATCTACCACATATTTTGTTGATATACTGATAACCACAATTGTCAACCTTTGTCGTATCACAATAAATTTGGCAACTCAAATTTTGTAATCATATGCCACATAATTCCAACACTTATCACATGTTATCCCACTCACCACCATTCATTATTTATCATTTATCTTTGATCAAAATCTATACTGAATTGTTGGCCACAAATCTCAATTTTCTTGTCTCCAATCATTAGAATCAAGCACGTGTACTATTCTTGATCATTTATTTCATTTTAAATAATTAAGTTTAATTAATTTTAACACTTTTGATCCGGAGTTCAGTTGGTCCTTTGTTCGAGAGTATAATAGACTGCCATCCCTGGTCAATAGTGGCGGGTTTTTCCACCTATAGGACTTCTTCTTCCCTTAGAGGACGCCTACTTTTAATAATCTTGTCAATGGTGTGATATACAACTTCATTCCATCTAATGACACATAGTGGCTTAAAAATCGAACCCGACTCAACACAGACTGCTGAATAGTTAATAGTAAGCAAATGAATCCAAGATTTATAAACACCATATTCCTTCATCATCCAGATCTCTTTAACATCTTGTGATCCATTATCTGAACAGAAAAGACATAGACATCCTTGGTGCTCCAATAGGCATATAACACCGCGTGCCTCACTACAATATGCGCAGCTTCTGAAATTTCTGCTTTGGTATTTGCAGCTTGTAAAATGTCTTCTTTGCTGAATCAAAAGCTATAATATGAGGATCATTTTCATTTGGTACCCTCACAATCCACTGAAATACTCCATTTAAAACTGTGCCGAGGGTAGTTGCAGCGCTATCTTTCGACTGGCAACTGATACGATTGGCTGAAAATTGCCAGGCAGAAGGAAATTTGGAAGGATTGTAATAGTATTGAAAAGGGGATGTAAATTTTTTCCATGAATTTGTTTTCAAAGAGAAAACATTGTATATGATTGATTGTTTGGTGTACCGAATAGGATAAGGCGATATAACAACCTTAAAATCATTAGATACGGAATCATAGCCTAACCCGTGAAGGTAACTGTAGTCCGAAATTTTACTGGAACCAAAATTTGGTATCTTTCTAGACTCTCTAGTGGTTGGGTTCCAAATATAAAAATTTCGACAAAAATCAGTCGCTACACAAACTAATCCAAAGCATGAACCTATAATTTTGAAAGGTTTTACAGGATATGTTTCCAGTGGAAAACGGAGAGGTCCTGATATAGAAGAATCATCGAAGGATGAACTTTCAAAGTCTAATAGTTTAAGCTCAGAACGAGGTAAAATATGAACATAATCACATTTTTCGGTTGTAGATAAAAGGATTTTAGGGTTTGGAGATTTTCGTTTAGAGTGAAGATTGATGAATACAGGATCAGAGATAAGAGAGTACCATGTCTTTCAGGCAATTTTGAACCGCAATACAGATTTTGAAGGCAACCTTAAAAGTATATCGGTAATAATATCGCAGGAGATCGAATCAGCCTTTCTCATATTGCTGATGCTGCCGCCGCCGCCGGTTTGATGATTCCGCCTCTTCTCGTGTATATCTCGAATTTCACAGAGGAATGAATATTATAATTTCACGGATCAAATTAAACTTCAATTTATATAGTTACGTCTAATGGTTGGAGATTTCAATAAACTGTACGATTCTCTCATGTCTCTTGTTTTAATATGAAGGGCTACGTTTCAATTAATCTTTATTTAAGATTCTCTCCTCCATACACGATTCTCTTTCCTTCAAAAATAGTATCTTCTAATTCGTGATTTATACAATTTCCAAGCTAAAGCAAAGCAACTCCAAAATCCTCCTCAACCTAACTAACATTCCGGTCTTTCCAATAAAATAACTCTTTTTCGCATATGCACCAACACTCAAATTTCAAGTATTAATATATACATTCTTGTAAACCACCATCCAAAATTTTACATAAAGATACTTATGAATATTTATAAAACTACATATACGAATAATATTTTAAGAAACACATAAATCCGGTTGAATCACTGAATAAGCTGGGTGAACAGATCAAACCATCAACTAATGATCGTGTCGGTTCATTGTCCAATCGGTTTTGATAACATTCTGGTTTAACAAGTGAAGAGTCTAAAATGAAAGAACATGTGAAAATTTTCCTTTTCGGCACCTAATTGATTTTTTTTATATATATATAGTTAAAACTTATCATAAGCCCTAGAACTTTTTGTGGATATTATAATTGGACACTCTGATCAGCACATTAAACATATGATCTTTTGATTCTGATTAAAAATAAAGAAATTCCATATTCACCAAAGAAAGAAGTAAAAAATGATCATATATATATATATACACATTGAAAGAATTTAGATAATATGTAATGAGAATGAAATTGAGTTGTGAAGTCCTAGCAAGCATATTAAAAAGCTCCCAACACATCCCACTGCGTTATGGAAGTAAGTGCACATCTCCCTAAAATAATTCTTAAAAAAGACACAAAGAAAAATGCCTAAACCAAAAGCAAAATAATCAAATATAAATGAACATTGATATATCATGTCTAGTTTGTTTTTCCTTTCTTCAAATTTATTTGTTGCAGCCCATCTTCTTTGGTGAAATTATTCGGTGAAATCAAAGTCCCCACATACAAAACTATCTTATCATAGAAATTTGGTTCTGTATGGATTTCATCAAACCTGTCCTCGACTTCATATTTAAACCTTCTAAATCTGCTAATAAGACCCAATACGACTTCATTTCTCCTAGTAATACATAGTGTGTCACCTTCCACTGGAAAACTCAGATGAATTCTTAAAAGTAAGCAAACGAATCCAAGATGTCTCGTCTCCATATTCCTTCTTCTTTCATATCTCCTTACGATGAAAATGTTCGCCAATTTAAACGAATACACAGAGACACCCTTTGTGCTCCAATAGGTTTCTTATACGAGCTTCACTATTTCGATCCCCCAATTGCTGTCAATTGCAGTTTCTTAAACTTCTCCTTGCTATAATTTCATAAGGTTTCACTCTAACCCAATGGAATACTCCATTAACAACGGTGGTAAGCCGGCCATACGCCTCTACGTAATATACCAATTATTTTCCATGAATCCGATTTCAATGAAAAAATATGAAACGATAACGATGTAACTTACTTAAAATCATTAGAGACCGAATCATAACCAAATCCATGAAAGTTATTGATGAGGTCATTTACTTTAAAACTCAAATTCGGCATCTCTCAAAATTGCAGTTTGTAGTGATTGGGTTCCATATGTAAAAGTGTCAACCAGTGTATACACAAACTAATCCGTAGCTTGAACCTACAATTATGAGATGACAACGACTTTCCACTGGAAAACTGATAAACAAGATTTATCAAATGACTTTAACTTTCATAGTCTAATAGTTGAAACCGAGTAGATAATATAGAGAAAACGATTTTAGGGTTTTGAGATGATCGTTCAGAGTGAAGATTAATGAATTCAGGATCAGAGATTAAAGAGTACCATGTCTTGCAGGCAATTTTGAACAGCAATGCAGATTTTGAAGATAGCCTTAACAATATATCAGCAGTGATGTCGTCGGCGATATATGATCACTACTGCCACCGCTCATGCCACTGATGTTCCCACCGTTTTCCCTTTTGGTTTGCTTTATTGAATTGTGGATTGTCTCGAGTTGAATAAGCCATTTTGGAGTACAATTCGATGCACTACTATTATATCCTTGGTCCATTATATATATATATATATATATATATATATATATATGAATTTAAGTTCTATTAAGATGGAGGACCTTGAGAAAGGTCAGAAAAACTATAAAAGCAACAGTGTAGGCTTCAGCTCTACTTTTTGTCATGAGAAGGACATTATAAGTTTTCCCTATAAAATAAACAACCAATTCAAACAAACTACAGGTGTACATTGTCTGTTTTAAAACAATTATCATCTGCTGCTTCCAGTCTTCCACACTACCATAGCGGCTCCTCCATGTTATGACGAAGACAGAGAAAGAACAGGTCAATAGAATGTTTAACTTAAAAGGGCATTAATTAAAAACAACATATAAGATTCCAGAGTAGATGTTGCATATGTTGAAAGAAATTGAGCTGTGAAATCCACATAGGCATATAGTAGGCCAAGATGAGAATCAAAATATGAATATAGTGAGAGATTCATTCATTTGTCAAAGAGCACATACAGCAGTATTAGCTTAAACAATGAAATCCCTTATTTTAAATTTCAACATGCTAATAACAACAGAAACAAAAAACATGAAAATGGTCTTACCAAAAAAGCAAGCAAAATAGTCAAAACATAAAATAGGCATTGATATATCAGCTTGTTTGTTACTTGTGTTTTCTTGGCAGTAATCCTTGTTGCTGCCCATCCTAGGCATTGAAATAATTGGGTGAAATGAAGGTGTCAACATATAAAGCAGCCCCATAAAAAAGACTAGGATTCATACGGATTTCATCAAACTTGCCCTCTTCCTTTCTAGACCTCATAAATATGTCATCTGTATGCAGTACAGCCTCATTCCTCCAAGAAATACATAAGATGGGCAATCGCCAAAAATTATTAAGCCTCGGTGAGTCATTAATAGTAAGAATATGAATCCAAGATGGGGGATTACCATATTCCTTCATCATCCATATCTCCCTAACATTTGATCCAAAATTGGAAAAGGAAAGACAGAAACATCCTTCGTGCTCCATTAGGCTTGCAACACTGCCTGACCGAGAACCAAATGCTGGCATTTGCAGCTTCTGAAATTCCTCCTTCGCTAAATCAATAGCTATAATCCCACGAACATTACTATTTGGTGTCACAAGCCACTGAAGAACTCCGTTTGAAACGGTGGCAAGGGTAGTAGGAGGCTTAGTCCAATACAAGGCTGTAATTGTTACTGAAAATTCCAAAGGGCATCCAATTCCTTTCCATGAATTCGATTTCAAAGAGAAGATGTATGTGTTTATAGATGTCCATATAACTAATTTAAAATCATTACTGACCGAATCATAACCTTACCCGTGAAGGTAATCCTTTGGTTTACGACTAAAATTTGGTATTGTTCTACCCTCTCCAGTGATTGGGTTCCAGATGCGAAACTTCTCACGATAATTTTCAGTGGCTGAACAAATTAATCCAAAGCTTGAACCTATAATTTTGAGAGGAGATCTTTCCGCTTGAGAACTGAGAGGTACCGATACAGAAGAATGATCAAAGGATGAATTTTCATAGTCTAATAAGTAAAAGTGATAAACAGTAGAGAAAAGGATTGTAGGGTTTGGAGATGCTCGTTTGGATTGAAGATTGATGAATGCAGGATCAGAGATTAGAGAATACCATGTTTTGCAGGCAACTCTGAAGCGCAATAGAGATATGGAAGGAAGATTTGAGAGTATATCGACAATGATTTCGATTTCAGGGATGTGATAACCTTTTGTCATACTGCTACCGCCGATCATGGTGCCGGCCGGTGTTTTGCCCTTGCCCTGGCCTATTTGAAGCGGAATAGAGTAAGTTTTTTTTTTTTTTTTTTCTTCTTAAATTAAGATTAGAATCGCATTTATGGAACTAATCGTAATTAGGAATTACTTTCGACTTCTTATTAAAAGAAAAATTCTAACCTTTAGAAGCATAAAAAGGTTGATTCGAATCTTTAGACTTAATTTTTTTGTTTATTTTATTGAAATATTTTTTCCACAAAAAATATTTTTTCTCTTTTTTATCTAAAAAAAAAAAGTAAGTAAAAAATTTAAGGATTAAGAAACTCTTAACAGTAAGTAAGTTATGATTGAACAGAATTATTTCAATGAGTATACTTACAGTAATTTATATAAACAAAATGAAATAATCAAATAAAAATATTTATAAAAAATAATGAATATATATTATAAATTTATAAGAGAGATTTTATCTTTAGAGGAGACAAAACATAAATAAGTTCTAATTTACACTCACACAGTTATCCTACCTCAACCTTTTCAAACAAGAAAAAAAAAATATTCTACCTCTATATTCTTTATTTATAAATTTTTATATTACATGCTAAATAAAGAAAGTTATTTAATTTTTGTTCAAAGTATTTAACTTTTGTTTTTATTAATGTCCTAAAATCTTTAATTCACTCCATATTCCTTTTATTTATTTTTTTTTTTTTTTTGTTTTTTTTTTTTTGTTTTTTAAATCTATCTATTAACTTTAACCTTACACTTTCAGCTGAATTTTTTCTTTTTTAAGTAAAAACAATATATTTAATTTAATTTAATTCATTTTCTGATTTTGTCATCCTTGAATTTCGTGCGGCAACCAGTGCAACGCAATTCAGTTCAACTACAATAAAGGCTAACCAAATCATATTATGATCATTTTCAAATTTAAGTTATTATACATACTAACTTTTTTAGTTTTTTTTCCGATAATTTTGTTTTTTAATTTTTTCCATTGATAAGTTTCAGTACTTAAAATTTTTGTGGACTATACTTTCATGCTTTTATGCGATTTCAGATTAATGTTTAAGTTTTTTTTTTATACATGTTGTAACTTCTTTTATAAGCTTAGCTTCTCCAATAATTAGTTAACTAATAAAATTAAATTAATTGATTATTATTAGGTCCAAACTTAAAATCAATAAAAGTAATTTGGCCGGAATATCTTAACAGAATCCATGAATTCAAGCTAAATTTGATTGGATATTTTTTGCCAACAAAAAATAAAAAAATAAAAAAATAATTCGGATAGACATCAAATAGAAAAAAGTATTTGAATAACTTCATTGCTAAAAGGAATTTCCAAAATTATTTTTTTTGTTCATTTTTAACTTAATACAAATGTAAATTATATCTTCCTTCTTAAAAAAAAACCTTGATTTACGATTGAGGAATATTCTTAGGCTTCACAGTTGAAAAGAATCAAGCGACATAATCGAAACCAATGAAGATGAGAAAATAATAAATACTAACTAATAATAACAATAATTTCTCAGTGAAAGAGCACACAACTGATGTATTACAGCTTAGATGAAATTGCTTTGGTTGAAAATTCAACAATATCTGTTGATGCTAATAATAATAACACAAACAAAAGTTCTAAAACATAAGCAATTTAAGCAAAAAAAAAACATGGACATACATCAGCATCTTTGTTTCATCCTCTTTCATGGCAGCAGTAATGGGTTGATAATTGGGTGAAATCAAAGTTCTGAACCTACATATTTGGCTCATGAAGAATAAATGGTTCTGCTCGGATTTGATCAAGCATGTCATCTCCCCTTGTAGACCTTCTACAATGTATATCAGTATACGATACGACTTGAGTATTGCTATAATACGTTGAATTAATGAGACCTGAATCCTTTACAGTAAGAAAAGGAATCCAGTCATATTCCTTTTTCATCATCCATATCTTCGAAAATGTACGAAGCTAAAACGAAACACAAAGACATCCTCTGTGTTCTAATAGCCTTACAACACTCAAGGGAGACAACGCAAATTTTGGTAATTGCAGCTTCAGAAACTTGTTCTTTGTTGGATCAAAAGCTATAATTTCAGGACAATAATTAATATAATATGGACACACAACCCAATGGAATGCTCCGTTTATAACGGTGGCAAGAGTAATTCTAGGTGTATATTTCGTCGAAATTATTTCAGGAGGACAAGTAAATATTTTCCATGGATTTGATTTCGGAGAGAAAACATTTCATGTTTTTGGATATGACCATACAACAAACTTAAAATCATTAGCGACGGTATCATAACCTTGTTAGAGTGTATTATGTGTACATATGTATTTATGTTTTATTGTATTATTGGGTTTTGTATACTTGGGCTCTACTATCTCAAGCCCACTTCTCACTTGTATAAATACTCCATTGTTAATGAAATTACACAAGGGTTCACACAATCTTTATGGTATCAGAGCTAGAGAAAGAAAAAAATTTTAAAATCCTAACTTCTTCTTCACGTGAACATGTCCACCGGCGTTCTTGCTGCCTCCATTCCGCCGCCGACCATGGCAGGGCCGGCGCCCCCTTCCTCCATCTCGGTTGCCTCTCTTCCTTTATCCACACCTCTTTTCACTAGTACCGGTGAAGCAATCAATCTCCAAGAATTACTAGGTTTCCAAAACCTTGGATTAAATAATGTGATTTCAGCAGCAGCCCTGCCCTCCACCTCCGTCGTTCCAGCAGCAGCCCCTATTGCTCCTCCGTCCAATCTTCAATTGCCGGCCAATCCCATCATCGCTCCCAATCTCTCCGGTATGGTTTCTACCAAACTTGATTCGGGTAATTTTATGATTTGGAAAGCGAAGTTTATGAGTGTATTAAGGGGTTCTAGATTGGCCAACCATATTGATTATAATGCTCCTGTTCCTGTTAAATATTTGGGTGATGGTTCTTTAAATCCGGTTTATGAGTCTTGGGAACAAAAGGATCAGCAAGTGCTAAGTTGGATCCTCACTACTGTGTCTGATAATTTATTACCACAAATTATTCTTACTGAAACAGCAGCAAGTGCTTGGGAAAAATTGGTTAAGGCGTATTCTTGTGGTTCTCGCTCACAAATTAGACATTTGCGGGCTGAATTGATGAGTATTGAAAGGGGTAATGATGATATACTACATATATGTTAAAAGCTAAGAGTATTCATGACAAATTGAGTTCTTTGGGTCATGTCATGAGTGAAGATGATCTTGTTGATGCTGTTCTTGCTGGTCTTGGTGATGCTTATGAGACTTTCAAATGTGTTATGGAAGCTAAATTAGAGTCTCTTAAATTTGATGATGTATTTGGATTATTGTTGAGTGCTGAGAAACAGCTCAAGAGAAATTCTGTAGCCAAGTCCGTACCCCCTACTGCCCTTGCGGCATCTCGAGTTGCTGGTCAGCAGCAACAACATGGAGGAGGCGGCGGGCGTGGTCACCATGGTGGCGGGCACAGCGACAGAGGTGGTGGCCGCGGGTATCGGGGCCAAAATTTTCAGCAGCAGTCCCAATTTTCAGTGCAGCCCCATACCTTCCAAAATTTTCAGCCCCCGCCTCACAATTTTATTCCGCCTCCTCCTGGTAGTTTTCCGCCACCTGTCAACAACTCCGAATACTCTCAGCATGTTGTTTGTCATAATTGTAGGAGCTTGGGTCATCTTGCTAGAAATTGTCCCTCTCCAAAATTTACCAAAGGACCTACCTCCAACATTGCCACCACTTCCACCAATGTTCAACCTTGGATTGTAGACTCTGGTGCATCTCATCACCTCACTTCGGACCTGGGAAACCTCAACATCCACTCCGAGCACTCCGGCCCTGAAGAAGTGACTATTGGTAATGGTTCTAAACTTAAAATCTCTCGTGTTGGTAATTCCACAATGTCCTTTGGTAATCATTCTTATAATTTTAGAGATATTCTTTATGTTCCGCAATCTTCAAATAATTTATTATCTGTTTATGCTCTCACTAATTCTAATCCTGTTTCTGTTGAATTTTTCTCTAATTATTTTGTTATCAAGGATTTGGAAACGGGGAAGATCAAGTTCAAAGGCCGGAGTGATAATGGGCTATATTCTTTGTGTTTGTCAGCTTCCGACTTATTTTCTGTTAATTTAGCTAGCTTATCTACTTGGCATGATCGATTAGGACATGCTTCCTTTCCAATTGTGAAACGTTTGTTACATTCAAATAAAATTAAAGTTTCAGATGATTCTCATTCTTTGTGTTCTTCTTGTTCAGTTTCCAAGAGTCATAAATTGCCATTTAATTTATCTAATTTTGTGTCACATGGCCCCCTTGATTTAATTTGTGCTGATGTTTGGGGCCGGCTCCTGTTGTGTCAGTTGATGGTTTTCGCTATTATGTTCTTTTTCTGGATCATTACAGCAAGTACTCTTGGGTCTATTTTTTGAAAAATAAATCTGATGTATATGATGTGTTTGTTCAGTTTAAGACCCTTGTGGAGAAATTTTTTGCCTGTCCCATTAAATCTTTTCAGTCTGATGGTGGGGGAGAATTTGTTGCATTAAGACCCTTCTTTTTACAACATGGTATTTCACATAGAATTTCATGCCCTCATACCCCTGAACAAAACGGTTCTGCTGAACGAAAACACCGTAACATTGTGGAGCATGGGCTTGCCCTCCTGCATCGTGCTAATGTTCCACAACGTTATTGGACCTATGCTCTTGATACAGCCACCTACTTAATCAATCACACACCTATTCCATTACAGCACTTTGTTACACCCTATGAACGCCTATTTGGCGACCCTCCTGACTATCACTCTCTTCGGGTTTTTGGGTGCCTTTGTTATCCTTGGCTACGCCCCTACACTCACCACAAACTAGAGCTAAAGTCCCGACCCTGTGTTTTTATGGGATATAGCAAACTCCACAAGGGTTACAAATGTCTTGATCCTGTCTCGTCTAAATTATTCATCTCACGCCATGTTTTGTTTGATGAACAGGTATTCCCTTTTTCGAAGTCACCTGCTGAGCTGCACTTACAGTCTACAAATCCTGGGTCTGACATTCCTCTCACCGTTCCTTTTCCCATTACGGAGCCTTCGCCCAACCACACACCACCACCCCTCTCGGCCTCCTCAACAGCCACCTCCACCACACCACCACTTCCGTCACCCACACCACCATAAACGGCCCTTTCCCCTTCTCCCTCACTGCCTTCCACCACCGTACCTACCCCTCCTCCCATCACGTCTACACCTACGGACACCACCATCCCCTCCTCCACCCCTACGGCCTCCCTACCTCCTCGGCGGATGACGACAAGATCCCAAACTGGGTCTCTACGACCCAAAGTGCCCTATAATCTTTTCCATGCTGTGACGGAACCCTCTTCATATAAGCAGGCTTCCAAACATGAACCATGGCGTCAGGCCATGACTGCTGAGTATAATGCTTTGATTCGGAATGGTACTTGGGTTTTGGTTCCTCCTCATCCTTCACAAAATGTTGTGGGTTGTAAATGGGTCTACAGGATCAAATAGAAACTAGATGGCACAGTTGATCGATACAAGGCCCGGTTGGTGGCCAAAGGGTTTCATCAGCGACCTGGAGTTGATTACTTTGAGACCTATAGTCCTGTAGTTAAACCTGCAACTATCAGATTATTGTTAGCTCTGGCTGTCTCCCTTCAGTGGAAAATTACTCAACTTGATGTTTCTAATGCATTTCTTCATGGAAATCTTGAAGAAACTGTATACATGGAGCAACCTCCAGGTTATATTGATTCCAACTATCCCAATCATGTGTGCAAGTTGCAGAAATCATTGTATGGGTTAAAGCAAGCACCCCGCATGTGGCACAAATGGCTCACCGATGCACTTTGCTCCTTTGGCTTTCAAGGTTCTAAATCGGATGTCTCTCTCTATTGGCTGCGTAAGGGCTCAGTTATTATTTTTTGTCTTATTTATGTTGATGATCTCTTGGTGCTTGGTAACAATCCTCCTGTAATCCCCCATTTAATCTCCAAACTACAGACTCAGTTTGCTATCCGTGACCTTGGATCCTTGCAGTATTTTCTTGGTGTTCAGGCTACCTGGCATAAGAATGGTCTCTTCCTTACTCAGTCTAAATACATTCAAGATCTTCTCACACGGCAGAATATGATGGGTTATAAAGCTATTTCTACTCCGATGTGTTCCAAGGAAAAATTTAGGCTTGACTCTGGTGATCCTTACCCTGATGTCACTAATTATCGGGCAGTTTTGGGCAGTCTTCAGTACTTATCTCTGACGCGGCCGGATATCTCCTTCGCCGTAAACAAACTCTCCCAGTTCATGCATGCGCCAACCACCATTCATTGGCAAGGTGTAAAGCGGCTCTTGCGCTATCTCCACGATACTGTTGATCACGGTTTGTTTTTCCACACTGAGTCTCCACTTACACTTCAGGGCTATACAGATGCAAATTGGGCAGGCAACCTGGATGATCGGAAGTCTATCACCGGGTATGCCATTTATTTGGGGAGGAACTTGGTTTCCTGGAGTTCTAAAAAACAAAAGTCCGTGTCCCGATCTTCCACTGAGGCCGAATATAGAGCTTTGGCTACCGGTGTTTCTGAAATTGGTTGGTTGCAGATCTTATTACGGGAACTTGGTATTAGGCTGCGCACTCCACCTCGCCTCTGGTGTGATAATATCTCGGCTACTTATCTCACTGTGAATCCCATCTACCACCAATGGAGTAAACATCTTGAAGTTGATTTTTTCTTTGTTCGTGATTGGGTCTCCAAAGGTCTTCTTCAAGTGTTGTATGTTCCCACTCAAGATCAAGTTGCCGACATTCTCACCAAACCCTTGTCCAAAGATCGCTTCCTTCCTTTCCGTCACAAGTTGAGCATTTGTTCAACTCCATGCTCAACTTGAGGGCAGGTGTTAGAGTGTATTATGTGTACATATGTATTTATGTTTTATTGTATTATTGGGTTTTGTATACTTGGGCTCTACTATCTCAAGCCCACTTCTCATTTGTATAAATACTCCATTGTTAATGAAATTATACAAGGGTTCACACAATCTTTAAACCTAATCCATGAATGTATTTGATGTTGAGGTTCATCAATTCAGGACTCAAATCTGGTACTCTTTTATACTCCCCGGTGAATGGGTTCCATATAGAAAAGCTCCTTTCATAGAAATCAGTAGCTACACAAACTAAACAGCAGAAATATAAAAATATCTACCATTATTCTCAAAAATATAAAATATCCATCAATTTTACCTACAAAATTAAAGATTAATTTTACTCTCAAAATTTCGGAACTAAGCCATTTTTATATTATAAGATGCGTGATTCTCTTTTAGAAATAAATAATGAATTAATTACACTTTTTTTTTTCTATTAGTTAAACTTTAAGTTGTAACAGATGGATTGGTCCAACAAACATGACTAACATTGAGCAATTAGATGTAGATACACGAAAAGAATATATTTAAATTTTGAGAAACTTCATAGTACTTTTAAAAAGAATTTACATATATCTTTTCATTATAATTACAAAATAAAAACTCTTTTTCCTGTTTCTTTAACAAGTATCATACTTGAGGATATTCTAAAATTTCCTAAAAATTTAACCAATCTCAAAAATAATTAAGCTATTTAAATATTAAATTACCTTTTTATGCCAAAACAGATTAACAACGAGCCAAACTAGCTATATATGTTTATGGATTGATGTAATGAAAACTGTAGAAAGTTTGAATTTTTTGAATTGGAAAAATCTTATAGTTTGGGTCAATATGTAATTATATGTTACCAAATAATAGTTCACTATTGATCTAACATTTTATTTCACATGTAATTCTTTTTTCTTTTTTTTTCAATTTTATTGCTGACAATGTTTGCTCCATAGACCATATAGTTCGAGTAACTACATGTATTACTGATATTTAAAAAGAAAAAAAAGAAAAATCACAGATCAAAAAATTGAAGATTGAAACCATTGAATCATTACAATTAACTAAACTCGATACACAACCAAATAATGAAATTAGAAGAAATCTCAGAACATCAACACAAAATTCAATCTTGTCACATTTCAGAAATGTAAGAAATATGTTGTTGAAGCAACTCAAACAAGAAAACCCATTTCTCTTCCTCCCAATTGAAAACCAATCAACAACCCAAAAGAAAACCATTTTGCTTCCCCTAACTTTTCTTATTAATTGTTCGAATAGATAGCAGAAACGGTGGCAGCAGCAGGTCGGCAACGGCATCTTCGTTTCTGCCATTTTTTTTCGTAGTAGTAATCCTGATATCATGGGGTGAAATCAAAGTGCCCCACAAATAAATGGTTCTAATCGGATTCCATCAAACGTTTTCCTCTTCTCTTCTACACCTTCTAAAGTGTTTATCACTATGCAAGGGCTTGACTTAACTTAAAATCACTAGTAACCGAATCATAACCTAATCCATGAAGGTAATCTTTGTTGTTCTTAATCACTTTATGGCTAAAATTTGGTATTATTCTAGAGTCTCTAGTGATTGGATTCCAAATAAAAAACTTTTCACGAAAACGAATAGGGGCTATACAAATTAATCCGCAGCTTGAACCTAGAATCTTCAACAGGATTTAATCCTTTTGGTAATTTGACAGGTCCCGATATAGAAGAATCATTAAACGAGGAACTTTCATAGTCTAATAATTGAAGTTTAGAACCAGTCGTAGAGAAAAGGATTTTAGGGTTTTGAGATTGGTGAATTCAGGATCAGAGATTAAGGACCATGCCTTGCAGTTTGAAGCGCAAGGCAGCCTTGACAGTATATCAGCAATAATGTCGTCCGTGAAGTAATCACCGTTTCTCTTTCTCATATTCCTGCTGCCGCCGGTCATCTGTGGTTGATTTCTTCCGCCCCTTTGTGGATTTTCTTTTTGTGTCTCTCTTGCTTGTCTCTTAGACCTATCCTATCCTCCAGGTCTCTTTCTAATAAAATCCACGCTTCATAAATTTTTTTTTTTTTGGAACGTAACTGGTTTACAAAAAAGTTTTAGAGATTTCGTTTTTTTGTAAAAAAGATCTCTGTGATTTCTAACGGTTAACAGAAAAGGGATTTTGGCCTAACGCAGTAAAAAAAATGATGACGTGTCAAGGAAATTTTGATGACGTGGCACAGGTAAAAATTGCCACATGTTCAATTTTTTATGGTGTTAAACCAAAATCCTTTTTTTTTTTTGTTAACAGTCAAAAAACACAGGGAATTTTTTGCAAAAAACGAAATCTCTAGGACTTTTTTACAAACTAGTGTAACCACAAAAGATTTTTTTAGGTAAATATCTTTTTTTTTTCTTTTTAAAAAAAAGTATTTATTATTATTTCACATAAATTTGGTAAAATGTTTGGAAAGAATTCTAAAAAGGATAAGTATAATACCCACTTGACAACATAATAGAAAATTCATCCGCAGGTGAGATTTCTGGACAAATATAAAGCAAAGACTAAGTTTCAAATAAGCTGGATAACAGAAACTTTGTAGCTGAACCAACGGTACTCAGATCCAATAAGCCAATAAATTTGGTATTTGGCAGACTACAATCATTCCATAACAAAGAGATCATATTTTAATAAAAGGATGATTCTTCCTTACTTACCTATTAAAGAGTCTAAATCCTATCCAGAATAGAACTTTACAGAGATACTATTTTACCCCAGTTAGGAATCTTTTACATTGGTCAAACAAGAATATCAATCCTAATCTAATTAGGACAGTTTGGAGCCTATATAAAGCTCTCTCTACCTCAAAAGGTACATATATATTCTCTTATTTTACTCTATTGTTTTTTAATTTCTTACTGACCTGAACGTCGGAATATTTTTGTTTTGTTTTGCAGGTCCTGACCTAGTCTTCTTTAAGACGAGAAACCTCCTAGTGGATATGAATTTTTCGCATAATTTATCACCACTTAATTCCTATTCATCCCCTTTCATAAATCTACCGTTATTCTAAATAATAATAATAATAATAATAATATTTATATATTATAATATACGTAAAAAAAATTATTTTAAAAGAGTGAAATTCTATTGCCGCATTTTCGGTATCAGGAGTTAAATTGTCCAAAAATTATAAATACATGGCAAATACATAAACTAAAATATTGCTTTTGCCCAAAATTTTCTAAATAAAAATAATTGTCGACCAAAGAAAAAACATTCCATTTACAAATCATTGGAACAACTTTCCATTACAAGATCAATGCAATGACAAATATGCTTAATTTGCTTACAAACCCTGTAAAATTCCAACACCATACATAACTCAATTACAAAAAAAAAAAAAAAAAAAAAAAAAAAAAGAATAACACCACTCACAACACAATCATATTTGCTCTGTTTCTTGGAGCAACATCTTCAATTAATCCCAGCATATATAGCACCAGTGCAGAACATTTGTGTGCCGCTTGCTATGATTGTCACAATCTCCAGTGTCCGCTGTTTATCAACAAAAACAATGTCACAATTCTCACTTTTTTGGTTATAAGCAGTGTACAAAATGCCGAGTGTTGAAGCAAACTTACTAAGTTCGAATCGGTCCAACCGATTTGGATCTCTTTACATGCCAATCTGCAAAATAAATGGTAAAAAAGAGATTAAAATTTTTGTTTCATGGAGAGGAATGAATGAGCATAAGACATAAGTAAACATATGAAACACAACCCCATGGCCAGTAGAGTGAGTGAAAGGGCTATCACAGAAGAAGCAGCAGCAGCATGTAAATTCGGGACGTTTAATTGCGTTAGGTTGTGGAGTCCGGTGAGTGAGGTAGCAATGCCCACAACACCGGCTAGGAGGGAATATATGATGAACAATCCTGTTGCCATGTTTCCCATTGGGAAGAATATGGGGAAAATTCGAGCCGGAATTGACAACACTGAAACTGCATTTATATATATGTTTAGTCAGAATAGTAAACTTAAAATGTGTGTGCAGCTATGTACGTATGTATTACCTGTTTCATGAGTTCTATTAATCGCATGATTTATAGCCCATGAAGCAATTACTATTATAATGAAGTAGAGGGCAATGTTGACTACTGACAGCAACAAGGCTGCAGATTTTGATGATTCTGAAGCCATACAATTCGTCCTCGTCCTCACTGCAGCTTCAAAGAAGGAAAAATCAAAAGGGAAAAGAGGATGTGTTAATGCTTCACCCTGGTTGAGCTTAGAGGAGAGTTATATAACTGTATAATTTTGTTCACTTTCATTGTAGAACCTACTGTCTTAATTTGAAAGAAATGTTTTCAATTCCTTTCCCTTGTTGAAGTTGCATCATTCAAGGACAAAGAATCAAATTGATTCTTGCATAGTTTATAAGCTTTTGTTTATTCTTTGCCGACAAATGGAATAAAGTCATACCTGTAATTTGATCTTGCTCACTTTAATCTATCAGTTAAATGTGCACTTTTTCTTCCTTTTCTCCTTTTGTGTGACACAAGCTTTTTTGGCCTGCTGGGTTGATACAGAAACTCAAGTTTCTGAGCATCGGCAAACCTCCATAAAAAAGGGAATTTAGCTCCTTGCTATTGCTGCATTTTCCCCCATAAGGGGAAGAAATTTCGGCCAGGGCTTGTTTCTGCAGCACCCCAACTCATCTCCCATATATATCAAAAAAGTCAAAGGAAGACCAAAAGATGGAATTGAAAATGATCATCCAATTTAAGGC
The DNA here is from genome assembly GCA_039660915.1 of Euphorbia tirucalli. NCBI lineage: Eukaryota > Viridiplantae > Streptophyta > Magnoliopsida > Malpighiales > Euphorbiaceae > Euphorbia > Euphorbia tirucalli. The sequence goes on along the minus strand of CM077636.1, from coordinate 64,805,030 downwards.
GAAACATTATATGATGTTTTAGGTTTACATTATCAATATATTTTTTGCCATGTTTTCTCATATTTACCCTTATTTAAACTACAAGAGATGTTCATTATTTAATAAAAAAAGTATTACATTAAGCTTTGCTAATTAAGAAGAAGATAATTTTTGCATGAAAAATAGAACTTAATAAGAAAAGTATTGAAGATAAAATAGTCATTTTAGTTAACTAATTAGCACTTCATTGGTCTTAGTGAACAACCTTAAACATCATATGGTAAAAAACGGAAGCAGCATAAAGACCAATTGAAATGCAATTAAAACTAAAACATCAATGTGATATCATCAAATCATAGTCAAAGGCTGGAGAAAACGATCCAATATGCCGATGCTTAAAACTTCAAACAATTATTCATAGGTTTTCAACTAGTAAAATAGTTGCAAACTTGGTCCTTTTGATGTCTACCATCAGAGAGACCATTTTACAAGCTTATGCAAGAAAAAAATACTCGCATCGGAATCTTTATTTACAAATGATTTTTCCTAAGGTCTAGCTGATGATAATTTTCCTTGCACGTAGACCAACTTAAAAAATGAAATGACTGCTTGCTGGGCGCTTGAGGATTTCTCGAATCAAGTCACATTATACTTTCAAGGCTAACTTCTGAGCAGCAAGAGCTTCAGCCTCCAATGTTGGTTCCCACAAAAGTGTAGTCTCTGCCAGCAATGAGGTTACTACATAAGGGTCCATGTTTGATGCTGGCCTTCTGTCTTCCAAGTAACCTAATAGCATAAAAAGGGAAAAAGATAATGAAACAGATCAGCAATATCTCGGACATTTCCATTCAGCTAATAAAAATTAGTGGATTTATTCTCATCCAGACAGAAAACCCCCATCAAAGAAAAGGTTGCAAGATTTAACTCTTTTACTGATGATAATGGGTGATCTTTAACTTTCAGGGCAATTCCTTTCTAGATTTTTTACTATGAGATCCTTAGATGTGATGGCATTGCGAGTATGGTTGGAGAGCTAAACCCTATTCACAAAAACATTCATCGCATACAGTTGAAAATTCATAGCATTTCTTTCAATGGATTACCTTTGCCATTCTTCTCAGTATCGCGCCCTACTCGGATTGAGCAACCACGATTAGCCACTCCCTAAAAATTTAAATTTGATAAACATAATTAGAAGCAAATAAGAGAGGAAAACTTGTTTCTTAGTTTCCGTTTTTTGTTCTTTTTTATCTTTTTTTGACAATTTAGAATTGGATATGGCCTCTAGACTTACCCAAGAAAATGAATCTATGCTGGCTGTTTCATGCTTTCCAGTCAACCTTCTCTCATTTCCTTCACCATAGGCACTAATGTGATCTTTATGGCGAAGGGACAGATTCAATATTGCTTTTTTTATCACTTCATAGCCACCGTCCTCTCTCATACTTTTTGTACTGCAAAATACATATATATAAAATTATGTTACTTGCTGTTTACATTGGAAAAGAATTCATAATCAAGATCAACTAACATCATCTTACCTGTAATTGGTGTGACACCCTGCACCATTCCAATCACCCTGTTGACACAAACAAGAGTTTTATTGGATTTGATAAAATGTTTCAATTCCACAAATGAAAAAAGCAGTATGAACATTTAAATCACCTCTATCGGCTTGGGATCCAGGGAGAGAACAACTCCAGCTTGTTCGGTGATTCTCTGTCATAACAGGGGATTACCAATACATTAATAATTTAACATTAAAACATAGTCCACCTTTCCTAAAACATCAATTCCATTTTTCTCTTTTGATTTGGGTGTTTGAAAACTTGATGGTCCCATCAAAGACAGACACTAGAAAACTAAAATTGCAGCAAGAAACCATTTGGAGAAAACAGTAAGTTGCAATGGACTGACTTAAAAACAGTTCTTTTTCAAGTAGATCATAAAGAAATAGTAAATCAGTTACTTATTAATGCTTGGAGAGTGTGAATGGCAAGATGTGGGTTTGCCAGAATTTTTGTTTTTTCATGTGATGCAGCCTTTAACCAGGAAAAGAATCTTCAACGTTTACTTTAACTAGTCTGGAACTAAGCTTTAACTGGGTTAGACTTGATTATAGAGATAAGAATTTCTATTTAACAGTTTTGTTCTCCAGCCTCAAAATTCAATTCCCGCACTTGGACAGACTTGATACTCAGTAAAACATAAAATACCTCAAGAATGTATCTTGAACACCAAATGTGATCTCCAGCCTCAATTCCCACACTTGGACCGACTTGATACTCCCACTGCATCACATTTGAAAGTTAACATTTTACAGAGCAGAACAAGCATAGTTACAGATGTAATCAAGCTCCGAAAATATGCAAAGGCTCATGGTGAGAGGTAAACCTGGCCAGGCATAACCTCCCCATTGGTACCACTAATGTTGATTCCAGCATATAAACAAGCCTTATAATGTGCATCTGATATGTCACGGCCAAAAGACTTGTCAGCCCCAGCAGCACAGTAGTAAGGACCCTGAGATAAACATAAAGGAGCCTTGTAACTTAGCCTGCCAAGTTAGAAGATATTAATAAGGAACTTAGCTCATTAATTATTACCTGAGGACCAGGATAGCCTCCGACAGGCCAGCCCAAAGGCCACTTCACATTTGTTTGAAGCAAGGTGTACTCTTGCTCAATCCCATACCTTATCAAGTAATTAAAAGATGAATCTTTTTTGTCAAACAATAAAACCCAAAAATATAGAAATACAAATGACACTACAACATTTTGAAACATGTAAGACCTGCAAAGCATGAGAATAAGACCAAGATAACTGAAAAAGTCTTTACCAGGGTACTTCATCAATGACCTTCTGGTTACTGAAAATTTGGGCAGCACGGTGGCGTTTGTTTGTTGGGATGGGCTCACCGGCGGGAGTATACGCATCACAAATTACCTTCACAAAATATAGAACAAATTTAGCGTTGTCAATAAATTATGTACTATATTTCAGTAATAAGTTAGTTTTTCAGGTCCAATTTGCTAGTTACTGAGCTCAATAACACTTACCAAGATATTTTTGCCCCCGCGGAATGGGTCCTTAAAGATTGCCTGAGGACTGGATAAAATAGTAAGTCACAGCTAGCTTGACATTATAAATAAGAAAAACATTATGAAGAGTTTCACTTGATCTTACTATAGAATAACTTCACTATCCTCTCCAGGAGCTTGCCCGGTACTTGATCCATCATAGTTCCACTTTGGAAGCTCAGATGGATGTTCAACAGGCTTTGAGATTGTCTACAAACATGAATAGACAACAATGTATGAGGCATGACGAACACATTACAGTAGAAGAAAATATATAAAATTGTATATTTCAATTTTTTTACCCTTGACTTGCTTCGCACATCTATACCAGTTCCTCCAATCCTGTTTCAAAATGCAGCATATGTCATTGTAACAGGTATCATGAACATATGCTAAAACATATAACAAGGGTGAAACATGTACCAAATATACTCGGCAATGATCTTGTCAGTGTATGGGGTAATGTCCAAATTCAGAAGATCCTCTAGCCTATTTATTGTGCCGCTTTCAGACTTCACAGCTAATACTCTAAGCCTGGAAGTGTTTCTAGCAGTTGCTTTCTTGTTCTGCTTTAGGAATAGAGAACTCCACATCTTTGTTGACAAGGGACTTACAGGTGTTGAGTTCTTCGGGATTCTCATCTGCAACTGTGAGCATGGTGCCAAGATTTGTGCCATTTTCACCCACTCCTAGCTGGAAATGTTACATAACCCATGTAAGAACTTAATAGCTTAAAACCAAGAACCCAGTAATCTGAAATTTATGTGATACAGATAAGCTAAAAAATGTGCTCATCTATTAGAAAAACCTATTAGATCTGACTTTACAACTGATTAATGAATAAATCCACCTATTACTCCGTTTTCTATTCTTTCTCAACCCCTGTATTCCTCCTGTCAACTTCCCTATTTAAGCCCACAACCCCAAGCCAACATTCTCATTTTCTTAGCCTACCACAATTTACAAAGAGATCCAAAATGTGCCTAGCTGACCAAAACATAGTTGACTTCTGCTGTGCTATTGTTGCACAATCAAGTGGTATTGCTCTTAGAATCAGTCAATCAAAATGCAACATGTCCTATTTGGCTATTGGGTACAACTTGGTTCCTGTCTATCCTATGGAATGTCAGAGTTTTAAGGTAAATGCTTAATAATTCCTCATGGACAAATCAGTTTGACTCTAATTAATATCAACCTTTTCTTTTCACTCCAAAAAAGAAGCGTATTCCCATGTGAACTAAAATCCTCTTGATTTACATTGTGATAACTCTTCATTCTCCATTATCAACCCACCTATAGTTTGCTACCTAAAATCAAAACCCATTTGGCCACAACGATAACACAGAACATGAATAAAGAACGTACCTTTGGGTAAAATAAGAAGTGGGTATTGCAGAAATTTGCCTCACTGTGCGAGTAACTGACAGATAAAGAGGGAGAGAGGAAAAAATGGGGCGAGGGAGCAGAAGAGGGGAGAGAAGGCGAGCTGTTTAAGTAGTTGGAAAATTCTATGATAAAATAAGGGAGTGGAGTGACGGGCAAAACAAAGATGGTTTGTTGGCTTTTCCATAGTAGATAGGGGTGAGCTATGAGTGGAGGAAAATAGTTTCTGGCCTCTTTATGGACACCAAGAGAGGCTTTTTGGACTTCATTTTTGCATTATTATAGATAAGGTTTGCAGATTCTTTTTAGCTGCCTCTCCATACTCCCATATTTGCAGGAACTCTGATTAAAGTATTTGTTTACAAAACGGTTATTTTTTGGCGTCTTATGACATTTAATAATCTCTTTTCTTGCATCCTCATCCATAAACAGTATTTTTTTTTTTTTAAATTTATAAAAGTCTATAAACAGTATTTACATATAAGACTTTTTGTTGTTATAATAAAGTTTAAGTAGGGTAGACTTATTCATTCCTATACTCTATAGTATAGAAGTCAATAAAAATTTATAGCACAATTTACGCATCGTCAACTAACAAATGTTAAATTTTGAAGAAGATGGAAATTGGATCCCAAAACTGTCTTAAGCAGAAATTTTAATTTGTTACTACTTGAACCAGTCCTTATTGGTATTTGAATATAAGATATTTTCATGAATAGGATGAATACGTACACAATGACGGGGAAAAGCAATTTTATCATTGCAACTCGTCCAATTTTACAATGATAATCCTAACTATTAGCTGAGATAATATAGCTGAAATTCTATATTTCTTGTATATATTTACAAAGATACAACCTCTATTTATACACGAAGATATGAGCCAGATATGGCAAGAATCATAATTAATGGAATTATGCTAGACAAATCTCCTAAAATCAAGTATCCTATAATCATGCTAACACTAACATCCAAGCAACATGTAAGTAAATTCGACTACTTTTCTTACTAGGCTGGTTTCGTGAGAAACCAAAAAAACAAGTGAAAATATTTTTTTAAAGAACATTAAATACTTTTTGGCAATTGGAGGACGATTTCTTCAACTGTATTTTCTTTTTCTTTTGACTAAAAAGTAATTTTTAAAAGATTATTTTTTGTGAAATAAACAAAACAATAAGTCTAATAGAGTTTTTGACAATTTAAACAATGACAAAATTATCACAAAAATCTAATAATTTCAAGATATTATAATTTTGTTTTGTAAAATTATAAATATTGACATATATAGCATGCACATAATATATGGTTTAATTCGTTTCAAGAAAATATAATATTTACTATGTTATTGTATATTCATATAAGTAATTATGCTTAATTTTAGTTGATAATGTCTATCCAATTATAGCCGGACAGAAAAGGTATCTCTTTCAAATCGGGAGGTCCAAGGTTCGAGTTTTATTGAGATCAGACATTATATTCTTACATTAATTAAGAATAAGAATAATAAAAAAATTAGTTGACAGTTGATTTTAAAAATCTAACTCTACAAAATCAATTTCAATTAATGTACTTTTCAGTTAAATTTTGGTCTAAGTTTTTAATTTTAGAATTATTCTTCAATTTTTCTAATTCAGTATATGTTAAGATACTTTCAAAAAATAATTTCTCTATGAGTGAAATAATTTCCAGCAAATGATTAAAAAGATTAAAAAAAAATTAAAAAGCTAACTATAAAACTTTAATTTAAGAATATTTTCTTCAGTAAAAAGAATTAATTATAATTATTTTTGAGAATTTTTTTTTTATATAAGAACAATATGTTCCGTCAAATAAATTGTGCAAGAAAGTGTTATTATATTTCCTATATTTAAAGAAAAAAAAAAAAAGTCAAATGCAAATTTACTAAACTCGAAAGGCATCTCGCTAACCTGACGATAGGACTTTATATTATATACTTTGATTTTTTTGATTAAATATTATATACTTTGATTTAACTGCTAGCTTGGTCGATTACATCATAATTCAACCAATTAATAACAACTTTCTTCTTAAAATGAGCGGTACTTTCGGTAGATTTTTCAATAAAATATTTATGTAATATATACTTGTACGTCCAAAAAGTATCTCAAAAGGTGAGAATTGGCTCACATATATAAAGAGTCACATAGTTTTTTAATTAAACAGCGAAAAATATTCAACAAAATTCAATTAAACAATATTAGAGTAATATATTTTTTCTCCAGTAATTATATAGTATCCTAATAATTATAACCCACAATAATAATAACACTATAATGTAACTCAGGTTTGGTGTTAAAAGTCATTCTAGGATTATAAGATTATTATTATTGTTATTATTGTTATTATTATTATTATTATTATTATTATTGTAAAACGAAAATAGTATGTACGATTTTTAGGATTTAATTGAGGTCATGGATTCCCTTTCCGTTAACAACAAACAAACAAAAACGAAAAAAAGCATATTAAAAACGAAAGCAAATATGCAAGATTACTCAAAATTAAGGAAACTAACTAAAATTAGGAAAAGTTAGGTAGTTGGAATTAATTGTCGGAAAGATAGTAATTGCTTGTGTTGTAGGTTTGGTTGTGTGGATGCCGAGCCCTTTTCTTTTCCAAAATTATCCAGTCATGGATTTAGAATATTAGGTGATGACTACGACCTTTTTATTTTTGCACTTTGAGTTCCCCTAAATTAATTATTTTTAGCATTTCTTTCCAATGCAAAAACCACATTAAATATTATTTTTACCTTTTATTATCTTCTGAATTATCTAGTGGTTCACAATCTTGAGTTTCCATTAACTTGCCCAATTGGCTTTCCCAAGGAGATTATCTATAATATCACTTAATTAATCTAAACTAGGAACAAACATTTTCATCCAAAGATGCAAGAAAAGGTCACTTAGAAAAGGTTAAACATTAAGCAAAACTACAAGTGTACAACCCAAATTCCGAAGCAAAAATTAAATAATTATCCGATTCAAAATCCGATCACTTTGATTAAGAGCTAAATTTAATTTTGTTCTTTTATGGTCAGCCAAAACGTAAGAAATTTTTTAAAAGAAAAAATTAGCTAATATATTCATGAATATTGAAGGATTGATGTTTAACTTTTTAAAAGAAAAAATTAGCTAATATATTCATGAATATTGAAGGATTGATGTTTCAAGAAGCAATAAATTTAATTATTACATATGGCGAACAGTTGATTGATGATTGGCAATAATTGTTTATAAATCTAGGAGACAACATTAATAGCAGTTCTGTTGCTGATAAAAGATTGTTCTTAAATGGAATCATTTGGTAAAAGTGGCTAATGCTTTCATATCATTAATGTTTCAAAATATGGTATATCGTCATCATTCACAACCATAACACACATGATACATATGTTTCCCTTACTTTTCACTTAGCTACTTAAAAGTTAGTAAAACTATCCTAAATAACCCTTTTAATCTGACATGATATAGAGAGTAAATTTTATGTGAGGTTTAACGCGTGAAAAACTTAAGTAAAATTAAAAATGAAAAACTCAAAAAAATAATATTTTAGTATATTATTACAATGTATAAAAATAAATAAAGATCTTGAATTTTTTCTCTTGTTTTGAAAATAAGAGAAATTTTACAGTGTACCGGATCATACCAAAAAGCTTAAAATTATAATAACAAGTGAAAATAATCAATCACAATAGCAAGTGAAAAAACTAGTTTTTGAAATCATGTTGCTTGTAATGAGCAACCTACCTGTTGTTACCTAGGGCCAGTTTGGGGCTGCGGAGCAGCTTTCAGCCAAAGTAAGAGGAACCTTACTTTGGCTGAAAGCTGCTTTTGAGGCTACGGAAAGCAGCCTCAAATGCGTAATTGGTAAAAGTCAAATTGTATTCAGGAAAATAATGGAAAAACACTTAAAACTACTTTCAAATAAGAAAATGAAACCTAGTTTTCTCTGAAAGCACATTCACTAACAGCAATTTGAAACTGGTTCTTAGACTACTGCCCCGATCTTTTTTAATGGCTGCCCTAATCATACCAAAAAGCTTAAAATTAAAGACATTTCAACATTCAATCAAGAATCTGCATCGACACGAATCAGTAAACAAATCGGCGAAAAAACTAACCCATTAAAGTATAAATTTCGGTGAGGACGGTGATGCTGTAGTAATCCATGACTTTGAAGTTACCGACAGCATGGATTCTCTAAGCAAGTGGCGGCGAACAAATTTCTCTTTTCACATGCCTTTATTTTTTTTTTATCGATGAAGTGCTAGCTAATTTTAATCTATTTGTTAGAAATCTTCTGTAATTTATTTTCTTGTTTGGATCCACAATATCTCCAATATACAAATTTAATTGATTGAAAATGGTAGATTAAAGATGAAAACAGAAAACCAAAAGAGAGGAAGAAGATAAACTTATGATTTTTTTTTTCTACAAGTGTCGTGTGATTATTAGTTGTCTCATAGTTTCACTTTTCAAATTTGACATGTGATGATACGTATCGCAAACTTTATGTTGTTTGGTTTAGTTGGATTGAAAGGGTTATTTAGATCGGTTTTACTAACTTTAAGGGATTAAGTGGACATCTCCACATTCAAAGAGTCAAATAGAGCTAAATTAAGGGGCAATAAATATATTAATCCATCTTAATTGGCATAAAAAGTTTTGTATTTTTTACTTGTTTTGATGCAATTGGAGTGAACATCCATAGAAACTTCCTCTTCAATGTTCATTTTTTTTTAAAATTATTATATGCAAAGTTCTGTCTTTGTTAGAATTAAAATATATGCACTTTCAATGGTTTTGGCTTCTTCAATGTTCACACTTGCCCACATATATATATATATATATATATATATATATATATTCAATTCATTTATTAAATTATTTCTTATTATTTTAAAAACTTCTTATCTTGTAACTGTTGATTTTTTTTGCCTTATGGCTTAATAAAATAGCTTTTTATGAAAAAAAAATAATAATAAAAAAAAAACAATTGTTAATTGAGATAATAATTTCTTCATAAATTACTCTTAATTGAATTGTCACTGAATCATATCCTACTTGATATAACAAAACATAAAATCAAACCACAAGAAAGTGCCAAACACAAAAGAAAGACGTGGAGAACTTAGCCCAAGCGCATCAAATCAAACCACACCTATGAATTTATTCACAAACGTGTCAAGAGCACTCACACACGCACTCTTGAGCATTCACACGTGTATAGTCACACATAGGAAAAAGAAGATAGGCACGCACACGCAGTCAGAGGCCCCTCAGAAACGTGAACTGAAGAGGGGAAAAAAGGCGTAAAATTTGTTGGTTTTCGGGGTTAACAGTGAAAAAGAAAAACGACAACAGAACAGCAAATCGAATTATGGAAGACATATATCCTCAACACAACAACGTAAAACAAAATTAAAATTACATTAACAGAGTCCGGTCCGGTCCGGTCCCCTTCTTCTTCTTCTTTCTCGTCTGATAAATTCAGCTTCAGATTCAGAGCGTACAGAGTATCTTCTCTGTTCCTTTGTTTTCTTATACCCTTCTGTCTTATTCTTACGGGTTCAAAGTTTGTTGGCTTCCCTTTTTTTTATTGTTATCATTATTACTTTATACGCTAATTAAAGTAGCCCAACGGAACAGTTAAGAAAGAGAGAGAGAGAGAGAGAGAGAGAGAGAGAGAGAAAGGGATCAAAGTTGTTCGTTTTGAATCTCAATGGAGCAGCTTGTTAACTTTATTATACGGCCTCCCAGGTAATCAATTTTGCTATTTTGGATTCAATTTTATTATACTTCCTTGTTTGGTGTTCATTCAGTTTTGTTTTGAGCACAAGGATATACAAATTTTCAATCTTTTCTTCTCTGAAACTCGAAAATTTTGAATCTCGGTGGTCCGGTATATGTCCAGGAATAAAATTCGATTCTTTTTTTTGTTACGTTAAAAGAATTCAATTTTACAATTTTGACGCGTGGTACGGGATGACGATGCGCTTGAGATTCAAATTAATTTGATTTTTGCTTGTTTTCTACTTCCATCGATCTTCTTGGCAGCCGAAGGGTGTATTGCTTAATCTTTACTAATTTGATTTGTTCAGAATAAGAGATCACCTTAGGTTAGTTTATGTTAATATTTAGAGATACTAGAAACTTGCATATTTGGTAAATCTCCCAATCCCAATGGTGATTTTCTCCAATAGCTTTGGATGTGTTATGCGAAATTCAGAGTTTTATCTTCAATATTGTAAAATTTCTCAATGATTTTTGCTTCTATTCGTGGAAATTCTCTACTTTTTCCCATTTACTATTGAAAGTTTAAATGTTTCTGTTTTTGTAATTCAATTATTGATAGTAGAGGCATGTGGAACACTGGACTTTTTGGTTCCTTTTTGCTTTTATTCACTCGGTTAATGTTCTTTTAATGCGACTCATGTGATACTAAAAGCATATATAAGAAATGAACTTTATGTGAGGCATTAAATTTGTAGTTGACTAAAAAGAGTTCATACCAATTACTGAAAAGCTATTTTGGTGTTGGAGATGAATTCTGAAGTAGTAATGCTAAATTCAATACTCCCTCTAAAATTCTAAATTGTCTATCTTTTAGTTTAAGTCGAATGGTCCGGACATTGAAAATTCTGCACTGTCTGGCAGATGTCCATTAAATATACAAAAGGAATTCACATTATACGGTCCAAATCTGTTGTGATTTTCGCTGTATTTTATTAGGAGAAGATATAGTTTTTGGCAGTAGAATTATCAGATTCCTTTGGCGTTCTATCATATATTTTTTGTTCATTGATCTCCTTAAAGAAAAAAAAAAAAAAAAGGGTTGCATGCTTCCATTCGGGCTTAGCTGTAATGAACTTCTTGGGCTTTAAATTAAATAAGAATGATGTGCATTTATCACCCTTTGACATGTGCCTTATGGCTTCTATTTGAAGGAAGTTATGGCTTGTTGAATCATTGCCTATTTTTCTAGCTGTCAATAGTCCCTTCATTTTTGGACGCAGGGCCGAGTACAACCCAAAACATGATTTGTTGGATCAGGAGTTTATGCTGAAAGGAAAATGGTATCAAAGGAAGGACGTGGAGGTAATTCAGCTAATTACTTGCGATTTAAGACCATTTTCTATAATCTTACATTGTCAGCTTCTAACTCTTCTTTTATGGGTTTGAACCTGCCATATACTTCACTAAGTGATGACCTGCTTAGCTGTTGCAATGAACTATGTGTATAACACATTACTGACAAACAAGTGAAAATTCTATCTCCTGTATTCCGTAACCTCTTGTGATTTTTAATGTATTCAAATTTATTTTCCCTTAAAAGAGCATAAAAATTTACCATCCACTGTATGTATTTATTGACCCCTGTGGTCAGCGAAACAATTGAAGAGCAAACTTATAATAGGTTCAAGAATGTGATATTTGTAGCAGGGACCTTCAATATTCATCTGTATGCATAATAAAAATACTGTATGGAACTTCTTCCTTTTTTCCTCTTCCTCCTCTTCGTGACATCTGAAGTAAGGTGGGAATTGATGTTTTTGTGTGTGTCAGTGCTTGTCATAATTATTTGTGAATTGTGAGGTTAAGAAATTGATCATTTGTTTCTCTAGGCCTTCAATTTTTGGTGGATGATTGCTCAGAATAAGAAGGTTTTTGGGTGTGGAATTAGCTTTTTGTTAATCCCCTTCACCTCTATCCCTTAATTTTAATGGCCGATTACATTGGCAATTTATTGAGAATGCTACTGCATTTAGTAGTTACAGGTAGAATTATGGTAAAAATATGACCCAGAAGTAATCTTGATCTATCTGTTGCTTCAATTTCCTGTTAGTAAAACTGTTCTCACTAAATTCCCTGCCCCACTTCGTTTAATATTTTTCTGAGTATCCTTTGAAATGATATTTCACTCTTTTTATTTATTGCTTGTGGGATAACTCTTACATGCCTTTCCAGAGGCTTGAAGTTTGAATGGTTGTTCAGTTAGTTTAAAATGTGATTTGGATATTGTGCAGATTAAAAACAGTCGGGGAGATGTTCTTCAATGTAGCCATTATGTTCCTATTGTTAGTCCTGAAGAAAAGCCTCTGCCTTGTGTAATATATTGTCATGGAAACAGGTAACTGGATAGTAATGGATGATGAAGTTAACAGTTTTTCTTCTTGTGGAAATCATACATTATGGCTGGCATTTCATTATTTGTACACTGAAGGGTAAATGTGTAAATTACGGTGGAAAAGTAAATTTTATTGTCTCCATACATATTACCTTGGAGAACAAACTTTGATAATATAGAGCTGCCATGGCATCAGTTGGAGTCTAATATTTAAGTGTTGGTTTAATTCTCCTTGTGACTGATATCTCACTGAGAATGATCAATTATGTTGAAATACTATTTTGCTGAATTGATTCTTACTGACTGACGGCATTGCTTTGATTTTTCCAGTGGGTGCAGGGCCGATGCTAGTGAAGCTGCTATTATATTGCTTCCGTCAAATATTACAGTTTTCACTCTTGATTTCTCAGGATCGGGACTTTCTGGGGGAGAGCATGTTACTCTGGGTTGGCATGAAGTAAGTGACTGGGCACACTGATTAACATGTCAGACATCTGGCATTTGAATCTGGATGCTGATCTGCCTACTGCAGACATCTTCCGAATAGATATTTTCTGACCAGCCTCCACCATTATAACAAGTTTCATTCAGTATATAATATATTAAGATTGTCATTCACATTTTTTCTTGCAAAGCCTTGAGAAAACTTACACGTCCTACTTCTATATACATCATTTGACTATTTTGTTCTTTTAAACTCATGATTGCCACTTGTTATTACACATTTTCCATCACATGTTCTTTGGTTTCTTTTCAGAAAGATGACCTCAAGGTAGTGGTTGATTATCTACGGCAAGATGGAAATGTCTCTTTGATTGGCTTATGGGGCCGTTCAATGGGTGCTGTCACCAGGTTGTTTTCATGCACCTCATGGTTCAGTTTTGTTCCATAATGGATATTTGTAATAAAGAAATCTGCTTGTTTTTCCTTAATACACACTATGCAATGTCTCACTGGGAAATTTCATCGTACTCCTTGTAGCTTCTATTCAGCTCTTCCTACCTTGATTAGTTTTAAAAAAAATATTGAACTACTAGATTTTCATCTTGGCATGACACTTTCTCTTTGTTTATTTCTTATTAAAGATGTGCATGGTTATTGCAGCCTAATGTATGGAGCAGAAGATCCTTCTATTGCAGGAATGGTTCTTGACAGTCCCTTTTCTGATTTGGTTGACTTGATGATGGAACTTGTGGATACCTACAAATTCCGCTTTCCCAAATTCACTGTAAGTTTATCTGTTTGGCCACATCATAATAATTTTAATCTTTCTTAGACTATATCTATTCAATTGAATAAATTTACAGTTTTGCCACAACAAAATAATTTAACATCATGGAGTTTCTTATATTTATTTTTGAATCAAGCATACATAGGGATCTGAGAAATTGGTTATGTCTAATTGTATTTTAGCTCGCTGAAAGTTCATTTCTTTAATCTGTTCTGAGCTTTAGCCGTGTGAAGAAAATTTGCTTGCATATGATGATATGGTGCTTTTAATGGAAGCAAAAGTAGAACCCTTCCAGGGCTGGTTTTAAGTCTTCTATTCAAGAGGCATAATGCATCAGCTTTAGTTGAGAACCATCTAAACTTGTTTGGTGACATTCCCAAATGTAATTGTTAGTAGAGGCCTCAGGAAGGGTTCTTGCATAGGTTGGGTTTGCAAATATCGTGAATAGGAGGAACAAAATACCAGTAGAAGTGTCAGAATGGAAAGTAAATGACTTCTTATATTCTAAAGTGAAGTAAGGGGGCACTGATGGAACGTACATACTTCTCTATATAGTTGTTTTAGTAGAAATTTCAGAAAGACTCATTATTTTGATTTTGTTGTGGTTTCTTGATACTATGCAGCATTGGCTCAAAGGAAAGCTTGGATTAACTCTCTATTATGCTGTTCTCTCTTAAAAACAACACCCATGGAAACTTGAAGTCAAATGATATTTGTTCATTTCTGGCCCAACAAAAACCGAACCATCAAACATTTTTAACTGTATACATGTATTAGGATTCCAAGTTATGCTTCTTTGTATTCTCCCATGACCTTCGCTTCTTCTGGTTGCTTGTTTTAGGTGAAGTTCGCTATTCAATACATGAGAAAAGCTGTCCAGAAAAAGGCTAAGTTTGACATAACGGATCTGAACACTATCAAGGTTCTTATCTTCCTAATTTATTTGTTGGATAGTATAAATGGGTGAGGACATTATAGTAAATAATTTCTTAATACATGCCTGCACTGTGAATTTAGATTAAGTAGAGGTCAATTTGAAATTCACCAACTCTCTTTGAGGAAGATAATGAAGTTTCATGGTTGCCAGCTATTTTTTAGAAAGCTTATTTATTGGTGCATAATTTCATTGCTTAGGACAAGGAATTTTAATTGATCATGCAATTGAATCATCTATTGTAGGTTCTGCCTGATTACATGTGAGTTATCTTCACTGGTAATTTTGATAATTTCCAGCTATCTTCAAAAAAGCTTGTTACCAGTTTTACACTCAACTCAGACTGTGCCCGAGTTCTATGCACTATTAATTGGTTATGCTAGACATTCTTGATAAGCTTATCATGAGTCATATCAAGATAGTGAAATTGAGTTGCTAATTTCATTTGATATTTTATGGGGTGGATTATGTGATGGTCTTATAAGCATACACTGACTTAATGGCATAAATATATCAATTCATCAATAAAAACTCAAAAATTTGTAGGATTTTTAGGTATATTTATCTTTTTGGTGAAAATAAGTATATTACTTCTATTACCCCTTTTTTGTATTACAGGTGGCAAAATCATGCTTTGTTCCAGCTTTATTTGGGCATGCCATTGATGATGATTTTATACAACCTCATCACTCGGATCGCATATATGAAGCTTATATGGTAAGTTTCATTCGTTTCTTGTAAAATAATGAGCACTTGAAGAATTTGAATGCTCATTGTTCAAACAGAACCATCTTACATTACACTTCTTTCACATATGGAGTTCCTTCAGAAATCCATGCTTATGTTCTAAATGTTCATACTCCTGCCATTTTTGGATTTAAATTTTCTTAATTTATGTGAGACCTGTCAAATACCTTTGGTAATGGTTTTATAAGTTTGTGATTTGAATTTGATCTGTATATGCCCTTCCTTTATTGTAGTATATTTTGTATATAGTTATTTGGACCTGTTGACTGGCACTTCTCTAATCATAATTTGTTACACTGGTTATCCAACTTGTGAATGTTTCAGGGAGACAAGAATATTATCAAGTTTGAGGGAGATCACAACTCTCCACGTCCCCAGTTCTACTTTGATTCGATCAATATTTTTTTTCACAATGTTTTGCATCCTCCAGACGATGAGGTGGGCGAAACATATTTTGACACTATGACTGGTTACTTTGGTAAGGTAAATTGAACTACGATTCCTGACTTTTCTGGAAGAGCCAAAATTTATCCACTACCCTTTGTCGATTGTTGATTGTTTTACCTTCAGGGTAGCTGGAGCACAGTGCATGAAGTGGGCAATAACCTGGATTTTTCAGTTGCATCACAAGGCATGGCTGACGGAACGTGTAGCCTTTTAATTTTCTAATCTCAGATTTGTCTCTAAACTCCTTTGGCTGACTCTTCTTTTCATTCATTGATCGATTTTGGTTGCAGAACCATCAACAAGCCATACTGAAGATGCCAGTAAGCAAGTTCGTCCTAAAAGACCAATGAGCCGGATGGAGGTCAATTCATTATTTTTCTTTTTTCTTAAATATGACACAGAAAGCACTCATCAAGCAAATTGAAGGCCTGTGGCATGTGTGTTCAATTATGTTATGGTGGATGTATATGTTATGGTGTTCATTCTTGTTCACCTGTACGAAATGACATGCATTTTTTAACTGCACTAAGTTGAATACTAAATCTTATCCGATTGTTTCATTGAGCTTGTTCAGGTTCCTTCTGATATTCCATCAAAGAGAAATCAATCTGAGGCTGAGGTATCCTTTTTCGCTTTTGGTTAGGATTGTAAATAGGGTTTGATGGGTTGTAAGGGACGAGTAGATAATATAGACTGCAAATTTTTGTTGCAGGGTGAAGTTAATGACAATCATTTGCCATCATCATCATCCAATATGATTAGCTTTGAATTTTCTGATGGCAATCCTTACGGCCCACATGTACTAACGGCAATGGAGGATGATCAATACGTTGAGTATCAACTAGATGACTTGACAGGTTTTCCTTGTGATGTAGAGGAGGAAGAAAGGGTTAGTAATTTTTATTGCATCAATGAACTGAAATGTTAAACTCTTCTAAGAACTTGGTTTCACTTCATATGGCAGATGTTGATGGAAGCAGTAATTGCATCATTGAAGGACTTGGAAACGCGATGTCCCAGTGCAGAAGAACAACAGGCCAGTGTCAACCCTATTTCTAATCAATCTTCACAAAAAGATTGCAAGATATCGAAAACAGCGGAGGAACATGAACTTTCAAAGACAGAAAGTACTCCTTCTCAGTTGAGCAATGGCACAGTTTCAGCAATAGATCACCCATCACCTGATCCAAGTGTGTCAGCAGGAACATCATTTGACACTTCACCAGCCACGGCAGAATCAGGAAGCACAGCAACCTCTTCTTGTAGCGACACTTCAGGAAGTGTCCAGAGCTCAACAGATACAGACTTGTCAAGTAACACAAAGGCCACATTGACAGTAGAACGCAACCCAGCAAGCCACATTATGGATGGTTTGCTGCGCCGGTGGGATTTCAACTTCTTCCGAAACAGTCGATGAAAATTTGGAGAAGGGTTTTTGTGTTTCAACTACACGGTGATGATTTGTTTTGTAATTAAGATTGTAGCAACAATTAGCACTGTAAAATACACGGAACAAAAGGAAGGGAATATAGGTTGATTGATTGTGTTTAAAGATGCGGGTGGTTTTATTTGATACAAATTAACTTGTAGTGTTCATTTGAAATAGAAACATTGCTTGTAGCTATTCTTTTGATTGTAATTGAAAGGAAAACCTATTATATTTCAATGCTTAGTTTTGGTCCTTAATTGCTAACACGTTGGAAGGATGGATTTTTGTTGGCACTGAAACTTAATTTGTTTCAGAAAGAGCACACTCAAAGAAGCCTGAAGTGACCTTTCAACATATGTTTCGTTCTGCAACTTATAAAAGAGGCTTCTCATTCAGGAATCTAATATGCGCAGATCTCTGAGGTATTTTCAGTTCACTGCAACATATCTGGAAAAAATCTTAATGATAAGAGGTTTATTAAATAAATACTTTGTTTTTGCATGATTTATATATTTACATCAATAATCACTCTCGAGACCAATAATGAAAAAGAATAAAGAAATGGATGTAACTTAGTACATTCATATTTACAGTTCTGTTATCTTCATATGGTTTTAATGATCAATGGAAGCTGATATGAGAGTCCTTGCCAACAAATTAAGTGCTGTTTCAACCAATGAGTGAATAGTTGTGCTGTGGCGGCTCAGCCCGACTGTGCCGGAGAATATGTTGAAGCTTTCAAGTTCTGCTGTGGTTTCCAAAACATGCTCAAGTTCTCTTTCCAACCCTAGTTCTCTGAGGATAGAAATGTTTTCTGTGTTTTCCCTCATCATCCAAATTGCCAACTCTATTGCAAATCGCCGTATTCTTGGAACTTTTGTAGATGGATTTTCATTCTTTTGGAGGATCTGCACTATTTTTCCAGCTAGTTCAGCCTCTTTAATTCCTGCCTGCTCGAAAACCATGCTTGATTCTTCAGGAGCCAAGTATTTGAATACTTCTGCTGCTAGACCAACCATTACTTCTTGCAATTTGTCCTCTTCAGACATGACTGCCCTGAGAACCTGCAACCGAAGAAGAAGTTAAGATTAAGATTCCAAAAGGATGAATTTGCAGTATGTTATCCCAACAAAAATAGGCTTTTGATAATCGCAGAAAAGCGCATACTGTAGGTATAGAAGCTGTGACTCCCTTTAAATGGCTGTAGCAATCTGCACTGCTGTAGGCACACAAGTTTCTGAGGATTCTCGCTGCATTCACACAAAGCAATTTGATCTCGAGTGCATCAACAAGCTTCTTGAGCACCTTCAATTTCAAAATCCGATGGCAATTACTTCTGCTTTCCAAAGCCAGCATTGCTAGAGCTTCTCCTGCTGCAGTTCTTACATGATTTTGACTCTCAGGTGCTTCATAATTGAAGAAAATGTTGAACAACTCCTTTAGAATGCCACCTGTGCCCCCAATCCGCTCTGTTGCATCTTCCTCTAGCGCGAGACTGGTTAGTATTTCGATGCTGAGTTTTTGTAGTATGGGGTATGTCTCTCCATGTCTTAAGATATCTCTGATGTTGCTAATGGTGAAAACTATCTCGGAAATCTCTTTCCGAAGATGGCTTCCTGTGGCACCTGTTGTGCCGGCCAGCATTTTCACTAGTTGTAGAGATCTTTTCATTGTGAGAATTTGAGAATGTGCAACATTTTCATCTTTCAACAGCCTACTTCCAGCATGAGTCAAGTCAATGATTTTCGGTAGGAGGCCTCTCGTGTTACCAATCTTTCCACAGTTGTCATGATCATGAGCTAGCTTTTTCAGGATATGAAGTCCTAAATGATTGAATGTCCAGAATGCATAATGTGCATGATCTGTGATGATTTTCTTCTCTCCAATTTCATCTGCTGCGATACTGGAGGTTCGACAAGTTTGCAGCAGAGACGAGATTGATTCCATCGCACCTGGGATTCCTGCAACTCGTAAAGAGTTCTGTTTTTTCCCAGCTAGTTCTGATAGAATTTCTGCTGCTGACCTCCTGATCACTTCTTCCTGTGGATCTTTCCAATTCAACATCTCAACCAATCGTTCTATTACTGACATATTTGTTCCAATCTTCTGGAGGGTGTCATCAGAAAAACGTTTACTCATTGCGAATTGGCGAAGAATTTGAACTCCAATTAGCTGTTCGTCTGGGGAATTTGAATCCAAAAGATCCATAGCAAAACTGACCAAGTCCATTTTGAGGCCATCAAAGATGCTTCCATTAACACACCTAGAATAAGCATCATAGAAGAATCTCCGAATCGATATCATACCTGAAGGCCCCAGTTCACATTCATCGTTCACCTTCTCCAACAACTTACAGTAGCTCACCTTCCATTCCCAGTAAGCTTTCTCCATCAGAAACAGCAGAGCTTCTGCCAAAGCCAAGGCATAAAAAATGTCTAGAGCAGCTTTTCTGTTCCTTTTATCGGTGTCCCCCTTCTCGACCTCGCCGTAATTGTGTTTGATGAGCTTCATCGATGATAGAGCTACACAAGCTGTTGCAGAAGCAAGCTGGAGCCAATAAAGAAGTTTGCTGATATTTCTTGACAGGAAAACCCATTGAGCATATGGGAGGATCGGAACATCTGAGCTTGTCCATGTTCGCGTAGTCTTCCTTTCGCAATCCCATTTCCTACAATTTTTCATATGACAACTCTCCCTCAACTCTCTACTATGTGAAATTGGCTTGAAAACCGATTTCAGAGCTTTCAAAATGAAGTGTGAACTCGATCTCAAGGCACGAAAACTGTTGATTCCAGCATCAGTAATAGACCAGGTAGCTTGGTGTTGCCATTCTAGCTCATGACTCCTGCTGAATATCCGAGTTCCTTCAATCAACAATATAACAGTAATGAACCAGAAATCTGAAGGGTCTAAAGTGATTGCAAAACCGCCTAAAAGAACAACTGTTGCCCAGATAAAACCAAGGGTTCCAAGGCCAGTAGCTGCCTTTTCGAAAACTGCAAGGCGAAGAGCAAAGAGGGTAAGTTTCTTCTCTGGAGCAGGTATTGCTGGTGTTGTTGTTGAAGAAACAGAAGTTCCATTGCTGTCTCCTTTCTCAATAGGGCTATGTCGTGGTTCGAAAATGGTGCCACCTGAACCGTGGATTTCGCTGAGCCTCCTAAGCTCATTGACCTGCAAAGAAATCTCATTTTCTCCAGCAGATTTGGTGGCATCCATTTTTGAAGAATTTGGGCTTGAAATGGATAATGTTTTAATATTTTTGCTATTGAAAATCAAAGTGGTTTTATTAGGAAATGTGCAAGAGGAAATGACTAAGAAGTGGTTATAAAGAGAGGGGGAAATTTGATCTTTGGGAACACGTTTATTCTGTGGAAATGGGAAGTTGCTTTTATTTTTCTCTCTTGCTTTACAGAGGAAATTCAGCTACGATTTTGCTTTTTAGCTACCTTCTCTACTTGGGCGGCAAGGCTTGTTTTTGCTCTATTTTAGGTGCTTATAAGTCAGCTGGTCTCTTGCTAATATGTTGCTTGATGGATCATCTGAAACTACCAAAAAGCTTCTTATATAGCAAAAGGCAAAAATCTTTAATTTCTTTTTTTCCATCCTTTTTGGCTTTTGGTTAACTAGCTGGTTGTAGATTAGTTAGCAACAGAAATTCAATTTGTAGAAAAAAATTTCAAGTTTGTGTTTTTACTAAATAGTCGACTCTCTTGCACGAAAGGATGAGGAGTATTAATTAAGCCTCAAACATAAATTGTTGCAACCAAAATCTATGTTGCATTGAAATGAGAAACGATATTTGTAAAAATATAGGTTATGGTAAAGTGGGAAAATGTATATATAATAAAAATATCGGGATATGTTTATAAATATTAAATACTATAAAGATGTATATCTTTATTATCTTATTATATATATAAAATAAATTGGAAGACCTTATCTAGTTAAATCTGTTGACTTTAATTTGATCTCAAATCAACCCAACTCTAACCTTATAATATTATTGCAATGATTCATGGTGTTCCACTTCGAGGAGACTAGTTGGAATTAATGTTTTGTTAATTAGTTATTACGTCATTTACAAGCAATCATCAGCATGTAATGACGAATTCCTTAATGAGTAATTAGCGAATTCTCTTCGTAATTCAGCTGATAAAAGTTAATTGTATAGTAAAGAATGAATAGGCAATTTGATTATGTGTAACTTGCCTAGGTGGATTCAAGGATAGACTAATTATTATGCCAAGATTTTCAAAATAAATTACACTTTCTAATTTGTATCCTTTGAAAGAATTCGTCACTTTGTAAATCAAAGTCTACTGATGCTTGAAACTTGGTGCTTTGATTGGTCATAACTTCAAAAAATGGATTTTCAAAGTCGAGAGTCTTCTTGTGTGAAGCCAAAGGCTCCCATGGAACCCACACACACCCCGTAATTATCCCTTTAACTTCAAGAATTGTTAGATTTCGATATATACATCCATTTTTGTCCAACAATTATAGATCATTCATAATTAGCATTAATGAATTAAACGACATATTAATTGAAATTGTGGATTTTCTATAATAAGAAACACCAATTTATGATGCTGGCACATTAATACTTTGAGCCTAGTTATGTAAGCTAAAATCAAATTGAGATTCACCAAAGCATCTCTTTTTATATTAAAGAAAAAAAAAAAGCATATCAAAATCTCATTAAGAGCATAATTAGCAAGCAATTAGACTTCAAGTGGTGGTGGTTAATGACGTGGCTTCCCCAGATTCCTGATGTTATTGTTGCGTGCAGACTTTTGAGCGTAATCCGTTTTCTTTTTATTATATAAAAATACATGAAAAATGAAGCACAAACTCAACTTATTCGTACGGAACCAAAAATATGCAACCAAAAAAAGAAAAAAAAAATGTCAGCATACAGACCGTGTCAACATGATTAACTTTAACTCGAGAAATAGAGTACTCACTAGTTTGTCAAATCACTAGGCAAAACTCACAGGAAAACGGTTCAACTTCACCTTCTTAAAAATCAGAGACAGGATTCATCACATACACATCGAATCAAACCTCTTTTCCAGGTCCAGTCGAACCTAACAGGAGCGAGTTAAAGGTAAAACCTATACGACTTGGAAGAGGAATTACATCTGCATTCAGTGTAGCACATTACCAGCTCAAATGTCGAGCATTTGATTCAATTGAAACGAATTTTTCTATGAAATCCTTATCATCAGTTACCACAACAAATAAATATACAACATAAACTTGAGGCAATTCAATAAAATTCAAAATTGTCTAAACCTGACACCCTCAGGATGTTCTTTTCTTTATTGCATCATAAGACGAAACAAGCTTTGCAGAATGAGGTTTGTTTTCCGCTTCTGAAGTCAATCTAAATTAATTCTGAGCCTAAAGACCTGATACTGAAGATCCCAGCCTGGAGTTCTTTATTCACAGCTCATTGACATTCCAAGTTGTTCAAAGAAATAAAGAACCTGAGGGGTTAAACCACATGCATGTACCTTCCATATCCACTTCTAAAAATTGAGATTCGCAGAATTTAATTATAAATGCAGGTTAGTGAAGCATAAACAAACAGTTGCCAATTGGCAAATGTCCATGTAATAGAAGACGAGGACTCACTCCAATCTTTTGCCCTGATATCTCATTCCCCCTGCAAATAAACAAATTTCAGTGCCCAAATAGTTGCAAATGTAATCACTAGTATACAGGGGGGAAACAAAGATCATTGGCAGCACTATCTGAGAATGACAAATAATGACCATCATTCATCAGGTAGAAAGATAGTTAACAAGCTTTGCGAAAGACAGTAAACTTGGAAAATTCCAACCAAAAAAAAAAAACTAAAGTTTAGAATTTTGTAAAAATTATAGCCTAATGGCCAAAAAAGAATCCATCAACTTGTAATTTACTAATTTTATCCCATCCTTCCCTACAAATTTGCAATTTTTAAGAGCTTGATTCTCTGTATGTTCAACAAGACCTTTGTCTTCTTACTTTTGCCTTTCTTTACCAAACACATGAAGCGAAGGCTCGCTGACAACAATAAATTAGCGAGCAAACGATTCAGCAAACATAAAATAAACAAAACCTTAAGCACAATCATTGTCATGCAACCATTTCAAATGAATGTCAAACACGGTAATGTTAGATGATCACTCAATCATATTCATCAGACTAATTTAGCTCTTGATGAAGTAAGACCAAAACCAACAGTTCAGACCAAATCGCCTCATCGGCAAACAGATCTGCTAGTCGGTAGCCAAACAAGGTAAAAGTCTTTCTATTCACTTTCATTGCTTCTAATAACGATGGTTTCAGGACAGCTTGAAATCAATCTTTGCCAAACCCGTGATCTTTGAGACCTCGGCTCACCCATCATGGGCTGTACAAAAACAGCTCATCTGCAGCACCAAACAAGGCTTGACTACATTGATTTGTTGATCAAGGCCAAGCACATCCAAACTTGTGGATATAAGGCCAAGGCCAAGCCCACCCCCAAAATTTATCATTAACAGAAATAGCAACCAGAAAATAAATTCAGATATAAGAAAATGGCTGTTCTTCTCCCCCTGGAAGAAGGAAAGGTTTGAATTGTGATTATTCACAGGGAATAAATGATTTTCTGTTGCATAACTCATCATAAGCACCAAATATGCCAGCAATGGCTCGATGCTGGAAATTTCTCACAGTTGCCAAATTACGTTCCTAGTAGCACAGCAAAGCATGCTCATTTATAGACTTAGTTTTTCAAAGTTGGAATTTGAATTGCGAATAGGCAATTGAAAAAAACAAAAGACTAGATTAACTCGGGAATAACTCCTGCTTTAGAGCTCTCATACTTAGTCTAAAAGAAACAAGGGAACTGAACAAATTTAATCTAATATCAACATCTGAAATACAGACAGAATAGAGAGCAATAATGCATGAGAAGACACTAGAATTACCTAAGTGCACACTAAAAAGACTATGTAATTCTTATCATTCTAATGCATTGTCCTAGACTAAAAATTGATTAATAGATTCCATTGATTGCATCTCATATAGATTCGGAATACCAGGCCACAAAACACAAGATATTAACTTCGGAGAGCGATTCCCACATTAATAAAACTCATCGAAATATCTGAAAAAAGTGAAGAATTCAACCATACCTCAAAACAAACCAGAGCTAAAACGTTCAACTAAATCACAGGTCTCCTTTGCCAAACCTTAGCCTTCTCAGCATCAATAATTGATTCAACTAGCTTCACAGTATTATCCAATTTACCCTGCGCATTCACAACCACATAATCAAAATAATTTACATGCTTCACTTCCTCCCTGGCTGTAGCAATTCTAACAAGTAAAGCTTCTGCTGTCTCTGTTTTCCTATCTATCAGCCTCTCAACAAGCTCCAACTCACTTTCAGCCACTAAAAATATAAATACAGCAGAATCCCCCAGAATGTTTTTCAATGTATTTGCTCCCTGTATATCCACTCTCAATACAATATCATGCCCTTTTCCCATATACTCTCTAATTTGCCACTTCGGTATCCCCTTGTAATCACCATACACAAGTGCATACTCTAACAGCTCATCTTTCTCCACCATAGATAAAAATTCATCTTTGGACACAAAGTAATAATCTTTACCATCAACCTCACCTGGCCGCATTGGCCTGCTAGTTGCAGTAACAACAAAATGCAAATTTTCTCGCGCTTCTCTTAATTTTTTTATAACAGCATCTTTACCAACCCCACTTGGGCCACTAATTACAATGATTAAAGGGTTCGGCGGAGGGCGAATGGGGTTGGCGCTGAATGAAGAACCCAGAGAGGATTCGAGGGCACGAAGCAATTCCTGTTTACTGGCTTTATCTAGTTGTGGGATTGTGGGTTTATGTTTTTGGGCATCACCCATTTTGCTATAAGATGCACAGAATCGCTGGCGGGTACCAGTGAAATGGCAAGAATTTGGCTTGCGGGAAATTTGGGGAGAAATAGAGGTTTTCGAAAGTTGGGGTTTTTGGAGGCGAAAGAGTGAGAAATGGAGATTAGAGGAACGAGAAAAACAGAGACCGAAGCGACGAAACATGAGGAGGGTGAGTGGATGGATTATATGCAGAGGAGAAAACGGGGCATCGAATTGGGATCGTGAGGATAAAATTGGGGGTTAGGGTTTTATAATCTGAAATCGGCTCTCACTGATTTCCCGGTTTTCATTCTTCATTTTCTCGAGAATAACGGTGAAACAGGATAACTTTAAAATCACTGTATTTATAATAAAAGCCTTAATTAGTGTAATTATTACTCTATGTTTTTATTTAATTCTAATACATAGGTAAAAATTGACAAGGTTTAAATTTTGAATTATAAAAAATATATATTAAAATTCACAACACCGTCCTCAGGAAGGAGCGAAGAATTTCAAACCGTGACTAATTCTCCAATAAAATCATTTTAATGAAAATATTTATGGTTCATAAAAATATATATATAATTTTTAGTTGTAAAACTATAAAGTTCGAATTTAACATTTTCATAAGTCGAAATTAATTTATAACTTCATTTTACTTAAAAATTACTCGATATAGATATTTTTGTCAAAAGAAACTTTTTTTACAATACCATCTTTATAATAAAAATAATTTTATATTTTATTTCATTTCCAAATTATAAAAAATAAAAAATTTTATACAGCCATTTTTAATTATTACTTTAAACTATCGTTTAGTTTTTTAAGTGGATGTTTTATCAAATATAATATAATTATATCTATTGACGATTATATTTTCAATTATCATTAATTTTTTAACTGTATAGTTGTAATTTTATCTAAATATTTTTTAGACAAAGACAATAAAAAAAATATCCCATAAAAAATTTGTTCAATGAAAAGGACAATAGACTACTTACATAAATTCGGGTTTTTTTTTTTTTTTTTCCTCTTATTATCGCATTTCAAGATAGCATCAAAAAAGTAAATTTTGAATAGGTAATTGTTGGGGAAAAAATTCACATAAACTTGTTTTTTTTTTACAGATTTTGTTTTCTCAATCTTATGAGGACTTTATAAAAATTGCAACATGCCAACGCTATTATTGATATATTGCAATCATAGCTATCTCGCATTAACGTGACTAAGATTACCGTGGACGTTTCCATGTACATGATACATGCTGCCAACAACTTGAAAATAAATGGAAACCACTGAATTTTGATTCGAAATTGCTCCAAGTATAAGCTCTTTCTTAAACTTATTGATTCCATAACTATTTTTTGTTGCACACTCTATCAAACTATATTTTTAGTACAATTCCAAGTAGAACTACGCATAATGTAACTATTACAACAACTTCTTACAGCACCAACCAAAAAACTGTCACAATCCAAAAATTCATCTACTAAAGTGCTTTCAAGTTTCAGCCACAATTTCAACATAGGTTTCATCAAAGTTTGTGACCCCATATGTAGTAACTAAGTTGCCAATGTCAATGAGGATAAACACGCTATAAACCATTTGGATCATTCATCATTTCCAATAGGAAGTCAAGCCTCTCATCCTTTGGAACTCCAAAAAAAGCTCTCATCCTAGCTGGATTATGAACAAGATATATATATGCATCAAGTCGAATATAGCTAGGGATACCAATGCTTACCAATTCAGCAAAAACTTCTTCTTCAGAGTAGCACCTCACTTTTGTCTTCTCTTGGATAGCAACCTACTTCTCCGAAATTGCATTTGCTTGTGTCAATACTTCAACAACTTCCTTCATTCCGTTATCCATTATCTCCAACTGCTTGCGAAGTAAATCATCCGTCATTTCCTTCCTTTTGCGCTTTCTAGATGAGGTTGGACATTTGGAATTAACTTGAGCAGTTGCATCTAGTGGACTAATAGGATTGTCATCTTTTTCACCTTCATCTTCATGAAATAGATCATGGAAATCTAAAACTATTGGCGGGACTGCATTAATATTAAAATCCACGACGAACTTTCTCCCTCGCACTGAATGCTGATTCTCCAGTTGTTCTAATTTTTTCGACTTTATAGCTCCTATTGCTTAGTGCTTTATCAACATAACGACAATGATAAACAAAACCTATAATGTGCACTGTATGTACAAAATGACATAGAAGTTTCACAAGCATCTGATATCTTATCCCTTGAACCATTACCATCCATGTTTCAATCAGTTCATCTTGAGACCTATAGTCGTTGCAATCATCTCCATCAACCTCATAGAATTCCAAACTATTGATGGCACTTCCTTCCTTATCCATCTAATTTAGATGCAAAATATTAAATGAATAAACCCGCAAATTAATCACAAGTCTGACTACTGAAAAACAAAATAAACATCATGATAAAATAGAACTTCCACATTCAAACCGAAACTAAAGGCTACTGAGAAAAGATAAAGAATTGAATCATTGTAGAACTTGTATAAATCTTCTAAGGAACTTTCAATTATCTAGCTATTAATGGGATATAATTATGACAGGTGAGAAAGCACACGCATTCTCAAACAAATTACAAAGCTTGCTCAAAGCCAAAAATGAATTGATATCAATTTTCGGATAAATTATAAAGTAAATGGTTACTTTGTTGCTTATGAGCCTAAACAATCCACTCATATCATGTCGATCAAAAAAATTAAAAGCAAAACCACCATGACCCATCTGCAACAAACCAGTCTCCTAATAGAGTATAATGAACATGGCGCAAGTGTAAAAGTTTGAGACAAATCACAAAGATCCGGGAAATTACCTCAACAAACGTGCCAAATTTTGATCTTTCCAGTCAATAATTTTGAAATCAGCGGCAACAAGTATGCATTACCCAAACAAAAGAAAAAATATTAAATCTTTATCATCTATTGCAGACCTAAAGAATGAGTTTGCCAAACATGCCTTTTATATGGACAAGAAGAAGAGTTTTCTAGAACAATAATGAAGATTGAGTTGCTGGATTTTGAAATATGGGGGAAGAAGAATTCGAAAATTGGAGTGAAATACAGAAGAGGAAGAGGAAAAAGGGGCGGGATAATTATTAAATTTTAATGGGGGGTATATTTGTAAATACACTATGCAAGCAAAATTATTGATTAAGTAGCAACTTTTACATTTTTGTCCGCAAACTTCCTTCTTTTTTCTCTTTCTCTTTTCTTCAACTTTCGAAAGCTGTTATCTTTTTGAATTTCCCAATCAATTCGTCCACCGCCATTAAATCTACCGATTCCGTTCATCTTCTCCTCCTTCCTCCGCCAAATAACCAGATCAGAGCTTCCTCCTTCTGCTTTTCTGTTTTGAAGGTTTGATTTTCTATTCTAAATTTGTTATCCCAAACCCTAATTGTTTACCAAGCTCTAAATTCTTAATTCAATTCAATTCAACTCAATTCTAGTCCAATCTATCGAATATCGCTTGTTGATGGGCACAATTAGAGCTCGCACCGTAGACCTTCTCAAACCCAAAACATGCTCCTCCTCTTCCTCCCCCTTCTCAATCACCACTTCTACCTCCCGCACCGAGACAATAAATGGGTCCCATGAGTTCAAAATCGGCGGTTATTCTCTCTCGAAAGGTATGGGAGTTGGCAAGTACATAGCTTCAGATACATTCATCGTGGGTGGATACGCGTGGGCAATTTACTTTTATCCTGATGGAAAGAGCCCTGAAGATAACTCCACCTATGTATCTTTATTCATTGCTCTTGCGAGCGAGGGCACCGACGTCAGGGCATTGTTCGAGCTTTCCTTGATTGATCAAAGTGGAAAAGAAATTCATAAGGTTCATACCCATTTTGGAAGAGCTCTCGAGAGTGGGCCTTACACTCTAAAATATCGTGGTAGTATGTGGTGAGTTTTTGTGGTTCTGAAAGTTCCTTCCTGTCCTTGATTATGAGCAATATCTTGTGAGCTTGGAATGAGCGCTCTCTGATGGGGCGTAATAATTTATGTAAATTCATGCAGTTCAAGCTTAAATGTTTGTGGAAGCAATTTATTTTAAATTGGATTTTCTTTGATATGTGACTTTGATGCTGTGTGTTTAGTATATTAGAGTCCTTTATTGTTTGGTGTGGAAAGTGAGAATTCACCTAGTTATTTATCGAAAGTGATTCGCTTCAAGATGAACTGCCTTTAGGGAATTGCGGTGGCTAAGCTATATGACTTCAAGTTTTGTTTCTATAATATTCAGACATTAGGAAGGCTGTAGTTAAAAAAAAAAAAAAAAAAACCCCACTCATTGAGGTACTGATACGGCTTAGGAGGTAATTCTGTTAGAGCAAATTCAGATTCTACTAGAAAAACAAAATTGGGATTGAATGGTAAGCACCTGATTTTAATTCTAAGAAGAGTGTGGTTAAGGTTGCATGTTGACAGTTGACACTAGACTATCTGGCTGAAGCAAAACGGGCAAAACTTTTTTCTTCCTGACAGAAAAACAGCTTATCATCTGGAGATCTCTTATAAGTCATGTAGTCTCACTTTAGTATCTTCTTAATGTGTGTGGATATTGTTGTCGAAATGAGCAGTCTAACCGGTACTAATGGATGTTGCAGGGGTTATAAAAGGTTTTTTAAAAGAACTCAACTAGAAACATCGGACTATCTGAAAGATGATACCTTGTTGATTCGCTGTTGTGTTGGTGTGGTTAAGTCACACACTGAGGGACCTAAGACCTATAACATTACGGTGCCACCCTCTGATATTGGTCAGCAGTTTGGGAAGCTCTTAGAAAGTGGAAAAGGAACAGATGTTACTTTTGAAGTTGGTGAGGAAATATTTTCTGCTCACAAGTTGGTCCTTGCAGCAAGATCACCTGTATTTAGGGCACAACTTTTTGGTCCGATGAAGGATCAAAACACCCGGTGCATAAAAGTTGAAGACATGGAAGCACCAGTTTTTAAGGTGCTCTCTTCTTTCTCTCTCTCTCATGTCACACGTGAGCTGCAATACCAGTCACATCCTTTTTATGCTAAGAATAGCTGTTAGATTTATTTACTTGTTTAATTTAGCCTTTTATTCTTTTCTTCTGCTGTTTTATTGTGGTTTAGTTTCATGGTGAATGGTATTCTGTTTCTCTTTATTAGACCTGTCAGCATTTAGAGATGATCTAGTTGAAAATGGTTTGGCCACTGTAGCACGAGTAACTATAAACTCTAAGTTGAGATGCAAGAAGAAACTGTTTATTATTTATATGCTTTATTATTTTCCTTTTTTTTATGTCCTTTTAGGCCTAGCATTCTATTGTTTCCACATTAGCTTTAAATTTTTAATGCATCCAGCTGCAAGCAAGATCATGGCTTCAGAAATGGTTCTTATTTTTCACTCAGTTCCTACCTTTTTCAATTTATCCTTCTTGTTGTCTATTTTGTTTCTCTACATATAATGATTGCTTCATTCTTTTTAATATTTTTTACTTTGTTGTTTCAAATTAATCTTGGTGGACACAAAATGTTTTCTGAATTGCAAACTCTTATAAGCGAGGGGAATATATTCCAGGATTTTGCAGTGTAATGCTAATTTTATTTTCTGGCTTTCTAAGATGTGGGATTGGAAGCTTTTTATTTGCCAATGTTAAGTCTAGTTTGATGTTTGTGTTTTATAGCATTTAAGTAAAGTTAATGAGAATTATACTAAACATGTGGTTATGTAACAAGTTAAAAATGGCATGTTATCTTATGATCTTCAAGTGTAGTGTTTTGTGTTTCTAACTATGTATCTATTACGAGATTGTTGTGTCCCCCCGATGGTGTAAGATTTGTTGGAAGAGGTGGCTTTGTTGGTTTGTTGCTTTTGTTATGTGAGTAATTGTGGTGCCATACAGGATGATGTGCCATTCACATCTGGATTAATCTCCTGACGGCTCCCCCAATCTCAATCTTTACTCATCCAGCTAAGGTTTATGCAATTCTTGCTTTTTCTTTCTGGTTATGTGTGGTGTAAATTTTTAGCATGTAATTTGCCCATTTGACAACATTATTATTATGTGTAAGCTGTAGGAGTGTGCTTCTGTTATCCTAACAACATTTTCCTCTGATTATATTAAATTTACTTTTGACATTTTTTTTCATTATATTATTTCTGCAGTAATTGACCGATTATGTCGATCAATACAGCTAATTGGCCATGAACAAGTACATTGTGCTTTTCTTATCTTTTTTAAAGGAAAAAATAATTGGTGGTTTTTTATTGAACTAGTTTTGACATTAGATGGAAATTTTGGATTTTAGATTTTCTCAAGTATGCTTGTGGCAGATGGAATGGATGGAGCAAAATCTTCTTATTGTTAAATGCTCTTCATGTAGGTGATATATTGCCTCATTGACCTTTGGTGAAAATGGAATTGGACCAAAGGAAGGAGCTGACTTTGTTAGGGAAGGTTAAAGGAAGGAAATCTGTATTGTACTTCCCTTGTGACCTGCCATGAGTTATCTTTCTCTATGTTATCTTTAAGTTGGTGTAGTGATGTTAACTGAATCCCACTGTTTAAGGATTACTAGCTGCTATATTTAGAGTTTCATCCATGATTGCTAGGTGAATATGTTAGCCGCCTCAAATATAACTTTGCTTCCTCTTTCATTGGTTCAATGTATGCAGGGCTTACTTCACTTTATTTACTGGGATGCCTTACCAGATGTTGAAGAACTTGTTGGCCTGAACTCCAAATGGGCTTCTACGTTAATGGCTCAGCATCTACTTGCGGCAGCAGACCGTTATGCTCTTGAGAGACTCAGGTTGCTCTGTGAGGCTAAACTGTATGAAGATGTTGCCATAAATACTGTTGCAACAACACTTGCCTTGGCAGAACAGCATCAATGTCTCCAACTGAAAGCTGTCTGTCTCAAATTCATTGCACAGCCTGAAAATTTGCGAGGTAAACTTTCTTTGAGCTTTCTGCATTTTGTTTTCAGTTTGCTGACATATTACCATTATTTTCCCATGAGAAGATGGTTGGTACTGGATGGCTAGAAAAGCCAGTGTTTGATAATTGCATACTCTTATTTAACAATCATGTTGTGAGTGACAAGTATCTGCGTCAAATTGTTTTCAGCTGTGATGCAGACAGATGGATTTGGTTATTTGAAGGAAAGCTGTCCTTTGGTCATCACTGAACTTCTGCAATACGTGGCTAAAATCGGTGAACGTGCTGTCATCACCTGTGGACGTGGAAATGAGAGCTTTGATGGTGATATGAACGGAAGGCGGGTAAAGCAAAGGATACGCTGATTTTTAGGAAATAACAAATAGCACAGCCTTTGGACATAAACCAGAGTTTTTAGGCATAGAAATTTTTGAGATTGTACTAACAGTTTGGCAATTCATAGTGGAAATTTAATTGTAGTTGTGCCTTTGCTTTGGGTTTTCCAATAAGCTACATGTTTATATGGTTTTGTCAATTTGAAGTTGTGTCTATTGGACCTAATTAGACATTTGTTGAACGTGGAACTTGCTGTATCTTGTGAACATTTACTGTTATGCATTATTTGAGTTGTCAATGCTAAATGCAGGATAGCTTTAAGCCTGTTGATGATTTGATCTGGCATGTATTCTTTTCGTTTTCCCTCTCTTCTCGGTGTAGGACATAGCCTGCTGTGTTCTGATGTGGCATTAATGCTTAACCCAATATAAGCATCGCTAGTAATGCATGGGCTTATTAACTTGGCTGTTTTAATCATTATACATTTCCTTATGATAAGCAGATTTAGACCATTTCTCCGTATAAAATTGCTCTAATGCTCTATCAAATAAGATATCCAAAAGTTTTTGCTTTTTAATTTCCGCCGCAAGGAAAAGAAGAAAGATTATGAAAGAGCTGATGTGCACCACGAACTGTAACTTGGAACAGGGAGCACTGAACTATTTGCTAGTTCTTTCCATATAACAGGAAAATAAACTCCTAGAGGCCTCAAAACAGAGAACAAGTCTAAATATAGGTTCATGACATATGCACAGAATCATGTACGCTAAAAGCAAAAGTGAATTGTAAGTTCTTGCTTATTATTTCTCGACAGGAATGAACAAGAAAAATAGAAGCGCATTGTAACCAAGTCCAGGCTAATTTTGCTTTTTGCCAGTTTGCATTTTCTCATTCATCATATCATACATGTCTTGTATCTTGGTTGTTGAGCTAAATCACAGAGCTTGATTGTCACGAACTGGTAAGCATTGAAAAACTTGTTCAAATCTTTGAGTTGGTGTTCTAAATTACAACTTGCTGCCTAACATCCCCTGACAGCAGTTCTGGCCATCCTCTCATGAACTTGATTGAACTGGTATAGAAAACTGATCATTACTGCATTTGAAGTCTTGAGTTTCACTTGGGCGGCAAAATCAACCTGATGAAATATGATCCAAAGATTGAAGCTTTAGTTGGTTTTATAGGTGACCAGACGAGCTTTCAAGTTTTCGACATCATCAATACCAATGACTTCCTGGTCCACCTTGAGCAGCAGCAACTTTCCTTGCCATGTACTGAGGCTTCGGCTGCAATCCATTGGAGCCTCCGACCCCTTCATCTTCACCCCTTTCATTCTTACAGGCAGGGTTTCTTCTTGGATATGAACAATTTGCAGCAGTATATTGATTTGGAATAGCTGGATTCCTCCCCATCCTTCGCTGTTCGATAGCTTCTGCTGTCCCGCAGTTGTTATAACGAAGTACTGAACTAACGACTTTTCCAGGTCTCGCAGCACCTGCTGTAAAGAGTGCAATTTAATTTCATCATTTTCATGCAAGGAGTAGCTTATATCAGGCCTACAAGTAAGAATGCACAAGGGAAAATGAATGCAGGAGCACCAAAAAAAGTCCACAACATTCTTATGAGCCCTAAACAACGTAGGAAAAAAGTGTCTAACCTCGTACAAAATGTATTTGTTATTTCTATGTGTTAATGCATTAACATGAAGATCAATACACTGATCAGAATCAGACTACGACTCAATCGGGCAAAAAAATACTTAAGCATATCGACCCTATGCCTGAATGAAATCAGAATTAGAACATAACAATTTTGATGGCAGCTAACTTTTCATCCACTACATTGCAAACGTTTGTTGTTCATTTGCCCTGATGAGATCTGATTCAATGGCTCACAAATAAGAATGTGGATGAACTTTTTGATACAAGAACCATAAAAAGGTAAAATCAGAGCAATGAATCCAATAATAGAATCAGTACACGAGAGACATCTCATATGACAGAGTTTCCCAGGAAGCTGGTGTGCATTACTGATATTAATCAACCCCAAAGCGTCAATTAGAAAAAATATCAAATTTTCATACGGTATGATATACTTGATTTCGTAAATTCAGATCAAGAGATCAACTATGAAATTGTAAATTTTAAGTATCTCCACTTTCGTAACACGCATATCTACAAATGTGTTCATGGGATTCGTTTTTTAGCCGGGGTTATATCAAGATACAATTTGCAGGTTCACAGTGAGTAGAGTTTTAGTCACACTCAAGACTCCACCAAAAGAAGGTACATGTAAATATATAGCCATACACATGAGCACACTGAGAAGTGAGAATCACTAAGGAAATGAAAATCAACTAGCAGAATTTTCAATACCTTGGATACTTTGGGGAACCTGAAGAGGAAGCCTTGTCATTGGGATTCCACAATTCCTGTCCACTTGTGGTTTTTCAGCCTCTTTTATAGAACACTTAGAAAGATCATTTGTGACTTCCACTGAACTCGGTACTGCACTATTTGAATATAACACGCATGCCCTACATGCACAAAATGTCATCAATGCAACAGACAACACCAAACTTAAACCAAGTAAAGTGGTACAAACATTAAGACAGTAGAACCAGCGAGATAAATTATCCATTGGGGATACCTTGGCAAGGATGCATGCTGTCTCTCAGGTGGAGTAACAGTCGAACCATTTCCATAATGCTCCTCAAGGTAAGCAAATTGCTTCTTAAAATGGTCAACCGCACTGCATTGGCAAGAAAACAGGGACAACACTTAAATATTCTCAACTGCAAGAATGGCTAAATTACTGTAATATAAATTTGAAAAAATTCTACTTCTACAATAGAATACCTTGGATACATGAAACCTGTTGGTTCTGAACCTTCTAAGAACTCTTTCAACATTTTAGGATGGTACTCTAGAATTTCTCGGTATATCAGCTCTCTTACATCTTCCTTAGTTATTCTCCGTCTCTCAAATTCAAATTCCATCTTTGTAACTGGTTGAGCTGAAGGTTCTCTCTCAACTTTGGCCAAACCCTTAAAATATGGATCAGCAAGAGCCTAATAATATGCAGCGTAACATGTTCCATTAGAAGCAGGCATATTATCAAAATAAGATTTAGTAGAATAAATAATTACCTCTTCAGCAGAGGGTCGATCCTTCTGTTCAAATGCCAACATTCTCTCCAACAAACGAAGTGCAAGGGGATCTGCATTAGGGAACTTCTGGGAAAAAGGAACAGGCTTCTTCTTCCGCATGCTGCCTAAGTATCTCCGAGCTTTCTCATTGCGTACCTGTTGAATGAAAACTGATGTTTGAGATATATAGACTGATGAATAATGGAAACAGTGAACGTTATATAGTCATTTACACATAAAGCCAATTAAACATAAGAAGTATACCCTGGCAATGGCTTCGGGAGATGGTGTTCCCAGAAGATCCGTCATTAGATCCAGTTGATGTACTACATTTTTCCCAGGGAAAAGAGGTTTTCCTGTCAAAAGTTCAGCAAAGATGCATCCAATGCTCCATATGTCTATTGCAGGTGTATACTGAAAATAAAACACAAAATAAGAATATTGGTAATTAAATACATATGGTAATGGTAGTAGATGGCTGCATCCTGAATTCATGATACTTTATAAAATCATAAACTATATTTATCCATAACAGGAGAACTTGGATAGCATTCAGAGGATCCACAGCTCTGAAAAATTATGAGATTAATAAATTGTACCCTTGGGTGCCTTAGCAAAAATTGTAAGAAAATGGCTAGTATATTGTGGAAGATCAACAACAGAAACAAACAAGCCTTATTCCTAATTAGTTGAGGTCTGCATTATGCCAAATCATTTAAAAAATTTCTAGACTGGTGCATATATCATTTTATAAACTGTGCAAACGTCATATCACCAAATATCTGATAAAAATCAAGCAGATGACAAGGGATAATTATTCGTGCACCTTAGAGAAAAATGATCCACACAATTCAGGAGCCCTGTACCATCTTGTTGCAACATAGTCCTGTTGTGTAGAAACAGTAAGGTAAGAGTTAGATCTTGAAATACTGTTTGAAGCACATGTTTAAACACAATAAAAATAGAGTCAACAGAAAATATACCGTCCAGAAAATGGCTGTGGGAGTATCATTAAATGCTACTCTTGCAAGCCCAAAGTCACAGATCTTCAGCTTACAGTCAGCATTTGCTAATATATTTTTTGGTTTTAGATCCCGATGAAAGACATTGGCTAGAATATCACAAACAAACTTAAATCAGTATCTCATACATATCAATTAAGAAGCACAGGAAATATATCCACATGCTTCTACTAAACACTAGGTAAAGAAAAGTGGTAGAGCTAAACTCTAGAAACAAGCCCTATCACCTGTATGTATGTATTTCAGGCCTCTAAGAAGCTGATAAAGAAAGAACTGATAATGTTCTGGCGTTAAATCATCATTTGCCTTAATAACTTGGTGCAAATCAGATTCCATCAGCTCAAAGACGACATATATATCCTTGAATTCTCTTCTAGACGGAGGCAACAGAATGTGCTTGATCTCCACAATATCTGGATGACGAAGGATCCTCAGAAGTTTAATCTCTCGAAGTATGCGGGTGGCATCAGAGACATGTTCAAAGATGTCATTGATTTTCTTAATCGCAACCTTTTCCCCAATATGCGTATCGTATGCAGAACAAACAACACCATAGCTTCCTTTACCAATTACTTCCTCTATCCTGTACCTACTCCCCTCTCCATATTCAGTGAAGAAATCCACATCAACAGATGACTGCAACACCATGTTGAAAGACAAACTCATTAAGTTCATAAGAATATACACGAAGTATAATCATAAAGATAACTGAATTGATTCGTAATATCACCAAAACAATTTCGACATCATTTCTGTTACATAATATTAGACTTTGCTATATGTGTGAACTTGTTCAATATCAACAAAATTAACTTATGTATTCCAAAACTGCTCATCATATTTGAGAAAAAGGTGATTAGGAGGATTTCTTCCATCAGAAATAATTGACAGTCGCATGTAATCCCCAAGTCTACTGCTAGAGTCCAAATACCTAAAATTTGCCATTAGGAGTAAATGTTTCTTGTCATTTAGCTTCAATTTTCAACTACGAGTTATTATTTGGTCCACTTTATCTGAATGACCACAATGATTGCAAGAGTACAAATTACGAATTGAAAAAAAATAGCTGTTTACATTTATCAATAGGAAAAAGCCTAAAATTGGGCATAAAGCATCCAACCCACAGCAAAAAAGCAAAGGCAGAAGTAATATGATTTTGTTGATGAAGTACAGAAAAGAGCATATTGATTACTGCTTAGCAAGTAAAATTTGATTCCAGTGGTCATCATTGATTCATGAAATTAACCCAACACCTCAGATAATCCAGGAAAGGCAAAGTAATGAATACGGACATAAACTTTTATAAATTAATCATACTTCCAAGTTGTTTTTCAAAATAAAAAATAAAAGATGATGCCTACAGTACAGAAACATGTTGTTCAAGTGGGACCTTCAACAATTTGTGCAATGAAGGAGACATAAGCATGTATAGAAAGAAGCCTAAGAAAAAAAAACATGACAAGCTGCTCCCTCATACCCTAATATGAAGGAATTATACCCACAATAACCGTGTAACGAATTATCCAGTACAAATGCCAAATTGGAACCATATTTAACAACTTGAAATGAGTGACAATCCGAGCCAAAGAGAAATGTGCATCTTGACCATAAAAAAAGAGAAAAGCAAAAGCAACTACAGATTCAAAAAATCAAC
Source organism: Euphorbia tirucalli (assembly GCA_039660915.1). NCBI lineage: Eukaryota > Viridiplantae > Streptophyta > Magnoliopsida > Malpighiales > Euphorbiaceae > Euphorbia > Euphorbia tirucalli. The sequence goes on along the minus strand of CM077636.1, from coordinate 64,766,620 downwards.
TTTCTTTATTCAAGAACAATCAGATTGATCTTGCTTCCGGAGGCACAAGCTTATACAGAGTAAAAAAGGAGAAAAATGAGATATTGAATTTACCTTTTTTCGTTGATCAGGCTGCATCGTAGCAACAAAGCATCAAGAATCTTGATCCTAATTTACCAAGAAGCCTCGCACCTCACCTCCGATCGGAAGAATAATAACAAAATAAACAAACTTTATTCAGTTTTAACTGGGACCAAAACAAAACTAAAGCAACCTGATAAATTTTGGGATCACAAGTAAAAACCCAGCAAAGGAACCAAAGACCGAGAAAGGAAAACTTCCTCAAATACCATAATATGGTAAGATCAAATTAAAGAAATACAAAAACTTATAAGGCAATAAGCTTTAGGGTATACGGAGGCGAATTGAATAAACTTGCAACAGAAATGATTTGAACAAGAAAAAGAACCTGAAAGGAACAAAGAGCTTTAGCCAAATAAATATGGCGGAGACTAAAATGTAGTAGCTAGAGAAGAGAGAGACCAGATCAGGAGTGGGTATTTTACAATTATGCGGATAAAACTAAAACTGTTGAGAATCTAAAACCAAAAAGGCGATAATCTCTACTTCTGGTTCCTCCAATAAATTTCTCGGATAGTTGTGTAAAAACAAGGAGAATATGAAGAAAAGGTAAAGTTTGAAGAAGCCAAATGATAAAAAAAAAAAAAAAAGTAGTTATTTCTGCGGAAGTGGCTGTGGATCTCAGAAAGAAAAAGAGAGAGCAGATAGAAATTGAAAATCAATAAGAAGAAGAAGTGGTCTACTCCAAGTTGAGGGCTTTTTTGGAGAGAACAATAAAGGAACTAAAATTTTGATTTATTTATTTAAATATTTTTATTAACAATTTTGTGCTTTGGTAAAGTCTATTAAGGTGGGGATTGAAGATTGATACTTCATGATTTTGGTCTTAAATGACATCTTTGCCACTCTAGCTTCGTGGAATTTACTAAATAATTCGAGGGCTTTTCTTGCCTTTCACTTTTCTTTTTTTTTTTTTTTTTTTTTTTTTTATAAGAAAAAGTATTTCGGTTGAATTTGTAATTTTGCGAATTTAAAACATTGGATCAATCGTGAATTTAATTATCTGTACTAAAATTACCATAATTACTAGAATGTTATTTGTAATCAATCACGAATCTACTGTGTAACTTATAAAAATAGACGGTTTCTAATACTAAATTTTCAAAACTTATTGAGAAACAAATAACTTTACATGGAAACTACGTTATTTACATATCAATGGCGAACATTAAATATTTATTTAACACAAAACTTATAGAAGATTGATTACCTAAAAAAGAATATCCACATCACTTTAGCATTAAATTCTAAAATTATTAAATTAAAACTAATCTAATTTGATATTTTACAATAATTGGTTGTTTTTTATTTAAAGTATCATACCAACGAATTATCCTTTGAAATGATATATAATTTTCTCTCCGTTAATTATAATTTTATTTACAAAAACCACAAGTTAGCATCTTACACTTATCGATTTTGATTTTTTTTTCTTTTAAAAAAATAAAAATGTTAGACAACAAGAACAAAATAATTAAATTATTAAAAAAAATTTTCTTTAAATTGAGGTTATTAAAATGTTAAAAACCTAATTGCGTGATATTCCAATACGATATACTAGTATTTTTGAAAAAAATCTTACCCAAAAAGAATATTTATAAAAAAAAAATAAAAATAAAAATAAAAGGAAAAAGGTTATCACCGAATACAGAAAACATAGAGAATTGAACAGGGCATATTTGTCAACCTCTAATATTTGTTTATTCCAATTAATTTGTTTTCTACTTGTGTTTTTTGTGCATATTCTTATCCAAACTCTAAATAAATACTAGTTAATTAGTACTAATATCAATTTTTTATCTAAATTGAGAGTACTTCTATGAAGTTTCACTCTCACATAGCTAAGATGCACGTGCTTTCATGGTGTTCCAGAAGTTCTTACACTTTTTAGCTTACAATAAAATTTTAATCTCTATCCCAAATCAAAATTAACCTCGATTATTACAAACATATATATATATATATATTAGTACAAACATGACTGAAATTAACTATGTACGTGCATGCTAAATAGAAAACTTTTGAAAACTTCAAAAATTAATCAATATTTATGGAACAATTTTTTTTTTTTTTTGAATATATTAATTTATTATAAATATATATGGAAATATAACTAATAATATATTGAATCTAATTTGAATGAATCTTGAATAAAAAATAATTAAAGTTCCAATCATAAGTTCAAACAAAACAAAAAAAATTTTGAACTATATGTTAACAAATTAAATTGATGACTTTCCACAAAAATTTTAGATTAATTTTAAAAAAAAACACCGGTTAGAGAAATTTCAGTTTGTGCATTATCACAAATCTATTTACATAATCAAAAATTTCAAAATTACCAATAAAAGTTCCATCGCTGAATAATTTAGGACAGAAATTTATATTTACCAATAAAATTTTCTGTCGATATTTTTTTTTTTTTTTTTATCCCTTTCTCGGGCCAGTGGACCCTCCATGATCCCTAGGAATCCACCCATATTTATATCTATATATATATATATATATAATGTTATTGAACAAAGTAATAGTACTAATAATTATGAATCACTGAAAAAAGAAAAAAGCAGTCTATGAAAATAATATGTGCAAAGGGAAAGACATTTAATTAGAGATAAGAAGGGGGTGGAACATGGAAGATCATCATTTGCATGTGCACCACATGCCTTTTTCGAATCTTTATTACAATTACGTCAACCTATTTATCTGTTCTCCATTTCTCATATTACTACCTCTCATGGATTTTCTGAGTTTCCTTTTTTTTTTTCTTTTTGAGAAAAAGGTAAATAGTCATAAAACGGTTGGATTAAATTAATTAGCATTATGTTGAATTTTGTCATTAGCTCTGATATATACACCATCAACATAACAGCAAAACAAGAAAACAATTGACTTATTTCGAGTCGACAATATGGGTATATACCAAAGGAAAAACTCCAATAACTCAGGAACAAGTAGAACTCATTTCCAAGTGGCACATTTGTATTAGTACGAAAGAATAGGGGCAACCTATGGCCAAATAAAAACTTAATTAATTCGTATTTAATATTATAAGAGAAAAACTAGTACTAGTATTGATTCATGTTTCCACGCGCTTCCAGAATGATGATAGCGAGTGATTGACATATAGAAGTGGGACCACAATGCTGACACCCACAGGACAGGCTGCTTTGCTGTTTGAATCGGTTGCCACGAGTGTTCTTCTTCGTTTGCTAAAAGAGAGAGTGGGCGTTCCCTGCTTTCTGCTTGGTTCTATGGTTTGCTGTCCCTTCAAACAAAGATCACAGCCGTTATTTTTTATTTTTTTATTTTTTTTGATAGAACCACAGCTGCTGATTCTACATGTGGAATATCCAACAATAACCTTTTTTTTTTTTTTTTTTTCCAATAAACCTCTTTATAAATAGGTATTGAAATCAAAAACTGTCAACGTTAGTGTTTTTAATTTTTTTTAATTACATCTTTCCTTTTAATATATACTAGAAAAAGCCCCCTCGCTTCGCTTCGAGAATGTACTTGTTGCAATATTTTTTTAAATTAATTACATTTATGGGATATTTATAAAATTTAATTAGGATTAAAGTATTTGTATTTTTGTTTTATTTAAATGCATGTAATCAAAACTAACTGAATTTATTTACAAAGTTTTTTAGATATTCATATTGTTTTTCTTGTTTTCCTAGTAGTTTATAGTAGAAAATGAGATTGGATATAAGAGGAAGTACAATTTATTTAAAGAGAGGAGAGAGAAAGGAGCGGAAGAAACGAAATTGTATTGGGAAAAAGAAAAAACGTATTTAATTTTTCAACAGGACATGATAGGAAATTTAAAAGAATGTATTATATAGCATCATATAAATCTAGCAAATGTTTTGATAATATAGTTTAAGAGAAAGGAATACAAATATGCAATTGTCCTTAATAGAATAATAAGTAGATAATTATATTTTTTTTGATTGATTTGTTGGACATATTGTTAGGTGGGTTTCTTATCCTCGGATGTTGTAGCTGATGGCCTGCGAGAAAAATTTTGTTAATTTTCGATAAGAAGTGAATTTTGTAAAGTAATAGTTGTTATTAGTAAAATGTTGAATTACCCTATTTTTCGCTTCCTAGATAGTGTATTGGAAGTGGAATCGTCTTTGAAATTCGGCGAACGATTTGCTGTAGTGGCAATTGTATTAATAGAGGTTAAACATTTTAGATGAGTTGTCGGAGCAGAAATTGGGCTAGGAATTTCTTTTTTTGGAATTTCAGAATCTTCCTTAAATATGTAAAGCACTTTAAATATAATCTGTGAAGGATCTTCAATTGCATTGCTCAGTTGAATTTGGAATATTTTTGTGGCTCCACATATTTTGGCCATTGATGGAGGAATTTCGTGGCGTTCTCTAAAAGTAGATGCCAAAGTGTGTGCTTGTACTCCAATTAGTTCTTCAGCAATATTTCCAAAAACAATAAATGGAATAGTTCCAGTTTCATCTTCCACGGTTATTTTTATTCTGTACCTGTAATAAAATAAAAATGTAGTGTTTTGAAAAAGTAAGTAGTAAGTAAAGATGTGAAGTAAATTTAGTTAGCTGTTACCATGGTAAAGGTATTTTTTCTATGAATCTATGATTTTTGCACCAAATCTGGTCCTTTGTAATTTGAATTCCACTTTTGCAATCAGGACATGCTCGATACCACCAACCATCAGATGCATCAATTTCTTTGATCTTTGCCTTACATGTAAATTTGATATCCTAATGTAAGACAATAAATTAGAAAATTTCTTAGTAAAGTTTATAAATATTTAAAAGAATCAAACCTTATCTGTATGAATATCAACTTGTAAGAGTTCGGATATCGTTTTTCTATTGGTCATTTTTTCTGTTTCAATGTGAAAGACTTCTTTGAGTTGGTGTTCAACCTTTTTCAGCTTTGGGAACGGAGGAGTAATTCTGGGATAAAGACCAAGGGGAAAATGTTAGTTTTGAAATAATTAAGGCTAATTAATTTCAAGCAATTTGAAGTTTACTTTTTCGAGAAAGCAGTGATCTCATCAAGTGGTAGGTTGATATAGATTTTTGTTCCAGCTGAACTATTGAGGGAAAAGCTATCTAAGAAAAGGAAATGAATTAGAAAACTTATATATAAGGATACTCATATATTAGTCAATTGATTGTTTTTAAGGAACACTTACCCTTGAAAGATTTAGGAATCATACCGACAAACACCAAAATAACTGGTTTGGTGTTGGCATTGAGAAGGACTTCATTTTCTGGGAAATTTTCAGCTGCTGTCTCCCATAGTAAGACTTCCATTTCTTTTCCACTGTTGTTATAAATATAATATAAATGGAATCAGAGGAAAAGGCATAGCTAAGGTGTATCTAAAAATGTGTTTAAGCGAACCTGGTATTGGTTATGTGAATAGTACGTCTTTTTTTCACTACATCATAAGTTCGAACTTGCTCAAGAAATCCGATATCAATGACCAGCCCATAAGCATCTGATGAGAATCGATGTAATAATACATTCTAATGAAGAATAACTTTTTAGATATTTTTATAAGATTTATTAAATAAACACAATAATACCACATAGGTAATCTGTAAGTCCTGCTCGTTGTTCTAAATCTTCAAAGCTCAGAAAATTGAATTTTTCATAAGGAATGTCGTCGTTAACTTCTTCTATTTTTTTGACATTGGCGTTACATGGTAGTCTCAAACGAAAAGGGTGATTGCTGCATTTGTATTTGGTTAGACTTTGAATCACAATAAAGCCAGATATGTGATAAATATTTCCTTCTATCATCATAGGTCGAAATATGTCTGCGTTTTCTGCAGATGTTGTTCCTTGGATAGTGTGACCCTGTGGAAAAGGTTATGGTTAGGTAGTAATATATATATATTTTTTGGTAAATAATTATGTAAAATAGTTATAGTAGTAAGAATTTTTACCTTCTCGTCTATCAATAAAAATTCGAAGCTGAAAATATGGTTTGAGTTCCTTGGATTGACAAAGTCCCAACATCTTAATAATCTAGCTTTAATAGCTACATTTTTTGTTTCTTTGTTTATCATTGATATTGGAGTGTACCTCATCTTTGGCCTACAAAAAACACAAAAAAAACATATAATTATAAACCGAATAAAAATTTAAAGTTTATAGGTTTTTTTAAAACAGTATTTTATAAATTTTTCAAAACTTTATTTGCATTGGAGAGTTGTAGTTTAAAAAGATTATAAACTTTCAAATATTTCATTGTAAACTATATTTTTTGTGTAATATTCAATTTCATTTTCTGTTTCTAAATAAGAATTTTCTATTACTATATGTATTCCTTTTTCACTTGTAACTCTAGATAATGCTACATAAAGTTGGCCATGTGTAAATACAGGTTCATTTAAATATAGACCAACTTGTTTGAGAGTTTGACCTTGACTTTTATTTATTGTCATAGAATAACTGATTTTAATAGGGAATTGACGTCTCTGTAAAATAAAAGGAAATTTTGGATCAGTATAATTAAGTGTAATTCTAGGTATAAATACTTTTTCTCCAATAAAAGATCCGTTTAAAATTTGTGCTTCTATTATTCTTTGACCTAACTGTAGTATTACTAATCTTGTGCCATTACATAATCCTATTGATGGATTTATATTACGTAACAACATAATTGGAGTGTTAATTTTTAGTAATAGTTCATGTTGTGGATAACCATTAGGATTGATTGTGTTAAGATATTCTAACGGATATAAAGTTTGTAATTCTTCTAAGTTTGTAGAGGATGTACATATAGAGTCTTTACTATAATATATGCGTGATTCTTCTGGTACCAAATCTAATATAAAGTTATTTATTTTATTTACTATTTCGTTTTTAGGTGTGATAATTGCTCTTTCAGTTAGATATTTACAATATTTATATTGATTTAAAAAGTCTGGATAAGTTTCCTTTATTATCGCAATCATAGGTTCGTTTATAGTTTTTATTATTAATGAATTTGGGATTTGAATCCAATTTTTTTCTTCATCTATTTTTTCTAATGTTTTTGTTTGGATAGATCCATCACCAACTGCTAATAACCAATGAGCAAAAGAAGTATAATTTTGAAACGTAAGAGTGCTATTATCATTTCGAAGTCTCATATTGATAGTTAGATGGTATATTTTAAAATTTTTCCATAGATAAGAATTTGTTATAGAAGCATTTAAAATTTCCTCTTTAGAACCATTGGGTATTACTGGTAAAATTTGTCTAAAATCTCCGCCTAAAATTATGTTTTTCCCTCCGAAAGGGAGTTCTTTATTATTAGGATTAACGGAAGACATTATATCTTTTAATGATTTGTCTACTGCTTCAAATGTAAAACGATGATTCATGGGTGCTTCATCCCAAATGATAATTGATGCAAGTAGTATTAGTTCTGCAAGATTTGTATTTTTTTTAATATTACATGTTGAATAATTACTTATGTCCAAAGGAATTTTAAATCTTGAATGTGCTGTACGTCCTCCTGGTAAAAGTAATGAAGCAATACCTGATGATGCTACAACTAAGACAATTTTAAGTTCTGATCTTAATTTAGCAATAATTGTTTCATATAAATATGTTTTGCCTGTACCACCATAACCATAAATGAAAAAAGCATTTCCTTCGTTTTTTTCGATAGAAAGTATAACAGCATCATAAATTCTACGTTGGTCTTCATTTAATGTTTTTATTCCTTCTTTATGTTGTTGTTTTAGTTCTGATATATTGTAGCATAATTCTTCGTGTATTAGTTTGTTTTTATTCATGGATTCATTGGATGATTGAGGTAAAGGTAAGTTAAAATCTGATAATGAGTAGCTATTTCGATTAAATATTTTTTCTAATTCCAATAAAACATAATTTTTTGTGCAGCTCGTTTCGATAGAAGTAATAGGGATGCTAAAATTTTTATGGAGCTCGTATACAATGTCTTCAGATAAGTTTGTAATGAATTGTTCCAATAATTTATTTGGGTTAGCTACTTCACAAAAAATGAAACACAATAAAGAAAAATTAAACACAAAGAAAAGAAAAATCACTACAAAAATGAGAAAATAATGACGCAGTTTGATAAAACCTTACCCTTGTGTAACATAACCGGTAGAAAACACTTCAGGCAAAACAGAATAGGACAGAAATTAAAAATGTTCAAGCAACAAAGATCCAAAAGCAACTGCAATACAGCTGTTTTGTTGGTAGTTACTTTATTAACCTCTCTAAATAGAGATCAGCATTAATTTTCCACGAAAACATTTGTATGCAATGTGAATATTCGAGATCAACAAAACAATGGAAGAAAAAAAAGATCGTTGATAAAATTTTATTAGCTGAATAATTTAATTCATTAAAAAGTAAAATAAGCAAAGTTATAATTATACAAATATGTGAAAAATAGGCTATGAAAAATGGATTATAAGGATTCATAGAATGAATCTATTCTAGGATATAGGTCTATTAGTACGTGGCGTTGTTTCAGACTGTTAGTCTAGCAGAAAACTGCATCGACTGAGTGCCAGCTGTCCAGCCAATATACAGTATAAGACCTCAATCACTACGATAGGTCCATTCTACGTCATCATAATCACAGTCTAAACGCATGTTAATGTAAACAAACCTCTATGCCAAAGAATATCAACAGGACATATCAACAGGACATGACAATATTTTCAAAAATAGGAAGATCAACAGTTTCTCATTGTGTTATTATGTGCTGAAATCATTGCAATAAAAGACAAAACTAAAAAATATTATTAGGCCCTAACAAAATGAAACACAATAAAGAAAAATTAAACACAAAGAAAAGAAAAATCACTACAAAAATGAGAAAATAATGACGCAGTTTGATAAAACCTTACCCTTGTGTAACATAACCGGTAGAAAACACTTCAGGCAAAACAGAATAGGACAGAAATTAAAAATGTTCAAGCAACAAAGATCCAAAAGCAACTGCAATACAGCTGTTTTGTTGGTAGTTACTTTATTAACCTCTCTAAATAGAGATCAGCATTAATTAAATGAAAATACAGAATATGTTGAAGAACCAAACAATATTGAAATCAAACAATATTCAGACACTAACTGGCCTAACTTCTAAACATGACAGATTTATCCTATCAACAAAATGCTACAGCTTGAAGCAATCAGTAATCTCATATGTCTAGGCTTTTTCTTTTTGTGTGTGATAGCTATAATAGGAAGTCCATCAAAAACAAAACCACAATATCTAACCATTCTCAAGCATGATCCTCAGACTTGATACTATGGAACAGAAAAACAACCATCTTCTGTGCAAAACAATACCAACCAAATAAGTACAATTCACTTATTAAATCCAATTGGCAAAAACTGGAAAGAGGAGAGTGAGGAGAGAAGAGAATTTGAATAAAGCTCAAAACTTGAAAAAACTAACAATCTAAAAACACACACGTGTACTCAAATCATCGCTGCTGAACTCTGACCTTTCCAAATAACCAACAGCAAACTCCAGCAATTGTTGCACAACTGCAACAACTATAGCGTCCGACTGCTCCACTGTTCAGCAATCACACCACCAAGAATAAAACAAATATAAAATATATTCACAATAACATGTACCAAAAATATTACACAACACAACAGTTCCTAAAAAGTAAAATAAGCAAAGTTATAATTATACAAATATGTGAAAAATAGGCTATGAAAAATGGATTATAAGTAGGATTGTAAATGGGGCGGGGCGGGGCGGGGATTGCATTCTCCATCCCCGTCCCCAAATTAATCGGGGATCCCCGTCCCCGCCCCGTTTATTAATCGGGGATAAAAACCTATCCCATCCCCGTCCCCAGCGGGGAATCGGGTCCCCGCGGGGATCCCCGTCCCCGTTTAGCTAATTTAATATTTTATAAAAAAAACCTGTAAAATTTCAATTTTTACCTACAAATTTATCCAAATATGCATTAAAATACAAACATAAAATTCTTAAAACTCAATTGTCAAATACATTAATATATAATTAATAATTAAACATAAAATAACATCATCAACTTCGACCCTTTCTCCAATTCCAATCTTCGTTTTCACGCCAAATTTCCAATTTAAACCTAGCAAATTAGCAATATAAAATTCATAAGTTTCAAATTTTGTAAAAAATTAAATGGGAACAATTAACCAATGACAATAAAACATTACCGTGTCATCTCCATCTTCATCATCGAGAAGATCACAATATTGAGCAAGAATTTTTTCACACATTCGAGAATCTAAAAATATAATTAATAATTAGTATACCATATATTTAAAGCTCTTAAAATGCAAAATGATAACCAAATAAAAGAAATTAGATGATTGGTTGTGGGTTTGGGCAATTAACATTGCAGGGGAAGGAAGAAGTGGGTTTGGGCAATTAACATTTTTTAATTTATCAATTGGTTGTGGGTTTGGGCAATCAACATTTTTTAATTTATCAATTGGGTTTGGGCGTGGGCCGAATTGTTAGTATTCCTATCCAGATTAGAAATTTCGTAATTTTATTAATTACTTTATAATATATAATCTAATATTAATTAAATAAATTAATACGGGGATTCGGGTATTTTATCGGGGATCCCCGCGGGCTTTAAACGGGGACGGGGACGGGGGCCCGCGGGACGGGTAGAGGTAATACCATCCCCGTCCCCGATTAATAAACGGGGACAAATTCGTCCCCGTCCCCGCCCCGCGGGGATTTTAATCGGGGATTCCCCGTCCCCATCCGGGCGGGCCCCCAACGGGGACGGGCCCCCGTTACCCGTTTGACAACCCTAATTATAAGGATTCATAGAATGAATCTATTGTAGGATATAGGTCTATTAGTACGTGGCGTTGTTTCAGACTGTTAGTCTATCAGAAAACTGCATCGACTGAGTGCCAGCTGTCCAGCCAATATACAGTATAAGACCTCAATCACTACGATAGGTCCATTCTACGTCATCATAATCACAGTCTAAACCTTCAATAGATTCAAGGTATTCTCCTAATTCTATCCTGTTGAATTTTCCAAATAACCAACAGCAAACTCCAGCAATTGTTGCACAACTGCAACAACTATAGCGTCCGACTGCTCCACTGTTCAGCAATCACACCACCAAGAATAAAACAAATATAAAATATATTCACAATAACATGTACCAAAAATATTACACAACACAACAGTTCCTAAAAAGTAAAATAAGCAAAGTTATAATTATACAAATATGTGAAAAATAGGCTATGAAAAATGGATTATAAGGATTCATAGAATGAATCTATTGTAGCATATAGGTCTATTAGTACGTGGCGTTGTTTCAGACTGTTAGTCTAGCAGAAAACTGCATCGACTGAGTGCCAGCTGTCCAGCCAATATACAGTATAAGACCTCAATCACTACGATAGGTCCATAACATAATGAACAATATATATATTCAGAAAATGACCGTAAAATAAAATAAATAAAGCAAAGCACTAATTAAGTTTTTGAAATCATGTGTTTTTTTAATTAAATAACAATTCTAGGGCAAAGAGACAGTTAATTAGCCAGCGCTGACACCAATTAATCAAAGGAGATCGGTTTAAAGTCCAAGCTCCTAAACAAACACTAATAGTCAGCAAAGAGAAACCAACGAACAAAATGAATAATAATAATACTAACAATAATTTTTTTTAAAAAAATTTCATTAATTACCTTTCCTGCCTTTTCTACTCTAACCTTCCCTTCTGCAACTATTATCCCACAAAATGAGCTTCATATCTTCCAGTCCATCTATGTCTATAACAGGAAAAAGAAAATCATCATTACAGAGAACATAGGACAATGGACTTGAAAAATAAGGGTCAGATGTTGTACTTTCTGCAAAGAAAAAAATAAATAATTTGATATGCAATAGAGCTAAAAGGAAAGGCAAAACTAACCGTGGCATTAGTACAGGTAAAGCTGTAGACCCGCCCTTGAGCTCCAGCATAAAACCTGAAAAATGGCAGCACATGGACATTCAAGCTATAACACATGGATTTATGCTCCTCATAGTTCACTTGAAGAAAATTCTACTTCTGGATTCATCTCTGCTATTCGACATATCTGCGAATAAACAAAAATCCATTACAAAAATTGATATAGAACAATAAAATTTTTATTACATGTAAAGCATAATGTCAGATTGCATATAATCATCAATCCATATGCATTCAGACCAGGAGAAGTCTACAATTGTGCTACAGACACAAAACACATAGAGGTAGGTTGACAGCTTTGCAAGCATAACCTCATATATGTTGGTTTAATAAAGAAATTTAACTACAAACTCAATGGCTGCATTTTTCAGATATTAAAGACATTAAATCATCCAAACCGATTGAGGAGGTCAAACATCTTTTTTTAATTGAACTGCAAAGAAACCAAAACATCTTTTTAAGTCAATTGTGAAAAGAAATATATAGTGTTACCTTGCCGTCATATTCCTGCCTCAATAAAACTTCTGCAGCAATATATGCAGGAGTTCCAACGCTCGATTTTGGCTGCGAGTGAAGCACTGCAGACTGGAAAAATACTCATTAAAACACAGCAAAAAAAATGATAATCAATGATCCAAATACTCCAGATGAAATGGGCCACCAATCACAAAAACTTGCAAGTTAAACCAACAAATAAGAAAAAAGTTGCGACAGAAAAATTGATGCTCTGTTAATAACCACAACAAAAAAAGCCATTTGAAACTGCATTAAGACCATGAAAAAAACATGGAGAACTTACTGCTATTAATTCCCAATTAAGCAGAAAAACTGGAGAAAGGAAGAGTAAAAGAGGAGGGGTGAGATAAAAACACAGGACTGCTTTCAATTGCTGTAGAGATAAAAGAGAAAAAAGTGAAAGGGTTTTGGGGCACACATAATTGTATAAAAGATTAAGGTCGGTTCAACTCTTACACCTTTTTTTTTTTTTTTTTTTTTGTGCTACCTAGAAACTACATTTTAATCATTTGACTCGGCTGTGAAGCAGAAGTAACAATAAGAATATACAATTAGTATAATATCCTTCAAATTAACATGAGGAAGGCAAATCAGAATCATATAGGAAACGAATTACAAACTATTTGGCTTCTCTTTTCTCTTTTCTTTTATTTCCTGGTATTGAAAGTCATAAAGATGAGAGGTAACAGACATTGAACTTTCTATTTCCTATCTTATGAGTTGCACAATAAACCAGTAGGCTGCTTAACCTTGAAGGTCCTTGAATAATCAGTTTTTGGCATCATAGCTGTTGCTCTTCGTTATCTCAACCAAAACACTGATAATTGTTTTTATTTCAAAAAAGCAAAGGCAATTGAAGGGTACATAAATAACTAAATGGTAAGGAATTATTATCATAGTCGTCCTTGAAACTATTGGCCTAACTTCTAAAAATGACAGATTTATCCTATCAACAAAATGCTACAGCTTGAAGCAATCAGTAATCTCATATGTCTAGGCTTTTTCTTTTTGTGTGTGATAGCTATAATAGGAAGTCCATCAAAAACAGAACCACAATATCTAACCATTCTCAAGCATGATCCTCAGACTTGATACTATGGAACAGAAAAACAACCATCTTCACCTTGAGGTCCAATGGACCGTTGACGTAATAAAATCAAATAAACACACACTTACACAGTCAGCACTAACAATCACAAATTAATACGTAAGCAGCACTTTAATACCTTAGTACCCAAAATCACAAATATCTTCAAACGTGGAGCTGAACTACCATCCAGCAATGTGTTCTCCAACTTTAAATCACGGTGATACACTTGCTTCATTAGTATTCAAAAGACAAATAAAGCATGTATAGTTAGTATCATAAACAATAACATCATTTTGTAGGTCAAAAAAAGTAAGGGAAGTTGAGTACCATAGCATGGCAATAGCTAACTCCTGATATGAGTTGCTGAAAAAAGAACCGAGCCTGAAGCAGAAATCGGAATTAAGTAACCGTGCAAAAAGCACAAATTTAACAGAAAGAGAAAATTTATACAGATGTAGTATAAACCTCATCCTCATCATACTAAAACCAATTCGCTCAAAGAACATGTTACAGAGTGAAATAAAGAGTAATCCCATCAGAGTGAAACAAATTCAAACAAAAGCACATATAAAGAGTTCAAAACACAGAAATCTCATGAAATCGAAACAAATTCACGTGAAGGACTGACACCAAATGAAAATACAGAATATATTGAAGAATCAAACAATATTGAAATCAAACAATATTCAGACACTAACAGAGAGCGAAAATACACATAACACAAAGCAAACAAATCGGCATCTTAAGACATCAACAGAGGCTGAAAACTACACTTAGTAAAGATAGGCCTACCGGCCTGCGAAAGTTTATGGCTGAAAGTTTACGGAGAAGGGAAACGGTCTACCTTCTGCGTAAAACAAATGAAGATCTGATGAAACACAGCTCGGTCAAGTACGAATCTAAACCCAAAAGAAAGAAACAGAGATTAGATCATATCAGTATACAATCAAATTATCAGACGATTATAAATTATGGTATTCATAGCCAAAGGAAAAGTATAAAAAGGTAAAAATAAAAGTCAAACTTACCAGCAAGGTGAGCAAAGAACGCACAGCGACTGCTAAAAACCTTGGATTTCAGCAGATCCAAAACAGTGGAGCCACAAAAACCTCGAATTTCAACATATCCAAAACAGTGGAACCGAGCACGTCGACAAAAGAAACGGCAGATCGAAGTTAGATCCGACGATCTGAAGCACATCAAGACAATCACTGCAAATCAAAGAACAACAACCTAAGAAAGACGAAGACAAAGAAGAGGAATAGACTGAAAAGAAAAAACATACTCACCGGAAAAACCAAACGCTGGTTTGCAGAAATCGGAACCACCCTAGACATGCACCGGCTTTGGACGGTTGCTCACCATCTCCAGACGAAAACGGAAAAACGCAAGAAAGAAGACAGAGAGAACGATGACCAAAGAAACCACAGATCCAAGTCAAATCCAACGATCTAAAGCACATAAATAAAATCACTGCAAATAAAAGAACTACCAGCTAAGAAAGACAAAAACAAAGAAGAGGAATAGACTAAAAAGGAAAAAATACTCACCGGCAAAACAAAACACTGGTTTGCAGAAATCGGAGCCCTTAGACATGCGCCGGCGAATCTAAAACTCACAAAGAAGAACCAGCTTTGGACGGTTGCTCAACATCTCAGGACAGGAGAACCAGCTTTGGACGGTTGCTCACCATCTCCGGACGGACAGAGAGAACGAAGAAAGAGAAGAAACAGATAGGAATGGTACGCGTAAACGCGTTTGAAGAGGTCAATGGGCAGAAAGGGGAAAAGCGAAAAAGAGGGAGGGTAAAATGGGACATTCAATTCTTTAAGGGTAACATTGTCCGAAATTGGACAAAATATCCCAATTGAATCCAATCTTGGCAGGAGTTTTAATATATAGAATAATATATATATATATATATATATATATATTTATTTATTTATTTATTTATTTTACGATAGTTAGTTATGAGCACTACCGTCAGTTAAAAATATTCATTTTTATGTGCGATTTGACATTGTATTACTTATAGTTCAAAGAAAAGTTTTTATACTTGTAATGTGGTTTTGAAAGAGAGTTATATAAGTCTTTCTAAGAGCCGGTTTGGGATTGCTGTTAGTAAACGTACTGTCAGGGAAAGCTAAGTTTTACTGGTTTATTTAAAAGTAGTTTTAAGTGTTTTTTCAGTACTTTTATGAATACAATCTAACTTTTACCAATTGTACATTTAAGGGTGCGGAAAAACAGGTTTCAGCTTTGGCTGAAACCTGCTTTCGGAACTACGAAAAACAGCCCCAAACACAGCCTAAATATATAGATAAAACTCACCATGTACTTTTAATCCGATTTTAGTATTTATGAGTAAAATATTTTGTTTTTTGTTATTCAAGATTCAATATAGCTATCATGATTGAGAATTGCGATTAATATATAAAAAAAAAAATTGAAAAAAGAAATAGTGATATTTGCTTGTTATTATTTAGTTCATTAAATTTAAAGGTTACCTACTCCTAATCATAATTTATCATATAAAGAATTTATTAAAAAATGAGTTTTCTTGTTGGAGTGGACTGCATAACTCATTTTGCTGCAAGTTGATGGATTTCCAAAGGAGATGCCATCATTTGACTTTCGGAGTAGATGGTTGTGCTGCCTATTCCATTGACATATAATATTAAACTTTCGTCTATGCATAGCACAAAGGCATGAAATGAAGCAGTATTAGAATTCAACTCACAGGGCAAAACTATATGTCTGGAATGGTATGTGAGTATGGCCATTAATTCAGTCCAAGATTCTTGGATCCCATATTATATTCAGAAAATTTGACTTATGACCTTATCCACATTAGTAACAAGGACAGAACCTTACCCTTAACACAGTTAAAGAGGAGCCCAAATAAATGTTGAAGCCCTTGTTTGCCAAAATGAACTTGAACCAGTAACACCATGTAAATCAATTAAAAGAATAGGATGATCTTCACAATGTACTTTGCCATAGCCAAATTTTATTCAAGTTTAGAACATGCATCACAATAACAAATCAGTAGTTTTCAAACAGCCTAGATAGTATTGCATATCAAACCAAATATATCTGTATGAACTGAATTGAGTAAGTTTTACTTAACATGCTTAGTGAAAAACTCCAACATGTTCTGATGTGCCTCCTCTGCACACTTCACAGCATTCTCATCTTCAAGATTATACCTTACAGTCCATCCATGAGAAACCTTGGGGAATATCTTCACGTGGCAGTCTACCTGTAAACAACGAATGATCCATTTGGTTAACAAACTGAATGAGTCACTCAAGTGTGAAAAAGAAGTCTTCTAAGTTTGTACATGAGAGCATTCTTGGATGCAAGCCAAGTAATTGGGTGTATTAGATTGTGTTGACATTATTCTTAAGAACTATTAGACAATGCCTGAGAACAAAAGATAACAAGCAATTCAATAATCAAAATTTGGCATCAACATGTCATGATAACAAATGCGAAGTGCATCTAACCATAAAAAGACAACAAACTCAATTAAGTAGGAGAACACATAAGCCAGCATCAATGATATGTATTATTAGCCCATCCATTTCAGACCCAAAACGGATTGTGTCCCCTAATTCGTAAAACCAAAATAGATGAACCTACCAGTATGGTGCAACAAAGCAAACACTTCTTGGTTTACTTGAGAAACATCACAAAAAGAACCAACAGTAAATGCTGGCCACTAAGTCTAACTAAATATGTTAACATCAGATAAACGTCTAAAGATTAAGCAGAGGGGCATCAAGTCTTCCTACCTCAGACTTTGTATTTAGGACTTCTTCAAATTGTTTCAGAAGCGCCGGTGGGGACATTTGATCGATCTCTGCTCCAAGTACTGCAATAGGAACCTCAACCGCTGCAAGTAATTCAAAATGTAGTTAGCAATCAACTCCAACTCAATCATGCTACTTATAATTCACTTCACTCTTGCCTTCACACCGGCTCCCCCATCTGAAGGAAAGAAGGAACCAATTACTTTCTTAACAAGGACACTGAAAAAAGAACAAGAGTTAACACTCAAGGAGGAAGAACAGAGTAAGTGGCAAACATGCGTCTCCAAGTAAAATATAACTTGGGGCCTCAAAATTTGAAACTTCGACACAACATTAAACACGATAGGGCATTGTATAAAAGTTGCAAAGTCTACAAATCCGCCAAATATTCCTCGAGCAAATTCAGTTCTTTTCAGGAAATTATGTGGAACATAAAGAGCTGGAAAATGAGAAGGCATTAAAATAAGGTATTGGCAAAGAGCCTAACATAATTAGACACAAAACTTACCCTTTATATCATCTACACTAACAAACGAAGGGTGCAGCAACACAGCAGCTTGAATGAACTCACGTTTTGCTAGTTGAACTACTACCTTGGCTGCAAATAAAGCATAAGGCATTAGCAGATTGTATGCAACTCAGGCCACGAGCAGCATTGAGTAAAACCAAAGAACATTGTGATTGATTGATGATGATGCATATGAGATAAAACAGATAACCTACCTCCCCAACAAAATCCTGCAGCTCCAATTGCTGTTACACCTTTACTCTTTAGAGCTTGGATCACAGGTTTTGCATCTTCAAAGCCCTTATCCTGCAAGGAACAAGGAAAAGTTCTGGTGTTGAGAAGTTGGTTTTGACATCATTCAAAATCAAAACTCAAAAAACAATATGGACTATTACAAAGTAGAGTCATTACTTTCGGATAATTTGTGGTAGAAACATTTTTGGGCAGAAAATGATGAAACCATGTCATTAATTATGAAAAGTGAAAACGCAAGCAGCAAAACACAAATTGTTTGGGAAACTATCACGAATTTGATTCAAATGAAAAACAAGAGATCAACTCAAGTGCACAAATTAGCAAATAGGAGGAATTAATAAGAAGTAGTCCAAAAATTACCGCTCCATGATCCTTTAACCAAGCTTGGATGGGTCTCCCTGCATTATCAGGACAATAGGGGTCTCCATGGAAGAAGTCTGGAACTACAACATAAAATCCAGCAGCTGCAATCTTGTCCACGAGCTTCCTGCATGGGAGAAAGCAGCTGGCATCAGCTCTCAATTATCATCCTTGCTTTAGAAAATAGAAAAGTATTCAACACAGGTTACATAGAGTATACATTCTCAGAGCTCATATAAGCAAACTAAAAGTTAGGGTATACAGGCTAAAAGTTAGAATATACAGGTATAGAAAGAACTATATCCGGCAATCCGGTCACACAGATAATTAATCATACTTCTCAATATACAATATACTGATTATAATAACAAAACAGTGCTAAGCAACTCATTGGCTAATACAAGAAATCTTTTGCACGAATTAGATGTAATAATTAAAATTGGGGGAAAGAGAGTGAAATTATACCTCAAGTTCGGAGCTTCATATCCTGCAAAATCAAATAAGATTAACAAGCAGTTATACCCAAAAACCATAGAAACAAAACAAATTTCACAAAAATAACAGAACAGCCATCAATTATAGTGAAGAACAGAATCAATCAATAACAGAACAGCCATCAATTATAGTGAAGAAAAGAATCAATCAATAACAGAACAGCCATCAATTATAGTGAAGAAAAGAATCAATCACCGAAAACATCAGAGACGAGAAGAATGGCGAGTTTGGAGTCAGAAGAGCCAGTAACATAGGTGTCGAGGCCAGCAAGTTTCTCGACGTGACCAGCACCGCAGGCTGGATTGAGGGCGGGTGGGTTTTCACAGCACTGAGGGCCTGACATTACTGTTGCTTCAGTTGCAGTGAGGCAAAAGTTGGATCTCAAAGGAAGACGACAACTATCGAACTGTATCTCTCTGGTTCATTCGAGTGGATTTTATCCTTGGATTTTTTGGAACTTTCTTCGTCATCTCTTGCGTCATCACGTTTTTGTGTGTTTTTAAGAAGCTTAGAAGTTGGTAGCAGCATAATGGGGAAAGGTGCAATTTTGCCCCATTGTATATTGTGATTTTCAATTTAGCACTCCACATTAAGAAAATGGTAAAATTGACTAATTGACTGAGACATTGGAGGACAGGTCAAACTATTGGGCCAACGTATAGTGAAGCATGGGCTGGACCGAAATTTCAGAAAAAGGAAATTAAGCCCACTTAGACATCATGTACATCGTATAAATAGAAATGCATACAAAATGACTTAACGGCTGTCCATGCATCAACGTGTTCCTCCATCCACCAAAAACTTGGTTTTTCTTCCAACAAAATCCAGAAACTCATCCAAAAACATGACTCATCAGTTTCATCCAACATGTCTCTTCCAAGATCAACCGAACACCACTTGCAACGTGAGGCTTCCGCCACTAGTTCTTCTTCTTGCCGGACAGAAAATAACAGCACACCTCATTCCTACAACAAAGGCAAACTAGGTTAGTTCTGTTTTGTTTCTGCATTCTTGATTCCCCTTTCTACTGCATGATGTAGGTATTTTTATGAAAATGCAGAAGAAAGCGACGAAGATCTTTTCACTGTTCCAGATGTGGAAACTCTAACGCCTGTTGTTCCTAATAATTCGAATGCTAACAATAATTCCCAAGTTCAGCCTGATCAGAAGCGCAGGAGGGGACGCAATCCTGTTGATAAGGAGTACAGAAGGCTCAAGAGGTACTCCTATTTTATATTATTATTTATTTTTCTATAGCTAGGGAAAAGCAAAAGAATATTACAAAAAACACAACGAGAAAAAGTTTTGTGTTACATGCATCTAATGATAGAGAATATTTTTTTGTTGCTAAAGAAGATATTTTTATACGATATAGTTTGAAAGATGCCACTGCTACAAAAAAAGGTCTGTCAAGGCAGTGCTTTTTGCTTCTAGAGGCGGTTTAAACCCCTACAGATGCTGGGGGCAGTTTTTCAACGGCCTCAGTGGCGTCGCCTTTGGGGGCGTTGCAAAAAACTAGAAGAGGATTTCCGAGTGTTGCGGTAGTTTCGAATTTTGCGACGCTTTATAGAGGCGGATATGAGTGCCGGTATGAGGACCTTGCGTTTTATATTCTGCCCGGTAGGGGCAGTCAAAACTGCTTAGAAATTTTTTCTTTTTATTTTTTTTAAAATTGATTCCTGAATGCATCCATATCTTCTGCCTTTGCATTATGTTAAATTAACCCAAGAAAACATGTATTATATATTTATATGAAATACACTAAGAGATAAAAATTAAGTCAACTAAGAATACAATAATCAATTAACCACAACCAAATATCAACCATATTACAATTGTCTTGTTCTTATATATCCACCTTCTATATTTTTAGTTAGAAGTGTTCTAAATAATAATTACAAAATTCGCATAATGTGAACATCACTAATAAAAGACTAAACTCCAATAAGACTAATATCCATCAATACGACTGAACAAAAAAGAGTAATTATTTTACTTTTGATTTAAGAAGAGTCTCAACACCTCAAAGTTTCTGAAATTTGACAGTAGTTTCTGCAAGAAACGTCCCTTCAGGGTAAGTATAACATTTACAGCATCATAGAGCTGCCTCACTAACAGAGATGCTCTATTTCTGCTGGAAGTTCTAAAAAAAAATAAAAAATAAAAAAAATAGACTGACAAGCAAGGTCAGGTACCTTTGCCATATTACTCCCTCAAGGTCGCGCTTCTATCCTCAATAGTAACACAAACAGAGTGGCAATGACTTTCTTTAGCATGATAGCCCCCTTTGTAGGTATCTTGGTCTGCTCAAACACAAGAATTTACAGAACATCACAATCCAATTACTTGAATATAAAAAAAAAAAAAAAAAAAAATTACAATATCTGAAATTTACCATTGCCAGAAAAATAACAACAGACTCATGTAATGGATGGTATGCAGAGCTGTTGTATTTGATAGTCAACAGTTGATTCCTTGTACACTCAACCCTCTTCTAAGCTGTACCAACTCCTTGTATACTACTCAAAAAAAGAAGGCAAATAGCATAATAGAAAGTAACCTGTAGGATCAAAAGAAACAAATACAAACCCAGAATTCTTGAAGCACAGAATCACGAGGTTTAATGGGTTTTTCTCCATCGCTTCTCCTCCATTAATTAGCAGAAAATTCAACTAAAAAGAACAAGAGATTTGGGACAAAAATCATGCCAAGATCCATTCATCAGGATTATGCTTTACATTTTATGAAGAGAGATAATTCAAAAAGGCATCCTTTTGAGCATATTTACATTTGTTACAATACATAGAGAAGTAGGAACTTGAAAGAGCTGAAGGATATATTTGTTAGCTAATGTTAGAAGCCTGATCTTGGAAGAACAATACCTGAAACTTAAGTGGAACACACTTGTTTGCCCTGCTTAAAACAATTCCAGTACTTCATACTCTACTTCTACACTTGCACATACTTTTCTCACTCTCTGCTTCTCACTTCGAAATTAGAATATCTCACATTAACTCTATAACAAAAAATTTCAACTCTTAATGACATGCCCAGCCTTTTGTTTGTATAAAGAAGAACAAAGTATACATGAGATCTTTTCTTTGTCCAAAATTGGAATAGAAGAAAAAAAACCTGAATTGGCTCAATACTTTGACTTTATCATCAAATTTTAAATAAAATCAGAGACAGTGATCATCTAGAAAAGAATACTCACATCTAACTTGGTCAATGGTCTCTGCAATATCTAAGATCAGGTCATCTGTAACACTTAAAATATAGTACTGTTTGCCAAAACTATAAGAATAATCATAAATAAGAACGATAATTTGAAGCAAATAGAGAAATATGGGAATTATACACTAATTTTAGGTCACAGCTCAGGCATTTTACAAACACATAGCAAGGATGAAATTACCTGCCGTATCTGAAACGGGCTACAACTTAGCCGACAATAGAAATCTGAAACGAAAGAAACAATTAAATGAGTTTGAGATATACAATCGCAATCAAATTATAAATTCTACATAGAATTAAACAATCTAAATCAAACTATATGCTGATGCAGCAAGACAGGCAAACAGAAATACTGATACTAATTTCAAACGATCTGAGAAGCCAATGGAGAAAACGAGATTCCGAGTATTAAAGTCATGGTAGGCTCCATACCAAAAAAGTCAAAGTAAATAGAAATTATTGCGACTTCTAGAAGCGATTACCTCAAAATCAATCCCCGAATAAACTGAATTTGAGAAGTTGAAATATTGATGTTTCTCAAACGGGTCTGAGAAATCAATGGACATAGTGAGATTCAGAGTATTCAAGTTTATGGCAGGAACCATACCTAGATAATCGAAGAGGATAGCAACTGCCGCAACGGCTGGAAGCGATTCAACACTATTGCCACCAAAAGCAATGCTAAAAAAAAAAAAAATCTACAGACGGCATGGCTGAAATTAGATTCTCGATAATTCTACAACAGTATAGGAGAAGAATCGGTTAGAGCAAATTGTTTATCCATGAAAGAAAAGAATGTTATATCAAGAGAAAATATGTTGTTGCCATGAATGAGATGAGGAGAAAATAAAAAAGCATAAATAATGTAATTTCTCACTGTCTCTTTGGGTCCATTTACCGATTTACGAAAACTGGCTCACGTTAAAGCCCGCGACATTATGAATTTGTGAAGCAGTTTTAGTGACCGTCTAATAAAATCCGCCGCTATAGGCCTCTTATTTTGCATTGAGTATTAAAGTGCAATTTTACCCCTAGACTTTTAAGTAGCATAATTCACAATTGAGGACCTAACGTTCTCACCTAAACGAGTCTAGTATCCGATCCATGAAATTCTTTATTCCTTTGTGTATTTTGTCGATGTTTGGAAAATTAGTTGAATGGACTAGTGAGTCGGGTGGTAATTAAATGACTTGATCAATATCCATTGAGTCGAGATCTAGATTATATTGATACGTGGCTAAATTTTAAATGTTTAATTAAATTAGGAACGGTGATATGAGTAGTGAAAAAATTTTGTTAACAAGCAGATTTGAGGGCGTTTTTAATGTCGAACTCTCGATTGAACAATTTAGCTTTTTCTATTTATTTTAACTATGTTTGTAAACTTTATCTTTTATATATATCCCTATAATGATATTTGACTTTGCTAA
This sequence comes from Euphorbia tirucalli, assembly GCA_039660915.1. Classification (NCBI taxonomy): domain Eukaryota; kingdom Viridiplantae; phylum Streptophyta; class Magnoliopsida; order Malpighiales; family Euphorbiaceae; genus Euphorbia; species Euphorbia tirucalli. The sequence goes on along the minus strand of CM077636.1, from coordinate 64,742,834 downwards.
AAGGAGAATCAATATGTGCTCAAGTGCAGTGATCAAGGGTGTTACTATAACAAATTTTAAGTCAATGTGTTATACCCACATGGTATATTAGTAGATAATAATATCGTTGGTGGAACTTTTATTACTATTATTATTTTTGGCAAGCGTATTGTGAATATGGATCTCTCTTACTTTCTAAACGTTTGAAAGTAGATAATTTGTTTCCTTTTTTCTTTTTTCTTTTTTTTTTTTTTTGGGTGCTTTGCCCTTAATTATGTATATATATATGTCCCAATTCCATGAAGGCAATGTGGATAATTTCTCTAATAAACAAATTATGAAATGGGACAGGCTGCTACGCAATAGGGTGTCAGCTCAACAAGCCCGGGAAAGGAAGAAGGTGTATGTGAATGAGCTAGAATCGAGGGCCAAAGAATTGCAGGACAATAACTGTAAATTAGAGGAGAAAATTTCAACTTTGGTCAATGAAAATGCAATGCTACGGAAGGTGAAGTATTGCTTAATTTCTCACACCAAGTACTATATAGTATAGACTATGTTATCCAAATGATGGATGATTAATTTGCGTTTTGCCAATTAATTTACAGGTCCTTATGAATACGAGGCCTAAAGTTGATCAAGGTATTGAGTCAAATCAGGACCAATTTGCTAACAGCTGACACCGTCCCTCTGCTGATACCCTCCTAATTAATAAATTAATACTCATATGAGTGGTTTGATCAGTTCCAGACATTAAACAATTAGCAGGCATGACCACAGTATATAATTTTATGGCATGGGAGATCATTCATGTTCATTGATGATGATGATGATGATGATGATGATGATGATGATAATAATAATATTGTAATTGATCGACTTCTTCAACTTGCATTTTATGTCAGGGAATTAACCAATTAAGCATACTGTCTTTTTAGTTTTACCATGTTATGCATGATTTGCTTGAAACATAAAGAATTGCAGGTCATTAAATTTATCCTTCAAATAAAGGGTGATGACTTTCAAACTGGAGAATCTGAAGTGGTTTCTAGTACTCTGTATGAGAATAGGCGATTATTTTCATTGCCTCACATACGCGCGTGTATGGAGCGTCTAATGCCAGTTTTTCTACTTCTCACTTGACGTGTTTAGTGAACCAATCTAACATGTTGCTATGAGCCTCTTCTGCGCTCTTCACAGCTGATTCATCCTCATTGTTGTAGCGCACTGACCATCCGTGGTGCACGCCTGGGAATATTTTCACTGCACTATCCAACTGAAACAATGCCAGAGTATCAGCTCTCATATAAAATGCAGGAGAGTTTAAACTTGCATTTTAAATGGTACTGAAAATGGATGTCCTTTAATTAGGTTTAGGTCCCCCTTCCATGATTCTGCACAGGAACTCAATACCTTATTGAAAATACAAGGGACATTCAGCAGTTTATAGGGAGCCCTTACCTCAGGTTTTTGGGACAAAAGTTCTCCAAACTCTTTTAACTGTTCTGGTGGGGAAGCATGGTCGAACTCAGCACCCAAAAATGAAATTGGAACTTTCACTTCTGCAGCAACAATGAACATTGCAATATGCAAATCAATGCTAGAACTAGTCCTGAATTGCCCAGGCAAAAGTTTCAGTATGAGAAGAAGATGAAATAAAAGCGAGAAATCTACCCTTAATATCATCAATGGTGAGTCGACCAGGATGCAATACAACTCCTGCTTGAATGTCACAAGATGAAGCTAATTTCACCACTATCCTTCCTGTCACAAAGATGAACAACCAAACCTTAAGCAGCTGAACTTCTTTTATCTTCTTCTTCAAAAATCAGGGAATTATACAAGTATGTGAAAGAAACACACTCACCTCCCCAGCAAAAACCTGCAGCGCCAATCGAAGAAGCTCCTTTACTTTTTAAAGCAGCAATTACAAGTTTGGCATCTTCATATCCTTTCTCCTGCAATAGAATTAATTCAGGTCAAACTTGAATATTTTTCACTAAAGCCTCAGTAAAAGTCAGTATATTCCTCCTGCAAAAGTCTTCGGATATAGTACTGTATAAATCTGCAACTTCATTCAATATTGTCATTTTTTGTTTTTTCTTAACTTGCTACTGCAAGCAATCCATTTCTCATATTCCAATTACGAGAGAACAACATGAAGTGATTACAATATAAATGCAGCCGAATGCCTCCACCTTATGGGGTTCTATTCAAACATGTATCTATGTAAAATTTATCATAGTCTCAATTTCGATAAGTCCTTGAAACATTATGTTTGTTGAAGAATGATACTTTGGATAAAAACCAGACGTTACAAGATTGCTTCAAGCTGAAAAGCTGCAAAGTTATGTTTAACTAGTTTTTTGTATTAGCAGAAAATAACATATTTAAGTGTGACTCATAATGATTTAGGCAGAAAGGTATGGCGGCCATTCCCTTCAACTCTCTTTATAAGAGGGTTTTTGTTATTGAAATTGTGTATTGAAGCAATGAAATATATATCGGATTGCTCTAAGACTCTTGTTTTTGTTCTGCTCAAATATTTTTCTGTTTTAGTCTCAAAAAGTTAACAATGTTCTTCAGCTATCCAAATAACGCACATAAATATGCAATAATAAGTCGTTCATGGAAGAATACATCAGTCGAGTAACTCACAGCAGTGTGAACATTTCTCCAAGACTCGCGATCAAATTGGGGATTATTTGTGTCAACAGGATCACCATAGAAAAAATCAGGAACCACAACATAGAATCCAGCAGCTGCAACTTTGTCTGCAAGCTTTCTTAATTTACAAGAAGAACAACAGATTAAATTTGGTGATATCAGAAATCACTGACGCACAAATAACCATTCACAACTTGAAATTATTTTCCCCTTAATTAGAACATAATTCTAAAGCTAGAAATTAGAGAAAAAATCAAATCAAACTTACCTCAAATTTGGAGCTTCATAACCTGAAAATGTTTGAAGAAAAGAACATATATAATTGGAAATTAGATGAAGGATCGATAAACAAGAACAAGCTTGAAGGAAAATATACCGAAAATATCTGAAATAAGAAGGATGGCAAGTTTGGAATGTGGAGAGCCAGTGAGATAGGCTTTGAGGCCGCCAAATTCATCAACAGTTCCAGTTCCAGCAATGGAGCTCAGTTTGGGTGGATTTTCAAAGCACTGAGAGCTCGACATTGTAACTTCTCAAGAGTCGAAATCAAATGAAAAGCGAAGGAATCAGACTCAACTGTGTGCAGAAGAAAAGGAGGCAAATGTAAGGTTCCAAATTGGGCTTTCTCCTACGTCACCACTTACGTCAAATATTATAATATTAAGGATTATTTATTATTAATTTATTAGTCCATAGTATGCTTCGCCTATTAATTGGACAGACAGAGTAGAATACTGCTGAAGTGATCTAGGCCAAGTCCCTTTACCTTGGAATTATACGAAAGACAAAGTTTCGCCTCGTTCCGAATAATTAATAATAAAGCATTTCTTATTTATCTCACAATTTATTTATTTTTTTATTATACGATTTTAAAAAAATTTTTTCTTTTTCTTTTTTTATTCTCTTTGAAACGAGATCCATATTTATATATTATTGTCGATGTTTTTTGTCTTTCAGTTTTTGTATAAATAGTATATAAACAGTGTATAAACAATGTACGAAAATAGTATATAGCAGAAAAAAAATGTATAAACAACGTATGTGACAAGGAAAATATATAACAATAATAGGAAACTGTTATAATGTATAATCACTGTAATAATATATTTTAGGGTATAACTAAGGTATAGTCACTGTAATAATATATTTTGGGGTATAATTAAGGTACAACTAAGGTATAATCACTGTAATAGTGTATCTTAAGGTATAATTAATGTACAATCAATGTAATAGTGTATCTTAAGGTATAACTAAAGTATAATCACTGTAATAGTGTATCTTAGGGTATAATTAAGATATAATTAAGGTATAATCACTGTAATTATACACTAATGATACATTGTAATATATTAATTATACCTTATTTATACATTGTTTAGGCATTATAGTGTATAAGTCATATATAACAGTGTATATATAGTGCATTATAATGTATAAGCAGTGTATAATAGTGTATTTATAACTTTTATAAAAATTATATGTTAGTTATACCTTGTTTTACAATAATCATACTTTACTTATACATTCTTTATACTTTTGTGAAACTGTTAGACTTTATTTATACATTGTTTGTACCTTATTTTATACATTGTTTAAGCATTATAGTGTATAATCAATGTATAATAGTGTATAACAATGTATAAGAAGTGTACAAACAGTGTATAACAATGTATAACATTGCATAAGAAGTGTATAACAATATATAAGAAGTGTATAACAATGTATAACAAAGTGTATAAACAGTGTATAACAATGTATAAGAAGTGTATAACAATGTACAAGCAGTATATAAAGAGTGTATAATAGTATATAATAAGCATATAACAATGCATAATCAGTGTATAACAGTGTATAACAATATATAAGAAGTGTATAAACAGTGTATAACAGTGTATAACAATGTACAAGAAGTGTATAATAGTGTATAAGAATGTTTAAGAAGTGTATAAACAGTGTATAACAATGTTTAAGAAGTGTATAAACAGTGTCTAATAATGTGTAAAAAGTGTATAAACAGTGTATAAGAAGTGTACAAACAGTGTATAACAATGTATAAGAAGTGTATAACAGTGTATAACAATGTATAATAAGTGTATAAATGGTGAATAACAATGTATAAGTAGTGTATAAGAAGTGTATAAGCAATGTATAAAAATGTATAAGAAGTGTATAAACAGTGTATACCAATGTATAAGCAGTGTATAAGAAGTATATAAACAGTATATAACAATGTATAAGAAGTGTATAATAGTATATAAAGAGTGTATAACATTGTACAATAAGTGTATAACAATGTATAATAAGTGTATAAACATATAAAATTGTATAAGAAATGTATAATAATGTATAACATTGTATAAGAAATGTATAATAAGGTATAACAGTGTATAAGTAGTGTATAAACAGTGCATAATAGTGTACAAAAAGTGTATATACAGTGTATAACAATGTTTAAAAAGTACATAAACAGTGTATAACAGTGTTTAAGAAGTGTACAAACAGTGTATAACAATGTATAAAAAGTGTACAAACAGTGTATAACAATGTATAAGAAGCGTACAGACAGTGTATAACAATGTATAAGAAGCGTACAGACAATGTATAACAATGTATAAGAAGCGTACAAATAGTGTATAACAATGTATAAGAAGTGTACAAACAGTGTATAACAATGTATAAGAAGTATATAAACATTGTATAACAATGTATAAGAAGTGTATAAACAGTGTACAACAATGCATAAGCAGTGTATAATAATGTATAACAATATATAACAATGTATAAATAGTGTACAACAGTATACAAGAAGTGTATAAACATTGTATAACCGTGTATAAGAAGTGTATAAACAGTGTATAACAATGTATAAGCAGTGTATAATGGTATAAGCAGTGTATAACAGTGTATAAGCAGTGAATAAGAAGTGTATAAAAAATGTATAAGAAGTGTATGAACAGTGTATAAGAAGTGTATAAACAATGTATAACAGTGCATAAAAAGTGTATAAACAGTGTATAACAATGTATAAGAAGTGTATCATAAGTGTATAAACAACAACTAAATATAGTTATGTTTTATATATATCTCAAATATGTTATGAGCATTTGTCTATGATTACACATGAATTTACTGATCCATATTATTAATACAATGATGGACTGGGAAAATATAGTAGGAATAAAAGGACCTAATCTAAATTACAAGATAATACTAATATGTCTTGCAGAAAATGTGTTGGGTATAGATATAAAAAGATGACAAATTCAAACTACTCAAAGTTGAGATTCTATTCGGTTCCTGCAATCTTCTTCTTCAGTAAAAAAGAAAAATTCTTCTTGGTTTTCAATTGAACCACCAAAGATTGGAAACTTAAATTGCTCAATGTTAAGATCATATTCGATTCCTGCAACAAAAAAACATATATATGACAGCATATAAGAAAGTATTTTCACATTTCAAAGGTGGATTTCAACTTTCTTAATAACAAATCTTCAAATCTATAAACATAGAAATTTCCTTTTAAAATTAACAGTAGCAATTTGATAACAAATCACCCAATGAAGTTTCCAACTCGAACCTAATTAACAATAGCAATTTGATAACAAATCATCCAAAATCTTAAAAATTAAAACCACACACAAGAGAAACAAAAAAGGGAAAATAAAAACAAGAGGAAAAAAAAGAAGCAGAGAGTATTGAATTCAGCTGTAAACCATCAAAGAAACATCTCATCCTTACATAATTCATAGATATATACACATTCCATTCATTGCATTTTCTGAAATTTTACCAACAATAAATCATAACTTAGGTTTTGAAATAAACTATAGGTTACAAAATAATCAATCTCAGAAAGCTAGAAGAAGACTTTACAGCTCATAAATTATAGCTTACCTAACAAGAATATGCATTTGTAGTAAGAGAAGCAATTTCCATAAACACATGACAGAAACTTAACAAAAATAGCATCCATTATGATAGTAGATAATCCAAAATAATTTAGAGATCAAGTTATAAGAATACAAACCAGACAGATTAATTGGTAATGTAGCAATTCATTTTAACTAATAAAGAAATTTAAAGATTACATTTATTAATTCCTTTTGAGCATTCTTTAGTTCAACATGTGCATCGTGCTCCTTATTGATGAGAACCTTGTTCAAATCCCTCAAGGAATCTACTTCTTCTTCTTGCTCCTCTAATTCTTTTTGCAGCTTTGAAATTATCTCTTGTTTCTCTGTAATCAATTTTTCTTGCTCAAGACTTCTTTCTTATTTCTTTCTTGCCTTCTGCAGTGATTTACAGTTACTAATTAACGAGAAAAACAAAGCTTAATACACTAACTCAGATTAAAGATTAATGCAAATTAAAGGAATTTACAAACCATTGAATATTTAGTCAAATTTAATGCAATTTCAATAGATTTCTCCGTATTGTTGGACCTAGAAACAAAACATAAAGCTTTAAATAGGAGAGTGCAGAGAACTGCTCTTTCTTCCACAAATCAATACCAAAAACAGCTAATGAAGTAAAAACAAACTCAAATCGAACATTGACACCATAAATTTGAAATCCATAAAAGGGGAAAATAGCAATATGACATAAAGACTCACAAATCACACAACAATCAATAATGAAGATATGAAAAAAATCTGGGTCGAAATTAAAAGCATAAATTATAGTGAAAGCATAGGAAGAAACCAAAAATCCACCAAAATTAAGCGTTAATGGCAGAGGGAATGCACGAACTAAGCAATCGGCGACCTGAAAGAGACAGTGAATGGAAATCGTAAATGCCAAAGGAACCTAAATAAAGACAAAACAAAATCATAGAATACCAGATGGGAATAGAGAAGATTAGACGCAGTGGAGCTTGCCAGAATCCGGTGACTACAATTGAAGAATCTTGGGCTCTGTAAGAAGATATTACACATTGATGGAGTCATCAAATAGAGAAATCACTTATGGAGAAAGAAGTGTCCACTGTAGTTAAGGTTGCGATGACAGTTTTCAAAGAAGAAAATATAAAAGAGAAAGAAGATACGAAGAAAACATAAAAGAGAAAGAAGTATAATACTAAAAGCATATTTATGAAAATATGAAAAGGTATGGGATGAATAAATTCTTAAAACAGGGTATTTTCGACAAATTCCCTTAATAATAGTATATATATAAATAATACATATTACTCCCTCCCTTTTTTTATTATATGATGTTTTAAGTTTTTCACTTTATTCTTTTTTATTTTACATTTTACATTACCAATGTATTTTTTATCATATTTTGTCATATTTGTCCTTATTTAAAGTATGAGAGAGGTTCATTATTTAGTTAAAAAAATGCTACATTAAGCTTTGATAATTAAGATAAAAGAGATTTTTTGCAAAGAAAATAGAGTTTTAGGAGATAAGTATTAAGGGTAAACTAGTCATTTTAGTAACTAATTAACACTTCATTGGTTTTAGTGAACAACTTTAAACATCATATAATAAAAAACGGAGGAAGTATTATATAATTATATAACGAACCTTTTAAGTATTTTGTTCCTAATTAATTATAGATGATTTCATCAATTATTTTTGTTTATATCTGAATTTTGAATTATATATTATTTTTTTTACATTCCGTCATTTTTATTGAAGTTAATGTTTTTTTCATAAGAAAAAGAAAATTGTAATTTGGTGGGATTAATTTTTTCATGTTGGCACCCGTACTTTAAACTCAATAACTGCCGTTTAAAATACTAATTTATCTCTCATATAGTCTTATTTAATCAGAAATACACAACAAAGAGAAAAAAAAAAAAAAAATTGAAATCGGAATATTGCATAAACTAGAACTTTTAATAATTACATATCCCAGTTTATCATATTTTGACATGTTTAGTCAACCAATTCAACATGTCAAAGTGAGCTTCTTCAGCATTTTTGACAGCACAATGATCTTCCTCTTTATACCTTAATGTCCATCCATGAACAACCCCTGGATATATCTTCACATAGCTCTCAATCTGCAAAATTCAATTTTAAAATGTATGAACTAAAATTCCAATAATAAAAATAAATAATTTAAATCTTATGATTACCTCAGACTTTCTTGCTAGTATCTCCCCAAATTGTTTCATCATTTCTGGTGGGGCAACCTGGTCAATTTCAGCTCCTAGTATAGCAATCGGAACCTTAACAGCTGAAAGAAAGAAGAAAGTCATTTCAATTCATACATCATTAACTATTGGTATACAGTAAAAATCCTGAAATTAGCTTAATTAATGTGTTTGCCGCAATTAATTACCATTGATTTCTTCCTCTGTAATCCAACCAGGATGCAATAGCACTGCTGCTTGAATTTGATCGCAACTTGCTAGTTTTAACACCAACATTCCTGATTCGAATGCAATTACAATGCCAAGTCAACGCATGATTACACCCTATGTTGCCCTGGAAAGGTCAACGTATTTCTTTTGGAAATCTGCATGGGAACGGAATAAAACGGAATTCAATCCGTTGCAATTCCCTTGTAGATGTGCTGTTGCAACAGAAATTCCGTTACGAATTTCTTTGCAACACTGATTTTTTTATATTGTATCACTAACAACCGTTCACATGTTTATGATAAAATATGGAACACAATCACAATAAAATATTAGTAAAATATCAATTAATATTCAAAATCAATTTTTAATATCTACATGTTTTAATATGATATTTTAAACTTACCGCCCCAGCAAAAACCTGCAACACCAATTGCAGAGATGCCTCTGCTTTTAAGTGCAACAATAACTGCTTTGCAATCTTCACATCCTTTTGCCTGAATTGATTATTAATTATTGGTTATAACTAATTCATTAATTATGCACATTTTTAGTATATACTAGTAGATAGTAATCTAGCTAGTATTAATTACTCACGGTGTCATGTTTTTTGAACCAGGCATCTCCATCGAATGTAGGATTGCTCACATCAACTGGATCATTGTAGAGAAAATCAGGAACCACAACTAGGTATCCTCTTGCTGCAACTTTGTCTGCTAACTTCCTTAATTTACATCATGAACATATGCACATTAGCCAAATTTCTTTTCGATTTCTACATGTTACTCTTGTAATCTTTCAGTTTGACACATTAAGCTCTTGATCAATTATAATCATATATGCAACAACCTTAGTCATATGAGACAGTGGTGTTAGGCTAAAATACTTATATAAAGAGTGACTTTAAAGGATGACGATGGAGGAAAAATAATAAACTGAATTTCACATCAGAAATGAGAAGGGGAAATGACTAGACTATATTAGTAAAAAAATGTTTCTGTTATATGTGGACATATTTTAAAATTTTGAAGTTTAATAAATGAGACTTCGGCTAAATCGGACCAAATTTAGATGGACTTGCCTTCTCTTTTTAAGAGAAGGCGCTCAAGTTGGCAAGACGAATATCAAGCTCATTTAAAAGCACAAGATTTTGCTTAATTAATGTGGCATGACATTTTTTTACAATTTAAAAGTAAATATTTATACATGCAATGTGTCTATAGGAAAAGGATAACAAAACTCATTATTTGTTCGAATTGGAAAGACATAATCTGTAAAACATATAGCAAACTCATACATAAATGTAATTAGTCACATGATTTAACCGAGTTTAACGTTCATTTGATTAGTTAGATACTCCATATGTACATGTGATCAAATTGATGGACAAATTAATGGATGGATTCAAATTTAAAAAATGAGAGCCTCATGTATTCAACATCTATATATGAAAAAACGAAACATACCTTAAATTTGGTGATTCATACCCTGAAAAAAAGAATTCAAATTGACAACAACACAATGTCTTAGTTATAAATTCCAAAGTGGTAATCAAGAAGCATAAACCCAAATCAAAGATAGAGGTTATTTGATTACCAAAGACATCACAAGCTAAGATAATGGCAAGCTTGGAATCAGAAGGGCCAGAGATGTAAGTGTTAAGTCCACCAATTTGTTCAATTTTACCCTTCCCATAATTTGGATTCAGAATGGGTGGGTTCTCAATGCAATGAGACCTTGCCATTTTTCACTGATATTTGCTAATTAAGTTGCTGCTTAATTTGAACCCAACTGAAACTCGTATAAATAGTGGGGAATTAAATGAAGCGAGAGATCAAAGGTTTTTTTTTTTTTTCTCTTCTGCACAGTAGTCACCACACAAGTCATGTCATATTGTCATCAATTGCACTTAACCAATAAAGTCCTCACTCTTAAACCAATACGACTAATTGTGATGCCAAATAAATACGCATATTACGTTACTTTTCAGTTGCTGACTAACAACAGGATACTGATTTTTATTTATTATAGCTTGTAATAATAATTTCTACCTAATTAGCACTAATGCCATCTCATTATTATAATAAAAAAAATTTTACTACAATAACATCACTACTAAAAACACGTCACATTTTGATGGCAAATTAAAGTAAAACAAAAAGGTAAAATGGAGAGAAAAAGAGAAAAAAACATATGAAGAAAAAAAAAAAAAAAAACACAGAATCAACTACTAGTATATAAGTAGAACAATTTTTTGCTAACTTAAATTGCAGGAGAAAATAGTAATGATATAAATTTGGTAGTTACAAAAATGGAGATTTAAGAATTATGGTTTAAGAAATATTAATTGTAAATAACTTCGTGGACGATGGTTCATCAATTGCTTCCTTCTTTCCATAAACAGAGACAATTACATTTCATGAAATGAATATAACTCTATGCAGTAGTGTATTAGAATAATATGAAAAATTGTAATATTTTATTGTGATATATTTTTAGCTGCATAAATACTGCTTTTAAAAATGTTAGGTGTTGAATTCCTCCCCATCATCATTATGGAGACACAGCATTAATTGGTACTGCTTTGGTCAATTAGTTATTTGGAGTGATTTTCATTTTTTTTTTTTTGGGCTTTGCTTTCTTGTTTGACTTTAAATAATTTAGTTGAAATAGTATTGCAATCCTAGATTTTTATATCAAGTATGATTTATTGCAATTCCACAATGACATAAATATATATTATATTTATTTTTCTTGTCCATTAAACAATCATATCCAAAAAATCTGTTTATTTCTGAGCAATTGTCAATTTAATTTCAATTCCAACCATTCAAGTACTTATATATTACGTTCAATTAATTTAATTCAATTGTGAGCGGACGACACGTTTTCGATAGGATGTGAAACTCCTTTTCAGAAGGGACGTCTTGATTTCGGGCGGGACCCTCCCTCGCGTGGGGTTTTTTTAGATTGGAAATTCGTTTTTTGAAAAATCGGATTGTTTCGTAAAAGAATCGAGACCTAAATCTCGATAAAAAGTATAGGAGTCGCCACCCGGCTCAGCTCAACCGGGAAATTACAGTATAGCTGAACCAAAGCGGGAACTGCTATACTTTTCAGAGATATAGGTTCGGATAAGTCCCTTATTTCACGCATAATCAAAATAAAATGGCCAATGTTCTATAATGACACTTTAAATTGCTAAAATTGATTTTATTGAATAAATACATGCGGCGCGCATACATAATAATACAAAATAAAAGTAAAGAAATAAATATTTAAAAGAGTTACAACCCGATCGAATGAAAAATAAAAACTCTCGGCCTCACAATACAAACGCCTAGATACACGAGAATCTAAGAAAATGTACAATCGCCTAAAATACACGAGTTGATCCATTAAATACATAAAAATAAAAAATAAAGAAATTAAAGCTGCAAAACAGATTGTTAGCACAGATATATAGCACACCACACGTAGGACTCAAGTTGGATAGAATTAGAAATTTTAGAGTCCGGGGTCATGCATTTTGGGGTAACCGGGTCGGCCCTGTTGGCCGGCCCTGTTAGACCTGAAAAACAATTTTGAAACGTCCTTGTATTTTTGGTTTTGTGAGAAAATCATTTTGAAAACATTTTTCCGGTTTATTTTAATTTAACATACGAGGTGGGTCGTTTTTTGGAAGAACCGGGTCTCCGTCGTGGTTTTATTTTAAATGCAAAAACACCGAAAAATAAATCTAGGGTCGTGAATGCACACTCCAAAATTCATTTTTGATATTTTTTATTTTTCAAGATTTTTAGATTTTTCTGAATTTTCTGATTTTTATGAAATTTTTGGGATTTTATGATTTTTTTTTTTTAATTTTTAGGGATTTTTGCTTCTAGCCGAGAACTACAGTCGTGCGACTGTCGTTACAATCTTGCGACTGTAGCCCTACCTGGAGCAGAAATCGCCAAAAAGCTTAAAATGAAGGACTAAAACTGAGAAATTTAACAATAGTGGTACGACTATAGACCAAATGGTATGACTGTAATTACAGTCGTGCTCCTGTTCTTTGTGACAAGAACAGTCGTACGACTGTTCTTAATTTTCCAGAAACAGAAATGAACAAAGTTGAATAAAAATGCACAAAATCAACCAAAACACCCAGAAAGCAGGAAAAAGAGAAGGGAAAAGGAGTGTCTACCTTTCTGGCGTGCGTCCACCGTAAGATTGACACCTGGTAACGCACCTGTGAGCGGACGACGCGTTTTCGACGGGACGCGAGACTCCCTTTCGGAAGGGGCGCCTCGATTTCGGGCGGGGCCCTCCCTCGCGTGGGGTTTTTGATTTGGAAATCCATTTTTTGAAAAAGCGGATTATTTTGAAAAAAAGAATCGAGACCTAAATCTCGATAAAAAGTATAGGAGTCGCCACCCGGCTCAGCTCAACCGGGAAATTACAGTGTAGCTGAACCAAAGCGGGAACTGCCACACTTTTCAGAGATTCGGGTCCGGACAAGTCCTTTATTTCGTGTCTAATTTAAATATTATTGTCAATGTTCTAGTTACGACACTTTAAGTAGCTAAAGATTGATTTTCATTGAAAGGATACACACAGCGCGCATACAGGATAATAATACAAAAATATAAAGTAAAGAGAATAAATATTTAAGAGCTTACAACCAAATCGAATGGAAAAATAAAAACTCTCGCCTCACTTATACAATCGCCTATATACACGAGAATCTAGAAAAATACAACCGCCTAGAATATACGATTTAATCTATTAAATTACATCCAAAATAAAAATAAGAATAAAAATAAAAAGAAATTAAAACCTGCAAAACAGAGGGTTAGCACAATATATACAGCACGCCACAATTAGGACTCAAATAGACAGAACGGGAAATCAGGAATTGGGGGCATGCATTTAGGGGGGTAACCGGGTCGGCTCGACTAGCCGGCCCGGTTAGACCTGGAAAATATTTTGAAACGTCCCTGTATTTTTGGTTTTGTGAGAAAATCATTTTGAAAACAATTTTTCTGGTTTACATGCATTTTTACATATTTAAGTGGGTCGGTTTTCAGGAGAACTGGGTCTCCGTCGTGGAATTGTTCTAAATGCAATTTTACTGGAAAATTGAATCTATGGTCGTGATGTACACAACAAAATTCATTTTGATGATTTTTGGGGTTTTCTAATTTTTTGGGATTTTTTGGGAATTTTTGGGAATTTTTGGGGATTTTTATGGATTTTTATGAAATTTTTTGGGTTTTAAAGGTAAAATTCTGATTCTGAAAACTACAGGGGTACGACTGTAAATTACAGTCGTGGAAAATCAACTACAGTCGTACGACTGTAACTACAGTCGTACGACTGTAGATGCTGAAAATTTAGGATTTTGCCAAAATCTCATTAAAAACAAGCTGGAAAGAGAATTGCCTGGAAATCAACTACAGTCGTACGACTGTATCTACAGTCGTACGACTGTTCATCAATCCAAGAACAGTCGTACGAATGTTCTTGATTTCCAGGAGCAGAAACGCAGAAAAATGGACAGAAATGCAGCAAAAACACACCAAACACTCAGAAAGCTTATAAAAGAGAGAGGAAAAGGGGTATTTACCTCCGTGGCGTGCGTCCACCGTAGGATTGACCCCTGGCGTCGCTCCAATCCACTAAAATTCGGACTTTTCTCCTTGAGTTAGGGTTTGAAATTTGACTCCAGAGATTTCCAAAATGCTGAGGATTTTGATGAGGATTTCCTCCTTTTCTTCCTTTGGTTTTCTCTTCTTTCTCCTTTTCTCCCTTTCTCTCTCCGTCTGTCCGTTTTTTCTTTTTTTTTTTTCTTTTTTTTTTCTTTTTTTTTTTTTTTTTTTTTCTTTCTTTTTTTTTCTTTTTCTTTTTTTTTTTTCAAATGTAAAAATTTCGTGTTCACAGGCTGCCCCTCGTGTAGCTAAAATCCGATTTTCGAAACGGATTTAGGTACACGACAAAGAACACGAAATCCGAGATGATAGGCAAGTGTGTGACTCGTGTGTAGAGGAGAATATGACTTTTGGAGTCTGGCGGTTCCTTACGACGATTTTCGCGTAAGGATGACGCCAAGATAATACAAAGAAGAATGCGGCTTTTGGAGTCGGGCGGTTCCTTACGACGATTTTCGCGTAAGGATGACGCCGAGATGCAGAGAAGAATGCGACTTTTGGAGTCGGGCGGTTCCTTACGATGATTTTCGGGTAAGGATGACGCCGAGATGCAGAGAAGAATGCGACTTTTGGAGTCAGGCGGTTCCTTACGATGATTTTCGCATAAGGATGACACCGAGATGCAGAGAAGAATGCGACTTTTGGAGTCGGGCGGTTCCTTACGATGATTTTCACGTAAGGATGACGCCGAGATGCAGAGAAGAATGCGACTTTTGGAGTCGGGCGGTTCCTTACGATGATTTTCGCGTAAGGATGATGCCGAGATGATACAGAGAAGAATGCGACTTTTGGAGTCGGGCGGTTCCTTACGATGATTTTCGCATAAGGATGACACCGAGATGCAGAGAAGAATGCGACTTTTGGAGTCGGGCGGTTCCTTACGATGATTTTCGCATAAGGATGACACCGAGATGCAGAGAAGAATGCGACTTTTGGAGTCGGGCGGTTCCTTACGATGATTTTCGCATAAGGATGACACCGAGATGCAGAGAAGAATGCGACTTTTGGAGTCGGGCGGTTCCTTACGATGATTTTCGCGTAAGGATGACGCCGAGATGATACAAAGAAGAATGCGACTTTTGGAGTCGGGCGGTTCCTTACGATGATTTTCGCGTAAGGATGACGCCGAGATGATACAAAGAAGAATGCGACTTTTGGAGTCGAGCGGTTCCTTACGACGATTTTCACGTAAGGATGACGCCAAGGTGATACAGAGAAGAAATGACTTTTGGAGTCAAATAGTCGTGTATGATTCGCCATACAGAGCCAAAAGAAAACATGCAATGTGTGCTTGGTGAACGTATTTATTCCTTTATCGATAATTTTGAAACAAAAATTTTTGCCCCTTCGATCAAGAATAAATACGGGAAGATGCGTTTCGGGTCACCTTTTATAGTCATGTAGGACTGAGATTTGTGAAATGTGTGAATGTGAGTGTGTGACAGACTAGTGTGACTTGGCATACAGGATATGTCGAAAATAAAATTTGGTGAAATTGTACTTACAGTGAGTTTTTTCGAGGTTTCTCGGGTTTCGTGCCCCTTGGATGAGGCGGACCATTGTTAGAAAGATTAACCACTGACTTGTTGGCTTTCCTCAATGTGTAGGACCGGGGAATTTCTGGCAGCATAAATCTCTCTCCGCCTGGAGTCTAGCGGGGCCGCCTCCCCGAATCTGTGAGAGATCGGGTTAGGATTCAGGATCCAGAGACCTTTATTATGTCATTGTCGACAAGCACGCCGCCTACTACCCATGTTGTGTTGACGGCTTTGTGTGAGAGGTAGGCTTGCATCACCCACACATCTCATTTGCCCATTGGGGAGTTCGCCGTTGCTCCCTCAGACTTCGTTGCTATCACTAGGTTCTCGTTTGGCGGAACCCCCATCATCTTCAACTGCTATTTTACTCGCCATCAGTCGGAGGATGGTTATATAGGCAGGTTGATCGGCTGCATCCCTGAGAATAGGAAGATCTTATGCTCCAAGGTGGAGGCTTGTTGGGCTGCTCGCCCAGACCTGTCCGAGGAGGACTTGGAGCAGTGTGCTCGGGCTTATGTGTTTGTCTTATTATCATGCACACGTTTTCCCATCGGGCAGAGCACTTGTAATCTGACTTGGCTGCTTTTCTTTCTTTTTCTTCTTCTTCTTTTTTTTTCTTCTTCTTTTTTTTTTTCTTTTTTTAATGCTCTTCCACTTGCAGGTCAAGAGACGTAGGGGATCCAGTTCTACTCAACGGACTAGTCCAACATATGAAAGTGCTGAGATTGCCATTATTGGTGGGCATGGCCTTGTTCAGGATAGGAGTCATCCCGTACGTTCTGCCAGTGTTGTGCCATCTACTTCTCAGGTCGCTTTGGGCTTGGAGGCTCATCTGGTCCAGGAGAATGCCAACCGGGCGGTAAGCATTCTACAGTCCCTGTATCATTACATGATTTATGCAATGTATGGATGAATATGCATGTATGTATGCATGTTAACTTATGTTGTTATTTTGCAGATTCAAGTGCAGATGCTCCAGGATCAGGCTAGATAGGCAGCTGTTTCTGAGGCTCGGGCTTTGGCTGCGACCCACAAGTTGACCCGGGTGTGGGTTGACATGGCCCGGATGTAGGCTGATTTGACTCAGATGCAGGAGGACTTTGACGCCTACAGAGCTTCGCATCAGAGTGAGTCCGAGGAGAAGGAGGTGGGTGAGGGATAGGATGAGAGCTAGATAGAGTGCTCTGCACTACACCTCTTTTTTTTTGTTTTTTTTGTTTTTTTGTTTTTTTTGTTTTTTTGTTTTTTTTTTGTACACAACATGGACTTCATTTTAATTATTATGAGAATTGGATGCAATGACCTACTAATGGATGTTTATGTGTAATGACACGATGTATGCGATATGAACATCTAAGCAGAATGTCAAACATGTATAATATCATTACGACGACATCATAATGAGTACAATAGGGAAATTAACAGTGACTTCGGCTTTAGACATCACCCTCTTCTTGTTACCAACAGGTCCTCTCGGTTTTCCATGTCAGAAATTTTCTCTTTGCGATTTTTTTTTTATATATTTTTTTTTATTTTTTTTTTTGAATGGTCCAAGAGTTTTACACGAGCATCCAAGCCGAATTGATCTCTTTGTATTGATCCGTTTCGAGATTGGAAAGTACACCTTGACAATGCTCATCAGAAGTCGTGAGGACGTTGCTGCTGATGACATCCAGTGGCTTGGCTTTTTTCCTGCCCCTAGCATCAGGGGTTTGTGTTTGGGGTATGAAACACTGAATCGGACATGGTTCGCTGCATGCTGTCACCCGTATGTGGACATTGACATGCAATGACATGACGAATGCATATTGAACGTCAAAATTGAATATAAAACATCTATGACATAATGAATGTGGATGCATTAGGAAAATCCAAAGTGTGGCTCTGGTTTTGATTGACGCCCCTTCAAACTACCAATATGTCCTTTCGGTTTTCCACATTGGAGTTTTTTTTTTTTTATGAATGCCCGGTCACTGGATAGAATTGCCATTGTGGATAGACAACCTAAGATGAATTCAAGCAACCACTGGATTCTCCTATGGTCTGATTCTGTATTCATGTTTCTAATTCACCCCAGATTTCAGTTTAAGCACGGCTCCTGAAGACTGAATTCTTGAAATGGTTGGCAAATGCAACTTTCCCTTTGAATATGAGTACGACAGACTTTGTGAGCTTTCCCGTTGATGGTATCGTCCCCTTCATGATTGTTGAAAGCTTTGTATAGTCAAATTGCCCCAACACAGTTGGTGAAGTTCACAAATGCATAACCAAAATTTCCTCTGGTCTTGAAATCCATAGGCAAATAGAGGAAATCATAAGCAGGCTTCCCTTTGGACTTATTCTTGTTTTCCCCCAGATAATGCTTGTCCAGAATTTGCAGCAGATCATGTCTTGGAAACTGATTTGGTAGATTTCTGACCATCAGGCTTGTTTTTCCACCAAGATTAACTTCAATCTTTTTTTTTTTTTTTTAATCCAGCTTGGTCTCTTCAATAGTCAATTTCTTGGGTAACCATTGTTGAGCTCATTTGAAGTAGACTTGTATTCAAATTCTCTCTTTGCTCTGTCGCCCTTCTGGTGATGAGATGATGCAGAAAAATGCGATATGGAGCAGCATTGAGGTCCTTTCTTTTTTTTTTTTTGTTTTTGTTTTTGTTTTTTTGTTTTTTTTTTTTTATGTTTTTTGTAGGAACTAAATCAAAGCCACAGCCACCTTTTGGTTTTCCTGCTGCATTCAAATTCGTGCATGTCATGTGTGCTTAATATGCCTTTTTGGATGAACAATGCATGCGTAATATCATATGCACAGGAATGTCATGCAAACAAGATTATACATGCACTACAACCAAGGAATGATTCAGAGTTTTACAATAAGATAGGTAGTGAAGGTCATTTGAATTTCTTGGTGGTTGGTGTTTTGGATAAGTTTGGATAAACTTGATTTTGTCTCAAGGAGGGCTTTCTGGTTTTATTTTGCCTTAAGCAGGGCTTTCTAGTTTTGATTTCGCCTTAAGGAAAGGCTTTCTGGGTTTGGGTGCCTCAAGGAGGGCTTTTCAGTTTAGGGTGCCTCAAGGAGGGCTTTTTAGTTTTATTTTGCCTTAAGAAGGGCTTTTCAGTTTAGGGTGCCTCAAGGAGGGCTTTTCAGTTTTATTTTGCCTTAAGAAGGGCTTTTCGATTTAGGGTGCCTCAAGGAGGGCTTTTTGGTTTTATTTTGCCTTAAGAAGGGCTTTTCAGGGTTTGGGTACCTCAAGGAGGGCTTTTCAGTTTAGGGTGCCTCAAGGAGGGCTTTTTAGGGTTTGGGTGCCTCAAGGAGGGCTTTTTGGTTTTATTTTGCCTTAAGAAGGGCTTTTCGGTTTAGGGTGATTTGGGTATTGTACGTGCTTTTTAAATTGAAGCTTTGGGGCAGGATTGGTAGTGTCTTTCAAGGATTGTTGAATTGAATTAGCAGATGCCTCGGCGGAAGTGGTACCATCGTATTATTTTATTTATCTCACAAGCTCACCTTTCAAGAGAGAGTTCGTTCAGGGCCAGGTTCACTGTTAGGTTCCCCACAATACTCAGAATGATGTCATGCATTTTGATATTATGCGTGTTGGACATGTCATTTCAGATTGTCAAATGCATGCATAATGCCATGTACAAGTAATCATCACACAAGTAAGACAAAAATAAATTTCATTGCATTCATGATGAAATCAGTACATCCCATAAACAAAATGGGTCCCTTGTAAGAAGGAATCTCCAAGAGGTATCTATCTCACAGAATCCGATTATTCACCGACTGGTCACTATTTCAGCTTCAGCATCCTCGACCCACTCTTATTAGAGCAGACTTAGAACTTCTTCATCATATTCCTCTCCTCGGGAGGTTTGAGAAATTTCTTTGGTGGTTTCCCTGATTACCCCTGGTTGTTCATCAGAGAAAGCCGAGATTTCCAATTTTCCATCATCGGCCAGCTTCTGGATCTCCTTTCTTAAAGCGTGACATTCATTGGTCCGATGGCCTGTGATCACGTGATAGCTGCAGAAATTACTCCTTTGCTCTGGCGTTGGCGGCACATAAGGTCTGACACTCTGCAATAGACCCATATTTCTGCACCTGAGGAATAGCGCACCTAATGAGCCAGCCGATGGAGAAATGCCTTTCCCGTTACTCCCGATAAGCGAGTTTTTGGTATGCCGCGGAACGGAGGCGGCACCAACATTCGTCTTGAGGGGCCTCTTCAGTTCCACCTCATCAGTTAGCCTTGGCAAACCTGAATCCCGGAGAGAGGGTCTTCCCAGGTGTCGAGGGCGAGTGTTAGCAAACTGGGCATTCTGTCCCTCGCTAGCATCAGTATTGGAGCCTGAGAATGTTGCATTTTTCATTCTCCCCTCGAGTTCTGCCACTCGTGCTTCCAATTCAGTGCACTTCGCCGTCAGCCTTTCTACCTTGTCAAGGTCATCTCCCAGCACTTCTCTCAGCATTGCTACCGCTTCCTTCTTGACCGCATTTTGGAACCGCGATGAGGCGAGATGATCCTCCACGATATCCGTTATGGAGTTGAAGTTCATTGGGTTGGCCATCCCCGAAATCTTTTCCTTTTTCCTTCTGATAAGAGCACTTATTAGTATTGGCGGGCACATACTCGTGAAGAACACCAAGTCACAGATGGCTTATTCATGAATGCATGATGGGATATGTATGTGCATGAATGGGTTGCATATATGATGTCATGAGGGAGATAATGATGAGAATGATTTGATTTTTTTTTTTTTTTTTTTTTTTTGGGACATTCTGAGAACACCTGATGCCATGCAAAAGACCACGTGTGGGCCGCCACACAAATAGGGGTTCGGTGCTTTTGGAGCACCTAGTGAATGTCGTAAAATGATCGCGTGTGTACCAACACACAGATAGGGTTTCGACACCTTGTAGGTCTATGAGATGAAGTGAAATGGTCACGCAGGGGCCGGCCCCCGGACAGAGTTCTGATGCTTTTGAAGCATATGATATGAGATGATGTTTATAGATAAGTCACGTGTAGGCAAGGACACAGACGGAAATTCGGCATTCATGGAACGCCTTTCATGATTCGGTAATGCTATGAAATGCCCCTATATGCGTAATAATCCGGTACTCGTGGAGCACCTCAAATGATACGATAATGTCAATTTCATGCAACAATCCGAAATGGATCGCGATGCACCAATAGAACTTCGGCATCCCCACGATGCCAATGATAAATGACGTGAAGTCATGCAATGATATCGTGTGACCTACTACACGAGAATAGACCTAAGACCATTGTGGTCTCCTATTGAATAAAATGGTCTAGTGAAATGGCCGAGTGTATTCCGGTACACGGGCAGAACACGGGTAGTTTTAGGACTCCCGATATGTTATGAAATGAAGTGACCGTGAAAGGTATCCCCAGAATGTCCTTAATTTAAATGATATGAGATAACGTGAATGCTTGTGTCACACAAAATGCAAGTGGCTGCGCAAAAACGTGGTTAGGATGCATGACATACATGATGATGTCGTGTTTACTTCGTGAAGATAATAATATGAAGGATATAAATATGCATAGCACACAAATAAAATGTCGTGGCTGTATGAAAATGTGGTTAGACTAAATGTCATGCTTATGTAGATGTCTGGAAAATGGCTGCACGAGAACATGGTTAGAATGACACATAGGCAAAGTTTCTGCGCTCGAGAAGCACCTTGGGATTTCATGATATGATATGAGATGAACACGCACATGGCACATGGTCGGGATTTTCGGCGCTCGGGGAGTACCTTGAGTTTTAATGTCGTGATATGAAATGAACTCGTACTTGGTGCACGAATGGAATTTCGATGCTCGGGGAGCATCTTAACTTCCAAATCATGATATGAAATGAATAAGTTCTTAGTGAACGGGTGGAGCTTCGGTGCCCCAGGGAGCATTTTGGGTTTTTGTGATATGAAATGAGATGGACATGCGCGTGGCACATGGTCGGGATTTTCGGTGCTCAGGGAGCACCTAAATGATTTAATGCATGCGATGGAATTTTCGGCATCCGTGGAGCGCCTACGTGATTTAATGGATGAAATGTAATTTTTCTGGCGCTCGTGGAGCACCTAAATGGTTTGATGAAGTGAAATGAACTTTTCGGTGCTCGTGGAGCACCTAAATGATTTGGTGCATGAAATGTAAATTTTCGGCACTCGTGGAGTGCCTAACTCACTTAATGTATGAGATGGAATTTTTCGGCACTCGTGGAGCACCTGAATGCATGGAATGTAATTTTTCGGCGTCCGTGGAGCACCTAAATGATTCGATGAAATGAAATGAACTTTTCGGTGCTCGTGGAGCACCTAAATGATTTGGTGGAATGAAATGAATTTTTCGGCACTCGTGGAGCGCCTCTGATTTAGTGGAATGGAATGAATATTTTGGTACTCGTGGAGCACCTAAATGGTTTCATGGAATGAAATGAATTTTTCGGTGCTCGTGGAGCACCTAAATGATGGGATACTTGAAATGTAATTTTTCGGAGCTCGTGAAGCGCCTAAGTGACTTGATGTATGCGAGGAATTTTTACGACGCTGGTGGAGCACCTAAATGATTTGATGGCATGAAGTGATGGCATGAAGTGAAATTTTTCGGTGCTCGTGGAGCACCTAAATGATTTAATAAAATGGGTTCCCGACGCTCGTGAAGGACCTAAATGATGTGATGGATGCGATAAAATTTTTCAGCGCTCGTGGAGCGCCTAAAAAATTAAATGCATGAAATGAAATTTTTAGGTGCTTGTGGGGCACCTAAATGATTGAATGCATGAAATGGAATTTTTTCGGCGCTCGTGGAGCACCTAAATGACTTAATGTGTGAAATGAAAAGTTTTAGGCGTTCGTGGAGCATCTAAGTGATTTGATGCATGAATGAGACCTTTGGCGCTCGAGCAGTACCTCGGGTTTTGTGAAATGAGATTAATGTTCTTAGCGAACGGACAGATTTTCGGCACTCGTGGAATACCTTGGATTTTTTGTGATGTGAGATCGACATGTGCATGGCACATGGTCAGGGTTTCGGTGTCCGGGGGACATCTCGAATTTTTGATGATATGCATTGAACTCGTGCTTGGTGTACGAGCGGAATTTTAATACTCGGAGAGTATCTCGGTCTCCGTGCCGCAACGTGAAATGAATGCGTTCTTGGTGAACGGGCAGAGTTCCGGCGTTCAGGGAGCACCTAAGTGGTTTGATGTGTAAAATGAATTTTTCGGCACTCGTGGAGTGCCTAAAATGATTTGATGAAGTGTGATGAATTTTGTCAGCGCTCATGGAGCGCCTAAAATGATTTAATGAAATGTGATGAATTTTGTCGGTACTCGTGGAGCACCTAGGTGATTTGATGAAATGTGATGAATTTTTGTCGGCACTCATGGAGTGCCTAAAATGATTTAATGAAATGCGATGATTTTTTTTTTTTTTTACGGCACCCGTGGAGCGCCTAAAATGATTTAATGAAATGCGATGAATTTTTTTTTTTTTTTTACGGCACCCGTGGAGCGCCTAAAATGCTTCCCTATTTGGTTGGCAACGTGACGTGTGTGACCCTTATGGAATTATTCAAGATTCATATAATGCTTTATGCATGACACGCGTCTCCCATGGCTGCAAAATAAAATGGTTAATGCTCATGACATTCAAATGATGTTCGTGGGTTGATTAATTTTTCACACGAAGAAAAAATGCATGGCTACAAAAAAAATGTGGTTAGTGTAAATGTCACGCGAGTGATTAATGTATTTACAAGCGAAATAATGGAGATGGCTGTACAAAAGATGTGAGTTAGAATCACACAAATGTTCTATATGCGGTATGTTATGTTCGTGAAAAATGTAAATGATGATATGTTATGGAAGGACAAAAAGACACGTAGCAATTAGCACACGGATCGTATTCTTCCAACCTTATTCCTCCAAACGTGGTCAGGTCGATAAAATTCTAACCGAGTCCTAGGAGGGGTTCTCTTCGATCACCAACCGGGGGTGATGAAGGCGGATTTTATTTTATTTTATTCACACAATTTGTTTTGGCATCCTAAGGGAATCCAACTAAGGTTACCTAAGTGAGTTCGGTCCAAAGTCGGGATAACATCAAGGCTCCCATAGCATAAATATACTCCTCACTTCTCCCCACTCAAGGGTTCGAACGAAGGGGTTCGTACGAGGCTATGGGTGGTGTTTCGTATTCGTGCCCCTAAGACCAAGAGGAACTTAGGCGACACTTCAACGATTCACCGGGCTAATATTGGATACCTAACTTAATGCAATAAATGCCTAACTACAAAAATGCATAAAGTGCCATATAAGAATCATCCACTTAATTTAAATAAGACACTTTTCAAGGCTTGTCAAATTCTTTTAAGTTTTTGAAAAAACATTTAAGAAGTCCCCAGCGGAGTCGCCACTGTGAGCGGACGACGCGTTTTCGACGGGACGCGAGACTCCCTTTCGGAAGGGGCGCCTCGATTTCGGGCGGGGCCCTCCCTCGCGTGGGGTTTTTGATTTGGAAATCCATTTTTTGAAAAAGCGGATTATTTTGAAAAAAAGAATCGAGACCTAAATCTCGATAAAAAGTATAGGAGTCGCCACCCGGCTCAGCTCAACCGGGAAATTACAGTGTAGCTGAACCAAAGCGGGAACTGCCACACTTTTCAGAGATTCGGGTCCGGACAAGTCCTTTATTTCGTGTCTAATTTAAATATTATTGTCAATGTTCTAGTTACGACACTTTAAGTAGCTAAAGATTGATTTTCATTGAAAGGATATACACAGCGCGCATACAGGATAATAATACAAAAATATAAAGTAAAGAGAATAAATATTTAAGAGCTTACAACCAAATCGAATGGAAAAATAAAAACTCTCGCCTCACTTATACAATCGCCTATATACACGAGAATCTAGAAAAATACAACCGCCTAGAATACACGATTTAATCTATTAAATTACATCCAAAATAAAAATAAGAATAAAAAGAAAAAGAAATTAAAACCTGCAAAACAGAGGGTTAGCACAATATATACAGCACGCCACAATTAGGACTCAAATAGACAGAACGGGAAATCAGGAATTGGGGGCATGCATTTAGGGGGGTAACCGGGTCGGCTCGACTAGCCGGCCCGGTTAGACCTGGAAAATATTTTGAAACGTCCCTGTATTTTTGGTTTTGTGAGAAAATCATTTTGAAAACAATTTTTCCGGTTTACATGCATTTTTACATATTTAAGTGGGTCGGTTTTCAGGAGAACTGGGTCTCCGTCGTGGAATTGTTCTAAATGCAATTTTACTGGAAAATTGAATCTATGGTCGTGATGCACACAACAAAATTCATTTTGATGATTTTTGGGGTTTTCTAATTTTTTGGGATTTTTTGGGAATTTTTGGGGATTTTTATGGATTTTTATGAAATTTTTTGGGTTTTAAAGGTAAAATTCTGATTCTGAAAACTACAGGGGTACGACTGTAAATTATAGTCGTGGAAAATCAACTACAGTCGTACGACTGTAACTACAGTCGTACGACTGTAGATGCTGAAAATTTAGGATTTTGCCAAAATCTCATTAAAAACAAGCTGGAAAGAGAATTGCCTGGAAATCAACTACAGTCGTACGACTGTATCTACAGTCGTACGACTGTTCATCAATCCAAGAACAGTCGTACGACTGTTCTTGATTTCCAGGAGCAGAAACGCAGAAAAATGGACAGAAATGCAGCAAAAACACACCAAACACTCAGAAAGCTTATAAAAGAGAGAGGAAAAGGGGTATTTACCTCCGTGGCGTGCGTCCACCGTAGGATTGACCCCTGGCGTCGCTCCAATCCACTAAAATCCGGACTTTTCTCCTTGAGTTAGGGTTTGAAATTTGACTCCAGAGATTTCCAAAATGCTGAGGATTTTGATGAGGATTTCCTCCTTTTCTTCCTTTGGTTTTCTCTTCTTTCTCCTTTTCTCCCTTTCTCTCTCCGTCTGTCCGTTGTTTTTTTTTTTTTTTTTTTTTTTTTTCTTTCTTTCTTTTTTTTTCTTTTTCTTTTTTTTTTTTCAAATGTAAAAATTTCGTGTTCACAGCACCAATCCACGTGAAATTACTCATTTTCCTTGGTTTGTTAAGGTTGCAAATGAGGTCCAAAATCCTCCAAAAAGTCACGGATTTGAGTTTGTTTATGTCCAGAAACGATTTAGAATTTGTGTGTGAATGTTAGCCTATGATTTCTAATTCGTTTTAGACATTAATATTCTGAAATTAAGAAGAAAAGATTGGGGAAAGTTAAGTTTTCTTTGGTTTTTCTCTCTTCTCTCTCCTCTCCTTTTTTCTTTTTCTCTCTCTAAATTTTCTTCCCTCAATTATCTACCAAAAGTCCCTTTCCTTCTGATTTTCTGGTCTTTTATCTCCACCTACCTCGGAAAATCTTGAGGCATTAAATGCCCCCTGATTTTCCACCATTTTTTATTTTGGGGTATGGGTTCCGCAACCTGTCTCCGAAATGACAGTCGTACGACTGTAATTAAGTTACAGTCGTATGACTGAAACCAAAAACCACGACTGTAATTACAGTCGTGGTAATCAAGGCTTTTTTTTTTTTAGACCCGGAAAATTCCATCTTCACATCAATAATTTAGATTGTTTTTAAGCGGTAATGATTTTTAATTATTCAAATTAAATTCAATCCCCTGTATATTTTAACTGGGAGAAACGTATTACAATAAACTCTTGATAAAAGAAAAAAAAAATCAAACTTAATAATAAAAACACCGTATAAAATGGTGTTAGACGAAAATAATAGTTGAAAATTCTGAAAATGGAATTGATGGCTCCGGAAGGAAATTGAAGTCTACGCTGTCTTTACGAGGTGTAAAACCGCCTGGTCTTGCCTGAAGGCCGAGTACCTGGAAAACCGAAAGATTGAGGACCGGGTGACCTCTGGGTCCACTCCGATGCCTAAGTCAGAAAATCTGGAGAATGAGAGATAGAAGAATAAAGAAAATGTGTTGAGGGAACAAAGATACCTGGGGACTCTTGTATCTTCCCTTTTTGTAGGGGGTTAATCCGCGTGGCCTTGTCAGGCCGTTATGTACGGTCTATTCTCATTGGCTGGATGTGGTCCCCTCTTCTGGCATAGCTGCGCAGCGGACTCACCCTGCTCTTGTCTCCGCGGCACTCACACTGTATCTAACCTCTGTGGCATCCACCCTGCTCTTGTCCCCGTGGCACCTATTTCTGGTACAGCATCATACCCTTACACTTGTACAGTAAGGATCCACTCACCTGTCTTTTGGGTTAGAAGACTCAATAAGGCATAAGTTATTTCACCCGGCGTTGCTTAGGATCTAATCCGTTGAGGAAACGGTCTTGTCCTGGATGACCGAGTTCCGGATGGACTACTGGGGAGTTGACGGATGCGTTGACGTGGTGACAAGCCGTGTGATGTATGCGGTCAGTTTTAGGGCTCCATGCTATCAGGAGTCCCCCCCTGGTGAGAGAAAGAAACCCCTTTTAAGGGTTTATCATTATGATTTTCTGGCGGTTGGTTTGCGTAGCTCGAGGAGACTCTTGGGATCGCTTCCTCCTGTGTTAGGATGACACGTGTCCCTCTACTAAAACGGTGTCAGGGGGCGTCCTTTCACCTGCCCCCTTCTATCCCCCTTTAAAAAGGGGTTTGGGGCGCTCTTCTCTCCATTTTGAAATTTCTTCTGCAACCTTCTTCTAGGATTCTCGCGATTTCTGGGGTTTATTTCTTGTATCCACAGCCTTCGTCCGATTTTCGACTCTTAGTTTCCAGTAAGTCTTCTTTCCTTTGCTGGTTTGTGTTCTGATTTTGCTTGATTTTAGTATTAGGTTTTGCTTTCCTGGGTATTTTTATTTCTGGGCTGCGTTTTTGGTTGCTCATTTTTCCTGTTCATCGTTTCTTTTGCTGCCATGAGTTCATCTGTGACTCTTAGTGATTTAGGATCGACTGCTAGTGATAGGTCTGGGGAGCTGGTGAATTCTAGAAACCGCCCCAGTAGGGTAGAAAAGGGTAAACGGGGTTTCAATTTTAAGACAGCCGGTTCGCCGCCTCCTAGATCCCACTGACCCTGCTGACTATTTAATAATTACTACACCCAATCTGCCTAGTCCGCCTTCTTCTTCGGGGGATGAGTACCGTCTTACTACTTCCTCGGATTCTAGCTCTCCTCCTCCTTCACCACCCCCTACCCTAGGTGAGGAGGCGGGCACATCTGTTCAGCCTCCTATACCTATTGAACCGCCTGCTGAAGGGCCTATCCTGGTGGATTCTTCTTCAGCTGAAGTCCCTCTACCTGGTCCCAGTAGAACTGCAGCCAGGAGGATGACTCCTCGTATTGAGGACATGGTCGCTGAGACCCACGAGGAGCACATCCGGCTATGTAAGCAGTTTTATCCCTGGTTGTGCAAGTGCGAGGTTATGCTTCCATCGTTAAACCAGCAGGTCCATAAGCCTCCACCAGGCTATTTCTCTATCTACATGGATCAAATCAGCTCCGGCTTCTCCTATCCTCTTCCACCAGGCATCAGCGACATCCTGCAGGTCTGGGGTTTTTGCCCGGCTCAAATTCATCCTAACGCTTGGGGGGATATCTGTGCTACCTTCTGGTTGTGCGAAAATCTGGGTTTTGAGTTGACTGCCGCCTTCTTTCTCAAGTTGGCCACTCCCAAGTTGAATTCCGGTGAAGACCACTACCAGTTATCTAAGAATGCGGACTTCTACATTTTCCAGAAGCGGATATCCTCCTTGAAGCGCTTCAAGTGTTTCTTCTTTTTTATTAAGATAAAAGAGGGCCACGACGCATTCCCAGTGAAGTGGTCCTTCAATGGAGCGGGAAAAGCCCAGCAGCACCTAACGCCGGGTGAGAGGACATTCTTGGAGGAGTTCAGGACTCTGGCTCCCAATAAGTGGATCTGGCAAATTGCGGTGGATGCTTACCTGGAGAAAGTTAGGCTCGTAGAGCGGGAGGGATTCGGTTTTACATATCACCCGGGTCCTGTAACTGTAAGAAAAGGTACCCCTTTTATTTTTGCTTAGTTATTTTTATTTGTGTTTTCAGGAATGAATAAAGCTGACGTCCTTGACTGCATTGTAGCGGCTAAGAAGAAGAACATCTTGAAAGAGCCGCGTCCTGCCCCTACTGAAATCCCGTCTGATGCTGGGAGAGAGGCTAAGGGGCCCAGCGCCCCCAAGACATCGAAGAGAAAGAAGGCTACTGCAGCTGGTCCTGAACCGACTCCTTGCCTTGTAAGTCCCTGGCTTCGAGTTTCCCTACTTCTTTCTTCTTTTTGTTTTTTTTTTTATCGTTGTGTTTGCCTGGCTAGGGTCCTAGAGCTGCCACCGCCTCCTCTGGTCCGTCTGCTCCCTCTTTGCCCTGGATGCGGAAGAGAAGCAGTCGGCATGCTAGGATAATAGATACCTCGGCCCAGGATGAGTTCAGAGCCGGGTTCGTGTTGCCTGGTGATCAGGAGGAGTACGTTAAGATAAGCGACTACACAGCGGCCTCTTTATGTCTGCTGGACCTGACTTCCTTAAGTACTTTGGTGGACCCTGCAAATATCTTCTCCCTTCTTCTTTTACTTATTCAGTTTACCATTCTGCAGGGGATTTCTGGGGCGGTGGATTTGGCTGCCCGCCTGTCCAAGACAAGTCAGCTGGAGAAAAAGCTGAAGGAGGTTCAGGCGTCCCTAGAAGCGGAGAAGAGCAGGTCCTGGTCACAAGGCCAGGAGCTCAACCGCTTGAAGAGGTAACTGGAGGAGGAGCAGGCGGCAAAGGAGGCCCTGAAACAACAGTTGGAGGCGCGGGAGAAGCAACTTGGAGAGGAGAAGGCGGGGCGCAAATAGGACTTGGATAAATGTGAGGCCATCTTTTTTGATGCAACCAACCGGTTGGTGCTCCTTGGACAACTGTTTGGTCAGTGTGTTTTGGCCGCTTGCCAAGCTGTCCACCTGGATCTGGCCATCGATCTCGACTCCATTGACTTCCCACGCTACGACGAGCTTCCTGCCGAGGAGCATGGAGGGGAGGAGGCTAACGCCGAGTCGCAGGCCAATGTTGAGGTGCAGACAGAGGACGGCGTACCCGGGGCGGATGAACACCCTTTGTAGTGTTCCTTTTTCATTTGTAATTTGTTTTTTCCTTCTGGTGATGTAACTTTTGTTAAAGGAAATGAAATTTACCCTTTATTCAGCCGGTATTCCATCTTTTGCATATTGTTTTTATTATTTCGCTTCGACTGATTTTCCTTCGTGAAAAATATCTTTGTTCTGTTTGCCTCCATCCAGTTATGACTGGCTTCTTTAGCATAAGTTTTTTTTTTAATGAACTATGTTCGGTTGCTGATGGTTCCTTTACTGGAACTTTATCCGGTTATGACCGGCTTCTCTCATGAGAGTTTTATAATGAACATATATCCGGTTATGACCGGCTCCTCTGATGGGAGTTTTATAATGAACGTATATCCGGTTATGACCGGCTCCTCTGATGGGAGTTTTATAATGAACATATATCCGGTTATGACCGGCTCCTCTGATGGGAGTTTTATAAACTTTATGACTTGAAAGATGCTTTTATTGATCTTTTGCAGTACATCTTACAGATACAGGTGCTGCCTCGTTAAAAACCCGGCTATGGAAAAACCCAGTGGAAAAAAATCCATTAGCGGGAAAAAAGAGTGCAGCCCATTGTTTCCCTTAGTTGTTTTCAGGCGAGAAGTATTGCCTTAGATTGGCAATATTCCATGTCCGTAGGACATCTTTTCCATCTAGGCTTTGAAGTTTGTAAGTTGCTGGTCCGAGTGCTGCCGCCACTTTGTATGGCCCTTCCCACTTTGCACCAAGCTTTCCTTTTCCTTCCCTCCCTTATGATGCTGTAGAGTCCTTTAGGACTAAATCTCCTTCTTTGAGTGTTATCATCTTCACCTTTTCTATCGTGATAACGGGCCACTTTGTTCTTGTAAGCCGCCATTAGGATGTAGGCCCTTTCTCTTCTTTCCTCCAGGGAGTCCAGATGGTACTTCATGTTGATGTGATTTTGGGCTTCAGTATAGTAGAGCACTCGGTCGCTGGGGGCACCAATTTTGACTGGAACCACTGCCTCAACGCCGTAAACCATGGCAAACGGCGTTTCTCCAGTCGATCGTCTTGGGGTAGTTCTGTAGGCCCACAAGACGTTGTTTAGTTCATCAACCCAGGCGCCTTTGTGGCTTTCTAGCCTCTTTTTGATGCCGTCACCTATAGTCCGATTGGTGACTTCTGTCTGCCCATTGCTTTGAGGGTGCGCTACCGAAGAAAAACTCTGTGTGATCTTGAGCCCCTTACAGAATTCTCCAAATTTGTTTGAAGTGAATTGGGTGCCATTGTCAGATATAATTTTGTGAGGTATCCTAAATCTTGTGATGATGTGATCCCAGACAAAGGAGATGACCCTTTCCGGTGTGATGGCCTGGGTTGCCTCTGCTTCGACCCATTTGCTGAAATGGTCTATTGCGATGATGATGAATTTCCTCTGCCGGCTAGCCTCAGGCATGGGCCCTACTATGTCAATGCCCCATGTAGAGCAAGACCACCCGGTTAATATGGACTTTTGCTCGGCTGCAGGCAGATGGGATTTCTTTGAGTGGATCTGGCATTGGTGGCACCTCTTGACATAATCCGCGGCGTCCGCCTCCATGGTTTCCCAGAAGTAACCCTGCAATTTTGCCTTCCTTACTAGCGTTTGCCCAGCTTGGTGTGCACCGCAAACTCCTTCATGAAGTTCCCTGAGGACATAATCCCCTTCTTCAGCGGTGATGCATTTCAACCATGCATCTGCGAAGGATTTTTTGTAGAGTTCGCCATCAATTACCGCATATCGCTAGGATTTTCTGGAGATCTTTACGGCCTCTCCTTTATCCTCGGGTAGATTTCCTTCAACAAGGTATTTTAGTATGGGCTCTATCCATCCCCTTCCCTTCTTCTCCACTGTCAGGACTTCCTCTGCTTCAATTACAAGCTTGGTTTGGACTTCATATGGGCAATTCAAGAATTGCCAATCCCTAGTACTGGTTGCAGCTTTGGCGAGTTTATCTGCTTCAACATTTTCTTTTCTGGATATGTTTTCCACTCTCCATGCGGTGCCTTTCCCTTCGATGGCTTCAAGCAAGCATCGTACCTTTTGTAGGTACCTGGATATGCAAGGATCTTTAGTTTCAAAGTTTTTATTGATTTCGGTCTGAGGCAATTTCCCGGATGAGTTCTAGCCCTTTGATTATGGCTTCATACTTCACGGCATTGTTGGTGGCGGGAAAGGCCAACTTCGTGGCGTAAGATATTCTTATCTTCTCGGGCCCTTCAAAGTGCACCCCGATGCCTGCTCCTTCTTGAGATGAGGCCCCGTCCATGTATACTTTCCACTCTTCTGCTTGCAGTACTTGACTTGGCTCTAGCCCTGCAAATTCCACCATAAGATCTGCCAGGACTTAGGCTTTCAGTGCTGGCCGAGGTTCGAATCGAACGTCAAATTCACTAAGTCTGATGGCCCATTCAGCCAGGCGGCCTGAAGTATCTGGTCTCTGGAGCACTTTCTTCAATGGGAAGTTTGTTCTCACAATCATCGTGTGGGCTTGGAAGTAGGGCCTTAACCTAACGGAAGCTGAAACTACTGCCAAGGCCAGCTTTTCTATCTTCGGATACCTGAGCTCTGCTCCCCTTAGTACTTTGCTAGTGTAGTATACAGGGTACTGTTGGCCTTCTTCTTCTCTAATCATCACTGAGCCCACTGCTTCATCCGTCGCCGCCAGATATAAATACATTATTTCACCTGGAACTGGCAGACTCAATAACCGCGGAGTTCCTAACAAGCTTTTAATTCGGTCGAACTTCTTGGCATTCGTGGTCCCAATCAAACTTCTGACCCTTCTTGATTGCCTTATAGAAAGGCAGACATTTTTTGGCTGAGAAGGAAATGAACCTCCCAAGTGCATTGAGGCGGCCATTGAGGCGTTGGACTTCATTCACTGTTTTTGGGGGTACCATATCCAAAATTGCCTTGATCTTCTCTGGATTCGCCTCTACCCCTCTCTGCAAGATCATGAAACCCAGAAACTTTCCTCCTCGTACTCCGAATACGCACTTTTCTGGGTTAAGCTTGAGGCGGTATCTCTGTAGTATCTTAAAGGCCTCCTGAATGTCATCGGCGTGGCTCTCCTCATTCTTACTCTTGATGATCATATCATCAATATACACCTCGATTGTCCGCCCGATCTGGTCTTTGAACATGTGGTTGACCAGTCGTTGGTAGGTTGCTCCCGTATTCTTCAAGCCGAAGGGCATTACCTTGTAGCAGTACGTGCCTTCATGTGTGATGAAAGTAGTCTTTTCCTCGTCTTTTGGGTCCATTGGAATCGGGTGGTACCCTGACTTGGCATCCAAGAACGAGTATATGGCATGCCCGGCTGTGGAGTCAACTAGCTGGTCAATGCTGGGCAAAGTGTAGCTGTCTTTTGGGCAGGCCTTGTTTAAGTCGGTGAAGTCCACACACATGCACCACGTCCCATTCGGCTTCTTCACTAGTACCACATTGGCTAACCATTCAGAGTACCGCACCTTTCTGATGTGCCCTGCTTTCAGCAATTTGCTTATCTCTGCCTCGATCGCCTTTTGTCTCTCCGGGGCATGTTTTCTCCTCTTTTGCCCCACTGGTTTTGTAGCAGGGTTTATGTTTAGGCTGTGCTTTGCCACTTCAGGCGAGACCCTAATAATGTCACTCGTGTTCCAGGCGAAGGTCTCCTGTTCTTCTTGGAGCACTGTTGCGATTGCCTGCTTTAGTTCAGGTTTCAGTTCCTTGGCCACCTGGATCGATCGTTCTGGTCCCACCACCAGGGTTTCAAGTTCATCCACCGGCTCAGCCCTTTCTTGTTTCTCTGACTTCTCCGACTCCCAACTAGCCTCCTCTGTTCTCAGAGAAGCTAAGTAGGTTTTTTGGGCCGCCTGTTGGCTCCCCCTAGCCACTGCTACCCCTTTCGTAGTTGGTATTTGGAGGGCCAAGTACCGGATGGAGAGAACCGCCTCTGACTCCACTAGGAAGGGTCTTCCCAAGATCACGTTATATGCAAGCGGACTGTCAATGATCACAAAATTCTCCTCCGATCTCCAGGTGTGCGTTGTGTCACCCACTTCTAGGGCGAGAGTTACCTGTCTTACCACAGTGACCAAATGGCCACTCAGACCAACCAGCGGGGAATGTACCGGCTGGATTCTGCTCTTATGGATGTTCAGCTGGCGGGCCGCTTCTCTGGTGATAATGTTGACTGAGCTGCCAGTGTCCATAAGGATCCGCTTTACCGTGTACCCTTCTACCAAGGCCTCAATGACCAAGGCGTCGGCGTGATGTGCCTGTACGTCACTATAGAGGGAGAATGAATGATTCAAACTGTCAATTTTTTCTGGAGTGGCCGGCTGACGCGCCGAGAATCTCGCTTTTTTACTGGGCGACCCAAACTCCAGGCCTCCAGCTATTACCATGACTACCCCTTTTGATCTCTTGGCCGGTCTCTGCTCATCATCGCACCCATCCCTCTGCTCTTTATCTTTATGTGCGCTTCGTGTGATGCCTTCTACGAATCTACTGAATTTTTCCGCCTTGATCAGCAGGTCCACTTCGGCCGCAAGGACCCTGCAATTGTCCGTGTGGTGGCCCTTTGCTCTGTGAAATTTGCAATAGGCCTCTTTGTCACTGCCCATTGTTTGGCCAGGCTTCGTGTGAGGATACCGAATGCTTTTCGCGTCGAGGCTTCTTTGGATGGCAACTAGCACCTCACTGAGTAGGGCATTCAGCGGTGTGAATCGTGAGCGGTCAGTGGGGCAGTCCCGGCGAGGGCAGTCTCTGTGATCCCGTCTCTGGGGCCTTTCATCAAACCGGATGCCCTTGTCCTTTTCACCACTGAAGCCGGGCCTTCTGTTCTTTGCTGGCATGTCGATTTCGTCAATTTTCACCATGCTTTTGGCGAGGGCTATCATCTGGGTTAACTCCCTAGGCTTTCTTGTGATGATCTCTCCTCTAAGCCTCTCGTTTGTGGTGTTCTTGATCATCGTCTCCTTGGCCGTACTGAAGTCCAGATTTCTGACCTCCAAGCAGGCAAGATTGAACCGATCGATGAATGATCTCAAGGATTCTCTGGGCTTTTGGACTACCTCGTGGAGAGTGCGTCTGGCCGCTCCAGTCGGTATTGAACCCATAAAGTTCTTGCAGAACTCCTGCCTCAATCGATCCCAGCTGTCAATTGTTCCCGGCTCCAAGGACTCAAACCAATAAGCAGCCGCTCCTATTAATGTAGTAGGGAATAGGCGGCACACCAGTCCTTCTGTGGAGCCTGCTATGTCCATCCGGTTCTTAAAATTCCTGGCATGGACCCTGGGGTCTGTATCACCCTTGTAGCTGTCGAAGGTCGGCTGCTTGAATCGGTGGTCGATTGGTTGGTTGAGGATTTTTGTTGAGAAGGGAGATTCCCCACTCTCCATCAGGGGCTCCTGGTAAGGTATTGCAAAAGTGCTCAATGCCTTTTTAAACATGGCCATGAATCTGGGGTCATCTGTGGGCTCTGTACCCAAGGAGGATGGCGTTGGAGGGGGTGGTGTATTTGTATTGCTTGGAATGTTCGTAGCGGGTGTGTTATATGGGATGGCTGAGCTGTTGCCAACGCCGTACGTGGTGAGGAAATTAGGTGTGTGCGGCGGAGCCGGCATCTAGTATGAGTGGGCGGCATTCGGCAAATAAGGGTGTGATATGCCGTACCAGGAGTTGGGAAATAACGCCTGGGGACCCATGCTCCCTGAGGCAGCCATACTAGGATTTACCTGCGTAGTAGCCTGCTGGTCTCCGACTGGCGCGGGCATCCAGCCAAAAGTAGGGAAATATCCTCCTGCGTGAGGTCCTCCAATCACTCCGCTACTTCCCCCGGTGGACAGGGCCATACCCTGCCCTGACCCCTCCTGTCTGATGCCATGAGTCCCATGCTCAAAGGCGGAAAAAAGGGCTCGAACAGCATTTGGGTGTGAGACTGATTCTGGCAATGTGTGAACTATAGGAGGGGGAGTGCTGTTGCTCACCAAGGGTCCTACTACACTCTATTCCTGCATCTGGAGAATAGCTCACCGGAAGTCGTTCTGGTCGGCCGGCGTCATCCTATAGTTCTTAGCAATCCGATCTTAGACTGCACTGGCAGAGTCGCCACTATCACCTGAGACGGTGACGAAGGTGTGGGACGAACTTGGAGTCACGATCATGGCAGATGAGGGCATCATAATCTCTGATAGTGCTGGTATTACTCCTCCCTGAGAAGAAAGGACTGTAGAAATTGTGTCCGAAGCTGTTGGTCCCGATGACATTGTCTCATCCAGCGGGTCCACGCTCACCGCACCAATTTGATGGATCCGGAAGGAAATTGAACTCCACGCGGTCTTTACGAGGTGTAAAACCGCCTGGTTTTGCCTGAAGGCAGAGTACCTGGAAAACGGAAAGATTGAAGACCGGGTGACCTCTGGGTCCACTCCGATGCCTAAGTCAGAAAATCTGGAGAATGAGAGATAGAAGAATAAAGAAAATGTGTTGAGGGAATAAAGATACCTGAGGACTCTTGTATCTTCCCTTTTTATAGGGGGTTAATCCGCGTGGCCTTGTCAGGCCGTTATGTACGGTCTATTCTCATTGGCTGGATGTGGTCCCCTCTTCTGGCATAGCTGTGCAGCGGACTCACCCTGCTCTTGTCTCCGCGGCACTCACACTGTATCTGACCTCTGTGGCATCCACCCTGCTCTTGTCCCCGTGGCACCTATTTCTGGTACAGCATCATACCCTTACACGTGTACAGTAAGGATCCACTCACCTATCTTTTGGGTTAGAAGATTCAATGAGGCATAAGTTATTTCACCCGGCGCTACTTAGGATCCAATCCGTTGAGGAAACGGTCTTGTCCTGGATGGCCGAGTTCTGGATAGACTACTGGGGAGTTGACGGATGCGTTGACGCGGTGACAAGCCGTGTGGTGTACGCGGTCAGTTTTAGGGCTCCATGCTATCAGGAATAGTTAACTATAACCTTTTATGCATATAATTATTTTTGACTGATGTTATACATACAATATTTAAAAACACTGATTATGTTTGTTTATATATATATTTTTATATTATATGTAACAAAAAAATATTAGTTTATATTTTTAGATATAATTAATTGTAAAAAAGAAAACTTTTTTTTATTAATCTTTGTTATTGAGAAGTAAAACTTTGCAACAAAACAAAACTCAACAATTAAATGGGGAGATCTAAGCTAGAATTGTTAAATTTAACTTGAAAATTTAAACCCAATATAAGGTGTTTAAATTCATTCCAAGGTAACACAACACGGCTGAAGATCATGTACCATTTCAAACTAATTTAACTAAATCTATTTCAATCGGTTTTATTCAATTTAATAGATTGATTAATAATAAAATATTAATGAATTATAAAATAAATTACAAGAAAGCAAAGACTTATATTTCTATGCAATGATTCAGAATAATGAATTTATCCATTTAGATTGATTGTATCCAAGTGGGATAATGATAAGAAAGAGAATAATTAAAAAAAAAAAAAAGAATCAGAAAAAAAAGGATTATTTAGAAGAGTGAAACCAGATTAAGTTTATGGAATATATATAAATAATAAAATAATGGCTATAAGCCAACTTTCTTTTTGTGACTATTTCAGCATCTTAAAAAATTATTTTAGAATCCGATTGAATTTAAGATACGAATAGTTGGTTTACGTTAAATATTCATTTACTGACAGTTACTTGTTTGGTCAGAATAGTCCTTTGAATATTTCGGTCTCGGATTAGTGATTAGTTTCAATACGTTTAGTTTTGAATAGGAATCATGAATAAAGAAGATAAGATAGGCTCATTTCAGTTAGAAAAGATATGGGATTTTCCGCACAAGTAATTGAAATAATTGAGCGTGAGAGCCAAATGAATCGAAAGATTCATGTTTGATTCGGGAAGGGATCATGGAAGTTTTGCAATGAATGGAAAGAAAATCTACTTTCATATATAACACAAATATATTTTAGGGAAAAATTTAGTAATTCACAACTTAGTAAAATAAGAGGCCCAAACTTGACCAAATTAAGAACCTATTTGGTTCAGCTGTTAGCTGTCTGCTGTTCATGTTAGTTGTTTGCTGCTACAGTAAACTATTAGCTATTAGCTAATTGATTGATATTGTTTGGTAAACTTACTGTCAACTGTTGTTGTTAAGATGTAAAAAGACTAATATAGATATATATATTTTATACCATTATATAATAATTAGACAAAAATAATAATATTACATAAATATTAGTAACTAATTAGATAATTAAAAATTTTAAGAATAATTTTAATTACACTTCAACATTATTATTTTCGTTAAATAGTAACTTCATAAGCGTACAAAAATAATTTAAATTATAGTTTCATCTATGTAAAATGCATTAAAATAATATGTTTTTAATTTTTGACTAAATTAACATAAATAAATTTAAAAAAAGTGAAACTAACCTAAATAAATTAATTTGAGGAATTGATTTCGCTTAATTTTTTAATATTTATAGACATAAAAAAATTCCATAAAAATCTATATATTTATATAAAAGTATAGTTTATCATTTTGGAAAGGTTAAATTTGTAAAAACTAAATAATTATAAAAAGTTTTTTATGAAAAGTTTTAAAAAGGAGTTTTTCGTGAAAAACTACTTTTTTCTACAGAAAAGTTAAAAGCTGCTGTTTAAAAAAACTAACTGAATATTATGTATTCTGCTATTTGAAACGAAAAACTAAAAACTGTCGTAAAAAGCAGAAACAAACGCAACTTAAGCCCCTCCTCGGTTACGTTACAACTTTACAAGTATTGCGCTGAACCAGTAACATCCATGCACGGGACTAAACGAACGAACGGATGGAGGAAACAGAAACAAATCCATCACTATCTCATCAATCCCACTAAATTTATTTATTTACTCTTTTTTTTTTTTTTTTTGATGATTGCCCAATCAAAACCCCATAATTCAATCCGTCGGTGTGGGGGTTTTTGTAGGGTTTCTCCTTCTCGGCCAAAAAACTTATCAATTGCTGAGAACCAAAATGGGTTCTCTAACAAATGGAACAGGAGCAAACAGACGCATAGAGGAGGATGAACACGATGAGCCAATACTCAAGGAACAAAACCAGAGATTTTGTATGTTTCCCATTAGATATAAGCAGCTCTGGGAGATGTACAAGAAGGCCGAGGCCAGTTTTTGGACCGGTACTCTCTTTTCCGTTTTTTAATTTCAGAGGGAATTATATGCTCATGCCCTGTTTTTTTCAAAATTCGGGGTTTTGGGTTTATTCATGGGTTTATATTTTCTATTGGGTTTGCTTCAATTGTTCGTAGTATACACTGCTTAAGTAGTTTAAAGAATTAAGAGTTTTGTTGAGGAAGAGGACGTCTACTAGATGCTCTGAGATTATCCCCTTGTTATCCGCTACCCAAAATTGAAACCTTTTTGGTTTGTTTAAATATATTTGATATCTCTGTTTATTTGGTATGGATGATGTGAAGTAACTGCCTTTACGAAAGAAGTTGAGCTATTCTGTATTTCACATTCAATTTGGATAGCACATTGATGGGAGTTGAAGGTAAAAGATGTTAGAAGAGAACTTAGGACAAACAATTTTTTGGAATTAGGCTTGACGCAGGTTTCACAGTTAGAATTCATTTGAAGCTACTATATTGGCGAATTGCCTTTCTTTGTCTCTCTGATTGATTTTACAATTCCTTCCTATAATGCTATTTTAAAAGTTTTATCTTTTTTTTTTTTTTTTAAATTTCGTTTGGAACTTAAATCAGTAATAACTTTTATATAAACTAATGCAAAATAGTTTGTTGTTCTAATCTGCTGTTTATGTTTTCTCTTTCTTTCTCTTGCTAACTTAGTAGTCCTATTACAGCTGAAGAGGTCGATCTCTCCCAAGATTTGCAGCAATGGGAATCTCTGTCTGTTTCAGAAAAACACTTTGTCAGCCATGTATTGGCATTTTTTGCTGCATCTGATGGGATTGTTTTGGAGAACCTAGCAGCAAGATTTTTAAATGATGTTCAAATACCAGAGGTGGATTTGTTGTTTATGCTTAGTGTTTTTATCTATTTATTTAATTACTGCTGAGGGTATGCTTGTGCTAAATGCTTTCAGTTGCTTCTCCATTCTGAGTTTTCAGTTATTTGCTGATCTCAAGCGCCCGATTCTGTTTCTTAATATTGGTGCCTATTTCATGTTTTATCATAATGTCTCTTTGTAATAGAAGTATATTTAAAGTGAGTCATGATATGTAATCAGCTTAACTATCCCTGGGGGTCATCTAAAACAAAAGACATGTTTTCTTTGTCGTAGGCCCGAGCGTTCTATGGATTTCAAATAGCAATGGAAAATATTCATTCTGGTAGAGCTTTGTAAGTGATGTTATTGTTTCTCGTTTTCTTCATGCATTATAGACTAACTGATTGAGGAAATTTGCTTCCCTATCATCAGAAATGTACAGCTTGCTTTTGGAGACGTACATCAAGGATTCAACAGAGAAGCATAGGTTATTTAATGCTATTGAAAACATTCCTTGTGTGGCTAGGAAGGCAAAGTGGGCACTTGACTGGATTCAAAGGTATTGTATCTCACTAGTTAACCCAATTAGCTAACTGACGAGGATATACGGATACTTCCTTTCCATTCTATTTTTTTGGCGAATAATTTTTGGGTGTTTGTACTGAAAAGTCACTTCATACAAAGCAGTGCCTGAGTCTCAAGCTGAGAGCTTTAAATAACCTTTCTATATTTCCTTTTGCAGCTCCTCGACATTTGCAGAAAGAATTGTTGCTTTTGCTTGCATTGAAGGAATCTTTTTCTCAGGAAGGTAATCTTCACATGTTGCAGCAAAGAGGTTGTTCTATTGTATTTGAACCGTCTGATGTATTATTATTATTATTATTATTTTTTTTTTTTTGTAATGTTTGTATTGCAGCATTGTTTGATTGTTTAATTCGATTGTTCTCAGTTTCTGTGCCATTTTCTGGCTTAAGAAGAGGGGTTTAATGCCCGGTCTGACATTCTCAAATGAGTTAATATCCAGAGATGAAGGGCTACATTGTGATTTTGCTTGTCTCCTGTATAGGTGAGCTTTGTCCGTCTTCTCTATTTTCTTTTTTCTGTTTCTTCTTTTAACATTTGTTTCTTCACTAAAATAAGGAATTAAATACAGAGTAAGCTTTTTTTTTTTCCTTGTTTGATGTGTGAGTGTTTTACTGAAAAATGTACATGTATCATGGTTGCTTACAGCTTGTTGCAGAAGCAACTTAACCGGCAAGAAGTTGAGCAAATCGTTGGTGAAGCAGTAGAAATTGAAGCTGAGTTTGTCTGTGATGCCCTCCCATGTGCATTGATTGGAATGAATTCAACACTTATGCGCCAATACATACAGTTTGTTGCCGATCGTCTTTTGGTATATCTCCATCAATATATTTTTCAATTTTTTAATTCATCAGGAAGCAAAGGAGAAGTCAGAAGGTTTATTACTTCTTTCCTTCCTAATTTACAGGTTGCCTTAGGTTATCAAAAGAAATACAATGTGGAAAACCCCTTTGATTGGATGGAGTTCATATCTTTGCAGTAAGCATTTAACTTCTATCCCCTTGAGATAATCTGCATGGTTGAAATTATCAAAGGCTTTTGTTAGCATATACATTTTTTCAGGTGCCTGATTATTTGCCGCCATTTTTACTTCATCGCATAAACTTTGGACTTTTGAGCTGATCCACATTTGATTTGGTTAACACACTATTGGATTTTTATAGTCATAGGAATTCTGATGATGAATATCGTACATTTTACTCAGCTATATCCTGTTTCTTGAACTGTGCAGAGGGAAAACGAACTTTTTTGAGAGAAGGGTAGGAGAATATCAGAAGGCGTCGGTTATGTCAAGCCTTAAAGAAGGCGGAAAGAACTTTGAGTTTAAGATGGATGAGGATTTCTAAATCTAAATATGATTTAAATCAGATATCAGAGAAATGCTGAAATTGAAAGCAAAGCATTCAAATTTTTTGCTACTATTCTTCATGGTAACATATTTGTTTATAGTGTAGAATATTTGCTTTGAACTTGCCATATAGTATGTACCAATCCTTTCTATTACTAGTTTATGATGCTCATTGCGAATGCATTCGATATTAATACCAAAATGTTTTGCTTTTTGTCAACATCACCATTTTGTCAATGTGTTTTCATTGCTTATCATATTTTAGTGGAGGGCCGGCAGTATGACCACAGATGAACAAACTTATAATTTTCTTTTGTCATGGTAATGAATCATGAACTTTGAAGTCTGGTCATCTCTTCAATTGTCTATAATTTAATTTGTGAAGTATGAGATATTGTTTCTGGTTAAAGGAATTTGTTCAGGCCACGAGAATTTAGGTGCTTGAAGATAAGTAAGACGATGTTAAAGAAATTTTAGGTTTTGTCCAAAAAAAATAAAAATAAAAATAAAAATAATAAAATAATAAAATAATAAAATAAAATAATTGGAGGACATTTGTTGCGCATCTGTTGGTGCATTTGTATGGCGCAGCATCCTAGTCAGTAATTTTGTTATTACTATTTAAGTAATGGGCAACTTTGTGCTATTTTAAAGGTTAAGGATAAAATTATATTTTTGTACGTTTTTCATATGTCTTTTATTATCATCATATTATTTTTCATATAATATTGTCATTATCATTTTTACTAAATTATATCAAAATTCACTCTTTACGTATCATATAGTAGTTACAAATAAAATTTGTATTTAAATGAAAACTTAATTTAAACAATTACCGGTTCAATAATTTAATATTTTAAAAAATTACGGGTTCAATAATTTAATATGGAACACATAAATATAAATATATATTAACACATACTTTATAAAGAAAGATGAAATTAAATCATCAATGCAAATAGAACTATAAAACAACAACAACAAAAAAAAAAATTTTTTTTTTTGGTTTTTTTTTTTTTTTAAAAAAAGAACACTATAGTTGACGTGTGAAGAGTGTCACGCTAAATTTGGCGTGTGATAGTATATGGAATGAAAAATAGGATAATGGACTATATTTTGTATAATCACACCAAAATGGGTGTTTTGCATGTTTTCATTTGCGGCTTTCCATCTTTCGTCTTCAGAATCTTCCCTTGGCCTTAGTCGGGAAACCCAAGTGATGACTATAGTTTTTTTTTTTTTTTTTAAATATCACCGATTTTCAGACACCATTACTGAGACTCGAATAACTGTCATCTTGAACAGTTATCTTGTCCTTAGCACAACCCACCATCTACCATCTGATGACATCCGGTCCAGGTTACCGGTTCGGTCCGCTACACCTGGTCCAATCCGGTAGTCCGAACCCGTATCCCATCACTCGGCTTAAGAAGCCGCATTCCGCATCCGGATCCCAACCACCCCTGGACAGATTCGAATTTCCTTGATCCACGGAGAGATCCTAGGAGAAAAGGTGGTGTCCCATTAGGAATCCACCCCTGTGTTTTACTAGGGCAGGAACACCACCCACGTGGAAGCTCTTTCAATATCAATCCAACTCTACCATTCCCTCCTATCAAAGGAGGATACTCTGCATGAGGTAAGGGGGATTCAATTCTATTCTCAATTCTCTAAAAAGTACTCTTAAACACACACAGTTGTACTAACTTAGGCATCAGAGTATACCCCAGAGGTTACAGGTGTCTCATCGTTTCTATCTTGCAGGAGCAGTATTGGATCCGGTTAGAGTAGCTACCCGAGCTCGGATCAGTCATTGGATTTTACTGAATCCATCACCATCTGAGCTACCAATCACATTGGTATGACTATATTTTTATTTTTAACTTGAATAGATTTTAATTTTTTAAATATATAAATATATTAAATGATTTGTTCGGGCTAAACTGGGCCAGGGTATTGGGTAAGGATTTTATGAGCCAGGCCCGGAAGGCCCAGCACTTCAACAAGTGAAAATTTTTCCGCTGCTGGAAAACGTTATTTATCATTCGAACACCGCGTGGACTACGAATACCCAATAATATCCCCATTTTTATAACCGTTAAACAAATTAGCCAAGGATACAATCGTCATTTGAAAATCCAAACCTTTTCTTATATGTCTTCATATATCATATGAGCTTCCCTCCAACTCTAAACCGCCATATTTACCTTCATTCCGAGTCTCTCATCAAGATTTTGAAAGGGAAAAACAGACCAAGTACGAGTTACGAGCATAGGCTCAAAGCAGCAGCTTCTATTATACTCTATGCAGATTCAAGAGTTGTTAATACGCTTATTAACAATGCTGAAATTGGGGTAACGGCGATGCTATGTCTCCTGGCTCATACGAAGATCTCTTCTCGGCGTCAATGTTATTCTCGGTAATTAATTCTTTTGTTAAATTTTTTTTGAACCCTGGATTCAAGTGAAACTGAACGGAGAAATTAAACTAACGGTAAAATTTATTTATATCCGGGTTTTGAAAGAGAAAATTTCAACCAAACAGACAGTATGAGTTACGAGCAGAGGCTCAAAGCAGCAGCTTCTATTGTACTCGTCGCAGATTCAAGAGCCGTTAATACGCTTATTAACACTGCTGAAATTGGGGTTACGGAGACGCTAAAACCTTACCA
Organism: Euphorbia tirucalli; assembly: GCA_039660915.1. Classification (NCBI taxonomy): domain Eukaryota; kingdom Viridiplantae; phylum Streptophyta; class Magnoliopsida; order Malpighiales; family Euphorbiaceae; genus Euphorbia; species Euphorbia tirucalli. Next base: position 64,697,866 of record CM077636.1, on the reverse strand, counting down.
AGTCGAAGGTGTCTCCTGGCTGATACGAAGATGTCTTCTCGGCGTCAATGTTATCCTCGGTATTCTTTTCTTCTTCTTCTTTTTTTTTTTTTGTGAACCCTAGATTCAAGTGAAACCGAACGGAGAAATCAAACTAACGGTAAAAATTTTATTTGCTGGAGATGAGGTACGGTGCCTCTTTGTATCGGGGAATTGAAGGAGTTGAACAGTCTCAGTGCCCTTTAAGATGGAGGGAAACTGAGTTTGATGTTGATAATTAATCTGGTTTAGTTTTATATATAGAGTTTGATGTTTTGAATGTTTGGCAGATGGGATTGGGGAAAACTATGCAAGCTCTATGTTTCTTAAGTTATTTGAAAGTTAACCATTAGTCACCATGATCCTTACGACCAATTATTTAGTGCACAGCAGGTGTAATTTATAGCATAATCACGTACATAATACCACCTTACAAGTCCACGCTTGTACCATATCAAAACTCAATCTTCCCCAGTTGCAGCAAACCATTAATAGTTGATGGAACCCAATAGGAAAATTGAGCACCTTGCTGTATTTAATTTAATTTTTTAAGAATTAAAAATGGAATTACATTCATCAATATAATCAATATTGCAAAGAAAATCTCTCAAGTCTATGACCTACTTTCTGTCTTATTTGAAAATAAATCTTTGAGTAAAGACTCAATAAGCTTCAAAGTGAAATCACAACCAAGTTCGACTTGCTGGACTGGGGTGAAATATAGATATCAAAGGTCAGAGATAAAATTCAGATTTTCAAAAGTACAAAGAACAAGATCACAATAAACCAACAGTTATGTTACCACTAGCTGAAATTAAGATAAGACCAGATGTAGGATCTCCAGCTTCTCTAAATGTTGAAAGTCTGCTGCTGCACCCCAAACATTGAAGGCATGAAAAATGCATCAAAACCCAGAATTCAGTGAGATTATTCTGAATAGGAGTGCCAGTCATCAATAGCACTATTGGCATAAGGAATCTCTCTCTGAGAACATTATATAGGACCTGTTAAATAAGTGAAACAAAAATTTAAATTGTTTGATCTTTGCAGGATGGTAGCAATCACTGCAGAATATTGTAATCTAATTTCCCCTTTCCACCATTGAGCGTCATGCTACTGCAATCTATTTTCTCCCTCTTGCTAAAATGTGTTGATATTTTCCTCATAGAATGTTTTTGGTTTCTACCAAAACCAACTAGCTTCATGCGTCCAGGTAATGCAACCACGAAAAGCATGGAGGCACCCTTACCTTATTGAGCCAGAGCCTTATGAGGGTGAACACCTAATTTCAGGTAGCACTATGGTCTCTTCTTTATTTTGTATGGGGAAAATACTGATTTTGAACTGATCATTAGGAATAATGTACCAAAATTTCATACAGAAAATAAGCTATATACTTTTATGTTTGTATATATATTGCCAATTCCTTCAAAATCAAATAATTATAAGATTAATTTTGTACTTTAAAAATCATTAATGTCCTTGCTTTCTGCACTTTTGGTATTTGTGAAATATATGCATTATTTAACTGTTTCAATATTTATAAACTTAAACTTCAGTGTTTATATTTTCATTACTTTGCAATTTTACCAAACAACTCAGCACTTTACAGTCCAAAGGCCAATCTGCATTGTCTAATATGAAGCCCTAATGATTTATGTTTAGGTTTATCTGTTTTTGTTTTGGCCTATCCTTTATGCCTGTTGTCTGAAGTAGGATTAGAAGTTTCCTCTTGTGTTGGGATTGCTGTTGCACTCAATTTTAGAAGTGAAAACATATTGGAATTCTTGCAGGTGGAACTCTTTATAAGGGTGTAGTATGTGGTCTCGAACCTTAGATCTCCCGAATAGGAAGAGAAATCCTTACGACTAGGACTTAGCATGGATGGGCACTCCCCTAGAAGTGCTTTGGTATGTACATATTCTTTTTTTTTTCCTTGTTTAATGCCCTTTTGGCTTTGGTTCTTGAGCGTTAGAAGCTTGGTCATTTGTAATACTAATGTTTTACATCCCTTTTCTATTGATTAACACCATGTATCAGGTTGTAAGTTACTTCCCTGTCTATGATTTTACTTTGGATTACCAGCTTAGTGATCCTCTTCATTGAAAGACATGTTTCCTTACCTTCTAATGGATGAAAAACGCATTCAATTCTCTCTAAGGTTTATTTGTAGGTTGTTGACTAAATTGCATACTTCATCCATTCTGATTAATATTATTAGTGAGAATCCTAGTCAAAGCAGGCAGCAATTTTTGTTTTTAATTTTGTTCATGGAACTTATGGTCTATACTTTATTTGTTGCTTTTTTTTTTATATAATTGCCATCTTGACTAACTTAGGCACTTAGGATCAGAAAAGCTGGCTTTATATTTGCTGCGGTAGACAGTTTCTCTTTATTAGCTTGATGTTTGTAACTGTTAACTGTTTGCTTCTGGTTTCACTTTTTAAATACCAGGATAAATGACTCTTGAAAACTGGTCTTGACTTGACTCTTTGGAAGAGGTATGCTGGATGTGGTTTGTAAATTTGAATTTGTAGATGGTCAAAAAGAAAGGTCAGTATATTATTGCTTTGAACTTGTGATTTATTTTTCTACGTCACAGCTTGATGCTGCTGTTCTTCAGTTTCAAAATTAGAAGCTCAAAAGGTTGAGTAGAGAATAAATTCTCACAGTTGAAGAAGAAACAACAACCTTATGATTCTACATTGAAAGCCATCAACAAGTCTTGGGAAGTGGTATATTTTATTTGATTATTTTATATACTTTGTTTTAATTTTTTCTCTTTTTGGTACTTTTTGCTGGTTTTTGGAGAAAATAAACTTGTAATATCTTCAATTTTTGTGTTAAAGTATCGGATATTATTGTCTGAGAAATTGCCTTCATGTTTTATGTAGTTGGTTACTGACTTGGAAGAACATTGTAACAGCATACGGGAGACTAGCACTGCACAGGACATAGGGTGCATATCGATTACCGAGGGTGAAGATTATCCGCATGGGTCATTTCTTATTATCCGCTTATGCTTTCTTCACTGTAGCTTCAGCTGCTTTATATCTTTGGATTCGAAAAGATCAAACTATCGTATTAATTCATCTCTTAGTCAAAAGACTTGGGACTAAGAGTTGCCTCTGTCCTTTTTTAGGGTTGGGAACATTGCATATACTAGGAGATTCCCAATTTTACACACTACATGATATCATTTTTCAAAATTCTAGTACTCTTTTTTTTTCTTGGGATTGAACCTTCTCTGTGTCTTCTTGTTAGATTACTACAGGGAACTTTATCTGAAGTTATTATTTTTCTTTGTTGCTGTCATTTCCGTTTCCTATTACGTATTCACAAAAGCAAAATATTCAGGAAAAGCCTCATGCTGAGGAGTTGGAAGTGTAACTTTTTTTCTGTGACAGAAAATATTAATTGAATGTGGATTTTGACTTGGAGTTTACACTGCTTCATTAAGTATGTTGCATTTTCTGATAGGGGTCTTTCAAATTGCTTGCCAGTTGGAGTTTCACCTTCTTTCAAGGATGCTTTTCTCAGTCGATTCGTAGAAACTGGTGCAACTGAAACGTCCTCAGGAAATTATTGTCTCAATCCGACGGAAGAAGATAAAGAAAATGCTTCTGAAAAGACTAAGAATATTTTAGGCAATATAGTAGCTGCAATTGACAATCTTTGGAAATTGAAGGAAGCAATTCATGCTGCTGTTTTGGAAGAGATTCCGGAGGATTGTAAGATTTTAGTTCGTAGTTGCATTGGTGTGAAAGTTGTTATGGGCTTCCTCTTTGAGTTTTTTCTCACTGTTTCGTGTGTGTTGCTCCTTTCATTAGGTTGTTCCAGTCAGAAGGAATCTTGTGAGCTGGCAGCAGAAGTTAAGAACTTGAGATTAGCACTAAGTGGCCTTCATTTGAAGCACAAAATTGCACGGCTGTCGAGACATTGATGCTAAAATAAAGTGGAGCTTAAGTGCCTAAATGGTAACATTTCGATAAAGGTTTGAGTACGTCTAGTTTCATCTTTCATTTTATGCTGAGAGCTGTTATCCTTCCTTAATTTAATTTACATTCCCTATACAAAATATATGCATGCCATTGTTATATGCTTTTGTTTTTCATTTGATCTGTTTATGCATGATCTCAATTGGATATATATTTATATCCAGCGTGAATGAGCTTGTACTTGTTGTATTGTTATTTTTAACTCTTCGAGGCATTTTATGATGGAGGGCCACATAATTCCAATAGGAATCAGACAACGGATTCATAATTGGAATTATCCTTTTTGCTGGTTGTATTTTATTAAAAATGTTAGCAATGTCTATTCTGGTATTAGTGAAATCCTTGTTTCTTCTAAATAATTGTCCCAAAATGCAGCCGTGCTTTTTCAGTAGTATAAATGGAATGTGGATATTTTGCCTTACTGAACTCATTCAAGACTGTGGAGTGTATTTCTTCCTCGCATGTCTATATGTTGGTGAGAGATCAACTGGAGAAGTCAAAATCAGTTCTCCAGTATGAGGCCTTATATAAGAAACTGCAGGTTGTAACTGGTCAGTAGTTTCATTTTTGCTTTAGGTCATTTTCTTTTGTAGGGATTTCATTCTGATGTTGACTTTATACTCTCCTTGTATTGCAGGAGAAGGATCTGAGCATTAAAAAATGATTTGGTTGATGTTTCCCAGAGGTCTTCAGCTCCTATGGATTCTATTGCTGATTTAGAGACTACAATGTCAAGTAAATGAGAGAAATATGATCGAGGCAAAGCTGGACGAAGCATCAAAAGAACCAGGTTGGTAACAGGTAGATGCTTTCTCACATGATATTTCAATTTGTGCTTAGAAGCCTTATGCAGTCCCTCAATTTCAGGAAGAGAATAAATCATTGCCGAATTTAAAGCCTTGCTTTCCTCGTTTCCTGATGAAATGGGAAATATGCAACGCCAGTTGAGTAACTACAAAGAGGCTCTTTTGTGATGGCATAACCAATGAGATGATGTCTTTCTTATATACTAGAAATATTATGGATTGAGATCTCAAGGCACTTTCCGGGTGGGTGGCTGCCTTTAATTGGAGTTCAAAGAACAGATTTTACACTATATATGTGACAGACTGCAAAAAGAACTGTTTTGGAAGATTGTGCAGTGGTTGCTGTGGTGGACAGCTAGAAGCTTAGAATTTTGTGCTTGAAAATATCAATAATAAATAGTGTGGCTCTTTTCTCATCGCGAAAAAAAGAGGAAGGTGGAGGGTGTATTTATTTATTTTTGCTCTGTTAGAATAATACGGGGAGTAATCAAAGTTTTCACTTCAGCAGGATAAAACTGTAATAATCATCATCCTGATTTTTTTTTTGGCAGCGTTGGAACGATATCTAGCCTTCATGACCATGCTCATTTGGAACTTCTCACTGAAGTGATCTGGGAGCTATTTTACAGCTGCATAACCTTTAATTCCTAGTAATAACATGAAAATTTTAACTCCTTGGATTTGGTAGCTGAGCATCTACAATCGTCGGTCAAATGAGGAATTTTATTTGTTTGTTTCATTGACAGAGCATGAGTATCTAATATCATGCATGGTTATTGTTTAAAATCAGTGATGACCAAAGGTGCGCCAGGGACCACCTAGGTGCATAGATGAGGTTGAATTGAAGGTCAGTGCCTCTGCACCTCCCAAGGCTCTGGCCTCTTGTCCCTTGGCGATCACCCGATATTAAAGGGGAGGCAGAGAAGGCTTTTTTTTATGGTATTTTGATGCGCTTTTTCTTGTAAACGTCGAAGCAACATGATATTTTCCACATTACACGATCTGTGTGCAATAAAAGTCTATTCTAATTAGGAATCAGATCAGATAAACTTAAAGTAATGCATTCAGGGGATTTTAGGAATTTGAAGTTAAGAAGTACAGAAATCTTTTTAGGTTTTTCAACGCATTGACGCGAAAAACAATAGAACGACAAAAAAAAAAAAAAAAACCATTGAACTAAATTTGTATTGTTACTTTGGATGGCGTGGGAGAAGATGAAGTGAAGGATATGAAACTGATGATGGAATTGAATGTGGCAAAGAATCAAATGAATACTATAGTGGTTGATCGATTTTAGTCCAGTACTACTCTTGGAAAGTTTTGGGACAAGTTTTGAGTTGCACTTTTAAGGCTGTTTAATGTTACGCTGTTTGTTTTCCTGGGCCTCTATTATAATTGTTTTCATTTTGAAATTAAACTTATTGCAGTCTTGATTTTGTTTGACAGTAACTTAGTTGCTTACTTGCTTTGTTCCGTTATGAGTTTGATATTATAATTTCTGGTTGTTTCTTGGACATGTTTGTGCTCCTTATGCCTAAGGCGATACAAGGATGTATCAATGTATCATCTTACTTGTGCGAAGCGCCTTCAATTACGTTGGAGGAGTATATAATTGGACACCTTTTCCTTAATCACATCCTATGTTCTATCTCTTATTTTGTGGATATAGTTTTCATAGGTTTGGTTTACGAAATACTCCTGTATCTTTTGGTTGCAGGTCCAAGATCTCAAAGAAAGCGACCTCATGTTGAAGCTGATTCTGGAAATGTATAGGCGTGAATCTACTGATTCAAGGTTTGGATTCTTCCCCACCTTGTCCCACATACCCATTAAAATTAATGGCATATAGCTAGGTGATTGAATTCCTGAAGAGCAACCAAGGTATGGATTCTTGCTACGGTGTCTACTGTCCTGTGAGGAATCTTTTCTCTTATGTTGTTGCTGGACATTAAATACGATGAAAGATGGAGTATCATTTAAAGTGGCAGCTCAAACGTTCAGTTGGGCATGAAGTGCTACTTGATTATTTTGATGAATAACTTTATTAACCTGATGTTTGCATATTATCCATTATTTCTTTTTCTTGCTTAGGTTTGTATGATAATGCATAAAGCAAAGATTTTCCTGCACCTGCAGGGATATTTTAGAAGCATGGACCCAAGTTCAAAGTTTGAAACCCTCTCTTGAGGAGCAACATTTATAATCTCAAGTAAAGACAGCAAATGAAGCTGAGCCCATATCCCAGCAGAGGCTAGCTGCTGCAGCTGCTGAGATTGCTGACCTGAGACAGAAATTGGATGCTTCCAAAAGGTTAGGGATTGCTTTTTGGTGGAGCAGTAAATTCCATATGAATGCCATTAGTTTGCACCATTTTCTTTTGTGCTTCTATGGTTTAAATACATGTATATATATATATTTTTTTTACCTCAAAAATGGGAAAAAATAAATCCTCTATGGAATTGATTTTATGCAGCAACAATCGGTATATATTTTTTGTTCACTAGATAATTGGATAAGTTTCACTAGATTGCACATATTTCGTGAATGCAAGCTTCCAAATGGTTTGGGATTGCTTTTGCAGAGAAGTCTACGAGTGTCACTGTTTGCAAATTCTTTTTCTTGTATGCATTATGTGTTCTGAAAACATGCTAGGTGATTTTATGCATTGATAGGCAAGCATTTGATTTTTTGCTTCCTAGATAATAGTGTTGTTAAAAGTGACAGATTGGCTTGCCCTCCGAGCACCTTGGTTGAGGCACCTTAGTGCCTTAGTTCAAGCGCTATGAGTTGGGTAAGGTGTTGTTTAACTATTTCAGAGACCAACTCATTCAAATCCGATCCGAGGTAACACAAACAACGTGAGTCACGAATATGTCTAACATATACCATTTTGAACTAATTTAACTACAAGATTATATGGAAGTATCAAATTGATAACAAAAATAAATTTTGGGGAAGTAATTCACAACTTAGTAAAGTTAAAGGCCCAAAATTGACCAAATTAAGCCCCTTATCGGTTATGTTACAAATATTGTGCCAGACATGTAACATCCATGCACGGAATGAAGGAAACGAATGGATGAAGAGGAAACTGATACAAATCCATCACTACCTCATTAGCCCCCACTAATTGTTATTTTTGTGATGATATCCCAATCAAAACCCCATAATTTAATCAGTTGGTGTGGGGGTTTTTTGTAGGGTTTCTCCTTCTCCGCCAAAACTTATCAATTGCAGATAACCAAAATGGGTCTACAATCGTCCGGCAAGATTCCGTGATTCACCGCGGACAGACAGTAGGATCATTCTCAATTACCACTTGTGGTTTAGCTACCTGAGTAAGGTAAGATGCCTTCCCAGACAGAGGAATAGAGAAGGATGAAGAGGAGGAGCCAATGCTCAAGGAACAAAATCAGAGATTTTGTATGTTTCCTGTTAGATATAAGAAACTTTGGGAGATGTAAAAGAAGGCTGAGGCCAGTTTTTGGACCGGTACTCTCTTTTCCATTTTTTAATTTTTGAGGGAATTGTATGCTCATGTCCTCTTTTTTTTAGAATTTGGGGTTTTGGGTTTATATTTTATATTGGGTTTGCTTCAATTGTTCGTTTTATACACTGCTTAATAGGTTTGAAGAATTAGGAGTTTTGTTGAGGAAGAGGACTTATACTTGATGCTATGAGATCACCCCCACTCTGCTACCCAAAATTGAAACGTTTTCGGTGTGTTTAGATATATTTGATGTACTCTGTTTTTTTTGTATGATGATGTGAAGCAACTGCCTTTATGAAAGAAGTTGAACAATTCTGCATTTCATATTCAAATTGGACAGCACATTGAGTCGAATTGAAGGTAAAAGATATCAGAAGAGAACTATGGACAAACAATTTTTTGGAATTAGGTTTCATGCAGGTTTAATGGTTAGAATTCATTTGAAGCTACTATATCTGTGCAGTGTGCATGTTTTTTGTTGTATGCCATCTGATATAATTTCAAAAATTATAAGCTTAATACATATCAAGCCCCTCCACCTTGCACCCAAAGGCCTAATTATCCCCCAGAATTTCAAAACGACCCCCCCGCCACCTGAACTTGCTTAAACTGCCATGGCTAACCCCTTATTCCAATGCGGCTACTAGCAGTTTAAGCAAGTTGAGAAAGCGGAAATGTTGTTTTTAACCAAGTTGAGGTGACAGTAAAGTTGTTTTGAATGTTTAGGGGGTCCTTAGGCGTTCGAGTGCAAGTTGGAGACTGAAACTTGTCAGTGAAAATGATGACAATGGTAATGTCACTAATCTTTTTGAAGCAATTAAAATGGAGTCTTTAAGGTGTTTGTATTGGATTTTCATGGAGGTCTAGTTTTTCGTGTCCTAGACACTGAAGTGGTTAGGTGGCATTCTTAAGAGTGACTTTGGTGTCAAAAGAACTTATTGTTTATGGAAAATGTACTCTTATGGGTAAGATCGTACAAATATTGATCAGCCAAAGATGATGGCTTACAAATCCAAAATAATTGGTACTGTGTGCATGTTTTTGGAAATAACAGTAGACTACTAATATTGAATTGTTGTTTAGCTGAGAGTCTGCATCTTTTCCTGTCTTTTCTTTTGTCATTTTCGTCTTTTAGTATTGCATTTATTCATCCTGTGAGATATTGGTGAATTGCCTCTCCTTCTCTCTCTGATTGAGTTTACAATTTTTCCTATAATGTTCAAAAGCTATATTTTACTTTATTTCATTTGGAACTTAAATCAGTAATTATTCATGGTTGCTTACAGCTTGCTGCAGAAGTGCAAAAAGTTGAGCAAATCATTGATAAAGCAGTATAAAATGAAACTGAGTTTGACTGTGATGCCCTCCCATGTGCATTGATTGGATTGAATTCAACACCTATGAGCCGATACATAAAGTTTGTTGCCGACTGTCTTTCAGTATATCTCCATCAATATATTTTTTAGGGTAAATTACAAAAAAAAAAAAAAAAAAAAAAAATTGTGGTTTCACTTTTTTTTTTTGCAAATAAATAACTATGGTTTTATTTTTTTTTTTGTTAAAAAAGGAATATTGTGTTTCAATATGTTAACAAAAAAAAAAAAAAGACAACTCAAAATTTTCAAGTTGGTTAATAAAAATACAACAGGCATTAATAATAAATTTTGGAAATTTTTGAAAAGCGCAAATATGTTTCTAAATTAAATAATGATAATAACTTTAAAAAAATCATAATAAATTGAAAAATTTTTGAAAAATATTCAAATCGTGATGTAAAATTTTTAAATAATATGTATAAATTATTGGTATGTTAAATAACCAAAAATATCCTTTATTATATTATCATTTTTAACCGAAAAATGTTAGTTGTCTTTTTTTTTGTTAACATTTTAAAACACAATCCTTCTTTTTAACAAAAAAAAAAAAAAAAACCACAGTCCTTTATTTTAAAAAAATGAAACCATAAGATTTTTTTTTTTTTTTTTTATAATTTGCCCTATTTATCATCAGCAAGAAATGTAGAAATTTTCCTTCCTAATTACAGGTTGCCTTAGGTTATCAAAAGCAGTACAATGTGCCAAAACCCTCTGATTGGATGGAGTTCATATCTTTGCAGTAAGCATTTAATTTCTATCTCCTTTAGATATTCTGCTTCGTTGAAATTGTCAGAGGCTTTTTTTACCGTATATATACATATCTTCAGGTGCCTAAGGATTGTAAACTGTGTAGTGCTATACTCTATTGGCCTCCAAAAATAGTTCCTAATCTTCGAGTGTACATTTGCCGCCATTTTTACATTAAAGCATTTTATAGTGATAGGAATTTTGAGGATGGTTATCGTACGTTTTACTCAGGTGTATCCTATTTCTTGAACTATGCAGAGGGAAAACAAACTTTTTCGAGAGAAGGGTAGGAGAATATCAGAAGGCATCTGTTATGTCAAGCCTTAAAGCAGGCAGAAAGAACTTTGAGTTTAAGATGGACGAGGATTTCTAAGTCCAATATGATTCAACTCCTCAGCTATCAGAGAGATGCTGAAACTGAAAGCAAAGCATTCAAATTTTGCAACTATTCTTCATGGTAACATATTTGTTTATTATAATGTACGACATTTGCTTTACCAATCCTTTCTACTGCTAGTTTATTATGCTTATTGTCAAAAATGCATTAGATATTAATACCAAAATCTTTTGCTTTTTGTCAGTATCACCATTTTGTCAACATGTTTTCATTGCCAATCATATTTTTGTGGAGGGCCGGCAGTATGTCAATAATGAGCAGACAAACTTATCATTTTCTTTTCCCATGGAAATTATAATGAATCATGAAGTTTGAAGTTTAGTCTCTTCAATTTTGTCTATAATCTGTGAACTACCAGATATTCTTTCTGGTTAAAGGAATTCTCTTCGACTTGTTTTTTCAAATTTTATTCATTAAGCCTCGATTTAATTTGACCCATTGAGCACACGAATAAATATGATTACACGTTGAGTTCATAGCTAGTCCAGTTTAAAGTTAGTTTTATACGTTGATGTGATTATTTAAGAAGGACAACAAAAATTTGCAATGTTAGATTTAAATGAAATACGTTCAATGTGTGATTATAATTAAGGGGTTGATATCTCAAATTAAAAGATGAGGAGCTTAATTAGCAAGAATTGAAAAGATTAATAGCTTCAACAGTAAATTTCTTTCCTTTAATGACAACACACCCATTATGACATACTATTTGAGTTGAGAATTTTATTTTATTATTATTTTTGTAATTCTTCTTTTTTTTTTTTGGTCGTTGGTGGGATGGTTGGTAAAATTAATAATCCATTGGCATACTTTTAGAAAAAAATGTTAAAATTTCTAAATGGTCTGGAGAGTTGACATTGCCAAAAACAATTTTAGAAAAGTTATAATATCTTTGCAAGGGAAATTGGCAATATTATATCTTTGGATGTATAAATTTTCAGAATTTAATTATGTTTATTTTCCAAATGACTGATGAGAGAAAGAATCCAATTTTCTTTTTTCTTTTTTATAATTTTACACAAGAAGAAGAGTTTTCTTGCCTATTCATCACTTGCAAGAGTTTTACTGGATATACACCCTTCCTACCAGGAGTGATAATTTTTGATACGATTTATAGAAATAATTTCAATGACGGAGACAATGGATACATGGGTGAGCTGTTGCACTCCCAACTGCTGGACTCCACCCTGAGGAGGGTGGTTTCTGCCGCTACTAAAAGAGAAATTGCTGGGAATACTGTGTTTACACCTCCAACATTTCTTCTACAAATCAGATGTAGTCTAGCTCAATTTTGAGTTACACTTTTAATTTTTCTTGGCCTATCAGGACGAAACAACGTTTTGATCTAGTAAAAAAAAAAAAGTCCAATCTTTCCAACTTAATAGTCATTTTTCTTATCTTTTCTCTTTTCTTACTCTTACTTAGCTTCTATCGGCTATCCCCGTCACCTTTCTTCATCTTTTACAAATTTCTTTGAACCTTTGGACTCCAAACTCGGACTTTACTATTGACAATCCAATTTACTTGAGACATTGACATAATTATTATTTTTGTTACATTTATATCATATAAAATCGTATAAAATATTAGTAACATAAACCGACCAGGACACAGCAACTGAATTGCCATCCAGAAATAAATTATTTAGAAATGAATTGGGTAGTTGATTAAAAACTAACCAGGTGAGGTAGCATCAACACAATCACATTGCTTGCCTTTGCCGTCTTGTTTCAGTTTGGTAAAGGCATCTCCTTTTTACATTCGAAGTATTAAAATAAAATACTATTTATGTAATCCATCATTACAACTATAGGACTGTGTTTTGTTGGCCTCAAAATACCCAATTTTATTCATAATATTATAAACCACTGTTAACTCTGTCTGCCTCATTTTAGATCTTGTTAACTTAATTTATTAATAAATTTAACTTTAATCAAATCATACCAACTCAATTATATATCGCTTAAAAGAAATAAATATTTCACATAACATCCATGTTTGTTTTACTAAAATCACAAGATTTTAACTTGTGTTATTAATTCTAATGGATTAAAATGAATTCGTGTTTGTTTCACTACAATCGCTAAACTTTTAACTTGAGTTTAGAAAATTTTAAACTTCAATTAGATTTCACGAAACTCAAATCCCATTAACTCTAATATTTCACACAGTGACAATAAGAAAATATCAAATAAAATAAAATAAATAAATTGCACCTTATTCTAGTCCTCAAAGTCAACAACAGTGCAATTGTTTTAACATTGAAATGAAATTTGTTTGCTGTAATTTGGGGTTAAAAGGAAATCAATTATGTTTGATGGGTTAGAATTCTGATCTAAACAAATTATCTTATATTAAATTTGGTAGGTTGAACAACATTGTTGTAGATAAAAAAAAAAAATATATATATATATATATATATATATATATATATATATATATATATATATATATAAAACATCATTATCAAATGACCACAAACACATAACTGATTAACCCACTACGGCTGCCACTAGTGCTCACCTACCACTACCAGGACAGCTCTACTCCATGCCAAAGTTGGCCCCAAGCTGATTAAAAAAAGGTAAAGTAAAATGGCATGGGATCATGGCCTGGTGCCCCCAACCAAACCCTTGGATGTAATCAACTTAATAAAATATAAATATAATATTGATATTGCTCCATGTCATCATCTTCACCAACCCCTTACCCACTAATCTTTTGCTTCTTAATACCTTGTCCAACAAATCTATAGCTATTACACTTGTCTCTCTTCTAAATTATATCCAACCCAACACATCTACTCTCTTACAATATACCTCTGCTATCCTAAATCAAATCACATCAATATAATATAGTTTATCTTTTAAATTTCTTGATTTTTATTTTAAAATAATTAATTAATTGATCATATATTATCATTTTTTTATTAGTTAAAGTATAAGTTGTCAAAGTTTTATTAAAATTTTCAAAATCTGTAATCATTAACTTAAAATGATTTGAAACCTCTAACTATTCAAACTAATCTTGATTAATAATAAAAGAATGTAATTGAAATTCAACATAATTCTAATTTTAGTTTTATAATTGCTCAAAATCCGTAAAATTCTTCCAGACTTAAAAAAGTTGGTAAGAATTTCTGAAAAATGTTTTATCCCTATTAAGAAAGCATCAATCTTTTTTTTTTTTTTGAAATAGAAATTTGTCCTATTTAAAATGTGTAGCTAGCTAGCTGTCCTGATGGGATTAAAGCTAATATAGAAAAAGTTTCATTTGGTAACGGGTTAATATCAAATATTTATAATAATTGCCGTTAGTGTACTGATAAAAATATAATAGTACAGATTTAGTAAAGTAATTACATTATGTCTTACTATGATGAGGATTTGGATTCACAGGTTGATATTTCATTATTTAAACAAAGGCAAAATGACACATCACCCTTTAGTGATGATCTACATCACTATCAATTTTTCAATTTACAAGAATTGAACAAAATATTCTTATATTTACCAATTCACTTTGTAATTCCTTCCTAAATTTTATGAATAATATTTACTAAGAAAATTAGAGAAATTATACAATGGACCTAGTCCATGTGGACCTTCCCAATAAAAAACTGACACATAAATATTTTTTATTTTCCTAATGCTTATATTGCTTACGTGTCAGTTTTTTATTAGAACGATCCACTCTAAAATTTCTCAGAAAATTGAGATTCGGAATTTAATATACTAATAAATGATAAATGATTTCAAAAGCAAAATCACTAAGATGGATGAATGTCCATCATGAAAATTATCATTTTTCCATCACTGTCTCAACTGAAAGCGATGGTGGTTACACCCAATATCTATCAAAGATTCCTCAATTAAAATTACTATTATTTTTCTTATTATTTATTAATATTTTCAATTTATTACATAATTACATGATTTAGGATGACAGTTTCGTGTTCATTTCACAAGATTATTGTTTTTTTTTTTTTTTTTATTACATTTATACTCCCTTTGATCATATTTATATGATTTTTAAATTCTTTTTAGTGAGACCAATAAAATATTAATTAATCTACTAAAATGATCGATTTACACTTTATATTTTTCTTTTCATAAAACTCAACTTTTCATGCTAAAACTCTATATTTTTCTTCTTCATGGTTATTACTTAATATGATTAAACTTAATTACAAGACTCTATACATTCCTTTTAAACTTCTCTTGTAAATATAATTAAGTGAAAATTTTACTAAAAATTTGCCGAAAGCGTTATAAGTCCACAAAATGTGACTAAATTAACAGTCTTAAAAATCATACAAAAATAATATGGAGATTAATACATATAATCATATATAGTGACTAGAGTATATAAATCACATCATAAGATTCAGTAAAAAAAAAAAATAAAAAAAAAAATAGCACAATAAGATTAAAATAGGAATTGACACCACTGTTTATTTATTTTTATTATTACTTCAAAATAAAATAAAATAACCAAAAAAAAAAAGAGTGGAATTCCAGAAATGCCCTTGGCCTGCCCCGTTGGAGTTGGCCGTATATCATCAATACTCTTTATTCCTCAAATTCACAAAAACCCGGCAAAAAAAGGCTAGTTAAATATATATAAAAAAAAAAGAAAAAAAAGAAAAGCAAAGGCCACCATTCTTTCCGTTCGTAATTCTTTTTTGAGTATAAACGGAAAAAAAGCTTGACATCGAGCCAGAAATGGGCGCGTCCATTGGAAGCAGCATCTGGGATTATGTTGCAGAGACAACAAAGTTGGCACAAGAGAAGGGCAGCGATCCTCTGCTTTGGGCTCTGCAGATATCCTCTAATTTGAGTTCGAATGGCGTCACTTTGCCCTCTCCAGAGCTTGCAGATGGTTTAGTCTCTTACATTTGTTGGGATAATGACGTTCCCATTCTCTGGAAATTTCTTGAGAAAGCCTTGGTGCTCAACATTGTTCCTCCTTTAATGGTTCTTGCCCTGCTTTCTAATAGGTTATTTTTTTTTTCTTTTTTATGTTTCTCCTTTTTTTTTTGGCTTGGGAGATGAACTTGATGGGTTTCCTTTCTGGGCGCTGCTTTTGCTAAAGCTTGAATCTTTTTTGCGGTTCTTTTGTCTGATTGTTAATATTGTTTGGTCGAACTTAATTCTAAAAACTGGAACTTTTTTTTTTTTTCTTCAACGAGCAGTTTACGTCTTTTGATGGTCTTTACTATTTACCTGTTTCCTAGTTCACAAATGATAAAAGGGGTTCAATTTGGTGTGCAATCATGTTTCTTTCTCCATTAACAATTACGGCGTGTTTTCCTTCTGATCAACTAATTTCTAGTTTGACATTTGTGACGTCTTGTCAATTTTCTATTTCTATTTCTGTTTCCTCATTAAAATTTGGAACTGTGAAGATGGAGTTGTTTCCTTTGGTACTTTTTGTCAATGTTTTTGGTACCTCAAGTCAACTCGGCTAACTCAACTATTCAAGTACAAGAAAATTTCCATTCTATTCTTTCATTTCTTATTTATTCATTTATTTATTTTGCATATAGAGATTAGTGTGGGGCCGCTGGGGAGGGAGGGTGCTGAATGTGCTTTCCTGGCCAGGAATACGCGGACTAGATGTATTGTGGACATATTCATCTATCGATGTTTTTGTTCCTTCTTATTCAGTTGAAATTTGGCAGTGGTGTAACTAATTTACTTATTGGGTCTAATGCAAACTTAATAAATAGGTGTAATAGTACAATCATTTGATTTCTCATTTGTTTTATGTGGTTCCAAGACATTGTTTTGTGCTTAAGAAAACTGCCTGTTATTTTACCATTGCTTTCCTGATATAATTTCTTTCACAGGGTTATTCCATGTCGACATTTCCGACCAGTGGCGTACAGGCTTTTCATGGAACTTCTAAAGAGACATGCTTTTTCACTCAAGAGGCAAATTAATGGGCCAAATTCTGAAAAGTGAGTCCTAGCTTTTTCGTCTTATGATGTGGGAAAATCCAGGCTCATTCACAGTTTAACTCCTTTGTGCTGTTAGTATTGTTTTGCTTGTACTTCATCTTCATTGTGACTAGAATTGAACAATCTATAATTACTTTCATTTCTTGTCATGTGCATCCAGATTAAAAGTCTACCATATGCTTCACAAAGCTGTGGGTCTGAACAAAATTTAGAACACATTGCTTGCAAATTGAAATGAAAAGAAACTTTTAATGTGAGGGGAGGTGGGAATTCCCAAGTTGCATAAATGAAGGCGTTTTGTCTTAATAACCAAAACCAAAATTGGTAGTTATATAGAACATGGAACATTGTTGTTGATTGAATTTAAAACTTCATATTTATTACATGTGCATTATGTTCACATGAAAAACATAGCATTCTAGAATTTTAGGCATGAACCATATTGTTTACTTTAAGCTGGATTTGTTCAAATTGTTTACGACCAATTGATGTCTGGATCTAACAGACATTAAGGTGACTGTTTTTGGGAATTTACCAAATTGAACTCGTTTTTATTTGTAATCCTTTCTCCTTTTCATACAGGATCATGAAATCAATAGACGCTGTTCTTCATTTGTCCCAGAATTTTGGTCTGCGAGCTAGTGATCCTGGAATTCTTGTGGTTGAGTTTATATATTCAATTGTGTGGCAGTTGTTAGATGCATCTCTTGATGATGAAGGTTTGCTAGAACTTACTCCAGAGAAGACGTCTAAGTGGGCAACAAAGCCTCAAGAAATGGAAATAGATGGTCATGATAATTACGATGAAAAGAGGACTGAACATCATGAGAAACTGCAAATTTTGAATACGGAAATGGCTATTGAGATGATTGGCCTATTTCTAAGAGATAAATTAACTTCACAGATTCTTCAGTTGGCACAACAGAACTTGTAAGTATACTTTTTTCCTCAAACTTCTAAAAGAACTGTCCACTGTATATTAATTGTCTGCCGTTGGAAGCATGCTGAAGAATAACTTTACTTTTCATGTTAAGATCTGTACTAGTTTTGTTAATTGGCCTTCAAAAATTCCAAGTATTTCATCCTTGGGCTGTATAATAAATCATACATCATGTCTCTTCACAAATACTCTGCTTGACTTCCAGATCTTAATTTGTTCGGAATGTGCAATTTTTCCATTTACACCATTGTTGTTGCATCAGGCCCTCACATTGGGTTACATTTGTCCAAAGATTACAACTTCTTGGAACTAATTCATCAGCATTAAGAAATTCAAAAACCTTAAATGGAGAGGAGCTTGTGCAGTTGACTTCAGAAACTCATATTGCGATGAGTCGAGATACCAAAAAAAGTTACTTGCAAAAATTCTCATCTTTTATGGCTTTGGGTTCTTTAGTATCTTCTGCTGGTTGTTGCCATGGAGCTAGTCCTTCTGCACTTTGGCTTCCTCTTGATCTTGCATTAGAAGATGCCATGGATGGGTATCAAGTTAATGCAACGAGTGCTATTGAAATCATAACAGGTAAAATCTGAACTCAGCCTTGTTGCTCAGTATATTCTTTACTGGGATATATCATCCTGGTTTTAGAAAAAAAACTGATGACTTGTTTTTCAGGTTTAACTAAGACTCTTCAAGCAATAAACAGCACTACATGGCAAGATACCTTCTTAGCCCTTTGGATTGCTGCTCTTCGTCTCGTTCAAAGGGTTAGAGTTGTTACAGCTGCACTTGAAAAAGTATTTTGAAAGGAAAAAAAAAAAAATCTTCTGAGCTTAGTGGCTACTGTGCTATTTAGCACATAAATGCTTCTTGTATGTTATGCTGTCCAGAACATGACATTTTTTAATGGAGAAAAAAATACTGATTTGGTTGGTTGAATTCCTCCTTTATCTAAACCAGAATGCGTTCAAATGTAGTCTATCATTAAGGGTGGTATTAGTGTACAAGGAGCCTTTTTGCCATGATGGGAACTCATGACCGTAGTTTCAAGTGGTGAAATGTGACCTATGGATCCAAGGCTTTTCTCCAACTTTGGAGGCTTATTATAAGTGGCTTCTATAGAAATAAGTTATATTTCCCAGGTTGTTTTTGGAAAACAGGATTTGGCTCAGGATTGCCCATTTTTAATTCTGGGGTTTCTCTGAATTTGATTAAAAGCTTCTTTATTTCAAGAACTTAGTTCTGTAACTCATTGCAATTTTTGTTAGTTGTCAGGAAAGAGATCCCATAGAGGGCCCTATTCCTCGCTTGGATACTCGCTTATCCATATTACTATCAATCATACCTCTTGTGGTTACTGACCTTATTGATGAAGACGAAAATGCACCTGTTGACGAATTAGAATGTGGCTCCACAACTCCATGGAAGGAAAAGAAGGTTACAGGAAAGTGCCGCAGTGATTTGGTTTCATGCTTACAGTTACTGGGCGATTACCAAGGCTTGTTGAATCCACCTGAATCTGCAGTTTCAGCAGCCAATCAGGCTGCTGCAAAAGCAACGTTGTTCATTTCTGGTATCAAAGTTGGGAGCTCATACTTCGAGTGTATCAATATGAACGACATGCCAATCAATTGTTGTAAGTTACCTGTCTCTCACTCATTATTAAAAACTTGTGAGAATTTTCTTTGTTGTAGTAACTTTCATACTTTACGAGTCTACAATGAAATGAAATCCTGTTGCTGTTGGTTATTCCGTATGGAACAGAACATTGATATTCCGTGAAAATTCTCCTAAACCTGGTACTGAATGGATTAAAACGAAGTATACAGCAATGGATCCAAAAGGTCACTAAGTTAAATGATGTATGGCATCCCCATGATAACCCAAGAGAATGTCCAAATCCTTCTCTGAAAAATTTATATGATGGTAGATTCAATTTTTAACAGAAGAGATTGTGAAGTTAACCTATGCACCAATGGGGGTACATGCATGTGAAGGCACACATGATCAGGATTGTACCAGGTGGATTTTTCTCTGTATTTTAGTCAAGAAAAAGTACAGTACATTCTTTGTTGGGTTTGCATTTGCATCATATATTTGCATCCTTATTTGTGACCAGCTTAGCTTCTTTTGTTTTATATGCTGTATTTTTTCTTAAAATCAACTAAGTTCTCTCTGTTTACTCGTAGCTAAATGTCAGTCCAATTAATCTAAAGCAAGTTTTATGCTATTGCTTTCAGCTGGAAACATGCGCCATTTGATTGTTGAGGCTTGTATTGCTAGAAACCTGTTGGACACATCAGCATATTTCTGGCCTGGCTATGTGAACGGATGCATTAACCAAATACCTCATAGCATACCAGCTCAAGTTCCTGGTTGGTCTTCATTCATTAAGGGAGCCCCACTCACCCCAGTGATGATCATGTCACTGGTTTCAAGTCCTGCTTCAAGGTACACTCTTAGTTATTCCTCTAAGAACTCAATGTGGTTAATTAACACCATTTTTTTACTCGTTAATCTTCCTGCACTCAAAGCATGTTTTCGTTCCCCAGATTCAATTCTATTTTATGGTGGTCTGTGGCCACAAGCTCGTTGTTTATTTGTAGAATGTCCTTAAAGATATAGCTCAAATTAACAACTTTCTATCACTACTTTTATGCCTTTCAACTGGATTCTGGACATGATACTTTGGCAAACTTGAGTCTAAATGTCAGAAGGACAGGGTTGTTAATTCATGCTGGGCATTCCAGTTAGAAAAGTCTATGGATAGGATCCAATCATGCTGAAGCATGTTATGTTTTGACGCCTTGAGTTTATGTTCACTAGCTCTGGTGCATGAAAGCACATAAAATATAAAACTATTTGAATAAATTTTAAGTTGTATAATTGTTTTTATTTTGGCCTGGTCTTCAGCTACTCCTTTTTCTTTCCTGAAGCCAGGTTTCAGATGCTTCTTTTTTGTAAACTAACCAAGGATAAAGCAACTTAATTTAAGCTCATGGATTTGATGGAAGTTTAGCAGAGCTCGAGAAAGTATATGAGCTTGCTGTCAAAGGGTCGGATGATGAGAAGATTTCTGCTGCTACAATTCTTTGTGGGGCTTCTCTTCTCCGGGGTTGGAATATACAGGTAAATAGAGGCAGATATTTTTGATAGCATGTATAGTTATGAATCCAATTGCCTTACTATGAAATAGTTTGCAGCACTTGTAAATTATCTCATAGCGAGTTGTAAAAATGCTGACATTCTTTTTTTGTTTTCAGGAACATACTGTTCATTTCATAACAAGATTATTGTCTCCTCCAGTACCCTTGAATTATTCAGGGGGGGACAGCCATTTGATAAGCTATGCTCCAATCCTGAATGTTCTTATTGTTGGATTAGCATCTGTTGATATTGTTCAGATATTCTCACTACATGGCTTAGTAAGTTTCAAAAAATATATTCACTGCTTCTTTTAGATATTAATTCATCGTGCTTTATCTAAATTCGTTTAGAGGGATGATGCTTAGTTTTTAATTAATTTTTTTGTATTTCATCAATGAAGCGCTGCTCACATCCACTAATTTCTTTTTTTCTGTTTGCCCATTTCTGCCAGGTTCCACAACTTGCATGCTCATTGATGCCAATCTGTGAGGTCTTTGGTTCATGTGTGCCAGATATCTCATGGTCTCTGCCTACAGGGGAAGAAATCAATGCTCATGCTGTGTTTTCAAATGCGTTTGCACTTCTTTTGAAGCTATGGCGGTTTAATCATCCTCCTCTTGAACATGGAGTTGGAGATGTACCCACAGTTGGATCCCAACTAACTCCTGAATACCTCCTATCAGTACGTAACTCCCACTTAGTCTCTTCTGTGAGCAACCACAAGGACCGCAACAAAAGGAGACTCTCTGCTGTTGCAACATCATCATCTCCACAGCCAATATTTGTAGATTCTTTTCCAAAATTGAAAGTCTGGTATCGGCAGCATCAAAAGTGTATTGCTTCCACCCTCTCAGGTCTTGTTCATGGAACTCCCGTTCATCATACTGTTAATATGCTTCTTAACATGATGTTCAGAAAGATTAATAGAGGAAGCCAGTCTGTAACTACTATTACTTCTGGAAGTAGTGGTTCATCTGGATCTGTAAACGAGGATTCCTCTCTGAGGCCTAAATTGCCTGCATGGGACATCTTGGAATCCATTCCTTTTGTTGTTGATGCAGCACTGACTGCTTGTGCCCATGGAAGGCTTTCCCCACGTGAACTAGCTACAGGTCAGTTGGTGACTTGCTTATCTGGATAAAGTGAAGATTTGTAGCCTACAATTCAGAAAAAATATTTTCTGAACTGATCTCGCTTATTGATTTTGTAGTGTTCTCCAGTGACGTAAAATCTTTTATACTTGCAGGGCTTAAAGATTTGGCTGACTTTCTTCCTGCATCTTTGGCAACCATCGTTAGCTACTTCTCAGCTGAAGTAAGCCGAGGTGTTTGGAAGCCAGTATTTATGAATGGCACAGATTGGCCCAGTCCTGCAGCAAACTTGTCCAATGTTGAGGAAAAGATCAAGAAGATTTTAGCTGCTACTGGTGTTGATATTCCAAGTCCTGCCACAGGTTGGCTTTCTACCATTTTATTCTCTGTATGATTTCTTTCTTATCCTTATGTTGGGTTTGTATTTCCAAATTGAAAAACAGAATGGAAGCACGGTGTGGGGGTAAGCCTTGTATGGTATTACTAGTCATTGATATCATAAATAGTATTTCAGCTGAATGATTTCACATAACTTTTTTAAGTATTCCTACTAAAATGTATGATTTACAGGAGGGAGCTCTCCAGCTACACTTCCCATGCCATTGGCTGCCTTTGTGAGCCTCACCATAACATATAAAATTGACAAAGCCTCAGAGAGATTTCTTAATTTAGCTGGTCCTGCCCTGGAGTGCCTTGCAGCTGATTGCCCTTGGCCTTGTATGCCCATTGTTGCTTCCCTGTGGACCCAAAAGGCAAAACGTTGGTTCGACTTCCTTGTCTTTTCTGCATCTCGCACTGTCTTCCTCCACAATAGCGATGCGGTGTCTCAACTTCTCAAAAGCTGCTTTACTGCTACACTCAGTCTAGGTTCCACAGCTCTCTCAAGCCATGGTGGAGTTGGTCCACTTCTTGGCCATGGATTTGGTTCTCATTTCTGTGGTGGGATTTCACCTGTTGCCCCAGGAATTCTGTATCTACGTGTTTATCGATCCATAAGAGAAATAGTGTTCATTGCAGATGAAATTATATCTCTCATAATGAACTCTGTGAGAGATATAGCTTGCAGTGGGCTTCCCAGAGAGAAATTAGATAAGTTGAAGAGAACGAAGAATGGTCTCAGGTGTGGACAGGTTTCACTTACTGCAGCAATGACTCAAGTGAAACTTGCAGCTTCATTAGGAGCTTCTCTAGTATGGCTATCTGGCGGTGCTGGATTGGTTCAGTCATTGTTCAAGGAAACTTTGCCTTCTTGGTTTATAGCTGTTCACAGATCGGAGCAGGAAGAAGGACCAAAGGGGATGGTTGCCATGCTTCAGGGATATGCACTTGCGTACTTTGCTGTACTCTGTGGAGCTTTTGCTTGGGGGATTGATTCATCGTCATCAGCATCAAAGCGGCGCCCAAAAGTCCTTGGTGCACATGTGGAACTTCTAGCAAGGGCACTTGATGGGAAGATATCACTGGGTTGCGATTGGGCCATTTGGCATTCCTATGTGTCAGGTTTTGTGAGCTTAATGGTATGCTGTACACCTTCTTGGGTGCTGGAGGTGGATGCAGATGTTCTGAAGAGACTAAGTAAGGGGTTAAGGCAGTGGAATGAGAAGGAGCTCGCACAAGCTTTGTTAGGAATCGGTGGAGTTGAGACAATGGGCACGGCTGCTCTACTAATAATTCAGGATGACTGACCGACCTCGAATTCCATTTTTAACTCTCCTAGGTTAACAAAGCCACAAACTTGATATAGTAGCAGTCTTTGTACAAATGAAGAACTTTCATATCTTTCAGCAGAAGTATGGTTAGTAGATTTTTATTTTTATTTTTTTTTTTTTTTGAGTGATGCAGCTTGAGTTGAGGAAGAGTATATTAAGTCATGTACATAAGATAATCTAGCATGGTTGATCAAGTTCAGTGCTTGTCTGTGACTTACAGCATGGGACTAGACAATTGAGAACAATTTATTCACTTCTTTAAAAGAGTTGCGAATACAATAGAGTTGCGCAGAGGTTGTTTGATAACCTAATTAAGTATTTAAAATTAATATTTGACTTAAAATTTTAAGTTTAATACTATCGATAGTTTTTTTACAGTGTTTTATTTTCGCTTTTATCAAACACTTGAGCATTTAATAGTTTCAGCATTTATAATATTCATCACTTAAAATTTAACGTTTAATTTTTCAGCACTTAATTTTTAGTTTTATCTGGTATCACCTTAGTTTCATATTGTTAAGTGGGTTTGCTAGCTAGATTAGATTCTATTTAAAATAGGCAAAAACCCTTCAAAAGTTTCATGACATCAACATAAGAAACCATAAAAGAAGCAACTTTTTAAGCTGAAGGTTCAACAATATATTCTCATTTTGCACCATATATTTTTCGATTACAATTTTCCCCAAACCTCAGTTGGGTGAACTCAAAAAATTGGACATGAATTATCCATCCTGATGACAGAATATCATTGTAGGATGTAATGATAGAACAAGTTTCACAAAAATATTCAAGCCTTAGACTAAAACTGGATAATAACAAGAATTAGCCAAGATTCCTATGCCATATGCATCAAGTCACACCACTATAACCTGGTAAATTCTGTATTCTGCAGCTTTGCATAGCTTTCCTTACTAGCCAAGCATCCTCCCACTTGCCTGCATCAGCATATAAGTTGGATAAAAGAACTCTGCTTCCCCCATGAGATGGTTCCAATCTTGCCAATTGTTCTGCAGCCCTTTCTCCTACATCCACATTTCCATGTGTTCTGCAGGCTGCTAATAATGTCCCCCATATCACCACATCTGCGTTCATTGGCATGTTCTTTATCATTTCCTCAGCTTCTTCTAGACGTCCTGCTCTGCCCAACAGATCCACCATACAGCCATAATGCTTTATATCAGGATCTATATTATGTGTACTTTTCATGCTCATGAAATATCTCTCACCCGTCTCAAGTAACCCAGCATGGCAGCATGCACAGAGTACTCCAACGAATGTAATCCTGTTGAGCTTGATATGGCGCTTTTGCAAGTCCGAAAATATTTTAAGAGACAAATCAGCATGTCCGTGCAAGGCCAACCCGCAAATAATTGCATTCCACGGTGAAACAGTGGATGCCTCATCCTGGATTTCATAGAACACGTCTAAGGCAGTGTTGATGCTCCCGCATTTGGCATACATATCGATGATTGCAGCACTTAAATTTTCACTCAGAGTGATGGAGTTATTACGCACATATTCATGTGCCCATCTTCCTTCTTTCAATGTTCCTAAAGCAGCGATTGCAGAGAAAACACTAACCATTGTCACTTCAGTTGGCTGGATCTCACTAGCTACCATTCCATGGAATAATTCTAATGCCAATTTAGGCTGCTCATTCTGTGTGTAACCAGAAATCATCGTACTCCATGAAAACACATCTCTGTCAGGCATTTCATTGAACAATTGCCTTGCCTGATCAATTGTTCTATTTCGTATAAATCCAGCAATCAGAGCATTCCAAGAAGCAAGATTGTCCTTGCTACTCAGTCTAAATTGCAAATAAGCCTCACTAATCCTGCCACATGCTGCATAAAAATGGATTATGGTTGCCTGCATAAAATCATTAGAGTCAAACCCCATCTTTACAGCAGCACCGTGCAATTGCAGACCCACACCACCTGCTGTTGTTTTCCCGCAAGCTGAAATCAAAGCAACCATCACAAAATCATTAGGTCGCAACCCTACAGAAAGCATTGATCGGTACATCATGAGAGCTTCACTTAGCTTTTCTACTTGAACATAACCATCAATAATTGTACACCAAGAAACCACATCTTTATTCGGTATTCTGTCGAAAATCTCTTTAGCCAACTCAAGAGTCCCGGCTTTTGAATAACCATTTAACATCACATTCCATGAAAAATTATTCCTATCTCTCATCTCATCAAACAACGCTCTTGCCTCAACTAAACTTGAACAAACACAATACATACGCACCAAATTAGTTGAAATAAGAACAAACCCAATTAACATCATCTTGATCACTTGTGCATGAAGCACTCGACAACCCCAAATCCCACTTAGATGAGGAAAAGCCGAGATCATTGCTGACATCGTTAATTCATTAGGAACAACTCCCATATTTCTCATATGCTTAAAAAGCTCAATAGCTTCATTCCAACAATTATTTTGTGAAAAACCCATGATCATAGTAGTGTACGAGACACAACCCTTGACAGGCATTACGTCGAACAATTTGCGGGCATCACCTAACCTCCCAGACTTCACATATGCAGCAATCATTATATTGTAAGGCACGGGATCCGAATTGGAACATACATCAAACAAGGACATTGCATCAGCTAAAACCCCACATTTGGCATACATGTTAATTAAACTGTTGTGTATAAAAGTGTTCGACTCAAGGCCGGATTTCAAAACAAGGCAGTGAATTTGCTGGCCTTGAGGGACAGCCAAATGGCTTGAACAAGATTTTAGAGCGGATACGAGGTCGTCAATGAAGTTCCTTTGATCCGTTGCGGTGTTGAAGAGGGAATGGAGATGAAGAAATGGGTTTTGGGATTGATGAACAAAATGAGGTTGTGTGGATACCCATTTGAGAATGGATGCTAAGGAGACAAAAGGAGAAGAATTGAGACAGTGGAGATGACATTTGGATTTGAAAGTCAAGATCATGAGAAAGAAGGGGTTTTGGAGTGAAACAACTTCCCTTTATATTCTGGTAATGGTTATGAAAACAATCTAGACTAAGCTACAGCCCCAAACTTGACAGTTGACTCTACTTTGATAGTAGCCGCAACAGCGGTGGCGAATTTTTGGTCAATCTGTATTCAATTACAAAACAAAAACAAGGTTTCAACCCGCGCAATTATACTTTCTTTATTCATTTCAAATAATTTTTTTCTTTTATTTGTCTCCATAAAAAAATAACCATAATACTTCACTCTTAATTAAAAATAGAAATATTAAAAAAATCTAAAAAATATTGGAAATAGTATCAAATTAATTTTGATATATTTCAAGTTCGAGTACTATTAAAACTAGCTCAGTTATTCAATATCATAAAATAGAAACAAATCTATACTTTCTAAAACAAGTGTATACGCAATAAAAGAATTCACATTTTACATTAATCATTTGTAAATGGATAATAATTTAAACAAAGAAAAAATGAAAAATTGAGTCATGCAATTCCCTATATATTGATGTTGAAAAGAATTCCCTATATATTGATGTTGAAAAGACCTTAATTAAAAATCATAATAATCGTAGTGACAAACCTTAAAACAAATCTCAAAAAATCTCATAAAGATATCTGAATATATATCTGACTGGTCGATTAAAAAGACATGTGTATGAATATAAAAAGTTAGTCAAGTAAGAAAAGCAATGATCAACCAATTATTACCTAGTAGAGAAAATCAGAAAAAATAACACATTCTTTGCTTTTGATCAAACGCAACAAACTCTAAAATCTAATTTATTATCAGATCACACCAACACAAAAAATAATACAAATTAGAATACCAAAACAAAAACACAATGTAAACAATAAAAATTTGAAGAAAAAAAAAGGGAGAGAAATGGAGCAATCCCTAGATTAGAGAAAAAGAAAAAACAATATATTAAAGGAAACGAGTAAATAAACTGTATAAAAAATTGTTTTAATTACACGCTAAATAACCGTAAAACAAACTAACAAATATTAATTAAACGGGATAAAACATGAAAAAAATTAAAATTAATTCAAAAAAGAGTCATTAATTTATAGATTAGATAGATATATAGATTCCTGTAGAGATTTTAGGGACTATAAAATGTGGGTAAATGGCTAGAAAAAGGAAAAAAAATTAATATAAAAATTAATTTAAAAAAGTTTGAGAAAATTTAAGAAAATTTGAGAAAATAACACATTAGTGTTATAGCTTTAATATATATATATATACACACACTAAATATATTGTGTTCGTCCGTGTATAAATTTTGCAAACTGTGTTATTTCCTTTTATTAAACTGATTACTATGATTAAAAATAAGAAAACAAATTAATAATTAAATTACTCTAATTCAATACAATCGATAGATAAATAATTAATATCAGCATGGCATGATTGACAATTAAAAATATATATATATATTACATAACATTGAGACATTAGGTAGCTATTTAATTAATATGATTCTAAACCTCAGCTAATTTTTCAATTATTACTTGTATTTTTAGATCAATCCAAGAGTTTACAAGTATAAAAACCTATCAAATAACCATGTAACTTAAAAATTTAAAAATTTAAATTGATAGATAAAATCTCTAAGTAGTTTTTTATATTATATTTTTGGCACACTCAACATGCCGTTACATTTAAATAAATGGTGTCAAGATTGTACTATAAACCAACGTGATTTAAAAGGTTCTGATACTATGAAAAAAAATAGATAAATAAAAAAGCTTAAACAAATAAATAACATCCATAAAATCCAAGAATACTATTTTATGAGGAGATCAAAATACGACATTTTCGGTTCTATTTCAACGTCAACTTTGGTCGTCGTATTCCAAACGGTTTTCAGGCAAACGTACTGTGAATCACCACTCTACTTTACAGTCCTCTCGAGGCATTAAAGAAATCATCATTTTCTAGAGTGAAAATGTCTCCCGTTGGCATCAATAAAATGAAAACACGACGAACATAAAAATAAAAAAAAAAGGGGTAAGACATTAAAATGAACAAATATCCATTTGGCATGCATATTCAATATTTATTTATTCCCATTGTGCTTGTATATTCTTCCAGAAATGAAATGAGAGACAATTCAGTTTTGAGTTTGGTATATCCTTTCAGAAATTAGAATCGTCTCTAATGAAAGCGCAGATACTACAATGCAGTTGAAGGAAAAAGCCATTGCCAGATCATGGGATTTTTGAAAAATGGTCCAATTGGAAGCTTTCTTCCAAATAAAAAGAAAGACAAGTCAAAATCTGGATTCTAAAACATGATATTGAAGAGGAGAAACAACATAAAGATGGACCCAACATCGGGACCGTCTCGATCATCAGCGATGGTCTCCCCCATTAATAGCCACATTACTCAGTGCCCTGCAAGTGCCAAAACACTAGACATTTATAATTTTCACAACAAAATAGAACATTTCAGCCACACTCAACAACACTTCAAATAGCATGAACAACCAACTACCATTGAAATAATGTCTGTCTCTGGTCAAAAAATAAATTTTCATGATTTGCTTAACTGCTTATTTCCCCTCGTCCAAAAAATGCTGAATAATAAAAAACAACACATTAATGCCTACACAGATGGTTAGAATTTAGTAAAAACACAACATAAATGTCTAAACAGATGCAAGATCTGGACTAGGTTTTGAAATTTTACCCAAGGTTCAATAGAAGTTTTCTAATAGCACGAGGTCTCTTTCTATGAAATCCACTCGCTTGTAAATTCTAGCATCATTAGTACGATGTAAATAGTTGGCAGTAAAAAGTGCTCAGGTAAGTTTCTATTGGCAAAGTGAAAATAACTACAAGGTAATTGATCCACATGAACAAGCACAAAATGAACGAAGCCCGAAAACAGGAAGTTCACCAATGTCATGGCAAGCTCAGTTATCTCTTATTAAGTCATTATTGATGCTTTAAAATCATAATTCCAGAAATTTGGATGTATTTTCAGAACCTTTCATTCAAATAATTTAGAAATTCAAAAACTCTATATATAATTTTCCTTTAAGGAAGGGCAGGTCTATGACCTCTGGTGAGGCCTTGATTTTTATATTTTAAGTGCTCCCACCATCTTGAAGGGGCAAACAGCCCACCCCTTTCAATGAGCTTCAAGCATAAGATGATTCTCTTTTGATGCAATTTGCCTTCTTAGCAGACAATTTTTTTGTTTTCTGCATTTGGCATGCAAGTGCTGTCCAATAAGACAATTCAATTTGGCCAGTAATGTAGGTTTCTTCTCATGCATAATCAATTTGAATATAACAAAAAAAAAATTAGGAAGGCAAACAATAAAACAACAAAAAGAAAAAGGCATGGTAAATGCACAAATTACAAGTTAACTAAGCCCAGACACAATTGTTCACTCATCTCCCAAACAAATTCCTACTGCACATTATTCTTTTCTTTCTTTTAAAAGGAAAAAAACAAAAACAAAAACAAATACAGTTTTTTTGTAGCTTCCACTAGTCTACTTCTTTCTAAATTCTCAATAAGTCAAAACATGTGCGCAAACACACACCATTCAAAAGACTAATTTGTAAAAAAATTAAAAAATAAAAAATAAATAAAGAGATTAATTCTCATGAAATAACTCAAGAGGTCATGAACATCACTTGAGCATCCTGATTCAAATAGTCCAAAGATGATGTACAACCAATCAACCACTCTCAAATAAAACTTCTAATGTCATTTAGGCACTACCAACCTCAGCACCAAACATTAATGCGCATCTAAAGCCCTTCTCTGTAAAAGATTAAATCCAATAACAAATTTTGTTGAAGCCTCATTTAGTCAAATGGTTGAATTAGCCAAGGCCAATGTCTAAATATTCAAATTTAGTTCAGCATCTTAAACGTAGGAAAGTCAGGATAGTCTGCTCAACTCAGCTTGCTTATCAGGGGAAAACTAGTTATACTAATAAAATCAACTGAATAAATGGACACTAATCACAGCATCCATCCAACAATTCATTCAACAGACGAATCCACTAAAACTAATCCAAAGGGCACTGCTAAGCACAACTGTTGCAGTCTAAGTTCATACAATGTCAGATCACCTATCACCTTGCATATACAGCACAAACCTCTAAATACAACTAGTTTGCTATAAACACGTAACATGTATGAGCCGGCTATTCACCTGATTAGCGTGTTCTTTCCACGCCTCATTTCATAGGGAACCTCAAAGTGGATCTATTTCATTATATTTCATCAATATCCCAACTCCATTCATTTATCCCAGCTTGGGTTTAACAAAGTCTAAAAGTAATCTAGCTCACTCTTCTAAACCTTCACTCAATGCCATCAAAATAACCCATCCAAGAAATTGCAGCAATATAAATTTCTTAAGTAAGATAATTAACAAGCTTCAAGTTCAACTGGAAAGCTTCTGAGACCTCAACCAAAAGAATTTGTGATCTATGAATAATTGCATTGAACAATCCCCACAAATGTCAACCAAATATATCATTCCTCGTCCAAGCCTCCACCACACATTCGAATTTCCTTGTCAGGTTCCTTCTCAAAATAATGAACAGAGTTCAAATACAAAAGAGACTAGTAGCCTTGAATTGAAGAATTAGAGCACTTAACCGATAGAGAACCAGCAAAACCAATGGTGTGCACTATGAAAAATTATATGATTAGTGAATCCTACACTAAAGAAAAGCAGGAAATAAGTTATAAGAAAACAATAGAAATAAAAGTTTGCACACTTCTTAAGTTCTTTCCTATCAAGTCTTGAAAAAGTGATATATGCATTTTCATAATTAACGTTTACATGTTAGCACATGCAGTTGCAAGAAACATCCAATGCCTGACCAAAAATGTCCCACTAAGCAAACATCAATTGGAGTAGCCTTTGAATCTAAATTAGTATGATTCAAAAATACATAACATCAAGATCAATACAGGATATAAACATTATTAGCTTCACAGCTAAACAGCGGCAGAAGTTTCTGTACGAATTATTCATGGAACACGTCACAATAAAACAGCAAATGGATTGGATGCTGGAGAATGTGACCAACATACCTACTATTTTAAGAAGACCCCTTAAACTATACTAAGTTGAACCTGATTTACCAGTACTAATATAGCTGATGCGTGCATATGCACAAGAAGCCACAAAGTGGGGGAGGAAAAAGAAAATCACAAGGCCAACTAAAACTGATCGTCCCTTCTATTTCAAGCTCATTCGAAGAAGACATTAATACAAAATTTGAATTAACACTCAAATTAAACCAAATGAAAAACAAGATTCATTCAACAATGCACCACCAAAAGTAAAAGCATCTTTATAATTAGAACAAATAATTCTGATCAACAGAAAACAAGCAGCAACCAGAAACTGATACGGCCAAAATTCACAAACATTTGAAATCGATCAAAAAAGCATATAGCAAAGAAAACAGAAGTCTCAAACTTACTTTTTATGGCGTCGCCCTTTCTTTGGACCCCAGCCCTCCAATTTGGCGACGGGACAGCCACATCTTGCTCGGAAAAGTAAAACTGCCCTGCCATTAGGTGGAGCCATCTTCCTCAACTCAGCTCGAAGACACTCATAATCAGGATTCCCTTCACTTCCTCCTTTCCAAGGCAATTTATCGATCTCTTTAGCCCCACTGGATTTAACACAATCCTCGGTCTGCAGCTGTAAATCAAACTCCATCGCCTTCTTTAACCCCTTGCATCCAGGCTTATCACACTTGCGAGATCTTGGCCCACAACAAAATTCCGCCAGAAGGAGCGATATAATGAAAAGCGCCAAGAAGCCGCAAATGTAGGGAAGGGAAGGGACATTGACGGAAAGCTGGAGGGAAGAGTGAGAAAGGAGGATGGAAAGAGAACGAAAGATATAGGTAAAGTAAGAAGTTAAGAGGAAAATCCCAGAGAAGAGAACTAAAATCAAAATTAGAATATCAAGGGTAGCAGATGGTGAATGCTTACAAAGAAGGGAGGAAGAGGAAGAGGAAGAGGAAGATGATGATGATGAAGAAACTGAATTAGGGTTAGGGTTTGAAGAAGAGAATTTGAGGGGTTTTGAAGAAGAAGAGGAAGAGGGCATGGTGAAAAGGAGCTGGTGCATGTTAAAGAGAGAGAGAGAGAGGAGAGAAAGGAGAAGAAGAAGGGGTTTTTTAGAGGACTGCTCTTTGTATATGTTTTTTTTTTTCCTTTTCTTTTCTGATATTTTTCATGAAAGCTCCGGCGGAGGTGGCGCCGGTGTGGGAGGAGGTGTGTGCGGAAGTGCATACACGCGCGGTCGGTAGAGAAGCAAACAGATAAATACTTATTCCTTTTTCTCTTGTATAATATTCCTTTCTTGGCACAATGTTGCGTGTACGATAAAAATGAAAATATGAATTAAGTAAAATTTGGATTTATTACTTTGCAACATATAATAAAATTCATTCTATTTGTAACACATACAGTTGTTTATAAATAATTAATTTTTATTCTTCATGTCTAATTAAATTCATCTAATGTATCATATTGGACTTTTCTATTTCTTATTATTTTTTCTTCTACTTTTATTTCAGGTTTGTAAATTTTCTTTTCCATTCGAAACTTACACTTACGTTAATTGGGAGTCTAAAACTCGGATTTCTTCATACCACATGTTACATCCTAAATAAGATAAAATTGTCAAAAATTAAAAAAAAAATGTAACTTTCATTTTTATAAAAAATGTGATTTTCCAAAAATAACATTTACGCTTATAATATGAGTAAATAGATAAAGTCAAACCAAATTCTATGTAGTAATTTGTTGAAATGTTTCTAGTAAGCGAAAGAATACTATAAGCTGTAACATTTTTTTTTTTAAACTAATGGAAAATGTTAAGATGTACTTATTTAAAAGTTTAAAAATAATACTAATAGAAAGTAAAGGAAGGGAACCTGCCACCGACCACAAAAGGGCAGGGATCATAAATACAATAATATCATATATTAAATTATTAATGGCATGCAGATCATGGATTTCATTTTAATTTACTAATATATAATACGGATAAGTTTTAAAAAATAACTCTATAGTATCCCACCCGGTTCTGCAATTTCACGAGAAAACATGCCAAAAAGAATGCATATGTAGTTTTATATTCTTTAAAAAAAAAAAAAAAAAAAAAATTTAACTATTCACTTCCTATATTCTGCACTAGTTTCAGTAATAAACAAATATTTTACAATGGTTTTTTTATTGTGTATTTTTCTTTTCCCTACAACAGAAGAGCTACAACTCAAACATAAGACATATATACTTACAACAGAAGAGCTACAAGTCAAGAACATAAGTCGTATACTTCTCCAAATTCCTGCCCTCGATCAATTTGATACTCAGACACTCACATCTTAACAGTTCCACAGCACAGTATAACTAGAATTCCCGGTCTGGGAGAATTAATGGGGCTACAAGAGTCCATACATAGAGTGCAACAGTGATCCACTCTGTGCAGATACGAACCCAAACCGATGTCCACCCAACATCTATCAGATCGGAGCTTTCAGATGAACTTGTCCATCCCGAAAGCAGCATAGCTGAGTACATGCTAGCCAAGGCAAATATCAGGTGGAAGAAAGTATACGAATAGCTAACAGGCCGTGATTCTTTTTCCTTCTTTTCTTTCCCCTCTTCCAACTTTTCTTCAAGAAGCGGCTTCTTCGCATCTGCAACAGTTGAATAACATAGTAACAATTGCCTAGTAACTCAAAGATAGAACACAAAGTCAAACTTCCATGTCAAAAAGATGTTATACAAGATAGATAACCTGATGCTCTAGGTGATGATGGTGGCGATAGAAACGTTGATGAAGACCCAGCACGAACGGCAGAGTAGACAACAGAGAGAACAGTTGTTAACATCCCAAGAACAAGTGTGCTTGTAGAGACGGCTTTTGTTTTGTTGTGGAGGCCATTGCATACATAGTCACGAGGTTCACTAGAGAGACCCGTATAACAAACATAAGCACAATACACTGATATCACCGAAGCAGGCAAGAGACTTCCGTTAACCTATTTAAATGCAAGCCACAACATTTTCCAAAATCCAAGTTGTTAGACAACAAACCAATATTTAATAAAATCACGCATACGGTAACGTTTTGAGAGATGGCAATGGATAGAACAATGCTGTTATGCTTACCGCAGGATGCAATGCTATTATACCGCAACCAAATGCAAGAATCATGGTCATGACAATGAAGAAGATGTTGAGGCCACAGTCATGTCCAGAAGGGTCAAACCATATAAACAATAAACCAGAGAATACGAATGCTGCAAGGTAGCACACAACTGATACAACAAGCAGTGCAATATACCTAAAAACACGCAATTCAAAGGTTAGAATCGAACAATCGTGGAAGGCAAAATTATGAGAGATGTACATGTGTCATTGTGCCAACCATTTCTGTTCATCTTTCTCAACCCATGCATCATTCCATGAGTGTGTAAAATCCAGCAATATAATCACTTGAACCAACAAAAACAGTCCCGCACCAAATTTTGATAGAGTCCCTGCAATTAAGTTTTGTTTACATAGGTCAACTATGACATTTAGCAAAAAATATCAGGAAAAGTTCTAGTATAATTCATTAGAAAATCTATGTTGATAAATGACAACATCGTAGGCGAAGATAAATATCATCCTGAAGAGAAATCTATGTTGATAAATGAAGGAATAGAAGATTGCCTTTACCATACTTCATAATCAGATGTGAAGTATGAAATATCCTTTGGGAACTTTGAAAATGGTTGGTGGATCCTTGAAACCCTTTTTATTCACAATCCAAGTTGCATTGGCATTTGGAAAAAAAGGATTAGCACTTTAACAACAGAAAAATCCTGAGACAATATAAACAAAGTTGTTGTTTTCTAAAAACCTGTTGAACTGCAGAATTAGAAGTGCAGTCTGACAACAACTATTTGTTTTGGGAAGCATTTGCTCCAGCTCATTCAGAATTTTAATAAAAGGGTTATTTGACAAAAAAGATATATAGTAATGTCAATGTCCTATTTTGTCTCTCAAATCATTTGCTGCAACTCATCAGATTTTTAATAAAATTAGTCATCAAATAGAAAATGTATAGCATCTTTATTAAGCAGATATAATGATAAAGCATCTAAACATCCAAGCCCTATGATCATTATTCCAGAAGCTTGACTGACCATATATCGAGATTATGACATTAGGCATGAAAAGCATGAGAACAACAAGCAAAGCCCATATCACCATTTTTGCAATCCACCCCCCATGGTGCCATGAATCACGTCTATCGTTTTGGTCCTTCACACCAATCATTATCAGTGCAAATATTGCGAAAAACAAGAAATTCCCTAAGCTCACGCGAAGTACTGCCTGTATTTGATACCACTCTTTCGACACAGTACCAGAAGACTTTATCCCTGCAAAAATGTACCAGATCACACTCTTTACGGCTGAAAAATTAATATCACTCTATCAATCCAACATAGAGATATGATTGATGGAGCATAACCTAACCAATGCATGAAATTACAAATTGATATGATATCCACTTTGGTTATATGAAAAGATTGAACCTACGTCTATTGGAATTATACATCCTCAACTGATCGGCTCTACAACCAAATTATCCTGCAATCAAAACTGTTACGCTAGCCGCACATCAGGTCAACATTTTTCGACTACCGTTAACTTTAATGATAATTAATTTGAAGTGCATGTTCATACAATTTAGGACAATGATGCAAAGCACCAGAAAAATTTTCAAAGCCACAAAAACAACTAAATTTAGAATATGATAAGAATTCAAAAAGGAAAAACAACAACAGAGAAGCTCAAAAGTTTGAGGAAATGAATGCAAAGAAGAAGCAGAAAAGTACAAATGCAACACCTTCAATAATTATAACCTTCACAACAGAGAATCCAATTACAGATAACCCGATTAGCAATAAATTCCAAAAACTCATGATAAACCCAATCTGTAACATCAACAAGTATGAATAATGACAATAATAGGACGCAATTAGCAATAGACAACATCTCCTAGTCATTCCGAATTCAAAATTGGAAAAGTAATAAAAAGCACAATACATATCTTGACCAATTTAGCCAAATACCATCCATTTAAAGCAAAGAAGAAGAAGAAGAACAAATTGGGCAATTTCTGAACAATCAAAATCTAGAAGCACAAAGCAAAAATTGGACACAGAAAGTCGGAAATTTAATGAGGAAACAGAAGAAGGGAAGTGATAGAAGAAACTGACAAGGTAGTTTCTCCAAGAGAGGAGCACCAATCTCTCTCAAAATCCAAGAAACGATGAGAGAGAGAGCAAAGAGACCACAGTAAGCGAGCCTGGCGGATTTCTTGGACAATCCGGAAGCCACTGATGTGCAGAGGCCGCAGGTCATAGTTGCACAGCATGATGCGAAGCAAGCCAAGCAAGACATCGCTCTCCCTTATTCTCTCAGTGCTGTGTCCTTGATCGATTCCACAAGGTACCAGATGAAATAATCGAAGACGAGACCGGTAGCTGAAGCTGAGCTTGTTTTAAATTTTCTCATGTTTTTGGGTCTTCAATTATGTTTTCTTTTTGGCCCTCCTATTATTTGCTTTTTCACTTTTCTTCAGGGCTGCACAAAAAAATCTGAAAAACCAAAAACCATGAAACAGAATCGAAATCATACTAAAAATATGGTTAACCAAAATTGATAGACTAATATACGGTTTTTATTTTTAGAAATTAACGGTTACGGTTACGGTTTATGTTTTTACACCGAAAATCCATGTAAACTCGCGGTTAATCGACTTTTTACAAATATTTTTCTTAAAAAATTATGTAATTATATATATATAAGTAATATGAATAATAAGTGAAACATTTGAGCCTTCGATATTATTTTACTTCCTTACTATACAACACCAAGTAGTCTCGATCACTCGCTTTCAATCCGATCTCCTGTCAATTCTTAATTTCACACTCACTGAAAAATGAACAACGAAGAATATTTTATTAATTAATGTTTAATCTTGTACAACAAATCTATGTTTTGGAACTTTTTTTTTATTAATGTTTTAATTATTGGAGTTTATGGTTAAAATATTATTTTAATTAATAATGAAGAATAACTTTAGTGGATAAGGTTAAAAATGCCTATATGCTCTATCAAAGTCTAATATTGCCATCTAATACCAATTTAATCCCCTGACTAATAGAATTTTACATTGTTCTGTTAATTTTGTTCACAATTAGTCACACCAACACCTTGTTAAAATTTTAAGAATTTTGAAAAATTAGTTTATCGAACTGATGAGTTGACTAGCCCAATTGTTGATTCAACGTTAGAGATAATTGTAAGGAAAATTAGATAAATAGAGATAAGTTGAGCCAACATATGCTTATTCTTTAATTGCCTCAATAATCACAAGGCTAAATGTTAACAGAATTGCAAGAAAAAAAAAAAAGAAATACAATCAAGAATTTCATTACTCAAAGGTCCAAAATGAGGAGCAGATCCAAACATTTGTCAAAGAAACCTATTGGGCCTAACAGTGAGCCCATTAAAGGTTGAAGTTTGGGCTTTTGTTCCAGGTGAAGGCTCGATGCTATAGCTCTCACTCTAGAATCGGTATAATTTTAGGCCCACAGCCCAACAGCCTGCTTCTCATTATTGATTATGATATGACTTACTTTAAAACTAATATCACTAAAACATATTAAGTCCTTTGTAAAAATATCTCTCTGTTAAGTGAGAAGTATTGGCTTCGAGTTTTTATGAGATCAGATATTATACCCTTAATTAGAATGAGAATTTTGGAGGAAAAAAAAAAAGATCCTTTCTAAATTTCTTCAAAAAAACAAAAATAAGTTAAGAGAAATATATTCACTACATATTCATTTTAAATGTTTATCTAACTACATGTAAAAGAACCGATGTAGCAGCAATATCCTCTTGAAAAAACAAACTCATAACAATTGATCCTTGATCTCAATATGTCAATTAATGAGTTATTGGGTATAATTGTAACTAACAATGTGAAATTTTTTCTATTACAATGTTTGGTTACACCTTTTTTGTGAAGATGTAATGGAATGAATATTACATAATCTGCTTTACTCATGATACTAAAAAAGAAAGTCACGGAATCACTATCAGAGATAATAATAATAAAAGCTAATATTAAGTTTTACATATCAACTTAATCTTTTGGATCAAATGGTCCCATAATACGGTATCATAGCATTTTAGACAAAGAAGTCTAGGATTTTAACATATGGCACCATTTGGCCAGAAAGGTTAAATTGATAGATAATGTACAATAATAGCTTTTATAATTATCTCTGACAATCTTGAATTGAAAGATAGTCATTGTTTACACTTTTCAGCTCATATAACTCTTTCATATAGGATGAGATAAAAAGTGGAAAAGATATATAATGCGCAACAACATGGAAGGACTTCAACTGGGGGACAAAACACGATATATATCTCCAATTAATCCTGTTAGCTACTGTGTGAATAACAGTTCCAAAGATGGACATTACTTTCGTCTGATGTTTTTGTATATCTTCAATCTTATCCAAATATATGCACGGTTGAGATTAATAAATCTATGTAGCAAAACCAGAATATATAATATGTTAATTTTTCATTACTGAATATGGCTTCCTAGCTAGTTCCTACAGCCAGTACTAATATTGCATCACCCTAGTATTACTTTTAGGTCGTCGGTCAAACCTACACGGCCTATGGATGATATATAAATTTCGTCTGTGAAGCGTGAATGGAACATATTGATGGTTCTTGCTCCCAGGCATGAAGTCGGCATAAAGACTACTATGACTCATGGGCAGTTGGGCGTGGGATGTCTACCCCCCCTGAGCGCAGTAAGCGGACATTGTGGCTTAATTAAGTGATCAACCCTATTCAACTTGACTTTTTCAATCCCTCATTTTCGAAGACATACCGGGACATACAGTATAGTATTTTATTTTTTATTTTTCAAATTTACTTAATGCAGTGCATATATATATACATGTATATTATAATAAATTATTGGTTTAAGTACATGGATGACAACCAATAGCATTAATTTAATTGTAAAAAAATCTTTTGAATATATTAAGAGCAAATTCTATGATGTTTCATATAAAGAGAATGTTTGTGAATGTAGTGTTCCAGTTAGTCACAATCAGAAACTGGGTATCAACATCTAAAATTTCATTGTTAAGTAGCAGTTGCTGCAACAGATCAAGCACTCCCCACCACTTTGGAAATTTCATTATTTTAATTGAATTAACTCGTCCAGTGATCATGCAATTGGTCAATCTAAGAAAATGCTATGTATCCCATATGTATATCGGTCCCATTTATCTGTGTCTTTAAGGGACCAGAGCCATCAGATTATTACCTGGAAATTAGACTAATCGATGTTAAAATTAAAAAAAGTTTAATACATCAAATCAATATTTTTAATTGATAAGAGATAGGTCCACCCCCTTTGTATTTATGTGCTTATTATTGATCTTATCTTTGGTGCTCTTTGTTTTTAAGATAAGGTATAGGACTTTTCAATGCTTTGCTTTAATAGGGCATTGGAGGACTTGATTAGACACGTGGACTTGGACCTTAATTAGATCAGAAGCTTTTCCTTTGTTCTTGTTTCAAGATTAACTGGGTGATTAGTAGTGTAATTTGAAATCAAATATTTGTTTCAGAGTCAAATTATTCCGGTTGTAGATTCCGACATACACTGTTTGTACTATGCATTTATGTAATGATAATACAAAGCATGAAGCATAATTAGTTCAGCTATATTATTTTCATAAAGTACAATATATAACTAATTTTGTACTGAAACGTTGTGATCTTGTGAGGAGAACATCCAATTAATGAGCAAAATATCAAAGGTGACGATATAAATTAAAGGCGACAAGAAATAACTTGTCGGTAAGTAATATATCATCTCTCCTTTCAAACGTGTATTTTGGTTTGGATTGAGGCAAAGCCGTTGGTGTTTTCATTTCTTTGTTTTTACTATTTTAGTGATTCTTTTCGCGTTTTGTCTTTTAATTAATTATGAATGTTGTGTAATTGCATTATTAGAATTTAGAGAGAATTTTAAATAATCCCTTTTCTCTTTATAACTACCATTCTTTCATTAATTAAACTTCAAAATATCAAGTATAGGATTAAATCATAACTTTTTAATTTGCAAGAAATTCCCCGACAAGTTTAGCTTCAAAATTTGAGTTAGTTTTGGGTTAAAATTGTTGGAAAATTGGGCATTTAGCAAGTGATTATTAGTCAACTTTAAGCTTAATTATGTTATGGTTAGATTGTGGTTTGAATAACTTGAGTTGTGTCATCGTAATCCATGCAATGAGATCTTTCCAACGATATATAATACGCCTAAAACAGATGAAGGATGAATAAAAAATTGATGCTCAAAGTGAGCTTGAAAGAAAGAAATTTGTAGATGAAAATGTTATGAAATTCTCAAATATCGCATCCCTAATTTACCAAAAAGTTAAGTGGTTTATAAGGAATATCATTTCCTCAAATTTGTAAAAATTGTTAGTTAAGAAGTTCTCTCATACACACGTGAACAATATGGACATTCCGGTAAATTTATACTTTAATCGATTCAGGACACGTTGTTAGTATATAATAAGATATTCAAAAGTTGGTTTTCCTTTCTTTTTCATACACAAATTATTAGAAGAAGGAAAAGGGAGAAAATGATAAAAAAAAAAAAAAATAGACAATTAGTGAGTGGGGTTGGTCGAGGTTGAACACATAGAGAAGAGATAAGGTAGATGTTTGATGTTAACAAACTGAAGTTTTATAAAAGAAGAAGAAGTGATGGGTGGCAGGCAAGTTTCAACAGATTTAGGGGAAAATGTCTTACGAGTTGAAATTTAGAAAAGGAAAGCGCACGTGACATCCACGTGGATTTGGAGGTACAAGTGGACCAAATGATAAAACAAGGATTTCATTTCATTCATTAATTAATAATCTTAAAAACATACATGTCCGTGTATATTTGTATATAAATATGGGATTGATTGTGGTTTTTGGAGATCACTAATTAACCAACTATTCAATTCGGAGGAGGAGATATGGGTAATAGTAGAAGATTTGTTAAGTGGAAAAGAATGGTGAGGCAACAAAGAGGAAAGCTCTATCTAATTAGGGTTTGTATTTCTATGCTTCTTTGCTGGCATAAGTATTCACCGTCAGAATGATCTCAGTGACGCTTGTACATCTTTTATTTTTCAATATTTATTAATTTTGTATAGTTGTTTGTATGTATTTATCTTTTCTTTTCTTATAATATAGCTTCTCGCTAGCTAATTACTTCTTTCATAAATTTGTCTCACTTTTTTTTTTTTTTTTAATTTTGTACATTTGTGACTTTTTTTAATGTAGACCAATTATATATGACGTGAGAATTACATATATTTATAACTCTCGAAAATTGTATGATATTTCACAGTTTATCTCATTATTTTTACATAAGCACGCGGTATGCGAGAGATATCGATTTAAATTCGAAATCTCTTATCTTAATATAAAAAGAAAAGAACCATTATGATTTTCTAAGTCCAATCAGAATATTTTCAACTCTTGATGATATCAATTCTCACCACAAGAAATACGGGATTTGGTAATAAAAATTATTTTGCTATCAAAAGTACAAAAATTGTTGTTATAACTTGAAACAGTAATAAAAAAGTTGTTATGTACTATCAAATTGTGATTGTACGTATTTTGTAGCAAAATTTGATATAAATTTTTGTTTTTATTAATACACATACAGTAACAACTTTTGGATATTGATGCTATTTCAGCTTTTAAATTTTGCTCCAAATTTTTTTAGAATATACAAATCAATTTATAATGTAAGTTAGTTAGGGTATTGCTTGTACTTAATGTTTATAGTATACACATATAAGTACAACATAAGGGTGCTTCACTGGATTCATCAAATCTTGTAACATCTTGTCTTTAGTGTTTAAATGAGTTTAAGTAATGTTGTAACAATAATTTAGATTAATTAAAACAATAACTAATGCAAAGGAATCCGGAAAATCAGGATTATAAACAAAAACAAAGAGAGAGGCAGACAAGGGAGTGGAAGGGTCCTCAAGAATTTAGGATAAGTTCATATACAGTCTTTTTAATGGGGCCTGCTTTGTCATGTTAATGCCATGTCAACACCATTCAAGGGCCAACACTAGTTATTTGTAATTGTTTATGTATATAAAAAAGGGAAATTATACAATGGACCCGCTCCATGTGAACCTTCCGAATAAAAAATGGATACATAAGTGTTTTTTATTTTTCCAATACTTATGTTGCTTACGTGCCAGTTTTTTAGTGGAACGGTCCACATGGACCCGGTCCACTATAAAATTTCTCATATAAAAAGACCATCAAAGCTCCTTCCATTAATGCAGCTGGCTACCATATGTAACAACCTTCATTTCATATACTATATGTACAAACATCCTTAACCCTCTTCAATGGCCAAACAATCCTCATCCCTCCGGTTCCCAAAATTCCGGCCGTTGGAACGGTGTTCGAGGGTCATGAAGGAGCAAAGAACGCGTCTTTACATCATATGGAGATGCACACTTATTCTTCTAAGTTGGGATGATTGAATACTTTCAAGTGCACATATATATGTAAGTAGCTGAGCAAGATAGGCCACATAAATGTTAAAAGGATAGCAAGTTTTCGGGGTTTTTTTTTCAATCTTTCTCAATTTTTCTCTTGCATATAGAAATGGAGTTCTAAGGGAGATGATGAATCAGTCTCATAAGTTTTATGACATGTAATTAACACTCACGCACAGCAGTTTAGCATTGTGAAAATATGTTTTATTTCTTTTTTTTTACAATAATTTTGCATTCAAATTGTCAATCTGAGATAGGAGACAGTTTCATGAACAAAGAAGAATTTTGTACCTAGCTGTAGCTTTCATTTATTTTGCATCAATTTCATAAATTAATTTCAAATGGATGGTCATTTAACCAAAATTTTGTTTAAAGTTGGGATTTGGATTGGGTGGCTCTTCTCCATTTGCTGCCTTGATAAAGTAATTTAAACTCAATTGGT
The DNA here is from genome assembly GCA_039660915.1 of Euphorbia tirucalli. Taxonomy (NCBI): domain Eukaryota; kingdom Viridiplantae; phylum Streptophyta; class Magnoliopsida; order Malpighiales; family Euphorbiaceae; genus Euphorbia; species Euphorbia tirucalli. The sequence continues at coordinate 64,654,063 of CM077636.1, read as the reverse complement.
TTTGTCTATTTGCTGGTCTTGTCATGTGTAGATTTCAGAAACATGTGGAGCTGAATTAATCCAAAGAGTATACCAATTCAGAATTAAGCAATCACTCTATCAGGTTCAGTAAAAAAAAAAAAAAAAAAGACTAATCACTTTATCCAGAAGAAAATATTGGATAGATATATCTTCCATGGCTAATCTAGGCCGATTTCAATTTTACAACTAATTCAATTTAGTTAAAATTAACTCATATTAAGTACTTAGCGTTAAATTATACAGATGGTCACTCAACTTTGCCTGATATTTTTATAAATGGCTAGAAATTTATCTTTGTTTCAATAAAGTCTCTTTAGTAATTTAATGTTGAAATGTTAACTAAATGATTTTTGACATACATATAACTAAAACCCCAACTCCAAGAGGCAAAATACAGAGAATTATAAGTTGAGAGTAATATATATATATATATATATATATATAATTTCGAGTAAAACGTTAGTAAATTCCACTGGTACATTATTTTTGACATGGCAGTGATCATATAGCGTTAATTGTGTATATCTTAACGATCCAATAAACAGTGAAAGTAATCTTATTGAAACAAACTTCAGATATTTTGTTAAGTTCATAACAACATCAAAATATTACACAAAGTTGAGTAATCCAATCGTCGTTTATGCTTTTGACCCAAGTAATCGATATCTTTGGAACAAATTTGATGGCAAAAATTTGACCATTATATACTCATTATTCTTACTTGCTACAAATTTGACTAAATTGGCCATTTAATCAAAATTGCAGACGAATACAAATAATAGTCAGAATTTCTTTTTTTTTTTTTTTTTTAATGTAAATCAGGCTTTGACGATTGGGTTAATCAAAAAATGGTATTGAACACAAACTATACGCACCTGCTTCTGCTCACAGCTTGTGTTTCCAGTAAAACGGTTTTATTTAATGCAATTTTGCCCCCAAAACAATGCTTATGAACAAAGATTAAAACCCAGCAAATTATTCAATATCATCCTTCTCAGATCTTTTATATTTAAAAGAAGAGAAAAGGACAAGAATAAGAAAAGAAGACCTTGAATCAATTTCAGATGTATTTTCTTTTTCAATTGATTGGAACGTATACACAGTTCTTTCTCTGGTACACAACCAAAACAAGAGCAGTGGAAGTGAACGCAGCTGAAAAGAGCATATTATATTCTATTAATCCACTCAATTTTGATACTGTGCAAGTTTTTATTGCTTCTACTTGATACATATTGACTGCCGACAAAAAAAAAAAAAAAAAAAAAAAAAACCTCTCTTCAAAGAACAGTCGGAATAAGTACACATCGCAATCTACTCCTTTTTCTTATCTCTTGTTAGGATCACCAGCATTTCCTAGTAACTTCGGGGTGCTTGAATCATTCTCAGATTTCCTTGGGGTTTGTCCCGACTTTATCTGGCCTCCCTGATGCTGAAGTTAACAAGAATACGACCATAATGTCAGAAAGTCACTCTAGAAACCTACACTTTTGAGATAGACACATAAAACACCGGCTTGTATTCTTCTTGTGACAAGTATCTGATTTTCTGAATGGTGTTTTTAAACCGTGATCTTAGTTTCAAGGAGAAAACAAATCTCCAACTAGGTATTTGTCTGATATAATGAAGTTTGTAACTATGCCCTATAAATATGAAACATGAGATAAATACGACAGTTTCTAATCTGTTAACCAAGGTCCTAATATGATGCAACATGGTTATTTTCAACCTTTGGAGTTGATGGATCATGTGTACTATGGAAAAGAAAAATTAAAAAATGAAGGCTTGATAACTGGTTTGCACTTACAGCTCCCTTATTCGCTGTTATCCTCCGCATAGATGGAGCCCGTGCCACAGATGATGCAGCTGCAGCTGCAGCAACACGAATTCTGCAAAATATCGAAGGAAATTAAATTCAATTTTCCGGCAGTTACAAAGAATCATTGATGTTTTAACTCCAAGTCACCTTTTATGCACATCAACAAATTCATCTGTTTCATCCACTATTTCCTCCTGCATTTTTCGGAAGAGTAATTAGTATATGGGACTCTGATGACTGAAACTCGTAGTTTAAAGAAAGCAAAATATCAATCGACCTGCAAAAGCTCTTCAAATACATCTTCCAGTGTGATGATACCAATAACCTCGCCATCCTCAATGTCCTCTGATGGTTGGTACAAACCATTAGTTACTGCATCATTGCGCCATGAATGGCCATGTTTGTTAATATTGGATGATTTTGATACTCTATCAATATCAACAATAACATTATCCAACTTCTCATCTTGCTTAACAAGCAAAGGAGTCGTTAATTGGGAATCTCTGCCATTTGATTTGTTTTCTTCAATTTTTTCTCCTGTTGTCGCAGGAAGTTTGGTTTTCGCTTTAGACTTCACAACAGCTGCCATATGACTGCTACCCTTTTGAAACTCATTCAGTATATCATACAGAGGCATATCAGATGGAACCCTGCAGAAATGTCCCACAGCCAAACACTTACCTATATTTTGAGAGAAGAACTGCAAAATGATGAAAGCCGAAATATACAAAGCAAGCGTACCGTGGAATTCTCCTGATTGAAACAGCACTGACTGGGGTCTCTGTCTCGGGCCGTACAGTGAGAAGGCTTTTCACCTAATCCAACAGGAAACAAGGGAGGGAACAAAAACAACCACTAATATATCAGAGGTTGGATACAATATAATTTCTACATATTTCATCAGATTTCGTTAAAAATACTGTAGTTCTATAACCCACCAGAAGAAGTCCAATAACATTTTTTGGATTTCCAGAATACACAGGAACTCGGCTATGACCTCGAGCAAGAATTTTTCCCATAGCCTCCCTAAGTTAACAGTATACAAGGAAGATAAAGATATAAGCAGTGTATATACTCAAGAATAACAGTGCAAAACAACATTAGCAGGGGTAGCAATATCAATAATTTTTATTTGAAGGAAAAGGTAAACCAATCCAGCTTGGAGTTGACGTCTAACGAGAAAGTTGACTCGATAGGTGTCATAGCCTCTTCAGCAGTCTGTAAGATTCAAAACGAAATAGCAATTGTTAATTGTCAACTGCAAAAAAATATTAATTGTCTCTCGTAATTTTGATAGAAGCATGCATGACAATAATTTTGAGACATTAATTGCAGACAGCTCTTCAGATTATAAATTATATCTTAGCAATATGTAGAAAATGATGTTGTTACAGAAGCACTTGAATATTTCCTGAAACATCTATGCAATGAAAGACATAGTTTCAAATACTAATCGAAATTAATGGTTCCCCTTTTCCATCTTCAACATGCTACTCATTTAGAAAAATAAAAAACAAAAAAAGAAACAAAATTTTTTGGGCCGAACGGTTGAAAGGAATTCTAAAATTCCTCCACCAATATATTGCCATTGTTGCGCAGTCAGATTGTGATCTCAAACAATTACCTTTTCAGTCAAATCCAGTGCTCCACTAATAATTGTTGTCTCATCATGCGTGAGTTCACCTCCCTTCCCAGCCTAAATATGCACAGAAAACATGAAACAACGTACAGAATAAAGATGAAAAGCTCAGCAAATGTGTTTGTAGTTTCATCATATCTAACACCTATTATAAGATAGAAATAACTTCAACGTTCAAATTTACCTCCTGACTGTGGATGGAAACAAGAGCTTTTAACTGAGCCCGCCTAAATAATGCTTCATTATGCCCCAGTACCCAGTCCAGAATCTGTAATAATGCTTTTCTTTGAGTTAAAAGGAAAAGGTAGATACCAATATAAAATCACAAAACGGGAAAGTGACCAATTCAATATTTCAAAGCACAGTGTCCAATTACTAATTTTTGCACAAGTATAAAAACTAAATGGTCATCCTTGCATCCTTCACATGCACAAGAGCATGAAAACTAAATGATCAAGGTCAGATCTCTATCCTTACTACAAAATAATTTTCTGCAGTTGTAAAGCCAATTAGTAATTATCTTGCATCGAATTCTCTTGAACATATGCAAAAACATGAAAAGAATAGCCAATAGATAAGTAGAGAGAGATACAAGACATTATAATTTAAGGCTATATTTGGTAGACCATAATGAAATGAAATGGATAACATATGGAATGAAAAATGTAGTAGAATAGAATATTATTGTGTTTGGATATGCAAGCTTTTAAATAAAGTAATCACTATTTCATTATTATATAGTTAAATAAAACTATAAAATAAGACTATTGCATATCTCTTAAATAAAGGAAAATGTTTATAGGTTTAAAACAATTGATGACATTATTTGAAAAATATAAGTAATTGAGGACGTAATACAAATAATACTCTAATTCTAGAACAATGGGAAAAGCATAATTATGTGTGTTTTTTTAAGTTGTGTCAAAAATCCACTTGACTGAAAATTTACAGATGGAATAATGAAAAAAGCTAAATTGAGAATAGTTTTCAGAATTATGAAATCAAAACAATAAATTGCATGAAACCACAATCAAATCAAAAGAAATTAAAATAAAATAAAGTTTTCGGATGCATGAAAAGAAAATTAAATCAATAGTAAAGCTCATAACATCACAACCACCAAATTACCAAAAAATGGCAAAATAATAGCATATCATCAAAAGCATCTCTTATTTAAAAAATAATAATCTAATAATTCAATTGAAAAATTAGGTAATTTAAAATTAAAAAAATTGTATCATGTGAGTAGAAACATTGTACTAAGACGAGTATATACAACCAAAAAGGACATCAAAAAACAAAAATATGTACTGAAAAATCCACTGAAAGTTAGGAGGAATAGCGATTACTCTATGACAAAAAATAGAGGTCGAAAAGTCTACATCATATTACGGTCAAGAGGAAAAATTGCAACCAAACCTCATAACAAAATGACTGAATAAGTGTTCTAATACGGAGTTGATTACTTCCCAAGTGTGCTACCTTTACCCATCTAAGTTGCTGACAAGCTCTATGAAGGGTCATGTCCACAGAAAGTAGAGGATTTCATTAATTGGAGACTTGGAACGAACTAACTTAGGTCGATATCTACGGTAAATCAAGTCACCCTGTAAAGACTGTCAGCACTACTTTTGAATTCCTTTGAATAGTTCACCAGTTTAGTAATTTATGATCAAAATAAAGTTGTACTCTGGAAATTCTGGATACAAGAGAACAAAGTTGCTCTACCTTGTGAATACTTAAATTTCATTACATACTTAGGAAGCTGTATCGAAGAAATAATGCGGAGAGTGAGATAGAGTAAGAGAAGCATAAATTATTGAGCAAATAAAATAAAACTATAATAAATAAATAAAAAATTAAAGATATAAATAAGAATATCCCTTGGCAATGAAAATGAAAAAAATGGAGGTATTTGTCCCCCTTTACAGAAAAGGGAGATATGAATTGACTTCTTTTTTATATTTTATTAGATCTCGATTGGATCCATTGAGACTAATGATGCTCGAACACACACCTTCCAAGCATGGTTCTCTGAGGAATTGCACTACAATCCCGTTACCTCTTTATAGCTACTGCATGGTAATTCCAATAACCCTAAATATTAAGTGTAGATTTCTTATATTGGAAGTGTGTTGGCTACCTGTAGCAACATTCCTTCACATTTCAGGATTTCCTATCATGCCAATTAACTGAATTACATAGGGTGATTATCATAAAGCACATGGCTAGGGCACCTCAACTGATTTTGGTAACACTGGCTTATAACAATTAGATGGACATAACTTACTACAATCTCGCAGTTCAATAGATCAGAAAGATATACATCCTAGAAAGCATTTCCTCACACCATACAAGTTTAAATAGATCATTCAAATGATAATCATTTATAATTAACAGCAGCAACCACTCTATCCTTCTACCTTTTTACCACAGACAATATTAAAAGCCCTGGAATCTGCATACCAAATTAGGAAAAGAATATCAACAAATGAGAGATGCTAGGCCAGAGGGCTCAATGAAGGAATTCTAGGATTCAATGAGGAAACATATCCTAAATTAAATATTAGATCCTAGATGCAATATTCATTGCGTATGCTAAGAGCTAGCAGAGCTCAATTCAAGCAAGACTCGCATGCTACATTTGTCACTTTCTCGGGATATTCAGTTTCTAGATATATTCACTTAGGCCTGTTTCTTCGCAATTCCGCTTCATCAAATAATTAGTAATCTACATTGCCATAAGAAGTATTTATCCAAGTCAACACTTTCAGTGAGTTTACCTTTCCAATGGGATATGATATTGGATAGCAGACTATCATCAAAAATCGTACAAGCCAAACAAAATTAGCACCAACAGCGAGCCCATATCTGGAGCATATTGCTTGTGGAATAACCTGAGAAAGAAGACTGTCAACTTCTAACCTACTCCCCCTTTGCCACCCGCAAAAGGAACAATACAGAACAAATAGATAGGCGGAGGAAACCACTAAGAAAGCAAGAGATCATGTAGAATACCTACCTCCCCAAAAAATAGAACAAATGTGACAGACAGTATGATTGCAACATACTGATTGAAAAGCTTGTCTAGATATATAGGGAGAGCCTGCAAATGCAATGTCAAAGTCAAAGCTCAGCTTTATAATATACTGAAAACTAATATATATTCAAATTGTAGCAAGATGATACATGTCCAAAGAAGAAGAAAGTTTTTCCAACTTCATTAGCACATACTAAAAAAAGGGTTATAGAATTAGATGCATTATTTTCCGAAGAACTAATTGCCTATGGAACACCGAAAGAAAAACCATTGATTTGGTATACTTGGGGCACATGTCCCCAAATATGGTATTCAAACTCTCAAACATAAAATTAATTTAATGGCCAAGAATGGTTGGTCCTGGGGGTGGCCTAGTATAATGTGGGTCTGATATTTTTCCCAGACGAAAAATCAGAAGATGCAAGTGAATATATAGTTACCAGTACATACTCATCCAGCTTGCTCACCTACCAAACTCTAGGGCTAGACACTTAACCTCCTTAAGAGGTTTCCGACCCAATACTGTGTAATGTGTGAGTATGTATCATTGTTTGGATTCCTAGAAACCAACTTGGCTAAAATGACCACACGGATGTAAACAATGATTAAGATACCAAGCATGAACAGCAATAACAGCAGCATCCAGAAACAGAAAGAATTGGAATATTTTTAGTTCAACCACCAAAATCTTAAAAACTGAGTTTGAGTACTATTCTAACTTATTTAACCACACTTGCATCAACGTTATTCAATTTGCTTTTCATATGTTTAATTTTACCACATTCCAATCCGACAAGATAAGCAATTGAAAAACTAATACTTGTATAACTAGGATAAAAGCGGCACAATCAAAATGTTTATGAATTTACCTCCATGGCAGCAGCATTGCATAGAAGTAAAGTCACCAGAAGTTGGTGCTGCTTTTGTACCACCGGAAGAATTGCAGCTAATCATTTCAAAAACGAAATTAAATTACAGAATCCTCTCCACAATCTAATAACAATTATTAAAAAAAAAAAAAAAAAAATCTAAAAAAATGAACTAATAAATCAAGGAAGCGAAATTTGATAATTTAGGGGGGGAACCTGCTTGTTTCTTCTCAGACGGGGTGCCACTGCGTTGGAGAATTTCGAGCTCGACGAGACCCAGGGACATGAGGCCGAGTGTGAGGCCAGACATAATTCCGGCGAAGATAACGAGACAGCAAGAGATACCACAGTAAATGAACCACCAAATGGATCCAAACGGAATCCCCTCCGCGACGCCGTTTGATTGGCCTACCATCGTCAACATCCTCGTGGCGATCAACGCATTGATGAGATGCATCCTTGATTGGCCGATCAAAAACAGACTTTATGACGTAATTCGGCGATTTTTGGGCCGCCGATCAGTGTTTAAGTTTCAGTATTTTGATTATCAGTCAAATCCAGACTCCAGAGGTGGAGGAGAAGACAGTAGTATATGCATCTCCGATTCTAAATTTGTACTAATTAATAATTGAAGAAAACATCTAGAATACCATCACTGGTGAAATCCTCATGTCTGAAATACGTGGCGGCACATGAAGGGATCATGTCGGGCACATTTTGTTTTATGACCGTACACGTGTAGAGATGGGAAAAATAAGAATCAAGAACTAAAAATAGGCATTCCAATAAAGCAAAAAATAATTTCTTGTCACGAGTGTACGAGGTTAAATGAATATGTGGAATCTTGTTGTTGCTGATTCATGTGATTATTTATATTTATGTTCCTATGTCGATCAATAGTACGAATTTGCATGACCAATGCAACATCATATTTACAAAGGCCAAGGTTTCTGCATTATTCAGATTTCATATTTAAATTTTAAAAATTAATTACTCAACAATTAGACAAGTAAAATGTATAAATTATACTATTATTACGTTTATCCAATACACTTGGACAATAAATACAATTTTCCTACTCATAAATTAAAACTAGATTTTAAATTTTGAATAAAAGAGATAACCATCTTATTGATGATGATTTTTCTCCATGAACTAATAAATAGATTTTGGTGAAGGCCCATAGATATTTCGGTAAAGGCCCATAAAATCCCTTTCTATTAGGACTCTAGCAGTTTTCCTGCATCAGGTTGGGCCGAGGGCCACGCAATTAGTGTCATATTAAAACATATCCAATCAAACAATAAAATTTGTATATTTCGAATTCTAATCTTAAATGAAAACTAAAAAATAAGTGAAATTAATCTAAACTTCTGGATTAATGTTTTACACTGTTTTAGATTTCTCGATTTTAATTAATTTTTGTTACTACATTGAATACTTGTTAAATTCGCGTTAAAGTGCATAATCCCGTTCTATCTATAGTAAAAAATTTTATTGGAGAGACAAATATTCATTCTCCAATACTCCAATAACCACATCAGAAATATAAAATAAAAATTTACCTATGAAATATGAATAGGTGAACATAAAACGTATTATGCGTTTTAGTCTAAAATTCAATTTTTTTTTTTTTTAAAATCCAAAAAAAAAAATCATGGGTTTCGTCAAGAATTTGTTCTATTTAATATATCTCAATTTGAATTAAAACCAAGTTTGAAATCCTCATTTTGATGAAGTTTCAGATGAGTTCAGTTCCCCTGCTTGCCCATCTAATATCTAATGATTAATAATTACATGCCACTTGAAAAAAGAACTTACCCCCTTTTTTTTTTATGTCATTTCATGGAGAGGGAAGAAAGTGATGATTGTAGATAATAATAAAAAAAAATAAAAGCTTTGGAGTTTATAACAATGACTATCATAAAAATGGAATAATAGTACGGACGTTAATCTAATTTTTATAATTCAAAAATATTGCTCAGATTTTTTACACCGTAGTGTTTGCGGGAAAAGAATTTTCTTATCCTTTGTTCAAATAAATACATTATTCGACACTAGTTGGAGTAATTTTGGAATAATCCAATTCATATATAATATATCCACCCTTTCTCTTCTTTTTCATCTTTGTCTTTTCATGTTTTTGTTTGATTTTGAATGATTTGATTGAAAATACCTGTTAAAGATTGATTTATAATTGTTGGATCAACATCTTTGTTTCACTGTCTACTTGAGTTATATTCTTTCAAATCCAGAACAACGAGCGGAAGCGTTTATTTCTGTCAAAGACCTTCGGTCATGATGGTCAGTGCATTTTATTAAAACGATCTTTTTAAATCTATTTACTCGAAAGGATTATAGCGTTGAAGATTCTATTACAATTGTTATCCTGTAATGGTAGATAGATCGACAATTGCTGGATTTTCTTCAAGTTATATCTTATGGTTTTAATTTTTATTTTTATTTTTTTGTTTCTACCATTTGTGAATTTATTTTTTCCCTTTATAGTCTTTTTTTCCCGTTTGTGAAATATGTTATCTAGGTTTATTTTACATTATGATAGGGATTTTTTTTTTCTTTTTTCCTTGATATATTACTTCCCTTTATTTTATTATTAAAAAAAATCATATAATATATATATATATATATATATATATATATATATATATATATATATATATATATGAATACTACAAGAAAATGAAAATATATCAACATATTAGCAAGGAAAGCATATATAAAAGAATAAAAGCGAAAATTTTGGTTGCTAATTATAAAATTTTCCTAGCAAATTTATTAGAGAAAAATCATATAAGTAAAAAATTCTATTGTTAATATGCTCCTTGCTAATTACTTAGATATCCAGAGAAAAATCCTTGTTAATTTAGTATTTTTAAACTTTATTGTAGTGGAATTGGATTATTCTAAACTTAAGGACTAACCATTTATATCCTTAGCTTTTTGGGCAATTAAGTATCATTCAATTCAACAGTGACTAATAATATTTTCCACAGTCCCCCATTAATAAATAATTTTATCATTTTTCCTTCCTACATGTTATTGTAGGTTTCACTTCATAACAATACGAATAAATCAATAAGGAAAAGCATAAAGTGAAAAAAAAAAATTAGAAACGAAAATTCGATAGGTAACTACAAAAAATTTTCTTGTGAATTAACAATCTATCTCTTGCTAATTGACAATCAACATATTACCAAAGAAACTTCAATCATATCTAAACTAAATTCCTTAGTAAAATAAACTTTGTATTAATAATTTATATTTTATATATAAAAATATGCAGTAGTAGTAGTGTCAAGAAGAAAATTGATGTAAATAAATATACTCTAGGAACTCAAAGTCCAAAGGCAAATAGCAAGAGAATAATAATTATATATGTATGAGATGTGAAAGTTAATAATTAGTTAGGAATTAAATGATCCGAAGAGGCATTATCAGGAAGAGAAATCTAGATTTATTCCCCTTGACATATACATAATTAATTGAATAAATAGATAAATGATGCAGCCAATAGGTTAGCTGAATTTCATCCTTATCTTTCTAGAGGTAGATGAGATAATTCCCCCAATAATAATATGTAAAATAGTATAGGGGTTGCTGTAGCATAGCATGCTGATTTTGATAAGTATCCCTTTATCCCCCACCCTTTTTGGAAAATTTAATCCATAGATTCATCATCATTTACTCTATTCCTGTCACTTTCGGCTTCATTCTCACCATGCCTTCATAACATACATACAAATTCTTTTCACATTAACAACACTTGGAGATAATATTCAAATTATTCATATAAGTATATAACCATGCATGGATTATCAGAAACAGAGTAAATTATTAGTGATTAAAAAATAATGAAACAAATTATTCACCCTGAATGTACAAGTGAATATTCAGTTTAACAAAATACTAAATTAAGTGAAAATATATAAAATTAAATTAATTTCTTTAAATAAATTTCACTATTTAAAACACAGGAAAACTAAATAAAAAATTTTTATTTCTATTTTATTACTAGATTAAAATGTTTAGAAAATAAAATATAATAAACAAGAAATTTTACAGAAAAAAAAATGAAATTCATTAAGCTAGGGAAAAGTAAAAAGCCCTTTATTATTTTATGAAAAGAAAAAAATTAACAATCATTATTCTGTAAAGATAATCAAATATCCAATCAATAATCATTGTTGGAGAATAAGTCCGACATTGAAAATTGATTAGATTGAAAAGAGCATATATAGCATTTTGTGTTATATGAATTCAAAGTTTAAGGAATTTTTTCATGGAAACTTTTTATTAACGATTAGACATATGGCAAATTAATAATGATAATGAAGTATCAACTATTCAATAGTACGGATCACCATGATTTTGGTCTATAATAGAATATTTTTTTTTCATGATATCATGACAGAAAAATACCTAATTACATTTGAAAGATCCTAGATGTGTATGTAAAAATGTGATAACAGTTAGGTTTGTGGAGAGATTATACTTGTCAAAGATCTTAGACCTCAAAAGAGATAAACCAAAGTATTGGAGAATAAGTTTCACTTAAAAAATAAGAGAAAACTTAATTTTGTTTGTTTAGCATTTCAATAATTTATCTGTATTATTTAAGAATTTTGCATTGAAATTTTGAATAATTTCTATAGATTTTTTTTTATTGTGATTTTTTAAAATTTATTATCATTATTTAATTATGAAAAATATTTGTGCTAATCTAAAATTTCTAAATTTTATCGATAATGTCTTGTATTTTTAAAAATCGACTTAAAAAATTTTAGTTCAAAATGGACAAAAATAATATTTGTCATATTATAATTTAATGTTAATTATCTTTTACTTGGTAAATTTTGAAACTACAGGATCTGTTTTGATAGGAAAAATTTAATCGTACTCGGATTACAAATCAATAAAATCACATGTTATTTTAAGGTTTCCCCAAAAAACAAGGACGGAGCCAGGGGGGTATGGGTAGGCCGTTGCCCCTCCGGCAGCCGAGAATCACCCTTATTAGGTGGTGTATCTCGACTGCCGTGGCCCGTCGGTCTCTGGTTTTGTAGGGGGGGGGGAGAGGGCAGCCCCTCCCTTCTTTCTTTTTTTTTTTTTTTTTTTTTTTTAATCCTAGGAAAAACGACGTTGTTTTGCCTAGGATTTTAAATTTTTAAGAGTCTCGTTTTGCCTGGGATTAAAAAAAAAAATTCCCCATGCAAAACAACGTCGTTTTGACTGGGCCTAAAAAAACAACTTCAATTTTTTAATTAAAACCTGGGTCTAAAAAAAAAATTCTCATCTTAGGATTAAAATAAATAAATTAGATTGAAATTAGATTGATTGGAATTATAAATTTTATAATTTTAAAAATTTTTATTTAGGGATTTTAATTGGAAAAAATTAATTGTTAGTATGTTATGTATATAAATAATAAAGAATTGTGTTGTTATTAAATTAAATTGAATTAATTATGGGTTTATTGGTCAGTCAAAAATTTTTGATCGTAGACCAGAAAATTTTTAAGGACATTTATGTTCCTGAAACTAACATTCTGAATTTGCCACTATTAAAAAAGAAATAAAACTTATATGTTATTATTATAATTCGAAACTTAATAATTATACGTATAAATCAATTGATTTTATATTATATATATTTTAAAGCGATAGATCGAGAGTCGTGTGGTGGATTAAGTCAATCACTCTTAGAAGGGCCACATGCAATCTGTTCAATTATTAGCAAGAGTCGTATTAGATCAATCAATTCAATGAGTTGTAAGTAGTTGTATGATCACCATGCATGCAATGCAAGTAGTGACAGAAGTAAAAAGTGAGATGAGATGTTAATTTGGAATGCACGTGTACGTTTTGGGAATTAAAGATACAGTACGACACATTTAAGTCTTAACAATTTAATTATTTTGTCAAATCCAACTCAAAGCCAATTTTCGTGTCCCTTTCTTTCATTTTCATTCAATTATTACGAGTCATTATTTGTTAATATTTATGATTTCAGTAGCTTAATTAATTAAGCTATATGTGCTTAATTTGAATAGTAGCCATTTGACTCTAACATTTCCTTTTTATTATCAACTATCTCTCTAATCATAATTTGGTATATCAACTATTATTTTACATATTATAATACCCCAATTTCTAAATGATCTCCCATTATGGTACATGTGACCTGTTATTACAGGTTAACTGTGCCACGTCAGCACTTTTTTAGGTTTAATTTCACTTATAGTATACCAACTATCTCCCTAATCACAATTTAGTATACCACTTTATATGTATTGTTTTTTTTTTAAATAACAGAAATATATAAATCAATTTTTTTTCTTTTATTTTCTTTGATTTATATATTTTTGTTATTTTTTTTCATATAAAAATAAAATGAAACAATATGTATAAAATCGTATACCAAACTGTGATTAGGGAGATAATTGGTATACCATAAGTGAAATTAAGCCCAACAAAATGCTGACGTAGCACAGTTAACCTGCAATAACAGGTCACATGTACCACAATGGGAGGTCATCTAGAAATTGGGGTACTACAGTGTGCAAAACAGTAGTTGGTATATCAAACTGTGATTAAAAATTCAAAATTAACAATATAGAGGGGCTAAAAAATATGATTTTATCTATTTTAATACGTTGGAATAAATATTTTTAGGTGTTGAAATCCATAAATTAAAAACTGTTACGGTATTTAAAATCTTCTAACAAAAATAAAAATAAATAAATCTATCATCTCAATTAGTCGATCTGCAAAGACTTGGCGATGATCATGTGTAAGTTAGCAATGAAGTTAACTAGTTTGAAACTCTCTTGGTGGGGCCCTGCCCTGTTGATCGTGTGATACACCTGGAGCCTTAAGTTCACATCACATCACATGGGTCTGCATCAGCATTAATACTAATGCAACTTCACTATCAATTTCCATTTTCTTGTCAGCTTCCGTATTTGGATCAGAATTTGAAGTGAGATCTTACTTACTACTCGATGTGAATTTATGAAAAAGAAATTAAATTATCAAAACGTACACCACAGCCAATTAAAAGTTTTGGACCTTTTTCTATTCCATTTTCTCGGTATAAATTTATTGGGAAAAAGAATATTAGTTTAAAAAAATTGCTAGTTTATAATACCTATCTCTACCAAAAAGAGAGTACAACAATTTAACTATTTAACTATTAGTTTTAAAAGACCAACAAAAAAATAAATTATTAGTTTAAAAAAAAAAATCCAGTTAACATAGTTTATAGATAACAATTGTTTACACATAAGTCATTAATAATAAATTCTAAATAATTCTAAATATTCACTTTTAATCTTAAATTTTTTTACAGATTCTTTTTTTTTCTTGTTTAGCCCATTTTTTAACCAAGGGGTTTTAATATAGTCAATTAACTAGACCAATTGTCAATTTCTTATTAAATCGATCATACTAATTGGTCTAGTCCAATTTTAAAAATAGTAGCAGTTGAATATCCGATTTTTCCATGAATAACTCCATTTGAAAATTGTTGGTTTTTGGTCCGCCCATGACATTTTGGAATGGCAGGGACTAAACTGTAATTATGTGTAAATTACAGGGACTAAATGTGTAATTTATTCCGACCCTATATATAGATGGAAGTTGGGATTTCCACTATAAATAGAGAAGAAGTTTCTCTATTTCCAGTTGTTGTTGATGGAATCGTAGAGTTTCCCATTCTATTCCCGGGGAAAACGTCCCTACCGATTAGACACGGATTACTTCTTCGTTCGTCGGAAGAATTCACGGATATAGCCCGTACTCAGTGTATTCATACACTCGTAGGAAAGGCAACCAGAACGATCCGGTTTCTCGCGTAGATCAGATCCATTCCATAAACGAGTTTCCGCTGCATATAAACCGTAAGTCTGTTTATCTATCTGTTTATGGTTATCTATGGAATTCTGACTTCATTGGTATCAGAGCCGAAAGGTTTATAGATTGATGTGTTCGAATCTAGTTTTTCTGGTATTCCATGAAAAATTGATGTGTTCATATCTTGGTTTATGGAAATCCGTGAATAAGAATACGTTTCTTTATTCGTTTGAATACGTATTGATTCATTTAAATACATATTCATTCGTTCTGATACGGATTTATATTGAAATCCACGTCAAAATGATTGCGTAGACATTGAAATCTGATATTCCATGACAAGAATATGTTTCTGTTAATTTTGTATTCGTTTTTGTTTGTTTTGATACGAATTTGCATTGTTGTCCGAGTCAAAATGATACCGTATTAGATCCAACAGTACATAGTGTCAAAATTTTTTATCGGAATTTCGTAAATCTGACCACACCACTGAAATCAGCACGAAAAATCGAGTCGGAATGTCAAATTTCACGGCCAACGGAGCCCCAGAAGGCGGCGCGTGGCCCTCACTCTCCACCACCGCGAGTGGAGTTTGTTTCCAAGCGGTTGGGGTAGTTTTGATGCTGGACACGTGGCGCGACGCCATTCGTTGATTTTTCTGACGGTTGAAAAGTCTAACCAATCACGTTCGGACACGTGTTCAAGTCAACTGCTCCTGAAACGGTCAACTGCCACGTGTTGTACACGTGTACCAATGGTAAGACGCCACGTGTCCAACCACTTGTGATTTTGCCACGTCATCGTGACACGTCACTTGCCACATCATCAGTGTGGACGAATAGGGTGGCGACACGTGTCGAGGCTGGCCACATCATTACGACACGTCATCATCCACGTCATCCGTTGACCCAATCAGATGATGACACGTGGCATTTAGGACATGTCAGCACGTATCACAAGCGGCCACGTGTCACATGCGTCAGCAGCCCTACGTAGCGCGTGGAGGCGCGTTTCCGCGCGTGGTGGTGCGTGGAACAGAATCCGGAGGCGCGTGTTGGCGCGTGAGGTGTTTTCCGGCGTCCAAATTTCGTCAAATTTTTTTCAGAATTAAATTTTACATTTTTCTTGAATTTTTGATATATTTTGATGAATTTTTGGAATTCATTTGATATTTTTAAACTAAATTTACTTGTATTTATTGTGTATAAATGCTTAATTTATGTTTAATAAATTCAAGAAAATTCAGTATATTTATTGTGTATTTATATACTGATTTTTGGTTGATCATTAACAAGTTTTGGTTATTTCTATATATGTTATAGAAATGAAAACGTTCGTAAAAAAAAAAAAAAGGTGAAAATAATCCAGTCTCACGAGGAGACAAGGACTATCCAAAACTTGAAGATAAGCTTTTCTTAAATGGTATTCCCCGTTGGAGGAAGGGAATATTGTTAGAGTTTTGGAGCGGTTTAATGCGTTAAAACCGGGAAATCATAGAGCTTGTCTGGAAAGGAAGATTTTCCTCTGGAATTGATCAATTAAAAATGTTAAAATTGCGAAAAATGCTTTTCGTGAAAAACACTTTAAAAAATTCTATTTTGGAGAAAATTCTGATTTCGACGAAAGTGGACTCCATTGATGGATTAGTTCCTGAATAGGATTATGGATCCCAATGCAAAGTGTTTGTGTTGACCTTGGCCAAAGAAAGAGCTAAGTTATCTTATAATCCTAGAACCATGTTACTTAGAAGTAACAAGTTGGTTCATCGCCAATGTCTGGATGCTGTTATTAAGGGTGTTGTGAACATGCTTTTGGATCTCTACTATAAGTTCGTAGAGATGATCCCAGTCGCCTTAAAAGAAATTGAGACAGTTCCACTCGATGTAAATGAAGATTGAGCTCTTCATTTTTCACTCTTTCTCTTGCTGATTTCGTTTTTCAATTTTTGTATTGAAGGGCTTTGTGCTTAAGTTTTTATTGTGGTGGTAATTTTGACTAAATGTTGGATATTTTTATGGTATTATAAAATGTTTATTTGTTAAACATTGCTATTTTTAGTTATTTGTTTTAGTTTTTTTTTAATTTATTTATTTTGAGATTATAACTAAGTGTTATATTACTCATTAGTTTTATACTTAAGAGAAGTATAAATGTTAAATAAATTAAAATATAATCTAAAACAAAACTAAATATATATTTATTATTGGAAATTTAAAACCTAATATGGTGTTTGTATTAGCCTATGTAAATGGTGACTCGATGCATTGCGCATGGATGTTCGATTTTACGTGAACCAAACACTATTTTTAGTTTTAAATGATCTTATAATAAATATGGTGTATCGCTTACTTATTAGTGCTATTTTGTCTTTAACGTTTTTTTTAATAACTGCTTCAAAAGCAATAGTTGCTTAACTAAATAAGGACCTTCGTTTGAACGGTGACAATTATGAAGTTTGGGCTATGTAAGTCCAATACATAATTGAAGAACCAGAGGTTCTTGACACTCTGGAGAGAATAATGGTTCCTCCTGAGGGTAACACCGCCCAAACAAAGAGGGACCTTGAGGCTTATCAAGCCTGGAAGAGGAAGAACTCATCTGCCCGCATCACCATGCTTAGTGCGATGAATGATGATATCGTGAAAAAGTTTCACGTATATAACACATGCTTAGTGCGCTTTATGCTCTCGAGGAGCAGAAAGTTCAAGCTGTGATACGTTCTTTGCCGAATGAGTGGGAGCATATGAAGTTGCACCTAACTCATGTCGAGTGGGAGCATATGAAGTTGCACCTAACTCATGTCAACGACATTAAGGCCTTTGATGATACCGTTCGTCATCTTGAACTGAAAGAGGACCCTCTGGCCTCTCTTAGTGTGAAATCTGAGGTTCACATGGCTAGTTCAAGTCCTGGTCTGAAGTCCAAGGAGAGGAACACGAGGTTCTTCAAGACGAAGGCAAAGAGATCGGTGGGCAGTATTCCGATTCAAAAGAAGGGCATGAAAGATTTTAACATTTCTAGGGTGAAATGTTACAATCGCAAACAGAAGGGCATTTTGCAAAAGATTGCAAAGCTCCTGAGGTAAATGTTACCGAAGTGTATAAGTGTTCTACATTTGTTTCAAGTTCTGTTTTCCTAACTGAATCTCGTCCTTTGTGGATCATAGACTCAGGAGCAACAGACCACGTAACAAAGGATAGAGATTCTTTTGTTGAGTTCCGCAGTGTTCCACGAGGAACAAGGTGGATATACATGGGAAACAATTCTTAAGAGGAAGTCTTAGGGATTGGCTGTTGACAGCTAGTCTTGAATAGTGGTCGCCCACTATTTCTTAAAGATGTCCTCTATGCTCCTAGGAATTCAAAGGAACTTGATATCTGTTTCTACCCTCATGAATTTGGGATTCATGTTATCTTTTGAATTGAACAATTTTAGTCTCTTTATAAACAATATCTGCCTTGGTGGTGGACATTTGTTGGATGGTTTTATTGTTTTGGATTTGGATCCAAATTATGTGTGTCATAATAGCTTTTCCTTTAATGTTAACTCGTCTGTGGATAGTGTTAGCATTTCGAAAATGTGAGATGTCACATTGATCAACATCGTTTAGTACGATTGGCTAAAGCAGGTTTGTTGGCTGATTTATCAAAAGTAGATCTTCCAACTTGTGAAAGCTGCTTAAAAGGAAAGATGACAAGAAAACCATTTGGTAAAGCTACGCGAGCTGACCAACCATTGCAATTAATCCATTCTGACATCTGTGGCCCAATGAATGTTAGGGCAAGGCATGGTGCGTACTATTTCATTACATTCATAGACGACTATACAAGGTATGGTCATGTCTATTTGATTACACATAAATCTAAAGTATTAGCATGTTTCAAAAGATTTATGGCTCTAGTTGCAAACCAATTAGAGTAAAGAATCAAAGCTTTAAGGACCGAACGGGGAAGAGAGTACCTCTCCGAGGAATTTAAAGTTTTATGTGATGAAACAGGTATTGAACATTAGTTGACAATACCTAGGACTCCACAACAAAACGGAGTAGCGGATAGAAGAAACCGAACCCTCTTAGAGATGGTACGGTCTATGATGGCTGAAGCCAATTTGCCTATCTCTTTTTTTGGGGAGACGCACTATTGGCTACCATATATGTACTCAATAGAGTACCTTCTAAATCCGTTGCAACCACGCCTTGTGAATTGTGGACGAGCCGCAAGCCCAATTTTGAACCATTTGCGACCATAGGGATGTGCTACCTATGTTCGTGATACATCTAGCAAGCATGGCAAGCTAGGTCCTAGAGGCAAGAAAGGTATCTTTATACGATATCCTGATTTCTCCAAAGGATATGTTCTAGTGGGGGAAAATGAGAATGGTCAAATAACAGAATTTGAGTCACGAGATGTCACATTCTTAGAGAATGAATTTCCTAAGCTGGGAGAAGTGGATAAGAAATTCACCTTCTTTAACACTCAAGAGTCTGAAACTTCAGGATCGCTCAATCCGAGTGGGAGGAATGAAGTTGAAGACGTAAGGGAAAGGGAAGAGAATGATGTTTTTCAACCTTCACAAGCGGATTTGAGTAATCCTGACCCTAACTTGAGTGGTCTAGATTTGAGTGGGAGTCTTATTCCAAATTCAAGTGTGAATATGGATATAGATCCCAGTGGGAGTGGTCCTAGTGAGAGTTCTGCCCAACACCTTGATGAATATATGAGATTTGTTTATCAAGAAGCAGAAACTCTAAGACGATCACAGAGGGGAAATATCTAGCGACGCCGTCATTTAGTTGATAGCGAAGCTCTCTCGATCGTAACTCAAATTAAAGATATTCCAAATAACATGAGAGAGTTATTGGAATCCCAGTGAAAGAAGAATGGATTAAAGCAATGGAAAATGAAATGGAGTCAATAAGGGTCAACAAAGTTTGGGAACTAGTTGACCTGCCCAAAGGGCGTAGAGCCATTGGGAATAAATGGGTACATACGATAAAGCAATCAGTGGATAGGAAACCTATCCAGACTAAGAGTCAGCTGGTTGCGAAGGGGTTTACACAACAGGAAGGAATTGACTGTCAGGAGACTTTTTTTTTTCACCTGTTGTCCGTTTCACGGCTATAAGAAAAGTACTTGCTTTTGTAGCATGTATGGACCTTGAATTACATCAAATGGATGTAAAGACTGTGTTCTTAAATGGCGAAATGAACAAAGAAATCTATATGGTTTCATTGTCCAGAGACCAGAACATAAGGTTTGTAAGTTGAAAAGATCAATTTATAGCCTTAAGCAGTCTTCAAGACAATGATATTTTCGTTTCCATGAAATAATTATATCAATGCAATTTAAGGTGATTAATGCAGACTCGTGTGTCTACATTAAGCGTGAAAACGGAGGGAAGTTTGTCATTCTAACGTTATACGTTGACGATATCTTGCTAGCAGGAAATGACACTTCCTTACTCAAGAAAGTAAAGACTTAGTTGTCTTCTAACTTTGAGATGAAGGATCTAGTAGAAGCTAGTTACATTCTTAAGGTTAAGATCTCAAGAGATCGATCTAAGAGATTATTGGCTTTTTCACAAAGAGACGTATATCAATAAGATCTTAGAACGGTTTGGTATGGCTCACTGTGATCCCGATCCAACCCCTATTGCATAAGGTACGGAACTGAATGCAAGTATGTGTCCCACGACTCCAGAAGAGACTAAAAGGATGAAGAGAATTCCTTTTAGGTGTGCAATTGGTAGCTTGATGTATGCTATGATTTGTACACTACCTGATATAGGTTTTGTGGTGGGTCTCGCAAGCCGTTATCAGGCTAATCTAGGTTTGAAGCATTAGGCAGCAGTGAAAAGGATATTGAGATATTTGAAGGGGACTTCAAATTATTCCCTTTATTACCAAGGAAAGGATCTGCAATTAAAGGGATACACAGATGCTGATCACGGAACTGATCAAGACGGGAGGTAGTCCACGTCTGGGTATATTTTCATTCTAGGAAATGGTGCAATTTCCTAGTGTAGCAAGAAACAAACTTGTGTGGCATTATCGACTATGGAGTCGGTATATGTAGCTGTAGTAGCTGCAGTACTAGAAGCGTTTTGGTTCGCTTCATAGATCTTTTGGATCTATTGCCTAAAAGGAAATATACGACTATCTATTCCGACAGCACTGCATCGATAGCTTATTCCAAGAATATTTGTTATCATGGAAAAAGCAAGTATATCGATATGAAATATCATTTTGTTAAAGACAAAATAACACAGAGAGAAATAAGTTTAGTGCATGTTCCAACTGGTAATATGATTGCAGATTCGTTACCAATGCCAATAGTCCCAAATGTTTTTAGTAAACAGATTTTGGAATTTGGTCTTCGTAGGTTATAGGAACATGTTGTTGTTTTTGAACTGTTATAATAACTTTGGCAAATTCTATTGGAATAGAATGTGAGTTATTTGTTGTGTTCAAATTCATTCACTAATTAAAGCGATACACATAGAGCTATTGAGTATAGTTCAGTATGTTGGCGAAATGTCATCTACTCACATAGATGAATCTTTTACTATGAATTATGTGTTCATAGGTAAAAGTGGGAGTGTGAGTTACTCCATATGTGATATTTTGCGTAATATCATTATTTCGTTGATACCGGAAGCTGTCCTGTGAAAGGCTTAAAAGTGGACTAGAGGTGCTGATGCATTAGTTGCATTTAGAGACTGAATGCTTTCGCATAGTGTTTATAAAACATACGTCCCAAGTGGATTAACACTATGGCATATTTTAGTAATATGTGTAAAAGCCGACCAAGGGATGGAAAGAAGAAAATTGATCTCAACTTTCCTAATGTGAGACCCAAATGAAACTATGAGTTTCAAGTTCACCCTTAAGGACTCTTGTAAATAACAAGAAGGGTATGTCTGATGATTAACTTGATTGGAACCCTAAACTAGGCTTCGTTAGCTATGAACGGGCATATAAGGACCAGTCAGATAAGCATTAGACATATGGTGGAAGGTTATTTATAGAGAGGAAGTACATTTTCAGTAACATGTCACTTAGTAAACATATAACACTCGAGCTCAATACTTTTTCGTGGAAAAGGTATGTAGTGTATATGAATGTTTTCGTGAGATCAAAAGTGAGTCGAAAACTAGTGATCATGGAAAATGGACTAGGGGGAAGTCACGTTAAGCTAAAGGTGGAACGATGAAGGAGAGCTTCAAGGTTTAACCGTTACGTTGACTGGTCGCGTGAATTCGCCGAACAAGAACTGAAAGAAGTATGTGTGTTCAATCTCAATGAAAGTGTGTCTTGTCATGTGCGAGTGGGAGATGTTGGTTTTTGGTCCGCCCATGACATTTTGGAATGGCAGGGACTAAACTGTAATTATGTGTAAATTACAGGGACTAAATGTGTAATTTATTCCGACCCTATATATAGATGGAAGTTGGGATTTCCACTATAAATAGAGAAGAAGTTTCTCTATTTCCAGTTGTTGTTGATGGAATCGTAGAGTTTCCCATTCTATTCCCGGGGAAAACGTCCCTACCGATTAGACACGGATTACTTCTTCGTTCGTCGGAAGAATTCACGGATATAGCCCGTACTCAGTGTATTCATACACTCGTAGGAAAGGCAACCAGAACGATCCGGTTTCTCGCGTAGATCAGATCCATTCCATAAACGAGTTTCCGCTGCATATAAACCGTAAGTCTGTTTATCTATCTGTTTATGGTTATCTATGGAATTCTGACTTCAAAAATTATAGAGTTTACTTAAACCAAAATTGGATTCGAAATGGGAATAACACATGTATATTTGAGAAAAATGAAATCAAAGAGGTTGAGCCTTATTAGAGATTACACATTTGCTTAATAAGAAAACTTATGGGGATATTTATATATGTGAGATAATATTTATTCTTTGAGATATCTTTTGGAATGAGTTAAGCATCTTTTTTACACAATATCAAAATCTTGTATTTAATACGGGTCTTCTCATAGATATTTGTTTCACGTTTTGGATGGTTTTGGTTGTGAGTAGGTGTGTTCGTATTCCACACTGCTTAATGAAGAAGCTAACTCTTTATATATGTGAGAGAATCTTTTTTATTCAAGGTTTTTATTTTTTTATTTATTTATTTTTGTTTGTTTGTTGTTTACATGATGATAATTTGGGCCATATTCTATAAACCACCTTGAGGGAAGAGAATTACCACATACTTATAAATAGCTCATGGCTTTTATAGATACCTAATGTGAGATGCTTAACACACCACTCTCATGTCCAAGACTTGACATTTAGAGTTTGAAATTTGCAATAGTGAACATTTAATAGTGATCCAATAATCGGTGGCTTATTGATACCATGATAAATTGTCCTAATTCACCATAAAAAGAAATGATTGTAGTATACGTATAAATAGCTTGTAAACAAAGACTTAACTAACTCCAGAAGGTACTTCAAAGGGTTAAGATTGCCTCATCAATATAACAAGTAACGTAGTTATGGAAGCGATGTGAGATTCTAACACACCTCCCTAACCCCTAGATATATTTGGATGAGGGAAGTTCATGGTATCCCAACATCGAGGCTAGCCCAAGATCGCTCACACGACTATGATACTATGTAAATAAAGGTCTAACTAACCCCAAAAAATATCTAAAAGAATTAGAATTGTTTCATCAATATAAGGAGCACTATAGCTTTATAATCCGGCAATGTGGAATTTAAACATAGCTCATGAACATTTATAGGAAACAATTACGGGATAAAAATTTTCAAATCTAAATATCTCTGCTTTTTTTTTTTACACATAATTAAACTACGAATAGTGGCGTTAATCCACCTCTAATTGCAATTAAACCACGAACTCTTGAATTAAGATAATGATGATAAAATAAGTAGGTTTAGAAGGCTAAAGAGATGGGCCAGTTGAAGCCGAAGGGACTAAAAATCAAATGTGGCCTGCCAAATTTTGGTGAAAAGCATTATCAAAATAATAAAGCATAGAATTATGTATGTACGGTGTATGAGTGGATTGAGTGGATTTCATTTTTCAATCAATCTTCTTATTCACCATTGACTATAATCTCACAATCCAACAAATTAATAATTGGAAGCCAATAAAAGCAGAATTTGATCTTATTTTTGTGGTCATAATTTTGTTTCTGTTAATATTCGTGCTCAATGCAATCATAACTTTCTGGTTCTTATTTAGCTCTTTTTTTAATGACCAAAACTTGTGAAGTATCAATAATTCAAATTTCAGATACCAAAAGCTGTAGAGCGTCCATGAACATTAAGAGTATTAGGCTTGATTGGATGAGTGAGTATATAAGTGGGGTTGAGCCCTTATAATACAAAACCAATTGGTTTGTGTTAAGGCACAATCTACTCCACATATATACCACACTTCATTCTTATTTATTTCTGATGTGAGATTCTCCAACATCTCTAACAAAATCACGCTTACAAATCAAAACATTAATGCATTGCAAAGATGAAATTATATATGTATAATTTTTATCAATTTTCCAACCACGGCTGAAGATTTACCGACCTGTGTTACTCGGACCGATTTGTTTTCGGTCGGTAATTCAGTCGATAATATAATTTTTAATATAAGCTTCTTTTGTTGTGGTGAAAAAATTTAGTAACTAAGAAAGGGATTACCTAAAAAAGTGTTCAAATAATCCCGAATCAATTAGTAATCAACTTTAATTGAAAAATATTAAAAATTATTTTTTCATATCGATTTTGTTGATAAAAACTATGAATTTCTCTTTTCAAAACATCGATTGTTATGAATAAAACTTCGTCTGTTTATTTTTTAAGATTTCCTAGTATTTCTAAATGTGTCCATCATAGTTTGCTTAGCAGAGGGAGTATGATAGGTATTTTTTAACAAAACCCTTGTGTTATATACGATTGTAATTATATATCGATTAAGTACCATATATAAAATATGTATAAAAATAATTTTAAATAAGGAAAAAATCTCAATGTAAATGTTTAAGATAATAACTCAATAGATCATTAAAAATATAACATATTGAATAAAATACTATATTTAAGGAAAAAATAACAATAAAATAACTGGATAAATTGAACAACTGATCAAAGAATCTATTTAAATTTCCCAAAAATTGAACAGATGCATCTACTTAGTCAAACTTTAATTATCATATAATTAATATGACCTTTAACAAATAGGACAGCTATTTATGACTAGATACTCCAAGTTTGTTGTCTCGTCTAT
The DNA here is from genome assembly GCA_039660915.1 of Euphorbia tirucalli. NCBI lineage: Eukaryota > Viridiplantae > Streptophyta > Magnoliopsida > Malpighiales > Euphorbiaceae > Euphorbia > Euphorbia tirucalli. The sequence goes on along the minus strand of CM077636.1, from coordinate 64,628,545 downwards.
TTTAGTTAAATTAATTAAAATTTAATTAAGAACACAGTTTTGTTCAAACAAGCAGAAGTGGCAATAACAAACAATCAATAGGCAATTGCAGAGAACAACGTAAATTGATACAAAAATGTTTGTTAATTTTTTTTTTAAAGGAAAAAAGAAAAAAAATAAATTGGAATTTTCCTTAGAATGCATTGAACGGGTTATGGTGGGGTCTGAAGAAGAAACAACCCTTGAATAAATTAACAAATAAGTATAGGACTATATATTAATTAATAATATATTTATATATGCTTCTTCTAAAAGAAAAAGTATTTTGGTGTTGATTTATGTAATGAAATAAAAGTATAATTTTTTTTTTCTTTTTTAATATTATAAAGAGGTTATCATCATAGATTCTGCCAAGAAAAAGTATGCTATTATTAAACCCATTATTTGACTTGCTCATGATTGCCTTTCATGCGGCTAGAGATTCTTGAATGATAAATTGCACAACTAATTAATATAATATATATTTTTTCAAAAAGTTGCAATTTCAATTCGCATAAAAAGGATAAATATGAAGTTTGAAATGACAGATGGATCGATATGCTGTTTTGTGGTTTTTTCTAAATTTAATTGCCAGTCCATCGAACCAACGTGCACAATATTGTTATTAACCTATTAATTATATGTTTTACAACATATATATTCCGAAATAATATTATTTCCTTTTTTATCGTATAATATTTTAGGTTTTTCACTTTATTCTTTTTTATTTGATATTTTATATTACCAATATATTTTTTATCATATTTTCTTATATTTATCTTTATTTAAAGTATGAGAGAGGTTTATTATTTAATGCAAAAAGTACGACATTAAGCTTTAATAATTAAGAAAAAAAAAGAATTTTTGCATGGATAATAGAGTTTTAGAAGAAAAGTATTGAGGGTAAACTAGTTATTTTAGTAACCTAATTACTACTTTATTAGTCTAACGCAGGGAGTACTAATTAATTAGTTTTAAATCCCCGTTTTACCGGGGAAAGAAAGAAAAAGCATGAGTTTTGGAAAAAGTTTGGGTTTGTTATTCTAAGGGGATTTATTTTCAATATTTTTATTATTATTATTAAATATTTTTAATATTATCGAGGGAGAAATTAAAAAGAAAAGTAATGGTGGTTTGAATTGAACCTCTGATTGAAATATGCATTTATAAAATGTTCAAAAGGGAGAAGTAGATAAGAGGAACTGTAACTTGGAAAAGAGAATATTACAGGAAAAAAGTTTGAGAGACAGAACATGAAGAGCAGATGAGTATAATTGTGACTAACGAAGAAGAAAACTAATTGAGGAAAGAGAATATTGTAAGAAAAAACTTTATCCATGCTTCATCAAATCCAACCCCTGACTGCCGAGTTGAGGAAGAAAGAAGACTAACTAGGGAAAGAGAAGACTGAGAGAAAAAAATTTGTTTAGACTTTGACAAAATCCAACAGCTGATTTTTTTTAAAGTCCAACAGGTGACAGCCCAATGAAAAAAAGAAATCTAACCCTCATGAATTTTTGAAAAAATCTATTACGTCCGGCCCGAGCCTGACCTATAAACAGCGATTCATATAATAAAATTTATATGTCAAAAATTCAATTCTATACATATTAAATAATAAATTTGAAAATTTTTTTAGCGAAATTCTTATGAAATAAACAATGTATTTAGATACATATATAATAAAAGAAAACACTAAAAATAGATATGAAATCATTGCTTTTAAAATCATGCATAAACTTATATTTGTGTACCTATGAATTTTTTTTTTAAATTAATTTTTAACTATAAAAAAAAGAGCCATTTAAAAAAATAATGTAAAAGAAAAAAAAATTAAAAAGAAAAAACAGAAAAATAGAAGAAAAAAGTGAAAGTAAAAGAAAAAAATAGAAGTAAAAAAAATAAAAGAAAAAATAAAGAAAATTGGAAAACAAAAAAAAAAAAAAAAGAAAATGAAGAAAGAAAATAAAAGAGAGAAAAATAAAAAGAAAAGAAAATTCTTTTTTTTTTTAAAATTGAAGAAAAGGAAATATAAGAAAAAATAAAAAATAATTGAAAAGAAAAATTGAAGAAAATAATAAAAAGGAAAAAGCGAAAGAAAATTGAATCCTGTGGTAAGCCCAACAGGATTCAATTTTAATAAATTACAAGCAAAAGTAATGATGGTTTGAATTGAACTAACGATCTAAATTTGCATTTATAAAATGTTCAAAAGGGAGAAGCCGACAAGAGGAACCATCACTTGGAAAATAAAAGATTATATGAAATAATTTTGAGAGACGGAACGAGAAAAACAGATATAGAGAACCGTGATTGATAAAGAAGGAGATTGACTATGAAAAGAGAAGATTGCAAAGAAAAACTTGTTTATACTTTCACTAAATCCAATGGCTAACGGCCCAGTCGAGGAAGAAAAAGATTGACTGAAGAAAGAGAGGACTATAAGGAAAAAAAATTATCTATGCGTTGACTAAATCCAACGGTTGAAATTTTTCACAAAAATATCTAACGGCTGCCCAATAGATAAAAGAAATCAAACCCTAATGTTTTTTTGAAAAAACTTGTTACGCTCGGTCGGAGCCCGACCCATGAACATGTCTAATCATATAATAAATTTTATATGCCAGCATAAATTTTAATAAATTTGACAAAAATTTCAGTGGAATTCATGAAAAAAGAAACAATTTATTTAGATACATATATGATTAAGAAAATATTAAAAATATATATGAAACCATTGTTTTTAAAATCATATGTAAATTTTCCTATTGTAGCTATGAATATTTTTTGTTAAAATTGATTTTCAATTATAAGAAAAAGTAAAAGAGACATTTAAAAAAAAGAAAAAAAAAACAAAAAGAAAATAAAAAGAGGAAAAAATGAAAGAAGAAAAGAGAAAGTAAAAGAAACGTAAAAAATAGGAAAAAATAATGTAAAAAATAAAAAAATGAAATAGAAAAAATTAGAAAAATAAAAGAAAATGGAGAAAGAAAATTGAATCCTGTGCTAAGCCCCACAGGATCCAATTTTAATTATATATAAATAATATACTCTTCAATGATGGTTAATTTTGCCTTGTAGGGAAGATTAGGCCCTTTTTGGGTTGGATTTGTGTTTAAAATGATTAAGTCCGAATTCGTTTCACACAATTTTATGTTTTTGCAGGTTTGAACCAAACCTGATTTTTTCAAGTTTCATTCCTTAATAAAATACTTTCTTATCCAGATTAATAATTCAACCACTGCTGATCTAAAATGTAGGTGTAAAGTCTATTTTACAAATTTTAAGACATTATCTTTTTTATTAGATTATGTTTTGTTCACGTTTATATATCATTCTACTACATCTATTAAATATGGCATGTAAAATTATTGAAAATTTGTTTCGTGTTTGTGAATTATATGTATTTTATTACATTTCTTAAAAATATAATAATGATTTTTAAAAATCTGTATCATTTTCTGGTTTTCAGATTAATCATAATCCAACACAAAAATTATCATATCAGTTTCTTGTCAATCCAAAAATGATATATTACTTGTTTAATCAAACACTAACCCATTAAATTCGGGTCGGGTTTGTGTCATGTCAGTGGCTCATGTACATAATTGCCACCTCTAAATACTGACAAAAGCAACTAATAAAATAAAAATGATAAATTGGAAGTTACAATTTTTTTTTTTTATCATGCATTAATTAATAATGAGGAGTTCTGTATAATGAAAGTAAAATTAATATTTTTCGAAAATATTAAGATAAACATTGGGTATCACCCTTGGACATTATAAACAAATTTTATATATAAAGAAAAAAAGAAGAAGGATGATAATGGGAATTGTATATGGTTGAGACTGATCCACTGAATATAATTAGAAGAATGATTAGTAAGTAGGGCTAATGACCCATTTTCATGATTAGAATATTCATCATGAAGAAAATGGGAGATGAGACGATGAAGATCGAAGCTAAGTTTTTGCTACCAAAAAAAAATAGTGGGTAATCTTTTAATCAATGATTACATAAGTTAAGTGCTAACTTCATTTCATTTCAATTTTAATTTGATATTGGAAGTGACTTTTCTCCGCTCCTCATACGCACGCTTCCTCTAAAATCCATCATACATTTCTCACTAATTCTACTAATTAATTCAAAATCAATATATCTCTATAATTTAATATTCTGACTTTAAAAATAATTACTTATCATGGATATTTAAAGGGGTTTGACAAAATCAATTTTTTTTTTTTTTTTTGTCGTACAATAATAATAATCTCTAAGCATACTTTATTTGTCAAGTTGGAGGCGTCGGATAATGTTAATTATGGTCTGTTCCTAATGATTTGTTTGGACCTATAATTATATAATTATAGATGGTCCATTTGATTTAACTTGAGGTCACAAATTGATGTTTATTTTTTCCAATATAAGTATCCACCATCAAGCATGTCGAAAAAGCAGAGTGCTCACATCCCATATCAAGAAATTAAATTAAATGAAATGAAATCATTGAAGACATTATAGAGTAATAATGATGCTACAAAATAGACTTTGAAAAAGGAAATATCTAATTTTAGAGTTTACTATAAAAGTTGGCTACTACGGCCGGCAGTTACTTGTTTATATTTTTATTATACATTTTCGTCAACAAAGAAACACTGCTTTGCATTATCTTATATTATCCAATGATGAATATAAATTACAAAGTATAGTAAAATTTTATTTAGAATAAAGTCACCATAGATGGGATACCTACTTTTTTTTCATTTTACTTTTTAATTAATTTGTTTCAGTTGATTTTGTAGGTACTTGTCGAACTTTAATCTAATCAAATACAATTAAATTCCACTATGATTTTCCATTCTTGGCACCCGATTTTATTTTATTTTTTTTTAATTAAATTTGACTCATCAGTCTGCTACCTATAACATTCTAATTTGTTTTTTCTGTGTATACAGGAGTAGAAATCGAACTTCACAACTAGCATGAAAAATGCAGCACTCTCTATTTAAAGATTAATTAATTAATAAAATAATAATAATGGATATTGCACCAAGTAAAGTCTTTGAAGAAAAGAAAATTATTGTCGAAACTTTATCACTAGCAGCTTATGAAATTTTGAATTACGTAAACTGTTCCTTTTTTATAGAGTATGAGACAATTTTATATCAAAAGATATACAATTTCCAATTTCAGTAATATCCTGTAATTTATTAGTGAAAATTTAGTACAAAATATAATAAACAGTTATTAAGCTAGGATTTTGGATGAGCGGGCACAAAAATAAAGATTACATGTACACTAAATGACCAAATATGCAAAATTAAATCTACAACTCATAGATTTAGATTTTGTTTGTTGAGTATCTAAATTTTTTTGGTCGAATTAGATTTTTATGAACTATGTTTATTTAGTCTTATTAAGTACCAACAAGTTTAAAAATAATAAAATTTTGTAACAAACTTCAAACACTTAATAGATATTGGAATTTTATATTCTATAAATGATTTATTACAACAATTTTTAAAGTAATTTTCTTTATATAGAATTTTAAATGCTTCAAATTTTCCACCTTTTTTCAGGTGAAAAGGTCCAATTGGTTTATATATTCAAATCTCAAAACATAAATTTATTGTTTATAAAATTAAGGCAAAATACATGGATACCCCTTGAACTTGTCAAAAACACCTACTGTTCTCACGAACTTTTAAAATATTCTAATGTTCCCCTGAATTTTGAAAAAGTAACCTAGTTTGCGCCATTGCTATCACGTGTCACTCAATTATTGGTTATCTCATGTTTAATTTTTCAAAGCAAACTCTAGTTTTTATGGGACTTAGGGGGCAAACTGGACCAATTTTAAGAAATTCAGGGAGCATTAGAACACTTTTAAGAAGTTCAGGGGGGCATTAGGATATTTTCAAAGGTTAGGGGGTAGTAGGCATTTTTTGCCAAATTCAGGGGGCTATCTATATATTCGGCCTAAAATTAAGTAAGAGGGTGTTAGAAAATCAAATTCAGCACTAAATTAATATTTTAAGTGTTTATTAATTTTAAATTTGTTTGATAATACTACTTAAAAAATTCAGTTAAGTCAAAAAATCATTTAATTTGATAAGCTAAAATATTTAATTTAAAATTTTAAGTTAAACACTATTAACAGTTTAAAAAAAAAAAATCTTGTGTTATTATTTTTTATGTTTATCAAACAACTCTATTGTTTAATAGTTTCAACATTTATAATATTCAGCACTTAGAACTCAATATTTAATTTTCAGTTGTATCAAACACCACCCAATTTCAAATTTGTCACAAAGTTATGCATATGGATAAATATGAGAGATGGGTGATTCTTAGAGGTGGCAAAGCGACATGTGACCCGCAGACACGACATGGTTTTTTCGGGTTTGGGTTTAGCTTAGTAGGTCATGGGTTATTTTCAGGTCGACCCGAATATGACACACTAAACTTCAGGTCGTGTTTCGGGTCAACCTGATAACCCGAAATTGACCTGAAAAATTATTACAATTTTGCCCTTGTGAGCTTTTAGGGTTTGATTCGAGAGTTCACACATTAAAACTCTAATTTTTTATCTGTCTATCTAGCGCCGCTCCTCTCTTACCTCTCTTCTTCTCCTCCTCTTCTTGTTCTTCTCGCCCGTCCGTCTCTTTCCATGCCAATCGATCTCGGATCTCCTGCCTCTTCTTGTCTCCTAATCTTTCATCATGCCTCTCCTCTCTTGCCTCTCTTCTCCTCCCCTACTTCTTCTCTCCCGTCTCCTTTCCACGCCGATCTCGGATCTCCTGCCTCTTCTTCTCTCCTAATCTTTCATGCCTCTCCTGCTTGTTCTTCTCTCTCGTCTCTTTCCCCGCCGATCTCTTGCTTTTCTTCTCTCTCGACTCTTTCCACGCCGATCTCCTGCTTCTTCTTCTCTCCTTCGTTCTCGAAAGATTCTGCTAAAATTCAAAGAGGTAAGTTCTTCCCCTTCCTTTTCTTATAAGTTCTTCCCCTTCATTTTGTTCAAAGATTCTGTTTGTTTGATAGTATTTCATTGTGTGTTGTAACCATGGTTTTCAGACCCGGACCGGTCATCGAACCGGTGAAGGGATGGATTCATGGATTTTGGATTAAACCGGAATAAACCGGAATCGAACCGGATTTAATAAATATATTAAAGTATTAAAATATTTTTATTTTTATACTTATAATTTATGAAAATTTGAATACTTTTATTATAATTCTTTAAGTTTAAGCATTTCAAACACAATATACTAATTAAAAAAACTCAATTTATGAAATATAGTTTTTATAGTTACAATTAAATGTCAATTTATTTAAAATAATTTAAAAATATAAACTATATTTTATTTTAATTAAAAAAACCTCAAAATAATACTTAAATTTTATATTTAAATAATTTTTTTTTAAAAAAAGTCTGGTCGAACCGGAAAACCGGTCCGGTTCACGGTTTTCCGGTTCGACCGGCCGGTCCGACCGGATATTGACCGGTTGTTGACCAAAGAGAAAACCGGATAGTAACCGACCGATCTGACCTCCGGTTCCAGTCCGGTCCGGTTTTCACAACTATGGTTGTAACTTTCTGTTTATTGTATATATTGTGTGTCGTAACTTTCTGTTTACAGTATATATTGTGTGTTGTAACTTTCTGTTTACTGGATCATATGTATTGGATTTTCTGTTTCAATTTGCCTTCAATTTGATCTAGCAAATTGTGATATGATGATTTCATTTCTCTAATTTTAAAAAATTAAATACATTCTTTTGTATTTATGAACAGAAATGGATGAAAATGATGCTGTTGAAGATGTTATGAATTTGGATAAGGAAGAACATGCATTTGATTCTAGTTCTATCCAGGTGGATTAATGGATTGTAATCTACTATGTTTTAGTTTAATAGATTGTAAAACTTATTGTTTAAGTTTTAGTTTAATAGATTGTAAAACTTCTTGTTTATGTTTTTCTTTGAATTTGATGGATTGTAGTTTATCGAGCTTAGTCTTGAATCTGTTTTATGAAGATTTTTAGGTTTCAATGTGTGATGTATTATGTTTTTGGGTCACAGGTTAGGTCAAGTTAGCAGGTTGGGTTGTGTTTTAATGAACCTGTTTAATGTTCTCGTGTCGTGTCGTGTTACCCATGTTTTTAAGCAGGTCATGTTTGGGTTTGAATTTTTGACCAAAAAAATTTTCAGGTCGTACTCGTGTTTAGGATTTTCGACACGAACTGGAAATTTGACACGACCTGATGACACGAATTGCCGAACCTAATGATTCTAGTAATTTTGTTTTTTCTTTCTGTCCATCTATTTTAATGTGTTTATTAATTGGACTTTCTGGATCGGATAAATTTGCTTCATAGTTTAGTTTTTCTAGAAGACCAATGATTTGTAGATTTTCTAAATCAATTTTACGTACTTTTTAGAAATGAATTAAAAGCCTAACAAAAGAATTGATATGAATTAATTTTGTTATATAAAACAAAAGAGAGGTATAATCTCAATAGGATGTAGTTGCAAATTCCTATATATACAAGTAATAGTAGTTTGCTATGCAAAAATTACTATCCTTATCAAAGGATAGTAACAACTTTTGATTCAATTTTCCCTTTTGTTTGTACATTTGCCGTATTCTATTGTACCATATTGCAGAGAAAACCCAAGTTGCTTCATATATGAAAGTAGAGAGTCCGTATTTTTACAATATTTGTAGCAATTTTTACAGAAACTGAAGAGAAAGAAAATTAAAATGGAGGAGAATATAGACAAACAAACAAAGAAATTTAAAAAAAAAAAAAAAAAAAAAAAAGAACAAGAATTGTTGAATTTAGTACAATCATTTTCAAAGATAAATTCGAAGATTCCGACCACCGTCCCTAATATTGAATTATATCCAAGTGCATTTTCAATACCTATGTGATTCTTATTGTTTGCTATTCATGGAAAATTCTATAAACCTTTTCATTATTACTTTTTTTATTATATGGGTTAAAACGTGTAGCATCTTTCCAATATTTTCCCTTTTCTTCACAAAATTAAATGTTAGTTATAACAAATATTCTACTATGGTTCTAAACCAGTCGATTAGAATTATTGTTGAACTTCTCGAAATATAGATGATCATTTTTCTATCTAGCTATATGTTCTCGTTACAAAAAATGTTAGATTTAACAGTAAAAAAATTATTTGCAAAAAAGTAAATTTTGTTGCAAAAAAACTCATTCAGCAACAATATCTAAAAGTTATAACCAAAAAGCATATTTAGCAGCAACAACATATCAAATTTTTGTTGAAAGTACAGGCAATCGCAATTTTATAGCAAATTTTATTTTACCTCAAATTTTGTTACCTCTACATTTGATATTTCTTATAGTATATGGTGGTAAAAGTATCTCTCTCTAACTAGAAGATGAACATTCAAATCTTTTTGAAATTAAAAATTACACCATTAAAAAGATTGAAAATTGTTAAAACAAAATTAGTTAAATTGGTTGATGGTATATTTTAGCAAAATTTCAATTCTCGGACGCTTGAAGATATATGATAATCAGTAAAATGTAAACTCTATAACCTTAATATGTTACCTGACATCAATCTATTAACACCAACGAGTATTCTCTAACTTTTTGTAAAATTGCTCAACTAATTAACACCAACGAGTATTGAGGGCAATTTATTCCTTCCGGAATTAATGTAAAATTTAAAAAAAGAAAAAAGAAAAAAAGAGTTAGAATTGATTCGTGGCTTAATTTAAAAGGAAACCAGGTAGCTAGATGTGGTAATTGAAATGTAATTTTCCAATATTATGTGTAATTTTCCAATATTATGTGTGCACGAAATTAAAAGGATTGATATATTAATTATCTCTAACAAAAATATAAATTCAACAAAATTATCTATAAATTCTTATGCGACACACTACACTGCCCATTGCCTTGTCATTTCAACACATATATTAAATTAATTTTTTAGGTATCGAAGCCAATAAAAAGAAATTCCTTTTGCCCACTGCTTTGTTGAAAACAACTTCTCCACCCATTTTGTTTTTAATAATTATTATTATTAATTAATTAATAATATATATATATATATTCCAGGGCCAAGGACATGAATAAAACATATATATAAACCCAAAAGATTCAATTATAAAATGGACACTAATCTATAAAATAACGATGTCTTGAGAGGAATCCTTTCATATATATAATATTAATTATTGGGCCACATTAATGTCGGTTGACTCTACCGATTAATTAATCCAAGTGTTAAATATAATTCCATAAACTTCCCTGAAAATAATTGTATATGTAATTTCCAGAAATGTTTGTCTTTCCCTGATTAAAGAATTTATTTCAGTTGCAGAGCTGAACTGATCAAGTCAACATACTTGCTGTATACAATACAATATGGAAAATATATTTAACATTAAACTCGAGGGGATATATATATATATATATATATATATATATATATATATATATATATATATATATTAATTATAGTAACCTATTTCTATACTTTATAGCATGTCGTTTTTTTATTTGGATTAAGCTTGAAATCTCCACCATTCAATATAATTCAAATTCATGGTTAAAATTTAATAATAAATAATTAACTAATTTTTAGAATTCAAAAATTAATATCTCAAAATTAATTTTATATATAATAATTTTTTAAAAATTAATATTCTAATTGATGTGTTAAAAGTTACTTGGGGGAGTAAGGTGACTCCACTTTTAATTAATTAAATTTTTCTGTTTACACTAGAATCGAACTCAAGTAATTGTTTTATTTTATTTTATTTTATTTTTATTTTTTTATTTAAGCAAAAAAAAAAAAAAAAAATTGAAGACAAGATGGCCTCGCCTCCAACCCTTTCCCTAGCCTCCACCGGCCGTCGGCCACTGCCACCCGTCCCTCTACCGAGCCTCCTCGCCACACAAGCCACTCCCTCCTCGACCGCACCTCTCCCAGTCACTCCCTTCCTGGCCGCACCTCTCCAACCATTACCCGCCCCATCTCTAACCCTAATTCCTCCCCCAACCTCCAACCTAATGTTGTCTTCTTCGAAGGTTTTCTAGACGGTTGGTATGTTCAACACCTTAACAAGCTTTTCCTATCCTACAATATCCATGGTATCATTACTCTTGCTCGGAAGCGAAATGTCAGAAATCTACGATTCAGAGTATTACGTATTCATCAAGACTTGAGTATCTCTTCAGTGATCATGGCAATTAACTCGATTCAGATCGGTTCAAGACGATTGCGTGCTTTCCAAGCTCGCTATCCCATCAATCAAAGACCCCATCTGCCTCCATCTGCTCCCCCACGGAAAATTCCCAGTCTCTCCAACGCCCTATCTTTGGCGTTCAAACCATCCATCAGGGACTCCCCGCTCATATGTCTCCGTTGCTCAGAATTTATCCAGCTCCCCGATAACCCTTTGCTTTCAAAAAGTCAACCCTCCTCCCCATTGGATATCCTGCTCTTGTATGATTTCTTTACGAGATATTAAATCTCTTCTTGGATTACACAATACTTTTAAGGACAGAAATTTCGGGTTTCAATCCCTCACGGCTCTTGGCGACTTATCTGTTATTGTGACCTTTTTCTCCACGGATGCTCTTGAGGCCTTCATGCTATCGGATTGGGTTTATTTGAACGACATCATCAGCAAGGTTACTCCATTAGACCCGAACTTCATCCCTTCACATCGCCTGACTTGTCTCTCCTTTAGAGCTATCCCACTGCAATATTGTCATCCTTTGTTTCTTGAGACTTTATCTTTCAAATTTGGGCAGCTTGTGGGATTTAGGAATGATTTTGTGTTAAACAAACGACTTGACCTTGTGCAATGCTTAATATCAACGGACCATAAACACTTTTCGGATTCCGTTAAAGTAGACATACATGGGAAATCTTTATTTGTGGACATTCTTGAACAGCCGGTTAGTGGTGATATTGATGACTTATTCAGCTTCACTCCTCCTACCGCTGATTGTGATTCTGACTCAGAGACTAGTGTTGCCGCCCCCTTGACTAACACTGTGGTCCCGTCAACCATTCCCACGAATGACGTGGTTTCCCCTACTCTTTCATCGGGCTAACCTGTTGCAAACTTTATACGTGCTACCGTCCGGAAATCAGGAAGGAAAATACTTCAAGATGGTGCTGTTGGCTCTCCTATTGCATTACCTAATAGCTGTGATAATAGTGTCGATATTGCAAATACAAACCTTAGGAATTGGAAATCAGCAGCAAGTCCGGCGTTTGAAGACGTCAACAGTAGAGAGGTGGATGAGACATGGAAATTGGGTAAGTCTCTTTGTATTTTCAACTATATTGATAGCATGGTTGTCAAAGATAAATTGGGTAAACTTATTACTGCTCAGTAGTTTTTGCTCTCTTTTTCCGGGGTTTTCTTGTGATTTATGGATTTGTCTTTCTCGGTTTGGAATTGTCGAGGTGGTTTTCTTAACCCAGCTAAGCAGCGTTTTATAAAGTCTCTTATAGGCCGTTAAAATCTGCATTTTTTTGGTTTGATCAAAACAAAAGCTGATGTGGTTAATGTTATTGATATGAAGAAGTATTGGGGTCATAATGATTTTGATTTCGCGGTTATTCCAGCTAAAAGTTCGTCGGGTGGTATTGTGATCTCTTGGAATTCGGCTATCATCTCTTGTTCTTTAATTGCTTCAGTGTGGATTTTTTTGTGATGTTCCTTTATGCCCTAAAATTGGCGAATGATAGATTGCACTTTTGGGATGAGGTCTATAATATAATCCGCTCTTTTCCCAGGATCATGGTTTGTGGGGACTTAATGAGGTTTTGCACCCCTCCGAACTCCTCAATGGTCAGCTTACTACATCAGTTAGAAATTTTCAAGACTTTGTGAACTCTTGTGAAATTCATGATATTCCTTTAAATGGCAGAAGCTATACTTGGCATAATGCATTAACTTATTCACAGATTGATCGCATATTGGTTAGCTTGGATCTTGTAAGCTGCTGGTCATTTCTTTTTAACTCAACGGTGAACTGCTCCTTGTCGGACCGTCTTCCTCTTATCTTTCATTCTCTTTCCAAACCTTCCGGTGGTCCTAAACCATTCTGTTCCTGAACTGCTGGTGGGAGCACTCTGATTTCACCTCCTTTGTTCAACGTGAATGGGACTCCATTTGCTTACTTCGCCTAACACCCCTCTTCATCAGAAGTCAAAGCTGCTATGTGGTAAAATATCTAAATGGAACAGGTCTGTCTTTGGAAATGTGGAGGCTGAAATCTCTTCATTGGAGCAACAACTCCTTCTTTTGACTTTAGACACAGCAGCCCGCCCCTTGTCTGATAATCAGCGGCTTTCTTTAGCCAACCTCAGAGCTTAACTTTTTGATAAAAGTAAGCATTGGGAATCTATTCGCTATCAATAATCCAGAATTAAATGGTCCTTATTGGGGGATAATAACACGTCTTTCTTCCACCGTACAGCTTCGGCTAGATTCAAATCCAATAGAATCATGGGGATTAATATGGGTCAGTGATTTATTTCGGATCAGAATCTCATTAAGGATCACGTGTACTCTTATTATAAATCTCTCTTTAAGGAAGATGTGGCTGTTCCTTTCGGTTTGGATGCTCTCTATTTCAATTGTATTTCGGATGAGGATAATAATGCTCTAACGGCTCCTTTTCTCATTGAGGAAATTTGGGATGCAGTTAAATCTTATGGTGAAAATAAAGATCCGGGTCCTGATGGATTTAATTTCTATTTTTATCGAAGAGCTTGGCCTTTTTTGAAAGATGAGATTCTGAAGGTGATTGATTCTTTCCATGCTATGGGCTTTCTTCCTCCGCTTTAAAGACTACTTTCACCATCCTTATCCCGAAGGTAGCAGGTTCTTGCAATTTATGTGATTTTCGACCAATTGCTCTCATCAACAATATTTATAAGATAATCTCTAAATTGTTATCCCAGAGACTCCAAGTAGTTCTGCCTTCTTTAATTTCAGCATGTCAGTTTGCTTTTGTTAAGGGCCGAAATATCCATGATTGCTCCTTTTTGGCTTCAAAGGTCGTTCATTTCTTAAAAGCCAGCAGGTGTTGTTTTAAAATTGGATTTTCGGAAGGCTTTTGATTGTATCTCTTGGGATTACCTTCATGCGATTTCAGTCAGGATGTTTTTTGTGATAAATGAAATTCTTGGATGTCTAGTTGCCGTATGGATTCTTCTACATCCATCTTGATTAATGGATCCCCTATTAAGCCAATTTATCTCCGTAAGGGTGTCAAACAAGGTGATCCCCTTTCGCCTTTTCTCTTCGTCCTTGAAGCAGAAGGACTCACGCAACTTGTAGAGAAAGCAACGGCCTTGGGTATTCTTACGGGTTTTGGGTCATTGGATTTTCAGCCTCCGTCGATTCTCCAATTTGCGGATGACACCATTTGTTTTATTCCTGCTATTAAGGAAGAACTTACTACCTTCATTCGCATTCTTCGGTGCTTTGAGACTATTTCAGGCCTCCGAATTTATTTTCAAAAGAGCTCACTTATGGGATTAGGTGTTAATGCTGATTTTACAGCTCATTGTGCAAATAAATTTGGATGTTCGGTCTCTTCTCTCCCTTTTCAGTATTTGGGTGTGCCTTTGTCTTACAAAACCTTAAGAAGCCATGACTGGGATCCTCTTATCTCTTGGTTTGAATCGAAACTTGCTATGTGGAAAGGCTCTTGTCTTTCGTATGCAGGAAGTCTCACCCTGATTAAATTAGTTTTAAGTAGCATCCTGGTGTACCTTTTATCACTTTTCAAAATGCCAGAGGGTATCTCTAACAAATTAGAAAGTTACATGAGGAACTTCCTCTGGAAAGGTGACACGAAGACCCGAGGTTTTAACAAAGTTAGTTAGGAAACAATTTGCCTCCCTTACTGGGCTGGTGGGCTGAATATTCAGCGTCTGTAACTCAAAAACCCCAGCCTCCTTTTGAAGTGGTTATGGAAAGCTAGAACTTCGGATCATTCCTCTCTTTGGTTCAGATTTTGTGTCCAACGTACAGGTATGGATGATTGGAATAACTTGTGCATTGTTGCTTCTTCTTCCTCTTTATGGAAAGGAGTTTTTACTGCTTGTGTAAAGAATGCTTTGATCTACACCTCTTTTCTTTCGGGTGTTCGGTTTAACCTTCAGAATGGTGAGAGCATCAACTTTTGGTATGATTCATGGCTGGATTCCACCCCTTTGAAGGATTCTTTTCCTTCCCTTTGAAGGATTCTTTTCCTTCCCTCTTTGCCTTGACAACCAATAATCACGTTTCAGTTTCTGGGCCTTATTCTTATATTTTTACAAGTGTGGGGCACCCTTTTTAGAAGCGTCGGCTTCGTCTTACAGGTCAGCAGTATCTGCAATCCTTGATCTCAAAATTACCTCCACTCACTCCTGATGCCTCGAACATTTTAACCTAGATTCCAGCCCCCAGCGGCCACCACTCTTTCACGCCTGGGACCTTCCTGCAGCACCACCTCGCTCTCAGACTTCAGTCGCTAGTTTCTGCTCCTTTTTTGACGTTTTGACGTGCCCCGGTTTTACCCAAAATCCAATTTTTTATATGGCTGCTGGCTCATGGTAGACTTCCTTGTCGGGTTACTCTTGCATCCTTCCATATTATTCAGGAGGCTTCTTGTCCGTTTTGTTCAGAAGCTGAAACTCAAGATCATGCTTTGATTTACTGCCCGTCCAACTATTAAATTTGGTCTAATTTATTAAATTGGATGGGGCTGAGTTTTGCTATCCCTCGAAATGCTATGGATTTTTTCTTCCAATGGTCAGGTTGTTTTAAGAATGCTCGCCACAGGTTATTCTATCAATCGCTATGGATGTTCATCTGCTTGGAAATTTGGAAACGGTGAAACCGCGCCATTTTTAATGATTGCCTTGAATCCAGAGACTTGCTTTATTCTTGTATTTATCACACTTGGTGTTTTGTTCATTTTAAATCTACGTGTCTAAATTTCTCTGCTTCGGATGTAATTATTCACCCTGAACTTTTGCTATTGTAATTCTTTGACCTTTCCTCAAGGCCCTTTAATGATATTTTTCCGGGTTGTTGTAGAGTAGTAGTCCTAAATGTGCCAACCTAGTTGGGATGTTTAGCCTCCTCCTTCCTTCAATCTGCGTTACTTATAAAAAAAAAAGTAATATTTTTATTTTATTTTATTTTTATCTCCTCTCAACATTAGTTGTTTATATTGTAATATGACCTCTTAAAATTAAGACTAAAGTTGAGAGAACTCTAAGCCATTGTTGAAGTATATTGTGGTCCTAAAAACATACACTAGTAAGTGCACTAGGTTTCAAGTAATAAACTAAGTAAAATTTCGTTTCTATAGGGATTGAATAAGCAAAATCTATTCACTTAGTAGTGTAAAACATTAGAACAAGCAAGTGACTTCTTTTAAAAGTATTGATTTTATATTTATAACTTCAAACAAGGAAATTAAATGAATGATACAAATATTATGAACAAACAGATAGAACAGGGAAAAAATATAAAAATTACTCAATCATAAATAGAACAGGCAAAAAACAATTAGTTATAAAAATATTTCTTCTTTTTATATGAATGATGTTAAGAGTATAGGTTTAAGGTATCTTATATGAAATTCATTAAAGTCAAGTCTCCTTGTATCAAAAATTCTTTAGATATCGATTAACTAAGTCTCCTTGCATTAACTAGTCTCTAAGCATTAAGAACAATAAAGCATTTTACATAAGCATGTAAAAATTCCTAACATGTGGTCGTTCAACCCTTCTATCCCAACAACATGTGTCTAATGATAGTTCAGTCTCATAAACCAAGTCTCGTTGTATTTATTTAACTATATATGAGATGATCAAATTCATAAAACATGAAATACTCCATTAAAAAACCATCAAACAATTTTATTCATTCATAAATAAGAAGAATAAACTTACAACTACCAGTTCATGGTTGGTCTTGACCTGAAAGTTGATTACTCACTTATCCTCGTGAACCTACTCCTTCCTACTTAACAAGAAATTAATTGTCAAGAAGATTTGCCCCTGTATAATCCATCTCTAAACTATGAGAGCAGGTTTGTAATTACAAATTGAATTTCTCATTCATATTTTC
This sequence comes from Euphorbia tirucalli, assembly GCA_039660915.1. Classification (NCBI taxonomy): domain Eukaryota; kingdom Viridiplantae; phylum Streptophyta; class Magnoliopsida; order Malpighiales; family Euphorbiaceae; genus Euphorbia; species Euphorbia tirucalli. The sequence goes on along the minus strand of CM077636.1, from coordinate 64,611,369 downwards.
TTCTGTTATTTATTTATTTATTTATTTATTTTGTTAGTATAATCAATTTCTATAATTTTCTTGTTAATTTGTTAGTACTTTATTTTTCCTTGTATCATCCGACATGTTAAATTGTTAGCAATAATTTGTTGATATAACGTTTTGACTTGATGATATTCGATCACCGTACTAGCTAAGCCAACTGATGTTTATCGAATTATTTTTTTATCTTTTCATTTTATTTATTTACTGGCCTAATGCCCGTGCAATGCTTGGGTAACATGTTTTTTATTGTTGTTTTTAAAAAAACATATCTTTATTATTGCTTTAATCGTCTCTATTTAATATTATATTTTTGAATACATAGAAATTATATATATAATAATTTTATAGTTTAATTTGACATTACTCAATATTTAAAGTTTTTAAACATGAACTACCCATTTATTAATAGAAATTTTGTAGTAGTAATTTAATATTTTGCAAAACATATATAATATTGTGAGCGGACGATGTTTTCGATGGAATGCGGACTCTCTTTCGGAAGGGGCCGCTCGATATAGAGCAACCCTCCCTCGCGTGGGGTTCTTATAATAAAATTCATTTGGAAAATTAATTCATAAAAGAATTGAGACCTAAGTCTCAATAAATAATGTAGGAGTCGCCACCGGCTCAGCTCAACCGGGAAATTTCAGTGTAGCTAAACCGTACAAAAGGCCGCTACACTATCCAAAGTTCTAGGTCTGGACAAGTCCCCTATTTCATGTCTAATCAAAATAAAAATTGGCGAATGTTCATGTATGGTATTTTATAATTCTAAAGTCAATTTTATTGAATAAAACATGCGGCGCACATACAGATAAAAATAAAGCAGTAAAATAATTAATTAAATTATTACAACCCGATCGAATAAAAATAAAAGCTCTCAACCTTAATTTACAACAGCCTAAAATACACGAATTAATTTATTAAATTACATCAAAAATAAAGATAAAAGAAATTAAAAGCTGCAAAACAGAAGGTTAGCACAGTTTGTAACACACCACAAATAGGACTCAAATAGAACAGAATGAGATTTTAAAGATTCGTGAACATGTATTTAGGGGGGTAACCGGGTCGGCTCGGCTAGCCGGCCCGATTAGACCTAAAAAACATTTTGAAATGTCCGTATATCCTGGTTTTATGAGAAAATTATTTTGAAAACAATTTTAATTTCCGATTTACTTTGGTTTATCATGTGAGGTGGGTTGGTTTTCGGGAGAATCGAGTGTTGTATTGTTCTAAATGCAATAACACTGGAAATTGAATCTAAGGTCGTGAATGCACACAACAAAATTCATTTTTGGTGATTTTCGGATTTTTCTGAATTTTTAGGAATTTTAGGAATTTTTAGGGATTAAACTGGAAATTCTGCCCCTGGATGGAGGTTACAGTCATGCGACTGCAATCCTTCTAATTGCAAGATTTTACCAAAATTTATTTAAACAAAATTAAAAACTAGGAGGGAAATCAAGAACACTCGTACGACTGTTCTTCAGCTCAAGAACGATCGTACGACTGTTCTTGATTTCCAGAAACGGCAAGCATAGAAAATAAGATCTTATGCATGAATTCACATCAAAACACCCAGAAAACGCAGGAAAATGAAGATTTGAAGTATATTTACCTCTTTGGTGCTGATCTACCGTAGGATTGACCGTTGTAAATGCCCCACTCCCCTTCAAATCACCTCTTTTCCCTTGCATCCAAAGGTTTTGAGAGTTGTCCGAAATCCTCCAACATGTCACGGATTTAGAGAGTTTGAAGTCTGAGATTAATTAAATTTGAAGTGTCAAGTTATCAACCTATGATTTCTATCCGGTTTTAAACATTAACACTCAAGAATCAAGGGAAAAAGAGGAAAAAAAGTTTGGGTTTTGTTGAGTTTCTTTTTCTTCACTTTTTCTCTCTTTTCTCTCCCAATTTTCTCTCCAAATCTCCAGATCAAAAGTGCTCCCCCTCCTTCCTTCTTTTTCTCTTTTTTATCCTTCCTTTCTTTTCTGGTCGAAGGAGCATTAAATGCTCCTCCACTTTTTCTTCCTTCAGGGTATGGACTGTTGTACCTGTTCTGCAATTACAGTAGTACAATTGTAATTTTCAATTACAGTCGTGTGACACGTTGGATTTTTTTTAACAGAAAATTTCGGCTCTTACAGCTGCCCCTTGCGTGATTAAATTCGGCACTCGGATCCATATCTAAGACACCCGAGATGATGAATTTGAGAGCGCGAATCAGAGCACCGCAAACACAGAAAAGAACTCATGGTTGAAATAAGCCGATATCGGGTTTAGGTTAACCGAGGGAAGGAAGGTGGAAGTTAGGCTAGGGATCTGGAACGAAGCGAATCTGCTAAGGATTTGAAGTTGTAGGGCAACACGTATTTATTCCTTGATCGGCGATTTTGGAAACAAAAATTTTTGCCCCTTCGATCAAGAATAAATACGACTTGATTACATTGCCCATAGGTACTTGAGATGTTTGAGGCTTGGGCCCGCACGGCTTTGACTTGTCTCTTAAGACCTATTTTCTGCTTTGAGAGTGGTTCTGGCACAGAGGGGCCTAATGATGGTGGTGGGTACCTGCACTTGGATTGGTTGCGATGGATATGCATATGAATTGTGTGTGTTCGCTTTGAACTTCTGCATGTATGCACGTATGTTCTAAACGTATATATGTATGCAATATGCTGCTTACGCTCGATTTTTGGCATCCATGCGAGCTCGGACATGGAATTCGTGGCTAGCGATTAGCCTCAGTGGTAGCCCAGATGACCCGTAGCACCATGCCTATATGGTCTAATCTCATTGAAACAGGTGGATGTCTCTTCCTAACTCCAAGCATGCTTTTGTATCATATTGACCCAGTCGGATCGTTCTGACATTTTCCTAATTGACTGACCATCATGCAGATCTAAGTATTAGAGGAATTGGCCCTCCCGAGTGTCCTTCCATTTTATCCTTTACACATTCTAGAGTGCTATCAGGCTCAGTGGATAAGGGTGATAGGCCACGCCAATGGATGGACCATTTGGTCGACCAAGAAGATAAGGGTGAGACCTTGCATTTCTGGACTATATAATGCTTTGATCTGGTATCAGTGTGTATAATAGGAGTTCCTGTGGCATTATCGTGGGCTTGGATGCAATGTCCTACTGATGGATGTTTATATGTAATGGCACGATGTACGCAAGATGTATATCTAACAAGAAATCCAAACATGCATAATATCACAATGATGACATCGGACTGAGTACACTAGGGAAATTAACAGTGACTCTGACTTTGCACGTCATCCCCTTCCCATTACTAACACGTCCTTTCGGTTTTCCGTGTCGGAATTTTTTTTTTGTTTTTTTTTTCTTTGTTTTTTTGGCAAAAAAATTCTATGATGAGCATTTTGTCTGCATTGATCCCTTTTACAACAGTTTGTCTTAGGATGGGAAAATGTACCTTGATATGTTCATCAGGACTTGCGAGGACACTGACGATACCCAGTGGTTCAGCCCTCTACTTGCCCCTAGTATTTAGAGTTTTGTGTTTGGGGTGTAAAACACTTTAACAGATATGGTTTGCTATGTGATGTAGCCCGCACGTGAACATTGACATGCAATGACACAACAAATGCATATTGAACACCAAAATTGAATACAAAACATTTATGACATAATGAACGTGGATGCATTAGGAAAATCCCAAGTGTGGCTCTGGTTTGGATTGATGCCCCTTCAAAGTACCAATATGCCCTCCTTGGTTTTTCACATTGGAGAGATTTTTTTATTATTTATTTTTGAAAATATGTAGCTTAACACTGAGTGGAGTTGCTACTATGAGCACACAACCTGAGATGGAGTTAATTTATCACTGGATTCTTTGAGAGTTTGAACCCATATACATGTTTCCAATTTTCCCCAGATTCCAATGTGCACATACACACCTTTTAATCCCTCAGAGTATGGTCTGATATAGAATGACTTGAGTTGATTTTGGTTCCCTTATGTCTGCCATTCATAATGACCCTATAGCAAATTACACCACCTTCCGGAGATGAAAGGATCACCGGTAAGTATTCACTTCTGTTGCAACTGAAAACTGAATTCTTGAAATGGTTGGTAAATGTAACTTTCCCCTGAATATTAGTACAGCAGGCTTTGCAAGCTTTTCTATTGATGGCATCATCCCATTCATGATTGTTGAAAGCTTTGTAAAACCCAGTTGCTCCAACGCTATTGGTGAAGTTCACAAATGCATAACCGACACTTCCTCCAGTCTTGAAATCCATAGGGAATTAAGAAAAACCATAAGCAACTTCCCTTTGGACTTACTCTTGACCAGAATTTGTGGCAGATTATGTCTTTGGAATTGGTTTGGTAGATTTCTGATCATCAGACTTGTTTTCTCACCGAGATTGGCATTGATCTCCCTCTTATTTGGCTTGAGCTCTTTAATAGGTAGGTTTTTGGGTAACCAATGTTGCCCCTTTTCACCTAAAGAAATTACTTGCTTCTTACTCCAGAACCTCAGAACTATACATTTCATTTTCCCTCATTTTTCAGCATTGTTGAGCTCATTTGAGGTAGAATTGTATTCAAATCCTCTCTCTGTCATGAACTCAAGATCTTTTGCACAGTTTGAGGCTACAAAATAATTAGTCTAGGAGCTTAGATTGAACAGAAATGGCGCGGGATTAAAAGGGTATCTCCAATTCTGTACAGGTTAATGATAAACGAAGACTGATTGGAACGGCGCCATGATCACCTACTCCTTCGCCCTTCTGGTGGTGAGATGATGCGGAAAAATGTGGTATGGAGTAGCATTGTGGTTTAATTTCTTGTTGGAAGCCATTAATGGTAGAAAATAAGGCTTCACAGAATTGGTTCAAGAGAGAAGATAAAAGTGTTGTGTCTTGCATATAATAAACGGAAGACAAAGGGTATTGTAGGTAAGGGAGAAGGTAGAGGGCAGAATGAAAAGGGAAGTGCTTTGGGTTTGATGGCAAGGAAAGTTTGAATTTTTCACAGAAAGTTTAACAAAAATCTGATAACGATGGAAATTGGGAAGTGGAGATTACTTGTTATACCTTGCTATTTAATGCTATGAGACACTCCAGTGTTAACCATGACGGCCATGTATGAGAAGGAGAAAGACTTCTGTCTGTACCAATCTTTCTTTACTCTCTTTCCCCATCTCCTTAACTCACTGATCCTGGCACTTCATGCAATGGATGGGTCACCTCCGAATTCATCAAGCACTCAATAGAGTTTGCTCAGGTTTTATTGTTTGGATAAGAAGAATTAGAAAACTATACAAACGAGGAAGGATGAGGATGAAATATATGAGTGAAGTAGCAGGTATAGGGGTTGGAATTTGGTAGTGGAAGCAAAGGAAGAAGTGGATTGATGCCAGGGTGACAGGTTAGTCAGTAATCGATCGGGGAGAATTCAGGTGTTTCCAGGTTTGACTTTGTTCATGCCACCATTGTTGCAACAGTATGCAGAGATTGGCAAGGTCATATATCTATGAAGGAAGAGAACACGACCATAAGCCTGGAGTAAAAATCTCACTGTAAGGGAGAGAAAGAGCCTTCCATCTGCACCTTTTTTTTTAAAGAAACTAAATCCAAGCCACAACCACCTGTTGATCTTCCTACTACATTCAAATTCATGTATGTCATGTGTGTTTAATACGTCTTTTGGATGAACAATGCATATGTAATGTCATGTGCACATGAATGTCATACAAACAAGATTATATATGCACTACAACCAATATCCGCTTCAGAGTTTTAGTACATGGTGGGTGGCGAAGGTCATTCAGATTTATTAGGGGTTGGTGCTTTTGGCGAGTTTAGGGTTTAGGGTTTTTTTTTTTTTTTGCTACAGGGTTATTGTTGGGATTCGTCATTGCCGTTTAAAATTTCCTAGAATCTACCTATCGTGTCCAATTACCATTTATTAGAATAAAAACAATTAGAATCAAGAGAGATTAACTCACCGGATTCGTCTCCTCTAGAGACTGCTGCAGAATCGTTTCTTGAAATTGCTATCTCCAAAGTCTGGTGCACGACCAACTATTGAGCGGGAACCGGTGCTAGCCGAAGACGTGAAGGAATAGAGGTTTAATGCTGGGATTTTCAGCTGATTTGGGGCTGCTCTTCGTGGCTGAAATTTCCAGCAATTAATTAGGATTGAATTAGGGTTTTATTCCTTAAGTGTGCCCTTATATAGACACCTTGTCTAATTGGGTTTTAATTAGGTTAATTAAACCCAAGCCCACTAGGATTATAATTATATAAATAAACTTTAATTAAAAAGTATATACTATGTAATTTAATTCCATTTGGCTAAATTTAATTACCTCTAAATAAAATTAAATCACACTTAAGTAAATACAATACATGTATTTAATTTTCCTACTTAGGAAAATTATTTAATTAATTGTTTACTTTTTGTAATTCAATTAATTGATAAATTAATTAATTACATTATTTAAACTTATTAATTAAATTAAATTCAACCCAATGTTAATTAATTACCTTGACACCGAATGTCAACTAATTAATTAACGCATTCCTTCCAATGTACATTACATGTACAATTTCTATAAGTTCCAACTCAGTTGATCTATGTGCACGATCCTATGGGTCTGTCTTTATGTTGGTAGTAGGCCCAAGGCCCACAGATGTAAGTGGGTTCTAGCAAACCATTACAGCCCCCAATTAAGACAGAGATGCAACAGTCTTTCGAAGACACTCACCCGGTAGGAATCTCATAGTGTCCTTTGCCTAACGATATCGATGTGAGTAAACAAGAGGCATGGTGTCCGTCATCCTCTTCTGTTGTTTATTATATTTCTTGATCTTGAGTTGACTGATTAATCAAATAAACAACCAACTTATTTGGGTATGGCCATACACTTATCAGTCCTACTCATCAAGTGGCCAGTGATATCATCTCGGGGTTACCCGAGTGGCAATTCCATCACTTCATCATCAATATCAATATGTTCACCTGTCCACCCAATCATAACCATATTTAGCATCCTTTTACAGACCTGTTAGGCGTATGTTAAAGTGAACTGGATTCCATATTGATACTATAATGAAATCTGGTCTGAGGACAAAAGAGACCTACTCAAGAAAGACCTACGACGCGACAACCATGTGGCTTTCTTATGCCGATCGATCCAGTCCCATATCAACGACATGTACCTATATTCATGACTGACTATATAAGTACTATGGCTAGTTAAGAACTACCATACAGTCATCGAATATACAAGTCTATGGTTTTATTCGTTCCCACGATTAGAACAGACCTGGGATGGGTTTTATGATTATCAATCAATGGATACTCTACTCATATTATAGCATAAAATATAAATGAAATAAATTAATTGCCTTTATTAATGTGACACAAATAATGTATTCATACAATGAGTCTTTATGTATAATACAAAATACAAGAATCTAATGCCTTAAGAACTAGGGCACACCAACAATCTCCCACTTGCACTAGTTCCAAGTGGGCATTGCCTTAATTCCTATAGATATAGTATGACTATCGTGCTGTGTCAACGGCAGCGCTTTGGTCAATAGATCAGCGATATTATTCTTGGTTTTAACCCTCTGCAATGATATGTCACCTCTGTTCACGATCTCCCGAACGAGGTGAAACTTTCTGAGCACATGTTTGGATCTCTTGTGTGACCAGGGCTCCTTAGCTTGTACGATGGCCCCGTTGTTGTCACAGAAAACATCAAATGGGTCTAGGATAGTGGGTACTACTCCCAACTCGGTTATGAATTTCTTGATCCAAATGGCTTCCTTTGCAGCTTCGCACGCAGCTATGTACTCAGCTTCCATTGTAGAGTCGGCAATGGTGGCCTGCTTTGAGGACCTCCAACTAATAGCACCGCCATTCAGGAGAAAAACATAACCAGACTGTGACTGGTTCTCATCCTCATCTGTCTCAAAGCTTGCATCAGTGTAACCTAACACTACCAGCTCATCTTGACCTCCATACACGAAGAAAGCATCCTTAGTCCGATTAAGGTACTTTAGGATTGCCTTGACAGCCTTCTAGTGTTCCTCCTCGGGGTCCGACTGGTACTGGCTGGTCATACTTAGTGCAAACGTGACATCAGGCCTCATACATAACATGGAGTACATGATAGATCTAATAGTAGATCCATAAGGGATCTTTTCCATGTTCTCCCGGTCCTTCTTTGTTTTAGGACCATCTTTCTTACTCAACTTCAGCCCATGGCGCATAGGCAATAATCCTTTCTTTGCCTTGTCTATTGTAAATGGACGACGTTTTCGACGGAATGCGGACTACCTTTCGGAAGGGGCACCTCGATATTAGGGCAACCCTCCCTTGCGTGGGGTTTTTATAATAAAATTCATTTGGAAAATTAATTCATAAAAGAATCGAGACCTAAGTCTCAATAAATAATGTAGGAGTCGCCACTCGGCTCAGCTCAACCGGGAAATTTCAGTGTAGATGAACCGGACGAAAGGCCACTATACTATCCAGAGATCTAGGTCCGGACAAGTCCCCTTTTTCGTGTCTAATCAAAATAAAAATTGGCCAATGTTCATGTATGGTATTTTATGATTCTAAAGTCAATTTTATTGAATAAAACATGCGGTGCACTTACAGATGAAAATAAAGCAGTAAAATAATTAATTAAATTATTACAACCCGATCGAATAAAAATAAAAACTCTCAACCTCACTTTACATCCGCCTAAAATATACGAATTGATATATTAAATTACATCAAAAATAAAGATAAAAGAAATTAAAAGCTGCAAAACAGAGGGTTAGCATAATTTATAACGCACCACAAATAGGACTCAAATAGGAAAGAATGGGATTTTAAGGATTCGGGAACATGCATTTAGGGGGGTAACCGGGTCGGCTCGGCTAGCCGGTCCGATTAGACCCGGAAAACATTTTGAAACGTCTCTGTATCCTGGTTTTATAAGAAAATCATTTTGAAAACAATTTTATCATGTGGGGTGGGTCGGTTTTCGGGAGAATTGGGTCTCCGTCGTTGCATTGTTCTAAATGCAATAACACAGAAAATTGAATCTAAGGTCGTGAATGCACACAACAAAATTCATTTTTGGTGATTTTCTTATTTTTCTGAATTTTTAGGATTTTTAGGAATTTTTAGGGATTAAACTGGAAATCCTACCCCTGGAACGTGGTTACAATCCTGCGACTGTAACTACAGTCGTACGACTGTAATTACAGTCGTGCGACTATAATCCTTCCAATTACAGGATTTTGCCAAAATTTATTCAAACAAAATTGAAAACTTGGAGGGAAATCAAGAACACTCGTACGACTGTTCTTCAACTCAAGAATTATCGTACGACTGTTCTTGATTTCCAGAAACAGCAAGCACAGAAAATGAGTTTTTATGCACGAAATCACATCAAAACACCTAGAAAACGTAGGAAAATGAAGGGTTGAAGTATATTTACGTCTTTGGCGCTGATCCACTGTAGGATTGATCGCTGGAAACGCCCCACTCCCCTTCAAATGACCTTTTTTCCCTTGTATATAAAGGTTTTGAGAGTTGTCCGAAATCCTCCAAAATGTCACGGATTTAGAGAGTTTGAATTCCGAGATTGATTAATTTGAAGTGTCAAGTTATCAACCTATGATTTCTATCCGGTTTTAAACATTAACACTCAAGAATCAATAGAAAAAGAGGAGAAAAAGTTTGGGTTTTGTTGAGTTTTCTTTTTCTTCACTTTTTCTCTCTTTTCTCTCCCAATTTTCTCCCCAAATCTCCAGATCAAAAGTGCTCCCCCTCCTTCCTTCTTTTTCTCTTTTTTATCCTTTCCTTTCTTCTTTGGTCGGAGGAGCATAAATGCTCCTCCACTTTTTCTTCCTTCAGGGTATGGGCTGTTGTACCTGTTCCGCAATTACAGTCGTATCACACGCTGGATTTTTTTTTAACGGAAAATTCCGGCGCTTACAATTATTTTAAATATAAGATAACATAGCATAAATTTTTGTAGAAATATTATGAATATCATTCATTTTCTTTAGTTGTAATCTAAAAGTTAAAAATATTTATTGATTTTGAATTCAACCAATTTTATTTTAACTTTTGTAACTTTATCCCCTCATAATTTGTTTTATTTTGATTGGGATAAGTAAAACTTTAAACATGTCAAGTTGTCAACTATAAATTAATATCGCAGTATCCATATTTTTTAACTGTTCCTATTTATCGTTTCTTTATTGTTAGTTTGTTTCTTTATTTGAAAAACGGTTTAATTATATGTATGAAAAAATGGCCAAATACAATCGCGTTAGGATAAGAAAATAAGGGAAAGGTCATGAATTTTCTTACGAACACTGTAAAAGGTGAAGAAAAGAAGACGGAAACTATTGAATCAACAGGATGTGAACTACGCAAGGAAGAAAAACATAAGAAACAATTCAATCAAAAAAGGGATTTCCCAAAAACAGAAATTGAAAAAATTTAGAATACAGTCTAGGTTTTGCCTAACTAAACATTGAGAGTGTTGTATTAGATCACAAGAAGACTCTTTGAGATGCTACTAAACAGATTGGCAAAAGTAGAATGAAATTGAAAGCCATTACTGCAGATGTCGAGTTTGAAGCAAGGGGGAGAAAAAAGATAAAATGGGATTTTGAAAATTGAAGTTGTTTGGTTTTTGAGTGGGAGTGTAAAACGTTTCTTTTGAAAAAGTTTAGGATAATTTATTATCTGTTAACATTAACTAAATAATTGAAATTTACTTTAAATTAATAATAATTATTAATTAATTCAAAATTATAAGAAAGTTACATGTAAGCATTCAGTATTCAGATTTAGTATATGTAATGATATAATGATCGGTAATGGTAATATATTTACTTTTTGGGACGAAAAATGTTAGACTATTGTGCTTATAAATATTTGAAACTATACGAATTACTAATTTTTTTACTGTAAAATATGTATAAAAGAATTATTTTTCCCAGCCCAAGGAAAACTATGGATTCCTAGCACAATGAAAATTCATTATTCATATTCTCATATTGCAGTCATCTCATGTCATAATATCTCTCCTCTTCACAGTTATAGCATTTTTGTCATACGATTTAGTGCTTCTTATCATGAAACCTTTTCATTTTCCAAATATAAACATAAATAGAAAAAATAAAAAAAGCACACATATACCCTCATGGGTGTGTGTGTCTATATATATATGTATTGTGCTGCTTAATACTGAATGAAGAATAAGCTTGTACTTTATATCTCTTCCACTTTCTCCTCCCCTCACTCTCTGAGCATAAAGAGAGAGAGCCTCCACAGTCCATTCGCCTCCACAATTTGCCGCGTAAGTACTTCTCTTTAAGCAAAAGGTATTGTGGTCCAAAAACACTCTTCTAATTTCGTTTTTCTTTTCTTAATACGACAACGTTGTTGTTTGTTAGACAGCATGTGGGAGGCATAACAATATAAAAACACCAATTTCATCCAAGACATGTATTTAAATTAAAATTTTCACATATTTTACCATGCTTTGGTCTGGACCGCGAAAATATTATTAAAATTGTCACATATTTTACCATGCTTTGGTCTAGACCACGAAAATATTATTATAGTGGCCCCGAACCAGTAATAATAAAATTTCTCTGGTATTGTTCTACGCATAAATTTGTTTTATATACATGTATTGAAATTCATGCTTATTTTCAAGTTCTTGACGGATGAGATACATACAGGTGCATTTGCTGGATTGTGACAGCCGAAGAAAAAGTTTTTCTATTAATTGATTAATAGTATCAGCATGGGGATTACGGCTTCAGTCCAAAAGCAAATACAACCACTTGTGAATTTCCCAAAAGCAATAAACGTGGACTCATTCTTTCGCCGGAAACACAAGGTTGTTTTCGTTGTAGGCCCAACCGGTGCCGGAAAATCAAGATTGGCTATCGATTTAGCCACAAGAATTCCAGCAGAGGTTATCAACTGCGACAAAATGCAAGTCTACAAAAGTCTCAACACGCTCACAAATAAAGTCACCGACGAAGAATGCCGAGGCGTCCCCCACCATTTGCTTGGCATAGTCGACGATCCTTTCGCTGATTTCACCTGCGACGATTTCCGCCACCACGCCTCCAATTCGCTCGATTTGATTGTGGCTCGCGATCGCCTCCCAATCATCGCCGGCGGATCCAATTCCTTCGTCGAAGCTTTAGCTTATGACGATCCCGAGTTCCAATTAAGGTACGAATGTTGCTTCCTGTGGGTCGATGTGTCATTGCCGGTGCTGCATTCTTTCGTATCGGAGAGAGTTGATCGGATGGTGAAATCCGGTTTGATTGATGAGGCGAGAAACATGTTTGATCCTAACATTAGGAATTACTCACAAGGAATTCGTCGAGCAATTGGTGTGCCTGAATTGGATGAATATTTCCGCACTGAAGGAATGGCGATTGACGCCAAAGCTCGAGCTAAGATTCTGGATTTAGGAATTGCGAAGATTAAAGAGAACAACTGTAAATTAGCTTGCCGGCAATTGCAGAAAATTCACCGGATTTATGGCCGATGGAGTAATTGGAACATGTACCGAATTGATGCGACTGAAGTTTTTCTGAAAAGAGGGGATGAAGAGGAGGAAAAGGCATGGGAGAAATTGGTGGCGGGGCCAAGTGCTATGATTGTTGAACAATTCCTTTATGATGAAGATCATATCACATCAATTATACCATCTAATTATCATCATCATCATCATCATAATAGTGGCTTCCCTATTCCTGTTCCTGTTCCTGTTCCTGCCATGGCAGTTACTCGGTGAACTCAATTTACCCTTTTTTTCTTCATCGACCCACGAATCAATTAAATCAACTCTCCATCAGATTGCTATGAGTTATCCGTTATACCCACTTGCCACCATTCCTTTTCGAACTTGGATTCAATGAATCCATCATGTATGTCAAAATCCATCTTGCTAATTACAATTTTGTACAAGAATGTTCAACTTTTATTACGTGATTGCTTTGGTTGGAAGCTACTTCCTTTCTAAATGAGTTTCACGTCCGAAACTTGTATATAACAAGTTCAGTTTTCGAAGAGTTTTGCATCCCAGTCGTTCAAAACCGATCAAGACGTTATTGAATAAAACACATGGAGAAATTTGTTGCTTTTTGAGAAGATGACATTTTTTTTTGTATACAAATGCAACTAGTTTTTATATCAATTGAAGTTTGTAACAGATGGGCTCGAATTCAAAATCTTCGAGTCAAGATTCTATCGGTTAAAGTCAAACTTAGCCATCGGGGAACGGTTAGTTTAGTTGATAAAAGAAAGAACTTTTTTCCTTTGGGTGTCGGAAAAATGTTTCATCTCATTCTCTATCGTGTAAATTTTCATAGTTGAGAAAGAAAGAAAGAGAAGGGGCAAAAAAAAGGTTTGGGTTTGTGATGCCGTACAGCTGATGAAAGCAATATCTACAAATCATGGGAGCTCTCCAATTTATCCGTACTAGCGTGTGGTGCACCTGCATCAGTCATTATACTGTAGGGGTTTTCTTGGGTGGGACCCAATATTTTTGTGATTTGCAGCTGTAATTTTTTTTTTTTTTTTTTTTTTCTCTCCCCATGATAGCTCTATGGTATATATACGATTGAGATTGGAATAACTGGAGAATTCTTTTTTCCTAATTTTAATTTTCGCTTTTTGCTCATAAATAAATTGAAATATCTGTTCCATTCCACCCATAAAAAAAAGGCGAAATGTAGGTCCTTGATTTGATGGTGATGCAGTGTGATTTGATTCAATAATAATAACGGGATAGACCGCTGTGATTGAACCTTTTTATATTTGGACAAAATTTTATGTACGCTTAATACATCCATCGCCTCTAACTAGATTTTTGAAACCATTCACCCCCTAAATTATTTTGGTGTCCTATTTAATCCTTCATCTTAATTAAAGCCGTACTACATCCCACCTCAGTGCTGATGTGTCATGTGATGAAAAAAAAAAAAAAAGGAAACAAATACCGCTCTTGAAGAAAAGAAAAAATATTGTTGAAAGGCATTTCTGTTTTGGTTTAATTAAAAAAAAAAAAAAATCTTCTCCTCCTTTCCCAGGGAAATTATACAATGGACCCGATCCATGTAAACCTTCGCAATGAAAAACTGACACATAAATGTTTTTCATTTTTCCAATACTTATATTGCTTGCGTGTCAGTTTTTTATTGGATTGATCTACATGGACCCGGTCCATTATAAAATTTCTCTCCTTTTCTCCTGTTGATTTTTGGTTTCTCACTCTTCCTTATATCTAGGGGTGTCAATGAGATTGGGCATTCAATTCATTTATACAACTCATTTATAACAATTCTTTTTACTGCCCCGTTTAATTTTTTTCTTTTGTCAAACAATTTTTTTTTTTAGAATTCTTGTTTAAAATTAATATTATTATAAACTTTTAATTGTTTGATAAAAAAATCATTAGATATATTAACTATTATAAAGACATCATGGAAGAAATAAACTGTTGCGCGAGAAGAAAAAATAGATATAAATGAAATAAGCAGTAGAAAAACTTCCATGCTGTCTAAATCATAAAATTTGCCTCGATTCCGATTTCTCCTCATAACCAATCATCAATCCGAAAGTTCAATATCATAATGCAAATTCCAATTCATGGAAAATTGTCTCTAATTGATAACTTTGAAATTGTAGTTTGACATTTAAATTAAATTTTATTCTCTTAACAGATTGGGTGTCTAGGTTATGTATGTGTATTTGCATACTTGAATGGATTGTTGCCCTATTAGTTGCCTGTTTATTTACATATCCATCCTTCACTTCACTCTCTTGAAGGTTTTTCTACTTTAAGATGAAAAAAAGATTCTTATTTTCCTTTTGTAGCATTGGTTTCACGCTTTGTCATAAATTCCTTAGTTCACATCTGGATTTAATACTTCCGTAATTAATCCTATTGATCACTAAATTGAATACTCATTTTCCAAAACGAGAACCGAATAAGAAGAATAAGATGTTGAAGAGATATTGAAAGATTTTATGCATAAAAATTTTAATTTTGAAGCTGAGGGTTTAGGGTTTGATATAATGCCATTTTAATTAAAATAAAGAGTTAAATAGGACATCAAAATAGTCTAGGAGGCTAAAAGACCCTAAAAATAAAATTCAGGGAGCCATAACCCTTTTATGTCCACAAACATGCAAAATGGGAATCTTGGGGAAAAAGAAAAAAGACAAAAAGGCCAAAGAGACAAAGTGAATAATAGTTGTCGTTTGCAAGCTACCCTGATTCCAACTGTACACACAATTAGAATATGGGGTGGGCTTTATACCCACTCACCACCCTCCACATTTCAATTTCTGGAACCCAATTGCATATAATAATAATAATAATACATAATTAGTCATTTAATTCCGTTGAGTATGACTAAATTAAGAAGCACTCACCACCATAATCTCAAATTCACAAAATTAATCTCAATTTAATATTTAGGAGATTCAATTAAATTTTTTAATTAGGGGTTTTTCTATATGTACTGATATTCTCGTTATTCCCTCTTATCATATACAAATTCAAATTTGTGTAGGAGTTTAGAGCCACGTATGTAAAAAGAGAATGACTAGAAAGGGCAAAAAAATAGTATAAAAAATGTCAAAATCAACTTTTGTTAATATTGGGTATCTATTTCTTTTTTTTCTTGTTTCAATTTCATAGTTAAATATGTTGGCCGACGAGGGCAATCCGTGGGCATCTCTATGCATTAATTCCATTTATAATTTGTCATGGTGTAAAGTAATGCTTCGAAAAAGTATAATTATAGTTCTAATTAGATATTGCATTTATGATTAATTCGCACATCAATTACAAACATCAACTTTAATAGACAACAACGACAAATTATTGCTTCCATTCTGTAAATGTTCTAGAAAGAAACCGAATTTTTTTACCTACTACTCCAAATAGCATCAAGTTCTTGAGCAAATTAATTGGACAACTTCAATTCCAAATACTAATTTAAAATTTTATCCTCGTGATGTGTAAAAAAATTTTTATTGTTTTAATAAAAAAATAACCAATAAGTAAAATAGTGTTTAAAACAATCTCGTAGATGTTGAACCTATCCGACTTTAGACTAAATACTACAACTTTAATTAAGAATGTAAATATTAAAAAAAAAATCTAGAAAATGTTGAAAACAGTGTCAAATTTATCTTGATATACTTCGAATTCGAGTCCTATTAAAATTGACTTAGCTGTTCGATATCATAAAATGAGAACAAATCTATGCTTTGAAAAACAAGTGTATACAGAGTAAAAGAATTGAGATGGATAATAATTTAAAGCAATAAAAAATGAAAATTGAGACATGCAACTCCCTATATCTTGATGTTGAAAAGATCATAATTAAAAATCATAATAATCGTAGTAGCAACCCTCAAAACAGGTCTCAAAAAGAAAATAACAGATTTGAATATACATCCGACTGGTAGATAAAAAAGACATGTATATGGAAATAAAATGTTAGCCAAGTGAGAAAAGCAAAGATTAACCAATTATTATCTAGTGGGGAAAATCGGAAGAAGTAACATATTCTTTGCTTTTGATCAGACATAACAAACTCTAAAATCCAATTTATAATCATATCACACCAACAACAAAAATAATACAAAAAAAGTAGCATATCAAAACAAAAAAATAAAGTAAGTTGCAAAAATTTGAGGGAAAAAAAACAAAACAAAAGAGAAATGGAGCAATCCCTGAATTAGAGAAAAAGGGAAAACAATATATTAAAGGAAACGGTTAAATGATTGTATAAGAAATTGTTCTGATTACACATTAAATAACCGTAAAACAAACCGACTAATAACTCCGTACAATTCATCAAATGTGGAAATACCTTCCCGATTTTGCATAAACGTAATAGATATGGATACATAATATGTAAAGATCTGAAAAAATCTTTGACTAATAACATATGACGATCAACCCATTGAAGAAAAACTATTCAATTGGTATTGTGCCAGAATAGATTTATAACTGTGGAAACCGATTCTGATGATGAAACTAAATAAAAAAAATATCGACATATGTTTTGATTGAATTAGGATTAACATTGGCTTAAAAGATGTTACAATAAAAAATTATTGTAATTGTGTGCATTAAAATTAGCATAACCTGAACTAAATCATAATTAGCTCAGGGTGTGAGCTATAACCGCACTTAGTCGGTATTTTTTTTTTTTTGTTGGTTTAATGGGATTTTTGGCCACTGTTGTATTATTTAATTGCTCTTTTAGCTCCTGTGGTTTTAAAATTGCCCTTTAGCCTTTGTCCTATACGAAACCAGCAAGAGAGTTCATTATGGTGCAATTAGAAATGGTTTCGTATAGAACAAGGGTTAAAAAGATAATTTTAAACAATATGGGCTAAAAGGTAATTAATTAATAGTACAGGGTCCGAAAAAGTTTTTTGCTTTTCTTATTCTACGTCTGAAAGTTCCTTGCTCCAATGCTGGTAAAAAAAAAAAATTCTCAATTTTAGATTTTTCATTCTGAAGGCAATATGTTTATTGCATCTATTAAATAATGCTGAATTGTTTGACGATTTTAATTCACTTCAATTACAGTATTGTCACTACCAATCCTTCGGACCGTAACTGGCGCTAGCGAACGGGTAAGCTTAATGCCATCGGAACCCGTAGCAAGCCTTAACCATAACCAATATTAAATGCACAATCACACAACAATTAAATTTATCATGTTTGTCATATTAAATCTCGTAACATACTCAACTTGAAACATAGTCCCTAATTTGATACCGCAGTTTAGAATTTAAAACATGCAATACGATTAATAAAAACCTGCATAATAAAGATAATGGTGCTGCTCGGAGGAAGGTCTTGGGATGCATCTCACTTCTAGTCTCCTGAAAGGTTTAGGGAGTTTGTCCTCTCTTAGAGAATTAATTATATGAAGTACATGAGTAATTTAGCACTCATCCAGTTACAAATACTATACATATCTATTTACACTATATATATATATATATATATATATTCACACACCTGAATTCTGTAGAATAAATAATAAATCAATATATTAATATATCAATAAGTGGTTTCCATATGTTATGGACCCTAAACCTCAATACCCAACATGTCATAATCTGTATAGCTATTAGGCTCTTTTAAATCCAATGACTGTGGGACTGAGAATAACTCAACCAAACCCACACCCAGTCAGCGGGAGGACCGAGAATTACTCAACCGAACCCATACCCAGCCTCATTTAATTCCAATTCCAATCCCATATAACCCGAGAATAACTCAACCGAGCTTATCCATAATTCACATCGTCAATCTTATACTTAATTTTCCATAAGCCCTACCTGTGCGCACAAGATCCTGATGCTGCTCACCAGGAAGCATGTCCATAACACGTATGTAAACCACAATTGAAATATAAATAATTATAATTATAAATATAGGCAACACTCTTCTTAAAACAATTATAATAATCACGTAGTAGAATTACACTTTGAAAATATGTCGTAAATGCAAATGCTAAATTAAAAATTTACAATACATAAAATTAACTCATAGATTTCTACCTAATTTAGTCTACTTATTTAACTTGGACTTGATAATTATTTATTATTTAGCTTCCTATGTATCCCAAATTTCAATTTGGGAATTAAAACCACGTAGTTCTACAAGAGTTTACCCAATCTGGAAAAACATATATTTATTTTATTTATTTATTTATTTATTTTTGTAATATCCAGCTAAAGTTGTCCAATTTGGGTCTTAGGGAATTCGTTTTACTAACCCGACCTAACCACAATACCATACAACTCAAATAAAAGTAATAGTCAAATATCATATTCCTCAATATTAAAGGTCAATGAACAACATAATTATAATGACGTTCATATAGGGTTGTAAATGGGGTGGGACGGGACGGAGATTGCATTCCCCATCCTCGTCCCCAAATTAATCGGGGATCCCCATCCCCGCCCCGTTTATTAATCGGGGATAAAAATCTATCCCATCCGCGTCCCCATTTAGCTAATTTTATATTTTATGTTATCAATTATGTTATCCTCACTGCAGCTCTACCTTCTAAACACCAATGACCACTATGCCAGTCCTGCACCGCCATCTTTTCTTCAATCCTCCATCCTCGCCGTTTTCTTTTCTTCGCAGCCCGAGAGTGCGATTTCAAAAGCATCGCAATTCAAAGGTGCGATTTACTTCAAATCCAGATGGCGACCTCAAATTTTTGAGGACTAACTGGATATTTGCGTGAGTGAATTAGTGGATTTGATTATCTAATAGCAGGGTCAAGTTCACCAGGTGCTTCGGCACGTTAGGAAATTTGGGACAGCGGATTCGCCTCAAATTGGGTATTTTTGTCATCTTAACTTTGGTTTGAAATATTCTTAATTACCCTGATTATTGATTAGGGATTTTTCTTGTTAGCTTAATTGCCCAAATTAGGTAATCTGTCATCCTCAATTACTGATTTGATGCTCTTGATTGATCTTTCTTTTGTAAGATATTACTATGCAATATTTGATAAAACACATTTGCTGCTTTGATTTAATATTTTTAAGTAATGGAATTGATTTTTTACTTGAGCTGCGGAGAGGGAGACGGGGACTTGACCTGAAAGAGTTAGGGATTTTTTTTTTCTTTTGGCAGAGACAAATGAGAAGAAGAAGTGGACGAAGAAGAATTGGGTTGGGGGCAATCATTATTAGTTTGTGAAATAAGTTTTATTTACTTTCTTTAATAAAATAATAAATAATAATAATAAAATATAATAATAATTAAATAAACGTAAACGGGGATTCGAGTATTTTATTGGGGATCTTCGCGAGCTTTAAACAGAGATGGGGATAGGGGCTCGCGGGGCGGGTCGGGGTATTACCATCCCCGTCCCCGATTAATAAACAGGGACAAATTCGTCCCCGTCCCCGCCACTCGGAGATTTTAATCGGAGATTTCTCGTCCCCGTCCAGGCAAGTCCCCGTCACCCGTCTGATAACCCTACGTTCATATAATAATAGAATATTTCTCATTTATAGTTATGTTATTCCACACATCTCGTATATTATATTTATTTTGCTTTATTTCAACTATATTTGAGATATTGTTTATTATTATTATTTTTTTATATTCCAATAATTCTAATTATCCACAGTTACCAAGGATCAAACAAATCTTAAATACTCCAAACTAATTTTATAACGCATATAATCTTAATAATCTAGTAGACATACCTCATCCCACCTAATAAGACCCGTCAATTCCGATTCAAGTAGAGTCAATATACAATGATAAATTTCCAAAGTTATAACCCAACAACCATTTCAATTTAGTTCTTAAATCAATAAATCATAATAGAATTAGTATATTTTAATGATTCTTCTAATTTTAAAACAACTTAATTATCATTCTTATATAACCTATTCCGTATAATATGTCACCCTGTCGCTATTCATACGAGTTACTATTTACAAATATGGTATATCACTATTCATCAAATTATCAAAATCACCCAAAACACCATATATTCCTCCAATTATATTTCTTAAAATTTTTCATATTTTCTTTATATATATATATATATATAAATCCCACTTAAGCTAATTTTACAACCAATAATATAATTAATTTAACTCAGAATACTTCAAAAATTCATATAAAATAATCTCCTTAGAGTCATTAAAAATCCAAGAATTAATATTGCTATCCTTAATTCATAGATCAATACAAAAATATTAAATCAACCGAAACTCGTCGGAAAATATATTCCGGTCATCGGAATAGTACCTATAATTCGAACGGAAAACACCACTAGATTTACAACACTGCTAAGAATACATAAATATTAATTTTATTCTCATATCACTTCATATTTAGAATTAATCTACAAAAATACTCAAAAATTTCATTTCCAAATATACCATCATATAAACCCCAGAATAAAATCTCAACCGTATAAACTAAATAACACTTAATTATAAACTCATACCTGTAATTTCATCAAAATCTAACGGTCGGAAGTTAGATTTTTCATTTTTCCCTTATTTTCCATTATATCTCCTTAAACCGTTGCAGAGACGTCGTCTTCTTTTCTTTTATGGATATCCAAATCTTCTTCCTTTTATATTTAATTTTCTTATCAAAATTACGATGTTGCCATTTATATTAATTTTAACCTCAAGCTTTTAATTCTTTCATAATCATCCTTACTGTACATATAATTTTCATCCCCAAAACTTTCTATTTATTATTTATTCATTTATTTATTTTTATATTTCCTCAATATAACATCACTTTTAAATATCAATATTTATTAAATTTTCGGAGTATTACAAATATAATAATACCATATGCCAGATTAGGTGATACTAAATTCCAATCGATGTGAAGTACAGTGAAGTAAACTCATTTTCTTTTTCTTCATGTCTTTTTCTCTATTAAAAATAAAATACAACAAGATAAGTTAAAAAAAATATATAATAGAATATATAATTTTACTCATAATGTACTAAATAACCCATTTGAGAGTCTAATGTTGTTATTTAAGGACAATTAGGCACCTGACTAATAGAACTCTTAATTACTTTGTCAATTGTGTTAACACTTAATTAACCAAATAAACGCTTTGTAATCAACAAATTAACCAAATAAAGGTTAACCCTATGTTAGGATGTTTATCTCCAATATTTGCTGTTGTTATATCTGACATTTGAATATGCTATTCAAGCGCTAACCAACTCAATAGTTCAGTGAAACAATTTTTCAAAATTATTATTAGCAATTCTAGAAATTTAGTTTTCCTAGTGATAAGAAAGCGTTGATGTAATTAAATGTCAAATTATAAAACTAATGACTTGATCAATACAAAATCTAAAGGATTAAGGGCTTAGAAATTTTTTTCCCCTTTATTAAAACCCCACTCTATTCTTTTCTTTTCTTTTCTTTTCATATTTTATTTTTATTGTTTCCAAATGTGATTTTTGTACCTTTGTAATATTAAAAAAAAAAATCAGGTGGTTAATGTGGTAATTATAATTTTAATAAAAGATCAAATAATATTTATTATTTATAGTTCAAATTTTTTATGTAACTAGAAAAATTAAAAGTGTTTTCTTTTTGGCTTTTTTTTTACATCATTGCTTTGCCCCCAGGATAGAAGTTTTGTATCCATTTATGGATTTAATTGGTTTATGCCCTTCATGGGATCAGTCCCGTCCATTTAAATATTGTATAGAGTGGCCTTTGGTAAAAACAAAATATTAAGAGAAAAAAAATTATTATTCAATTTGCAAAAGTTGAAACAATTAAATCATGTAATTGCAGTGATGTTTTTATCCGATTTCGACAAGTTAAGCAATAATCACTAAAAAGTTAAAATTCAGTTGCCTTTTATCTAAAAAATGACTTTCAAAATCAACATAGATATATATATGTTGATGTATTTTCATTTTTTATATTTAAAATTAAAAAAAAAAAAAAAATACAATTCAGCCCAGCCTCAGTTCTTTCTTATTGCAGTTGGAATCAGGCTGATTTTTTATTTTTAATTTTTAATGTTTAGAAGATCAAAAACCATTATTGAAATATAAAAAATCCTTATTAAAAAGAATGAAAAAGCAAGAACAAACTATGCAAAGCCATATTTGTCCTAATACTATGCATTCAACTTCCACCTGTGGTACACACAATCACAACCAACAAAAAAAAAAAAAAAAAAAGATTTATTATGGTGAAAGAGTGAAAATGTCATTAATTAAGGCCCATCTCAATCACTAAAGACACAAAACAAAGAGTTAAAGCTCACAAACGAAACACACACAACCATAGCCACTGCCACTGTTGAATGAATACCTAAAATAGCTAACATGCCAATTCCACCTACAAAAGGTAAGTCTGCCCCTTTTATTGCTAATTCTTTGCTTACTCCCAAATCCCCACTGATGCTTCCCTCCCTTTGTTTCTCTTGTACACCCTTACAACTTTAGGCCCATGGGTTCAACCGATCCCCAGCTAACAGGCCCTTGTCCCCTTGAGCAGCATTGCTGATTAACAATCCAAGGCCCAGTTTGGTTGGGAAAGCTCCTTTCAATAAAGGAAAGCTAAGAAAGCCATCATAAGAGTGTTTGGTAAAACAAAAAGTGGGAAAACCAGAAACAAGGAAAGCATGTAAATCTCATTTCAAGCAAAACCTCAAATCCAAACTTTCTCTAAAAGCCAGAAACACGAAAAGCCATTTATCCCAAAATCTTCAGTGAATTCACAATCTGCTCTTCTTCTCTTCTTTCAATCTTCACCCAACCTCATATGCTGTAAATCACGATCTGCTCCCCTTCTTCTCTCCTTGGTGGTTGCTGACTGTCCCTTTTGCCGACGTCGCCACTGGTTGTTGTAACCAAACTGTCGATCTCTGTCTCAGGTAAGCGATTTTCTGCCTCCTCATCTCGACTATTGAATTTTTGACTTTTCTGGTTCTTGTTCTTTTCTTCTTTTAATATCCCAGTTTTCATCTTTTGTTTGCTTTGCTGATTAGTGATTAGTGATGATCACTAATGATTAATTAGTACTAACTGTGAAGGATTAGAATAGAGACTGTTGGGATAACATGAAACTTGCAGCAGATTTTAAAATTGAAAATTGAAGCTTACAGACCTACAATGCGACAAAGCAACAAACACATCCATAAATATTTTCCCTACTCAAAGTGTAGCAGTACAAATGGATACAGCAACATTGCTTGTTAACAACGAAAACTAATAATTAATCCCTTAATTTGATAGCCTTGATTTTCTATTCCTTGCTTCCTATGGCTATTGAATACAGTAAAAACAAAAAAACCAACAATTCATAAAATTCATATAGTTCTCAATTTTTGACAGAAATCCAGATAGCAACATTTCATAAAAAAAGAGCATGAATTCATATAATTAGCCAATGGAAAGTGATAGCTACAATATTTTATCTTGAATCTATTGTACAATATATTGCCACTCAACAACATAAGTATTATAATGATCAATCCTGCTCATTTGTGTGCAAAATCCAAATATAATAAATTCACAAAAACCCACATCAGTAAGCAATAAAATTCAATTTTCACTGCAAGCTAGGAGTTCCAGACACAAATTTCATTGGCTTAACATAAATAATAGATAAAGGGCATTGTACTATCTCATGTGGTACAAAGAAGCTATTTTAACCTATGCAATCCTGCTCAAAGCAAAGAATGACCAGGTTTGCTTATATTCCTGCTTACTTGCCTGTGCATATTGTATAGTCTTGTGGTAAAAACTTCGATATATCTACACGAGCTATTTTCAGAAGTGAAATTGGATTTATTACATTTTCCTCCATTTAGCAAGAGATTCACCTTCGACAATTGTTTCACTACTTCTAGCCTGTTGTTAATGGTGTCTAAATTTTTCTCTTAAAAAAAAGTTCTTAAATTTGAAGAGTTTATGACTTGTTTATATCACTAGACCTTTGGCTACTTCCCCAAAGAGGAAAAAAAAGGCATTCTCTGTTCTCTCTTTCCATGGCTTTTTGTTTGCTTGTGAATCAACATGATTCTTCTTACTGCAGGTCAGTTGTCGCCGAGGTCTAAGTGAATGTGCGAGATTTATTTACGATGCATTCAATGTAAAGGTAGTATGATGGGACATTGTGAACCTATGCTAGATGATTGTTTTTTCTGTAGCCAATAGCTTATATTTGTTTCTTGGGGGTAATTGCAAGTTGAAATGCCAGTTGATAAAGCCGTGAACACTTTGGTTAGATTGGGCCTCGTTGTGGAAACATCCATTGATGGAAGAATCAGATTGTAGGCGATTCCATGTGAAGAGGCGGATGAAGCCTTTAAATTAGCAATAATCGTTTGTTGATCAATTTTTTGATTAACTTATTATATATGTATGGATTGTTAGTATAAAAATTGTTACTTTATATTAGTATCTTTCAATTAAAATAAATATGTCGTTTATTTAAATAATATATATGTTATATAGAGATTAATATAAAAATTATTAATATTTAATAATATACAAATAAATAAATAAATAAATAAAATTTTATTTATAGGATAGTAACCAGTTCACTGATGCATGAATTAATAGATGATATACATCACATATGTATACTACTTTATATTTGGGACATATCTTGTTACATCTAACCTGATATCTTCCAGTTGTGAATTTTCTCATCAATGATGCATAAAGTCTTCCACTATAGTCAATCATCATGCTCCCTATTTAGTTTATAAGTATCAAATTAATTACTAGCAAAAGAAAATCATTATCAAGGAAAAATAAAACAATGCCATAACTGAAACTATCACTTAAATTCTCAATCTATAACAAAAATAAATATAAAATAAAATTAAAAGAGTTATTACTACTTGAGAGAGATGCCGTCACCCCAATCAACCTAGTTTAGCATCAACATAATCAGGCAGTTCATTGCAATTTTCTATGGAAAGTGGATTCAGATACCACTTGTGTTCCATAATCTTGGTATTCACTGTTAAGCACAAAGCTTTCGCTTGCGATGCAGACGTTACTTCTCCGTTGAACATGTTTGTTTCTGTGTCATCAAATAAGCTGGGCCTTAGATCACACGAACATTACAGGTTTGGTTCAAAATCCGCAGTGCATACTTGTTTAATACTGGAAAACTTAATCCTTCACCATTCCACCACGCACCTACATATAATGTGAAAAGTGATAAGCATTATGAAGAAAGTATTAATTGGTTTCACAATGGATAATGTAAGTACTTAAGAGGATGAGCAGATCCTTGCGCAACAACCTTTGTAAACACTGAATTGATTGTGTCTGGCGCTTTTGCCTGATAAAGTTCTACTTGTTCAGTAAATTTTTCTTTTTCCTCGCTCCTTACCAAGTTTGACAGTAAAAAATCTATACCTGTCTGCATTTCAGCATTGAATTTGAAGTTATCTTTATACATGTAACAAGGATTTAGAAAACCAGCGGCAGCATGTATTGGGTGGATAATCTTGTTCTTTCTCCATCTTTCGAACAATTCAAATATTTTCACAAACTTACGGTCATTAATGGAACGACTTTCAATTGTTTCTCTCGCCTTTTCCATTGCTCTATACAAATATTCCAAGGTAGCTCGATCATCTTCCACCAATGGTAGCACCTCCACCAAAGGCTTCATACCATTTTAGTAGATCCTCCATCTGATCCAAAAAGTTTGGATATTGGATAATTACGGTAATATGGGTTTTTCAAAATGTTGTGAAAACCGGACCGGACCGGCCGGTTCGACCGGTTTTACAGCGAACCGGCCATGGGTCCGGTCGGTTTGATTAAAGTGAACGGTTTGATAAAAAACGGAGATGACCGGTTCAACCGGTTAAAAACCAGTAAACCGGCGAACCGGTCAAAAACCGGTTTTTACCATTTTCTATCTTTGGTTTTGATTCGGTTCGAACCGAACCAAACCGAATCAAAAAATAAACATATAAAATTATAAAAACCAAAATCAAACCAATATACATTCGGTTTGACTTGAACCAAACTGAACTAGTTTTGTTTGGTCCTGGTTCGGTTTGGTTTCAAACCAAAATTTTCAAATTTTAAAATTTAAATCAATTATAATTAAAATTTAAAATTGATGACGTTTTAAATCGAACCAAAAAATAAACATATAAAATTATAAAAACCAAAATCAAACCAATATATATTGGTTTGACTTGAACCAAACTGAATTAATTTTGTTTGGTTTTGGTTCGGTTTGGTTTCAAACCAAAATTTTTCAAATTTTAAAATTTAAATCAATTATCATTAAAATTTAAAATTGACGAAGTTTTAGGATATTTCATGAAATTATTTTGAGTATTAAATATTTGAAACTTGTGTTTGATGAATTTATAAGCTTATTTATTTTTTAAATAATATTTTTTTTAAAAAAATAATAATCCGGTATAACCACCGGTATTATCCGGTTGAACCGGTTGTACCACGTACCAGTAGCTTCACCGGTTTGATGTCCGGTACGGTTACTACATTTCAGGAGCTTCCACTCGTCAGATCCAACGAGCCGCAGCAATTTGCTCTTATTATCTGAAATTGAAAGCAGCATCTGATTGTTGGAGGCAAATCTAGACAGGCAAGGATGTTTCAATTCAACACCATTTGTGAATTTTCTCATCAAAGATAAAGTGATGACATCTTTATATATAGATTTGACAAGCAAAGCTGCATGATCAATCGTTCCTTTCACCCATCCAACTTCATTGTATATGGCCCTTAGAAGGGCGTCTATCTCATGAACAACACATCGAATCTGGTAAATTCGAGAGGAGTACTTATCAACAAGCAAATCCTCAACTGAGTCATAGATCATACAACTGTTTGTGATAACTTGCACAACATTATGAGCACCAACATCTTCAATGACAGAAGAGACAAAATCTTTTGCATTAAAGTCGAATGACATTGGAATTTGACGCAATTTCAGGAAGAGGTTCCCTGCAGTAGAGTATGCAGTGACAATGAGAAAGTTGTTCCACATGCCAAGCATTATTGTGCAACCTCTTTCCTTCCATGCATCCTTCACACGACTAACATAATTCTCAGTTTCCTTCAGGTCACGAGCTAAGGGAGAGAATTCATTTTTGAGTAATGAAGAACTTGGGAGCTTATTCAGCTACTGCTCTTACAAAGTCAACAAAGGACTGTGCTTTAATAATGTTGAAACCAGCTCCGTTTGAGGTAATGAAAATGGCAAGTAAACTATCGATTTCACTTTTATCTAAATTAGTACGTCCATTGCAACCTGAGCAGGAGTCGTCGTCTTTGATCGCGAAGGGTTATTATTATTATTATTATTATTTTAAGAAAAATGGAATTTCATTAAAATCAAGAAGATACGGATGTAAATGTAACTCTAGTATATTCATTCGAAATATGTCCCATAGCTAAGCATTGAGCAGTCTCATTGTTTGCCTTTTGAACAAAAAAAAAAAAAAAAAAAACTTGCACATATTGATGATAGAAAACTCATAAAATAAACTTATTAAAGCAATAAAATCACATTTCATCCAATATTTTATCGAAGATCCGCAATGACAAGAGCTCTCACTTCCAGCATAACATTGTACAATTTATTAGATCTAGAAATATTTTCTAAATTTTGTATAAACATGATAGCTATGGGTACGTAAAGTGTAAAGATGTTGAAGAATTTTTTTGACTAAGAACATATAACTATCAAATCACTAAAGAAATACTATCCAATTTGTATTGTGTCAGAGTAGATTCATGA
This sequence comes from Euphorbia tirucalli, assembly GCA_039660915.1. Taxonomy (NCBI): domain Eukaryota; kingdom Viridiplantae; phylum Streptophyta; class Magnoliopsida; order Malpighiales; family Euphorbiaceae; genus Euphorbia; species Euphorbia tirucalli. The sequence goes on along the minus strand of CM077636.1, from coordinate 64,582,980 downwards.
TTGAGGAAGTGAATTCTTACAATCAAACTGAAAAAAAAATATGGATATTTTGATTAAATTTAGCATTAACATTGCCTTAAAAGTTATTAGAATAAAAAATTATGCTAATTTTGTGCATTAAAATTAGCATAAACTGAACTAAATCATGATTTGTGTGCATACTCTGAGCTATAACCGCACTTAATCGTTTCTTTGTCTCCATATGAAAGTTCCTTTTGCTTCAATATTGGTTAAAAAAAAAATTCTCAATTTTAGATTTTTCATTCTGAAGGCAATATGTTTATTGCATGTACTAAATAATGCTGACCTTTTTTGACGATTTTAATTCAATTTTATTACAGTATAATATACCATATTGTATGTAATTAGAAAAATTAAAATTCTTGTAATTGTTTTTTTTTTTTTTATCAGTTCAGGATTTTTATTATTTTGCCCCAACTTAAGTTTTTTTTTTTTTTTTTTCTATACATCGAAGTAGGTTTATAGAGTTAGATCTCCATTTATGGATTTAATTGGTTTATTTGCTTCATGGGATCAATCGCGTTGTATAGATGGCCTTTGGTAAAAACAAAAATTAATATAAAATTTGTAAAAGTTGAAACAATTACATCATGAAATTGCAGTGATGTTTTTATCCAATTTGGACAACTTAAGCAATAATCACACAAAAACAATGTTATTAGCAACCAGATCAAACGAATCGGAGAGATTATTGGTTTATAGTTCGACAATTTCAACTAGATTGAACCTGTGATTTAACCAAATTTTATTTTATTTAAATATATTATTTCATACAAATTTATAAATACTGCTATATTTATATGTATAACCATTAATCAAGCACTCACAGATTTAAGTAAATATAAACCATAACAACATAACAAGAAGTTAGTAACATCTTTAATATTATTTTATAACATATACTTTTTATATATATTTTTTCAAAAAAAAAAAAAGATTTGGATTACACTTATACCAATCCATAAAGCCCAGTGAATTTTTCATAACATGTATTTAGAATGGGCTTATAAGTATACCAAGAGCCCAATTCCAATAGGATTAATTCCTTTTACATCCAAAATTAACCGAGCTCATAAATTAAACTTGTTGCCTCTTCTCCTCCCATAATTCTATGGCCGCCTCATCTTCTTTATTCATCTCTAAAATACGGCCGCAACTGTTCCTTTCTTCATCACTGTATTTTCAAGCCAACTTTTTTTTTTTTTTGTTTTTTAGAAAAAAAAGAACAGATTTAGCAAAACGATGCAGTGTAAAGTGATTGTGGAGAAAACCGAGTTCTGACTGCTCGTTGGTTTTTGCTTGTTCGAACCGGTCAGCGTTGGTTTTCTCTTGAACCACTTTTGGTTATCAAATTGATTGGATTTATGGTTTATTCGCAGTTAAACTGCTTGAACTAATCAGTCTTGTCCCTTTTTTATAACATTGGAAAAAAAGTTAAAAATCAATTGCTTTTTAATGGGTTTTAAATTAGCCATTGACGCGCAAATCCTTTTATTGATAAAAATGGTTAATTTCACCAATGGGATAACAACTATCTCCCTAATCACAGTTTGGTATATCAACTACCGTTTTACACTCTGTAATACCCCAACTTCTAGGTGACCTCCCATTATGGTACATGTGATCTGTTATTGTAGGTTAATTGTGTCACGTCAGCACTTTGTTGGGCTTAATTTCACTTATGGTATACCAACTATCTCTCTAATCACAGTTTGGTATACCACTTTATACGTATTGTTTCATTTTATTTTATTTTTTTTAAAATAACAGAAATATATAAATCAAATTTTTTTTCTTTTATTTTCTTTGATTTAAATATTTCTGGGTTTTTTTTTTAAAAAAAAAAATGAAACAATACGTATAAAGTGGTGTACCAAACTGTGATTGGGGAGATAGTTGGTATACCATAAGTGAAATTAAGCCCAATAAAGTACTGACGTGGCATAGTTAACTTGCAATAACAGGTCACATGTACTACAATGGGAGGTCACCTAGAAGTTGGGGTACTATAGTGTGCAAAACGGTAGTTGGTATACCAAACTGTTATTAGGGAGATAGTTGATATACCATGAGTGAAATTAAGCCATTGAAAAAATGACTTTTCAAAATCAAAACAAGTATATATTTTAAGGAATATATTTGGAACGGTTAAGGTATTTTTTTTTTTTTATTTCCAATGACAAAATCTTAGAGCATCCCAATCGGGAAGAACTTTTTCAAACTTTTTACTTATGCCAGTTTATCACATCTAAAGAACCATCAACATTATATTTTATTTAATTAAAAGTGATTGTATTTTAAAATTTTGACTATAGTATAATATAAATCCACTTTTTATATATTTTGTGTTTTCATTTTAGTTATAATACTAGCCTTCAACATGCGCACAACATGCGGATTTATTTATTTAATCTTAAATAAATTTTTGTATCTTTCTTATTTGTTTTTACTTCTTGGATAGGGATGACAACGGGTAGGATACCAGTCCTCATTATCCTTTACAAATATAACCATTTGTCTCGTTGCATTAATCATGAGTATTGATTAAATAAATTCCAATCTCATTCCACAACGGGTAGCGACTACCTGCTAATTTCCCACAAAATTTAATAATTTTTTTGTTAATAATCATTTATCATTTATATAAACCAAAGGAGGATACACTTAGCTCATTTAAAATTTTATGATAATTTTGATTAATTATTAACTAATACTTTTAATCTCTACTTTTCTAAATTAATTTAACATCTTTTTTTAAATTTTTATTAAACCTCACACTATGTTCCCTCCTTTCAATATTCACTGATCGGTTCCTTCTCTTTAGCTATTGAAACATTTTTCAAATCCTTTCCGTTTTTCTGATTAAGACTACAACTGGTTACATGTTATTCTTTGAATGCATATATTTTTCTGAATTACATATTTGTTAGAAGTTAGTTAAATATTATACAAATGGTTTGAACCAATTTGTAAACACTGAAGACAATTATAGTTCCAATTAGTTCTTAAAAAAAGTAATACTTTAACATAATTTTATATTAGCAGAAACATAATGAATCATTAGCTGTAAAAGCCAAATCCAATAAGCATACATAATTTCATACAACTCATCCATTTAGATTTGAAGGATTACGGGGTTTCACTATAATTAAATGATCTAGACTCTTAAAGTTGGATTAAAAAAAAACCCAAAGAATTGCTAGAAGACTTGCCACAAAGCAAAGAAAATAAGAAACAAATTTTAGAACATCACATCATCTATCCCCACTCAAGAATCTATAAATATACAAAGAATATTTTGGAACTCCATTCTTGATCTTTTCTATGCTTCAAATCCATCCAATGGTCACAACGTCACCATTTCTACAACCAAATTACAATTCCAATCTCGATTGCATCAGTGAATAAAATCAAAAGTTTAATGGAAAACAAAAAATGTATATGCACACAGGACACTTTAACTTAACAAAAGCACAACTCTTAACCTTTTTACCATGTATTACATATATTCTATCTCTTGCCATTTTTAAGTTGCAGCAAGCTAAGGACCCAACAAAATCAAGGAAAGAGAAAGTACTCTCACCCACTTCAGGTTCAATTGGATAGAGATTCCAACATTCATAACAGTTATTGGTCAATCCAATGAATTCCCTCATTCCTTCAGTCCTGTTGTGCAAGTCAGAGAAGTAACTGGGAATTTATGAATGGAGAATTTAGAAATATAACAAATGCTATGGATGAAATTAACATTATCAAGAATGATCTTTATGTGTATGCTCAATATTAATTTATAAAGGTCGAGATTATTAACTACTTTACATCCTTTACAATAGCTAAGGTAACAAAATAAGAAGATTATACTTGAACATGCAATTGAACCCACTCTAAATGAAAATGAATTCTAATATTTAGTTGCCAATTCTTGGTTAATTGCGTTACTAAGATAATTCATATAAATGTTTAATTTGTTCAGATAGTTACCTTGATGACCTAAGCATCTAACTTTAGCTGCTCAGCTTGTTTAACCTCTTGAATAATAATCTCCATGGTCTCTTTGACCAAATTCATGTAGTGAGCATTGTCGGAACCGTACCGACGGGAGGAAAATCTTAATTTTGGTATAATTTTATTTAATTCAGTTTTTTATGATTATTCGCGTAATAATTTATTATAATATCTGTTTGATAACGAAATTTTATAGAGTCGCCACCAATCGATTTTTGGTCCGATTGGACACCTTAAATAACCAGAGATTTATATGGGTTCGTTTGCTAATTACGTGTAAGGAAGATAAAAATCACCCTACCCCGCCCATAATTGGTACTAAAGTCGTAAATTATTCTCGTGGGATGTATTTCTTTTTTATTCGTACACGAATATATATATATATATATATATATATATATATATATATACACACACACACATATAAAATTATATATTTGCTAGACAAATATTCATAATGAAGCTTTATTTTGATTAATTTTGTTTATTTATATCCATGACATGGATATAATGAACATTCGTATTTTACTTCCATAACATGGTTGTAAAATATATACATATATCATAGATAAGAATTGTGAGCGGACGATGCGTTTTCGACGGGACGCGGGACTCCCTTTCGGAAGGGGCGCCTCGATTTCGGGCGGGGCCCTCCCTCGCATGGGGTTTTTGATTTGGAAACTCGTTTTTGGAAAAAGGTGGATTATTTTGAAAAAGAATCGAGACCTAAATCTCGATAAAAAGTATAGGAGTCGCCACCCGGCTCAGCTCAACCGGGAAATTACAGTGTAGCTGAACCAAAGCGGGATCTGCCACACTTTTCAGAGATTCGGATCCGGACAAGTCCTTTATTTCGTGTCTAATTTAAATATTATTGTCAATGTTCTAGTTACAACACTTTACGTAGCTAAAGATTTATTTTTATTAAAAGAATACACGCAGCGCGCATACAGAATAATAATACAAAAATATAAAGTAAAGAGAATAAATATTTAAGGGCTTACAACCAAATTGAAAGAAAAAATAAAACTCTCGCCTCACTGATACAACCGCCTATATACACGAGGATCTAGAAAAATTACAACCGCCTAAATACACGATTTAATTCTATTAAATACAAATAAAAAGAAAAATTAAAATAGAATAAAAGCTGCAAAACAAAGGTTAGCACAATTTATACGGCACGCCATAAATAGGACTCAAGTAGACAGAAATAGGGAATTAGAATTCGGGGTCATGCAATTGGGGGTAACCGGGTCGACCCGGTTGGCCGGCCCGGTCAGACCTGGAAAACCATTTTTGAAACGTCCCTGTATTTTTGGTTTTGTGAGAAAAATCATTTTTGAAAACAATTTTTCCGGTTTATTATAATTAAACATGTAAAGTGGGTCGGTTTTCGGGAGATTCGGGTCTCCGTCGTGGAATTGTTCTAAATGCATCTTTACTGAAAAATAAATCTAAGGTCGTGATGCACACAACAAAATTCATTTTGATGATTTTTGAGGGTTTTCCAAATTTTTCTGATTTTCTGGGATATTCTGATTTTTATGAAATTTTTTGGATTTTTAGAATTTTATTTGGATTTTAGGGATTTTTTTTTTTTAGGGATTTCTGTCCCTGGCCGCGAGCTACAGTCGTACGACTGTAGTTACAGTCGTACGACTGTCTACTACAGTCGTGCGACTGTAGCCCTGGTTTGGGCAGAAATCGCTAAAAAACCCTAAAACAAAACCCTAAAACTGGAGAAGGAAGGATAGTCGTACGACTGTAGTGTGTTTGGCACGACTGTATTTACAGTCGTGCCCCTGTTCTTATTTCAAGAACAGTCGTACGACTGTTCTTACTTTTCCAGAAATAAAAATGCAAAAACTTGAAGAAAAATGCACCAAACACAATCAAATCACCCAGAAAGCTGGAAAAAAGGATAAGTTAAAGATTGTTTACCTCCTTGGTGACGATCCACAGCTGGAATGACCCCTGGCTACGCACCAATCCACGTGAATTTGCACTTTTTCCCCAAAAAGCCAAGGTTTCAAGTATGTCCAAATAACTCCAGAAAAGTCACGGATTTGTGTTTGTTTTTGGTCCGAGATGATTTAATTTGTTAGTGTGATTGTTAACCTAAGATGTCTAATTCGTTTTAGAGATTAAAAGCAAGAAATCAAGGAGAAAATGTGAGAAGAAAGCAAGCCTTTTCACTTCTCTCTCTTCTTTCTTTTTCTCCCCTTTTCTCTCTCTAAAATTCTGGTTTTCAACTCCAAAAACCTCCAAAAGTCCCAAAATCTGCTTTTTCCTTTCCTTATATACCCCACTTGCCCGGAAATCTTGAGCATTAAATGCTCAAGATTTCCCTTCTCTCTCAAGTCAAAGAAGTATGGGCTGAAACCTGCTCCCCGAAAGTACAGTCGTACGACTGTACTTACACTACAGTCGTACGACTGTAGTGAATTACCACGACTGTATACTACAGTCGTGGGTCAACGGTCAACGGCCCCATTTTTTTTTTTTTTTTTTAGCTAAAATTTCGTGTTCACAGGCTGCCCCTCGTGTAACTGGAATCTGATTTCCGAAACGGATTTAGGTACACGACAAAGAACACGAAAATGCAAGGGTAGGTTTCGCAGGTGACTTTGGTAGTCAGGTGGTCCATATGCCTTTTACATGAGGATGACACCGAGAATACGGATGACTTTTGGAGTCGGGCGGTTCCCTGTGATGGTTTTCGCGCAAGGATGACGCCGAGATGAAATAACTTTCGGAGTCAAAAGGCTGTGGACGGTTTGTCCCACCGAGCCTAAAAATGCATGTGATGCATGTTTGATGAGCGTATTTATTCCTTGATCGATAATTTTGAAACAAAAATTTTTGCCCCTTCGATCAAGAATAAATACGGGAATGCGTGCCATGGTTGCCTTTTATAGTCGTGCGGGACTGGATTTGTGAATGCAAGATGTGATAGTCGTGTGCGACTGGCGCACTCAACGGACTGACACAGGATTTTTGGTTCCCTTTTAAAGTCGTGGGGGACTATGATTTTTGTATGAATGCATGACGATCGTGTGCGGCTGGGCGCACTCGACAGACTGAAATCGGGTTCGGGTTCCCTTTTAAAGTCGTGGGGGACTATGATTTTTGTATGAATGCATGACGATCGTGTGCGGCTGGGCGCACTCGACAGACTGAAATCGAGTTCGGGTTCCCTTTTAAAGTCGTGGGGGACTATGATTTTTGTGTGAATGTAATGGCCCAGAGTGGCTTGGCACGTGGGGCGCGTTGAAAATGCGACTGGTGTAATTATACTTACAGTGAATTTTTCATGGTTTTTCTTGGATTTCGTGCCCCTTGGGTGAGGCGGATCGTCATTGAAATAAATTAATCGTCGCTGGATTAGTCCAGCAAAAATTACTGAAATGCCCCTGCAGGGATTTATTGCACATTAGATAAAGAAAATGGGTTTAAGGAATAAATAGGAATAAAGGAAAATAAAATAAAAATTTTCCCCCCCTTTTTTTCACTACAGTCGCACGACTGTATTCAAAATTTGAATACAGTTGTACGACTGTAGGCGAAGTACAGTCGTACGACTGTACTTCGCGGGCAGCCAAAATAAAAGGGGCGGTTTCCGCCCCTTTCTCTCCCACTTTTCATTTTCTCAAAACCTCTCATTTCCTTCTCTCTGAAACCGACGCAGAAACTCGAAAAACATCCAAAATGTTGAAGAAAATGGGAAAGAAGTTGAAGAAGATCCAAAACAGTGCGGTTCCGGAGCCCAACAATCCGGAGGAGATTGCTTTCGTGGGAATCGCCCAAGGATACGGGCACCCGCTTTATATGGACCACTTCGGGATCCGGTTCGGGATGATGATCCCCATTCTGCTGGCAATGGACTCCCATTTGTCTGTTACACAGGTTAGTTTTCGATTCCTATGCCTTGATTTTAAGTTTTCCAATATTTTTCCCTTTGAACTTTTGGAACTGATTTACATGATTTACTGCTTTCTGGGTTGAATTGATTGAGTAGAATGCATGCTAGGAGTCCCCTGTAGTCAATAGAAACAAGGAACTAGGAAAAGCAGGTTAGAAATCGCGAAAATTATACGAATTGCGAATTTTTTTCTGCAGGAATATGAACAGTCGTGCGACTGTTCATGCAAATGATGAACAGTCGTACGACTGTGGGCACTACAGTCGTGCGACTGTAGCTACGCTCGTGCAATGCGTACTACAGTCGTACGACTGTAGCAAGAAAACAGGTTAAATAAATTTTTTTTTTTTTTTTTTTTTATCTTTGATGTTCTTTCAGGTCCGGCGAGCTGACATGGAGGAGATGGCCTACCGATACAGGAGTCTAGGAGACTTCCTGGTCCGAGAGAACGGCGTTTGGGCAGTAAGTATCTCGTGTTTCCTGCATCAAAATTTATGTAATGCATGAATGCATATGTGTGTATGTATGTATGGATGCTAACTTTATGTTGTCAACTGCAGTCCCGAGTCGAGATATTCCGAGAACAGGCCAGGGAGGCTGCTTCTGCTGTGGCTCAGGCCCGGACTGCAAACGAAGAGGTGGAGAGAGGGAGAGCCGAGATAGCCAGGCTGCAGGCTGGGATGGCTCGTCTGCAGGCGGATTTTGACTCTTACCGGGCCACACATCAGAGTGAGTCTGAGGAGGAGGAGGAGGACGAGGGGCAGGATGAGAGCTAGTTGGAGCATCCTGCTTGTCTTATTTATTATTTTCACAGTTTTTTTTTTGCTCTTTTGTACTGGATTTTTTTTTTTTTTTTAGATACATTGTGAATTGCACTTTTCATATTATTGGATTTTGCTTTTGTTTCATCGATGTTTAGAAATTCACTCTTCTTCCTTTTCTTCTTCAATTTTTGCTTCTTTTTATCCAGGCTTTTACAATTTTCTAGAATCATTACAAGACTCTGATTGGCTCAAATTGAAGCCTTTCGGGTTGTGGAATCTCAAGGCCTATTACAGACACTCGTGGAACATCGAGCTGTTGAATGCCTGTTACCGTTTCTGGGATCCAGTGGACAACGTTTTCCGCTTCTCATGCCAAGAACTCTGCCCCTTATATGAAGAGTTCAGTGCTATCTTGAATATCCCCTGCCATAAGGGAGTGGACATCGCCGTCCCCGAGTTCACTTTCGGTAGCATTTCCTCCTTGGTGAGCTTGTTCGGGCTTCCCAATCCCGACGTGGAAGCTTTATTCGCTACTGATTCTCCTTTCCCTGGATTGAGCTCAGACTCCGTATTAGGATGGTGTATCAATGCCCCTAGGGATCACATGAGCTGGGCCTCCATGGTCAGCCTGTTACTGGTGAGCCGGTATTTCTGTGGTCCTAGTGATGGGATTATCTCCTTCAGGGCTGTCTCCCTTATCTCTCAGATGGCCGTGGGAGCATCTCCAGCTCCTTTTGCACTTGCTGAGACACTGATTAGTTTGCATGCATCCAAGGCAAATGGTGTTCTCCACATTGGCCCTCACCTCACTCTGCTCCAGGTGAAATTCCTTATTGTCTGGTGTATTTCTGAGTCGAATGAGCCACTAACCCTTGCTTACCATCAACTGCAGATTTGGTTGCTGGAGAAGTTATCAATTCTTAAGATTCCGAGGGGAAACTTCAAGAAATACAATCCGGCCAATCTCAGAGAACGTGGCTTCTCCGTCGACTCCTATGCTGATATGTCTGCTGATGAGTGGGGCGCTTGGCTATCTCAACGGACTGATGACCAGATTAGGTGGGTGTGCCCCTGGTGGAAGATTACCCACGTGATTGTAGAGATGTGGGCACATGGTGTGCAGTTATTAGGACAGACCAGGGTAACATTCTATTCTCCGAGTCGCCTCTGCCGGCAGTACGGTCATCTACAAGGTATCCCTCAGCGCTCTTGCATCACCCGTTGTGAGGAGTACACTGCTGCTTGGCCAGATCATATCAGACTTCGCTGGGCTGGAGATACCCACCGCGTGGCATTGAATTATGCCTCACTTGCTCCCACAGAGACAGATAGTCGTTACAAGGAGTGGTTGGCTGAGATCCAGGATTTACCGACCCGTGAGGCGCGTGAGAGTGCGACTTTCCGATGGCTGGCCCCCTCTGAGGCTGCGAGACCACTTCCTGTCAAGAAAAGAAGAGCATAAAAAGAAAAACTGTGATTTTCACTATTGTGCATGTATTGGTTACAATTATTATTATTTATATACATCTTTTCCATTATTGATGCGGTCCTTTTCCTTTTTTTTTTTACCTTAACTTTTGCTTAAGCCGCCCTTGCGGGTTTTCGACCTAACAGGCTCTTTTCTTCCTGCCTTAACTTTTACTTAAGCCGCCCTTGCGGGTTTTCGACTTAACAGGCCTCTTTTTTTTTTTTTTTTTTTTTTTTTTTTTAAAGGGTTGGATGATATTTGCAATTGCACACTTAGGCGTTTAAATGTCTTTGCTTATCTGGATGTTTCGACAAATGTATCATGTAACATACTCCAAACATTCATGCAATATGTTGAGCATAACGCACTTCATTAATGAAATTTAATTATCGCATTAATTGAAAATTCTAAAATTGGTACATATCTCGAACGAACTCATTCCTGTTATCAACCATCCTATACAGGTTTTCTGGTCGATAAGCTAACCCTCGTTGCCTTAATTTTTGCTTAAGTCGCCCTTACGGGTTTTCGACTTAACAGGCTTTTTTTTTTTTTTTACACGTGGTAGCGTTTGAGATGATCTTGGTTAATCGGATTGGTGAATTCGTTGCCATCCATGTCCATGATCTTCACTGCGCCTTTGGAGAGTACCTTCTTAACTACATACGGCCCTTCCTAGTTGGGTTTAAATTTACCCCTTGCGTCTGTGTTGGTCGGTCTCATTTGCTTCAACACCAGATCCCCCGCTTTTAACGGCTGTTTCTGATGACGAACCCGCCGATTATAAGCCCTAGCCATCCTTTGGTGGTACATCTGCAGATGATCCAGAGCCTTAAGACGCCTTTCATCGACCATAGCCAGCTGCTCAAATCTCGCCTTCACCCATTCTGTTTCAGGCAATTGAGCCTCTAAGACCGTCCTTAGTGACTTCAATTCCATTTCGACAGGAAGGACTGCTTCCATCCCATAAACCAGCGAATACGGCGTTTCCCCAGTCGGTGTTCTAACACTAGTTCTGTACCCCCACAGAGCATAAGGTAATCTGTCTGCCCAATCCCGGTAGGTTGAGGTGGTCTTGGATAAAATCTTCTTAATAGACTTATTTGCTGCCTCTACTGCACCATTGGCTTGTGGCCTATAAGGAGAAGACTTGCGATGTTCCACATTGTATTCCTCGAACAATTCAGCTGTGGCCCCCTGAAACTGCACTCCGTTATCAGTTACCACGTGATGCGGTACACCATATCTTGCAAAGATGTGCTTCTTCACGAACTTAGCCATGTTCTTAGCTGTAACCGTGACATAAGACTCGGCTTCAACCCACTTGGAGAAATAATCGACTGCCACTACAATGAATTTGTGACCATTCGATGCAGGAGGCCGAATTTCACCAATTATGTCTATACCCCATACTGCAAACGGCCAAGGTGTCATGAGGTTTTGCAACTCCGTAGGTGGAAGATGGCTGATGTCCCCGTAGATCTGGCATTCGTGGCACTTTTTCACTTCCTCTGCACAATCAGTCTGCATAGTGAGCCAGAAGTACCCTTGTCTCATGATCTTCTTTACTAGAGCTAATCCGTTCATATGCGGGCCACAGATCCCTGAATGCATTTCTTGCATGACCTTCTTAGCTTCTGCTTCCGTTAGGCACTTTAATAACAACCCATCCGCAGTCCTTCTGAAAAGTTGCCCATCAAACCATCTGAACTGAGCTGCCAACTTTCTCAAAGTTGTCTTATCCGATGCATCTGCTTCTTCAGGGTATTGGCCATTCTGCAGAAAGTCAACTATATCTTGGTACCAGGGCTTATTGTCTGCAACTAAAGCCAGGACCGCGCTAGGACAATGAAACGGTGTTCTGGCAGTCTCCAGGATCAAAGGCCGCATCGGTGCTTTCTGAGGTCCTTCCCACATGGATGACAGGGTAGCCAATGAATCCGCCATCTGATTATCATCTCTAGCCACATGCTTGAATTCAATATGCCCGAATACCTTCACCATTTCCCACAAAGTTTCCAAGTATGGGCGAAGTGATTCTTCCTTGATTTCCCATTCTCCGGTGGCTTGGCGAATTACCAACAGTGAATCTCCCACAATGGACACGTCATTTGCCCCTAATGTGATGAGAGCATCAATGCCAAACAAACAAGCTTCGCATTCTGCGCCGTTGTTGGTTACCGGGAATTCCAGCCGTTTTGACAAAGGAATTATCTCTCCTTCAGGAGTTACAATGATTACTCCGAGGCCCGCCCCTCTCTTATTTACAGCTCCATCAAAATGCATGATCCATTTCCTGATCTCCACTTCTACGAAAGCCAATTGTTCATCGGGAAATTCCAGGTTTTCTACATAATCAGATTCAAGCGGTTGATTGGCCAGGAACTCAGCCACTGCTCTTCCCTTGATCACCTTCTTCGTTACATACTCGATGTCAAATTCTGATAACAAAAGCAACCACCGGGACAGTTTCCCCGTTAAGGATGGGCCAGAACAGAGGTATTTCATTGGATCAACCTTTGCCATGGCTTGTATTTTGTAGGATTGGAAATAGTGCCTCAACTTCTTCGTAAGCCAGACCATAGCAGTGCAAGTCTTCTCCACGACAGTGTATCGGGTTTCGTAATCTAGCAGCTTCTTACTGAGATAGTAAATAGCATGCTCCCTTTTGTCTTCTTGTTCTTGAACCAACATTGCCCCTATGGAGGTTTCTTCAATGGCTAAGTACAGAGTCAAAGGTCTTCCCAGAGTTGGGGGTTTCAACACTGGAGGATTAATCAGGTACTCTTTGATCCTATCAAATGCAATCTGACACTGATCATTCCACACAACAGGTTGTTCCTTCCGAAGAAGCTTGAAAATGGGTTCACAGACTGTAGTCAATCTGGCGATGAATCTGCTGACGTATTGAAGAGACCCCAGAAAAGACCTGACTTCTTTCTCTGTTTTTGGTGCTGGCATATCTCGAATTGCCTTGATCTTGTCTGGGTCCATCTCAATGCCCTTTTGACTGACAATGTGCCCCAACAGTTTACCCGATGCAACTCCAAAAACACACTTCTTTGGATTGAGTCGCAGGTTGTACTTTTCAATCCTAGTCATAAATCTATCCAGGATAGCAGGGTGCTCCTCCCGGGTCATTGATTTTACTAGCATATCATCAACATACACCTCTACCTCCTTGTGGATCATGTCGTGCAGTAACATCGTAACCGCCCGTTGATATGTTGCCCCAGCATTCTTTAACCCAAACGGCATCACTCTGTAACAGTACACCCCCCACTCAGTAATGAAGGCTGTCTTGATCTTGTCAATGACATTCATTAAGATCTGGTTATACCCCGAGAAACCATCCATGAACTTATACATAACTGCCCTTGTTGCACTGTCGACCAGGATATCAATGTGAGGAAGTGGGAAATCATCCTTTGGAGAGGCCTTATTCAAATCCCGGTAATCCACACAAACCCGGACCCTTCCGTCCTTCTTGGCAACTGGGACTATGTTGGCTAACCATTCAGGGTAATCTACCACCTCCAGGAAATTAGCCTTTATCTGCTTTGCCACTTCTTCTTTGACTTTCTCAGCCCATTCTGGACGTAGACGCCTGAGTTTCTGCTTTACTGCGCTGAACTTAGGGTCAATCGGAATTCTGTGCTCTGCTATCTCTCTGTCAACCCCCGGCATGTCATCGTAAGACCATGCAAACGCTCCCACATGCTTTTTAAGTATTTTTGTCAATTCTCTCTCTTCTTCAGGGTTGAGTTCGTTAGAGATAGATACCATTTTAGGATTTTCAATTGTGCCCAAATTAATTTCATGTAATGCAGTGTCATGAATGCTGAACACATTGAATGAATGATTGCATGTATGCACAGAGCCATTAGGAAAAACATCACACAAATAAGCAAAGTCAGATTTCATTTCATTCATCGCCTTAAAAGCGGAATTGTTCATATCAAGTACATAGGATAAATTTACAAAGAAATCATTTTCTTCCTCCACATGCGGAGGGTCTTCTGCAGCAAGATCTTCCGGGTCAACAGGCTCTTCTTCGAACAAGTCACCCAAATCAGCTTCAAGGGTCTCTTTTTGAGCTTCAGTTAAGGCATCTTCTTCCACTTTCGCTTTTCCCTTAGCCATCATTTTGGTGAGTTCAGCAACAGCTTTTTCCACTAATTCTGCCCGTCCTGAAATAGATTCCTTCTTCACGGGGCTCTCTTTCAACCCTTTTTTCAGTAGTTCAGCAAATGCTTTGGTAATGGTATCCACCAGGGGGTCTGTATCTTCTTTTGGTTGCACCTCCGGGATGATGGGAGCCACCACTTCAGCTTGGCTTATTGGAGGAGAAGTGGTCTCCTTCATATCTTCCAGCTTAAGCATTCCTTCCACTGAGCCAACCCCATATTTCGAAAAGTCAACAACATCAGCAAAAATCTCAAACCCGGGGACTGTTTCCCCACCAATAACCATTGGTTCCGGTTTACCACCATATGGCCCACCACAGGCTCGAACAAAAGTGTCCAAGAGATGGACTTTCTTCGTCTCCGGGATCCCCTTCTTTTCGGTATCTTTGTAACCAAGACCCCCTCGGTGTGACTGGCCCATAGTGATATCAAACTTTGTGACCCCTTGTTGATGAACTCCTAGCCCCCTTCCCGGAATGAAATTCTGCTTCTGAAAATACTTATGGATCCATGGAGAAAATGTCAAGTCTTTCTCCTTATGCTCTGAGACAACTGCCACTTGAAAGCCAGTCAAAGGTTGTTCAGATGAGTTCAGAGCAGCCACCATAGAAGATTCATCTGCCTCAAGAGTCACAATCTTTTCTCCCATCGGAATCTTCACCTTTTGGTGCAAAGTTGATGGCACACCTCCCAATGCATGAAACCAAGGTCTTCCCAAAAGCAAGGAGAAAGTCACAGGAATATCAATGACAGTAAACAGCACGGTTGACTTAACTTCTCCCACTGACACTTCTGCTTCAAAGGTTCCAATCACAGTACGCTTGGAATCATCATAGGCCCGGATCACCGTGTTAGACCTTGACAATGCTTCTTCAGACATATGAAGGCTAGGTAAAACTTTCAGAGGGCAGATATTCAATGCTGAGCCGTCATCAACCATCACACACGGCAAAATTCGATCCATCATCTCCACTTTCAGATACAAGGCACGATTGTGGTTAGTGCCTTCCGGAGGTAAGTCATCCTCGGTAAAAGTGATCCCCCCGGGATTATCAGATTGTTGACTCTTTGTACTCCCAATCACCATGCATACTTCCTCGGGAGACATTAATGGGTTTGCATCCATTTCCATAAGCTTTTTTACCACTGCAGCTCGATGTCTTTGGGATTCCATAAGCAAATGCCACACAGATGCACGTGCGGGCATCTTTTTGAGTTGCTCCACTACCAGATCTTCTTTTTCATTCACCTTGATGGGCAAATAATCTTGAACTGGTGCTTCTGCCCTTTTACTCGGTTCTCCCAATCGCTGTGGCTCGGGTTGATATACCCTTCCACTTCTCGTGACATTATTCACTGGAGCATCTTCCTTCCTTATATACATCCCATCCTTAGTGCAGACAGGATAGACAGGTGTTGTCCGGCTCAGAGGCTCGGGCCTACTCATCAACTCAAATTCATCCGCATCATCATCCAATTCTATATCATCCAGATTCACGGGTTTGCTCTCCTCCGCTGAGGGCTTTACATCTTCACCTACCACCACTTGAATTGCGGGATTTGCCCTTGCAATCTGGGCTAAGACAAAGTTAGGGGATAACCCCGATTGCACCATGTTGACTCTTCTTTCAAACTGAGGTAGCGGATTACCCTGAACATTGGGCTTTGAACGGGGCGCTTCTATCTTCTTTTCATCAATCAGCTGTTGAATTGCCTTTTTCAAAGCATGACACTCGTTGGTTCGATGCCCCTTAGTCACATGATAGGAGCAAAAGTTGTTCTTGTCCGCCTCAGCCGGAGGCGTGTACGGTTTCAGACTTTGAAGAAAGCCTAGATTCCTACATTTCAGAAAGATCCGCCCCAAGGACTCTTCCCACGGAGAGATCCCTTTCCCGGCTGTTTGTTGACTAGACCCTTGCGCCACTGTTGCCACCTCTATTTGTTTAATAGGGGCAGGTGACTGGTTTGGCTTAGCAATTGTCGATGAAGAAGCCGCAGGGTTGTTGTTGCTTTTATACCCCGAGGAGTATGTACGGCTCCGATACCCTCCTCCATAACTGTTCTGGGCTGGATCAATCTCGTACTTCTCAACTTTGCGGGTACTTCTCAACTTTGCGGGCCAGCTCATGCACCTCTATCAGGGACTGGAATTTATGGTACTTCATTACATTCCTATAAACCTCCAAGCTCCCGTCAATTAGCTTCACGATCAATTCATCTTCCAATGGCTTCTGATGAAGGAGAATCATTTTATCCATCCACCTTTGGTAGTATTCAGAGAAGGTCTCGTTTGGTTTCTGCCTCACCGCTTCTAAGTCTTGCAGCTTGACTTCCAGTTGTGTATTGAAACTGAAATACTTGATGAATGCATCAGACAGTGCATCCCAATCACCTTGTATCCCCTCAGGCTGCTTATTGTACCACGTGATAGCACCCCCTTCCAAAGTAGTGGGGAATAGTCCCACCAACTGATTCATAGTGAGCCCGGCCATGGTCATGATCCGCACGTATTGATTCAAATGGGCTGTAGGAGGGCTCTTCCCCACGTACGGTGCGATCCGAGGCATTTGGAAGCCTACTGGAAGCATTTCAACCCCCCCGTCTATCAGTGTGGATGGGTCGATCCGTTTGGCAGATTGGATTTTAGAGCTGGCCCGCAGCTCTGCTATAGTTTCTTCCATCTCTTTCATCTTTCTTTCCAAGGCGGACTCCACAGGCCGCTCAACATTATCTCTCCGGCCTTCTTCAGCGTCTGACTGCCTGTCGTTCAGTCTCCCTCCACTACTTTCTTCCCGAGCACCTCTTTCCGGCCTCTGACTGGATGATTCGGCCAAAGCACTCTGCACTTGGCTCTTGATAAGATTCTTGAACTCATCAGAACTCATGAAATCACGAAGAGCAGAGGTAGCCATTGCGGCGGCAGCAGCTTCGGGTGGGATTGCCATATCTTGAAATCTTTGTTGCAATTGTTCAAGTTCCAATGAAAACCCGGCACTCAATTCAGATGACGCCTCAACCTCCCCAAACTGAATAGATTCCTCAGACTCACTAGATGATGAATCACTGTGCTCTATCCTCACGAGTCGTCGTCCCGATCGGAGCCAAACTACAAAATATTCCAAACAAAAGTTAGTGAAATATGATCACCCAAAGAGTCATGAACTCTAGGGGATATGCATGTATGCATGGTGTGTTGAATGGACGATGTATGGATGTTGTATGAAATGAATTTGTAATACAAACCTTGAATAATTAACCCTGCGGGTGATGGATATATTGCAATCCAAGAACTGGATACATGGATGAGACCTTTGGTACTCGGGGAGTACCTCGGGTTTTTGTGAAATGATGTGAATGTCCTTAGTGGACAGGCAGAGTTTTCGGCACTCGTGGAGCGCCTCGGATTTTGTGAAGTGAGATCGACACGCGCATGGCGCTTGGTCGAGGTTTCGGTGTCCGTGGGACACTTCGAATTTTGATGATGTAAAATGGACTCGTGCTTGGCCTAACGGGTGGAATTTCAATACTCGGGGAGTATCTCGATTTCCGCACCATAATGTGAAGTGAATGCGTTCTTGGTGAACGGGCAGAGTTCCGGCGCTCGGGGAGCACCTAAACGTTTTGATGTGTGAAATGAAACTTTCCGGTCCTCGCGGAGTACCGAAAATGATTTAATGAAATGCAAAGAATTTTTGTCGGCACTCGTGGAGCGCCTAAAATGTTTTAATGAAGTGCGGTGAATTTTTGTCGGCACTCGTGGAGCGCCTAAAATGCTTTAATGAAATGCGATGAATTTTTGTCGGCACTCGTGGAGCGCCTAAAATGACTTCCTACTTGGTAGGTAACGTGATGCGTGTGACCCTCGTGGAATTATTCAAGATTTGCATAATGCTTTATGCATGACACGCGTTTCCCATGGCTGCCAAAATAAAATAGTTAATGTTCATGACATTCGAATGATGTACGTGAATTAATTAATTTTTCACACGAACAAAAGATGCATGGCTGCAAAAAATGTGGTTAGTGTAAATGTCACGCGAGTGATTAATGTATTTACAAGCGAAAGAATGGAAATGGCTGTACAAAAGATGTGAGTTAGAATCACACAAATGTTTTAGATGCGGCATGTTATGTTCGTGAAAAATGTGGATGATGATATGTTATGGAAGGACAAAAAGACACGTAGCAATTAGCACACGGATCGTATTCTTCCAACCTTATTCCTCCGAACGTGGTCAGGTCGATAAAATTCTAACCGAGTCCTAGGAGGGGTTCTCTTCGATCACCAACCGGGGGTGATGAAGGCGGATTTTATTTTATTTTATTCACACAATTATTTTGGCATCCTAAGGGAATCCAACTAAGGTTACCTAAGTGAGTTCGGTCCAAAGTCGGGATAACATCAAGGCTCCCATAGCAAAAAATATACTCCTCACTTCTCCCCACTCAAGGGTTCGAACGAAGGGGTTCGTACGAGGCTATGGGTGGTGTTTCGTATTCGTGCCCCTAAGACCAAGAGGAACTTAGGCGACACTTCAACGATTCACCGGGCTAATAGTGGATACCTAACTTAATGCAATAAATGCCTAACTACAAAAATGCATAAAGTGCCATATAAGAATCATCCACTTAATTTAAATTAGACACTTTTCAAGGCTTGTCAAATTCTTTTAAGTTTTTTGAAAAACATTAAAGAAATCCCCAGCGGAGTCGCCACTGTGAGCGGACGACGCGTTTTCGACGGGACGCGGGACTCCCTTTCGGAAGGGGCGCCTCGATTTCGGGCGGGGCCCTCCCTCGCATGGGGTTTTTGATTTGGAAACTCGTTTTTGGAAAAAGGTGGATTATTTTGAAAAAGAATCGAGACCTAAATCTCGATAAAAAGTATAGGAGTCGCCACCCGGCTCAGCTCAACCGGGAAATTACAGTGTAGCTGAACCAAAGCGGGAACTGCCACACTTTTCAGAGATTCGGATCCGGACAAGTCCTTTATTTCGTGTCTAATTTAAATATTATTGTCAATGTTCTAGTTACAACACTTTACGTAGCTAAAGATTTATTTTTATTAAAAGAATACACGCAGCGCGCATACAGAATAATAATACAAAAATATAAAGTAAAGAGAATAAATATTTAAGGGCTTACAACCAAATTGAAAGAAAAAATAAAACTCTCACCTCACTGATACAACCGCCTATATACACGAGGATCTAGAAAAATTACAACCGCCTAAATACACGATTTAATTCTATTAAATACAAATAAAAAGAAAAATTAAAATAGAATAAAAGCTGCAAAACAAAGGTTAGCACAATTTATACGGCACGCCATAAATAGGACTCAAGTAGACAGAAATAGGGAATTAGAATTCGGGGTCATGCAATTGGGGGTAACCGGGTCGACCCGGTCGGCCGGCCCGGTCAGACCTGGAAAACCATTTTTGAAACGTCCCTGTATTTTTGGTTTTGTGAGAAAAATCATTTTTGAAAACAATTTTTCCGGTTTATTATAATTAAACATGTAAAGTGGGTCGGTTTTCGGGAGATTCGGGTCTCCGTCGTGGAATTGTTCTAAATGCATCTTTACTGAAAAATAAATCTAAGGTCGTGATGCACACAACAAAATTCATTTTGATGATTTTTGAGGGTTTTCCAAATTTTTCTGATTTTCTGGGATATTCTGATTTTTATGAAATTTTTTGGATTTTTAGAATTTTATTTGGATTTTAGGGATTTTTTTTTTTTAGGGATTTCTGTCCCTGGCCGCGAGCTACAGTCGTACGACTGTCTACTACAGTCGTGCGACTGTAGCCCTGGTTTGGGCAGAAATCGCTAAAAAACCCTAAAACTGGAGAAGGAAGGATAGTCGTACGACTATAGTGTGTTTGGCACGACTGTATTTACAGTCGTGCCCCTGTTCTTATTTCAAGAACAGTCGTACGACAGTTCTTACTTTTCCAGAAATAAAAATGCAAAAACTTGAAGAAAAATGCACCAAACACAATCAAATCACCTAGAAAGCTGGAAAAAAGGATAAGTTAAAGATTGTTTACCTCCTTGGTGACGATCCACAGCTGGAATGACCCCTGGCTACGCACCAATCCACGTGAATTTGCACTTTTTCCCCAAAAAGCCAAGGTTTCAAGTATGTCCAAATAACTCCAGAAAAGTCACGGATTTGTGTTTGTTTTTGGTCCGAGATGATTTAATTTGTTAGTGTGATTGTTAACCTAAGATGTCTAATTCGTTTTAGAGATTAAAAGCAAGAAATCAAGGAGAAAATGTGAGAAGAAAGCAAGCCTTTTCACTTCTCTCTCTTCTTTCTTTTTCTCCCCTTTTCTCTCTCTAAAATTCTGGTTTTCAACTCCAAAAACCTCCAAAAGTCCCAAAATCTGCTTTTTCCTTTCCTTATATACCCCACTTGCCCGGAAATCTTGAGCATTAAATGCTCAAGATTTCCCTTCTCTCTCAAGTCAAAGAAGTATGGGCTGAAACCTGCTCCCCGAAAGTACAGTCGTACGACTGTACTTACACTACAGTCATACGACTGTAGTGAATTACCACGACTGTATACTACAGTCGTGGGTCAACGGTCAACGGCCCCATTTTTTTTTTTTTTTTTTTTAGCTAAAATTTCGTGTTCACAAGAATTTTAATGAAAAAATGGTAATAAGAATTTTATACTACTTGCTATTAAAATAAACAATGGAAATAAAAATTAATGATTGTAATATGAAGTTAACCATATAAATTAACTTAATTTATATTTCACAACTATAGCATAGTTATGAAATAAAACCCCTAAAATTACACATGTATAAATTTATTTTATGTCATTTTATTTTTTATTTTAGAAATCTTTAAATTTGTAGACCCAAATTTTTTATTAATTTATAGCAAAATTTACAAGTGTATTAATGTGGAGATTAAAAGGAAAATTAAACTAAAAAAAAAAAAAGCTTAATATCCAGCTGGGCCAACATCTATTCTTAAACTGGTTTCTAAGCCCAAAGAATCAAAGCCCTGACCTGGATCCAACCCGAAACCATAACCCATTGGTCATTACCCCTCATATATAAACATCTCACTCTCTTCTAACCCTAATCTTCTCTATTCCACAGCCACCCACTTTCATCAAACCCTAAGCTTCTCTTCCAGCCGCCTCCTCCCTCTTGCCCGGCCATCTCGCCGGCTGCCTCTTCTCTCTTTCCCTCACCGGCGGTCGGTTCTACTTTCACTCGTTTTGCTTCTTCCGGTATCACCCTCCGTCGATCTACTCTCTCCGTTCTCTCTTTTCTTTCCGTCATTTTGCTCTCTCCGTCACTCTGCCCTCCGTAGATCTGCTCTCTCCGTTCTCTCTTTCTTGCCGTCGTTTTGCTCTTTCCGTCGCTCTGCCATCCGTCGATCTACTCTCTCCGTTCTCTCTTTTCTTTCTGTCGTTTTGCTCTCTCTGTCACTCTGCCCTTCGTAGATCTGCTCTCTCTGTTCTCTCTTTCTTGCCATCGTTTTGCTCTCTCCGTCGATCTGCTCTTTCCGTTCTCCTAACCAGATCCGAGGTAATTCGTTTTTTTCTGTTTGTTGTTGTTTTTTTTTTTTTTTTGCTTTTATTGTTTAATTTCTAATATTATCTTATTATTTACAGGTTTTGAGGATGTCAAAGCTAAACTTGATTTTAGCGTGCTTGTGTTGGCTAAGTCTCTAAACCCTTTCTGTGAAATGCATGAGTATAAAATAAAGAAAGCATACTCTGTTTATATGTGCTTGATTGAGTTCATAGGGACTCCTATACTCTGTCTATATGAGCTTAAAATGGCCTCTTTACACACCCATGACTCTGATGTGTCTGCTTTAAACTTGGGTTTTTGATATTGGTGAATGGCTTTTATTGATATGTTTGGTGCTGGGATTTGATTAAAATAAATGGTTGTATGCTGGAACAGGATAGGAATTGTGGCTTTGCTGTGTTGCTGATTTGAACTTTGTCATTTTATATTGGTGAATGGCCTCTGTTAGGGATGGTGAAATGAAAAGAAAGATTATATGCATATCTTGTTCACGTGATGTGTTGTTTTGTTTGGTTGGGTTTCCTGTTTGTGAAAGATTATGCTTTAAAGGGGCAGTGATGAAGAGGCCTTAAGAAAGACATCCTTTAACCCTATGATTTTCTGTTTCTCTTAGTTTTTGAACATTAAAAAAATGAGTCTTGCATTCAGCCACCATCTTTGTGTTAGACTAATGTGGCTTCTTTCTTGAAATTTATTTTTTTGAGTTGAAGCCTATGGTTTTAATCTTGAGATTAGGAGGTAGAAGGTGAGGCATTTTTATAGTGTTTTTGAGACAGAGCATACAAAAATCATATGAGTTCTTATGATTTAAAAAAAAAAAGTAAACTTCTGAGCCCTCTTTATTAGAGTCATTCTCCTTGAATCTACAAATTATGAGAACATGATTCTTCTATTATGGTCACTAATGTGAGCTGTGGCCATCACATGACCCCTAGCTCCATTAGTGACCTTAATATGGTAAATGTAGAATAAATGCTATTTATGAAATGATTCTAGAAAATACTTATTCAGAAATGAAGAGAAAGGTAATAAAATTTAATTGTTTGTTGGAAATAAATACTAAGTATTAATAGACTTACTTAATACTCTAATATGCTGAAGGCTGAATAAATATTCTTCTGATTGCAGGTATATTTTTTTGGAGGCTTTTGGAAGAGGGAAACTTAGTGTAGCAGAGATTGAAATGGATGAGAAAAGGCTGAGTTTTTTTTTTTTGTCTCCCTTATTGAGCTGCCTTTTATAGGCCAGAAAATCACTGTAGAAACTGGACTGGTTGTAGTTTAATTTGTTTTTTTTTTTTTGTCCCATTTGGTTTGAAACCAAAGGAAAGAATTCTAATCCCTTGAAATTGGCTGTGTCAGCCGTAAATCTTGCCCTCCTTTTTCTGTATTTTGCCTTTCTGTGTTTTGGCCATTCTTTTGGCCATACTTTCACTGATGGATTCTGCCTTTTAATCTGTATTTTTATATTTATTTTTTTTAATTTAGTTATTTATTCTCATTTTGTATTATAAAAGGTCCATTTTAATAAAAGCCCATTTAATTTCTCTTGTGCTTTTGTTAGTAATTTAAATTTTAAAATTGGCAAAATATCAACAAAAATAAAAATATACCTGTTAATTGATAAATTACGCTTATTGACAAAATCGGGTATCTACAAGCATCACCAAGATTCCCTTCTAATTTTAGTTTCCTTGCCAACAAAATTTGAAATTCAAAGTAGCCCAAACACCATCTGAGTTATATCAGAGACACCAATATTCAACTACAATAAAATAATAACCCGAGTAGCAACTACCTTTTTCCAATGAACATCATTATTGACATGTAACAGTATGAGCCTTTCAAGTTCATCCTAGGATATTTTCTTCAAAAACTAATGGTGTCAAACAATTGGCTCAAAGAGTAATCATTGAACAGCTTCAGATTTCCAATGACATCATTAAACCGCCAGCCTATAAGCTCCCATCTAAATGCATCTGGTGATTTAACAAAACAATTTGCTAAAAAACAACTGTAACTGCAAATCTGAATACAAAATTTGCTAAAAAAAAAAGAGTCAATTAACAAAATGAAGAACCAACCAAAATAATAATCTCCCAAAAGCATGAATTTAAATCAATGTAGTGAGAACTAAAACAACACCGATGATAGAAGATGAAGAAAGAAAATTCAAGTGAGAATCACAAACTGTAAAACAAACCTATTAGAAAGTGATTTCAATGACAGAAAAAAACAAAAATCAGTAAATAAGGAAAAGGAAGTAGCTAATCGGTGAAAAACAGTCTTGAATCCATAAAATGAACGATACATAGTGTCCTTTTATAGAAGCTCACCCTATAGATTCATACAGTTTAAGAATCACATGCCGGCCAATCAACACTCCTGCGAAAATAACAAAACTAAATTTCAGGTAGTGAAAGAGCAAATAAACTAAGATTCATATGGGAAAGCAATTAAAAGGAAAAGAAAAATACCTCTTGAGAAAGCCAAATAAAACCATAGAAAGTCGATTAAAGAAGAAAGAGCAGAGGAAATAGCAAAATGGCGGCTAGAAGTTGGAAAATGAATGGAGGACGTAGAGTTTGAAGACCGAAGGAACTGCGAGTATGAGATGGAAAGAGAATAGAATTGTGTGTAGTGAAAACTATTAGCAAAATAACTTAAAATATATTAACATTTAAATTTAAATTGAAATAAAATAATTAAAATAAAAAAATAGCTCAAAATTATGAGAAATTGACACATCAGCTTTGAGTATTCACTTTTAGTATATATAATAGATTATAAATTAATTTTTTTAATAATATATTATGTCCATTTAATTTTTAAAATTTTCACACTTTTAATAAATAAATACAAAATTACAATAAAACGATTCTCATTGAATTTAAAAAAATTGCATACAAATCATAAAAAATACCAAGATATTAAAAAACATAATACATTAAATTATAAAATTTAATCTAATCTAAGTGTTGATTATCTCCAAAACATTCCTAAATATGTTTTACCAAATTATGTTGCAAGTGTTTATGCATCCACTTATCTTGAATTTCTTCATTTATTTGGAGAGCATCCTTGCAAATTTTGAAATTGGCCCATCACGTATCGTAAACATTGGAGCATAGTTAGATCTAGTAGAAACATCATAATTATAGTTGATGCATAATTATCTCGTTTATCCTCCACTGTCATATTATGTAGTATAATGCAAGAAAATAAGAATTTATGAAGGGAAAAAAAAAAGACAAATTGAGTATTAAATTAAAACAAATAATCAAAAATGAGGATTAATTGAAAAGAATGAAAGAATTAAAAAAAAAAAAAGAAAAAAAAAGAGGAATCGAAAAAAATGAAGCCGTTGAAAAGAGAAAAAGAAAAAAAAAAAAAGTAAAAAGAAAAAGAAAAAAAAGGACAAAAGAAAAGGAGCTGTTGGTCTCATTCAAAAACTAAAAAAAAAAAAACTAATTTAATAATATAGAAAAAAAAAAAAAAAAAAAGCAGTGTACGTTCTCCAAAAAACCCCTCTAATAATAAAAGGAGGAGTTCTCTGTTGGAGTTGTTCTTAACCATTCATGTGTTATACATGTGTCACCAATGTATCGGTTTATAGTGACTTGTTGTCCGAAAATCCACTTAAATTGAAAGTTCAGATATCATGAAAACTTTTTATACTTTTAACTGATCCCCCGCTAATAGGCACTTGTCCCTTTAAGCAACATTGCTAATTAACAATCTAAATTCTACTTAAATTTTATTAATTTGCTAGTTAGGGTATTAAGCAGCTCAATGATGCGTGAATTAATAGATGGCATACATCACATATTTATACATACCATTTTATATTTGAGACATATTGTAACATCTTACAATTAAGACGATGAATCTCACTTTAGCTTATGTATGTATCTAATTTGCCCTTTCCCTTGAGAAGTTCAATTGTGAATTTTCTCATCAATGATGCATAAACTCTTGGATTATAGGCAATTATCATGCTCCCAATTAGTAAATAAATATCAAATTAATTACAAGAAAAAGAAAATCATCAGAGTATGGGCTTGAAGGAAAAATAAAATAATACTATAGCTGAAACCATCACTTAAATTCTCAAACTATAATAAAAAAAAAAAAAATTTAAAAGAGTTATTACGAAGAGTGAAACTCATAAGGAGGGGTTGTTCTCCCAAAAAGAGCTTTCAATATTTCCTCCAACATCAGTGAATCTTCTTTTGCTTTGCAACGTAGATATTCAATTGAAGCACTTCCCTTGTTTTCTCCCACTATCATTTTCGTCAACCACTCGATGCCAGAATGCTCGATAGTTGATTCACAAATTTGCTCAGCTAGATAGCGTGGGTTTAGTAACATTGAAGCAACATGCATAAGAATGACGGTGGAATTCTATTCCTTATCTAATATGTCAAGTATCTCTTGTTGATTATTATTAGTAGCCGTCTCAACAAGTTTCTTTCTCACCTTTTTCATGGCTTTATGCAAATAAGCTGAGGTGGGTCTATCGTCTTCCACCAATTTGAGCACTAGTGAAATTGGCTCTATTTTGCCCTATACTTCTTCAACATCCATCCAAAAAATTGGAGAACCCAATAACCTATATTAATGACATATTCATTAGGATTGAGCTCACCCTTAAACTCCTCAACTAGTTTCTTTAATTCAGTCTCGTTCTTATATATCCATTCTAGCATTTCAAATTCGTAGCCAACTTTGGCTAGGTCTTTTAATTCTTTATCATTGCCATGGATTTGCTTCATCATCAACATTAAAATATTTGAATGATCAATGATGCATTTAATAATTGTTTCAGCTCTTTCAGTCAAAACCTTGAATTGACCAACTAAATACTTCACTAGCTTTAAGGGATTGTATAACATCCTGAAAAAACATTTTAATTTAATTCGTATTACGGGTCCGGGTTAAAAAAAAAATACCTGCAAAATCTAAAATCGAACCCGAACCTTGTGCGACGGACAATAGCACTAGCTGCTGCGTGCCACAGCAGGCAGCTACGCCTGCTACGACAAGCAGCAACTGCGATTTGGAATCGCAATCGCGATTTGGAATCACAGCCCATATTTTTTTTTTTAACAGAAAAAAACACCAGCAGTAATGATACGCAAATCACAGCAAGAAAAAAAATAAAATAAAATCAATCAAAATCATCAATCCAAAAAACCAATTTTATATTGAAAGCCAATTGGGGAAAAAATAATCAAAAACCCCAAAACAATTCTTGAAACCTATTCTTTCTTCATGAACACTTTCAAGAATCAAAATCCAATCAATCTAATGGACAAAACCTGGCTCTAATACCATTGTTGGGATTCATTATTGGAAAAATAACGTGGCGCGGCGGAATTACACCGTTTAAAATTTTCTAGAATCCATCTAATCGTGTCCGATTACCATTGATTGGAATAAAACAATTTTGAATCAAGAGAGATTAAACTCACCAGATTCGTCTCTTCTAAAGACTACTGCAGAATCATTTCTTGAAACTGCAATTTCCAAAGTCCGGTGCATGACTAACTATGGGAACCGGTGCTAGCCGAAAAAGCAAAGGATTGGAGGATTAATGCTGGAATTTTCGGGTTTTTGGGACCGCTATAGGCTGGCCGAATTCTCCTTGTTGCAATTAGGATTAGGGCTGATTTTCTCCACTTAAATGTGTCTTATATAGTCCTTCTATAATTAGGATTCTACTTAGGTTAATTAAATCCAAGCCTATTAGGATTTGGATTACATAAATAAACCTTATACCAAAAAGTTTATATTATTTAATTTAATTCCATTTGTCTAATTTAATTACCTCTAAATAAAACTAAATCACACTTAAGAAAATACAATACATGTATTTAATTTTCCTTCTTAGGAAAATAATTTAATTAATTGTCTACTTTATACAATTCAATTAATTGATTAATTAATTAATTCCATTATGCAAATTTATTAATTAAATTAAATCGATCCAATGTTAATTAATTACCGTTACACTGAATGTCAACTAATTAATTAACGCATTTCTTCCAATGTACATTACATATACAATTTCTATAAGTTCCGACTCAGTTGATCTATATGAACGATCCTATGGGTCTATCTTTATGTTGCCAGTAGGCCCAAGACCCACAGACTATAAGTGAGTTCTAACAAACTGTTACATACCCAATTAAGACAGAGATACAGGAGTTTTTAGAAGATACTCATCCAGTAGTAATCTCATAGTGTCCTTTGCCAAATGACATTGATATGAATAAATAAGAGGCACAGTGATTAATATCAATATGTTCACCGATCCACCCAATCATACCCGTATTTAGCATCCTTTTACAGACCTGTTAGGCTTATATCAAAGTGAATCGGATTCCATATTTATACTATAATGAAATCTGATCTGAGGACAAAAGAGATCTACTCAAGAAAAATCTATGATGTGACAAACATGCAGATTTCTTGTGCGGATGGATCCAGTCCCATGTTAATGACATGTACCTATATTCATGACTGACTTTTCAAGCACTATGGCTAGTTACGAACTATCATACAGTTATCGAATATACAAGTCTATAATTCTATTCGTTCCCACCATTAGAATAGATTTGGGATATGTTTTATAATTATCAATCAATGGATACTCTATTCATGTTATAGCATAAGATATAAATGGAATAAATTAAATGTCTTTATTAATGTGACACAAATGCATTTATACAAAGAGTCTAAATGTATAACACAAAATACAAGAATCCAATGCCCTAAGAACTAGGGCACACCAACAATCACCTGGATAAAAGCCGGCTTGATTTCAAAATTATGTTCAATTTGCGGCCTAATAATTCCAAAATTGTTGTCAACAACAGTTGGTGTAGCATATTCTCTTATGGCCCTTTGTGGATTAGCCATTGTTGGTTCTTTGGTTAAATCTCAAAATTAAGAATAAAATTCTGCTCTTGCGATTCTAACTACAACCGATTGTTGGCTCTTTCTCGTGCAATCCGTTCTTTCCTTCTCTTGTTTAGTTGTGTACAGGTCCTTTCAATTTCTGGATTAATTGGGATTAGTTTTGATTTTCCTGAACTCCGCATACACTACACAAACAAATTAGAGGATAAAAAAAATGCTTAAATTAATAATCAAGTGAATTTGTGAAGATATCAATAAAATACAATCCCCGACAACGATGCCGAAAACTTGGTGTAGACATTTAAAAGCACACAAAATCGTATTAAGTAATAAAGAGTAAGTAAAAATCGTTCCCACGAGAATTGTTTACTAATTCCCAACTAATTTATCAAAACTACTAACGAAGCAAATGTTGAATATTTATTTAATTGATATTAAACTAATAATTAAATTGAAAGACAAATAAAGCAATAAAAATAAGTAGAGAAAATTCAATGAGAGAAAACATCCAGGATATTGATTCTATACAACTGTTATCCTAATCAACATATTGTATATTCAAATAATTTAATTACTCATACAATGGAGAATGATTTTATGTTAATAATACTCTCTCCCAATATATATTATCAATGCTAAAAATATGTCACTAATCATATCTCCCAATAGTGATTAATAACATAAAATTAACTTACTAAGCACAAATCATTCGAAAAACTCCACATAAGTTCAAATTATATCACTCCCATTCAAACATAAACTTATGTATCTTAGTTCTGATTTCAATAGTATTCCCTCCCGGTACTCTATACTATTTCAATTTATAAACATGCCATTGGTGGCCAAGCAAAGGCAAAGCTTAAGCAAGATAATAAAATTTGCACGAATAAAGTAAGAAAACTTCAATAATTTCATAAAACTAATAAAGTTGAACTACATCAATATCATAGACAAAAGAGTTTAGCTACACATAGTATCTAAAACACACAAATAACAAATAAGAAATAAGAACATAGAGAAGAGAAGAAAAACTCTAACATTGGTGTAGACGTTTTCGTCGAATTCCTTCGCCTTGTCGCCTCCACTTCACCGCTGGAATTCTTCTCCAAAAACACAGAATTCAAACCAAGTTCGGTCTCCCCGAACTAAAAATAAAAACTCTTTTTAATTGGGAGAAACAATCTCCTAACCCTAATAAGGAAACAATTAACCTAGAAAGTCTAAACTCCCAAGAAACTCTAATCATTCCCAATTAAAACTCCTAATTTATCAAATCCCAATTAAACAGGAATTCTCCAAAATATCTCTAGCCCAAGTCTCCTAGGAAGACACAAATTGTAGGAGAAAAAGTCAACACAACAGGTTTAACCTGCAGGACCAGGACCAACTATAGAAAACCCAAGGTAACTTTTTCGATACAACTTCGATTAGCATGATTCAAAATGCGCTGAAAAGCTAACAAACGGGTGCACAACTTTGTAGAATAACCCTGAAGCTAAATAGCCTCCAAATATCTTGAAAATCCAGCTGAAGTTCTGATTCTAACAATCCTTCCTAAATCAGAATTCCATTTAACAAAAAAAAATCTCTTATTTAACACCTAAAAGAGAAAAATACAACTAAATAAGAGCAAATAGATAAAAGATAACAATTGACCAAATAAACACTAAAACATAAACTAAAAATACAAAAAGTAAGGGGGAAAACATACTAAAACAATTCTAAAAATGCTTATATGAAAATGAGTTATCATAGTATTAAAACTTTTACTTTATTGGTTTTATGATTAAATCGATCCTTTGTATAGATGTCATACTTAATATATGCTATGTATATTTATCCATTAACCTTATCATTAACAAAATTTGCCTTGATCAAACATCAATTTGTGAGTAGAGATCTGGCTCTATAACTTTTGAGTTCTCCATAAACATTGGATTCATTGCCTAAATTTTTAGGAGTCACGTCTTTTCTTCCCTTGCAAATGAATTCTTGAATAATTGACTTAAAACTTTTTGTGCATACTTGGTTAGCACAAATTGCCTTTCATATTGAGTCCACCATGCTCTATAGAATTGAAAATAATATAAATTATATTGAAAGAATTGCAGAAATACGTAGATAACAACATATATTTATAGATTTCACTACGAAGAAATATGAGTTCGCTAAGGCTACAACAACATGATTTAATAGGTATTATTTTAATTCATTAATTCCAAGCAAAGCCTTACACCTCTATCTTATTGTTGATTTCTTAAACATATGCTTTATTCACGAAAAGAATTACGTTTTATCCCTTACTACCTATCCTTTTGTAAGTTGAAAATAATGGCCAGCATCCGTGGGCTTGTCTTTTTGTTTGCTTTTCCCTTTTCTTTGCTATTTTTGTTCTTCCTTTTTCATCCGTAAACCAAAAAAAAACCAAAAAAACAAAAGGGAAATTTTGATGAAATAACCGAGAAATGAGAATTTTTTTTATAAAAGAAATAAGACATTTTTAGTCAGAATTTAGAACTATACAAATATACTTAATTTGAGGTTATTTAATTAAAACTTGATCATCACGCGATGCAATGAGCCACGCGCGTCGACGAAAGAAATGCGAACTCCCGGACCTTCTTCTTCTTCTTCTACTCTTGAGCGCTTTGAAGATTACAAATTCAGACCTTAAATACAACTCAGATCTTCTTCGAAAGCGATACGCAACAATTCCGAACCAAAGCAATGGTGGCCACTCACCGTCAATTTCTCGTCTTGTTTTGACCTCTTATTGATATGAATCTATCTTCTTCTTCTTCCTCCTCACCCTCGTCTTTTTCTGCATCAACAACCTCTCCTCCTACTTCTTCGTCTCCTTCATCTACTTCATGGTTTTCCAGCATTGTTCGCGGCCGTTCTGATCGATCCTCCACTGTCAAAATGTCTAGCAATTCAGGCTCTGGGGGGTGGGACAACGCTGGTCTAATCAAAGGCAAGAATCAGTTCCGCGGTTTGCTCTTCAAGTATGGATCGAAACCTGCCCAGGTATTTTGTTAATTGTGATTTGAAGATGATTTCTCTTTTCAAATTATTCATGACCATCTAATTTGAGTTCTCTGTGTTTGTGTTATTGAATTTTTTTTCTTATTCGAGCTTCAATTTTGATCTGGAGTTAAACAACTTATTATCAATTTTGGCGATTCGAATTTGACTGGAGGGTAATGATTTGTAATGCTCGTGCAAGATTATGCTTATTATGGATCCTCGCTGTCGACCGCGAGTAAATTTTGTACATTTTCGTACTTTTGATCTGCTCTTGTAATAAGGTTATGACTTATCCATAATCGTGGAGTTCATTCTCCACTGGAATATGCAAGTATCAACGCAGCTTAAGAGGCGTTGTATGCACTAGAATGATTTTCCTGTTACAAAATGTATGTTGTAATTTTTGGCACTTTCAGTATTTGGTTTCATAAGAAGATTATGATTAATCCATGGTAATTGAGTTCATTCCACCACTGGAATATGCAAGTGCGAATGCAGCTTAAGTGGAACTTGTATTCACTGGAATGATTTTCCTGATACAAAATGCATGTTGTACACTAGTAATAGTGTAGATATTATAAAACAATTAATAACCGAAAGAGTGTTGTGTAGGCTGCACAATCTCTGTTAAGAATGTGGTATTTGTAAACTTTTCGTGTGTTTCTGTTCTTGTGCCTAGCGTAATATATAAGGTTCCATTTGGAAATTCTATGATATCTGTACTCGAAATGCTCGGTTTGGTGTTAGTGTCTTACTATTACTCTTTAACAGTGCATATAAAATGATATGCTAGTGAAGTTTCTGCTTTTCACTTTATTGTTTAATATAATATCTGAATACTGATTGCAGGTTGCATTTAAAACAGGTGATCATAAGCAACAACTCGTTTTCATTGGTGGATTAACTGATGGTTTTCTTGCGACTGAGTATGTTTTATGTTGTCATTTTAATTCATTATGGTCATTCATTCAGCTGACATAATCATTCCTATTATTTCTTTGTGGTCAAGAACACATCTTTCCTTTCGAACCATTTATAAATGGCTGCATTCCTCTAATAAGTACTCTATAATGCGAATTATTCTAGAAAGTTATCATAAAACCCATGCTTCCTAACAACACTTTCTTTGCTTGATCTTCAGATACTTAGAACCTCTGGCAATTGCTTTGGATAAGGAGAAATGGTCACTTGTTCAAATGCTTATGTCATCATCATATACTGGATATGGAACTTCTACGTTGCAACAAGTAACATTGTTTTCCTGTCAAATATTTGTGATATGTCGTGAATCAGTAATTCATGTTGTTTGGTACTTGTTTTAACTATTCTGCTTGTGCTGCTGATTTGTTGTTTGAACTAAATGTTTTAACTCGTATAAAAGCCATAGATATGTTTTGCAGAATTTCAAATAAAGTGTTGGAAGATTTTTAATTCACATTTGTGTGCTTATTAAAAAGATGATATTTATGCTGGAATATACTCATTGAATTATACTAGTCAACTGTATTTGTGCATGAATAGATTGGTGCATTTGTTGATTGATCGTTGTTGGCATTGATTGTAACAACAAAAAGGAAGAGACCAGCAATTAGCTAGGGAATGTGATAGATATCGCAATACCTAATATAGGAAATAGAAGATAAACAGAGTTTGTGCGACGGATTGAAACTAGATATGTATTTCGCACTAGGAAATCAACCGAACAAAATAGAGATTCAAGGAATGAACGAGCCAAACTGAAATAAAATCAGTGGAGAGACTGCTGCCCAAACTAACATGCGGTAGAGAAAACTCTACTGCCCAAGCATAAAGCCTATTCCTAACTCAATTCCCAAAAGATGCGGTCCATAATCTAAACCCTCGCATATATATATATATAAACCATAGCCCTCTCCTAAGCCCATAAGTGGGTCCTTTAGTTCCCAGTTTACCCTATGTTTCCAATATCACATTCTCGATCAAAATGGTATTGCTTGCAGTCTTTGCGGTATTAATTTTGATTGTTAAGATTAACTGCTGTACAAATGAATAGAATACTGCAGGAAATTGTGTGTTTCACTTATGCATTAAAGACTTGACGGTTTGAAGGTCTGAATTGTTATGGTTAAGAATAATTCATATGTAATGAATAGAACAATGCAGAAAGAATGTGTTTCGCTAATGTATTAAAGGTTTAACAGTGAGATATGCTGGACAACTTGGTGCCTTATTTCATTTCTACTACAATAACAGAACGTGGAAAGAACAGTGCATAATGAAATTGCAAGCTGCACCAATTTGTAAAAAAGTTTGATATTTTGATCTGCCAAAGCACTTAATGCCCTATGACTACTAATGAAATTAACATAATGAGTCAAATAATGCATAAGTTGAACATAGTGATGCATTGAACAACTTAAGGCCTGATCTGAATTGTTTGATAATTTAAATAATTTGAGAACTTTGTGCGAGAATTTTCAAATTATTCATTTGGTTATGATATGAATGCTCTTGTCACTTTTTTTCCTATCAACTTCTCTCTTGCCAGGCGAGTCAGATGAGTGCAACCAGTTATTCTTCTGTTTTTTCTTTTTCTTTTTTCTTTCCAAAGATATATTGCTTGCTATTCTGAGTAATCTGCCAATGCCAATCTTGTTAGCCTCAGAGCTTTCAGGCTACCATTGACTATCTCTAACCCTGAACACATGATATTTCTTTTCCTCTACAGTGAAATGAGTTCTTGGCTATTGTCTGAAAATGATTTCATAGTAAAAGTATACTTCTCAAAAGAAAAAACAGAAGTTTTCAAGCATGATATCTTGTTTCTCAGACTTTAAATATGCTATTGCACTTTATATCATGAAGGATGCAACAGAGATTGATCAGCTCATAAGTTATTTGATAAACAAAGAAGATTCTGAAGGTGTGGTCTTACTTGGGCACAGCACTGGTTGTCAGGTGAATAACATACGACTGCAATCTTGTTTTATATTTGTATCCCAGATTTACTCTTATTGACATGTTTTTCCTGTTGAAACAATCTTATTTTCTTGTTGCCTTCTCATTATTCTAGGATATTGTGTATTACATGCGTACCAATGCTGCATGTTCCCGAGCAGTCCGTGCTGCCATTTTGCAGGTATATCTTTTACCTGTTTTGCTTATACCCGTACTGCATTTGATGTAAAACTTTCACATGTTAGTAACTGGTTGATTATTTGCAAGTCCAAAGCAGGAGGCCACTGCCTAGAATATGTTACTTTTTCTATACTTCTGATATTGGCAATTTCACAAGGGAACATCTTCCCACCCCCCCAACCTTCATTTGTGAAATGATATTTCAATTTGAGTGGAGGGTACTATTTTGTTGTTGATATAAAAGTAAAAACTGTTCAAGTGTAGGGTGGTGCATGTTCATGTACTTCTAAAGAAAATGGTGGGTGTACTACCTGCAACCAGTTCAAAATATCATGATCAATGATGGCTATTTATAGAGAAACTGACTTTTCTCCTGCTCTTCTTTCTAGCTTCATTTTTTATTTTTTTGCAAATGCCTACATGCCTTTTATTCACTTTGCAGCCTTGGTCATAATTCCAATTGGAATGTTCAGGCTCCAGTTAGTGATCGTGAATACAAGGCAACTCTTCCAAATACAGCTGCTATGATTGACTTGGCATCAACTATGATAGCAGAAGGCCGGGGATCAGAATTTATGCCTAGGGAAGCAGACTGTTGCCCTATTACTGCTGATAGGTGGGAAAGCAACTGATGTTGTATTTTTATCAAGATGTTGTCAACAATTTGGTGTGATATATACAAAAATATTTTTTTTTTTTTTTTTGTGTCTCTTAAGGTTTTTCAGGTGAATGTTGTTGTTTGGTCTGCGAGATTAACTAGTGGGGCCTTGACGCTATCATGATTCTGGAATTTAACTTTTACTTGGGTCCAGGAATGGATGACACACCTCTTAATCTTAAATATATTCATTTCAGATAACTATTCTTAGACATGGACCTAATTTTTTATTACGATACTTCAAACCAATGAGAAATTTAAGAAAGATATATGAAGATAGACTTATATTTCTAAAAATAAAATCTGCATAGCACACTTGGAAATCTAGGAAGTTGCATTCTATTAAATTTAGGTGCTCTGCATGCATTTTGCAGGTATCACTCACTTTGTGCTTATATGGGGGATGATGACATGTTCAGTTCTGATCTTAGCGATGACCAGCTGAGAACAAGACTTGGACATATGAGCAACACACCTTGCCAGGTATGGAATACATATATGTTACACACTCTTCCTGTTTTTTTATTGTTTGATGTTCCTGATGCATTTATTCATGTTAATGAGAAGGAACCAAGCTAAGAATTTTTTGCTGCTTTGATTGAGGAACAACACCACTTGTCTATGATAAGATAATGTCATAAAATGATACTCTGAAGGCAAAGATATTTAAATGGAAAATATTTTAGGATAATGCTACAAACTGACTGGTGCTAACTTATGATTAGCCCTACTGCCCTAGTGATTCTGTTCAATAACAATCATAATGTTTGTTTTGCCTCAGTATTGGATTCTATAGGAATCATGTCTTCTTGCTTAGTGTTTGTGGACGGTCTTTAATGTTCACATTTCTGTATGCAGGTTATCTTTTCCATGGGTGACGAATACGTTCCAGACTATGTGGATAAGAAAGCACTGGTTGAAAGGTGGCGGCTTAACTCTTCTCTTAATTGATTATACTATTATGCGTTCTGAATGTTTATGAATCATACAGGGACTGTCATCAAGACCCACTAATGGTTTTATTCTTCTTTTTTATAAAAGGATTTTTATGAACGTATCAACACTTTTCAATTTTCAATTTTCAATTTGAGTTTGCTTTTTGTTTGAACTATATTTAGTATGTGTGAGAGAGAGGAAGATACAAAGACTTAACAAACTAACATGATTGTGTTTGTGCAATGTGCAGATTGTGCAAAGCAATGGGAGGTGCAGAGAAAGTTGAAATCGAACACGGAAATCACTCCCTATCTAATAGGGTCGTTGAAGCTGTGCAGGCAATTATTGATTTTGTTAAAAGGGAGGGACCTAAAGGCTGGGATGATCCGTGGCACTAGGCATTTTCTTCTCCATTGTTCTTCTGGTCCTTTTTTTTTATTATTTTTTGTGTTTTCTTCTTGTTGATATTGAGTTTTCAGTTTCCATCAGCTACGTATGGGCCATTTTATTTTCAAGCTGGGTACATTTCAAAGTACATCATTGACTTCAGGTGTGATTGTGGCGGCATTAGAATTTGATTGTCATTAACATTAATTCATTGCAGAAACTTTTGGCATTTTTTTCATATTTTTATGCGGCACACATCTGCTTTCCTTTTTTTTTTTTTATATGCAACTGTATGTGCTAGAAAGGGGAAGGAGGCCTTTGGAGGTCCAATCCTTCTAGTGATGGATCGGTATATGGTTTTTATTTGAATAAAAATGCCAGTGGGATATGGATTCCTTATTCCTTGTGAGGAACCACCCAACAATAATGGAGAATCCACGAATCAGGCCCTCGGGCCTCGTGGAGGTAGTGAGAGAATTTCCCCCCGTGCCGCCATGGGTGGGCTGTAGTTAAATGATCCTGGCCTAGTCCCTTGATTTTGCCCCAGTTGTAGAACCCCCCAACCCCCTCCCCCCCAACAAAAACCCAACAAAAAAAGAAGGAAAAAAAAAAAAAATCAATTGTAAGACGCAATGAGATCTTTCTAGTGTGTTTAATCATTAGAATTGTATTTTCTTATTAGTTCAGAATATGTTCAACTTCGTTATTTCTTATTTAAAGCTAGAATATTTTTGTGAATTTTAGGTATATTTGTCATTTTTCTAAGGGATAAGATGTGAAAATGCTTCTGAAGTATTCTACAGGTTAAGTTTTGTCCACTCCTCGAACTCTGGAATAGCAAATTTTTGGATCTATTGTTCCCTAAAGATTGCAACGATACAAGTCATTTACACGCTCCCGTTTGGTGCTAACTAGATGTAGTATCTAGTCTCAATAAGACTTCAACACTGAACCTTCTAGTTAGGGAGAAATGTCTTCACCACCAAGCTAGACACATAAAATAAAATTCAAGTTTAAAAAAAAAAATCATTTTGAATGTGTTAAATGATAGAGAAATTCGGATTCAATTGACTAGATGTATTAAGTAACATTTAGTACAATTTTGTCCAAATGGAGATCAAATGTGTTGAGGTCTTTTTTATTTGGCGTTTATCCGTCTTCTTTTTTTTTTTTTTTTTTGTGGACCCATCGAGATAAGTTGAGGATTTATCACAGTGATAAATTATTACTTCTTCTTGCAAATGATGAAAGTATAGTATTCACTCTGGCTCTTCTCCTCAAATGATGTATAGTATAATTAAAATGTAATAATGTGATGATCAGGAAAAAAAAAATTGTAAATGAAAAAGAATGTCTATTTCATTATTTGCATAGCATCAAAACAAGTTGTTTATCAAACTAAAGGCAAATAATAGTTGACATGTAGTGTGGAAATTTAGTAGCTGAGTTGAGGTTGGTGGCCATTACCTTACTACCAAATTACTTTTACCTTTCCATTTAGTGAAATGGGAAGTCCACCGTTTTGAAGAAATTTCAATATGCAAATCATGGACTTATTATTCAAAAGACAACTTGGTCTTTTTCATTAAATTCAACTACCAACAGCCAACACTATTTTCTGTTTACGCGTAAAGGAAAAAACAAAAAAAAAACTCTCTTACCAATAAAAAAAATAAAAAATAAAAACTCTTAAAGCCAGTAATTCAAAGTTCTTAAATAAAAAAATCTTCTAAAGTACATTTTATAGGCGTTTCAAAAAATTACAAATTAGTTGTACAATAAATTTGGATTATTATCATGATTGTGTTATATTGTTTACTATAAATTTTATATTAGTGAAAATGATAATAGTGCCACAGTAATGGACTAATGGTATATACAGTGTAGGAAAATTTTTGTATTTATGAAAGACGGATCTAATATGTAAAATATATGTCAAAATTCAACATTTCTTTCATAAAAAGTATAAAGAAGCTTATTTTATGGGAAAATGATATAGTGTTGTTCATATTTTCTCAAATGAAATGAGTAATTTGTTGAGGGAAGTGAAGGGATACATTTGGTAACAATGCGACAAAGTGATGACACGTGCAAATCACATGATATGGATATGTAGCATAGGTACAGGTGGACCTCATCTGATTTGATCTGATGGGAATCAATCAGATTTCAGATTGAGAAAACAGAACAGCTGCTATGGGCTGTTGTCCAAATTTGCCAATTACGCCTATCACATGCACCGCTCAAACAAACAAAATCCATTTTATTTAAAAAAAAAAAAAAATTTAAATTTTACCCATAAATGATTATCACAAGTTACAAAAGAATTTATTTAATACTAATATAAACAATCTAAAATATTCCTAATATATTATACTGTAAATTTGTAACCGTATCTTCGTTTCTCAAAAAAAAAAAAACAAAAAAATGGTAACTGTATTTGTTGTTCAACAATTGTTTTCGCCTGTTCTTGAAAACTGTACCATCGCAGAAGCATTGAATTGAATCCAATCGCCATTTACCAAGTCTGACAGATTGGTCACAGTAATCTCAAATCCAGCTAGAATTAAAAAAAATGAAACTGAATTATTAATATATTGAATATAATTTTGCTTTTCGTTTAATTTTTAGATATAGTATTTCGGTTTTTAATTTTAAAAAAAGGAACTAAATGGAATTCTAAGATTACAACAGTCCAATCCAAATGCCCAATTAATTATCAAATTCATGTAATTATAGATTCTAATGTCTAATGTCCCTGTAAACACATCGTAGTTGTTGTTTTTATTTTGAAAATCCTTAATTATTGATGAAATAATTTCCCCTTTTTTATTTTCATTGCGGGTTACGTCATGATTTTTTTATTTTTAGCTTGAAAATCTCCCATTTAATATCCGATGGATATGTTTACGTGTAATATATTAATATATATATATATATATATATATATGTGTGTGTGTGTGTAATGGTGATGTCTAGATTTCACGGATGAATGGTAGAATTTTCTTAAAAAAATTTCTGCTCGGTAAATAAACATTTCTGATAGGCCGACAAATCTAAATTAATTAAATAACAACACAATCAAATTAATCCAAACAATAAATTTATTTTAAAAAATCAGTTTAATCTAAACAACAATACAATTTATCAATTCAAACTTAAATTCAAACCTAATTTATCAATTCAAATCCAAAAGTAACAACACAAATTTACAATCAATTTATCAATCCAAATTTATCAATTTATCAATTCAAACCTAATTTGCACAAATATTTTTCTTTAAAACCTAATTGAAATTGAACATAAATAAATTAGAAATCTAAACATTTAAATATAAAACTAACCTAATAAAAAGCAAAGACGGAGGAGATCGAGTGAACGCAGAACGGTGGTCGGCTGAGGTGGAGAACGACGTCGTCGGCAGCAGTAGCAGGAATAACGGCAAGCGGTTGGCGGCGGCAGGAAGCACAAAAAAGGCCAAGGGAGCATTTTGGAGGAGAGGGACAACCAACCAAACTATATATGTTTTAATTTTTTTTTTTTTTTCAAAAACGGCATCGTTTTACTTTGACATTTAAAAAAAAAATAAAATAGATATATATTTTTTAATTTCCAGGGAAAAACGATGTAGTTTTGCCTTGGAAATTCAAAAATAAAAATAAGATCAGCTGATACAGTGACGATGCCCTGTATTAGCAACACAGAGCAAGGTCGATGCCCCTGCTCTGGTGGGACAGCAGCTGATGGGGGGAAAACCTCCTATTCAGAGATTTTTCAAGCAACTGGAGGATCAATTGCCCCTCCGTAATCCCCATCAGCACCACCCATGTATATATGCAATCATGTTTTGGCTTTCTCTATTATTTCGAATTCCTTTAAGACAAATTATTTATTGAGAATAAAAAGGTATAAAACACCAATTTTCTTATATTGTTATCTAGTAAGTAATTGAAGAAATTTTAAAATAAATTGGATTCACCATATTAAACAAGCGGGTATTAATTGTTTCGAGTAGGGATGGCAACGGTGAGGGTATCCGCTGGTAATGGTGATACCCGTCTCATTCCCGTTTAGAAAAGTAATTACTCGTACCCATCCCATTACCCGCGGGTATTAAATTTTAAAACCCATTCCCGTCCCACGAAATTTCTGGATACCCGTTAATTATCAGGACCTGCGAAAATTACTCGTTTAAAATTAAAAAATCATGAAAATATAACTAGAATTCTATACTAATCAATCACAAAATTATAAAAAAATATTCATAAACACACTTTAATACATTGCAATTCAAAAAATAACAAATATAATTTTAACCAATAATTCATATCCAAATTTGAAAGTTCTAAAGAAATTAAAAAAATCATAAATCCTTAATCAAAAAAATTACATAAGAAGCAGTGCTTCGAACTTCTATAACATTCTTCACTTCAATAAGAATGATAGGAGCTGGGTTCGATTCCTACCAGCTACTATACCTAAAAAATTTTAATTTTTTATATAAACTATATATATAAAAGGGTACGGGTAGCGGGTACCCTGAGGGGTAAACCCGTACCCGTCCCATACCCGTGACGGGTAATTTTTTTGAACCCGTACCCATCTCATACCCTTTTATACCGAGTTCGGGTAGTCCCGGGTTTCACGGGTACCCATACCCGTTGCCATCTCTAGTTTCGAATAAAAATAATAAAGTATATTTTATATAAAAAAAAAAAGAATAATTTTTCTACCGAATCTATTTATAAATTTGTATGTTTTGTAGATTCACGTGGTTTAAATTATATATTGAATTTTTTTTTTCTAAATATCATAAAATCTCATATCATATTTCGACGAATTAACACATAATAATTGAAAAAAAATGAGCATAATTTTATGACATTATATCATTAATAATAAACCAAATGGAGATTTTTGTTTCTAATAAACGTATTCATTATTTTAGAGATTAAACAAGAAAAACATCACAGCATGCAAATTGATAAAAAAAACATCTCACGTGATATCCACCATGCTAGAGGTGGCAATTTAAATAAACCTAAATGACTTTAATGCCCCCACCGACGTTTGCGCCTAACTGTAATACCCTGCCGTCGGTGCTACAGTGGAGTACTAGGTATCGGCGCCGTTTGTCAAGGCCATTATAGTAATTCCATCCTTGTGTCCCCATCTCATCTATCGCTTTCTAGCCGTTAGATTAATAATTTTTTTTTTTTGAAAAAATTAAATCCACCGTTTGAATGAATCGGTACCGATTTTAGGAAATTTAATGACAAGTAATGAAAACGGTAAATTAAATTCCCTCTCTCTGGAGAAAATTCAACTATGGCTTTCTTAAAGATGTTTACTTTTATTTTCAAAATACTAGTAAAATACAAGTTTGATTTGTTTTGGAATTTAGTCATTTTTACCTTATTAAAGACCCCATCAACTAAGAAACCTAAATTTGTTGCTTATAATTAATTACAATTAATATTTGATAAGTATTGCTTGATGTATGTAGTAAGCTAGAGTTTTTATTTCTGTAGATCTATAATAAATTGTGGTAAAATATTGAAGCTCAGGATTTTTGAGACAGCCTGCATTAAGATCAAACTTTGAATAAACAGTAGCATTATTTAGATGAATAAACAAAGATTTAATCTTAGGCAATAGAAATTTATCATCCTGTAGAAAATGATTAAGAGGTTTGTAATCAATCACAAGCCTCTTTTTGCCACGAAAAATTTCAGTCCGTTTTTCCACATAGAAAGCTTGGCAAGCCCATGGAAACTGAGTGGGCTCAATTAATCCTTGGGCCAAAAGCTGAGAGCATTCTTCTTGGGCCAATTTAAGATCTGTAGGTGTCATGCCTGGGTGTGTGGCTTTGGTAGGATTAATGTCTTCATTAAGTTTAAAGGGTAAGGTGATGAAAAAGTCTGGATTGGTCCATAAAGGATGTGGATGGGTAAATTGGGAATGGGAGTCAACACAAGAGGTAAGAATGAGGTCTCTAATTGACTGGTAATTGGGCTGAACTTCGGATAAGGAAAAGATTTTTTGGGTTTGATCAAAGGGTTTGTAGAAATGTTTGAATTTAAGGCCATCTGGTAAAATACGAAGCCCTTTTGCTTTCCTGTAATCCCGAAAACTGATCAAGATATCTTTGTCCGGTAGAGTAGAACCAAGAACTTTAGTCCATACAATGCAATCTGGAAAGAATTGTATCCCTATAGGTTGCTTGGATCTGAGTTTTGTGGCAAAGACTTCTCCATTGGCAGCTCTGAAATATGTCTTGAAGGATTCCCATGACTCAGGATAGAGAATTGAAGGATTCATGATTATCTGGAAAGATCCTGTATCCATAAAAGCAATGACAAGAATTGGTTTAGCATATTTAGAAGGCAAGATGTGAATCGGCACATGTGGCATTACAACTTCATCAGTAGCATCTGTAGAATTGAAGAAACATTCAACTGGTTGGAATGAACAACCCTGTAAAGAATAGATAGGAATAGTAACATTGTCAGAGTTATCAGAAGAAGCTTATGATTCTGTTGAACTATCCCCTTGATCTGTATCCCATTGAACTGCAAAAACT
Organism: Euphorbia tirucalli; assembly: GCA_039660915.1. Lineage (NCBI taxonomy): Eukaryota > Viridiplantae > Streptophyta > Magnoliopsida > Malpighiales > Euphorbiaceae > Euphorbia > Euphorbia tirucalli. The sequence goes on along the minus strand of CM077636.1, from coordinate 64,539,415 downwards.
GTTTGTTCATCTTCATCACTCTGTTCTGAATAGAGTGATTCAATATCTGCAGAGGCATCACTAATACTGTACATGGAAACAAGTTTTTGAGCCCTGGCTGGCTTGTTAGGACAATTCTTTGCAAAATGACCCTTTTGACCACATGCAAAGCATCGGTTGGCACCTTTCTGTTTGCCTCGTTGTTGTTTACACCGGAAGAACTTGAATCGTCTGAAAGGCTTCCGAAAATGCTTCTTGGAAGAGGAAGAGAATTTCTTTTTGAAGAATCTGGAGGATTTGTGGGAAGAATGATCATGACAGTCACACTTCTTTTTGCATTTAATCCTAAGGTGAGATTTATTGCAGATTTGTTTGGCAATTGACTTGTTGTGGAGCATTTCTGAAAAGAACGTCTGTTGCTCATACATCTTTGCCAAAGCTGCAAGGGTGAACTGATGAATTTCTCTAATAGTAACTTCTGCAAAAGGCTTTCTCACTTGAGCAATCAAGCGATTGACTTCTGGCTGCAACTCAGTAGGCAAAGAAGAAATATAAACATATCTAAGGTTAGGATCATTAAGAACATTCAACATGTAATATCTCTTTGTCATGCGTTTATAATGCCTTTCAAGATCTTTCTGTTTCAGGGAACAACACTTCATGTCAAAGTATTCTTAGCGGGTACGTTTCTCATAGATAGAAAAATCACCAATGTGATGTTGATGAATGATACCTAATGCAGCAGCAGCACTAGGAGTCTGAATAACTGGAGTTGCCGGTATTCACCAAGACTTTGATAACATTCTCGTAACGTCCTTGTAAATCTGGATACAAGTTCTTGAAGGATCTGTTGCAGCTAAGCTTCTGGTTTTGTCATCTGAAGATCGATCCATGCACCCATTTCATCAATAATGGTACGCCATTGATGAGGAGGAAGTTTGTCAAAAGTAAACCAAAGGCCTGAACTGGAAGATGACGGAGCTGGGGTTTGCTGATGTTGATATCCATCAGGAGAATCCATATCATCAATGTCAGAGTCATATTCCTCAACTCTGGGTCCCCGTGTATTGCCTGGAGTGTCAGGATTATCTGCCATAAGAATAGCAGTAATATCTGCCAGCTGATCTTCTGAATGCAAAGAAGCAACATCATCTTCAGATGAAGAATCAGAAAGCAGCAGCACTAGGAGTCTGAATAAACTGGGGTTGCCGGTATTCACCAAGACTTTGATACCATTCTCGTAACGTCCTTGTAAATCTAGATACAAGTTCTTGAAGGATCTGTTGCAGCTGAGCTTCTGGTTTTGTCATCTGAAGATCGATCCATGCACCCATTTCATCAATAATGGTACGCCATTGATGAGGAGGAAGTTTGTCAAAAGTAAACCAAGGGCCTGAACTGGAAGATGACGGAGCTGGGGTTTGCTGATGTTGATATCCATGAGGAGAATCCATATCATCAATGTCAGAGTAATATTCCTCAACTCTGGGTCCCCGTGTATTGCCTGGAGTGTCAGGATTATCTGCCATAAGAATAGCAGTAATATCTGCCAGCTGATCTTCTGAATGCAAAGAAGCAGCATCATCTTCAGAGGAAGAATCAGAACTAGGTATAGCATCAACTTGTTCAAGAGAAAACTGCATAGGTCTTTTCTCTGGGTTCTTTGGAAACTTAGGAGAGTCAGTAGATGGAGACTCTGTAGTTTGGGTAGAAGGGGGAAAAGTCTGTGATAGTGTAGGTGATGACTTAGGGAGATTAAGAAAAGTTTCATAAAGGGGTTTGAAAGGTTGAAACGTATGGGCAGGTGGAGGAAATGGTGTTTGGTGTGTATGAGGATAAAAAGGATAAGGTGAAGGTTCTTCCAGAGAGGAAGGTTGAGATTTTAGCTTTGTCATGTCATTTTCCATGCGAGATAGCTTAAGTTTTAGTGAACGGATTTCTGCTTCTTTTTGTTTGAATTCTAGACCAAACTTTTTCTTGGCTATCAAAGCACGAAGAGAACGATCAAGCTAGTCTATCTTTTCAGAAGTCTTCGAGTAAGAGTCCTGCACAAAAGAAAGCATGGAACTAATTTCTTTGTTAGTAGAAGACTGAGAAGCAGTCAAATGATCCAGTTTCTGATCAATTTTATGAAGATACTGATTCTGAACATGAGCATTATCAGTCTGCCAATTCAGAACAGTTTCAGCAGGTTTAGGTTCTTCAAATTGACCAGTAGAAGTTACTGTGTGAGGATAAACATATGGGGTGGAAACAATGTGAGTTTGAGGATTTGTGGTTTTTGTAAGAGGGGGAAACTCAAACGGATCTGCAGGGTTAAACATCATGCAGGGTGAAATAAGAGGTAAAGAGGGTGGTTTAATCAAAGGTTCTGGTTGCATTTGAGCAAGGCTTTTCTGGTAAATTGGTAGGGTTTTGCAGTAAGAAGCATGCTTACTGTAAGATTCTACTTCTTTCTTTTCTTTTTCGAGAATCCAATCATGGATTCCAACCCAAGGATGATCCGGTTTCCGATCATCAAACCTTTTCTCATGAGGGTGACACCGAGATCGAGACTTAACCTGTTTATCTAGGTATTCATCATCATCAGAGTCATCAAGATGACAAGTACAAGAGGAGTCACACATACTGCTACCTGGGGCATCCCAGATAAAATGACCATCAATCTTTGCAACATAATTATGGGTACCATCAAAATTAAAGCTATGAATAGGCACCTTCTTTTCTCGAGGAAGAGAAACAAGAGATAGCATTATACCCTGATGAAAAGATCGTCTATGAGGCTGAAAGACAGTATGAACTTGACCGTCTGGCCTAATCTGGAATCTTTGAACTTCTTGTGTCTGAAGGGGCTGAGAAGCCCTATGAAGGTTCTCATAATTAGTCACCCATTCAAGAGGCATAAGCTGAGCCAATTCATCCCTAGGAATTTGTCATGGAATCTGTATGATGGTTGGATCATCATCATTTTGTGCAATCACGAACAAAGCTTCAGAAGAGGTATGGCCATGAGAAGCAAGATCTATGGCATGATCCTAAAGTCTGTACATCACTTGGTGGTGAATAGTAGTGGCTATTGTTGTAGGAACTTGTTCAGCACCAGTAATCTGAACTTGAATCTTCAAGGCTGTAGGAAGATGAGGATCTTGAAGAGAAAAGTTAAAATTAGGAAAGAAAGTAAGCACAATACTTCCAGCATGGAGAGTTTTAACAACAGTTCCTAGAACAGCTTTCTCATACTTGAGAAATCTAGAATCCAACAAACTGACTCTAGAAACAGCATCCAAACCATGGCGTCCATGAAGAGTGAGAATAATCCTAACAACACCGAGATGGAGGTGTGTATACCCTTGACGTCTCCAGGTTGAGATCAAGGTAGGATCAATTTGAATTATCACATACTGTTCAGTAGAAGTAGCCTTTAGGTGACACTGATCCATTCTGGATGTTTGTACATACTCTTTGGCAACGGGTCTTCTTATGGAAATAAGGTTTCCAATAGAAGAAGTGAAAGGTCCATTTCTTCTATAAACTCTGTACGAGGTTAAGCAGAGGAAGAGAGGTTGTTGAAACCTGTGCATCTTCAGGGATGGTAGAAAATTCTACAAGGTTTTCAATTTTTGAAGTGACTGAAGATCGACAAGAAGGAGCAATAGTAAGAGGAGAATTAAATCTAGGAAGACTTAATCCTGTAAGAGCAGGGGAAAAAGGATCAGAATTAGAAAAAGTAGAACAAGGAGCAAAAAGAGGAGTAGAAGAAGAAGCAAAAAAGGAAGAGGGAGCAGAAGAGTTATTAGGAGGAGGAACAACAGCAGGAGCAGGTGATTCAGCCATAAAACAAGAAACTTTCCTTTTGTATTATACTACTACATATATCACAACTCTTAATGAAAGCACCAGGATTTATGAGACAGCCTGCATTAACCATTTACAGTCAGGAACTCACACCCAGTGCGCATAAACATAGCCAAACTCTAGGCATCAACCATGCAGCGTTGGTAAACCTGTTGCTCATTAACTGTAAATGATTAACACAAATTATCTCATAGAATTTTAATGTCTCATCTCAAGTTATGATATATGAGAATATAATATAAAGGAAAAAAAAAGATTTAGAAACTCATAGTTTTGAAGAACACTGAAGAGTTTATTTCCAAACTTACTTATCTTACAATAACAGAAAGACCTCCTTATATAGGAGAGGAGGCTGTGAGCGGACGACGCGTTTTCGACGGGACGCAGGACTCCCTTTCGGAAGGGGCGCCTCGATTTCGGGCGGGACCCTCCCTTGCGTGGGGTTTTTGATTTGGAAATTCATTTTTGGAAAAACGGATTATTTCGAAAAAGAATCGAGACCTAAATCTCGATAAAAAGTATAGGAGTCGCCACCCGGCTCAGCTCAACCGGGAATTTATAGTGTAGCTGAACCAAAGTGGGAACTGCCACACTTTTCAGAGATTCGGGTCCGGACAAGTCCTTTATTTCGTGTCTAATTTAAATATTATTGTCAATGTTCTAGTTACGACACTTTAAGTAGCTAAAGGATTATTTTTATTGAAAGAATACACGCAGCGCGCATACAGGATAATAATACAAAATATAAAGTAAAAAGAATAAATATTTAAGGGCTTACAACCAAATTGAAAGGAAAATAAAACTCTCGTCTCACGGATACAATCGCCTAGGATACACGAGAATCTAAAGAAAATTTACAACCGCCTAAATACACGATTTAATTCTATTAAATACAAATAAAAAGAAAATTAAAATAAAATAAAAGCTGCAAAATAAAGGTTAGCACAATTTATACGGCACGCCACAAGTAGGACTCAAGTAGATAGAAATAGGGAATTAGGATTCGGGGTCATGCAATTGGGGGTAACCGGGTCGACCCGGTCGGCCGGCCCGGTCAGACCTGGAAAACCATTTTTGAAACGTCCCTGTATTTTTGGTTTTGTGAGAAAAATCATTTTTGAAAACAATTTTTCCGGCTTATTATAATTAAGCATGCGAAGTGGGTCGGTTTTCGGGAGAACCGGGTCTCCGTCGTTGAATTGTTCTAAATGCAATTTTACTGAAAAATAAATCTAAGGTCGTGATGCGCACAACAAAATTCATTTTGATGATTTTCGAGGGTTTTCCAAATTTTTCTGATTTTCTGAAATTTTTTGATTTTTATGAAATTTTTCGAATTTTTGGAATTTTATTTGGATTTTAGGGATTTTTTAGGGATTTCTGTCCCTGGCCGCGAGCTACAGTCGTACGACTGTAGTTACAGTCGTGCGACTGTAGCCCTGGTTTGGGCAGAAATCGCTAAAAAACCCTAAAACAAAACCCTAAAACTGAAGAAGCAAATACAGTCGTACGACTGTAGTGTGTTTGGCATGACTGTATTTACAGTCGTGCCCCTGTTCTTATTTCAAGAACAGTCGTACGACTGTTCTTACTTTTCCAGAAATGAAAATGCAAAAACTTGAAGAAAAAAGCACCAAACACAATCAAATCACCCAGAAAGCTGGAAAATGAGATAAGTTAAAGGTTGTTTACCTCCTTGGTGGTGATCCACAGCTGGAATGACCCCTGGCTACGCACCAATCCACGTGAATTTGCACTTTTTTCCCAAAAAGTTAAGGTTTCAAGAATGTCCAAATAACTCCAGAAAAGTCACGGATTTGTGTTTGTTTTTGGTCCGAGATGATTTAATTTGTTAGTGTGATTGTTAACCTAATATGTCTAATTCGTTTCAGAGATTAAAAACAAGAAATCAAGGAGAAAATGTGAGAAGAAAGTAAGCTCTTTCACTTCTCTCTCTTCTTTCTTTTTCTCCCTTTTTCTCTCTCTAAAATTCTGATCTCTTGCTCAAAAAATCCAAAAGTCCTTAAAATCTGCTTTTTCTTTTTCTTTTATACCCTACTAGCCCGGAAATCTTGAGCATTAAATGCTCAAGATTTCCCTTCTTTTTTAAGTCAAAGAAGTATGGGCTGGAACCTGCCCCCCGAAAGTACAGTCGTACGACTGTACTTACACTACAGTCGTACGACTGTAGTGAATTCCCACGACTGTATTATACAGTCGTGGGTCAACGGTCAACGGCCCCATTTTTTTTTTTTTTTAAATTAAAATTTCGTGTTCACAGAGGCTTAAGAAAAAGACAAGCTACCGACACTCCACTTAAATTATACATGACAGACAAAATAAAAGTGAACAGAAAAAATAAACTGATTACAGACACAAAGCATCTTATAGGCTGGATGCTTTTACAAAAGTAATACAGATAAATATCATAAAGATGCTGCCGACACTACAGTAACAGACATGTGGAGACAGCAGAAAGAGAGACTGATGATGTGGCAAGCTTAAAACCATGTCTTGGAGATAGGCTCATGTGACGGAGAGAGATTCATTGCTTCTGGACTTGGAGAAGAATCAGACCGATGGGTAGGTGAACAATTCCAAAGAAAATCATCATCCCAATGTGGCTATGGGACACCTGGACTATCTGGGTCCTGAGAATCTTGAAATGCAGTAAGGGTATGGCCAGGTGAGTGACTTACTGTCTGTGAGGAGGATCCTGAAAATAGGTGGAGTGTTGGAGGAGTCATATCCTGAACTGGTAAAGAAGTTCCCGGAGGAGGAAAATCTGATCTGGCAACTTTATACTCAACAGGCTTGAGAGCTTGAAAGTCTGGAGAATGAGCGAGAATCAAAGGATAATCAGAGGTAGCATGTATCCAAGCGGTAGGAAGATGGTGTAGACCATTGAAATTTCGAAGAGTTCCTCTAAGTAGTCGGATATCAGCTGGATCAGAGAGAGGAGCCTTGTAAGTCTTCAAATGAAACACCTGATTTTGAGAGAAGAAATGGCCATTAGGATACTTGAAATATGGCCTGTGAAAGATGAACACAGCATGAGCATTATTCTTAAGAAACTATCCTGTTCTGGGATTGAAAAGATCTTCAAACATCAAGGTCTTCTGGATTTCCTTTTGCCACCAAGAAAGGGGGGCAAACCAGTCAAGGAAAGTGAAGATGTATGAATCTTGATAGTCTGGATTCATGATAAACCTGTACATAGGGAGTAAAGGAATCTGAACCGCAGTACTGTAAAGAACCACTGAACACCATAGACACCAGAGAGCACTTTCTGGAAATGGATAATAAGTACCAAGAGTCCATAAAAGGAGAAAAGGATATTCTGTGAAAATTGGAGCTGGATTGTTTGGGAGAGGTTTAAGGCTTAAAGTGCGGGCTAAGAATTTGGGAAAATAGGTTTTAGCACAGGTTTGAATCTGCTGAGAGGTGGTAAAGGTTTCTCCAGGAGGAAAAGTTTTCTGGTATTTAGGAGCAAGAGGTTGTTTCCAAAGGTTCTCAAAATGAGATGGATCATCAGGAAGAGGGTTTGAACTAGAAGCCATGAAGATTAATGATATGGAGGTTTTTGGGGTAATGAGACTAATTGGTTTGGAAGGAGGAGGTCTGGATAGAAAATCAGGAATGAGGTTGTGATCTCCTTTAATCTGAGTAATTGTGCACTAGGCAACAACTTGTTGCAGAAGTCAAGGATTCTGGGAAAAGCAGAATTGTCCATTTTAATCAAAAAGTGATAACCAATAAGATGGAATTCAAATTTCTTAAGCCCATACTTAACGGCTAAGACTTCCTTAATGGTGGTGTGGAAATGCTTTTCTGACTCTTTGAACTGTCCACTATCATGACCACAATAATGATCTTTCCCATTAATCTGTTTAATAAAGATAGCACCCCAGTATTCATCGCTGGCATCTGTCTGTAAAATGCGTTGGCCATCACCGGGAATCTTGAGAGGTGGAGGAGACTGTGCCACCTGTTTAAGAAACCTGACAGCTTCTGTCTGAGTTGGACCCCACAGAGGTGGATTTTTTCTGGTGAGTTTAGACAGCTGTGTGGTATGTTTGGCAATATGAGGGATGAAGTCCCTGAGAAAATTAACAATTCCTAAGAACTGTTGAATCTGCTTGACTGTAAGCTGTTCATCGGGAAACTTGTACAAGTCCTGGGCAATGTGAGGACCTGGGACATAATGACCATCTTTGAAATGCATTCCCAGAAAATCAATGGAATTGACACCAGTGGTACTATTCTTTTCTGAAAGCATGACTCCATATTGTTGAACAAGAGAATGGAACTGAGCTAATAAATCAGTGTGAGCCTGATCATTAGGAGAAAACAATAGGATGTAATCAATATAAATAGAGCACTATGGAGAATAGGTTGAAAGATTCTCATCATTGATTTCTGGAACAAGGAAGGAGTAGTCTTTAGTCCAAAAGGCATAACAGTCCACTGATACTGAGCTGTGGGAATACAGAATGCAGTATTGTATCTGTCTGAAGGATAAATACCAAGTTGCCAAAAGTCTGCTTTAAGATCATTATTTGTGTACTCTCTTTTTTTTTTTTATCATTACAAGGGTCGGTTTAGGATTGTTTTCTACAGTTTCGAAAACAGCTTTCAGCCAAAACATGAGAAACCTTACTTTAACTGAAAGTTGCTTTTAAAATTGCGGAAAGCAGCCTCAAATGTACAATTGGTAAAAGTCAGATTGTATTCAGTAAAGTACTGGAAAAACACTTAAAATTATTTTTAAAGAAAGCAATGAAACTTAATTTTTCCTAACAGCACTTTTACTGACAGCAATACCAAATCAACTCTAGGATAAAATGCTTTTTTTTATAAAATATAAATGAAACTGTGTAATTTATTAAAGACTTTTTATCCATTTTTACCGGATAGATTTACTATGTATTAAGCTAATGTCTTCTCACAAACTGAACCTGCAGCGATAAAAGACGTTAATTTTTTTTGTTTTTTTGAATGAATAAAAGACGTTAATTGATATAGAATGATTAATCATTATTTATTAATAGTAAAAAGAATCTAATTAACTTTTGTTTTTCGTTTTGCTTTTTTTCTTTTTTCATAAAGCTAGCAGAGAGTCGGAGTTTACTATGATTGATCGTATTGTAAACATAGAATCTAAAGACCACCAAATCAAAAATTCAATCTTTTCAATTAAAGATTTGAATTTCAAAAGGAGCTTATTGCTATGAAAGTTCAGAAGGGAAGAATTTTGTTTTGTAACGCAACAATAAAGCTCTCTCCTTTATTTCTCTGATAACTGATAAATACAACGCTAGCTCTTGTGTGGCAGACAAATTTTCCAGCTCTTAAATATACATATTAGTAGGTTTCTTCTTCCTTTTTTTCTTTTTGGTGATTAGTTTATGCATTTTCTCGAGAAAATCGAAGCTTTTACTTCACTAGAAAATTTCCTTGGAATTCGTTTTCTCTGGTTTGTTGTCGTCAACTGATTTTCTGTTTTACTAATTTTGTCTCGTCGCCGGCGTTGTTTGTCTTTTCGATAGATATGCCGGAGAAAGGGGTAATTTCGGCACCACCGACGAATCAACCGTGGCTACTCCGATCAAATCCTTTGCTTCAATGGCGGTTTCGTCTACTTACAGTTCTGGTTTTTGTTGGCATGGTTATCATTTGGAGCGTAGATGGAAGCACTGTAAAGGACTTCATTGAATCCTGGAGATTCAAACAGGAGTATTTGGGGGAAAAATTGAACCGGCACCCATTGAAACCCACAAATCAAATCCCTCAAAATTCCACCAAAACTAGCAGCCATATCCCCTTCTGGTCGTTACCCCAAGCTAGCTACAATATACTCAACAACAGTGTTTCTGCTCACAATTTTTCCGACGGAATCTTGCCGAAACCACCGGAAAATAAGCCTGAAGAAGGAGAAGCTGAAGTTACTACTGATGCAGACAATGTTTCTGTTCAGAATTCATCAGATTTGCTGGCGGAGGAACCAAGTCAAATTGAATCAGAGAAAACAAATGTAGAGTGGTTATCAACTGCAATTGAGCCGGATTTCACTTCACATCTTCTTTCCCGGTGGCTAGCTCCGGGAGGTGAGCCGTGCAAAGATTCACGAACCGTGGACATTGTTATTCCAGGATTGGACGGCCATGATTCGATTGAGCTGACTGCTGGAAATAGCCATGAATTTGTTTTCCAAGGTGTGGACGAATCTAAGAAGCCTCGCTGCTTAGGCGGAGATTACTTTGAAACTGATCTTTCAGGCGAATCATGGAAGTCGCGGCCTTTACTCAAGGATTTTGGAAACGGGTCGTACTCCATTTCGCTGCAAGTTCATCCTGATTTCACCGGTGACTATAATCTTACTGTTATTTTGCTTTTTAGGCATTTTGAGGGTCTTAAATTTTCTACATCACGATTTGTGTATAATAAAGAATTGCGCAAGATTCACATCAGGTTTGTTAGAGCTAATTATCAGTTGCCAAAGTTAGAAACTTGTCAACAATCTGATTTTGGCAGAGACCTTTGGACAGGGAGATGGACTAGGCATGGAAAAAATGATCATTGTGATATCAGCAATGATGGCCGGTACCGTTGCCTGCCACCTGATTTTCCATGCCAAAGTCCATGGTGTGATGGTGCATTAGGTTCAATAGAGAGTAATGGTTGGGTTTATTCTAGTCATTGTTCATTTAGGTTGTTCTCAGCTGATTCTGCCTGGAATTGTTTAAAGAATAGGTGGATTTTCTTTTGGGGGGACTCCAATCATGTTGATTCAATTAGAAACTTGCTCAATTTTGTGTTGGATTTGCCTGAAATTAAGTCTGTTCCTAGGCGGTTCGATATGCATTTTTCGAACCCCAAAGATGCATCTCAATCTATTCGGATTACCAGTATTTTCAATGCTCATTGGAATGAAACACTGAATTACCAAGGATTAAATTCTTTGAGGGATGAAGGGTTTAGAAATTTATTGAAGAAGTACTTCTCGGAGGAGACTGTGCCAGACACTATAATCATGAATTCTGGTTTACATGATGGCATATTTTGGCAGAATATCAGAAGATTTTCTGGTGGAGTTGATTATGCAGTGTCATTTTGGAAAGAAGTCCTGGGGTCTATTAAGCAGAGAAGATTAGTGCCTCCACGAATTATTTATCGTACCACAATTGCTACTGGCGGATACGCCAGAGAACTTGCATTTAATCCGAGCAAGATGGAGGCATTTAATTGGATGGTGTTGGATAAATTCAGGCAAGCTGGACTTGTTTCTGCAGTGATTGATAACTTCGATATGACTTTTCCATGGCATTATGACAACCGGTGCAATGATGGGGTACATTATGGCAGAGCTCCGGCCAAGATGAAATGGAGGGATGGTGAAATCGGACACCAGTATTTCGTTGACCTTATGTTGGTCCATGTGCTGCTCAATGTTTTGTGTCCAAGGTAGAAAATGAAGAAGGTGACTGAAAGGAGCACCAGCACAGTATAGCAGCTTGTTAAACCTGGCAGTGCTGGAGTTGCAAGCATGGTCTGAATCTTCAACCAGGAAGCATTTGGAGGCAATTTTGAGAGGCAAAGTGGCGGTGTGGAGAAGGCTTGAGCTGGAGTTGCAATGAAGTTGGAATTTGCAACTGGGAAGCATCCAAAGGCATACTTAAAGAGGTATATAAACTCACATGTTAGCTGTATGGTTATTGAATTAGAATCAGCATTCTTTATTTGTTTATATCTTCTCCGTATATGATTTTGATACTTTGTAGGCTGAGAAAAATCCTTCTATGAATCATGCTTCACTGTAATTACTTGCTTTACTGTAATTCTTTGCATATAGGTTCAGTGAAGCCTTTTTCTCTGATCATTATACTGTTGAATTTGTAGAACATACGAAGTAACACGAGTTCTCCTTTGCGATGCGGTTATTGTAAACACAATATTATTGTTTGTATTCCTATGATTTGGCCTTTGTTTGCTTGTTGCTCTTGTCCAACTTTTTCTTTTGGAGGTAAATACATGGAGATCTCAAATCTTTAGGCCAAAAACGTGATACATTAGGCATGATCCTGAATTTCTTTTGGATGGAAGTATACATTTTCAGCTCTTGATATGTTTTCAATCATCTTCGCCATAAGTTTCTGAACTTGCATTGATATAGTAAGTTGAATATTTTAATTGGTATAATTTGAGTGAAAATTCAGAATCATAATTCTGTACATTTTTTTTTTCTGCAACAAAATGCGAATTTGGTAGAAAGTTTGCGATTGATGACTGAATTGTAACTTTTGTTCAGAAATTGATTTGTTTTATCTTTTTTCTTGGTCCGAGTGAAAAGCTGGTTAAGTTTGAAATGATGAAACATTTGGTATGGGCCGACGTATACGTAGTTCAAGCGAATAATTGATAGCTGGTGGTTTGGTGGCATAATTTAATAATTGAAATATTTTATCGACACGGTATGGCAATGATGATCTCTTTGGCATCAAATTGGTAAAAAATGGCACATATCGGCATCTGTAAAAAAAATTAATCATAAGTTAATATGTTTGATTTTGAACTGATTTGACCACTAATAATACAGGACAAATTAACCTAGTTAAATGGGAAAATTGACCCTTTATGGGATAAATAATTTTTATCATATAAAATAAAATAATTTGATGCAATAAACCACCAAGCCCAATGGCCCATAACATGTTTGAATGTTTGGAGTTTGAACGTAGGCCTAATAGCTAATTCTGCCGGTTGGTGCGTAAGAGATCAATCACCTCAATTTCAGTCCCAGATGCCAACGTAAAAAAGAAAAGGAAAAATATGTAAATTTGGAGAAAAAAAAGAAAAAGAAAAGTTTATTGAGCACTTTTTCCTTTTCATTCATTTTGTTGACCCTTTATATTCATCTGCTAAATGTCATTAAATTAACTTTAGCTCATGGTTACAAAGAATTATGTGATTTTATGGGTTAAGAGTTTGTTTACTTATACTCGAATGATACTGTTTTATACTTATTAAACTTAATTTACGTAACTAATTATATGCTTACCTATAACAGATTAAATATTATAATATCTCAAAATTATTCAACATTTCATATTTGTGATTAGCATCAAATTCGATATAACAAATAATTTAGTTTTCTTATTTTTGTATATGAATTACAGTGCCGATATATTTAACGTTTATGTTGTTACTATTATCTCGAAATTAATCATCACATTTAAGGTAAAATTTGTGAGAAAAAACACATTTTACTTCTAGAAGCCACTCCAATGTGCATGGTCTATTATTATTTTATCATAATAAATGGAAAACTTTATATAAAAACTAATGAAGTAAAAAAAAAAAAAAAATGGGTGCATATTCTGTCAGAAAATAATTTGCTTAGTTGAAACTTGAAAGTCGCTTGAGGTCTTAGAGTCCACTGCTTGTGTACAATGTAAAATTGAGTCATATAATATGAAGCGAGAAAGCTACACATCCTCCGTTGTAGTCTAGTCGGTTAGGATATTCGGCTCTCACCCGAAAGACCCGGGTTCGATTCCCGGCAACGGAAAATTTTTTTTGTCTGTGCTGATTTTCACGTTATTTGTTTGACCTCCATACTTGATTAAATTTGATTTTATCCTCATATTCGAAATTTGGATCTTGGATTACGTAGTTTCATACTTTCACCGTATCGCAATAAATTCGTTGTGAGATTTTGCTAAATAGGATAGGACTGCCTTTTTCCACATTAGTAAATGTAAATGGAGGGCCAGTAACATAAATTTGACTTATCACAAAAACACCTGTATCACTCTTTCCCTATCTTCAACTAAAGCCATATTTACGTTCATAACCCTATTTATTACTTTCAATCCCAAATATACCCTTATTTGACTATTGGGTGTCAACTTTATCCTTTTTTTTTTTAATTTATTTTTATGTGCGTAACTTACCCACCAAATTCTTATTTAGGTGCTGACGTATTAAAATTACACATTTGAGACTATTTTATAGAAATTTAATGTATTTAAAGGCTTATTTATAAAAAAATTTAATACATTTGTAGCTGATTTATTCAAAATGTGATACACTTGATTTAATTAAATTAAATAGAGAAAATCGTGTTGAAAAGATTCAAATGAGCATTTATTAGATAGGTCAGGTGTCGAAAAAGAGTTTTTTTTGTTTCCGCTTTTTTTAGGCTTCTAGCAAAATATCACAACAAAGTGATTTAGGTCATATTTTGGTTACTGGATTTGTTATCTCATGTTTACTTTTTGTGAAAGAATACCAATTGAAGTAGATGGTTTATAATTTATTTTGGAGAGAATTTATTATAGTTCTTAGAATTTATTATAGTTCTTAAGGATGTATTTTTTAGTTATAAAAATACAATTCAAAATAAATATTTAATATAGATTATGTTTTTATAATTAAAAGAATACGTAGGGAGTATTGTAAAATTTGTCTTGATTTTGCCTTAAAAGTTAATTCAAATTAATTTTTGGATAATTTTAGCATCAAATAACAAATTTGTTAGATATATTTTCACTATCTATTTAGTGTGTATGACCGTCTATGTTAACAACTGCTTGGTTGAGCCTTGCATCTCTCATTTATAGCCGAGCTACTTTTTACTTTTGAAATGTCTTTGGAAGGAAGGATTCATCTGACATTGCTTTTAATTTTTATAATCTAAATTCAATTTCCATATTTGAATATTAATTTTTCATATCAATTATTTTAGGCTTGAAGGCGGAAGGGTATTACCACTGGAATGGACCATTGCAATTCGATTAGATTTTACTGAGCTGACGGAGAGTCAGAGATATCTCCAATGACGTATTTATTAGTTAGGGACTAATTATCCGAAAATCATAAATACAAAAATCTACTATAAGTAAATTGAAATACAATGACTTTGATAGAATCTAGATAAATATCGAGATTTAAAAAATATGAATTTTTCCTAATGAAGTCTGTCAAATTAATGGCCCCTTTCATTTTACTATTATATAATGTCATCACCACACTTATGGATTGGATTGATAATCTCATCGGAATAATGTTAATATTCAGTAAAGCTTATTAGTAAAACAAATCAATAGTTTAAATTAAAATGGTTATGCTGTTCTAAATATAAATTCAAAAGAAACTATAGTTATAATTTATTAGGATATGAACTTCTATATGAAAATAAATATAAATTTACTTACCACCTATCACCCGGGGGGCGGGGGGAATTGCCCAATTTTAAAAGCGAAGGAGTGAGTTTGAAAAAAAAAAGAAACGTAGGGGGTTAGATTGACTTTTAGGAAAGCCTTGAGGAGTAATTTAGCTCGATCGACCATCAATTGATGGTTTAATTTAGAAAGGGCGAAGTAGAAGTTAATCCAATCTACATTTTCCCTGGAAAGGGGGAGTTCGCAAGATTTTTGCAACCCAGGGCCAAAAATCTGGCAAATCTTGGGGGATTAAGGCCGCGCTTGTTGTTGAAGCAAGCTGTACCGGACTACGATAACAACGACCAAGAGTGTCGGCCTTGGCGCCGAAGGCTTTCTTCCTCCATGGCCGCTGTTACGTGGGGCTCTGCTATCAGGATCACTCTTTTTCTCCTTCTCCTTTTTGCTGTTATTGTCGCTTGTTTCACCCTGCCCGTCGAAAAGGTCACATTTCATTATACCTCTCTTTTGATTTCCTTTTTTTTTTTTTTTTTTGGTTCTATTTTTTGGAGTTAGATTTGGGGATTTTGGTTGATGGTTTCGATTGATTCTTTGTTTTTGTTTAGGTTGATTCGTTGTTTATCACTGGTATTTTTTGTTAGGTTTTCTGGTTCATTTGCGGTTGGTAGGTATGTATGATTGTTTATCATAAATTTCGGGGAAATTAAATTTCTTCTTTTCAGGGATTATTTTACGTGTTCAATCCGTGTAATGTTATCATATTCAAATTCATAAAAATCGAGATAACTAATCTAATTTTGAGCGCAATTCGTTTCTTCATTTATGAGTGTTTTGCAGTGATTCTTCAAATATTTAGTTTTTTACCTGTATGTCTAGGTTTTAATTTTTGAATCTGCTGAAATTTGGTATGGCTAGTTCTAGCTTTACATTAGTTCTGTTCTTATTCACCTTTTCTCATTAGGTTTGTGGTTGTTTTTATACGTAGTAATATGATGTAATTTTTTTTTTTTTTTAAATAATTCCTTGGCTTGTTGCTGGAGCTGATTCTGTTTCTTATATTAGTAAAGAGCATGCCATTATGTTTATTGTTTTTGTTTATGACTGCCCTTGCATTTGTTTGTTGACCTTGACCACGAGCAGTTTCCTGCAGATTCTAAAGGACTTCCTAGAATGGGTTCACAAAGATCTTGGGCCTTGGGGTCCCCTTGTGTTGTAAGTCAATTTTTTCTTCCAACAATCGTTCCCTATTACTAGTGTACTTTCTGTTGATTTTCTTGTGTTGCCCTTGTTTACTTTGACCATATGATGTTCTTTTTGTAACATACAAAGAATACTCATTGTCATACTCTAAAACTTCATATTCTATACATAACTGGTTATAGAAAAACATTGTAATTTTGACATGGATAAGATTGTTTGGATTCTTAAATGTTTTAGCAAGTTCTTAGCTCATATATATTGCTATTGTTGTTTGGCAGGGCTGTTGCGTACATTCCTCTAACAGTCTTGGCTGTTCCGGCATCAGTGCTTACAGTAAGCTTCGTTGACCTTGCCCATGTTCTTTGCAAGCTGTTATAACATTCTCTGCAGCCAATGGTTTTAAAGTCCTAAAATTTTCCTGGATTTCTTTTTGGTTGCAATCTATCTCTCATTATCGCGCTCGAACATTATTGATTCCAGGGTCACTTTGCTTGAGTCAAATCTTTTGCTACCTGTATTCTCTTCAGTTTGAAACAATGTGATGCATTTATATACATCTCTGAGAATACTATGATGCTTTATAAGGAAAAAAAAAAGAACAATCAGGGACAAGTTCTGTGCTAACTTGGTCGTATTGTTTACCATCTTTCAGCTTGGTGGTGGGTATCTCTTTGGGTTACCTGTGGGCTTCATTGCTGATTCAATTGGTGCCACCATGGGTGCATCGGCTGCTTTTCTTCTTGGCAGAACAGTACGTTTCATAACTTGTGATATTTACACCTTTCTGAACTTCTTAATGATTGTATATGACCTCTATTTTTCATAAGTTGTATTAGTTAATCTTTATCTGTATCATGTGAAAAAGAAAGGATGTGTCTTCTTATCTAATATTTTCTTTATTGTTTTCTCTACGTTTAGTAAAAAATCAAAATGTACATTCTTTTCTTTTAAACTTTTAGATCTATATTGATGCTCTTTTCAACTGCGCCAAATGTGCAGTTTTTTCATGTTGATATTACATACATGAGTGTTTTAATCTTATCCTGTAGATTGGCAGACCTTTTGTTGTTTCCAAGTTGAAGGATTATCCACAATTTAGGTCAGTGGCGATTGCGACCCAGAAATCTGGTTTTAAGGTTTGTACATCTCACATATTGTCTGTCAAAACTTTATTAATGTTACTGAATTCAACTATTCATTATGTATCCTTTTGCTAACATGTTACTACTATTCAGTCATAGCAAATCAGAAGTTCAAGGTCTATTATTCCTTGCTACGTATCTTAGCTTGGCAAAATTTCTGAATTTCCATATTTTATTTGCAGATTGTTCTTCTGCTTCGACTTGTTCCCTTGCTTCCTTTTAACATGTTGAATTACCTGCTGTCCGTCACTCCTGTTTCATTAGGGGAATATATGCTGGCTTCCTGGTTAGGAATGATGGTATGTTCTTTGCACTTGACCCGATGTTGTAATTCGTCCTGATGATTGATATTACTGTGTTTTGTGCAAGATTTGTTTTTGAAAAAAAATTTCAATCCTTATGAACTGAAGAAATGATTATGATGGATTGAACACATCATGGTAGATATAACTTTCCATTTGAAACCTTGAAGTTGAGGGGACTCTGAACTTGAACTTTGAGTTACTAGTGAGCTCATGGTTACCTTTCAAATTTTTCTTACACTTCACATTTCACGAAAATTAGTGAATGGCACTTGGAATTGATTTCTTTTAAAAAAACCTTTAAGACATTTGATGAAGTCTTGTTAGGGCTAGTGCTATTTAACAAGCTTAAATTGTATGACTATTACAGACTAACTACTAAATTACTTCGCAATTGTTATTTCGTGGATTCTGAGCTAAAGAAAGGTTGGTTGTTATGTGCACCTAGATAACATCATATTTGCCATAATGAATTTTGATATGCTTGTTAGATTTCTTTCAATGTATCTGACTTTCCATCTTACAGCCAATAACTCTAGTATTAGTATATATCGGGACAACCCTGAAGGATCTTTCTGATGTAACCCATGGATGGAGTGAGTTCTCAACTTTTCGTTGGGTAAGAGTCTGATTAACTCTTTCACATCTCAAGTTTCTCATGTATATCTCTATGCCACAGGTTTTGTTGCCAGTTTGCCTCATTTCTGATATATTTTGATTCTTTTGATTCAGGTGTGTATTGCATTGGGCGTTATTGTATCTGGTAAGTTATAACACACCAAGCACTTTTGCTTTTTTCTTTCTATTGTTGCAAGTCTTCATATATGTATATGTATATATATATATATATATACACACGTTTTTTGCTTTTTTTTATTTGAGAGGAGAGGAGAGCAGAGGGTGGGGGTAGAAGGAAGAACAGTGTGTGAAATGAATATCAGTGCCTTCATTGTTTTTTTTCCTGGCTTTTTCTGTGGAAATCAGCTGTTTTTCTCAAGCATCCATTGCAATTAGCTGCTTTGAGGACTGAAACAATATTAGTACTAAAAAACACTGTTCATGAATCATTATGTATCCACAAGTTGAAGTGTGCTAAATGAAAATGGATATGGTGGATTACTTCGTGAAATTGATAATTGATCCTATAGTTCTGGTTTCATTAATTTTGACATAGAAAGGTGATTAGATGAAGCTGAATTGAAACTATGGCGTTACTTTGGGAACCTATATAGTTTCTGGTTGCATTAGTTTTGACATAGGAAGTCGCATGAGTTCAGGGTTGGATCTAATTTACTGGAGTTGATTTTTCTGATGTGGTGGATAAATGAATGTCCATTTTCATATATAGAGAAAAAAACAAAATCTATACAGCATCAACCCATGGAGATAGTTCTGGATCATGAGGACAATCTCTGCATTTTTTCTATGAAAATTTCCCTTTGATCATTCTGAAACTAATGAATATTGTTTGGAGGAAAGAAGGCACTGATCTTGCAGCAATAATAACTGAACCAAATTGAGATGAATGGCAAAACTTATATATTGTTTATCTGGACTCAGATGTATGCAATGTTTAACTTCCTTTTTCGGTTTTATGTACAGCGGTTCTAATCTTTGTAATTACTAAAGTCGCCAAATCTGCACTGGACAAAGCTTTGGTAGAGAATGAGGACATGGAACCCGATTCACCTCAATTGCCTATAGTGTCTGATGGTCCTGTTGACCGGAACCAACCGTTGATAATCAAGATAGATACACCACAAGATGGGCATGAAAAATGAAATCAATTTTTTGTAATGTAAATTCTTTCCTCACATCATTTGAAAGGCTGTGCTATGCTATGCTATGCTATGCTTTTTTATCTTACCATGTCAGCATATGGCCTTATCATTTGTGATTTTGTGATCTGTACAGTCAAAATGGTTTACAAGATGTAGTTATACAGTGTGGATTCGTCACAATGTCACTTGCAACGAAATTTCATAATTATTATAAAAAAAAAAAAAAAAAATCATTGAATTATTATTTGTTCTTTCAGTATGTGTGTGTTGAAATAGTACGGTTGTTGGATGCCAGAAATCAAGTGAGTTGTGGATCGTGGTGAACAGTAACGTCCACTGTTGACAAATGCATCTAACAGAAAAATAAGATACAGTACTTAAAACCGCAAGTTGAATGAATATGAGTAAATTATGTGGATGGACTAGGTTGTTGCTTGGATGGAGTGCAAGAATGGTCTCTATTGTAGAATTTTTTTTTAATTAAAAAAAAAAAAAAAAGAAATGAATGGATTTGGAAGATAAAGTTACAACATTATGACATTTGGTCTTTTTTTTTTTTTGTTTTTCTTCCAACAAATTTAGTAGTAGATAGAATATTTCTAGTCCACAACTAGAACAGCTCGAAATCACTCGAGAGTTGCTTTCTAATTAGCTGAGTCCATGATCGTAAGACAAGCTATTGACCTTACTAAGCATCAACTTTATTTTAATTATCTTTTCACTTTAATTCCAGTAATCAAGGTCCCAAATTTGCAATATCAACTTAAATGTGGAAGACATGGTCCACACGCTGAATGGTGCGATCCAAAATTAGGGGCATTGCTTCCTTTCACATGTAATTTAAAAAAATTGGGTAGGAAAAGTTTGTTGAAGACTTGAACAAGAGGGAATTAAAAAGTGAATTCAATCATGAAAGCTAAAAAAGCAAAATCATATGCTATCTCATTATGATTAAATTTTTATATTTCTCTCTTTTGTTTTAAAACTTTACCAAAACCAAAACAAGATAAGAGACGGACGGTACCATTTTTATTAGTATTTTTTGTTGCCTTATTTCATCTTTCCTACTGTCTCTTTGTGTGGAATTTAGGGTGTTTATAGGCCCTACCATTTCATTAATCAACTGGCTTACTTTCTTCTAATATATCATCTAATCTAATAACATCCCGTATACGCGGATCTCAAATTTACTGCGATTTTGATCCAGAACACGTGTCACATAAAAGCACTTACTTAGAAATAACTTTATTGTAGCTATACATGTGTAAATCCAGTATTCGTACTTGCACAACAAACATAATAACAGCCATCACATTATCTTTGCCTTGCACATGTAGGTGAATATGAGATCTCAATCATTATAGTGTCATGTGAACCGATTAGAAATCAGAATGTACACAAAGACGAACATACTTTCCTACGAAAATATAGATAAGCCAAGGTATGAGTCTTTTTCTAATAAAATTCTATTCTACCCGAATATCATACTGACTTTATCATTGGAGGAGTTTCACAGGAATCCCAGCTCACTCTAACTCTTTCTCATTTAAGATCTCAAGGTCAATGCAACGATGATTACCATACATACATCACCATCATTTACTATCATACTCTTGTATTTAGCAGCAACCTTTATCTCTTCTAATCAGGTACATACAGACTTATAAAGGACCCACAAACTAATCATCAGAGCCATCCATCTAAAAACCAAAAGATACTACATATTGGTGGTTGTCTTATTTATGACATGAAAATGAAAGAGAAAGCAAAAAATGGGTGAACTAGATCAGGTAACAAAAAAACTAAAATACTGGAGGGGAAAAATGAGAGGATTCAGGATATTTCCCCTTGGAGGCTGCTTGGACGGGTGTCGGGATCATACGCAGAGTTCAGGATTTGGCAGCAGGATCTGGAACCAGAGTGACAGGGCAATTGAGCTTCAAGTAAGAGTAGGATCAATCCTGAAAAAAGTTCATACATTGAAGCCAGGATGTTCAAAGAGACTAAAATGTAAAAGCATATACAAAGCTTATATGCCTGGTGGTGGTAAAAGTGGGAACATTAATGGAGGAGGTATGAAGAATCTGCTGTATTATTATGATGAAACTTGTCATCCATATATATGGATTCATGATTCAGGAGGTGATTTTTCCAGGATGGTAAAGCAGCAATATATTAGCCTTGAAGACCTCAGGAATTATTCTGAGATCAGAATTTTTAGGGATCATCAAAGAGGTTGCATTTCTGTCAGGAAGAAACCTAGGCCTGATTTTTGCTGACTTTCTTTTTTTTTTTCTGATTTGTGTGATTAGTGGAATTTGAGTTTGATCTTATTAATTAGTTCTTTTTAATTTTTTTGTTTTTCATGGATTGTGTGTATTTGAAGATTAATACATGCAGATTATTGTTACTAATTGAATAATCACTGGTACTGTACGGAAAATTAAGATTGTCAATAAAAAAAAATCTCGAGTCCTATGATTTTTTCGGGATTTGGATATCTAGCTCCTAATCCTTTAATTTGTTAGAGCACTCAGTGAGCAATCATCATCGCACATAAGTGTAACTATGCAAACATGTAAATTTAATCTATACGATTTTTCTTATCTGTATTTGATAAGAAAAATGCAATATCAAATAGAAAAGAAACGAGACACCGCCTTTTAACTCAGTTTGATACTAATATTTATTTTGGATATTATATATATTTTTCGTGTGTTTGCCAATTAAATCGTGTGTGCTTGTGTTGTAACTTGTAAGATTTGCAATATGTGGGGAAGATGAACTCAGGAATTGGAAATGATATCAAATTGGAAATTGATTATTTAGAAACAAAAGCCTCCCTCTGCATTGGGTAGGTGGGTAACCAATAATGTCGCTTAGAAATTAAGCAATTGTTTCTACTTTAACTCAATACAATATATATATATATATATATATATGTTTAAGGTTGTTTACTAAGACCAATGAAGTATTAATTAGGTTACTAAAATAACTAATTTACTCTCAGTACTTCTCTCCTAAAACTCTATTTTCCATGTAAAAAAGCTTAATGTAGTACCATTTGCATTAAATAATGAATCTCTTTCATATATTAAAAAAAGGCAAATATGAGAAAACATAATAAAAAAATACATTGTTCATGTAAAGTGTTAAATAAAAAAGAATAAAGTGAAAAACCTAAAATATCATATAATAAAAAACAGAGAAAATAGTTGATTCGGCTATATCTAAATAATCGATTGAGCTTGGCTCAAACAATTTCAAAAGTTAATCCAAATATAAACTAATGAAATTTAATTCACATACATAAAAAGATATTTTAAGTAATAGGAAAAAAAAAAAAAAAGAAGATTAGCGCATCATTCCTAGCATTCAGCAATTAATCATAGATTTGTCAAAATCTGAGGCGAGGCAATCACGAATCACAATTAAACAAGAGAAAAAAAATCATAGATTTCCAAGATGCATCTAGAAGCTTCTTTTTATCTTTCTGGAATTCATTTTGTTACCACACCTTTAATATGAATTTGGAAATCAATAATTCAATTAGTTTCTTGGAATTTTAGTTCAATATATAATTTTACATACATAAATTTTCTAAATTTAATATGATTATAACATAGCGTGTTAAAATGGACATATAAAACCAACACTAACACGATTAACGAATTAAATATATACATAATTTCAACCATGATGAGTCAAATTTATATTTTCCAAATCACAATCCATGTTGAGAAATCTAATTATAATCTTTTACAATTATCAATATAATTAAGCAAGAAGAATCCAATGGAGCAGTTCTAAATTTTGGTGGGAAAAAAATTAAGCTCCATAAAAAATAGATAAAACAGACAAAACAGAAGCAAGAAAGGAAAGTCAATAAGGAGCTCTTCAGATTTCTTCAACGACACTCAAATTTCCCATTAAAATAATAATCAAACTTTTCAATTCAATCTTCTTCTTCGATCCTTTCTGAATTCGATTTTCATTTCTCTCTTTAATCGCACTGCAATATGGGGATTTCATTCAGCAGTAACAGAAGAAGAACCAACCCTTATTACCATCACCACCCACCGCCTCCTCCTCCTCCGCCTTACTATTACTCTAGGGACCCCATCTCCCTCCCCGCTCCTCCTCCACCACCGCCGCCTCCGCCTCCGCAGAATTACTTTGCTGCAGCTTCAACAGCTGCTCCCCAACCGCCGTCTTATCCTCCATCCCAAACTCCTTATCCTGCGCACCCTCCTCCCCCAGTTCACTCCTATTACAATTCTCATCCCTATCATTCCTGTAACTATGCCAATAGATTCGGTTACCAGCCTTATTATTACGCTAATCAGGCTAACGGATGGCCTGCAATTAGGCCTAATATGGGTCCTGGGCTACCAATTGAACCGGCTCCTTACATCGAACATCAGAATGCAAAGAAGGTCAGAAATGATGTTAATGTGCATAAGGATACGTTGAGGCTTGAAATTGATGAGCAGAATCCTGATAATTACTTGGTTTCTTTCGTTTTTGATGCTCTGTTTGATGGGAGGTTAGTATTGATTTTACTGTATTCCTTCTCATGGTATGGGAGCTGGATTGTTCAATTCTTACTGCTTTTTTTGCAGATTTTGGTTTTTATACGTTAGTTGTTGATCAGGTGGTTTTTGGAGTAAGTTCTTGTTGTGTTACTAATTGGACTATGCAGCTTTTTGCAATATATGAAACTAAGGATCTGGAATTTAGTAATTGAATAATTTTAGAATCTATTAGACTGGTCTGACTTGAAATTTCATAAACTTTGATAGCTGAGTAATGTAAAATTGGAGTTAGAGTTGGGATGAATCATACAGAATATTATGTAGAATGACTATAATTTTCCCAAAACCAGATTCTTGATTTTAGGCTATAGATGATACTTGCAGTGAGGTACAATTTCGCCCCTATTGGCTTTCTAGGTAGTGCTGGTGAGGGAGTAAGCCATACAAGCAAAGAGGGACTAATGTATAACATTCTATACTGCCACATTAACCAGAGCTCACACACTGCGTCTGGTGTGTGCAGACTGCGTAGAGACTGACAGCTAGAGTTGTTTATTGGATGCACGCA
The DNA here is from genome assembly GCA_039660915.1 of Euphorbia tirucalli. Lineage (NCBI taxonomy): Eukaryota > Viridiplantae > Streptophyta > Magnoliopsida > Malpighiales > Euphorbiaceae > Euphorbia > Euphorbia tirucalli. The sequence goes on along the minus strand of CM077636.1, from coordinate 64,514,870 downwards.
GTAATTGTTGTTTCTTAAATTCCAGAAACCAGGCTATTAACATCAAGCAGTCAGTTGAAAGCTGAAATGTGGTTAGTGAAATAGTGCTGTGGTTAAGTTCAGTTTATCATAGAAAAGTAAGAGCGGTTGCTTCATGCATACCATGAACTGCAATTACATATTTGCGGCTAACAATTATTGATTATTAATTTCCAGAAATTATCTGGCACTCAGTCGGAAGCTGAAAGGGGATTAGAGACTAGAGTAGTACTATGCAATAAAGTTAAATTTCTCTTCTGAACATGAAGATGGTTGCTTAGCGTATGCCAAGTTGTACATCCTCTATGCTTACATCAAGTCCTGTAGCAAGTTACTGATGCAAAACACTCAAAAGGTAGAATAGTTAGATCTTCATCATTGAGCAGTCCGGTGAGAGGCACCCGATATCTTGGTTTTGGTTGACGATTGATAGCAACAGTTTCATTTTGGCCCTTGCGTGCTGTTATGCTGGGGATATAACTAACATCAGCATAAATTGAGGGTTTACAGAAGGATCGAAAAATCCCTGATGTGAGAAATTAGCTTGTTCAAGCTTCGGATTTTCAATGGTGCCAGTATAATAGGTTAAGCACAAGTTGACTGTGATTGTAGCCTATGAATTAGATGAAATATTTCTGGTATATCTTTCTTTTGTCGGGAGATTGACTGGATGGCTGAGTTAATCAGAGTTTAGTTTCTTGTCGAGTCTGTCTTCATGTGTATAAATGCATTTTCACAAGCAACAATGTTTACTCATACCGGGCAAAAAGCTAGGATGCTGTTATTGCAATCACTTCTGTGCCTCGTAGATATATGTTAAAATATCTTATCTCCTCACCCAAGTGTCCACATACTTGAGTATGGGCAGGAGGCATTTCGTGTTTTATTTCCCTGAACTATTTATGAGGGCAGTTGTTACGCATGTCATAATAACTGCATTATTTATCATAAACATGTGTTATGCAAATTGCTCTGCTGTTAATCCTCTATTTCAAATTGAATGTATCTGCTACTAAAGAAGCAATCTCAAACAATCTTAAATCTGGGCCAACATGCAATTTGTCTCAAGTTGGCCTAAGTTATACTGTTAAACTTGAAATCTAATAATCTATGTGAGAAGTTAAGTTGATGATTATTTTTTCCTTTTTTGACCTGTTGGAATTTGAGGATAGCATAAAGAATAAAAGAATGCACTAGTAATTGACACAGAGTTGAATGTCTGTCTATACTTTTCTGCTCTCTTTTTGTTTCTTTCCCTAAATTTTTTTTTTTTTTTTTGCCCCAAATGACAGCATTACAGTTTTCTACTTTGCCAAGGAAGAGGCCAACTGTAGGTTTATTCCCCAATTTCCTGAAGCTCATTTGCCTTTGAGAATTCCTTTTCAGAAAGGACTTGGCCAGAAATTTTGTCAGCCTTCTGGAACAGGCATCGACTTAGGTTTCTTCGAGTTGGATGATCTGTCAAAACCCTCATCGGGGGAAGATGTTTTTCCACTTGTAATAGTTGCTGAAACATGCTCGTCAGTTCATTCAGCTGATGAAGATTTTGATGATTCTGTGTCAAACACATCCAACCACATGCAGATTACACAAGCTGTTCTTGAGAAGAAAGATAAAGACCATTTCCAAGTGCGAGTAGTAAAGCAAATTTTATGGATTGATGGAGTTCGATATGAACTACGGGAGCTATACGGAATTGGAAGCTCAGCAGCTGAAGGATTTGATGATTGTGACCCTGGGAAGGAATGTGTGATTTGCATGACTGAACCCAAAGATACTGCAGTGTTACCTTGCCGGCATATGGTGAGAATACACTTACTTGTTATCACTACGTAAAGTGAATATGATAATAAAGGAATAAATGAATAGTGTTTGTACTTTCTAGTTGTACTGATATGATGAACTGTTAGAAGTTAAAATGTTATTCAATGTATTTCTCTGACACAGTTTCGCATCCTCATGCATGCTGCCATGCAAGCTAATTTGCTAAAAAATTTTGTTTGAAAGGGAGAATTTCACAAAGTACTTAGGTATAGAATAGAAGATTTTGTGTGCATCTGTGTTGTTGCTTTGCATCTAATAGATTACAGTTATTGTGAGTGAATAAACTTCTTTCTTGAATTAGCTATGCGGCATGTTAAAGTTAGGAATCCATAGTTTTCACTCTACTTCAAGCTATTCGTTCTTACAACTTAATTAGAACTTGTCTTCCAATTGTTCACAAACCTGACGTGCTGCATCTTTACAGTGTATGTGCAGTGAGTGTGCAAAAGCATTGAGGCTTCAATCAAATAAGTGCCCAATATGCCGCCAGCCAATCGAAGAACTTATAGAGATCAAAATCCATAGCGTTGATCAATAAGGTGTTCATTCCTTCCCAACAGTTTGAATTTGTGGTAAAGTTGTTAACACTTTTTTCTTTTAACTGAATCTTTGTTCTGTATATTTTTGTTCCTTTATCAGTTTTCAAGTTCTTGTGGCTTTGTACAAAGATTAGCAAGTAGATCTGTTCTTCCAAATACAGTATTATCTAGATAAACGTATGTATCAAGCCTTTGGCCAACTTTATTAGCTTCTTTTTCAAAAGGTAAAAGGATTTGATTATCTGGATCATTCAAGAAACATGTTCTTCTAATTAACTCATGTAGCTTGTATCTCTTTTGTGTCAAGTAGCGTTAGAGGAATAATGTTTTTTCTCGTTATTACAAAATCATGCATTAAAGTTCACATGGAATGTGATTACCTCATACCAGAGCTAGTAATATAACTTTTCCTTGTTGGTTTAATCTCTCAACCTCTTCATTGTGAAATCTATGCCCCGACTGTCAATCATTGACTTCGGTTTCTGAATTGTATACAAATATGCACTTTTGTAATGGAGATTTTCATTAGAAGAGAAGAAAGGTAGATTGTAAGACAAGTGGAATAGGGAGAAAACTACCAAAAGTTTGCAGAATTACCCTTTTTTTTTCCTTTAGGCTAACGACCAAAAAGCGAGTGTGAGTGGGAATATTTGCCATAGAAGTTAGCATTAAAGGGGGCAAACTGAGAATCTTCAAAGTTTTTGTTCACCTTCCTTTGATTTTACCTTTGAATGGATGAGGAAACAATGCAAAAGTTATATATGCACTACTAGTAAGCACCCTTTGCATCATATTCCTTGCCGGTCGAAAATGCAAGTCATTTCTCTTTTAATTGCCCAATAATGTATGCATTTCTTTTATCAACTTTCCTTCGTTGAGCACGTTGTGCTGGAATCACGTTTGGGTAGTTTCAAGAATTTTGCCGCTCTTTTGAAATACTCTTTAAGTTTTGGTTGTCTTCTCCTTCAATCCAACTTACTTGATGATCTACTATTAATGAATTCAGGTGTCATTTTCGGATAACTGTTGTATATTTTTCACGGAGCTTTTGTAACGGTGAAAGAAAAAATTCCAAGAGATTTTTTTTGGTTGGATATCCCACATTACTTAATAATAGAGTCATGTGGCTCCTTATATGAGGCAACTTTCCCCTTTTGAAGTTCAGAAGAGTAGATGGAGGGAGGAGAAGAATAGATCAACATTTTTATTTCTCATGATATATACGAGTTTCAAATTTCCTAATTCTTTATGCTTCGTAAGGGTGGAGTATGTGATCTGGCTTGAACTTGGATTTTTTCGTATAGAGACAAATACTCTTATCATAAGGAAGTCCAAGACATAGTTTTTAATAGGGTACATTAGGTTGAGATATGATATTGAGAGGTAAACCAAAATGGCAAGTTGAAAAAATTCCAAATACAAAGGCTGAAGAAGAAGAAGATCCATCCCCATGTTTTGAAAAGTAGACAAGGGGAAACAATAGAGTATAGGCTTATAGGATAAGCCAATTTCTATTAATTTGTGATACCGTATTGTTTGGAAGTTTTTGAAGATGGAAGCAATATACAATTTAGTACATAATATCATATGTGTGATTGATGTTTTGAAGAGAAATAGTGTGGAATAATATGCTCACCAATGTTGCCTCCTACCAAGTAAAGAGGCATTCATTGTATATAATGTAAAAAGATGAAAGACTTTCCCAAGTAGTCAAAACTTGTGAGGATCTATATATATATACCTCCATTATTACTTTACCAATGAGATGTAAAAAATAATAAAAATAATAGGGGACCATGTGACGATACCATCTACTACACTATACACCAAATGGCCTTTGCCTATTATCTCTTTCATGTGAACTTCTCTACATATATGGTAATGTCTCTATTAAGTTTGCCTAAATTATATTATCACAAAAGGCCTCTAATATCATACCCACAACCCATCATCTGTTGTTGTGTTCATCTTCTCTTTTTCTTTCTCCCTCTCTAACTTCACATGCATTTTCAGTTAGATAATCTTGTTTATGGCATATTCATAACTGTAGCTCCACACCTCTCACTATAGGTACACTTAGCAATAATTGAACTGCTTTGGAGCTATTAATTAAAATGGTTATTTCAGATTTGGGCAAAACGAATTATGCTATCGTAACACAACTATTTTTTAACATGTGCGATTATAATTAATCAATGATTTGATATATAAAATAGAAAGACTAAGGGGCTTTTGAAAAGATAATAGGGTTCAAAATACTTTCTGATTTTTTTTTTTCTTTTGGGGTTCTAACTTAAGTTAACCGTAAGCTAGAGGCTAAACGGTATAAATGCAAATGTGGTTAAGAGATATTTAATGAGTGAATCAGTGAAGGAAATGAAATTGGATTAGGTGATTTGTCCCATTTCAGTAGCTTTCACCGGTAAAGTTTAGTGTTCTAAAGCTAAAGAACAGAAAGGAAAGGAAATAGAATAGAAGAAAAAAAAAAAAGACACAAATGTGATGAGTTTGATGAAGGGTGTTTAGGCTTTTAAGAAAGACATCTCAATAATTTGCGTAAAAAAGAAGGTTTCAGTATTATAAAATAAAATTATATTATATTATACTAAAGTTTCAGTTTTAGCCTATTCTTCTGTTGCTTTCTTTTACCTAATTAATTGCTGTTTATGTAAAACAAATTATTAAACTAATTCAACTTTTTTCTCATATTTACTTTTTGTATAATTTGGATTCTTGCGCCAAAATTGAGCTTTCACAGTGTGTTAACAAAGAGTTTTAAGTTCTTACTTAGAATTGCTAATTCTTTACTTTAACAACAAGATCTAATGTGAACAAAAAAACAAAACAATTCAACAGTAGACTGTTACAATTTCAAGGGCCCCAAGAAATCTTGTTTCTTTTCCTTTTTTTTTTTTTTCTAATTTTCATTAATTTTTTCTCATAGAATAATACCCAATAATATGGCAAATATCGTAATTAAATCGTATAATCAACCATTCTTTTTTTTTTGATGTGAATGTTTATTGATGTCGAGGATGGTGAAAAAGTCTATTAGAACTGGAATTTATAAAAACGGGAATAATTAGAGATGACTGAAAAAGACGCGGTCTAATATGTAAATTTTTTTAAATAAACAAGAGCGCGAATTAAGGAGATGTAGAGTAAATTCTGCATGTACTTTTTGATATTTAGGGTATTGGCGTACTATAATTGGTTAACAAAATTTGAATATTTTGTACCGTTTAAAAAGGTTTCAGCTAATAAATAAGTCACTACTTAAAATTAGCCGAGCCGACAATTTGAATAGTATAATACAATAAATTAATTTCAATTATTTTTTTTTCCGTGTAATTTTTAAATTTGTGCTAGTTTTGATGGATCGACCTGTTTAATTTGATTATCCGTATTTTATAAACTAAAATGGAAAATATATAGAGAAAGGTAGTTTTTTCAATAATGGGAGCAAGTGGTATGTTTCACCTAATTTCCTTGGATAGTATATGTACATTAAAGGTATTAAGAGTTAAACATTTTCTTAGGTAACTTGATATCATTAATTTAGAGAAACTTATTGTGCATAATCCAAGGAAATTGATTAAATTAATTTAGAGAAACTTATTGTGCATAATCCAAGGAAATTGATTAAAGGGGATGACTTATATACTGATGTTTTTGAGTTTGTTTTTGTTTGTCAACTAAAAAGGAAGAATGTATCAATTGGTTTTTTATTAGTTGAATATAATACCAATAATTACTGGTTAAAGAAAGAGAAGAAATCCTAAAAATTTCTGTTTGACCGAACATTTTCAATTCAATAATTTCAGATTTGATATATATCCAGCTTCCAGAAGAATAAATTTTTTTAAAAAAAAAAAGAATAGATGTAGTTTCTTAATTAAAAAAATTTCAAGTATATTAACTTAAACTTTTTCGTTGCCCTAATTGGCTACATGTGCCCAACAAAACAAAAAACTCTTTCACCCTCCAACCCATAAACACATTCTGTTTGAGATAAATTCTAGAGAATAATTCATTAAAGTCTAAGTTAATGTAATTTGCTTATTATTATTCTTTAATTTATATAAGTCAATTAAACGATTAATGATCAATTTATAAATTTATGTAGAATTTGATCATTTTATATTTTTTGTTGACTTCATATATAAAAAAAGAAATTAACAAAATAATGAACAACTTAAGATAAAAAGAACGTTTTTTACTGAAAAATTTGATAATTATTGATGGATAGTATTGACTTAACTACAAAGTAAAGAAAAAAAAAAAACAGGCATGAATAAAATCAAATCTGCGTATTTATTGAAAAGCCGATTGCATGTGTCAAGATAAACAACCTGATATGAAGATCCCGCGAATGTACGATCTAAACCAAATAAATTATATATTTATTAAATATCTGTATTTATTGAAAAATCGATTACATGTGTCAAGATAACCGACCTGATCTGAAGATCTGCGAATGTACGATCTGAACTGAACAAAATAGACATTTATCAAATATCCATATTTATTGAAAAATCGATTGCATGTATCAAGATAAGCGACCTAATCTGAAGATCTGTGAATATACAATTCTCAATTGTGCGATCTGAACTGAAGAAAATAGATATTTATCAAATCTCTATGTTTATTGAAAATCCGATTACATCTGTCAAGATAAGCAATCTGATATGAAAATCTGTTAATGTACGATTCTCAAATGTACGATCTGAACTGAACAAAATATATAATTTATCAAATCTCTGTATTTATTGAAATCCGATTACATGTGTCAAGTTAAGCAACATGATCTGAAGATCCACGAATGTACAATTTGAACTAAACAAAATAGATATTTATCAAATCTCTGTATTTATTAAAAAAACCGATTACATGCATCAAGATAAGCAACATGATCTGAAAATCTGTGAATGTACAATTTAAACTGAACAAAATAGATATTTATCGAATCTCCATATTTATCGAAAAACCGATTACATGTGTTAAGATAAGCAGCCTAATCTGAAGATCTAAATGTACGATTCTCAAATATACGATTGAATTGAACAAAATAGATATTTATCAAATCTCCATATTTATCGAAAAACCGATTGCATGTATCAAGATAAGCAACCTGATCTGAAGATCAGTGAATGTATGATTCTCAAATGTACGATTTGAACTAAACAAAATAGATATCAACAAATATTTTGGAACTAGGATACGTATAACAATCCAATATTAAAACATAAGAATTTTATCTTTATATTTAAGACATTTCTTAACTGTTTTCCTAAAGTAAAAAAGTTATTGATTGCAATTGATATTAGCATAACATTAATTTGAAACATCCCAAAAATTTAGTATGAATTTGCATAGTATATTATTGTGGTGGTAAAATAACCACTCTTATAATTTATGGCATCTCACTTAAACATTCATGTTCCTAAATTTCATCCAAAAAAAAAAAAAAGTATACTTGTATTGTTAATGAGATCAAGAACATTAATGTATAATATCTTATAAAATCTTAGCTTTTATACTAGGAAAAGCAAAAAAAAATATAATTTATTCATAAATATTAAATTTATATAAGAAGTTAGATTTTATTGGATTGATTTTTTTAATTAAACCGCTTTCACTTAGATTTTTTGAAAAGGGATCTAAAGAATTCAGAGTTTTATTTTTAAAAATATATATATAAAATCATATATGTATATGTATCTATATATATAAATAGAAGAATTGTATAATATGTACTGTATCGAATTGAATAAAAAAAAATGATAATGAAAGAGCGTGACGAATATTTTTACAAAAATATAAAAGTACATGTCCAGTTAATGTTAGGCTAAATAAGTAATTAAGACATTAAAAAAGATAAATAAGTAAAATCGAATTTAGAACAGATAGCCCCACCTCACATTGTAATAATCTATCAAAGGGCCAAAAACAGTACAAAATATATATATATATATAATAAAATATATCACAACACTTATTACTTTGTCGTTATTTATTGTACTCATCTAATTTTAGTAGAGAAAATCTGCTCACAGATCATTCACATCTGATTATACATTACAAACATTAATTAAAATTACATTTTTACAAAAAATAAAATGAAGCCGATAAGTAGTAGAAGCCGAGCCAAATTGGGGGGTAGAAAACGGCTTACTTACAAGCCAAAATTATCAAGCAATAAATAAACAAGTGATGCCTTGCATTTGCAGCTCTATGAATTGATGAGTTCACTCTCCCTGCTACTCATCTTCTTCGTCTTCTCTCTCTCACCCTCAAATAGGGGAAGCAGAATCCACAGGAAATCAAATGTATATCTATATCTATATATGTATATCTACAGCCTGTGATATCTCTTGTTTTCTCTCTCAAGGCTGAGTCTTTTTTGTTCTTTGTTTGTATCTTTTAACTCTCTCTCTCTCCCTTTCTGTTCACAGACTGAAACGCATTTTCTCTTCTTCTCTTTCCCCCCATTATAAGAGTTTTTATTTTTTTGGTATTTTATATTTATCTTCTCTTCTTTCATTAGCTTTTGTTTCTCAGATCTATTACTCCAATATCTGCAATTGGACCCTTGTGTTTGTTTGTTTCGTTTTGAGCTGAAGATATGAGTAAAGAAGAGTTCTTGAAGATCCAGGTAATCCCTTTCTCTCAATTAATCTTTTGGGTCTGTTTTCTTTTTTGGGAATTTTATCTTAGTGGTTTGAGTTCATTGTTTTGGTGTTTGGGTTTTGCTTGGACATGCAGACTTGTGTTCTTAAAGTGAACATACACTGTGATGGGTGTAAACAGAAGGTGAAAAAAATCCTGCAGAAAATTGATGGTAAATCGCTAAATCTTTGTTTCAAAAGTTACCCAATTTGTAGTTTTGAGAAAAGCTCAAATCTTGGTGATTTTTGAGGATTTGGGTATGTTTTGGCAGGGGTGTTTAAGACCCATATAGATGCAGAACAAGGGAAGGTAACAGTAGCAGGTAATGTAGACCCTGAAGTGCTGATTAAGAAGCTTGCAAAATCAGGCAAACATGCCGAGCTGTGGGGAGCTCCCAAGGCTAACAACAACAATCAGAACCCAAACCATTTGGCTAACCAGTTCAAGAACATGCAAATTGATCATGGAAAAGGTGGAAACAAGCAGCCTCAGAAGGGTAATAACAACCAGAACCAGCAGCAGCAGAAGAAAGGTGGCGGTGGAGGTGGCCAACCGAACCAGCAGCCACAGGGTCACCAATTGACCCCGCAGCAGATGCAGCAGCTGCTTCAGCAACATCAACAGCAACAGCAACAGCAACATTTTCCAATGAAAGATTTCAGCAAGCTGCAGGCGCAATTTAAGGACATGAAAATGCCCAACAATCCCAACCAAAAAGCTGTAAAATTTGCCGACGAGGATGATTTCAGCGACGATGACCTGGATGATTTTGACGACGAAGACTACACCGACGATGACGATGAATATGATGATGAGATGGATGATCCTCAACATCCTCTTAGTAAGATGAAACCCATGATGGGCAATGGAAATAATATGATGATGAACGCTGGTGTGCAGCAGCTCATGAATGCTCAGAAGGCCGCCGCCGCTGCGGCCGCCGCGGCTGGTAAGAAAGGTGGCGGAGGTCCTGCCGGTAATGGGCCTCTTCCTGTGCAAGTGAACATAGGCGGTGGCAATGGTAATGGAGGTGGTAAAAAGGGCGGCGGAGGCGGTAACAATGGCGGAAACCAAAATCAAAATCAGGTTGGGAAAAATGGTGGCGGTGGGAAGCCGCAAAACGGCGGAGGCAACGGCGGTGGGGGTAATAACAAGGGCGGAAACAACGGTAACAATGGGGGTGGAAATGGAAATAGCATGCAACTGAGCGGGGGTAAAAAGGGAAATAATGGCGGAGGAGGAGGTGGTGGTGGTGGTATGGGTGGATCCCATATGGGTCAAATGGGAAGTATGAGCATGCCCATGGGTCCAATGGGTGGTAATATGCCCATGGGTCCAATGGGTGGTAATATGTCAGCAGTTCAAGGTCTACCGGCAGGTGCCGCTATGAACGGAGGAGGAGCCGGTGCCGGAGGTCCAAATGGGTATTACCAAGGAGCCGGGCCGGATATTATGTCGGGTAACCCGTATGCCAACCCGCAGCAGCAGCAGCAACAACAACAACAACAGTACTTGCAAGCAATAATGAACCAACAAAGAGCAATGGGTAACGAAAGGTTTCAACCAATGATGTATGCAAGACCCCCACCCGCAGTGAATTACATGCCTCCATACCCGTATCCGTACCCGCCTCCATACCCAGGATCAGACCCGTATTCAAACTTCTTCAGTGACGAAAATACATCGAGTTGCAATGTGATGTGAAGCTTTTTTCCTCTTTATATTTTTGCAATATTTGACCTTCCATATGCTGCTGCTGCTGAGACTAGAAGTATGATGATGATGATGACGGATGATGATGCCATAATATACATGGAAATGGGTTTTCTTTTAGTTTTTTTTTTTTTTTTTTTATCTTTATTTTTTTTATCTTTTTTTTCTTTTTTTGGTCCTTAAGTTGGAATTAGGGCTTTTTTTAATTATCATAGACAGCTATTTATAGATAATATATTAAAAGTTTTTAGGAGTAGCGGTGGGCTGTTTTTTTTTTTTTTTTTAAATGGACAATGTCTATATGTGTTTATATGTTGCAAAACAAAAATAAAATTAAGAAAAAAAAAATGGAAATGGAGCTACAAAAGCCCATCTCTCTCTCTTTTGCCCAATTTTCCTTGTGTTTAATGTTGATTTATTTTTAGTATATAGTTTTTGAACAACTCTTTTCATGTGAGTATTATGATTACTACCACTTGTGAAAATGTGGGTCGTACCTTATTATTATAAATTTTATATTGGAAAAGTGGACCAACCAAATCCTTCATTAAGTGTGTTTGGTACTATAATTCAATTTGACCCTACCCTACCATAATCACTCTTAACCTAAAAAATTAAACCCTAAATTCTGGTTTTAATTATTGCTGCCTCCTTCACGTGCCCTTCTGCCACTTACTACGACTCCCACTACCCACTTCACTAATTGCAAATATTAAACAACCCTACAAGGCTACAACATTTTCACAATTACTACAATTATGGCTCAAGAATGTTAGGGATTTTACTTTTAGGGACTCCTTGTATGTTTTTTCTGTAAGTTTACAACGTATCAAATCTAGTATGCATATGTAATTTAAAAATATTCTTCAAATGATCTTTTAATTATTAAATAATAGAACCTGAAAAAAAAAAAAAAAGAGTTAGCATGGAGAGATTATGTTGTGTAATTTTTCATTTAATTATTATTTATTTTAGAATAATTATTATTTATTTTCACGTCAAAGTTAAAATAATAATAATAATAACCTACGAACAAATCGGAGGTTGAGATTATTAATTTATTATGATTTTGTTTTGTGGTCCTGTACCATCTTCTATTTTCTCACCAAAAAACGACCCTATATGCCGCATCTAGAAAAAGAAAATATTGTTAATGACATTTTTTATTTGGTCAAATACATAGATACCTCTTGAACTTGTCCAAAAACACCTGTTGTCCCCTTGAACTTTTAAAATGTTCTACGACCTCCCTGAACTTTGAAAAAGTTATCCAATTTGTCCCCTTACTGCCACATGTCACTCAATTATTGGTTGTCTCATGTTTGACTTTTCAAAGCAAACTCTGGTTTTTATGGGACTTAGGGGGGCAAACTAGGCCAATTTTAAGAAATTTAGGAGGACATTATAACACTTTTAAGAAGTTTGAGGGGACATTGGGACATTTTTAAAGTTCAAGAGGGCAGTAGGCGTTTTTGGCCAAGTTCAGGAGGGTATCTATGTATTCGTTCATTTTATTTTTACATATTGGTGATCTTTCAATATGGCAAAATCAATAAAAAAAATGTATAGACTATTTTATAAGCTTTTGAAATTAACAATTTTATCTTATTAGCTAAATGTTTAATGTGTACAACTATTATAATTTTATTTGGCATATAGTTGATCAATAAATATAATAAAAGATGTAAAGGATAGGTAATTAAAATGTGTCTATGTATAGTTCCTAGTTGCATATGTTTACAAAAGATCCAATTCGAAGTATGAGTTGAAAAGATTTCATGAGTGTATTGAGAGTATTGAATTTTAATGTGCAAATACTCTTTCAGAAATGAGAACATCCATTTGTAGAGTCTCTATCAAAGGCCAATGTCATTTTCTAAAAACTAAACCAGCATTTTTTCTACTATGAAACATTCTTATTCTTGAACATGGGTTATATTTTTCCTTTTATATATGTTGGAAGAAGAAATCTAATGTAAAGGGGGGATGATCCAGGACATGAGTCAGGCATAGTCATATCATATCAACCAAAAGAGAGAGCATCAGAAGAAAAAGAAAATCCCCCCATCAAAAATTGCACATGTATTGGGTTTTGTCACATGATCATCTTCAATTCTTGATCATTATAACAAAAGACTGGGGCATCATCATCATCATCATCATCAATTCCATACATCTGTCTATTCACAGGCAGGATAGATGTGGGCTCCTTCATTTTTTTTTTTTTTTAACCTTTCCTCTCGAAAGTACTCTTCTGTTTTTGGGCTTCTGTATAATTTTTCTTTTTTATGATTAATAACCAATATTTACAAACATATACGGTTTTCTCTTCCTCAATAAGAAAGTTTGGTAGCAGAGGACATCATGAATATGCACAAACACATAATCCTAACTTCATGTTGATTTTTGTTTTCTGAATTATTGCACATGATGTGATGTATGCATGTATATTCTAGCTATATTCATACATAAATATAATAAGCAAAATGCATCCGCATTATTCTCAACTTTTATAGATTTTGTTAATTCATTCATCATTAGTTTTTTTTTTTATATAATAAGTATGTATGTATATATATATATATATATATATATATATATATATATATATATATATTATAGAATTAGTCCAAATTTAACATATTTATCTTGCATGTACTATAACATCTATTAACTAGTATGTGACATAACTTTTATAAAAAATATTGGATTATGAAATTCAGTGTACGGTCATGAATTATGCTTTTTGGACAGGTGTGTCACAACTACGCAAGTAAAAATTCCTGCAAAAATTGTGTTACCTTATAATCAACAGATAATATAACTCACGCGATATCATTTGTTAAGTTCTGAGTTAATACCATAAAAACAAAAAAAACCATGTATTTAATGTGCTGAAAAAATTGATTATGGATTTAATCGTAAATACACAAAATTCAGGGGCCTTGCCAAAATAATAAATAGTTGAATTATTTTTTGAGGTACATACATGCTTACGCCAAGTTGTATCTATTTCAGCTTACGGTTGCACGGGTGCAGTGACTCCAGAGCTAAAACCATTAATGTGGATTGCTCGAGATCCAAAATTTACTGAGTCTGTTTGGTTACGAGGATAACATTATTCTTGAGTTGGGATAAGGGTTTGCCATTTTTCACCTCTGGCTGAGGGACACGTGGAATTTAAGTAAAGGATAGTATGGTAGATCATCACATGGAGAGGATGGCATAGGGATGAGGATTGAATTTGGAAGTTTATATTATACAACTCACTGGTCAGTACCCATTTTTTGCATCTATCTTTGCTAATAATTGCTGTGCGGAAATTAATAAAATTACAGGATTTAGTTTTTTTTTTAATATGCTTTTTAATAAAATTATTTGCTAAGTTCAATTATTCTAAATTGGGTATTAATTATGAATAATGGCAAACAAATTTTATACTTGCAGTAGTTAAAATTTTTTTTTGTCAAACATAGTATTTCTTGTAGTAAAAAAGAGTTTAAAAATAGTTTAAGATGGATTAATTAAAATAAAAGAAACAACCATTTTAATATACGTAGGAGCACTCCACAAATTTTTTAAATAGCATGTTAGCCCTTTAACTAAAATAGGATTACAATTTAAGATTTGTGGATATATTTTTGAAGTAAATTAATAAAGTAGTCAAACCTTTTTTGACATTTTGTGTTATGCTTTAGTCTATTTCAACTTATTTTTCAATCTTTTTTTTTTTTTTTTTTTTTTTTAATGTGAGTGTGATTTTGTGTCTGTACGTGAAAAGTAAATGTAAATATTTTGAAAACTCTGTATTGGTATTTTTGAAATTGGTAACTAAAAATAACATTTAGCATGTTGGATATTTTGGAAATAATAAAATATTTTAGTAAAAATCCTTAAAATTTTACCTTTTATTTTAGTCTCATAAGGGCGTTAAGAGTTTCTTATAAGTTGTAATTAACAGGTAATTAGCGTTTTATTTTTTTCCTATAGTTATTAGACGAAAGCTTTGATTAAAAAGATTCAATTATATAGAGAATGATTTCTGCGTTAATTGGTAATTTATATCTTGTGTCGCACTACACTAGTTATTATCTATATATATTTGATCGGAAGTAGTTATTGTAGATGCACTTTTGAAGTAATTTGCATAATGATTTTAGATATCCTTGTATGTTTTAAAGCAGTGATGGAGCTGTTGGAGATGTTAAGAAATGAATCCCACATCGAAAATATATAAGATCAAAAAGTAGTATATAAATGGTGTAGATTTGACCTTAAAAAAAGCCAATTGGTTTTGTGTTATATAGACTCAATCACACTTATATGCTCACTCATCCAGTCAAGTCCAGCACTCTGAAGGCCCACAGAGTCTCTTTATGGTATCAGAGTAGAAGAAGGTCTGACAGTCGAAAAGAACCTGGGCCCTTGTTTAAAGTCCTGGTAGAGTTTGGGCTAGTAGTGAAAACTAGACCCGTTAATAACCTTGGACCTCGAAGGAGATAGGTCAAGGAATGTTTGACAAGTGACAAGTGGTCCAGGCCCAGTTGCACTTGAGGGAAAGTGTTAGAGATGTTGAGGAATGAATCCCACATCGGAAATATATAAAATCAAAGAGTAGTATATAAGTGGTGTAGATTGGACTTTAACAAAAACCAATTGGTTTTGTATTATATGGCTCGACCCCACTTATATGCTCAGTCATCCAGTCAAACCCAGTACTCTAAAGACCCACAGAATCTCTTCAGGAGCTAGAGATATTTTCAACTACGGCAAAATTTAAAATTATACATGTGCATTGCTAATTTCATACGCAGATACACTTGACTTCAGATTAAATTCAACAATTCATGTTATATAATATTATCTTGTTTTATTTTAACAAAAACGTTCGGAGGTTATAGTATAAAGCTATAATTAGTTTTTATCTATTAACTTACATAACATGATATCAGAGTTTTGCTTGCGAAGTTGATTCATTCGTTAATATTTATTTCACGCTCTAGATAGTTCTGAATGTAAGGTGTGTTAGATATCCAACGTTGTTTAGTGAATGGACTATGTGTCTCTATATATATGTGAGACAATCTTTCCCTGTGAAATATATTTTGTTGATTAAATATAAAGCTATTTTTAAACTTTATTTTACAACTTAAAATTTTAGATCAAAGAGATTAAATTTACTACCAAGTTTTAAATATAAATTAGGAGTTCTCGATTTTTTGAAGGCTTAAATTGGGGAGAAATTCAAATAGCAGTTTGAAAGCGAATTACTAATGATGAAGGTGACACGAACAATAATTATCTAGTATTTTCTTTTTCACTTTATTTAATTAATTATTACAGTAATTAATTTAAGGGCAGTAATTAATAGTGAGAATTCAAATGTTGCACTCTCACGTGGACCCTTCTGCCCTAATCTATTGGCAAAACTCACTGAAGTCAAAGCATATCTGCTTTTGTATTTGCCTCTCACACCTCGCACTTTAACCAGACATTTACTTTTTCAATTGATTAAGCTGTTTTATGTTTGAAAGTAACTAAATTGTCCATCGGTCATTTTTATGCTTTTTCTGTTTTCTGTCTGAAAAAATAGCCCATTTTTTAATTTCAGTGCGACTTAAATTTTAGTCTAATTTTTTTTTTAAGACTATGGTTAAAGTTTTGGTTTATCAATATACTGTTATTTAATGTACAATATCGATATTCGCATAATATATAAAAAAATATATTAATTTATATTCATGACTATAAAATTGACCAATAATATTAAGTTTACAAGAAATATAAATGAAACTAATGTTAAAAATTCATCCTTAAACTATATTGACTATGTTTATTAGTTATATATATCATTTGGTATTTATAAGTGGTGACAATCTTGACCCCCTTTAATATGCATTTTGAAAAATGGGTTAGGCCTAATTTATGATTGTATCATACGCCGTAAGATTTTTTTTAATCCAGATTCAATCATCAAAACATAAATCAATAATAAATATTATGCATATTCGGATCTTGAATATAATAATAATCATATAGACAATTTGGATAGATCACTTACCTTGTGCGGAATTCGACATGATGCGAGAGCTTTCAATAATCAAAAACTAATCGAATTAGTTTCTCTCCCTTAACCCTCTTTCTGTAACAGTGGCTCGATGGATAGCTTCAGATATGATCTTTCTGTATTTTGGGTTTTCTGCGTACTCTAATTAGGGTAGAGAGATGACTAGTTTATATAGCTATAACTTTAGATCTTATACGTCCATCAAGTACTAATTAAACGGTTAAGATTTAATGTACTATTAAATTAATGAAACCCTAAACTTAATGGGCTTTTAAAATATGGACCATAACATCAGGCCATATTTCTTACATAGGCTTGTTGTAATGTTGAATTATCTGTAGATATTTGTTTCACACTCCATATGATTATGTTAAAAAATTAATAAAAACTATAATTGGCTTAACTATCTGCTTAAACTTTTGGATTGAAATATTACATAACATGGTATCATAGTTTCTTAAACTTCGGGCTCAAGGGTTCATGGCAACTCAATTTGTTGATTAAGTTTCAACACATGCTAGAATGCACCTGTATTGCGTACGCTTCAAGCTCAATGAGCATTCACGTGCAAGAAAGTATCAGAGACATACTAAAACTATAATTAGACCCTAGCTATTAGTTTAATTTTTTGGATAGAATAGATTCATGATAGGGCATTGGGTATGAGGGGGCATATTACTATCTCACATTGTTTAATGAGAAAGTTATTGGAGTCAATCATCCACTTTAAGGTACCTTTTAGAATGAGTTAAAAAATTTTTTATGATAGTATTGAAACCTCCTAGTTCATTGTTGGTCGCTAATAATTAATCCTGTAAATTTTACGCTTTAGATGTTTAAAGGTTGTTCCTATAATTTTTCATAACAGTAAGAAGTTGTATGCAGATATAAAATTATGACTTTGTATTTATCGTAAAATATAATTTTACATCTACTAATATATTTTTTAGATATTTATAATTGTAATAGCTTTTCAGCAGATTTTTTTTATTTACTAAATTTAATATTTATTGTAATTTTGTACTTCTAGTGCAAAGTGTTTCAATTTGTTTGTCCAAGTCTCTTCAAAATTTTATTATGTGAATTATGTTCGTGTCGCAAAATAATTTTGGAGAAAAAGAAAGGGAAAAAAACAAAGATTATTGAAAGAGTTGTCATATTATTCAATTGAAAAATAAATCCAAATAGGCCCTGATGACCTAGACAAGAAGTAGACCCCACAAGGGTTATATTTCGTCGCCTCACAACAGAAGCATCTCCTGACACTGGGGCCCGCCGAGTTTGTCCCAAATAAGATACAAAGTTCAGCGTTTTGAATTATTTACTTAATTTTTCACTGTTCTTAGATAAAAATGTAACTTTTTATTGCCGATAAATAATTTATTAGTAATTAATTTTTTATCCAATATACTAATGAATCGTAGTATTATCTAAAATATATTAAAATATTTTTATTTTTTATTATATAAAATAATTTAGTATCTATCATTAAAATTAAAGATAATTATAATAATAAATCTTTAAAAATATAGAACAAAATTATTATAAAACTTTAATTTTAATCCAAAACTCTTTATAATTTGAATTTTATTATCCTTTGTTATCAGTCTGCCAAATTAATTTATCGATTCACTTAAATGTTGGATAATTAATTTTTTTTTTTACACTCGAAATATAAATAAATAATAAATAAATAAATTTATTTTCTTATCTTTAACTCAGGGATAAAGAAAGTGATTTTAAAACTTATATAAAATTTTCAAAATCATAGTATTTAGTGGATTCCGGCTAAAAGAACAAATTGCGTTATAAATTAGAATTTTATACAAATTTTGTTTCATTTTTTAATAATTAAAGGACAGTGGCCTTTTTAGAACTTGACGTATGTACAATATATCTATTTAGTGCTTAATATGTCGAAATAAAGAAACAAAAATATTTATTACTTCACATATTAAAATCTAGAATATTTTAATTCTTAGAAATTATGAATATCATTATAATGATTTATATAATCGTTGCTATTATTATGGATAAATCATTCTTATT
Organism: Euphorbia tirucalli; assembly: GCA_039660915.1. NCBI lineage: Eukaryota > Viridiplantae > Streptophyta > Magnoliopsida > Malpighiales > Euphorbiaceae > Euphorbia > Euphorbia tirucalli. The sequence goes on along the minus strand of CM077636.1, from coordinate 64,495,991 downwards.
TTCTACCATCAATACTTACGGAAATAATATCATTAATTTTAGTAAATAACATTGTTCAGATGCTAAATATTTTCCATGTACCTAAAGACCACAGGTCAAGTAATTATTGGCCGTATGGCAGATTTTTACACGTTTTAGAAAGGAATTAAACCAACGGAAGCAATAGACGGCGTGAAGCGGCATAATTAGGAATAAAAGGAAAGTGGTTAAAAAAGTCATAATTAAAATGAGGAATCAAAGTCAAGAAAAAGAGGAAAAGTGAAAGTCCATCGAACGGCGGAAATGGGTTCATCTCTGTTCACATATCTCATCCATCCCTCGAGCCTCACGGGCGCCAAATTGCCTTGTTTGTCCTTACTCGTCACGCTTTCTATGCTTCTCCTCCCACCATCCGCTTTTTGTTTTTATTTCAAATTTGAATCCATCAACTTCATGTTTGTACTATACATATATATATATAAAAGATGTAATTCAAATTCATATTCCGTCAAAATTAATACTATATTTAATAACCAATGAAAGCAAATAAATAGAAATTGATTGATGAAAGTTTGAGGAATGTGAATTACATGCATCGTTATTTTTCTATAGCTTTTCCTCAAGAATAATGGAATTGTTACTTACAATTACATATCTGTGGCTTTGCAGAGCTGACTTCTTAAATGAGGGAATCGTTACTTACTGTTAAAATTTTTATAGCTTTACAATTAGATTTTTTGGCTTTTCAAATCTAATTAACTTTATAATTAAGCTGACTTTATTAGTTATGTACATGTGATGACCTGTGCATTTAGGCTCCATATTCTCAAGGTTGCATAGGGTACATGTTTTGTTGAAGACTTCTTTTTTCATGTTGCGGGAAGAGTTGAATAAGCATATACCCATTCCATATTGTTCATGTTCTGCTAGTAAGATCAATAATTACTATGAAGCACACCTTATATATTATAAATTTCGTTATTGGCTTGAATTAATGAAACTTTATCCTTTTGTGATTATAAATGCTTTAGTTGAACCTTTACCTTCTCTCCTTAAAACTTTTACTTTGGTAATTCAATATTAGAAATATATTGAAAAAACTACATGTGATTTGAATGTTTTCAGCTTGATTACATATGTAGTGTATGTTCCTGTAATTCAAAAACAATTTCCGTGTATTAAGTCTCAATATACACTATTTATCAATGTTGTGAAAACCGGACCGGACTGTCCGGTTCGACCGGCTTTACAGTGACCTGGCCATGGTCCGGTCGGTTTGATTAAAATCAACGGTTTGATAAAAAAACCAGAGATGACCGGTTCGACCGGTTAAAAACAAGTAAACCGACGAACCGGTCAAAAACTGGTTTTGACCATTTTCTATCTTTGGTTTTGATTCGGTTCGGTTTGCAGGTTCGGTTCTGTTCGAACCGAACCAAACCGAATCAAAAAATAAACATATTATAAAAACCAAAATCAAACCAATATACATTCGGTTTGACTTGAACCAAACTGAACTAGTTTTGTTTGGTTCTGGTTCAGTTTGGTTTCAAACCAAAATTTTTCAAATTTTAAAATTTAAATCAATTATCATTAAAATTTAAAATTGATGAAGTTTTAAACCGAACCAAAAAATAAACATATAAAATTATAAAAACCAAAATCAAACCAATATACATTTGGTTTGACTTGAACCAAACTGAATTAGTTTTGTTTGGTTCTGGTTCGGTTTGATTTCAAACCAAAATTTTTCAAATTTTAAAATTTAAATCAATTATCATTAAAATTTAAAATTGATAAAGTTTTAGGATATTTCATGAAATTATTTTGAGTATTAAATATTTGAAACTTGTGTTTGATGAATTTATAAGCTTATTTATTTTTTAAATAATATTTTTTTTAAAAAAAATAATAATCCGGTATAACTACCGGTATTACCCGGTTGAACCGGTTGTACCACGTACCAGTAGCTTCACCGGTTTGATGTCCGGTACGGTTATGATAACATTGCTATTTATATATGAATTATTTTTTAGTTGTCACTTGTCAAACTTTTATTAGCCTATCTCTTTTAAGGCCTAAGGTCATTAACGAGTCTAATCTTTTCTACTAACCCAACCTCCACCAGGTGTTTGAATACGAGCCAAAAATCTTTTCAGCTACCGAGAATTCTTATGGATCTAATACTATGAAGGAATTCTATAGGTTTTTTGAGTGTCGTCTTGATTGTATAAGTGAACACATATATATAGTGAGCCCATGTAACACAAAACCAATAGACTAATATTATGGACTCAATCTATACCTGTTATATATTATTTTTTTAAATATTATTAATGAAAGAAAGAGGCATGTGATTTATTTTGAGCTTAAAAAGGGGTAAACATTGACATGTCATTATTTTTTAAAATTTTTTTGTAAACAAGTAAAAAAAGTCCACATGATATTTCTAAATTCCTAATCATGTTGTCAAATTAGTTACCTTTTCAAAAACATAATACAATAACGTATTATAGTACAATACGTATGGTGAATATAATTAAAGTTTACATATACGGATATACCACGTTTCTCACGAATTCTTTCCCCAATTGTCACAAATTGTTTCCAACCAGAAACAAAATTATTTCGTTTTCTGAAATAATAAAAAGAGCAGCTTTCACATGTTCAACTCCATAGTCTTTGTCAAAATGCACTACTTAAAACTATCTTCTATAATGGATATCCTGGAAATTTTGACTCTAATTTTCTCTTCTCCTACGACATGTTTCTTCCATGGAATTCAATGTCATCCAATATTCTTCAGATTTGAGTAAAAGTGGGCGTTCCACTTCTACGTGCCATATTTCCTCCACTTATAATCAAAAAGTCTAATCACATTTTCTTACTTTCAAAACCTCATCAAAATCATTATCAACAGTCAAAATTCAATATATGCCTATAAACCTAACAAATCTCAGTGCCACAAACACTCTTTCCATAGCTATATATACATATACACACTCTTTCCATAGCTATATATACATATAGCTTCGGTTAAGTTTGGCTATTGTTTCACTTTCACCATTTAATTTTAATAAAATAATTAAAATATTTTTTTCATACTAAAATTACTTATATATTCAGGTCAAAATATAGGAAAACATGATGTAACAGCACTACTATTATTAACTTATGTTACATTTTGAACTCTCTCTTATTAGCTCCATTGTTAATGAAATGACGGTTTATGAAAAAAAACTACTTCTAAATTCGGTTAACGAAAATATGAAAGCATGAATTAATAGGAATATAAATAAAGAAATAATAATTTTTAATTATAGAAGATAGAATAGAAATAAAAGATAGAGATAATCAATTTAAGAAAACATATTATATCATAATTTTTGGAAAACTAAAATTTGTCATAAACAGAAATTTTTAGCCTAAGAAATAGATGAAGTTGAATGTCGAGGTTAATATGTTGGAGCAATTCACTGAAACGAGATAATTAATTACATGGTGTATTGCATTCCTCATCTTAGTTAGAATTCAACCAATTGCAATTTGTGATTGGTGTGAAGTGCAAATAGTCCAAAATTAATGAATGCTAAAAGAAGAAACAAAAATGGGTCACGAGCAGCAGTTGAAGTCACTAGCAAGTTGTATTTTTGTGGGAAAATGAGAGTTAAGGCTTTAGATTTTATTTCTGATAATTTAAAAAAATTTTATTTAATATAAGGTCAATTATTTCAACCAATCCATGTGCTGCCGTCGCATTATATGCCTAACTTTTCAAAGCATATTTTGACAATAAATAATAATAATTTGTTTTTGTTGGGGACCATCTATCTATTTATGCACTGCTGCCCTTGTTGTGACAGACCTCTTTTCCTACATACAATTTTTATTTTATTAACAATGAAAATAATTAATAAATTATCGCTTCAATCTTTATATGTAATTAGCTTTTATTAGGAAAATGAATTTTTTTTTCTTGTTTGGTTTTGATTTTTTAAATTAATTTTATCTTAATTCAAGAACTAACCAATAATTCAAGGCTCAAAATTTTTGATTTATTCCTTCCGAGTTTCAAATTGAAAAATAAGAATATAAATATTTTTCAGAAAATAAATGAAGTTTGGATTTTGAGAAGGAAAAACAATGTTATCGTGTATATAATACTAAGCCAAAACCAAAAAAAATAAAAAAAAGTTGGAGGGGATTATTGATGATCTATTGAATGATTTTTATTTTTTTTTATTTTCCGAACAATTCAGTTCAATCTGAATTCGATTGGTTTTTTCTGGGATGGATTCTTTTACAGGAGTGAAGCGCTTCCAATAATTGGTTTTTCTTTTCACAATATTCAAACCTGAGACCTTGTTTACAAGGAATGAACTCCTTACCACTCCAACCAACCGCTATTGGTTTAAATAGTTAATTAATGTAAACAGAGGATTAATTTTAAGCACATTAATTAAGAATGTTCCCTAATTAGGCATTTTTTCGAAAAAATTATTTGAGTATTCCCATCTCCTTTTGAAATGTTAATTAAGATAAAATTAGCTTTACTTAGACATGCGCAATTACAATTTTTTTTTTTAAAGGACAGTAAACAGTTGAAATGTTGCAGTCAAACAAAATTGACGTCAGATTCCGGTCATCAAAACGTATTGTTTTGCAACAGACAAAAAACCGAACACATGATATGAAAATTAGAAAAGACATTTGCAAAATAAAGATGTAATTTTTATTTACAAAATTTGAGAAATATATGTAATTTCATATGAATCCAAGTGGGGAGAGTTTAAGAAAAATGCATCTGGAAAGACGGTAGTTGTCTAATTGAACAGAAGCCAAGATGTTGACTCAAAGGAATTGCTTTTTGACTTTTATACTTTTGTAAATTAACTGGTACTGTATAAAAGAAAAGAAAGAAAAGTGGGTCTTGGCCTCTAATTGGCTTTCGAACTATTTTCAAAAACAGAAGGCGGATTTGGGTGGGAACTGCGAGATTGGCAACACTTTTACTATTATTATGGCTTTAGTGCTGCATACTCCACACCAATTTAACACTGTTTACCACCTTTTTTTTTTTAAATTCTGGGCCTCATCTAAGAATTTCATTTTATATTTCTCATAATTATGACGTAAATTGTAAACAACATCTCTGATTTTAATTATTGTTTCAAATTCCAATTAGTGCTATAACAGTATTTATGCACTCATTTTTTCTTAGAATTTACATAAAAAAAAAAAGAAAAAAGATAACATTAGTATAATTTAACTATCACTTCAAGCTACGCTAGGATTTAAAATATATCATATCAAATCATATCATATTATCTTTTTTAGATCCATTTTCAAGTTTGAGAGTTCGTCCAAATCCGCTCTCAATGGTTTAAACTTGCTCACATATATTTCATCAGTGGGTTAGCCTGTTCCGGTCCAATCCGAACTTAAACAAATCTAATTTTTTTAATAGTTTGGGCGCGGGATTACATAGAAAAGTACAAGTTGGGCACGGCCTCATACCAGAAATTTTATTACTTTGATTGGACAAAAATCAATAAATAATAGATAAAATTGAAAAATTTAAAGCATCGTCCGTAGAATTTGTCATAAAATTGAGTTACTTGGGAGAAATTGTACTTTGAATTACGTATAAATTTAAAGAAAATGGACGAAATGGATACCCAAAATATATTTAAACTTGAAAGGCTTCAAGAATCAGTCATAATAATAACCATTAACAGACATACTAATAACTACATATATTGGAGTATAAGACACACTGCAGCCTTACAATTCAAAAGACAGATTGGACTTGTGATGCATAATGATTGCTTTGAGTTGTCTTAAAAGTAGATTAAATTCCCACATTCATTTTCTTTTATTAATAAAAATGGGTGAACAAAAGCTGCAAATTATAAGCTGTTCATTTGATGACTTTCTTTCTTTATTTCTTTTATTATTATTATCTTTTTATTTCATTTCATTAACTTGTTTAATTAATTAACAAAATTTAAATACGAGTAATATCTTCACGTGCCGTTGGATTTCGAGAGATGCCTTGTATGACAATGATTATGATTTTCCTTTGACACAGAAAGAACAATTCTAATTAATTCTCCTTCGGCAAGAATAGAATAATTAAAATAGAATCATCATGACTATGGTCTGCTTTCCCTCCAAAATTTTTACTGTTCATACAAGAAAAATTAATGTTGCTTAATTGAATCACTATTTTTTAGATTTTAATATTTTACTAAAAGCAGTTTAATTAGGATCATGTTGGTTTCATCTTTTTGGTCGTTTGATGCCCAGGTCAAATTCTTCGTTTCTACTCCATTATTTTTGCCCTGTGTCTCGTGCTATATAATACTACTTTTTAAGCAAAAAAGATTTAATCGGCTTGCTTCTTGAGTTAATTGCACTCTAAATACGGTCTAAGCCTTCCATCTCTTCTATTGTTAAAAAATTCTTTTCTTCAAGGATCCGAATTCATCATTCACAAAATTTTTGTATGCTTTAAGAGTAAGCAGCAAAGTCAAAAACAAAGACAACAGAATTTGTCGGAAGGAGAAAGAATTTTGTGGTTAACATGATTTTATTTTATATGGGTTCAACTGTACGTATCTGTTTCTTAAATAGTTAAGTTTAACACTCTTGAGGCTCGTGTAGTCTAACAACCGAAACTTATTTGTGTAATTTAAAAATCTGATGAAGAGAGGGTTAATAAAAAGACTGATGAGTCTTGTATTTTAAAGGTGATAACTGAATGAATGTTTGACTCGTGATAACATATCTATTCACGTGAGTATAATATTTCTGGCTAATCTCATGGTGGCAGCATTTTATTTTGTTTGTTTTAAAAAATAATGTTGTCTGTGCATGTATTTGTGTTATTAATTTAATTGGATAAATGTCTGGGCCACAGGAGGTAGGGGGGGGGGGGGGGGGCAGAGCATGCAGTGGGAATAATAAGGTGGAGATTTAATTTATATGGTTCAGTTTTGAGATAAGACTGTTGAACATGATTGAAACGACAAACAAGATATGGTTGTGGGTTTTAGTGGCAATGCACCAACCTTTGTTGGGTACCTTCAATTTCAATTTCTTTATTTAAAATTAATAACTGTTAACACTAAAGCTATCTATATACACTTCATTTTTAATTAACTAATTACTTAATTGTTTTTATCTCCAATTGTAATATCTACACCCATATGATTATTTATATGTTTATTGTCTAGCTAGCTAGTTAAGAGACTGACTAATTGCAACTACGTTTGGTGATTGCTCATAGCACTATCTATATTAATTAATTGTAATATATATCTCAAGTGCAGGTTTCTGGTAAGATTAGAACATACACACGAATTAATATATTGTTCTGATTATATCTGGTATACATCAACTCTTTTTGCTGATATATTTTTAAAAAGTACCATATTCCAAGAATATTCTAAAAGTAAGTGATTAGAGTGCATATAAGTTGACTTCTATCTAAAAGTAGAATTCGAAAGAATTCAAACCGTACACCCTGGAACGTACTTTTTCACCTGAATGTTTCAAAACACAAAAATTAAATTTGAAAGCTAGTTTCCACATTCTAAATGCAGAGAAGAGTACAATAGTTGAATGTTATTTGTATTGTATAAATTAAAGATCATGTCGAACTATTCCTTTTCAATTACATATTATACAAGAAAAAAAAATAGTGTATATATAAGTATGCACTTAGCAGGCAGTTGGGTAGAGCGGACCGAGGAATTATAGCATATGCAAATTTTGATTAGGAGATTGATTTAGTTTGGCTCGCTAATCTTCATCATGAAATATTCTTCCATTTGTACTGGGGTTTCTAAATTGATTTTGGAACTTCCTAAATTGTTTTTAGAAGTCCTATCCAATATTTCAAACTTTCTTGAACTGCTATTGAGGTAGATTCACTCGTTCCCGACCCTACACGAGCAAACTATTCAATTTCAATTTAATAATGGTTTCTTTGAAACTATATATAAAATCATAAATTTCCATCGAAGAATTCTTTTTTAAGTGAAAATTGATGGAAAAAGAAAAAAAGATTTGTTACTTTATATTTAAGTTGGTATTTACTTTTTCTTTTTTAGACATTCGATCAGTGAAGAACTGAGGTTTGAACTTGGATCCCTGAAGAATTTTTTGAGTTCCTCTCCCAATCGATCTAAAGTATTAACTTAATATTGTATTCTGCATTTAAGTGAAGATTCCGTTGTCAATATACTTGTTAGCCAAATCCGATCGCCTAACCAGTCATCTGTGTAAAAAGGAAAATCAGAAAGTAAAAGAAAAGAAACGTGTTTAATGAGAATATTCATTTATTAAAAATCCTTACCTTGGGTTTTGCACTTTGATCCTGTTGTTTGAGGCCCATGGGCTTTGGTCTTTAAGATTTTTTATTTTTTTTTACTATTTTTTTATTTACTGGATCCAAGCAATAAATTACCTCTCAAGGGGATAAATTTCGACCAAATAATTACTTCTACCGTGGTAAAACTTAAACTTGATATTATTTAAGGGCAAGGAAAGCTCCAAACAACTTCAACTTAAGGTTCTACACTCTTCTCCTTACCAATATATAAAACATTTAATAACTTATACTTGCATATATATTCTTTTTTTTTTTTTTTTTTTTTTTTACGTTGCAATACAAATATTTTTGGGCAATTTGCGCCAAAAAAATATATTCCCCAAATTTGAAAGGAGATAAGCTTGACGTTTCATCCTTTTATAAAGGCAAATTTTTTTTACTATTTGTAGGTATGTTTGTCTAATTTTACATTAATTATTTGTAATTTTTAAGACTATTTATGTTTTTATACATGTAATAAAATTTAATTTGAACTTTTTCTATAAATTCAATTTATCTTATCAACTGAATCACAATCCCAACATAGATGTATATAAAATATATGATCTAAATACTAACGAAAAATTAAACAATATTAACAGTTAGTAAAAAATTTACTTTGAGTAGAAGATAATTTTTTTTTTTTTTTTTGACAATCTGCTCCATACTAATGAATAATGAAAAAGATTGTCAAAGAAAACCTTTTAGCAATTCAATTAGCATTTAAAAAGAATTCGTAAATAAAATTTTTTAATTATAAATGGAATTTTCTTTCTTTCTATTTTGTAACTTATGTTTATCCCTAGTGTTCTGTTAGTATATGGCAATTGGCAATATGGTATAGTTTGTAGGAGAGCAGAGGAATTGAATTGGAGAGTTTGAAAGAAAAGAAAAGAATATAGTAGAAAAAAACGGAAGTCAAAGGTGAAGAATTCAAGGTTCAAAGCACAGGGATCAAAGGAAGGGATTAAATTAATTAATTAAAGAGCAGTAAAATCCCATCACATGGTCGCCATAATATTAGTTACTCCCGAAACAAAGATCGAGAAGGGAAGAGAAGGGGTCGACTGTGCGGTTGACAATGGCAGCCTAACTGCTAATTTTTTTATTATTCCTATGTGGAGTATTCTATTATTACAATGCCTCTGAGTTTTTGCTTAATTTCCCAATGACTACTACCCTCTGTCTCTCTCTCCCCCTGTCTACGCATGTGCTGCTGTTTCCCTCTCTTTCTTCCCACACACTAATTCCCTTGCTTTTCTTTTTTCTTTTTTAATTACCCTTTATTTTTTAACCACTACTATGACATTTTATTTTCAAATATAAAAAAAAAAAAAAAAAAAAATCAAAACTCTAAGATAGTAAGATATCGTTTAACAATAAATACACATAACAAATTAGTATTAGACGATAGTTAATTGTAATCTTTAAACTTTGTTAAGAACATGTGATTTATTTAATTTGTAATATGAATTATATTTTCTACAATTTATAAAGCAAAGTTTTTATATATATTTCTTAATCACATCCGATAAAAAAAGTCAAATCATTAAAAATACAATTTGAAACGTAAATACGACAAATAATGCATTTTTAATTGAATTTAATATTTTTCTGATGAATGAAAACTTTTTATGTGTAGTTATTAAAACATTGTAAAATTAGAGTTTTAATCAATAAAAAATGGAAAGATAATGGTCTCATAATGCTCTTTTCCAAAATATTACCAATCTAATGGGATAGGTTTGCCTCAACAGAACACATCAATTATAGACCATAAATATTAAAAAAATAAAAAAAATTAACATATTTCAGTTATCGTGTTTAAGCATCAAGAGATATGCATAAAATTACTAATTACGACAAATTTTATCGTGGTACTGTTCTTGGGTTCACTGAACATTAATTTGCTGCATATAACTATATTTGGGTGCATTATGGGTTTTTTTTTTAATTAATTAATTAGTTGATTTAGCAGTCTACAAATTAATTCTTTAATTAGTAATATATACGACCCCGTTTGTTAATTGAAACTTAAAAGTTTGGGACAATTGATATTGGTATTGATTTATCAGTTTATGCGAAGTAAAGAAGGTGTATCATTGTGAGATTCAAAGTGCATGAGAAGTAGTTATGCATGATAGGAAGTGAAAAAAACAAAAGGGTAGAAAAATTGTTTAAATAATGATGAAGTGGATCCACCGAGTATACACGATGAATTCCAAAATGAAATTTTTAATCAAAATGTCGTAATTATGTTCTCTGTTAATTAAGGGGGTGTTTGGTTAGCTAGAAAAATAGTAGGGAATGAGAATGAAAATCACCAATTCCCTTTGCTATTGTTTGGTTTAACAAAATTATTTAGGTAATGGGAATCCTATTCTCCCATTTGTAGGAATCACCCATTCCCCCCTCTCCCCCCATTAATCAATATTGATTCTCATTCCTACATTAAATTTGATAAAAATAAAAATAAAAAAAAAAAAATCACCATTTCTTATCCTTATTTTACCAAATAACTAACCATTATCTCAATTTCTCAACTTCTCTAATATATTAATATTTTTATATACGGATATGATTATTATTAATATTATTTAGTTACTAACATAAATAAAATGCTAAAGTAATAAAATAATGATAACAAATATAAAAAAAATAATTGTTAAACATTAATGATATTTTATATCTTATATATTTTTCTACCAAATTGTATTTTATAAAAACTATTATTAATTTCTAAAAAATAATTAAATTCTGATTCCGGACTAAACCAAACAAAACTATTAATTGGTGATTCTGATTCCGATTTTCTATCATTCCGTTTCCGATTCCGATTCCGATTCCAAAACTTGAACTAAACGCATCCTAAGTTTTTTCAATACAACAAGAAAAGTACGTCGTTTTATTTGATTTTTTAGTATTAAGTATTAGAAAATAACTAGTATGTACCGGGAGTATACTACTTCCGGCCAATCAGAGCTTGCCATGTCAGCATGTGTGCTGACGTGGCAGCTTGTGATTGGCCGGGAATAGTTACTTCCGGCACACAGCAGAATCACTCTAAGTATTAACCTTCCATCATGAAATTAATAAGAGATAGAGCTTAGGGCTTAGGGTTTAGCTTTCTTAGGGCTTAGGGTTTAGCTTTTCTTTCTTTATTTATTTTTTTACAGTTTAAATTAATTTGCGATTGTACCTTATAATATATGAATGTATTTTATTTGATAGTGTTTATAGTTCTTTTAATTTCATTTTATGTATCTTTACTTTACATTAATTGTAAATAAGCTAAAGTTTATTTAGAACTTTTGTAAAAAAAAAAAAAAAAGTCATTTAGAACTGATTAACTAGCCAAAAAATTAAAGATAATTCTTTCAACATTTCAACTAAAACTTTGAAATTGAAGTCTTTTGATTTTAAGAGTGATTATAACATATGTTGATAGTAACATAATTCAATTTTGTATCTTGCATCTAATTTTTAAAGGACTCGAATTTTGGATCAATCAGTTATGGAGAGATTGCTTTTTCAGTAGACACTAGAATGCAGTTGGATAAATTTAATTAAATTTTAGTTTAGATAAAAAAAAGGTTGTTAAAATATAAAGCGAATTCCATCCTAGTATGATATAAGATGATTAATTCTCTAATCCGACCGTGATTGGTATCAAATCCCCCATTCATTGGGGCCTGTTTCAATTAAGTCCTTTTACAATTCCTGTATCCTCACATTTTATATCTTTAATTTAGGGTTTTAGCCCCACACAATTGGACTAATATAACATTAAATGAATGTTTAAATAATTAATACTTGGTTTTTTTTGGTTTGAATGGTTGATTGACAACAGTAATTTTTTAGGATTCACTACAAGTGATGAAATAATTGAAGACGCAAAGTATACTATAATTGATTGTCCATCTATTTTATATTGATAGACTATTTTAATTTGTTGTTTTTATATTACCAGAATCTTTTTATTGAAATAATTTGCTTAGTATCTTTTTAATATATTACTCATTTATTTTTATTAAATTATTTTGAAATCATATATATTTTATCAATTTTGACATAAATTGATAAAATAAGGGTACAGTAGTAATATTATGTGTAAAAAATATTTCTTTTTCAATCATTTGAACTATATATGTTTTCTTTTTTTTTTTTCAAATAAAGTGAAGGCTAAAAAGTGATTTATTATACCCGATCATTTTAATTAGAAGTATCTTAATATATTAATTAATGAAAATATAGTTAATTGATAAGAATGTTTGCTACATTAATTTAGTAAAAGATTCTCTATATATGGTATATAATTGTAGGATTAGGAATTAAAATATTATAATAATGAAAAAGTGAAGACAATTGAGTACTAGACCCTGTTTTTCCGGTTCTTAAAAAATGGACTCAAGTTAGCAGCCAAATTAAGGAGTAATTGAGGCCACCCTTAAATTCATGGTCCAGGCAATATAGAAAGTGTTCTTAATTAATTAATTAATTAATCTATACTATATAGTATAATTACAAATCATTCACTTAGATTCATAATATATATGTGCCCACAAAACACTTTCTCACTGAATACTAAGTTTGAACAATTGGTCATCAATGTAACTAATTGAATGTGTCTTCAACCTATAATAATTTACTACAATTAATTCAATTGTTTACAAATTTTATTCTTAATTTTACTCCCTACTTTCCTACATACCCTTTTGCTTCCTATGCTAATTAACTAATTATTTTAGTGGTATTGGTGGAGATTTGATAATTGAAGTTTAACTAATAATTTAATAATAATTCGTTTTATTCCTTTGTTTTTTTACATTTGATTAATTTGTAATGATTAAAAAGAATTAATTGGTATTGATTCGTATATTTACAAATTTTTTATGTTATTGCACCAACATTGTTTATTTGTATATATTTACCTAGTTAAGTTTTGTTGAGGAATCTGAAAACAAAGTTGATCGGTGGATTTGTGCAGTTTCGAGTAGAGTAGAGAGTTAGCATGCTAAGTTGTTGACCATTTGTTGGTTCTGATTATTTTAAACTTTGAGTGTTAATAATTATTAAGTTTAGCTCAAAAACAATGATTACGTACTAACCATTTGATTAAAAGTGGGAAATAGAAAATTGGCTTAATTTGTTTTTGCAAAGGCGACGACACGTTATTGACTAGAGGACTAATAAAAGAATTATACTACTTGAAACATGCAAATGGCAGAGTGACTGGCATAGAGGCATAATTAAATTAAATGTATACGTCCAAACCAAAAATGCCAAATGTCCCTCTTATCAAAATTCCCAATCTGATTAATTTTCATGAATAATAGTCTGCACCATCTCAGCACTGGTGATATTAGCACAATTGATTGAAACATTTATCTTTTCAATTAAATAATTAAGGACTACAGGCCTGGTATTCTTTATCAGAGATTCCTGCTGCCATTTGTACGTAGCAAAATTTTGGTTTTAATTTCCTGGCTATGATTGTTAGGAAATACTAATTGATATAAATAAGTACGTCTAAGATTGATATATTTCAGAAGCTGTAAACTCAATGAACAAGAAAAATTAAAAAAAAAAAAAAAAAAAAAAGAGCCCCTGGCATATGGATTTGATAATGTGAAATAATGGGAAATCTAGTACATATATATATATAAAAAAAAAGGGGTAGTTATGTGAGGGAAAGAAAAAGACCAGTCCTGAATTGCAATAGAGAGCAGTGGCTTTTTTTTTTAATCAATGACTCAGATTTTCGAGCAAACGAAATATCTTACGAAAGATACTAAAAAGTACAAAAATCTCACGTTCCCATTTTCGCTTCTCTACACGAAATTCAATTCTTTGACTTTTCTGTCCTTTCTTTTTTCTAAAATATTTAATTTACCCCTTTAATTATTTTTTAATATCCCAATTATCCCAGAATTAGCAAAACCCACAATCCTAATTTTACTGCACTCACCTTTTTGCTTACAGTCTTTATCTTTTGTCTTTTTTATTTGTCCTCTGTTACCCCAAATAGACTGTCTGATATCTCTATGATATAATGAAATATATATATTTATATATATATATTTACATTAGGCGAGTACGAATCGATTTCTTCTATTGGGGGAAGGTAAAAGAATGAAAAAAAAAAAAAAAAAAAAACCCTGTGAATTAGTACATGAAGAAAAGAAACAAATTATAAAAGTAATAAGTACCATTCTAACCATGGAGACACAAAAAAAAAAAAAAAAAAAAACCCTTTTTTTTTTTAAATAACATAACGTTGTAGTAATTTATGTAGTTGATATAATTCACAATTTTATTATTATTATTATTAGTTTAATTATTCGTTTCGAGATTATTCAAACATTTTTTTTATCCAACCTGTTCCCCTCACCTCTCACTAAAATTTATGCATACAAATTTTACTTTAGCATGCCATGATCGGAATTTAGATCATATTTTGTTTGCATTTATTAAAATCAAGCACACCAAATATAGTTTTATAAATAATTCCAAATGTCGAGAGATAAAAGAAACAAAATTTGATAACGAAATGAAATGGTACATTCTCTATAAATAACAAAAATAATCATTTATATCTCAATATTTTATAATACAATAGTAGAATATTCTTGTTAGAAAAATTTAATGAGGGTTTTATAAAACCTAATGCACGATATATATTGATTTTTTGAGACCCAAAATATTTTTCGTTGAAATTAAATAAGTTCAATCACTTCCTTTGTTACCATGCTTTTAAATTTAGTAATTAAATCCAATGTATAATGTTAAATTTATGAACTAGGATGGTTTAAGATATATTTAACCTTAATAAAACCATTTTTTTTTTATTATCGAAACTTAAATAAAACTATTACTCTGTAAAAACTATATATTTTTTTCATTTTATAATAAATTGGTTTCTTATTTTTCATTATGTATAGATAAGTTAAATTATACAGAGAGAGAAGAAGAGAAACGGGGCTCATAAAAATAAAGCCGAGCCGAGAGGAGAGGAGACAGCGTGAGTAAAAAAAGGAAAATAAGGAGAAAAGAAAAAAGAAGATGACGGCAGCTAAGTAACGGCGGAAGTTGTCAGTTAGCCTGCAACTCACCGGAGGAAAGGAATCTTTTTTAGCTGCACGGTTTTTATTTTCTTTTGGGTCCCACACCCTCCCTCCTACTCCACGCCTCTTTCAGTCATTATTCACTCTCCTCTTTTTCATTCTTTCTCTCTCTCTCTCTCTTTTTATTTTTATTTTTTTACTAATCACATCTTTTTTTTTTCTATAATTAATTTTTAGAACATTTGGATTCAATAAAATTATTATGGAGGTCCAAATTAAGAATGGTGATTTAATTTCAGCTTAAAAATATGTTAGCCTTTCATGCACATGTGTTGTTGTGTTTGGGTTGGGACGAAATTGAATTGTGTCTGGTTATTTTCTTTTCTTTAATGTTATTATTTTGATTTTATTTATTTACAACATTGAATCTTTAATTACTTATTCTCGAAAAAAATTATTACATTGCTTATTCACCTATAATTTGAATTTGCTTAACTTTTTATTTATTTAGATAATTATATAAAACTATAAAAATCTGACTCTCAACGGAGTGTAGCAAAATTTTAATTGATTACAAATGATATAATGAGGGAGGCTATGATTAATTAGAAATTTAATGTATTAAATTAAATGGTAATGAGGATACCTTTTTCTTTGATTTCATGGTCAAATCAATTCTATAGTTATATGATGGTAAATGATGCGTGAAATGAAAGTAAAAAAAAAAAGGAAAAAAGAAGAAAAAGGAGTAAAGTTGATAGCGAATTTGGTAGGAAATCATAATTAAAAGTGGTAATTAAGAATAATTGAAAGTAAAACAAGATTGAGATTTAAATGTGTAGGATAGGATGGACCCATTTCAATAAAATCACTGTAAATGGGGCCAAGAGCTATATCTAAATATCCCTTGCATGAATTATGAGCAATTATATCACATGCTAATAATTCATATATCCACTATGGTCAAAACCCAGCCTTCTTTTCTGATGCACTCAGGTCAAAATCGGAGACCCCTCCATTTTTATTGAAAATTAAAAACAGCCATACACTCTAACTCAACCTAATTTTATTTTACTTACGAAACAAAACGAACTAAAAGCATAAAATAATCCAATGTAACTTACCTAAAATTTTTCAATTTTGTTTGATTTCTAGCTGATGAATAACTTCAATTTAATATAATAAATAAAAAGATTATACAATCAAAAAAATGGATGGTAAATTCAACAAGGAAATTTTGCAATATCGGTATGATATGAATTAAATTCTGAGTATTTCTGAAATGTGCACATCCCTATATATGAATGCATAAGCTTAATTCTATTTACTTAATCCTGAAATAGGTTAATCCTTGAGTAATAACAATGAAGTCACTAATATAATGATATGTAGCATGTGGACATTGAATTGAAGAAAAAGAAAGGAGGAAATGGACAGGTAAACAGCTCATACAAAATAGGCAATTATGGAGGAACAAAATCTGGATGGATTCATATATTATACAGAAATAAATGGACCCATACTTTCAATTATAATGCTGGGAATGATAATATTAGTTGTCCAGTTGAGATGAAAGGATAGTGCCAAATTACACCATTAATTCCTCAAATTGAAACAAATTATTAAAGCTAATTTTGCTATTTGCAGCCTTTGGGCTCCACCTGCAGTTTACCTGTTTTGGTTCATTATCTTGGCACGTAAAACATCTCTTTCAATCTCTATGATCAATTATCAACTGGGCTGCTATTTTTCTTGGGGCTGAAATTTCAGCCCAATTCGTTTTCTCATAATGGGCCACACCTGTTTCCTGAGTTGTGAATTGGGCTTTTCAAAAGCCCATCTACAAACGCAAACGTTTTTTACCATATAATCTCTTAATTTGACAGATTAATTGAGCTGCCAGTTATTTGATAATTATACACATTAAGCATCTTATTACTATCAAAATTAGATGTAAACATAAAACTCAATTACAAAATTGTCATGCATTTCATATGCATTTAAATTTCACTTTTTAATAGTTTAAAAGCTTTATATATGACTGATGTTGTCATACTAAAAAATGTCATTGTTTACTCTCTTTCATTTTCAATATGTAATCTCTCATACTAAAGACTAGACACTAGACACTATTATGAGAAGTTCTACTATAATTTTGGATCGATCGGTGGAGTACAAGACGATTATGATCTGGTACAAATGATTACAGCTTCAGCGGATAAACAAAGACTGATATAGATTATTTTCCCTTTTCTTATAAAGTTATTTGTTATATTCGAAATTTGTTATTAATTACTTGACTGGCTTTTGTAGTGTTTATTGAGAGGGAAATGTTATTTTTATTTTCTTGTTCATATTAGAATATTGTTGGGTTCCCATTTTTGTCTTTTAGTTGAGTATACTTAATTTGTTTTGAAAATCAAATACTACTCCAACCTCTAGCAAGCATTATAGTTGTTTCACCAAAATTTCTATTATAATTTGAATCGAATTGGTTGGTACTGTAATCATAAAAAATCCAAACAGAATTTATTGTTATAAAAATTGTTGCCATTGTTTTCAGTTGTAATAAAAAAAAAAAAATTATTACATACTGCTGTTATAAAGTCGTGACCATATGAATTTGGCAATAAAAAAAGAAAAAATATTGTTATTGCTATTAAACTGGTTTTTTAGTAATAAAAATTAGGGTTGTCAAAGGGAACACGGGGACCGTCCGAACGGGGATGGGGATTCCCCGTTTAGAATCCCCGTGGGGCGGGGACGGGGACAATTTTGTCCCCGTTTACTAAATGGGGACGGGGATGGGATTTACCTCCCCCGTCCCCATTCCCGTTTAGTCCTCGACGGGGATTTCCGTTAAATCCCCGTTTATTTATATATATACATAAATAATTAAATTTTATAATAATAAAACTAAAACTAGGGATTGCTTTACATCTCTCGTTTACTTTTAAAGTTTCTAACAATCAATCATGTGTGCTTAATTGTTGCTGCTAATACTAAATATATGCAATTGTGTGCTTATTTGCAGAACTTTTACCTAGGTGCAAAACTTAAAATTTAGTCTTTGCACTTGATAGAATTTATCAATTTAAAAACCTCTAATTTAATTTCTGTATATTGGACTCATGTGCTTTATTTTAAAATAATAATATTAGTAGTTGCAATATTTTAATTAAATATCACTTTCTTATAAGAAAAATTAAGTGATTTATTTAATGGTCTCTAAACTGTAATATGCTTTTTAACTTATTTTTGTACCAAATTTAATTTAATTTAAAATTTCAAAAAAAAAAAAAAAATCTTAACGGGGACTGGGATCCCTGCGGGGAACCCGTTCCCCGACGGGCCGGGGATGGAGATGAAGATCGTTCCCATTTACTAGATGGGGACGGGGATCCCCGCCTAGCCAGGGAACAGGGATGGGATTGCCAATCCCTGCTCCACCCCGCTCCGTTTACATCCCTAATAAAAATTGATTTACTGCAAAATATTTTACTGCCAAATCTAATATGTTTTATAATTTGTTATAATCATGCCACGTTGTTAGCACAACTACTGATATGGTATAATCATAGTTGGGTTAGAGCCACTGTAAAACTTCTCTTGGTTAGGAGGGATAACAGTCGTTAGTTGGTCCGGAAAACAAATAATTGTAGTGAAATTAATTGCAAGAAGCATTGAAGCCAAACTAAGTTTCCTGAACGTTGAAGAAATGATTTGCTTGGGAATACAGAAACCATCAAAATGATCCAAAGGAAAACTACATGTCGTTTGTATAAAGTTGATCAGGAAAGAAAGTCTTTTGAACTTCAACTGCTAGTTCCTCCACACTTAGCTCGCATTCCAGCCCTATCTGCAACAACAATTCAACCATTACCATATTATTAGCCAATTAATATGAGTCAAATGTAGTAGCTACTGGAATTAATTAATGATCACATAAATTAGTGCCATGAATCAAGATCTGTGTGTATGCACTTGGCACGTACGGAGGGAAGTTTGAGAGTACGTGTCAGCCTCATCCATATATTCAAATGCGTGTTCTTTAGGTAAGTGTCTGCAACTATAACCTAAGGAGCTTATGTACTTATCCACAAATTCTGCATCTACTTGAAAATGATAGTACTCAAGTCATCACGACACGTTTTAGGTCTAGACTCATTTTTTCAGACCACAACTAAATCTATGGAGATACCATCATTGATACCATCTGATCGTTTTTATTTCATTTATATCATATATAATGACGTAAAATGCATTGAATAATATAACACCATTACCGAAATTGCCACCCGAGTGCCATTCCGAACTAATCCATCCAATGGAAGGAATGCAATACTATTTCACATGAGATAATTGGCCTTAAGAATTGAGTAGATATATTGTAAAATTTAAAGGCATGTACGTTATGGATATTGAAATGTCACATTTGGCACTTTAACCCATAAATTATCACCGCCTTGTGGGTTAAAGAGCTAAATGACACATTTTGATTGGCTTGTTGCGGCGCGTTAGACATACTAAATATAATTTCTGGTACAAGCGATAATTTATCAGTTCGTTAGATCTAATATATGGACTGTTATTTGTAGAATTCCTAAGAGTGCTTATTAGAGATGATATATAAAAGTTATCATTAGAATTTATCTATCAACTTGCTCAATTCATTTCATGACAGTAATAGCTTTATATATTTATTTGTAACAGTTTGAGCTAAAGAAATGGATGAATTCAGAAACTTAAGTCAAGAAAGAAATATGTGAGTTTTCACCATGTCTATGAATGATGTTAGTTTCATCACACTGTGTGTGATATTTCCTGTGTCGTTGGCAAGAAGCAACTAATCCGAAATCCCAAATTGTATTGATAAAGAATATTTCAAAATGTAAGGCAATGAATATATTGATAGAATAACATATATAATCCGAATGAAGTGATATATATATATATATAAGCATGTATTATTAGAGCAGTGAATTGAATGTAAGTAAATACCTGAACAACAAAAGAGTAGAGAACAGTGTCATCCATAGTAGTGATGTTGAGATGAAGGACCTGAAAGTTTAGTTTTTCCAAGACATGAATAATCCTGAGAATTTGACCTGGTATTCTTTTTGATATTATTTTCAACATCACATTAGATCCAGATATTTTGGCTTCCACATCTGCTACTGTCGAATTGCAGCTTGCTGTTAATAAGTCCTTCACATTGTCTTGTCCATATATTAAAGAGTTGGTGTGATCAGTTGGGAGTTGCAACTGCGTAGGGCTTGGACTAGGACTAGGGCTTAAACTCTTCCTTCTTTTCTTTGACTCCAATGCTTGTAATACTTGGTGCAATTCTTTTATAAACTCTATTACTCCTCCTATTATTGATGCTTGGTCCGCCTATTTCATCGTCAATTCCAACACAACATCATTATCTTAAAGCAATTTTGTTGCTAATTTTGCTGGAAAATTTGATATATTAATTACTAATACATTCAATTAGATTTGATGCAGCAAAAAAATATTACGGTCAAAAAGCTAATATTGATGCAATAAAGTTATGATCAAATTTAGCTGTAAATACATACGTTCACAACTTTTAATAATAATGTGAGACAATTTTTTTATTGCTACAAAAAATTGTTACAAAAAATTTTCATACTTTTGAAAGCAAAATTTTTATTTGTCAAATATAGTGTTTCTTTTAGTGATCCCGAATCAACAATTGGAACAATTCTCAAACAACCTTCACTTAGAAAATTTCTAGTATAGTCGGGTGAACCACGTGGTCTACACTGCTAGATGATTGACATGTCATCATAACTGTTGTTATGCCAATTATCCAACGGTGGAGCCACGTGATCCTTAAACTACAGTAAAATCTCTCCTTCCCGGACACAAAAACACAAACAAAAGTTTTAGCTAGAGTATGAGTGACCCATTCGCTTGGCAATGAAAAAAATAAAAAATACAAGAGTGAGAAGATAAGAAAAAAAAAAAAAAAAATTAAAATACCCTTTTGATGTAGAAACAAGGGGTCAAAGAACGTAAAACTTTGAGATGTTCATTCATCTGTTTTCGCCTGTTTCTTTCTACAGCTATGTGAGACATTTTGATGGTTGAGTTAGTTTCAAAGAATAAAATGTGTTCTTCTCTTATCTTTTTTTAGGACTGATATGTTAGGCTTTTTAAAGTGTTGTGTATTTATAGGGCAAGAAACTAAGAGAGAGAAAGAGAGAGAGTGAGAGAGAGAGAGAGAGAGAGAGAGAGAAACCCTAGTCTTAATGTATTTGTTGGGTATTAATAAATGCTGTGTGTTGCAGTCTCGTGAGGTTGTTATTTCACCCACTTTGCTCTTACTCTATAAGTTTTTTTTTTTTTTTTTTTTTTTTTTTTTTTTTTTTTTTTTTTTTTTTTTTAATTCTCTTTCTTGAGGATATTACACTCTCACGTTTATTACGAAGGGTCAATTACATGAGATGCGTGAGTTAAAAACAAGACAAGGTGGGTATTCCTTAACTTCCTCTTATGTCTCCTTCATGCATATTCCCCTCTTCTCATATTGTCATATGTATTCTCATGTTTTTATGTAGCTTCCACTATATATATATATATATATATATATATATATATTATATACACACACACTCTCAGCTCCACAAAGTTGCTTTGTTATGTTAATTTAATACATTATTTAATTTCAGCTAATAGCCAAAATTGTTTGTTGTCATCATCAAACCCTAAAATAATGTCTCATTTCATTTGTATATATATGAAATTGAATTTTTACAATTTGAAATGGCTTTTTCGTAAACTCTTCTGAGCTTGAAGCGTAAAAGGCAAATTTAAATACAAATGAAATGAATAACATACTTTTAACTGAGTTTAATATTAGAGTGACTTTGTAGACCTTGAGAGTGTTAAGTCTGAGTGAGCACGCAAATGGAATTTGGTTGTATGTAACATAGAATCAATTGGCTTGTGTCAAAGCCAATTTATATTTACTTATAGATCACTCTTCTAGCCTACGGTTGTTTCGTGGAAAATAAATTTCTCTTGAAAAAGTATTTCCATGTAAAATATTTTACAAGAAAATAAATATTTCTTTGTTTAACATGTAATATGGAAATTTGTAAAATAAAGACATGACTAAAAGAATTATGGTAATTAGAGACAAATTAATATTGATTTGTATTTTCTCCCTCTCGCGGAAAATAACTTCTTATATGCAAAATGGAAAGTTGTTTTTTCTTATTTATTAAAGATTTTATTTTGACCTGGAAAATATTTTATTTTGACTTATTTTCATTTACGTCACAAACATTGGAAACAAGGAAATATTTCCCGTAAAACAAACGAAGCCTTAGTTTTAATTATCGTCAAAGTAGTTTCTGTACACCATTTATATGTCATTCTTTAATTTCAATTATTTTCAATATAATCTCCAATAAATAATAATAAATAATTTTGTCATCATTATAAATAATAAATTAATAACTCAATGTGTAACATTAAAATATTAACTACTTATTTAATAAAAGGAAAATATAATGTTGTTTTCTCTCCTAAATGTATTGTGAGAGATGATATATAAAAACTATTATGAGATGTTACTTATAAGTTAAACATTTGGATCAATTAATTCCTAGATATGGTGTCAAAAATCTTATAAAGTAAGTGGTTGAGGGTCAAATCATAACAATTCAATTTATTTATAAAATTTCAATGTATCGTAGGATGAACATATATTGTACATACCTTTTAATTTAAAGGTCATATTCAGGACCTATCGGAGATAATATATAAAAATCATTATTAGAAATTACTAAAAAGAACTTAAACTAGCTTACAAATAGTTTAATTAATTCCTTGCATTTGTAATATCGTATAATTTCGATGATATGTATTGATGTTGATGATGAAGAGATTAATTCCTGCACCTTGTTGGAATCGCTGTACTACCTTCTTCTCTTGGAGGGGTGTTTTATATTTTGGTTTAGAAAGAATAAATTCAATAAATTATATATGGCTAACAATTAATATTATGATTTGTCTCCAAGTTTAGAACATTATGAGGAAATTTGAGCATGTAGATCAGTTAACTATATATATTCATTTACTATGTAAAATTAAGAAGATGAAGATCCCTAGCTTGAGGGTAAATGGTAAAATAATAAATTTGCAGATGCTCAAAGAAGATACAAGGCAGTAGTACTGTAGCTATCCATGTAGCTTTGAGTGGACATTAAAGAAAATGATCTTGGCCATCTTCTATCCATTCAAAGTCTGACTGATGAGACTCAGAACTCAGAAATCACAATTAATTTACAATGAGGAATTCCAGTTTTTCTTGTGAATTACAGCAGTTACATAAGAAAATTTTCGACATGTATATATATCTGAGAAAATAGCACAAATAAAAATTAATGACTCCTGCAGCTTGTTTATCACTATTCTATACATGTTGTGAAGAGAAGGTTAGATTATGTGGTGATTAATTTGCAGTTTCCGCAGCAAACAACTCTATTCATGAGAGCGTGCTTTCCAACAAGCATAATGTACTACTACTAGTTAATTTTCTTATTAAATAAGGCACTGCACCTTTTCTTTTGTGCCAAACTTCTCAACCTATGCCATTTCACTATATTTAATGTTCTGCTAGCCCATATCTTCGACTGGCTAATGTAACGTCACATCCATCCTTCCATCCTCTTTTTTTCCTTTTTATATATAATCCTTTTTCTAATACTAAATTAAGGAATTAAGATAATAAAAACTATTCTAATTACAACATCACCTATCAAACCATAGTATATATGTCCTGCCAATACTTAAATAATGTGTATGCTTCTTTCAGAAATTTAATCATTATGATGTGTAAGTATGAACTTATTCAGATAATGAAACTTCAAATGGTTTCTAGACGTAATATTGGAGTTTTCTAAACTAAAGGAATCCAGGTAGGATGTGTTAAAGAGTCAATTTGTAAAAACTATTCTTAAGTGTTTACCTATTAACTTGATTAAGCATGTGGGAATTACATCGATCAAACACTCAAATTGATTAACTTGTTTTCACATCCTCTCACTCTTGTGTGTGATGCCCTTCATATCATGGTGGTAATCAGTCATAGATCATCCATGACGAAATTTATGTTCCAACTCTTCACGCATGACAAAAATTAGGTCCCGTTACACACAGACTTATATATTGCAGTCCTCTGAGTATTGATTCCATTTGTAGTTTTAGAATTCTTTGTGAAATAATTAAAAGAAAAAAACTTTTAGGTAATTGCAATTCCATTTTTTTTTTCCTAGCAAGACGGATCCTAATTTCTTCTTCAGGAAAGGGTTCAGTTACAGTTACTCTAGATAAGAAATTAATTAATCAACAGTATTAACCAAAATCAAGAATAGCGTTTATATTCATGCAATTCAGTTTCTTGAACACGTAATAATTAGCACAAGCAAATAAGGAATCAAATTTTAGTTATGCAGGATAAATTGATGAAGCTCACAGCTATGTTATGCAGTGTCAACTGAGATTTTACCTTTTCAGTGTCTTCATGTGGATGTTAATTAAGTGCTCTGCAGTTGTGCCTTCTATAAAAAGAACAAAGACAGAACAAAAATAGCCTTGAAAAGGTTATATCATAGTCATCTTGTATATATAAAAGGAACCCAGAAAATTAGGATAAGATATAGGTGAATTCATCTATAGATTCATACATAGTATTGTAATTTAGTAAGGATAAAGGGTCAATTTTGTTCCCAAATTAATAATTCGGCTTTATCTTGAAACTTTTAATTATCTATCACAAGAAAGTTCAAATAACTTTGCAACTGAAGGTAGCTGATTGAATTACTTGACAACCAGTAAGATAGATAATATCAGCATAGGCTTGCACGATTCCACCATTTCAGTGTCTGAAATCATTTTGGTAATAAAAAGAATCAGAATATTACATATTCGACATCGTTGTAGATAATATAATGCAGTGAAATTCTGCAACAATAATCTTCCAGGTACATTCATCTTTGTTTGTCCATTATGATTTGATACCTAGCAAAAAGAATACCAATGTTGATTAGTGCTGGAAAAATGAATCTGCATACCACAAAATCTAATACGACTATAAAATTTTGGGTTTGGGATATTGGGCCATATAGTAACATCTGTACAACTGGAACAGATAAGCAGTAACTCAAAACTTTATGAGATGACATATATAATTGATCTGAATAATAAAAGGAACCCGGCAACGGTGTAGTGCTGACATCTCTTTCATATAATGACTACACAAATATAATTTGCAAAAGAATGTATATAGGATAAAGAACCTTGAAGAGATTTCTCAAAGTCTTGCAATTGTGCGATGAAACCTGAATTAGGACCAGCCTGAGGTCGTCTGCTTTTTACATGTTGAAGAGCTTGAGATAGGCTCATGCCGTGCTTTTTCATAAGATATGCAACAACAATTGTCACACTAGTAGGCAGGACAAACAAATGAGATCACTTTAGTACATATGGAAGTGCTAAATTGCAAATCTCAACTTACAATAGGCAAAAAAATCTGTCAATAATGAGAGGCTTGACTCAAGGAAAAACAATAACATGAGCAATATATGAAGAAGCCATAACTAATACGAAATCTACAATGAAATTCAAAGGAAGAATGTAATGTAATAAGTTAATAGGTATCTTCCAAGTTCCAAAAAGTGGTGTTAAGCCTGGTTGTGCCACAATTCATATGTTCATCTATATATCATTATTAAGTCCTTCCCGACCTACATTTCCATACATCTGTCACCCACTGTTGAATACACTACTGCTACATGGTCAGATTAACATATTTACAGTCAAATTTTAAAGTGTGCAAATGAGGTCAATCAAAAGAAATTATCAACATTTCTACTAACTCATCAAAGCAGAGTCGAGAGATCGCTGTGGCTGTATGCATTATGCAGCACCAAGCTTAACAAAGAATCGCTAAAAGCACAACTCTTGATATTTGATTTGTTTTCATTTGCTTTTTATCTAACTAATTTATGAGATAATTTAGCATCAAGGATAATAGGATCATCCTAGAATGTTGACCTATGTGGGAAAAGATAAATCACCTTCTTGATCTTCCAATAAAGCAATGAACCAAAACACCACCACCCTGTCTTTTAGCTTCATCAATAAAATCGAAACACTCATCAAAGTACTGTCTCAAATTTGTGTCTTCTCTATCAGCAACTACCTCAAAAAGAACACCATGAAGTTTCAGTTCTAGAACTTTCATATGGTTTTTTGCAGTGACAAGCAACAACATTATTTAACACTAATCACAAGAAAAAAAATTAATTTGATGGAGTCATGATGCAAGTCATCTTCAAATCTAAGACAAATGTTTATTTAAAAGAATTAACACTCAATCACAATGCAAAAGGAAGCATTGCTATACCTGCAATAACCTTATATACAAAATCATTCGGATAAGCAGGAGCCAAAGAATTAGCTACAGTCAAGATGTGCGTAATGTTCTTGCTTCTCAGTGCATCCTTGTTATTCGCAGCACCAAAAGAACCCAGGAACAAGCCCTGAAATAATAAAAAGATAAGACAATGGAAAAACAAGGCTACGCCATCTGACGACCAGAAACTTAAAACAGAAATTAATAAATAGGGCAAAATAAAATGCTAGATAGTGGTCTAACATCCAAGCATAGCTACCTCTTCAATTTGGCATGGGATGTTGTCCTCCTTAAAGCACCTTGTAACATTTATAACACGCAAAAGAGCTGCTATGTGGTTCTTAATGGCATTATCAATATTCTCCATTACAACGAGAAGCATATCTTCTCCACCAGTTTCTTATATTTCCCCTTCAAGAGAGACCTAAGGCTGTTAAGACAAAAAGAAATTCATGATATGTTTGACTCTTTTTGTCTCATAAGATTGCTGGTAACCTAGAATTAAGGCAGAACAATTTATTGAGGTAATGAAGAACATAAAAAATGAAAAAGAAAAATTGGAACCAAATCAAATAGTATAATTTTTATAGCATATCAATATGACTACGACTACTACAAAATGAGAGCAGCTACTGAAACTGAATTACTTCCCCTCAGAAGTTTTAAGGAATTCAACAGATCATCTACAGACTACGATTAGAAAGCCATGCAGAGCACACAAAAAAAAAAAAAAAAAAAAAAAATCTAAAATAGCAGTTTCATCACATAGCCAGTCATGCAATTTACAGAGGATCAAACATCCTCAGAGAAAAATATCCAAAAATCCCGGAAGAATTTACAAAATAAAGCCACTTAAAATTCTGCACTCACTACCAATTGCATACGAAATTGGCGAAATAGGGAGGATAAGACATAAATCACGCATGCCTGATCCAAAAATTTACAGAAGCAAGCTCCATAACCCAAAAAATATAAAAATAGGGAGAGAAGCAAGAAAGGAAGGAAATAGTCAAAATCTCCACAACGAAATCATTATCGATTTTTACCTATCAAATGTGAAAGCTAGCTCCGTTTATCTGCCGGCAGAATTTAGTAGTGAAGGTAAAGAAATGAATTGTCCTTTAAAACATGTAAATCTGGCATAGGGGAATTTGATTTTCGTTAAGAAAGAAAAGTGCAAAAAGATCGTATAGTATATTCTAACTATTACCAAGGGACTCACTTGCCATCTCCATCAATCAACCTCTCACTCATAGTTTCCGGTGCAGCGGGAAAATCACGCGTTCTCGGTCCGTGACCACTCTTTGGGCTTTCTTATGGGCTTTTCAGTATATAATGGGCTAATACAAAGCCTTTAATGGCCCATTTGTTACATGGAGCTGGCCCGGCCTAAGTCAATCAATTGACTTTTAGGCCAAAATTTTATCCTAATATTTGTAAAATTGTATGGAGCTTAAATAATCTCAGATTTTGAATCAAATTAGGCATTCCTCAGTTAATATGTAAATAAAAGTGAAAGGTAGACGTTTTGAAATCTAACCTCTTTAATTTCTAATTCTTTAAGTAATAAAAATAAATTACTTTATTTTCTGATGATTTTTTTCAGTGTTCATCTTTTTCTCTTCATCAAAGTCTCACAAATTGTGTAACAAGAGAAAAAGAGGCAGAAAAGTCTCACAAAATAAGTGATAAGGAAACTATATTATCCGACATAGGTGAATTCTGTTGTGCATTCCTTAGGTAAAAAGACCACAGAGAGTTACAAAAAAAAAAAAAAAATTGATATTCTTAAAATAATAATTTTAAAAGAGTATACGATAGTTAAACTAATAAATTCATATATGTTATCAGTTGTCAGATATATGACTTAAATCAAAACAGAAACTTAATAATTTATAAACGTGTATGTCTTTTCGAGTGTGAGAAGGGTGAATGCAGTGCTAAAAAAAGGCACGTTGCAGCTTTTTTTTAAAAAAAAAAAAAAAAAAAAAAAAGAATTCCCCAACAAAACACATGGGATTCGCTAATTGGGGTTGGACTTATCCAAAATGAAATACTAAAGTCAGTGGAACCCATATTGACCGCAAAAAGCATCCAGCAAGTCTACTCAGCAAAAGCACATAAATATCAAAAACCTTATCTTACACGCGAGCCAACTTTATCCAATTCTGCGTCGAATCACCGCATTGATCAACATCAGACCCAATTAATTGGTTCAACCGAGATTTACTAAAAATCCAGTTTAAAACTGAATTAAACTTAATACAGATAAATATTGATTTAAAAATTATATATTTTATAACTTGCTATTGTAATATCTATGGTTTATATTTGTTTATTTGTACGAGTGTTTAATAAATATTTCTTTTATAAATTTTTTGTCTCATAAATATTAGACAAAAAAAATATATTATGGATCCTGGATATAGAAACATTAAATACAGTTGATAATTTTCTAATATTCTCAATTAATAAAGTAATATGATATATAATAAAATTAATTTATTTTAAATTTAGTTATTTTAAACTATAATAAATAGGAATATAATAAAAAAAAGTAATGGTTTATTAGATTTATTTCTATTTAAAAAAATTGAATTTTTATTTATAATCATAGAACAAAAGAAATATTTTTTTGTAACATTTATAAAACTATAATAATATATTTCAAAAATAAGTTGGATCAAACTGATTGGACCAATCAAACTATAAACCTTACGGTTTACCGATTCTTTATCCGGATTGGTTTTAATAACAATTTCAGCTACCCGCCTGATAACATGCACTCAAGAAAACATTAAACATCGTGCACTAGTCTTCCCTCTTTCACCGTCTTTTCCCCCCTTCCTTCCACCTAAACGAATTTCTCCTTCAATGGCTTCTCCGCTTCTTCTTCCTCTCTTTTTCTGCCTTTTCCCATTTCTTTTCAAACTTGATGCTCAGATTCAGATCTCCCTCTCACCATCCTCTGTTTTTCTCCCTGTAAACAAGGATCCTGCAACTCTCCAATACATCACCCAAATCCACCATGGCCTCCAACTGAAGCCCACAAATCTCGTAATTGATTTATCTGCTCCATTTGTCTCCATCAATTGCGCTTCATCTACGCGATTAATCCCCAGCTGCTCAATTCAATGTTCAATGGCAAAACCCTTTCATCTTGAGCCCCAAAAGAACTGTTTTTTTGGGAATCCCCTTTCAAGTTGTGATCTTTCCGTACAAAATGGCATCACACGGTTGACAACAAAAGGGGAACTTGCACAAGATGTAATAGCCGTCCGATCAAAATCAGGTACAAAATTGACACAAATTGCTGACTTTGTTTTCGCTTGTGCTGCTCCTGCTCTGTTAAATGGCCTGGCTAGTGAAGCTCAAGGCATATTAGGCCTAGGAAAGAGTCCAATTGCATTTCCATCACAAATTGCTGCCAAATTTGAGTTCAATTACCAGAAATTCGTCACATGCTTATCCTCCTCTAATGGTTTCATATCATTTGGAATCATGGGTACTAACCCAATTTTAAGCTCGTTAACTTACACTAATCTAGTCAATGGCCCAGATGGTAACTCTCAAGATTACTTCATTAATGTAAAATCCATCAAGATTAGTGGCAAAAGGATAGCTCTCGGAAAGGAAGGGATAGGCAGAACAAGAATAAGCACACTTGTGCCTTACACAACTTTAGAGAGCACAATTTATGGTGTATTCAAGAAAGCTTATTTGAAAGCTGCTAGTTTTATGAATATGACAAGGGTGGCTCCTGTGGCTCCGTTTGATCTCTGCTTTAGCTCAAAGGGGATTGAGACCACAATTGTTCCTCCAATTGATCTAGTTTTGCAGAGTGAGATGGTGAAATGGAGGATATATGGAAGTAATTCTATGGTGGAATTGAGTGATGAGGTGATTTGTTTGGGGATTTTGGATGGTGGGTTGGACCCAAAAACCTTAATTGTAATTGGTGTGTTTCAATTAGAAGATACCTTGTTAGAGTTTGATTTAGGTACTAATATGTTGGGATTTAGTTTGCCTCTTTCTTTGAGACAAGCATCTTGTTCTGAATTTATGCTGGAATCTGTGGTTAAGGAGTCATTATGATTCCTTAATTTACATTTCCCATTTTATTGTGCTTTTTATACTTGTTGTAAAATTGGAAGAGGGTTTTATAGGCGTTAATGTATGTTTTGAATGTATATTATGCTAGTTTTGACATATAGAAGAAAGTATCTCTGATCCTCTGTTTTACTAATTTCATTTTTGTGTGTCCAATTCTGCTTCATACACTGATTTCTTCAACTACTTGCAACTGTTCAGACATGGCACAGACGCTTCAACACCAGTTTAGTAACCTTCACATTCATGGCCTCTGGACCACCATTCCACCAGCAATTTTTTGTTTTCTTTCCTTTTAATAATTTTTTCTTGCTATGATTGAAAATGTAGCTGAATAATAACTAACGGGCCTGAATTAAATTAACCTGAGATAGCCTATCTAATGAATTCGGCCCATAAGCCCAAGCCTAATAATTACTCGGGTGGCAAAAATACCAAAATACACACATATATATACGCACCAAAAGGAACTCAATGAATTAATTATATTATGTTGTAATGCACTAATTACATCATTTTGGGGATAATGGAATTAAACATGAAAATTAGAGGCAAGTAAGCCTTAGATAACTTATGAGCTACCAAATTTCAGAATAGCCTAATGATACTTAACAAAAAACAAAGAAGTTAAAAGTTTTACAATCGCTAGTAATGAGGTCCATCCCGAGAAGAGACATTGGAAACATCAACTTGGAGTTGATTAATGAATAGATAATGATAATGAATCACTTTCGATGATGATTCAACGAGATTTTCTTTGCAGACAAGTGCTTCGCTGGGAGAGAATTCGAAGAACTACAAATGAGCCATATCTTGAAGCTAAGAAATTACCTTGATGATTACAAAAAAACATATTCAGTACTTATAATGTCGAAAGCGAAAATCTTTGCGTTGAAATTGCATTTTATAAAATAAAGTGGATGAGGTTTCTGTAATGAATTATTCCCAGACTTGGATTGACGATTATATGTGGATCTAGAACTTTTTTTTGAATATACCGGATAATTAAGCCATTAGAGGGTATTTTCTAACCCAAACCAAATCATTTCTCGCTTCCCAAATAATTTTAATAGAGCGCTTGCAAAATTTTCTAGTTGATCAATTGAGCTCGCAACAAAAAAAAAAACATGCTAGCAGTTTGCAAAGAGAAGAATAATATCCATGGTAAAAATAATCTAACTCACCCCTAGAAAACATCTTAAAAGGGAAAGGATTACCAGATGGTTATAAATGGCCTTGATCCTTATAGTTGTCCAATGTGGGATACTTAACACATTACCTCATGCTCAAGGTTGGGCTTCTAGAGTGTAAAGTTTGTAAGACTAAATATTTACGGATGACTCAATAATGGGTGATCTGATTTGGACTAGAAGACTCTTATACCATGATCAAATGGATCTTACTCACTTCCAAAGCAGGAAGATTATCACACATTTATGAATGACCATTGACCTTTATAACTAGTCAAATATTGTCTACCACAATATCACATTTGGTAAATCTTCTTTTATTTAATCATAAAATATTGTGTAGGTTTGACATTTGTTTATATGATGCATGAGATAACTTGCACTTTTACGGTATACAGCCATAAAAAAAAATACACATGAATGTCTTAAATTCAACATCATCCATATAAATTTCATAAAGGAAACGTATGTGGAATTATGAAATATGAGACTATACTTGAAAAAATAATGGTAAATAAATACTCTATTTCACATTTAAATAATCTTTTTCATACGACATCGTTTAAAAACCTGAGGGAGAATTTTAAGGGCTCGAAATTCATCCTCTATCGATATTCTTAAATCAGTGTAATTTTGTAAAATGGAAAAATTACGGATTGTACACATTTTAGAGATAGCCCAGCCAGCTAACAGTAGACCATTTAAAACACAAGAAAAGTCAAAGCAAGCCCAAAGATAAGAGTCGCTAGAGAGAAAACAACTAAAAACAAGCACAGAACTACAGATACAGCCCACCCATATGGAAAATTCTTTAATTAAACTTTTCCACTGTTTTTGCCCTTCACATTCTCCTTTGATGCTTTCTAGATAACATTAACATTTTGACATTCTTTTATTTTAAAAAAAAAGAAAGAAAGAAAGAAAGAATTACGTTTGAATTAAAAACTTATTATTTAAAAGTAAAGTAATATCTCCATACTACCATTCTCTTCAATTTTTGTTGTAACTTTAATTTAATTCACTAATTTCTCAATCAATTATACTTATATATTTATAAATTAAATTAGTAAACAGTACCATTAGTTTTCATGTCAAACTCAATTAAATTAATAAACATATATATGATCCATATTATATGTGTTTAAAATTAAATTTCTATTTGTAATTTGAAATGAGATTTTTAAAATCTTTTTTAGTCAAACCAAGGTTTATATATATATATATATATTAAAATTAAAAAAAATGCAAATTTGTATATTAAAATTAAAAAAAAAAGAAAAAAAAAATTGACTGGATAAAATCGAAAAGATAAGGTGACTGAAAATATTTTCTTTTTTTTCCTCTCTTTTGAAAAAGATGAAAGTCAAATATAAAACATTATTGATTAACAGGTTGTCGAAGTCATTGGTCAAACCAAGGCTGCAAATGGATAATTATTAATTATATAGCCGACTAAAGCATGTCCTATAACTTGCACATAATCACTATAAATACATATCGAAACATTGCTTCTTCTCAAACCCATCAACCAACTTCCAATTATTCATCTCTCAGCAACCGATTAAATTAACATGTCCGTCGCTAATAATCTCCTTCTCTTTTGTTCTTTTCTGTTCATCATTTCCACTTCCACAGCTCAAACTTCCTTCAGGCCAAAAGCACTAGTCCTTCCTCTATCAAAAGATTCATCGAGTCGCCTCTATCGTACCCAAATCAACCAAAGAACTCCTCTTGTACCAGTTGATCTCATTCTCGATCTCGGCGGTCTATATGCTTGGATTGATTGCGGAGACTATGTCTCTTCCACTTACAAACCAGCTCGTTGCAACTCAGCTCAATGTTCACTTGCTAATGCTAATGGCTGCATAACTCAGTGCTTTTCCGCCCCTAAACCAGGCTGTAACAACAACACATGTGCTCTCCTTGTCGATAATACTGTTACAAACTTAGCAACCGACGGAGAACTCGGTCAGGATATCGTCGCTATTCAATCTACCGACGGATCAAACCCTGGTAGAGTCGCTTCCATCACTAATTTTCTTTTCGACTGTGCTCCTTCATTCGTCCTCGAAGGTCTTCCCAATGGTATCAAAGGAATGGCTGGTTTAGGGAGGACTAAGATTTCTCTTCCTTCTCAATTCGCCGCTGCTTTTAGCTTTAACAGAAAGTTTGCGATTTGCTTGAGTTCTTCAACAACTTCCAATGGTGTTGTGTTCTTCGGTAACGAGCCTTACATTTTGCAGCCAAATGTGGATGTCTCAAAATCTCTTACTTACACTCCTTTAATCCTCAACCCAGTAAGCACCGCAGCTGCATTCGTTCAAGGCGATCCTTCTTCTGATTATTTCATTGGAGTCAAATCAATCAACATTAATGGAAAATCTGTTCCATTGAACACAACATTGCTAAAGATTAACAGCGAAGGCGTCGGTGGAACCAAGATTAGTACTGTAAACCCGTACACTGTGATGGAAACAAGTATTTACGAATCTTTTGTGAATGCATTCGTAGAGGAGTTATCTGATGTTCCAAGAGTTGCATCAGTTGCACCTTTTGGGGCTTGTTTTAACTCGAGTGCCATTTCTAGCACTCGATTAGGACCAGGTGTGCCTTCGATTGATCTTGTGTTGCAGAGTAGTGATGTGTTTTGGAGAATCGTAGGTGCGAATTCGATGGTGGAAGTTGCAGAGGATGTTTTGTGTCTTGGATTTGTTGATGGAGGAGTGAATCCTAGGACTTCTATTGTGATTGGAGGACACCAATTGGAGGATAATCTCTTACAGTTTGATCTTGCAACTTCAAGACTTGGCTTCAGCTCTTCACTTCTGTCTAGACAAACCACTTGTGCCAACTTTGACTTCACATCTAAAGCTTAATTAGATGGTTTCAATAGCCTATATACAATTATTTATTTTCAGTGATATTGTTTATTTATGAATCCAAAGATGAATAATGGCCAGACATTACTGCCATAGAAGTGAGCTGGCTCACTACTTTTTCTTTCCCTTTCTATTAATAATAACAAGACTGTTTTGAAATACATACATACAAGAACTTCTTTTTTCTACATGCATATTTCTGTTTATACGAATATTTTCTTCTTCTCTCTTTGACGGAAAATTTTAATTTTTAATTTTATAGTTGTAAAATGGGAGTTCTAACTGGTTTTTCTGCACTAATAATTTTCAATTATTTATAATGTGATTAACATATTAACTTATTTTTCTCAAATTCATCCAAGTGAATTTAAGTTTTTCCCATTGAACATTTATTCTTATTTGTTCCTGTTCAAAGGCTTTGCAGTGCTTTTTAGCTGATGGATATTTTGCGTTAAATCAGCATCCGCTCGCAATTACTTTGTAACATTTTATTTTGTTTTCATTCCACAACTTTTGTTTTTGTTTGACAATTTCAATCTAATAATCAAATTAAATTATGTAATAAAATATTTGTGTGTTGTGTGCAATAATTTTGAAAAAATTGTGGAGAATTTGGAAGTATTTAATTACTTGAAGTAAATATTATTTAGTTTCTTTTTATAAGTCGTTTTGGTTTTTCTAATTTGTTCCTTTTAATATGTGGTTTTATATTACCTATATATTTTTATTTTCTCAAATTTGTTATTATTTATTTAAAGAAAGATGTTAAATATTAATAGAGCATATCACATGATAATTCAGGAGAAAAACAATTTTATTAAAGATAAATTAGTCATTTTAATGGCTCAATTAATTTTTTTATTTGTCTTAAAGAAATGGAGGGAGGAGTAATGTTAGATGTTTTTGACATTAAACCTTAAAACTGATTGATAAAATCTATGAATAGTATATATTATATTCACACATAAATATACATCTCTTAGAGCAATACTTTTAAGACTAAATCTAAAAGCAAAACATATTTTTACTGGAGACCTGAAGACGAATTTCAGTGAAAAGCACACTTACGGTGATTGCTAGAATACTGAGTCAACGAAAGAAACAACTTTGAATCCTTGTGTTTGAGATCATCAGCCTTTGTCAACAATCTACAGGCAGATTTCAGTTTTAGGCAGCAATAAATTGTTGGGGACAGAAAAGCAGTACTCGCTGAACATAGTAAGTTGCCATGGGTACATCCACCCATTGGTCTGAATGAGGCTGTGTCCAAGTTAATCATCTCATAAGCAGTTCAGAGCACATCATCCTCATCTTGTTTGCTTTCACCAACAGTTTGAGTAGATTTCTTTTTCATCGTCTTCTCGAGATTTCTTGGGCCATAAAATTCATAGTCCCTCATAACAACAACATGAGCCTGTGAAAAGCCAATGCACATAACAGAACAGATTCTTCATTTCAAGAGCATTTTACTCAAGTACCACAAAATTCTACCACAAAATTCAACCGCGAACGGGGCTACATACCACATTCATTTTAGGAAACAAACCATAAGTACACAAGGAAAGATGGCAAAAATTCACCTTATTGGTCAACAATAGTTCATTCAGGCTTGACAGCTACGAACTCAACCCTAGAATTATAGATTTCTAGTTTGATGCCATTTGACTACGACAATTGTTTACTTTAGTCCTATCCTAACACGAGCATTTGACTTGAATCCTTTCAAGAATTCTTCTCAGGTAATCTATGGAGCGGGAGTGGGGAGGGAGTAGCAAAAAAGCAAGTGAATCAACGTCATCAAATAAATATTGAGGTGAAAGAATAACGTCAAATGATCAAAATGAGAATCAAGAGCCAAGCTCAGTTCTTTTAGCAGAACACCAAATGATATTTGACAAGTTCGAACGAAGCACAATTTCTATTTTAGTATTAATGGTTTGGCTACTACCCTGTACAGAACAAGTTATCATTTTATTTTTTATGAGACAACTAGGTAATCATAAACAACAAACATAAATGTTTCGACATTACCAAATACAGTGCAGATAAGATAATCCTTTCCATTTCACAAGATACTGTTTCACAAAAACTTGCTTTTGAGTCCAGCTTAGAAACATCACTATCGCTGGTAGAGAATCATCTATTAAGGGAGGATTGCTAGATCCAAGGGCTGAGAAACAAAGGAAACTGATGGTTATACACGCAGGAAGAAGGGCAGATTGGGGAATATGATAGTTGGATACGAGTAGGGCTAAAGTTAGTTATTGTCTAGTAGTGGGCTGGTACTATTGTTGAGGTGCTTTTCGGTTATAGAACGGAGAGTGTGTGAGAGAAGGCAGGCTGATTTTGGTAAGTTCATTCTGCAGTTTTGCAGGGCTCTCATTTGAGAGCGGAAGATTATTCTCCTGTGGGGCTTAGGCCTGTGTATCTTTTCCTTTCAGTTTTTCACTCCATTAAATATCAGTATCTATTTCTTCTTCTTTTCATCACAATCACATGTTCATTATCAACTGTTAGCAGTTTTCCTTTCATTTGGCGATGTCTGTGGTAAACAAACCCACGACCACATGGTTACAGCTACAATACGTCGCATTTCACTATCTGATATCTTATCAATATCATTTACAGAGCTAACCTGCAGTAGCGTTAATTGTTAGCTGAAGGAAAGCTTAATGAGTAATAACCATTTAAAAAACTATATCTACCCTTTATTCGAAAGGGTCAAATAACCATTCAGGACATTTCTACAATAAATACAAGTTTCACAACTTTGGAGATCCCCACTCTCTCACCTCAAGATTGACAGAAACCATCTTTTCTGAAAGGTGAAGGAAATAAAGAAAAACAATAAACATAATATGACAACTACATAGCATCTAAAATTGCTAAATTTAAGAACACATCAGGGGACTAATTTAGTGCAAATCAATGTATATAAGAAATACTTGCAATGGCTGAGATATGAGAATTTAAAGCAGACATCAAATGAATACTGATCAGGCATTATCAGGCATTACTTTGATACATTTTTCTATATAAGCAAACACAATTACCACGTTTAGGTTCAAATTTAAAATATCATAGGCTAAATAGAGGCAAATGAAAAAAAAAAAGAAAAAACAAAACAAAAAAAGCGATGGAAAAAACATGGAGATACAATTTTATCAAAAATAAGAACTGAGGAATGCTTGGAAATGCCTAAAAAAAAAAAAAAGCCTCTTCCCCTTATGGGAAGCACGGGAGAATGCTAGATTCATAGGCAGATAGACAGGTAATGAGAGAGAAATAGAAGTTAAACAGAGGAACAAACATAACCACCCAAAGCCGTAGCAAAGAGACAAATATTACACAGTATCAAAACATTTTCAGTTCTAAGTTCTTATAAGTTCCACAACATGGAAATAAAAATTCCCAAGACATTCTGCTCCTCCAAGCCACCCTAACTGTGGGTCATACAGTGACCAAATCAAAAGAAAGGGCAATCATAAATATGTTGCTCCAACAGAATGCATCCATTAAAGAGACAATTAACCTAGAAATAACCTTCTGCATGCAAAATTATAGAAGACCTCCTTCAAGATCAAATTCCATTATTTACACTTTAGATTCAATATCAAGCATCAACACAATCGCCCCAGCTTTCACGTATCATTAAGTGTATTGATCAAGAAGCCCATCTCTTTTCATTCTCCGTGATAAAGACAACATGTAATTATCCTCAAAACAACTAATAGAACCCCCTTAGATTAGGATTTTTGTACGGAATGATCTGCATCAATGAATTTCAAGTAACTTCTGATAAACAAGACATCATTTCCATCAAAGTTACCATTTTCAAAGCATGGAAAAATACAGAACTCATGAAGTCCAAGAGTGCCAATAAGATGATGCCTCAAGCAGGACACAAAACTCTACTCTTCTTGATGTGAGAGACTACCAATGAGTGTCAAATCTGAGATAGCCCGACTCATACAACATGACACGATTATTGTTTTTGTTGTATTTATCTCAAATTGATTGCATGGAATATATAGATAAAATAACACAATTATAACTTGACAACCCAAATGGACACATTATACGGTTTGCGCAACTTTAAAAACACGTTCTTTCTTTTGAACAACTTCACATTTTGGCTCTATGCCTTCTCTCTCTGCTTCAAACCTGACTAGCCACGTCCAGAGCACATACATATTTTTAAGCAACAGACTCTGGTTAATAATCACATTCAATAAGAAAATGAGGTTGCAAGGTAGCCAAATTTCACCAGGAGTCGAGCAGCTCTTAATATCAAGAGGAAGGCCACTTGAATTATGTTAAAACCCAAAAAACAACATGGAGAAACGCATACCTGACAGATCGACGTCAATTGACTCGTGAATATTACCCCACAGCAAAAGCATCCTCAGGCAATAGGGAGCAAAGAAACCAGGCAATAAGCCATTTCACATTCCAATGCCAAAGGAATACACGCGAAAAGTACTGGCTGCTAAAGCTTTCAAGTGGAACTAAGTCAAACCATCCCCTATTCTTAGAATTGCAAGCAGATCTAGACTTGCTTAAGCCATTTTGCCTGGATCCTGCAATCACAGAAAACTCCCCACAAAAGGAAATTGAGTATTAAAAGCCTGGAGCAATTAAGTAAATGAAAATTCACAAGTAATCAAATTTCAGTGTCAACTGCATAAATGAGTGTCATATTCACCAACTGTCAACATCTGATCAGAAATACACGATTTTGAATTCGAACACTTTCAGGTCATTGTACAATTAACAACAGCATGCCAGCTCTTGTTTCTCATGTTGAATGATGGCCATTGATGATATAAGTACTATCACAAACAAGCATTGTGAATTACAAGAATGTCTACAAACTGAGCAAAAGTTACTATTTTTGAATTTGAGCCTCTCAACAAGCTGTACAAGGACCATGAGGTATGAAATTCAGAAATACACAACATTATTATAACTTACCGATATTTGTATGGTATCAACGAACTCATGAAAAAAGTAAACCTTTTCATCTATAGGATTGAAGAGTCTTCTCTCAACACCCATATTATTGCATTTGAGTACCTCAAATTAACTAATAAATTATCCTAAGTTGAGTAGATATTTGTACAAACCTCTTGTAGAAGTAGAACCCAAAGTATATGACGCAGCCACTTCAATCTCAAACGCCTGCTGCAACAGAAATTGTATAACTAATTTCATATGTAGATGATGTAACACCATAGAATGACC
The DNA here is from genome assembly GCA_039660915.1 of Euphorbia tirucalli. NCBI lineage: Eukaryota > Viridiplantae > Streptophyta > Magnoliopsida > Malpighiales > Euphorbiaceae > Euphorbia > Euphorbia tirucalli. The sequence continues at coordinate 64,455,696 of CM077636.1, read as the reverse complement.
TTGTATTCAATTGAAGGAAAAAAGAAACTGAAAGAAAACCATAGGGAGGGAGCAACAAAAGTTCAGAAATCCGAATCCCACCCTGGAGAGAGAAAGAAAAAAACTACCAGCTCTACAATAGGGTATACACAGGAACTAACCAAAATATGGATTTTAAGCCATATAAATATGGCATTACTAGAGTTAATAAAGAACAAGAAGCTCAATGAACTTAGCAAGTTAACAAGAAAAGATGTTTATAACGGACAACAGAAAGAGGTCAACATAAGACAAATTCATAAATGCAAGAAGAATAAGTTGGGAACAAATAAATTATTGAAGCACTAACTGCACTAATATACAATGACTCCAAACTACAAAACAGTCATGGTCTCAGTCACAAAGAAGCAAATAGAAATAAGCCATCACTAAATCAACAACCTTTGTTACCAAAGTACACAAGAGAATTGAAAATGTCTCACGTTCAAAAAAGTCTACAAATATTCATCAATAATTTTGCAGACTATTGCTTATCAAGTAGTATTTTGACCATTTTCGACACCGAGAATGTAAAGAACACTTGCATACTTCTCAGTGGAGCTTTTAAAATTGTTGTCTCTCAACTTCCTAAATGTGCAAGAAGTGAGCAAACCATCAGAGGCTTCCTCATGGCAAACCAACTCTTTCAACCTCCAATGATTCGGCTGGTTTGTTCAAACCACTGTGCAGGCTATTGCAAAACATCATAAAATACTTGATATCATAAACCATTTGAAAGTACATGTTAATCAAGTCAAAGAATCCAGATTGTGTCTCAGGCAACATCCTGCAAGTCAAAAGCTTCAGCAAATATCCAAAATCAGATGCACAATAACCCAATGAATACCATCATTCAACAGAATTCAAAAGAGCAAAATCATTAAGCAATAAGAAATTGTACCAAACAACGATAAAAATAATAGAGAACGGCTTTGCTAAGACATAGATGCAGCACAACAAGCCAAAAATAAGGTAGGCAAAATCTGCCTTGGAAGAGAAGAAGAGATGATGAAAAACTGATATAATCTTCACTGTGTAAAAAAATGTATAAAGTATACAAAACTACAGCTTTTTAGGGTGATTACACTTCAAGTTGACTACATATTTGGAGAAATGAATGATGAGCATATAGACCAACTTATGCCTGAAAAAGAAAAATTCCAAGCATACAAACAAGCCTGTTATCCCCCTAGGAAAATTTCCAAAACTGATGATGAGTGGTGAGCTTGTATCTATCTATTAAGAGGCTCTAATTGAACTTCCATTCTTACTGAGTGTTGCAAATCTTTTTGTACAACAGCCCTTGTTGGACTTAGGAGATCAATTGAATCCTCTTCTTCAAGATTACCCAACACCCAATTGCCTCTCCCAAATACTCTGTCCCTTCTCCGTGATTTTTCTCGATATTCTAGATAGATTACAATCAACACACCCACCAAGAACCAAGCAATTAACGCCCAACTATACCCATGAAGATTTTCACTTCCATATCTATCTTTCAAATGCTTAATTCCACTGAAAAGTGCTACAACTCCAGCAATGACAGCACCTCTGCCAATGATAATGTGACTATACTCCCAAAGAAGCCTCTTCGAGGATACCTCCTCTCCATTAGCAGGTCTTTTAGGCCTTATGGAAGCATTTATTGGTTGTGCACATGCCAAAAATATAGCAGTAAGCCCAAATTTAACATGTAATGAGCTGACATAGAAGCCACCAAGCTCAGCCACAGCAAAAAGAAGGCCAAGTAAGACAATTGCTAAACCTGAGTACTGCAGATAGACATGAATTTGGTACCAGCCATCTCCCTTCACATGCTTCAGGTATCTAGCTGCCAAAATTCCACCAGGAAGCAAAATGCCCCAGGCAAGGAACATCATGAATCCATGGACAGCTAACACAGGTCGTAAATCTTGCTCAGCCTCCGTAGAACCACGCAGAAGCAACACCCGAACGGGTCTACGACTAGTAACAGAATGCATATTGCTCTCACTAAGTCGCCCGTCTGTCCATTTAGAACCCATTGCCCATATGACCTTTAAAGGACTCGTAGGATCGATTATGTTTTTACAGTCAGGATCACCACTATGACTACATGATGGTTTCAAGAACCGGGTAAACTCAAAGGTAATGATACCATTTTCGGACTTGCATCTTACATCAGTCAAATTCTCATTAGTTGGGTGAATACTTGAGGCGTCCATTCCATTAATCCAATAAGAGTACACATGGCCAAAGCCACTCTCATCAACCCAACCAACATATGCATAGCTGTTTACCATTGTAGTTCCAAATCCTATTGCAATATAACCACTCTTTTTCTCGCCTCGAGCTGCAATAGATATACTATCTTTTGACAACTTCCAGAAGAATGTCACTTGCTGATCATCCAAAACAACACTGTTATTATACATATCGGATAAACCTCCATCAACAACCTGAATTTTCCACCCCATCTTAGGCTGATACACTGAATGATAATAAACTAAATCAGGAGTATTCCTATCAGGTTCCCAAACCAAATCCGTTGGACTAGCCAGCACCCCCTCAGCTTCAGGCCCTCCAGCATAAATAGTCTCCGTCTTATTCCTCAATGTAGCGTTCCCACCAATAAAATCAGAAGTTATGTACAATGCAACATCATGTCCAGCTTGAACAGAGAACGTCACCGGCACCCCTCTTTCAACTCTCAAAACTGGAGCCTCCTTCTTATTTATGTACAAAACCTTAGCAGGATTAGGTGGATTCGGATAATGCATTGCTAAACCAGAGGTGACAACAAGAGGTACTTTTGCATCCGCAATAATCAAGTCTTGATCTTCCTTGTTATCTGCATCCAAGGGTCCAAAACAATCATTTACCTGCTTGGATATGTTCAGTCCTAGATACCCATAAGCTGAAGATTGTTGAGCTCCATGAAACTGGGGAAGATAGTAAGGGCGAAGAGTATCTGGCGGCCTCATTAAACCCAATGCCCAAATCACAGTCATATTGGCAGTAATATTCACTGGCACATCATACTTCTTATCCTTGGAGACCAATGGCCTACGATATCTAATGAAGGAAACCCCATCCCTCCGATGACCATAAATAAACTCCGTATTATTGGTTAATCCAACTGTGTCCAGCCCTTCATATATGGTATCGGGGCAAACACCGTGGGCTGAGCCATCCTTGTTGATCGTACACTCACTGTATTTGTTGATAAAAAAATCATCAGAAAATGGAGTTCCCACCTCAGTGAAACCAGCCACCGCCACATCAGCACCGATCATTATCTCCATGCTTGAATTCGGGTTCGCCCACCCAAATGCCATGTAATTCTGGAACCCAGTGATGGCCTCCAGTCCTATATCAATAAAATCCTTTTCTGCACTCAAACTCCATCTAACCCTATATCTCTTAGACAACGCCCTGCAGTTATCAAGCATCGTTGGCGCCGAAAGACTCCAATTTTTACTTCTCTGACTAGCAGTACCGTTATTGGACGGCGATGGGGCCAGGCCGGGGATCAAATTGGGGCTCGATGCGGATTCATTTGTGAGAATAACGTGGCCAAAATCGGAGGCTGTCGGAACGTTCCAAACAGAGATAACTCCGATCCGATCCCAAGTAATGTTCTTGCTCAATTGAACTACAAAAGAAGCATTTCTGTATGTACCGTTAAGCAAGCGATCGGAGATGATAAAGCCATTGGTGAGATTACCAAAATCTGCGGCGATCGCTCCCCACCAGTGGACGTCACTTCCCGAAATCATATCAAATTGTGAAACCCTAAAGGAACAATCGTCAATTATAGTCATCACTCCTCGAAGCTGGTTTTGGACCATGGTGAATCCGGATTCAAATCCGACGTAGGAACTCGTCTTCGGACAGGACTCCCCCGGATCCGCATGGCAAATGGAGAACAAGAGAAACCCTAACAACAGAAATAATAGCCTGTCGTGGTACATGAAGGGAATAAAAAACGATCCAGATCGGATCGTAAAATGGTGGGATAAACAGATTGGAACTTTCAATTTTAGAAGAAAATTGGGGAATCAGAAAGAAAGGAAGAAGAAACAAGGAAAGCAAGGAAGAAGAAAACGAGCCGACTCGGTGATAGCAGGGAGTCGGAGAAAGATTTCTCCTTTCTTGTGTTGAAGAGAGAGACGATTGTGGTTTCACAATTGCTTCGTTTACACCTACGCTACAAATGACTCTATCTCCATAAAATCAAATCGATAGTTGAATGTTTTTGTTTCCTATGTTAAAAGATTGCATCGGTTTCGACTTTGCATTTTCTGTTAATTAAATGCTATTAGAGATAGTTATTTTCTTAATCAGACACAAAGTTGCTGTTGATAAAAGTAGTTATTAACTTTCTAAATTAAAATCTATCACCAACCCAATATACTTCACCATTTTAAAAGTTAGGTTGCTAATGCAAAATCAATTTATGTAAAAAATATATCATATCAATTCACACCAAATATATCATCATTAAAAGAGTGTGATTTTTTTAATTGTGGTTAAGATCCGAATAAAATCACCTCAACAAAATTTAACGTAATGTAATTTACAATCTATCTCATAATGTTTATAGTATTTTTTTTGTTTCTTAAATACAAATATTTTCGTGACCTTTATTTATTAAGTATTAAAACAATCATTTTCAAAATTCAATCATAATTGAAATTTCGGATATGGTAGAAATCAATATTTTATTTCGGATATGGAAGAAATCAATATTGAAATCTCTCATAAACTTATTCATACTTTTACATTGCTCAAGAAGCATGCCATGAAAGATTTTCTTTAGCAAATCAAAAGAGTTTATGGATATTAGTCAGCGGGATTTAGAAAATTAATAACAAATACAAAATAGTTTATTAAAAAAAATAATTTTAATTGTCTCAATTTGAGATATCCCAGGAAGGATTAAATTGGAGGGAAGAAAATCAAAGAAATAGGTGCCAATTTAATTTGACCAATAAAGGAATCTAGGAAAGCAAAATTTTATACTAATAAATGAAATGAATTCAATGAAGTTTAATAAGTCATTTTTAGATGGCACAATGAGAAGTCTCTTTCTTTTTTTTTTAAAAAAAAAAAAGAAAAGAAAAAAATTTGAATTTCCTTCTATCTGAAGTAGGGTTGTTAGCGGGGACACGGGCCTGCCCGAACAGGGACGGGGATAATTTTGTCCCCGTTTACTAAACAGTGATGGGGATGAGATTTACTTCCCCCGCCCGGCGGACCCATCCAGGTTTAGTCCCCTGCAGGGATTTTCGTTAAATTCCTATTTATTTATTTATTTTATTATTTATTTATATATATACATAAATAATTAAATTTTATAATAAAAAAACTAAAACTAGGGGTTGCTTTATATCACTCTTTCACTTTTAAACTTTTTAACAATCAATCATGTGTGCTTAATTGTTGCTGCTGATACTAAATATATGCAATTGTGTGCTTATTTGCAGAACTTCTGTCTAGGTGCAAAACTTAAAATTTAGCCTTTACATTTGATAAAATTTATCAATTTGGAAACCTCTAATTTTATTTCTGTATATTGAACTCCTGTACTCTATTTTGAAATAATAATATTAGTAATTGTAATATTTTAATTAAATATCACTTTCATATAAGAAAAATTAAGTGATTTATTTAATGGTCTCCAAACTGTAATATGTTTTTTAACTTATTTTTGTACCAAATTTAATTTTATTTAAAATTTCAAAAAAAAAAAAAAATTAACGGGGATGGGGATGGGGATGAAGATCATCCCTGTTTACTAAACGGAGATGGGGACGGGGATTCTCAGCTAGCCGAGGAACGGGGATGGGATTGCCAATCCCCACCTCGCCCCGTTTACATCCCTAATTTGAAGGAATCATCAATTATTCAAATAAAAAATGGATATTGATCTCAAATTGGGAAAATAATGGAGTTTCTATTGATTTAATTCAAAATATTTAGCTCATAAAAATTTCAATTTACAATAAAATATTCTTTTATTATTTTTCAAGGAGGTACCTTATTTATAAAATTTAAATTTAAAAATTTAATATTTTTTTTTTTATCATTTTATAAGATAAATATTTGTATTAAATAAATAGAAGTTCCATTATTTTATAATAAACTAAATAGTATATATTCGAATTTGAAAACTATTTATGTTATTAAACAACTCACTACAAGATAAAATAATTTAACACAGTTACATATTTTAAATTCGAATATAAACTATATATTTTATTATTTAATAATTCTTTTAATAATATATACTATTAATTTGTAAAAATAACTTATGAATATTTTTTTATTTGAATGAAAATATATTTAAAATTAAAAAAGTGAATTGAATAATAAGTGCTTTATTACACTAATTTAATACATATTTTTTTCTTTGTAATCAAATGTCCATTTCATCTTGTTTTAGTTGAATAGTGTTGTTTTGTACTTGAGATTATGTGAAGTGCTTCGTCCCTTCCTTTTCATTTATCATATTCCATTTTCTTTTGATTATGTGTTGTTCTGATTAATTATATATTCCATTTATCATATATATATATATATATATATATATAGATATATACTATGTATTCATATGTTTGGAATCAATCATGGCAAAGACCAGAAACTCGTTGAGTGTGAGTTCACCTAGAAAGAATTTCGCTAATAGTCTCATATTTAATATATCATATTTAGTTATGATGGAATTATATTTACTAGGTATTGATATTAATATAGTATTTCATTTTTTAATGATATAACATAATATTGTATTTATGATTATTCTTTTATTATTTTTCAATTAAAATTTTTCACCAAATAATATGCATTATCTTATTTTTTATTATGTTATCAATACTATTAAAGATATTATTTTTCTCATAAAAAAAAGGGGTTAATTAGCTTATTAACATATTATTAACAAGTCATCTTCCAAATGACCCAAACCAAGTTATAAAAATTTAAAATAGCTAAAATATTTAAATAATGTCTTTAATGGTATGGATAACTAAATCATAAAAATATAATTTATTTTATTTTGTGAAAAATTATAATAGAAAAATATAATAAACAAAATTATCATAAATACATAATTATTTTAATATTAATATCCAATTTATAGAATCCTATTACAACTAAAATACAATTTGAAATAAATTCAACTTGGATTTGCTTATATCCTACAAATCAATTAAGAAAATAACAAATAAAAAAACTACCTTATCTTATAAAAAAAGAAAAGAAAAACTACTTTAAATATATCATTAATTAATTAATTAATTAATTATGTAATTGAAATCATAAACAAATCAACAAGGATATCTTGAACTTTTAAATTATCAACATGGTGAAGAACTCAATAGAAAATAATAATTATATATATAATTCAACCAACAATAAGTAAATAAACCTAAATATATTTCAGTATATCCGAAATATGTTGGTAATTTATCTAAATATACCTTTTAATTTATTCCAATCATATTTGTCATATACTACTTCTCCTCAAATATATTTGTAATATAATATATTGTAATATTGTTTTATTAGAAATCCAACATACTTTATATTTTATTTTATTTTATTCAAAATAAACTGAAAAATATTTAACAGAAGAATATCAATTTATTTAATATTAATATTATTAACAAGTCATCTTCCAAATGACCCAAACCAAGTTATAAAAATTTAAAATAGCTAAAATATTTAAATAATGTCTTTAATGGTATGGATAACTAAATCATAAAAATATAATTTATTTTATTTTGTGAAAAATTATAATAGAAAAATATAATAAACAAAATTATCATAAATACATAATTATTTTAATATTAATATCCAATTTATAGAATCCTATTACAACTAAAATACAATTTGAAATAAATTCAACTTGGATTTGCTTATATCCTACAAATCAATTAAGAAAATAACAAATAAAAAAACTACCTTATCTTATAAAAAAAGAAAAGAAAAACTACTTTAAATATATCATTAATTAATTAATTAATTAATTATGTAATTGAAATCATAAACAAATCAACAAGGATATCTTGAACTTTTAAATTATCAACATGGTGAAGAACTCAATAGAAAATAATAATTATATATATAATTCAACCAACAATAAGTAAATAAACCTAAATATATTTCAGTATATCCGAAATATGTTGGTAATTTATCTAAATATACCTTTTAATTTATTCCAATCATATTTGTCATATACTACTTCTCCTCAAATATATTTGTAATATAATATATTGTAATATTGTTTTATTAGAAATCCAACATACTTTATATTTTATTTTATTTTATTCAAAATAAACTGAAAAATATTTAACAGAAGAATATCAATTTATTTATTAAGAAAATATATTGATAATATATTTAAATATATATTTTAACTTATTCATATATTTGAAAATAAGTATATTGGTAAAACATTGAAAATATATTTGTAGTATATTATAGGTATATTAGCATGTATAATATACTTATCCATAAGTATCTCTATATACACCTATTAAACATACCTCAATATACTTATTAAATATACCTTGATATACCTAAAGCATATCGGTAAGTGTTGCTTATGTATTACATATATTTAAAGCATATTAAAGTACCCCCTGATGAAAAAAAAAAAAAAGATGGAGAGATGAATAAAAATGGAAAAATTTAAAAACCAATACAAATCTAGAAATATATACGTTGGCTTATATAATGAAACTTTCCTGAATTGTGAGGTTTGATTCAATGAGAAGAAAATAAGGGAGCAAAAGAGCATGACTTAATTAAGGGTTCAAGGAATTTTCAACCACAAAAGCCATGGATTTACTGAATCAGTACTGATGAAGATGATGAAATTGAAAAGTCGACTTTTTTTTTCTTAAACCGGTTGTTCTTGTTGGAAAGTTCAAGGTAGAGAAGGATACAACGAATACAATATATATATAATAATAATAATAATAATAATAATAATAATAATAATAATAATACAAAATATAAGTGAAGATGATATTTAAATGGTTGGCTTTAGATATTATGTTAAAGAATTTATCTTAATTGTAAAATGGTTAAAAGAAAAATAAAATAACCATAAGTTTTAAAAAGGATAAGGAGGGAATACTAGAAAGAATAATACTACGAAATCATACACATATGAGGTAATTTTCCCCAAAAATGATAGATATTATTTTGAATCTTAGAATTTGATTTGAGCCATTTGGAAGATTAGTTCTTAATAACTTTGATAAGCTAATTTTTCCACGGTCATTTCACACAATGGGTCGCAAATTGTAAGAGCCCCATTTCTTTTGAAAAGTAGAGATAAAATAGCCCCTTATCTACCTTACGTCTCTTGGGCCTTGGCCTCTTGTTGTTTGATAATTGCCAGTCTTCTCAAGTTTGAAGATCTGCCGATAACCTAATCAGTATTATAAAAAAAGTACAAAAAAAAAAAAAAGTAATTATTTAAGATAATAGTTTTTCAAAAATTATTTATTTAATATATTCTTTCTCAAAAAAATGGAGCCAAACTGATTCTGAAAAGAAAAATATATATATATATATACACACCATAGTTGTGAAAACCGGACCGGACCGGTCGGTCGGACCGGATTCAATCGGAAGCGGAGGTCAGACCGGTCGGTTTCTATCCGGTTTTCACTTTGGTCAACAAGCGGTCAATATCTGGTCGGACTGACCGGTCGAACCAGAAAACCGTGAACCGGACCGATTTTCTGGTTCGACAAGACTGTTTTTTTTTAAAAAAAATTATTTAAATATAAATTTTAAATATTATTTTGAGGTTTTTTTAATTAAAATAAAATATAGTTTGTATTTTTAAATTATTTTAAATAAATTGACATTTAATTGTAACTATAAAAACTATATTTCATAAATTGAGTTTTTTTAATTAGTATATTGTATTTGAAATGCTTAAACTTAAAGAATTATAATAAAAATATTCAAATTTTCATAAATTATAAATGTAAAAATAAAAATATTTTAATATTTTAATATATTTATTAAATCCGGTTCAATTCCGGTTTATTCCGGTTTAATCCAAAATCCATGAATCCATCCCTTCACCGGTTCGATGACCGGTTCGGGTCTGAAAACCATGATATACACACACTTAAATCTCTAGCCAGAAATATTGAAGAAAATACTGTTACAATTGGAGATGCTACTCCAATTTTGGGTGGCTAATGAATGTGTCCTATAAAGGATATTCTTCTGTCCTTGAATCAAATTTGGTTCAACTCTTTGGAGAAAGTCTAGCACGTGTGCTGGAATTCCGGTCTTTAGCCATATTAGAAAATTTTTAAAATTTGATCCAAGTTAAGCTTCAATAATTAGATTACACTTTCTGAAAGATTTTATTATAAATCCAGTCCATATGAATTTTTTATTTACTGAAAACCGAATATACATGAGAAAGAAAATATTAAAAAATTAAAAAGTATATATGTCATGTGCTGTAATAAAATTTGTCGAACTCTCCATTGATTAAATTTGTCGAACGTGCATCCTAAAACTTCAATATTTCCATCAGTGTAAAGCAAAGAATAAATTTAAATTAATACGCCAAGTTGGATATTAAATAATAATCAATCTTGGGTTTTTCACTAAATTCATGATTCCCTCCACTGGTTTAGCTTTGTCCAATAGTTAATAACTCATGGTTGCCCTGCAATTTGCTTTAAGATATTATTTTTCGTTCCGTAAATTAAGAAATATGGCTGATAGTTTCCAATTGTTTATTGCCACTATTTCCAAATCCTTTTTTATTTAATTGTCATTGGTACCTATTATTGAAATTATTTTAACAAAAATATAATGGGAATCTGCCTGCTTCCCAAAACTTAAACAACTTCTATTCTTTTGACGTATCTAATGTCTTTTTAATTACACAATGGCTTGTCCTTTTACTTTAAATAGGTGATAGATTAATATTCTTTACAGTATAAACTATCATTTATTTTAAATTCATTAACCGCTCTGCTGATAGACTTATTTAAAAATTATTAAATTTGATAGTAAAAAACTTGCTGCTAAATATATGATATAGTAGTAATATATTCAAAAGTTGTTACCATATATATATCAATTGCAGCAATATTTATATCAAATTTTGCTGTAAATGCATATAATCACGACTTTATAAATAACATTTTCATTGTTATAGCACAATTCTTGCCACCAAATTTCATATTTCTTGTAATACATGCAAATATTCTTTACGAATTGAAGTTTCATTAACAAATAGAGTTGGTATGATTTAAACTCTCGGCAACTTCGTCGAGTACAAAAGGTCACAAACTAATTAAAAAAAAAATGTTTTTAAACATATCAATCAAAACATAAGAGAAGATAATATTATATTAACCCAAATGGCTCTAAATTAAGCTCTACGTCAAGTTTTTAAAGGAGCACCTGAAGTATCCAAACTCAAATGTCACATGACCCAAATGTATCAACATTTTATGATCTCAAATTGGCATGTCAAAAATTCTAATTAACGGTAAAAAAAAAAAAAAAATGAAAAAGTAGCCTATAAATTTTTTAACAATCGCACACAATCTACACCACTGATCCAAATGGCCACTCCCTCTAATTACTTGGTAAAATTTTTATGCTGTGCTCTTCTCTTCTTCTTGGTTTATCCATCATCCATAGCAGCTGCGAAAAAATCATTCAGACCCAAAGCACTGGTCCTTCCTGTTTCAAAATGTCCGGACACTAATCAATATATAACTGTAATCAACCAAAGAACCCCTCTTGTCCCTGTGAAGTTGACTCTTGATCTTGGTGGCCAATTTCAATGGGTTGATTGCGACCAAGGTTATGTTTCTTCCTCCTATAAACCTGTAAGTTGTGGTTCAGCTCAATGTTCGCTAGCCAGATCAAAGAGTTGTGTCACAGAATGTTACTCTAGCCCGAGGCCGGGCTGCAACAACAATACATGTGGTTTACTCCCTTCTAATACAGTCACACATACCGGCACAAGTGGTGAAGTAGGTCAAGATGTTGTCTCAATTCAATCAACTGATGGCTTGAATCCGGGTCGAGTTGTCTCTGTTCCTAATTTGATCTTCACCTGTGGTTCTACATTTCTTCTTGAAGGTCTTGCTAGTGTTGTTAAAGGTATGGCTGGACTTGGAAGGAACAAAATTTCACTTCCTTCTCAATTTTCTGCTGCTTTTAGTTTTCCTAGGAAGTTTGCCATTTGTTTAACATCTTCAAATAACGGTGTCGTTTTCTTTGGTGACGGTCCTTATGTTTTGCTTCCAAAAATTGATGTCTCTAAATCTTTGATTTACACTCCCTTAATCCACTACTACATTAAAGAACTAATGCAACAAACTAATGCAACAGGCGAGGCTAATGCAACACCCTAATGCAACATGTAAGGCTAATGCAACAACCAAATGCAACGGACACGGCTAATGCAACACCCTAATGCAACATGTAAGGCTAATGCAATAACCAAATGCAACAGACACGGCTAATGCAACACCCAAATACAACAGGTGAGACTAATGCAACACACAAAGGCAACTTGCGAGGGTAATGCAACACACCGAATGCAACATGCTAGGCTAATGCAACACACCTAATGCAACATGTTAATTAATTGATCAATTGCAACAGTATTGGTGGGTTATTGCAACACTTAATAAAAATACCCCCAAAATTTTAAATTGGCGCCACCTAAAATAATACCCAAAAAAAAGAAATCATTATTTTTTTTCATCGATACTAATCTGCTCCTCTCCTCTTGCGTTTCTGTCTGCTGCTCCTCTCTCAATTAAAATACCCTAGCCCCCAATTCCCAACTCCAAAATGCATTGCTTACCACCAACAAGAATCGAGAGAGGGAAAACACAGCCAGCGAATTCTACAGAGAGAACATGAAGCTGAGAGATACAAAGAGAAATACTATGCCCTGCGTGTCCCTTTGTTGTTGTCTCTGTCTATGTTTTACAGGCATTAATGGCGGAGAGTAATAAGGAGAAGAAATTGGCCGAAGAGAGCGTTGAGCTTTTCGTAGGTCAGGTGCCTAAGCACATGACGGAAGCTCAGCTTCTCGCAATGTTCAAAGAATTTGCTCTGGTCGACGAGGTCAACATAATCAAAGACAAGACTACGCGTGCCTCTAGAGGTGATTTCTTTTTCTTTATTCTCCTTCTCCTTCGTTTCACATTCAATGAATCTGGTTATGCTTCTGATTTCGTCTTGATTGGCTTGATTTGCTCCATTTAGTTCCAGATTTATGGCCATTCCAACCCTAATTTGTAGTTTGTTGTTTTTAGGATGTTGTTTTGTAATATACCCGTCGAGGCAGGAAGCAGATAAGGCCGTTACTGCGTGCCATAATAAGAAAACGTTGCCTGGGGTCAGTTCAACTTATTTTTCCTCTAACTTCCTCATTTTGTTCTCTATATCTTTCACATTGCATTTTAATCTTTTATTGAGTGCCAGAACTGATTTTCGTGCAATCAATTATTCTGCTGAAGTATATCTAAATGGATACCAAAAGTTATTGCCAAAAGGGATGTTTCGAAGACATTCTCTTGATGTTACTGATATTCTAAATCCTGAAGGTCAGAATTTGTTGGCTGTGCTTGTTCATCCTCCATATAATCCGGGAACAATTCCTGCTGAGGGAGGGCAGGGTGGTGACATAGAGCACTAATTGTGTTATTCTGCTTGTGCATTTTAATACATTGATGATATGCTGTTAGTTCACTTGTTTCTTTTTCATAATCTATATATATTAATGATACAAAATGTCTAACCCTAATTAATTGAATCCTTTTCACATGTCAAATGCTGAAAGTACATGGTTCATAATAATTATGCTTATAATGTTTCTTTCAGGTTGAAGGATGAGGAACTCTAGAAACAAGTTCTCAAGATGCTGATGCTTATGCTGTTCAAGACCTCAATCTATTTACAGGGTAAGAATTACATATATTCTAAGATATGAACAATGAGGTTTTCTGTTTATTTGGTCTGCCATCAAATAATTAGAGGTTTTCTGTTTTTGAGTTCACATTTCCACCTGCACTACGGTATCCTGCTAACTTCATGTTCTGGTGTCACTACCAAATTAGGCTATTGATACTTGTTAATATTTGCTGCTATGCTGATAAGAGTGCTGTGATAATGGGTTGATTATATCTGCTGGTATATTTCAACTAACCTCTAATCATAAAACAATACTGTTGCTTAGTTCTCTCTTCAGTTGTTTAGCATGTGAGCAGAGTTTAGCTTTTAGTCAGTTTTTGAACTTTGTTGAACTTTGTTTAGCCCATTCTTCTCTCTTACTCATGGTGTAGTCTCCTTTGCCCCTGCCTTCATCGAAAAGGAGCATTAAGAATGATTTTTGCAGGTACTGAAATGAATTTTGCAGATTCATTTCAACATTATCAGATACTGAAATGAAGCACATTGGCACAGATGAATTCAAATCACATGGTTACTGAATTTATTCATTTTTTTCCTCTTTTTAACAAGGTATTGAAATGTCTAGACAGTAATGATTATTTATCTGTTCCTTTTACCCTTGTATCTATTAGGTCAAGCATCAAGTTCAAGTACAAATAACCCATTCACAAAACCCCTCAAGGGTGATCAAAGAGACTAACATATTCATGACCCAAACACCTCATGGATTCCCATGAACTTAAAATAATTAACCAAAACCCAAGCTCAACATTTTTACAACATTATAGTTACGACATAAAGATACACTTCAGAAAAGCATTTCTTGACTCTTGTTCAAGTCCCTAATTTCTTTTGCACTCTAAATTCTTTTTGACCTACAAGCTAAAAACATTCTTTTTTCCTCTGACATGTTTCTCTATGCTTAAATTCTGAACCTGGATTCTTTGTTGATTAATTTATGTGCTTGATCTATTGTCCTGAGAATGCATATTTCTATATTTACTGCATGCAACTCTTTTGAGTTTATCAAAGATGAAATCATGCAATTCATCAGAAACATATTCGATGCCCATCAAAAGTATATAATGTGCTTCAAGTTATTTTGCACCATTCTGCAGTTTTCAAATGGCTTTATCTCCAACACTGAAAATAAGAAGTGTGTCTATGCAGTGAACACAATGCTCTGCTATGGCTAATTTTTTTTTCATACATTAGGTAGTCCAATGAAGATGTCAATGGCAGATATTGAACACAGGCTTCCTCCCAGATCGAAAATTGAACAAGTCACTACAAATCTTACTGGGTTTCTTCCACATCTTTCCACAAGAAATTTAGGCAGCACTACCTATACATTGCATCTGTTTTTTTTATTTGCTTTGTGTTTATTTTGTTGGGTATGCATGTCCATTTTACTTTCCATTTGCTAATTTATGAACATACAAATGTTTCCCACGGCAGCTGTAGTGTAGGAAGAGAGATCTGGGTACACATTTGATAGGCTTTGCAGATCAAATTTTTTAAGTGAAGTTAACATGCCTTGTGACACAACTTGTCATATAGTCTTGAATGTTGGTTTTTTTATACAAAAGATGGATGGTAAACTTGCCAACAAATTAAAATGTTGCCCACATTTAAAATGTGGTCATCAATGGCAAGATTTAAAATTTTTGAAGAGGATAGGACTTGCATATAGGAATAGACTTCTTTTGGCTCAAATTGTGTAAAGGTGTTTCTCTCATTTATTAAACTGGGGATGGGAAAAGAAATGCTGTCTTTATGGTATGCCATTCTTATAAACACTCATTTTTTAATTTGATAACAAAGTAGAAGTATGGATGCAATGAATGCTTTTTTGCTTCCTAGTACCTGTGGCCTAACTTCACACTATCTGAGGTTTTGTTTAACGTGTTAGATTTATAGGTGTGCCCTTTTTTTTGTGTCTAAGAACTCCAATTTCTATTTAAAATTATACTGCAAGCAAGAATTGATGCTTAAACTCAAAACATTAATCCTCCTAATTTAATGTAATTATGTAACTGAGTAGTTTATCTCATGTTTATACACATCGAAACAAGTGGGAATGCAAATTATGTATGTAGAATGCATGATTTATTCAAAGACTAGTACCTATTAACGTCTGTTGTGAAATAATTTTGGTTCTTGTTGTGCATTCTTATTATTATTTCATCTCTTGAAATATGTTATTAGGCCTATTCAAAGATTTAAATGTGTTTAATTTAGGGTTTAGCCAATATCCTTCCGAAGGAAAGTCTTATTTGGAAGTTGAAACTGCTCAAGTCAGCAGCTGCTTATACCAATTCCTGTCTTCATACTGTCAAGGCAGAAGTCTTAGTGCTTGGAGGGGTGTTCTCTTTCTATGTTTCAATTTACTCACTCTTCATGTTGTATTTCTAGTATCATGATAGGATTGCAATGTTATGCTTTTGTTTGTAAAAATACAATGTTAAAATTTCGAATTTTATTGACTTTGTACAATTATAGTGTCCTGAGTAGTCAGAGTTAACAATCTTATAATATTTCTAAGAGTAGCATTAGTAATCACTTGTCATTAGAATTTTACAGAAAACACCCCCAATGCTTTTTGGAATCTTATAATATTTCAGTATCTTATAATATTTCCTGAAATGATTTTTTCAGGAAATGAATCTTATTGTGTTCAATTCTATCTGCTTGTTCATTCCGATTTTTGCAGGCTGCTGCTGGAGTGTTGGTGTTGAGCATATGTTCCTATAATAAACCATATGTTCCTATGAATAACTAAATGTTAAGTTGGAGTCTCAGAGAGCTGACATAGAGCACTAATTGTGTCATTCTGCTTTTATTTTTACTTTATGTTCTAATTTGTTAAGTTATTGTTGGTTTACTGCTGGTTTTGTGAGTCTTTTTGATTGTACCACAGTGATTCTTGTTGTATGTGCTGGCACTTAAGACCTCCTGTGTTATATGCAGAAAAAGGCACTCCACCTCAAGTGTATCACCCCATCAAGACACTTCAGTGTCCAAGTTCAAGGAGTCCAGGTTATTTTATGAGGGGCAGAGCATCCACAGCCCAACAAATGCTGCACTTCTTCTTGAGAATATCAAACAAGAGGCTGATAGCATTGACACTGATCACTTTGAAGGTACACCTGCAAGAACACTGTCTGCTTCTAAAAGAAGAATGTCTGTTGATAATCGTGGTATATCAGGACTTGATCATGGTGTTGATTCAATACGACGACTTGGAAGAAAATGAAGATGAAGAAGAAGAACCATCGGAGTGAATTATATGGAAGGCATATTAGAATGTCTATGATGTATACCTTTCTTTATCAAGTTTGTGGACCTTTGAGGTAGAACAAAAGTTAACAATGAATTTTTATATTTTTATGTTATACATTTGAACTAAATTATGGATAATGAATTTTGTAGTGACTTTTCTATATTATGAAATGAAAATATTCTATTATATGTATTTTTTAGAATGAAATTTCTATTTTTGATGGAATGTATTGTAAATTGGATAATCTTGCATTAGATTAAAGAAACCAAATAAATATTATAGCAAATAATTAATAATAAATTAGAATGAAAATTGAAATATGTCTAATGCAACAGGTGTAAAATTTTCCTAAAGCTGTTGCATTACAAAATCTGATGTTGCTGTAACTCTAATGCAACAGGTGTAAAATTTTGTAAAAACTGTTGCATTATTGATATTTTGTGTTGCAATACGTCTAATGCAACAGGTGTACAATTTAATATAATGGTGTTGCAATAGATGTATTACGCTGTTGCCATAGGGCAAATGCAACAGGTTAAAAAAAAAGGACGGAACTGTTGCATTAGGTCGCGTTAACTGTTGCATTAGACCTAATGCAACTGAAGCTAGTGCAACACACTATGTTGAGCTAATGCAACAGTTAAATGGTCTATTGCAACAGTTATGGCACCTAATGCAACAGCAAAAACCTGTTGCATTAGGTCTTAAATGTAGTAGTGATCCTTAACCCTGTAAGCTCAGTCACATCCTTCAAAGGGGATCCTTCTTCGGATTATTTTATTGGAGTTAAGTCTATTAGGGTTAATGGAAACACTGTTCCATTAAACACAACATTGCTTAAAATTGACAAAAATGGATTTGGAGGAACCAAGATTAGCACTGTTGATCCTTACACTGTAATGCACACAGCAATCTACAAAGCAGTTGTCAAAAGTTTCACCAAAGAGTTAGCTTCGGTCCCTAGAGTTCGATCTATGGCACCTTTTGGTGTTTGTTATAATTCAACCTTCATAGGTGTCAGTCGAGTGGGGCCAGGAGTTCCTGCAATCGATCTAGTATTACAAAACGAGAATGTTTATTGGAGGATTTTAGGATCCAATTCAATGGTGAAAGTTAAGAAAGATGTTCTTTGTCTCGCATTTGTTGACGGAGGTGTAGATGCTAGAACTTCCATTGTAATCGGAGGACATCAATTGGAGGATAATCTGCTACAGTTTGATCTTGCAGCTTCAAAGCTTGGGTTGAGCTCTACACTTCTCATGAGACAAGCTCATTGTGGCAACTTTAACTTTACTTCCAATGCTTAATATCTTAATTTTCAGATGCTTAAGGAGAATTTGTATTTTATCATTTTCATCATCACAATAATAATTTGTGAATGGTGGAGAGCAATGGTGAATTTAGGGGGCTACATTTTATAAATAAATTTTTAATTATGCTAAAATGAAATAAAAATAAAAAATAATAGAAAATTAAAATTCTACCAAAAAAAGTTATAAACAGTTTTTATATAATGTTTATGAGTTTTTGACTAGGTATTAATTTGTAGTGCCTGAAGCACTTGCATGTAACAATTATAACCTTTGAGATCCTGAATTCCGAAAATGTTCGAAGTACTTAAGTTTCACAATCGACTAAATTAATCAAATAAATCATAATTAAGTGATCAAACAACTAATAATTAATTTATCAATTTTTATTTCTCAATCCTAAATGGAAATTTGAACTAAAACTTTCATAATAATAATAATAATAATAATAATAATAAAAAAAAAACTATTATTTAAGAATAAAAAGCGACTAACCTGAAAATTGTTTAAGCTATTAGCATGGAGAAAATGATAAAAAATAATCATAATGGAAAAAATGGTTGGGAACTTGGGATTTTTGAAGAGAAAGGGACAAAAGGGTAAGGATGGTAACAGCTAGGGTATCTGTGGGTAACGGAACTACCTATTTCATTCTCATTTACAAATTTTAATACCCGTCTCGTCCCGTTATCCGCGAGTATTAAATAAGTCAATCTCATTTCCGTCCCATTAAGGAAAGTGGGTATCGGGTAATTACCTTAATCCGTCAAGTAACCACTAAATAAATAAATAATAATAAAATTTTAAAAAAATCTACAAATTGACAATCTGTGAATCCGCAAATTAGCATTGAGAGGAAGGAAAAATGAGACTTAATATAAATTTAGTTAAGAATTCTTTTAGGGTTAGGTGAGTATTCTATCAAGTTATGAGTTATGAGAAATGATTAGACCCAATATAATTATATAAATAAGTATAATTGATATGATGTAACTCAGAAATTTGTTTATAATATTATACTTATAATTTTATTAACATATTATTATGTAATTATTATATATAAATGAGTTCGGATTTCGTGGGTACCTGTGACGGATAAAGAATTAATTCCTATTCCCGTTCGAAGCCTTTTTATATGGGGTTCGGGTTGTCCCAATAAGATTGAGTAGCTACTCGCGAAACCCGAATCCGTTGACATCTCTACAAAAAGAGAAAGAAGAAGGACTCTGCAACTTTAAAAACAAAATGAGATAAAAGAGGGTTGAAAGTGGGGAGAAGAATATGGTCCCGTAATATAACTATTATTTGTTTATTTTCTAGTTTTAAGTTTCACTAACCAAAACGACATTTTGGTATCTTCTTCCCTACTTCAGGGAAAATGGGAGAGTGTTGGAAAAGGTTACCGTCGGCAATAGGGAGTGCTACCACTGTCGGGCCCCCTAAATCCGCCACTTACGAAGAATGGTTGATATCTATTTTTATTTGATGTGCTTTGAAAGATGATACACACATACATATGTATATAGACTTGATCTTAATTAAGTTGTTTAAAAATTACCAGAAGAGCATAACTCAGTTGTTACATTTCCAATTTATGAAATATGAGATGGACGCAATACCCACCATCTCAAAGAAAAATTCCTTATTTATATATATAAAAAAAAGTTGCTCAACGTTTCATATATATATATATATATATATATATATATATATATATATATATTAAAAAAAAGGTTGTTTAAGAATTGGGTCGAGCCCCTCTCTTTTTCTAGGACAACAACGTGCTTAAAGTCTCAAACTATAATTTTACAACAGCCAGTGGCTATAAATTTTACTCTATTTTGATATGCCAAGTTGGATATAAATAAATGAATAATATTTAATCTCGGTTTCCAACAAATCCATAGTTGCTTTTTTTTTTTTTTATTAAAAAAAGTGGCTATAATGTTTTAGTACTCCATGAGTCGATCTATAAGGTTCCATTGCTTTTATTTTATTATTTCAGTAAAGAGATATGACAACTAGATTTTTCAATTGTTTATTACCAGATTTTTTTTTTAAAAATTTTGTTCGGAATAGAAAAAGAAATTAAGAAAGTCGGTGGCACCTGTTATCTGAATTCTTTAACAAAGAAGTAACATCTTGGGTTCATGATAGGGTGTTCAAACTCCAATTTGAATACATCCAAAACTCAATTGTGACATGACCCAAATGTACCAACATTTTTATAATATCAAATTGGCAATGTCAAAAAATCTAACTGTAAAACAAAAAAAAAAAGCCTTTTAAGTTCTTTAGCAACACCACTCCATTGCCTAATTCAAATGGCTACTCCGGTCTTTTCTGCTTTACTACTCTTCTCTTGGTGGTTTATCCATCATCCATAGTACCAGCTGAGAAAAAATCACTCAGACCCAAAGCACTAGTTCTTCCTGTATCAAAAGATCCATTCACAAACCAATATGTTACTGTAATCAACCAAAGAACACCTCTAGTCCTTGTGAAGTTGACTCTTGATCTTGGTGGCCCGTTGCTATGGGTCGATTGTGAGCAGGGTTATGTTTTTTCCTCCTATGTATTTGTACATTGCGGCTCGGCCCAATGTTCACTAACCAGATCAAAGAGTTGCATCAAAGTATGTTCCCCTGGCCCAAAACCAGGCTGCGACATCAATAGACCAAATGGTACATTCATTTGTGCTTCTCTTGTTGATATCAGAGCCCGATGGGGATATTGGAGACTAATTTTGTTTTATCTAATTTTCTTGATTTTATGTTTATTAAGTTTTATTAGAGAAATTTAACATTGAAGGTTAGATTTGTTTGCGTTGAAACGTTGGTCAACCCTGAAAGTCTAGTGTTGTTCAGCCATGTATAGTCAGTGAGCCATAGGTGGTCCCGTGATTGTAAACAAGTTCTAGTCTTAATTGTTGAATTTTTGTGATTAAACTTAATAGCTGTAAAGTTAAGATAAATAGATTAACAAGAATACTTTTCAATAAGGAATTAGGCTCTAGTTCCAGAACAGATAATGATTTTAATAATAATGATATAGAAATAAATTCTTTAGAAATAAATATTGCAAAAATTGAAAATGATTTGCTTGATTGGACAATTCCTAAACAAAACATTAATACGATATATTCAATAGGAAACTTTGATTTGATGACAAATTATTCTATATAAACTGCAGAACAAACAATAGCTACTAATCAAGACCATGAAAATATTCAATTATTTACAGAAAAGGCAATAAATGAACATAGGTTAAAGAAATATAAATTTTTACATATTGGTTCAGTACAAATTGCTATTAAACCATTGTTGAGATTAGGATTAGATATTCCTGTTTTAATGTGTTTAAAAGATGCTAGACATATTAATTTTTCAAATTCATTGTTAGCTATGGCTGAAAATAATTTAGCTAATAGACCAGTTTATTTTAATTGCTTTCCAGGATTTTGTATTAGTTTGTATGATCCTAATATATTTGATACATTAAATTTGACTATTAAAACTAAAGGTTTAGAGTTTAAAGAAAATGTAAGATCAGTTGCTATAATTTATAGAATATATTACAAAGTTATGACTACCACACTTAATCCAAAATCTAAAAGAATGTTTAAAAGAAATGAAACAATATTATTTGAAGTTAATAAATCACACTCTAATATTCAAGTACCTAAAAGACCAAAATTGAATGAAATTACAAGATCAGTTACATAGGATTTAAAAGAAATTTGTGAACCTAATATTGGATATGCCCTAGTCCCGAGGCATTGGTCCTTGTATTTGTATTATATATTTATTGGATCTATGTATTATACTCATTTGTGTTATTAATAAAGGCACTAATTCATTTATTATATATATCTTGTGCATTATATTAAATGAAGTATTCAATGGACATATCCATATCCATGATGATAAGTGTCATGCACTTGGCAGTAAGACCATGGATAGGGTAAACGATATGACCATAAATAGATCCGTAGTCTATTCCAGTCATGGGAATGAGTGGGACAAGAGACTATCATTAACCTGGTTGTATGGAGGTGTCTTACCGGTCATTGGACATAGGATGTCAACCAAGTTAATGGGTACATGTTAAAAGGGCATGGTACTGGATAGATCCACTAAACAAGAAATCCACATGATATAGTATCACAAGTGATTCTCATGTAGTACTTGTATGGATCCTTTGACCTGACTATATGATGGTATTACATGTGAGATTGCATACTTAGGGGTACGCCTAAAGGGCCTGTAATAGGGTGCCAAGTATGGGTACTTTCGGGTATGTCACTTAGCATGGCAATGCTATGGATATGCAGAAGGGATTTGTCACTCAGTAGTCCACTGAGAAGATATCACCGACCTCTTGATGAATGTGACTGATAAGAGTGTGGCCACACCCAAACAAGTTAGAACTTATTTGTGAACTTCAGTACATTCGGGATCAAGTTAATGTCTGGACACAAAAGAAGGTGATCAATCCATGCCTCTGTGTTGGACACCGATATCAATGACATGGGATGTATAAGTTTAAACTACATGGTTATGATAACAGTTAGACTGCCATCTCCATCTTAATTGGGGGCTGTAGTGGCTTACTAGAGCCCAACTGCAGTCTGTGGGTCATAGGCCCACTGCCAACATAAGATGGGCCCATGAGATCGTACACACTGAGCGACTGAACATTGACTTAAAGAAGCACACGTATACTTGGAGTATACACTCTGGAGAGAGAGGAATATATTAATTATATTATAAAGATCAATTGGATTGATCATAATAATAAAACTAATATTTGATAGGCTCACTCATAATTAATTGGATTAATTATGAAATTATTTCCTGGGTGGAAATATTCATATGTATAGGTTTACACATGAATTTATTTTGTGAAGATCTAATTTTAATTTGATGGATTAAATTAATTAGTCAAACCAATTTTAATTTAAATGTAAATAATATGTTACTTGGTGTAATATATTAAATATGAGTAAATTAAAGTTGGGCTTGAAATTAATTTAAACCAGACTAATTAAAATAGTTTTGGGCCTGAAATAAAAGATGGAAGCCCACACAGATGAAAGAGCTAGTTTAGGCCGAAATTCTCTTTGAGAATTTCAGCCACCTAGGGTTTAATTACCCTAGGAATTTTGGCCAAGGGGCAACTAACACAGACTAGCTGAAATTCCCAAGCCCCCCTCTCCAAAGCTTTGTGTTTTCCGACGCTAGCACGGGTGGTGTTCGTGTACGTGAACGAGGAGGGATTCTAGATTGATTCCTGCGGTCTGCATCCATCTCTTAAAGAGATATTCCAGGTAAGAGATTTATCTCTTTTGATTAAATTTTTGTTTTTCCAATTTCCATTTCAATTGCTCCTGGGCACTGATTTGAGGAAATCATCGCATTTTTCCGCTTTAATCGGGTGATTTCCGGTGACAAATCCTAACACCTAAACCATTAGAAATTGATAATCAAACATCAAGAACAATTGAACACAATGATGGATCAGTTAGAATAGATTTTTCTTCAAGTTTGAGTCAACTTGCTAAAGAGGTGTGTCTAAGATTCAAATATATCTAAAATAAATTTAATTAAAGTTTTAAATAAACTTAATTTTCTAGTGAATCTAATAAATTCATTTTCATCAAAATTTCTATTATTTCTAATCCAAAGCTTAATTTCGTAATATTGAGCTAATAGAACTAATTTTTCTAATAATAAACTCATTTCTTGAATATTATTTAAATCTAATTGATTTAAACTATCTATAAACCTGTCTGATATTTGATTATTTTGAAGCTCAGTAGAAAACATTTTATAAAATATTTTCAATAAAAGAAATCATCAAATTAATAAAATAAATTTTTCGATTAAAATCTATACAAGTACAAAATCCATTAATATAAGTCAAAGTATGTTCTCTTATGAAATAATATTGAAAAACAATTAATCTTTCTCTTAAAATAATTAAATTTGGAATATGAAAAAAATCCATTAAGACGAAAAAAAAGGGGGGGTGGGGGCGTTGGAGGGGGAGTCCTCATTTTATGGTAAAAAATTCATTCATTTCAGTTATTTCACAAAAAAAAAAAAAAATGATGATTAAGATTATGATTATTACTGATTAATAAAAAATATTTTAAACTTAAAACTAAAAGGGGGGCGAGAAGGAGTCCTCATTTTATGGTAAAAAATTCATTCATTTCAGTCATTTCACAAAAAGAAAAATGATGATCATGATCATGATTATTACTGAACAATAAAAAATATTTTAAACTTAAAACTAAAAAAAAGAGGGAGGGGGGGGGGGGGGGGGGGGGGGGGTGTGGGAAAGAGAGTAGGGGGAAAAATTCTTCATTTCAGTTATTTCATAAAAAGAAAAACGATGATCTTGATCATGATTATTACTAATCAATAAAGAAATATTTTAAATTTAAAACTAAAAAAAAGGGTGGTAGGGGGGAGTCCTTATTTTATGGTAAAAAATTCTTCATTTCAGTTATTTCATAAAAAGAAAAACGATGATCATGATCATGATTATTACTTATCAATAAAAAATATTTTAATCTTAAAACTTAAAAAGGGGGAACGGGCAAAGGGGAGTCCTTATTTTATGGTAAAAAATTCATTTATTTCAGTTATTTCACAAAAAGAAAAATGATGATTATGATCATGATTATTACTGATTAATAAAAAATATTTTAAACTTAAAACTAAAAAATAAGGGGGGACTGGGGGGAGTCCTTATTTTTTGGTAAAAAATTCATTCATTTCTGTTATTTCACAAAAAGAAAAAGACAGAAAACTGCTACTGAAACTCTCAAGAAATCGAGACTAATGGCGCCTCTAATTCTCAATCTTCGTAATGTGGTTCGTCGTATGTTATCTTTTTCTTCTACTACTTATCTACACACCAAATCATAGTCCTTATTTTATGGTTAAAAATTCATTTATTTCAGTTATTTCACAAAAAGGAAAAGACAAAAACTGCTGCTGAAAACTCTCAAGAAATCGAGACTAATGGCGCCTTTAATTCCCAATCTTTGTAATATGGTTCGTGGTATGTTATCTTCTTCCTCTACTACTTATATACATACCAAATCATCCCACCATTTGTTTCACTTAGGGCTCTGTTCTTTCATCTTATTGAATCGGGATTTTCATGGCTTTTGATTAACCATAGCTTTCTCCGTCCTTTCATATTGTTGAATAAGGATTTCCAGGGCTTTTGATTAACCATTGCTTTCTCATGTTACTAACTTACTACGCTCAGTTTTATTTTATTTTATTTTTCTCTGCTGATTCATTATCAAAAGAAAATACTGGTATGTGTTTGCGATTTGAAGGAATGCCATATGCTTCCTACATAATATAGATTTTAGGGATTCTTTCGATATAGCTTAGCGACTCTTTTCCATTTTCTCCATTATGTTGTCTATTGACCAAGGCTAGGCACTACACTCAAATTAGCACAATTTTGTTTATGAATGTTTTCCTATTGATATTTGGTAAATGGCATTGTTCCTAGACCAGCTTGTTTTTGCGATAATAATCGGTAACTTTGAGATTGAAACATAGCTTTAATGATAAGATTTTGTTTCATAGATTTTCCCTTTGCCAGCTAAGTTCCGTTAAGTTCCTGGTTAAAGATGAGCATGAGATGATTTGGTGTATGTGGTGTAAAGTTTTAATGAATGAGAAATGATATGTTCTTTATGTGATTTGATTGTTGTAGGTTGTAGATTTTATTTTGAAACAGAAGAAGGTCTAACTTGGCTTCAACCTGATGAGGAAGTTTTCAAACTCAATAAGGATGCTGCATTTGGGACTACTCCCATGTCGGATGGGTCTTCCATCCATGGTTACACTATGGGCCACTATCAGGAATCATTAAGGAATACCACTAGTTGCTTCCTGTGGTAGATTGCCTGCTTCTTGTTCAAGAACAGAGATGTCAAAGCTCTTTGGTCTCTGGTACGGGCAAAGGATATGCAGGGAGAAGTTTCTTACCCCAGAACAATGGTTGGAGATGGAGATTGATGCCATGAAGCTGGAACATTTCATCAACCGCTATAAGGACAATAATTACAAAGATAAGGAGTATAAGAAAAATAGATCGCTGATTAAAGAGGTCCAGCAGCATGTGGACAATAATGCCAATGCATGGTTGACATCAAGGATGGGAGATGCCAACCGATGCACGCATCATCTCGCTAGAAGTGCTTTGAGGTACTATGATTCACTCTTCGAAGACATATGGTATGGCTTGCAGGACTTTAAACTTAAGGGAGATTGATATGAAAAGTTTTATTTAAGTACTTTTTACACCTGCTACCATAATGACTTCATTGGCCGGGGGTGGGAGGGACGGAGTCCTTATTTTATGGTAAAAAATTCATTCATTTTAGTTATTTTACAAAAAGAAAAATGATGATCATGATCATGATTATTACTTGTTAATAAAAAATATTTTAAACTTAAAACAAAAAAAAAGGGGGGGGATGGGGGGAGTCCTTATTTTATGGTAAAAAATTCATTCATTTAAGTTATTTTATAAAAAGAAAAAAACAGAAAACGGCTACTGAAAATTCTCAAGAAATCGAAACTAATGACACCTCTAATTTTCAATCTTCGTAATGTGGTTCGTCGTATGTTACTTTTCCTCTACTACTTATCTACACACCAAATCATTGTCCTTTTTTGTGGTTTAAAATTCATTTATTTCAGTTATTTCACAAAAAGAAAAAGACGAAAACTGCTACTGAAAACTCTCAAGAAATCGAGACTAATAGCGCCTTTAATTCCCAATCTTCGTAATGTGGTTCGTGGTATGTTATCTTCTTCCTCTACTATTTATCTACACACTAAATCATCCCACCATTTTTTTCACTTAATTTATGGTAAAAAATTCATTCATTTCAGTTATTTTACAAAAAGAAAAATGATGATCATGATCATGATTATTACTTGTTAATAAAAAATATTTTAAACTTAAAACAAAAAAGGGGGGGGGGGGGGGGGGGGGGGGGGGGGGGAAATGGGGGGAGTCCTTATTTTATGGTAAAAAATTCATTCATTTAAGTTATTTTATAAAAAGAAAAACACAGAAAACGGCTACTGAAAACTCTCAAGAAATCGAGACTAACAACGCCTCTAATTCTCAATCTTCGTAATGTGGTTCGTCGTATGTTATCTTTTTTCCTCTACTACTTATCTACACACCAAATCATCCCAACATTTGTTTCACTTAGGGCTCTGTTCTTTCATATTGTTGAATCGGGGATTTCCAAAGCTTTTGATTAACCATAGCTTTCTTCGTCCTTTCATATTGTTAAATCAGGATTTCTAGGGCTTTTGATTAACCATTTGTTTCTCATGTTACTAACTTGCTATGCTCAGATTTATTTTATTTGATTTTTCACTGCTGATTCATTATTAAAAGAAAATACTGATTTGTGTGTGCGATTTGAAGGAATGCTCAATACTTCCTACGCAATATAGATTTTAGGGATTCTTTCGATATAGCTTAGCGACTCTTTTTCATTTTCTCCATTATTTTGCCTATTGACCAAGGCCAGGCACTACACTCAAATTAGCACAATTTTGTTTATGAATGTGTTTCTATTTATATTTGGTAAATGGCATTGTTCCTAGACCAGCTTGTTTTTGCTATAATAATTGTTAACTTTGAGATTGAAACATAGCTTCAATGATAAGATTTTGCTTCATAGATTTTCCCTTTTCCAACTAAGTTCTGTTAAGCTCCTGGTTAAAGATGAGCTTGAGATGAAAGAAAGGTTTGGAGAAAGGGCTTTGTTATATGTGCTAAACTAACTAGAGACAGAAAAATGAGTAATTGACAAAAAGGGGACGTAATAACAAAACATGAACACTAATTTACACCCAACAAAATCGCTTACGAGTAAAGTAAACCATGGAGTTGTATCAGACAAGGTGACTATTTGAAGATAAGCAATTAAGCAGCAAGAATAAGAGTTACCAGAGGGATTGCTTAAGGGAATACAAAAAGGCAACTTAATGGGGAGTTGACATCGAATTAAGCAAACTCACTCCCAAATATACTTCTCAGAGTTATCTTCATAAACAACAGAAGCAATAGACTCAATACACGATAGATTTCCACCTCTCGAGACAAAAAATTGAACATTACCACTACCCGATTCCGTAATTGTAGAATTACGTCCCACCAGGTATTATCCTAATTGGCAATACCAATTTGCGAGTAGGGGATTTGGTATCAGTACCTATATTCCCCTAGATCTGCAGTGGCCATTGTATACCGGGTATTACCAATTTGTTGTGACGAATTTGTCTCTTTTTCATGTAAAACAAAGATGATTTTTCCAGTTTGTATATGTTGAGAAAGCTACAGTATTTTTTTATTTCTGTATAGATAAAAAAGAGTAGCAATTCTTATAGTTTATGACAAAAAAAAAAAAAAAAAAAAAAAGTGATGGGTTTACAATTTGTATTTCTTGGTTTGGCTTATATAAGCCAAATATAAAGTGTAACCTCGACAATGATTAGGGAGACTCAGGATTTGGAGGTAACATAAGATGATGATCATGATTATGTACTATGCTGGGATTAATTTCTAATCTTCTTACCTGGGTTTTTATTAATTCTTTTCACGTGCGCTGGGTTCTAAAAGCTGTTGTTGATGTGTCGTTGTATGGTTGTTTCCTCCTGCCTAGATATCCTAGAATCATTGTAACTTACTGCTGTGTTCCATTCTCAACTTCTAATGGATTCGATAGGTCAGGCTAAGAAAAAAAAAATCAAAGCTCAGACCCACACAAACTTGAGCATTCTGTAAAATCTATTCAAGTGCTGAATACTGTTCATGTTTTTTTTTTTATGGAAAGTAAAAAAGAGGCCCATGATTATGTAGCTAATTTATACCTCCTTCAATGCTAATGGTAAAGAAAAGCATCAACTCCCACAGCATACAGGAGCATTCTAGCCCTCTAGGAGCTTCCTCTCTAGGTTTCTCATCACTTTTCCTGCAGATAGAAAAATCCCTCACTTTCCATAGTATGTGCTACTTTCTTCGTTTCTTCTTTCTTTGAAAAAAGGAAAGTTTGATTTGCTTATCTTGCTGTTCTCTAGATTGCAAATTCCTATTACCTGTTTGCAAGGATGATTAATTTGTTGTTTGGGGATCTGTATATATCTTTGTACATGAATCATTGCAAAATGTGAATTTTCAATTATTTTTCGTACATAGTTGGTAATTAAATCACATAAGAAGTTTGATTGGCTGCATAGATGATTTATCCTTCGTAGACTGTTTTGATGATATCTCTCCATGTCATTTATTAGGATCTGCAATATAATTTTTTACAATCATTTTGGCTTGAATGGTAAAAGATCTGCTCCATTTATTGACACTGTACTTTAGTGTGTGCTTTAAATAACATATCCTCCATGCTATCGCAGAAGATATTTTTTACTTATTGCACATCTTTATGTCATAAATAGAGATCTAAAACATAACTTTTACTCTCATTTTATATTAAATGCAATTTATAGTTTTCATAATCAATTGATTATATTTTAACTTTAATTGTATTATTATTTTTAATAAATAAAAAATATTTTGTATAATATAATTTACTACAATAATGTTAAAAATTTATCATGTTAATTTTGATATTCGAGTTTTCTAAATAACCTGTCGTTTGTTTTAGATTTTTAAGTTTGAGATAATTGAGTAGTGACCATTTGTTTAGTTTACGTTCTTTCTTACAAACAAATATTAAAGTTGTCTGTACTAAGCCCCATAACTATAATTATTCGCATTTTCTATTATTTACTCCCTCTGGTTTTAAATATTAGTCGCTGTAGGATTTTTACTCTGGTTTTTTTTATATGTCATTTTAGATTACCAATGCATTTTTTGCGATATTTTCTCATATTTACCCTCATTAAAAGTATGAGAGAAGTGCAATATTTAATACAAATAAGTCTTAATAATTAAGAAATAAGAGAATTTTAACATAGAAAGTAGAGCTTTAGCATAAAATTATTAAGGTAGATTAGTCATTTTAATAACACAATTAATAATTTATTGGTTTTGATGAATAACCTTAAACGACAATTATTCAAAACCGGAGGGAGTAATAAGAGTTGTTTAGATGCATTAACTTAAACCGCCAATATGCCTTTAATTTTGGTAATTTAGCTCACGTAATTGTTGCAATTTATTTATTGCTACTACTTTTTAATGCTATTTTTTCCCTCAATAAATACATGAGGAAATTTTATGTTTGGCCATTTAAAAAAAAAAAAAAACATTAATCTGTTTGAGAATTATTGTGTTTCCACTTGCTTTCCCCTACCATAAAATTTAAAATGTATTTGTATATATAAGTTTATCAATTCTATGCCATTAATCTATACCTCCACTTTTTAAATGATGTCATGTGAAAGAAAAAAGTATGTTAAAATTTAAGAAATTAAGGCAACATTCAATATTTTTTTAAAAAAATATGTCCTCATATTTAATATTAATTATAAAAAAATTTTATAAAGTGATTTGTATTCTAAAAAATATTTATAAGGATATTTTTTGAAAATGGCACATAAATTTCAAAGTATAACTTTTGCATTTATTTTATGTAGGGAGAGGTTCTTTAAATTTCAAGGTATAATTCTTTTTGCCTTTTTTTTTTTTTTTTTTTTTTTTTTTTTTTTTATAATACAATTTTAAAGAACTTATGTTTTCAATAACCTGAAACAATGCGAGGGATGCGTACTAGTAAACATATAAATATAGAAAAAATAACCACCAATATATGTTGAATATATATCAAATGCACCGATTTATTATTACAAAATTCTCATCCTACGTACTAAGGAATATATTACTTATAAAACAACATATAGATCCGTGATAAGTGGAAATTATATCTAATTATATCTAATTATTTGGTTGTAAATTAAATTGAAATGGGTTTATTTTGAAGAATAAATGAGCTAAAAAGATCAGTTCTCAGGTTGTTTGAAGAATTCTGGGTAAAGATAAGCAATCTGGGCGTGCAAGGTGAAAGCTGCTGAAATAACGCCAAATACATCTATTCTAGAAGGATGATAGACACCAAATTGCCTAGACATGCATGGAAAAAGGGGACGCAGTAGCAGACAACCACATGTGACAACCACCGGCACAAATCTAGAAAATGTCACTCTGAAAAGAGAAGAGAAATCATGAGGACTTGAATGATTTAACCATAGATTTTGGAACCTTATTATTTAATGTAATAGATTTGTGTGCCTCGTAGTATTTCAAATCTACCACCTTTCTTGTCTTTTGTCTTTTTAGAATTGATAAAGCTGTTTCTGGGCTTTTCCTTGATTTCCGGTTTATAGCTGTAAACTGTTTCGGTTATTTGATTTACAGAAGGGTCTAGAACATAAATTTCTCCTAGAATTTTGGGATTTGCAAAAAAAAAAAAGTCAAACAAGAAAATAAGTGATAATTATCACTAATTGAAATATTTTTGGGAGCGAAAACAATTAATATTTTAATTCAAATTAACTATTTGTACTAATATTTCCCTCATCAAATATATATTAAATACACCAATTTATTATTGCAAAATTCTCGTCCTATATATGTACCAAGGAATATATTACTAATAAAACAATAGATCTAATAGGCTTGCAATATTAATAAAAAAAAAAAAAAAAAAAACTAAGCAGTTTATTAATTCTTATATTTTTACATATTACTCTACTTAATCCATCGATGTATTGTAAGGTCTTTAAATTTTATCTTAATCAACTTTTTAGTCAATCCATTCATTTTTGCACATAAAAGTATAAAATTACCCTTATTTTGTAAGTAAAAAAATTATTTTCTAGTTTTCCAACTTGAATTAAAATATTTCTAATAAAATTTTTATTGAATGTATAGGCAAACCAATATTTTTATACTTATATATATTAGTTATAAAATTAAAAAGCTTAGTATTATTTATTCTCGTACGTTTATATTATCATTTTCTTATTAATTTAATATAATTTTTTTTGTTGGAATATAATATTTTTAAACTAACAATAAAAGTTACTATAAATCTTGATAATTTTTTGAAAATGTTATTATTTTTGTTAATGTTAACTCAAGGTGTATTAGAGGTGAAATGTTTGTATTTATTATTTTACATAATTCTACTCCTAATCTTATATTTTTTAAAATATGTACTTATTTATTCATTTTAATGTAACAAGTTCTATGAAAATCATGGTTTTCAGACCCGGACCGGTCATCGAACCGGTAAAGGGATGGATTCATGGATTTTGGATTAAACCGGAATAAACCGGAATCGAACCGGATTTAATAAATATATTAAAATATTAAATTTTTTTATATTTATAATTTATGAAAATTTGAACATTTTTATTATAATTCTTTAAGTTTAAGCATTTCAAACACAATATAGTAATTAAAAAAACTCAATTTATGAAATATAGTTTTTATAGTTACAATTAAATGTCAATTTAATTTAAAAATACAAACTATATTTTATTTTAATTAAAAACACCTCAAAATAATAACTTAAATTTTATATTCAAATAATTTATAAAAAAAAATATGGTCGAACCGAAAAACCGGTCCGGTTCACTGTTTTCAGGTTCGACCGGACAGTGCGATCGAAAGTTGACCGGTTGTTGACCAAAGTGAAAACCGGAAGAAACCGATCGGTCTGACCTCTGATTCTGGTCAAATCCGGTCCGACCGGCTAGTCCAGTCTGGTTTTCACAACTATGATGAAAATAGATTAAATTTGTATAATTATATAAAAGTTAATGAACTCTTAATATTAGTAATATCAAGACTATGTGAAAAAAAAATAGAAATGATGATATGTTTTAATGTTATAAATTAAGATAAAGGATAATTTTGGAATTATTAGTCTATTTTGACCAAAAATTCTAATAAAAAAGACTAAACAGTTGACATGACAAAATTGAGGGACTATGTAATTTAACTGAGGGACTGACTAGTGTTATAAGTAAAATTATAGGCACTAATAAATTGTTTACCTAAAAAATATATATAAGAAAAGGTTCTAATTCCTAAATGTTAATTATCAAAAAAAAAAATAAAAATAATTGAAGCCGAAAAACCCCAATCAATTGTGAAATTATAAGCAATATGATTCTGGATTTGAAATTGTCTTCAAAGCCTAAGAGATAAAAGCTAGAAACAAGATAATTAAAAAAAATAAAAATAAAAAAAGAATGAGAAAAATTATCTGATCTAAATCTGTCAAATGGGTGAAAATTGTAAGAATGGATTAAAAAAGTGTGAATTAATTTATAGACAAATGAATAATTTCTCCACAATTAAATAGCAGCTCTGCTCAGCACGGCCCAAGCCCATATTTCTCTAGGAT
This sequence comes from Euphorbia tirucalli, assembly GCA_039660915.1. Taxonomy (NCBI): domain Eukaryota; kingdom Viridiplantae; phylum Streptophyta; class Magnoliopsida; order Malpighiales; family Euphorbiaceae; genus Euphorbia; species Euphorbia tirucalli. The sequence continues at coordinate 64,421,693 of CM077636.1, read as the reverse complement.
GGGCTGCGCAAATCTGGACAAGGGTTTTCAGTACGTGGTCTTCCTGCTCGAATTTTCACCAACCAAGATTTAATATGGGATTTTTTATTTGATTTGATTACATTTAACTTTATTGAGATAAAATTATATATCAAATTAAAGACTATAGCTTGACAACATTGTTAAGAACCCTCAAACATAACTAAAAGAACTATGTGGCAAGTCTTGGTTGTTAGACAAAAGTTAATTTATTCTTTGAATAAATATTATTTGTACAAATTGAGTAATGTAAAGTTCATTAAATTTCCGAAAATTGTCCAATCAGATTGGGAAGAGGAATTTTATGTTTTAACTTCTTATCTTGCATATAATTGCATCAATCATAGGTCTTCTTATTCATATATTGCATTATTCTCGAACAAAATAGATATATAAAATAGCATCGATATATGGTATATAACCTACCTGACTCTTTGATCTCAATTTTGATATTCCGTTTAATAAACTGTTTGGTCACTTTCCGGATTATTCAAGGTTACGCATTTCTAGTTGTTTGTGCTATCCATGACTTTGACCTTATTTGGATCACAAATTATCTCATCGTTCTCCTATTAAAGCTTCATACAATTTTTATACAAGAAAATTAAAAATTATTTGGAAAACTGTTTAACTTATATCTTGTTTGCCATATTTTTAGTAAAATTTACCGTCCATGTATTACTAATATGTTTTTAAAATATTGTTTTCCTGCACTGATCTAACTCACCTTTTATTTTGCTATAATTGCCATGCAGCCACTTTCACCGTACTTCATCAATCTCTTTTCAAAGAGAAACTGCCTCCGCTCCAGCATTTTAGATGATCTCTTGATGATTTAGGATTTTGTTTATTTGAGATTTTGGATTTTGGATTAATTGGGTTTTATGATTTTGGTATTTTGATGTTTTGGGATTATGATTATTTGAGATTTTGATGAATTGGGTTTTACGTACAATCTACTGAAGGGAGTACTAATAAAAGTTGAATAGTTTCTTTTTCTAACGGAACAATTTCGGTTATTTTGTGTAAATTTTGGTAAAAATTGAATTTTGCAAGAATGTGAAGAAATTTCTGGTAAAAATATGGAATTTGCAGGAGAAGATTTATCTGATAAAAAGAGGAAGAGATGAAAGGAAAAAAGTGATGGTCTATTTCAGAACTATTATAGTTCATACTATGCCCATACATGTAATCATAATATCTGTTCCTATCCAGAAATTCAAAATTTACAGTTTTAAAGAAAATGTATAGTATTTTTTTTTTTCAAGTGAAGTGCAACTAATACTTAAAAAATTTCCAAACTACCTGTCGCAGCATCATCTAAAATGACTTTTTGAAAAATAATTTCTTAAGTTAATGCCAAAAACCCAGCAATTGATGAGATTAAATAATGGGGTTAGCCAAGACCCATCATGAGGTTAAATATCAATGACAATTACAGGGAAATCTAACCCTATCTTTAAACCTAACCCTACTCTGTCATTTGAACAACAGTTGCATTAGCAATGTCAATTAACATTTTTTTCTAAATCAAACTATGTTCTTTTTGACTGAATGACCAGTCTTCCGCTTGTGGCGACTGAAATCTGACACAAACCTGAATGTCTGCCCGCATCCTTCCTCTGCACAAACGTAAGGACGAGCACCTGTGTGAACCCTTATGTGTTCAGTCCTAGCCCATGCCCATTTAAATGTCATCTTGCACCCCTTCCACGGGCACTTGAGGGGGCGGTCATCAGAGTGAACTCGCCTGTGCTGCACCAGATATTTGTGTGAGAAAAACGTCTTTCCACACCCTTTGACTGGACAAATATTTCTTTTGTGAACAGCTAGTTCTTGCTTTGAGCCAAAACTCATGGTGCATCCTTCAATGTCACACAGATACTCTGCATCCTCGTACTTATTTTTCACATTTTTCGGGTTAGTTAGAGGCTTTACTGAAGAAGTACCCTTCATCTTCTTCCCTTTGTTTTGCAGCTTCTCTTTTGGCTTTGTTTCTACCTCTTTTGGGGGCTTTGACGGCCTTTTCCTAAGACGAGTGCTAGGTCCACCTTCCAGCTCCTCTTCAATATGTGACTCAAACTGTCTAGCATTATGCTGGTTTTTACCATTCCGAAGCCGAGGAGTCTCTTGCTTCATTTGTTTCTCTTGTTTAGTTGCTTGGGAAGGAATTTTCTTATTCAACTGGGGCTTTGCTCGTTTCACTTGCCGAGGAGCCTCTCGTTTCATTTTGTGAAGGATTTTGCGCTGTTTGCTTCTTAGATTCCTCCTTTTCTGCTTACTAGAATTTCCTTCCATCAAATCTTCAGAAACCGCATCTTCCATCTCAGTAAGTTTGGCTTGCTTGCCTCTGGGTATCTTCCTTGAATTCCAGTGAGTGTGTTCCTCCTGCAAATCATCTGATTCATATTCCCTCTGAATGAATTTACCTTGCTTGCCTCTGGGAGTCTTGTGTGTCTGCCAGTGGGTATCATCATCCTCCTGCATATTATCGGAAACATCATCCTCCTCGTTAGATGCAACGGGCAGGCGTCGAGAGCTCTTTGTCGGCCGCCAACGAGCATCCTCTTGCAAATCATTTGATATATTTTCCCTCTCAATACATTTGGCATGTTTCATTCTGGGAGTCTTCCTAAGTTGCCATTGAGCATTATCCTCCCGCAAATCATCTGATACATCTTCTCTTTCTAAATATTTGTCCTTCTTGATTCTAGGAATCCTCAAGTGCTTCAGACAAGCATCGTCCTCCAGAAATTCACCTAAAATTGCATCCTCACTCTCAACAAATTTAGTCCTTTTGCTTCTAGGAACCCTTGGCTGACAATGAATATTGCTCTCAAGCAAATCATCTGAAATTGCATCTTCCCTCTCAACAAAATTCGCCTGTTTACCTTTAAGAGTCCTCAATCGCTGCCAATCAGTATTCTCCAGATAGTCATCAGAAACCTCACCCTCCCTGTCAATAAATTTATCTTGCCTGTTCTTACGAGATCCTGTCAGCTGATGGTATGTACTTTCCTCCAGCATATCATCTGAAACTTCATCTTCCCTTTCAATATATTTGGCTTCGCTACCTCTAGAAATCCTTGTACTGTGCTGAAGAGAACAGTGTTCCACTGAATCATCAGAATTTGCATCATCCTTCACATTATATGCAGCAGTTCGTTTGCTTCTACAAACCCTCCCGAGAGAACTCTGCTCAATCGAATCATCTGAAATTGCATCCCCCCTCTCAAAAAACTTGCTTTGTGTCCTTCGAGAAAAACTCCTATGTCGATCGTGAATATCCCCTTCCAGTGAATCATCTGAAATTTCACTTTCCCTTTCAACATATTTGGCTTGCTTGTTTTTAGTTCTAGAAAATCTACTTTGCTGCTTTTGAGAATTGTTCTCCATCAAAGCATAAGAATCATCATTGTCACTCTCGATATATTTGGCCGGTTTGCTTCTAGGCAATCTTCCATTCCGCTGATGAAAGTTTCCTCCCAATGAATTATCTGAAGCTTCGTATTCTCTCTCAACAGCTCTTCCCAGTTTGCTTCCATGACTTTTACCAAGCTGCTGTTGAGAACTATCCTTCAAAGAATCACATGAAACTTCTCTCTGAATATGCTTTCTTTGCTTCCTACTATAAACTCTTATATGCTGCTTATGAGAAATACCCTCTTCTGAATCCTCTGAAGCTGCATCTGCTGCCACCAGACATTTGACTTTTTTTACTGGCCCACCAATCATTGTCTTTTTCCTCTTCCTTCCAGATTTTGTAGTAGCCAAGGTGGTTTTGTTATTGCTGATATTTTTCGGTTTTCTTTCAAACGTCTCATCTGGTACACTCCAACCATCGAAGCTTCTATCTTGCTCATTTTCATATTCTTGGTCCTCAGAATCCCGTTTTGTCAGGAAAGGATGAACTTGATTTGACATCCAAACTTTCCCACACCATCTCCCGGCCACCACTTTTTTTTGCTTGCCAGACCTCTTGCCATAAACATTAAACTTCTGGGGCGAGCTAGCTGGAGATGTATAACCAAAAGCATTATATATAACACAGTTGTATGGCATCTGCTTACTATAAAGGGAAGAGCGGCTAAGATTAGCACTATAAAAGAGATTGATCCCCAACTTTACAGCCCAATCTCCATTCCCTGGTATTGCTTCCTCACTATCAAAAGCTGATTGAATATTCGCCTCATCCTCTTTGGTGGCATCCCTGAAAGTAATATCATTCCAAAGATAATCAATTCCCAGTTCTTCTGATGCCAACTTCGCCTCAGCTTCTATCTTGGGATACTCTGCAAAAGTTTTCGTAGAAATTACAAGGAAGCAGATAAACCATAATGTGCTTATACATGCTTGAAAATAAAAATGAATCTACAAATCTACAGGGAAAATTTAGTGTAGTTCCCGCATTGGTTACAATTACAGATTGATTTTGGTCTAACAAACTTTCTCCTGTATCTTATAGAGAGAGTGTTCACTGCTGAAGGGCTAGCTTATGGAGCCTCTCCCACATAGTTTAAAGGAGAACAAATACAGGTTTTCTTACTACATGACTGATGGCTGCAATCTTTTTCATTTACAGTATACTTCCCCTTTTGTTAATAAATAATCTCCATGACTTCCCATTTTCCCCACAATGAGGTGGTAAAATGTTAGTGCAAGCAGTGCGGAGCAATGAAAATGAAAATGAAAGGCTATTCCTGTAGTGCATCTTAAATGAACATACAGAACTAAAGGTAATGAGGTTGGCGCCATAACCATGGAAAGAAAATGTACAATCATGATCTAAAAGTAAAAAAAAGGTGATAAACCAAGTACAACTGTACAAAAACCCCAATATGCAAGTACTATCATGTCTACTTAAAATTGAAGTATTTGGTAGTACAAACATTGACAACGACCAAGGAAAAATTTCTGCATTGCCACTACAGAAATTCAAAATCAAACTTTATTTTAGCAGTCAAAGGGATTTGCAAAACAGGACATGGGAGAAGCAGGGAAAAGCCCCGTCCATTGTATGAATAGATAAGGTTGATCATATCATAGATAGTGTACACACCTGGATGACAGAGAAGCAACATATGAACTCCTCCTATTCGACAAAATCGCTGTTCCACTTCTACAGCATGCTCAAGACAAAACACATGCATACGAGAAGAATCTTCATCACATCTCTGGGAAAACAGCGTGTGCGTATCCTCTCTTAGTACAACTTCTCTGTTGAACTTTGTTAATTCAGTATCATGAACCGAGGAACAATTTGAAGTTATGCGTGGCATTGGCACTGCATATCCAGACATATGTACTGAACCATTCAATTCCAAAGAAGTCGGACTCTGAGTATTAAAATCAACAGAACCAAGTTTAATATCACTTCCATCCTTCAAATTGGGAGGTCCTAGCCCATGTCCATGTTCTACATGGCAATCAACAGTTTGAAGAGGAAATTTATCTTCATGCTCATGTCTTGAAAACAGAGTATGACTGACAGTTTCACTATTATGGCACTCTTGCTTAAAAGAAGAAGCAGAATTCAGAGCCTGAGATTTACTTTCTGTTGACCAGAATGCCGTGTTATTTTCACCATCATTGTGTGATGCAACTGGTTCAACCATCTCGTCTTCAGAGTCGGATGAATTTGCATAATTAGAAGCTAATAGGCCAAGAGCAGAAGTGTCCACATGTGATTTTGTGTTTGAAGCCCCTTCATTCTGATCTGCATTTTGAGTTTCACAATTAATAGTCTTAACAGGGACATCATACAAACCATCCGCAATATTCTTTTCCACCAATCCTGTATTAAGAAGAAAAAGATTCAGAACTACACATTGAGAAGTAAATCACCTCACAGTCTATAAAATCGAAAAGAATAAAAGGTACATTAAGAAAAAGCATCTGGTTATTTTCAAGATTACACAATGTGCAAGTTAAATTGAACATTTAGCTGATAAAAGAGCTATGTTGATACAAGAATGGAGTCTTAATGAATAATAAGTGTCTTGATCCAAGGCTAGAGTAAATGCACCATCACATACCAATGTGACAAAAACAACTGATTGGCACTGAATACATAGCGAAAGCAGCATTACTATGGCAAGCATAAAAGATGTTTCTTATTCATTATTGCCCATAGAATATTTTACAAATGATTCTTTTCCCATTATCCACTTCTAGTAGGGTACATACAGATACAACTAGAGGTACCAAAGAAAATTAAAGAAGTACAAGTCTTCTGCATAGTGTACTTATTATTGGTTTACATTTAAAACAAACATACTCTTGTCAAGTCATATATATCCATATCCATGCACATTGATAGTTACTAGTGTGTCAATGCTGGCTACTCAGATTTAAACTAATTGATAGTAACAGCACATGGAAAGAATGAAAATCAAGCATGTATCCATGTAATATTTGATGCAGCATAATTGTTGTACTAGATATTTAGAAAAATTATATATATAAGAAGTGTCTCCAACCTATATAGATATCCCCCCACCTTCAAGATCATTTCTTAACCACTGACGTTTAAAAGTAGCAAATTTCCTACAAGGGTCTGTAACAGCCAATCCATGAAATGCATTACCATTCAATCAAAAACATGCAAGACAAATTCAGTAAACATGGTAGCGATCAAAATTGTTGTCAACAGTATATAGTACCATCACAAACTAGCCTTTGACCTATATTTTATATCATTTACGAAAGGCAAGATGATACTATAAGTAGATAATTCAGATTTCAGAACATACTTGGAAAGGGATTCTGCTCAAAAGTATTTATGCTGCCACTAGCTACGGTAAACCCATCACTAGTCACTCCAGAACCAACAATCCAGTCATTAAAGAAGCTACAATCAGCAGACATGAGGTATCTAGCAGCTGCTTCTCTTGGTTGAACGATAGCAATGCAATCAAAACTCAAAATTCCACAAGTGACACATGAAAACAGTCTCTGATCTGATAGCTTCTCACCATGCACATTTCCCTCATTTTCAGTGCCAGATTCCATGCTTTGTGCGGGGTCACAACCATTCAAGAAGGAAAACCTACTTGTATCACACAGGGAAGCAAACTTTTCTTTCATTGAAAAGAGGCCTTTTATTTGACTGATTCCCAGGTTTCTGTCTGGCATGGTTTCATAAGGAACTGAACTTTCTGAAGGCTTCATGATTCCCTTGTTCCTGCATAACCCCAGAGAGGGGCTAACTCCTAACTGAGATCCAACACGCAGATTTGAACAAACAGAAATGTCTGAAGAACTTCGAGGAAGAAGTACAATTGAAGATCCCTTTCCAAGTTTATGAAGCAGGTCATTATTGTGAATTACATTTTCAACAAATAATTGTTTAACAAGGGTATCTCCTTCACACTTTTGCTTATCTTTTAGTCTAGAGCTCCGTGGTTTAGCACCAATGCTTTTAGGTATTCTGCAAAAAGAAAATGAGAAATATGAGTATGCTACAACTACAACAACTAATTCTATGCAGCATGCATCACACTCATACCTATCATAACCTTCACTTTTGGCAACACAATTCACATCATAGAAACTGTCCACCTGGATTTCTATTTTTTAGTCATGCATGGAGGTTGCAGAATTATACAATAATATAAAAAACTGGGTGGCAACAAGAAATTAAATGATGACAATTGTCTCTCAAGTTTCCATAAATGCAGAGTCCACTCAGTTTCTGTGTGAAATCTCCACCGCAGCTTATGGCTGGCCACTTCAACTCAATCAAAGTTGCCAATGTTTAGATAAATAATCAATAAAATCATGTACAGCTACTACAGAACTCTGTAGTTATCAGTTTTAAAAAAACCAGGCATAATTTCTTTGCAATACCAGGAAATAGTTGAAAAGAATAAGTTCTTGTTTCGGCAACCCAAAGGTAAGTCTACTTGACAAGCATACCTTGTGCACAGCTCAAGTGCAAGATCATAAAGTAACTGGAAATGAGACACCATCGGAGGATAATTAATTGAAGCTCTTCGAATAGCAGCATCTTTAGCAACCCTTAGCCATTCAGGAGTAGCAATGTTAGCTGCTTCCCCACAATTAAACCCTACATTCAAAATTATGAAAGTCCACATTAATCAAAAGGAGAAACAACTAAAAGAGAAGACAAAGCAATTACTTCTAGAAAACAAGTATACTAGACTGAAATGTAAAATTTACCATGACTAAAGCCTGAATGATAGGCCCTTGGGAAAGTGACAACAAACTCTCCAGCATTTTGCACTAACCTGATTCAGATGCAACTAGAGTTGATAAATATGCAGATGAACTTACATCAGATTAAAATTATTGGCTCATACAAATTATGACTATTCTAAGATTTGTTTTAAAGTTCAATTCCCAGTTTCATGTCTACTGAGGGGAATAGAGGTTGCAACTTGTAATAATTGTTTTTTGCTGCAACGGCCCCTTTCAGATGACTAATCATTAACAACGGTAACTGCTACCAATAAGAATGACATCAAATTACTATGTAGATAGATAGCTTCACACACCCAAAGATGTCCATTAACAGACTCCCAACAGAGTGAAACATTAGCAACTTAAATACATCAACATGGTACATTACAGAGATCGAAAGGGCACCTGCAGCATGGTACTCCAGCACTAATAAAAACTTCAGGTGACATAATTGTGGTCTTCTCACCAAGAACAGCAAATGTAACTGACAGAAAGCAAACGGAAGATGCAGATTGGAATTAGTTGATTCAGATGTATTTATAAGCATATAATTCAACCATCATTATTCCATTGTCCAAAATAAACTTGCATTCAGTTAAACCAGAATAACATCACTTTTCACTTTCCAATACTCTGAATATAAGTTAGGTTATGCATTCAGAACACCAAATCTCACCATATTGTTCAATATTGCATCTCGTCAAGTTAAATTAACATACTCAACTCTCCAAATTTGCAAGAACAATACTAATCCCAATAATCAAATGATGTTAACTGTACCTACATTTTTGAAAATGTCTATCTGTATGACTCAATTTTAGTAGCAGACTATAGAAATGGACATGCATATTAGCAGAGGAGCCTAATTTAATTAGCTCCCTAATTATTCTAATATAACAAGCAACCTAGATTATGGTTTAGCACAATAAGAACTCACCAAGAGGATTAATCTCTCCACCATATCCATGAACCCGAACAACATCCTCAAAAGCAACCGCAGCCTCTCTAGGCACACCATACCAAGTCTTCCCTGCCCCCATATGCAAGTAGTTTAAGCTGTGTAAGTCATGATCCTCCACATGCCAAGCAAACCAACTAAACATCATAGCTATGTACACCATAGGTGAAGTAACCCCTGGTATCTCCTCCTTCATAAACCTCAACAATGAACCTTTTGCCCTCGAGACTCCCCTCATATTCCACTCCGTTTCCCCCACAGTTACCCCCTCTCCAATTTCCTTCCCTCCACTCTTCCTCGGAGAGAAAGCAGAGCCCGGCATATCATTAGCATACTCAACAGAGAAAGGCTTATCGACAGTAGCTTTCCAGTAGAGGGTTTCAATCTCTAAAGGAGAAAGAGATACCTTCTTCGAGCATTTCTTAAGGTAGCTCTTCTCAAAGGCCTTGGCTTTAGCTTCGAACTCTTGAAAAGTGTAGTCGTCCCCACTCTGCCACACAGGCTTCTGCACCGGGCGGGGCTTCCGAGGGCAGAATCCGATCTGCTGCTGACGGGTAGTGAATGTGGGTTGGGATTTGGAGGGAGAAGAGGCAGAACGGGCAGCAAGAGAACGGTTGAGGTTAGCAATTGCGGTTTTCTTTGGAGCCGAAAGGACAGGAGGCACAATTTTACAGATACCATAGTTAGCAGCTTCCTTCTCGATTTTGAAAATGTAGGCAATTGGATCTTGGAATTCAGCTAGTGTTGGATGATACTCTGGTGCTAATGGTAGGTTTTTGAGCCACTGAGAAACATCAGCTGGCTCAGAAATTAACCCACCAGAAGCAGCCATGAAAGCACAAAAGAAATTGTTGTGGGATAGTTTTGGATTTGAAGCTTCTTCCTCAAACGAAGTCCATTGTTGGACTCAGAAGAGAGAGAAACAGAGGAGAAAGAAAAGAGAAGCTGATCAGATTCTTTGCTTCATTTCCCCTTTCTTTTTTCTTTTCCTCTCCTTTTTACAAAAAGGAATTAAAAAAATGAATACTTATTTATATAAAAATGGTGTAATGGGTTTTGAGGCTTTTTGTGTGTGTTGTAAATGGGTTGTATTGATTTTGCTCTGTTTATTACAGAGAGGTGAAAAATGGAGGGGGGGAAGAGGATGGGATTGAATTTATTTTCAAGCAGGGAGGATAGTTGGCATGTGAGTGGGGTTTTATTCTGATTTCTGGGTTTGTATTTTCGTTTTTTGTAAATGGCATCTCTTTTCTTCTTATTTACACTTTCTGCCAATTTTTTGGGTTTTGTTTTTTTATATCCAAAACTTTGACTTGGGTTCTCTTTTCTTCTCTTCTTTTCCCGACTTACACTTGCAATGGTCAAATATCATTTACATTAGTTAGTTTTTTTTTTTTTTTTTTTTTTTTTCTCTTTAAACTTAGTTTTGTTTCCTTGATAAAAGAATATACATGGGGTGGTGTATCCTTTGATATTGAATGTAGATATCCAATTTTCTCTAGGTTAATTTATCATCCCTTTAATAATTTCAATACGCATTAATTCGTTAATTTATCTATTAACAGTATATTTTTACCCTTTAAGGTTTCATCAATTATAAAAATTAAATTACTAGTGAAATGATCAAAATAAAGACTCACAATAAAAATTAAATAATATTTTATTAAAATAGACTTTTTTTTCTGATAATTTGTGGTTGATGTAATTTCACACTTCAAAAATTCTATCTCCAACATTACCAATATTCTGTAGTTCACAACCAAATTAAATAAATATCAGCTACAAAAAGAAATGAAATCAGAGTCTTTTTATTGTGCTCAAATTAAATCATTAATTATTATGAGCGTTAAAAATAGTTCAAGTAAAGGTAGCAGCAGAGATAATAAAAGAAATAATATTGAAAAGCTCAAAATTGGCTGAAACTATAGCAGTAGAAAGTATGGCAAAAAGTAAAAAAAATTATAAAAGGTATGGAGGCTGATACAGCCCGTTTGAGGAAGGAAACCAAATTTCCTTTCTATAGTTTTAGACTAAATGGGATAAAACAAATCCCAACTAAATCAATTATAAGTTTGTACAATAGTTTTTTCTGCCTATAAAAAGGCAATCTCACATAAGGGAAGGAAAAAAAAGAAGCATACACAAGATTGCTGGGTAAAAGAAAAATACAGAAAAAAAAAAAATTTTTTTGCTCTCTTCTTCTAAGAAGAAGGACTAGGTTCTGGTTCTTTTAACCAAAAAAAAACAAAGCTTAAGCCCCTCCATTCCTTCTTGCTATTCAAGCTTCCTTTGAACTTCACTTCAACTGTTGAAAACAAACACCAAACATCAGAAACAGAAACAGAAAATCAAAAGCAGAACAGTAAGTAACAAGTTTAAGCAGTAATACATATACATTTTCTTCATTATTCTTTGCTCAAGACACAATATGTGATGTATACTCATCAAACATTGCGCAAAGACATCTTATGTCTATACTAAATATTGATGTTTATTTAGCTAATTTATCCATGGTGCTTTAGTGCATTCAACTATTTATTCTTTTTCCTTTTATTGCTTGCTTCTTTCTATGTTTTATAAGTTCACTTAAAGATTCTATTAATCCCAGTTAAAAAAATCTGTGATAGTCCATTATATTACAATAGTGCGCACACATATTACCATTAATGTAAACTTAAAATTTTGCAACCCATTTTAAGCCCAAATTTCAGAACCAGATTTCATTCAGTCCTTAATATCAGAGTTTTCAAATAAAACAAGCAAAAAAACAACAGCAACTAAAACTTAACTAAATAGGCATATAAACATCATTTTAATTCAATCACACACAAATTCACACTTCACACTATAAAGAGGATTGTAAAGACTCACTAATTTTGTCGGGAGACTCATCGAAATCCAGGTAAGGTCTCTGGAGCTTTAGTTATGGATAAATCCTTAGACCTGCAAAAAGTATACTACGATCCATTAGCATTAGATCCAAATGGCAAGAATAAAAAAAAGCAAGATAGAAAGCAAAATCGAAATATAAGGAAGTAGAGATGTTACCTTACGGATTTCCTTCATTGTTTAACTCTAGCTCTGACCAATATTAAATGACTGGGTCGGCTTCTTTTTGTTTGTATTCTACAAAAATCAGTAAGTGTTATGTTAATGTTAGAAATCAAGAAGATAAAGAACGAAATGGAAATTAAAAAATACAGTGAAATACCTAAACATGCCACGAGATCTTCGGTGGATGAACTCGATTATTACGGGATACATCTGCTAAAAATAAAACACAAACTAATGAATAAAAAAAAGACACAACAAAAAGGGAAACCAAGAAGGAGAAAAGGACATACCTCAGATGGGTAAAGGTTCGTGATTACAGACGGTGAGCAGCGGCCATACCAGCAACTTATTTCATTTTTGACATGTTTTCCGACAAACAAACCGAATGCCATTTGGTCTCCCTTTGATAACTCATTTTCATATAGGCATTTTTAGGATTGTTTTAGTTTGTTTTCCTTACTTTATGCATTTTTAGTTTTAAGTTTTAACGTTTATTTGTTCAATTATTATATTTTATCTATTTGGTCTTATTTAGTTGTATTTTTCTCTTTTAGGTGTTAAATAGGAGATTTTTGATTAAATAAGAATTCTAATTGAGGAAGGATTGTTGAAATCAGAACTTCAGCTGGCTTTTCAAGATAATTGGAGGCTGTTTTAGCTTCAGAGTTATTCTGCAAAGTTGTGCACCCATTTGTTAGCTTTGCAGTATATCTTGAATCACACCAATCGGAGTTGTATCGAAAAAGTTAGCTTGAATTTTCTGCAGCATGTTCTGGTCCTACGGGTCAACATATTTTTATTTACTTTTTCTCCTACCAATTGTGTTTTCCTAATCCAGTTAGTAGACTTAGAGCTGCAGATTTTCTTTGGAGTTCCTGTTTAATTGAAATTCAATGAGTTAGGAGTTTCAATTAGGGAAGAATAAAGTATTTTGGAATTTTGGAATTTCTAGTTTAGTAGTCTTCTTTACAGTTTAGGAGAGGTTTTTCTCCTATTTATAAAGCTCTTGTTCTGCAGTTGAGAGATCCAATAACTTAGTTTTAATTCTGCGTTTTTGGGGAGGAATTCCAACTGTGAAGTGGGGGCAACAAGGCGAAGGAATTCGATGAAGGCATCTACACCAACCTTAGAGTTTTTCTTCTCTTCTCTATGTTCTTGTTTCTTATTTCTTATTTGTATGTTTTAAATACTGTGAGTAGCTAAATTCTCTTTTATCTAGGATATTGATGTAGTTTAACTTTATGGTTTAATGAAATTATTGTAGTTTTCTTACTTTATTCGTGCAAATTTTATTATCTTGTTTAATGCTTGCTTTTGCTTGATCACCAATTGCATTTTTATAGATTGAAATAGTATAGAGTACCGGAAGGGAATACTATTGAAATCTGACTTAAGATAATAAAATCATAAGTTTAGATTTGAACGGGAGTAATATAATTTGAACTTGTGTGGAGTTTTTCGAATAATTCGTGCTTAGTGAGTTAATTTTATATTATTAATCACTATTGGGAGATAGGGTTAGTGACATATTTTTTAACATTGATAATTATGAGCGGACGACCTTTTACGCGGAACGCTGCGAAGCGAACCGGGGAAAAAGAGAAGTGGGGGATGTTTAGTGTTTTGAAAACGGGGTTTGTGTCTTGATTAGGAAAACCGTTGATTCTTCTTAGAAATCCTTTTGTGGAAAACCTTTTCCCTTTTCATTAACTTAAAGACCTTAAAACTTAAATTCCAAGATCAGTGACAGAGTCACCACCCGGATCAGCTCATCCTGGAAATTCCGGTACAGCTCCCTATCGAGCATAACTGTACCCAATCCAGAGATTTAGGGTTCGGGCAACTTACCTATTCAACCTCAAGCTTGTATTCATTTAAAAGTGCATATGACAATATTTTACTCACTTATTATCTTTCTCTATCCAATTTAATCCTTAACTACTAGTCCATGTTCATTCAGATGACAGGAATAAGGTACATAAAATTAAAAGTGCGGAAATATAAACCATACATCCAAAAATAATCCAAAAAGAAATAGAGGCCTTATTACAACCCAGAAAAAGGAAAAAGGCTCTCATCCTCACCATTACAATCGCCTAGATACACGAGGGTCTAAAAGTTACAATCACCTAGAATACACGATTAATCTATGAAATACATCCAAAATAAAAATAAAGAAAAATAAAAGCTGCAAAACAAATAGTTAGCACAGATATATTCCAAACACATGTACGACTCATACAATACAGAATGGGGATTTTAGGAAGTGGGAACATGCATTTAGGGGATAACCGAGAAGTCCAGGCGACTTGCTCGATTAGACCTAGAAAACGGTTTTAGAAACGCCCTATAGGTTTTTGTGCTTGAAAACGGTTTTGGAAAATGGTTTGGCTCAGTTACATGCAAATTTCTTCGGTTTAATGGGTTAGTTATCCCAGAACTCAGGGTTCCATTCATGGGGGTTCCTAATTCCAAACATCCATCTAGAGTCTGAAAACAGTAAACATGCCAAAAACAGGTTTGATTCTGAAGATAGCATCACACGACGAGGTCCATGTGGGTCATCCAGTGATTCTGTCTTTTGCCCATCACTACAGCCATGTGGCTGTATTACAGTCATACGACTGTAATGATTACAGTCGTACGACTCTACTTAGAGTCGTACGACTGTAAAGTTATGGTCGCACGGCTGTAATGAATAGTGCCCAACAGTGGTTTTCTTATTTTCTAAAATCATTGTTTCAATCGATTTTGATGATTTCTAGGGATCCTGGAAATTCGAGGATCCGTTATCATTGGACCGAGGATCCAGTTAGGGATCTAACAACTGTAAATTCCGAGAATTGAAATCAACAAAATCCTAAATCTCACATCCATATCATTAGAAATCCAAAAACTATGATTTTATAGTGTACAAATGTGATTTGACCAAATTGAATCATGAAAAATCATTTAAAGGGGGAAAATCGGCTGTATTCTGTCGAATTTGGGCTTTTAGGGCTTCTGCCCAGAAGAATACAGTCGTGCAACTGTAACTATAGTCGTGCGACTGTAACTATAGTCGTGCAGCTGTGTTCCAAGCGACTACAGTTGTGCGACTGTAACTATAGTCGTGAGACTATAATTACAGTCATGCGGCTGTAGTTGCATAGACAATTTTCTGAATAAATATTTTTAAACACAGAATCAATCACAGATCAACATGAAATGAGTTTTAAGGCCTCTCAAAGTTTACCTCTTTTGCGTTCCAATATGTTTAATGACCGGAGTCAGATGTGGATGTCGGAATCCGCCTAGAATCTCCGAACGACCTGAAATTCTTGAACACGCGTCCCGAATTGATCCGAACAAACCCGAGAATGGTTTTGATTGAATGATGTCAGATTGGGAATCCTCACACTATTGTGAGCACGGGTTTTTCTGACCTCCGTGATGAGAATACTTTATTACCTTTTAAGCAGTCAGACTTGGAAAAGAGCAGAGGGTCACCTGGAATACCTCAAACGCTCTAAAAACCGAACCACCCACTATTCGAAACGGGCGAGATTTCAGTCTTTTAGCCGAAATCCTAAATCAGCAGGAGGCGCATTTAATTTTCGTAATGATTAAAAATCAAAAAGAAAATATAAAAGCTTAAAAATCAAAAAATCAAAAGAGAGGAGAAATAGCTTCAGCCGAAAAAAGGAGTTATAGAGAAAGAAAAGCTTGAAAAAGTGAGGAAGAAGAAGAGAGAAAGAGAAACTGAAAATCCAAGCTTAAACACATATCTAAATTATCTTATAACAAGTCTAGACCATTGCTCGTTCGTTCGGATACATTTTTGGATTCGTTTCGGATTGGTTCGGGATTCGTTTTTGGGATTTCAGAACGGTCGAGGATTCAAAGCACATTCTCACTTTTTAATTTGTTTCTGATTATCCAGTACACTAGAACAACATCAAGGTAAACTCTAAGAGGCCTTAAACTTGTGTTCATTTTGTTTTCTGTGCATTTTCCCTCTGTTTTGTCAATTTTCAGAAAACCGGCTACCCGAACAGAGCCGTACGGCTGTGTTTTCTAAGAACACAGCTGCACGGCTATGTTCCTCCCGGACAAAAACCCGAAAATGTCCGATTGGCCAAAAATAGCCCGTTTTCCATTTCTATGTGTTCTGTTGTGATTTTTTTTCGGTTCAAATACATTCGTACATTGTTAAACTGTGGTTTTAGGATTTCTGTATGTACGAGTGTTAGGTTTTTGGTTTTTTTTTTGGTTTTATTTTTTGAATTTCGGGGTTGTTTGATCCGAACCGGATCCGTAGTCCAGTATTAGCGGCCCCCCGAACCCTATAAAAATAATCAGGAAACACAAAAAATGAGCAAAATAGCGATTTTTGAAAAACGAGAAAACCATTTTTCGGGTTTTGGAAATTATAGCCGCACGGCTCTAAATTACATTCGCACGACTCTAACTAAAGCCGTGCGGCTCTAATTACAGTCGTACAATTATAGTCTCCAGAAAGAGACAGAATCGCGGAATGACCCGTACTGGTCTCGTAGCGCGATGTTGTTTTCGGATTCAAACTGTTTTTGGTGTGTTTACCGCTTTCAAATCCTAGATGGTTATGGAAATTAGAAAACCCGCACGAACGGAACCCCGAGTTCCAGGACAACAGACCCGCTGAAATATGGAAATTTGCATGAAATCGAGCCAAATGGTTTTCCAAAAATTGTTTTTCAGCACAAAATCTACAGGGCGTTTCAAAACTGTTTTCCAAGTCCAACCGGGCCGGCTTGCCGAGTCGACCCGGTTACCTCCTAAATGCATGCCCCCATTCCTAAAAACCATAATTCTGTCCTGTTGTGAGTCCTGTTTGTGCTTGCAATATAAACTGTACTAACCGTCTATTGTGCAGTATTTATTTTCCTTTTTATTTTTTTTGGTGTAATTAATAGATTAATTCGTGTATTTTAGGCATTTGTAAATTTTTAGATAATCATGTATTTTAGGCGCTTGTAATGTGAGGATGAGAGTTTTTATTTTTATTCAATTTGGTTGTATTAGCGGCCTCTATTATTCTTTTGTATAATTTGGATGTAAGATTTACTTTTTTTTGCAATTTATTTCTGTCATTTGCTTGAGCATCGACTGATAAATAAACAAAATTTGGTAGAGAAAGATAATAAATTGAATAAATACGATAATATAAATTATAAAATGAATACATGCTCAAAGTCAAATAGGTAAGTTGCCCCGAATCCTAAATCTCTGGATTAGGTACGGTAGCTACACTCGGTAGGGAGCTGTACCGGAATTTCCTGGATGAGCTAATCCGGGTGGCGACTCTGTCACTGATCTTGAAATTTAGGTTTCGAGGTTTTTAAGTAATAAAATGGAAAAACTTTTTCTACAAAATGAACTTTTAAACAAATCAGTGATTTTCCCTAAAGCAAGATAAACAAAACCCGTTTTCCATCAAAATCAAAAACACCGCTCTAGGTTTCGCGGTTCGCTTCGCCGCTTCCCCCCTTTTTCAGGTCGTCCGCTCACAACTATGTGTTTCTCCTATATTCTCTCTGTGTTTTTGGTTTTTCTTAGTTTTCCCTTAATTTTCTCTCTCTAAAACTCTCTTTCTCTCACTAGAATGCTCTCTCTTATTTTTCAGAATTGATCCCTTTTTCTTTCTTAATGTTTCTGCCTCTTTTGTTCTTTGTTTGACGCCCTAATTCCTGTAAATCATACCCAAAATTCGAGCCAAATAGAATTCTTTCCTATTTAGGAATCTACTGAGTCAAAACTATAGTCGTACGACTGTAGAATTACAGTCATGTGACTGTAGTTGTTACAATCGTGCGACTATAAATTACAGTTGTGTGACTTTAGACAGAGCCTGCACGTGCACCTAAGCTTCCTAATCTGTCGATAGACTTTTCTCGGGGTTTCGGATCAAGGACTCTTCTGGATTTCAGACCATTTGAGAACATTCCGGGCATTATTCCGCTCATTCTCAAATCTGACTCACGTTCATCTGTTTAACAGGTAACAAATGGTTTTCATCACAGAGGTCGGGAAAAAACCCGTGCTCATAGGCTACCCCTCGCGTGAACAAAGTCAACTTAGACGGGTGCTTGTGCCAGATTCGAGTTTGGTCTTGTGATAAAAAGCGCGGTGAGAAAAAAATAAAAGGGAACATACCTGGCGTCCAACTATGGAATACGTCTCGGGTTGGTGGTGTTTAAGTTGAGTTGATTCAAGGACTTGTTTCGATGTTTATGCAAAACAAAATCTAGCTTGAGTTGAGTTGGTGTGTGAAGCAAAATCTAGCTTGATTTGAATTGATTCAAGGAGTTGTTCCAATGACTGTACAAAACAACATCTAGCTTGAGTTGAATTGATTCAAGGAGTTGTTCCAATGACTGTACAAAACAACATCTAGCTTAAGTTGAATTGATTCAAGGAGTTGTTCCAATGACTTATGAAACAACATCTAGCTTGAGTTGAATTGATTCAAGGAGTTGTTCCAATGACTGTACGAAACAACGTCTAGCTTGAGTTAATCGATTCAAGGAGTTATTCCAATGACTATATGAAACAATGTCTAGCTTGAGTTGAATCAAGGACTGGTTCCGATGTGAAACAACAATCTAGCTTGATTTGATTCAAGGACTGGTTCGAACGTGAAACGACAACCTAGCTTGATTTGATTCAAGGACTGTTCCGAAGTGAAACAGCAATCTAGCTTGATTTGATTCAAGGACTGGTTCCGACGTGAAACGGCAATCTAGCCTGATTTGATTCAAGGACTGGTTCTGACGCAAAACAGTAATCTAGCTTGATTTGATTCAAGGACTGGTTCCGATGTGAAACGGCAATCTAGGTTGATTTGATTCAAGGACTGGTTCCGACGCGAAACGGCAATCTAGCTTAATTTGATTCAAGGACTGGTTTCGATGTGAAACAGTAATCTCGCTTGATTTGATTCAAAGTTGGCTTTAAGAGTAGTAATTTTGAAGTTGAGAATGCGTATTTATTCCTTGATCGATAATTTTGGAAACAAAAAGTTTTGCCCCTTGATCAAGAATAAATACGGCATGATTGTTTTGCCCCTGGATACGTGTAAAAAGTAAAGAGTACCTGTGAGTAGACGACTTAAAAAGCAGAACGCGGCGAAACGAACCGGGGATTTTCAAAAACGTGTTTTGGCGAATATGATGTTTTTGGAAAACGAGTTTTCGTTTATCTTGCTTTTGGGAAAACCATTCGTTTTGAAATTCGTTTTGTAGAAAATATTTTCCCATTTTATTACTTAAAGACCTCGAAACCTAAATTTCGAGATCAGTGACAGAGTCGCCATCTGGATCAGCTCATCTGGGAAATTCTGTTATAGCTTCCTACGGAGCGCAAACTACTGTACCTATTCAACCTCGAGCTTGTATTCAATTTATAATTTATATTACCATATTTATTCAAGTTATTATCTTTTTCCTAAACAATTTCGTTTATTTTATTAGCCCGTGCTTAAACAAATGACAGAATTAAATTGCGGAAAAATAAATCATATACACAAATTATACAAAAGAATAACAGAGGCCGCTTATACAACCAAATTGAATAAAAATAAAAACTCTCGTCCTCACATTTACAAGCGCCTAGAATACACGAGGATCTAAAAATTACAAACGCCTAAATACACGAATTAATCTATTAATTATAGCAAAAATAATAAAAATAAATGTTGTAAAACAGACGGTTAGCACAGTTTACGGCATAACACAGACAGGACTCAAATCATGACAGAATTGGGATTTTTAGGATAAGGGGGCATGCATTTAGGAGGTAACCAGGTCGACCTGACCGGTCGGATTGGTTAGACCTGGAAAACAATTTTGAAACGCCCTGTAGATTTTTGTGCTGAAAAACAATTTTAGAAAATTATTTGGCTCAATTTAGTGCAAATTTCATATTTCAGCGGGTCTGTTATCCCGGAACTCAGGGTTCCGTTCGTGCGGGTTTCCTAATTTTACAAACATCTAGGGTTCGAAAAGTAATAAACACGCCAAAAACAGTTCGAATCGGAAAACAGCATTGCACAACGACGTCCATAAGGGTGGTTCCGCGATTCTGTCTTTTCTGGAAACTATAGCCGCGCGGCTTTAAACCCAACCGGGCGGCTGTAATACCCAGACCCGAAACTGGTTTTCTCGTTTTTCAAAAAATCATTATTTTGCTCGTTTTCAGTATTTCCCAAAGATTTTATAGGGTTCGGGGGTCCGCTGATACTGGACTACGGATCCGAATCGGATCGAACGACCTCGAAATCATAAAATAAAATCCAAAAAAAACCGAAAATCTAATATCCATACACACAAAAATCTGAAAACCGAAGCTAAAATAATGTACAAATATTTTTGGACAAAAAAATATCATAACAGAATGCATAAAAATGGAAAACGGGCTATTTTCGGCTGATCGAGCAATTTCGGGTTTTCGCCCGGGAGCAACAGAGCCGCGCGGCTCTAGGGTTAAAGGCGGGTGGCTCTAATCTAGAGAGATAGAACCGTACGGCTATATACCCGGTTTTTCAAAAATTGAGAAAACAGAGAAAAATCACACGGAAAATGTAATGAACACAAGTTTAAGGCCTCTTAGAGTTTACCTTGATGTTGTTCCAGTGTATTGGATATGCAGAAACAGATTGAAAATCAAGAATATGACTTGAATACTCGAATATTCCGAAATCCCGAAAACAAATCCGAATGAATCCAAAACGAAAGCGAAAATGTATACGAAGCAATGAGTAGTGATCGGGACGAGTTATAAAACGATTAAGCAATGAGTTCGAGTTAGGAAATCAAAGATTTTCTTTCTCTCCTTCCTCTCCTTCTTCTCCTTCACTTTCTCTATCTCTCTGTAACTCTTTTTCTCCTTTTCTTTTTTTTTTTCCACCGAACCAAATCCTCCTCTCTAATTGGTTTTTCTTTTATATCTCAAATCAATGAAACCATTTCACAAATTAATTGCACCGTCTTTGATTTTGCAAATTCAACCCAAAACGCTCCACTTCAGGGTATGTTGCTTTGCTTTACAGAGCAACTTGTCCAACCCACTAGAGCCGGCCAGCTCTGGTTTGCACTAGAGCCGACCGGCTCTAGTCCTACAGTCGGGGGGCAAAAATGCAAAGAATCGACGCGCACCTTAAAAACCCTAGAACTATCTAAGGGACCTTTCTCAGGGTTTTGGATCGAGGATTGCCTAGTTTTCAAAAAATTCGAGATGTTCCAGGCGACATTCTGCTCTTTTCGGGGTCTGACTGCTTAACAGAGGTAACAAAGAGCTCTCATCACAGAGGTCGGAAAAACCCGTGCTCACAGGCTACCCCTCGCGAGACTAAAGTCGACTCATGGTCGGCTTCGAAGCCTAGATCGAGTTTGGTCTCGCGATTGGGAGCGCGGTGAGAAAGGATAAGAAAACTCACCTGATGTCCCTCGTTGGGGTGCTGGTTTGGTCTCGAACCGACTCGCTGTGGTGGAGCGTGCCCGTGATGTCGACTCGCTGTGGTGGAGTGTGCCCGTGATGTCGACTCGCTGTGGTGGAGTATGCCCGTGATGTCGACTCTCTGTGGTGGAGTGTGCCTGATAAAAATTTAATTCTTCCCCGTGTGGTGGAGCACCGAATAAGACTATTTTCTCCGTGTGGTAGAGCACCCCAACAAAAATTTTTCTTTTTTTTTTTTCCTCCGTGTGGTGGAGTGGACCGTTGTTGTTGGGTCGAAAGCGCGTATTTATTCCTTGATCGGCAATTTTGGAATTAAAAATTTTACCCCTTCGATCAAGAATAAATACGGCTTGGTTATTTTTGCCCCTGGATATCTGCAAAAGTGAGAAATACCCTTCTTGAGATTAAATTGGAATAAACTGAAATCATGGAAAATCGAGAAAAATGCAATACCTGGAGAATCAGAGCCGGCGGCTTAGGGCTAGAGCCGCCAGGCTCAGGGCTAGAGCCGCCCGGCTCTAGCGGGTGGGGAGTGAGATGAATAAAAGGGGGCCGGCGCCCCTTTGTTCTTCACCCATACATTTTTTCTCTTCTCTGTTTCTTTCTCTGAAAAATCTCTCCATAATCTTTCCACCAAGATGAGAAAAATGCGAAAGGCTATTCTCCCAAACACTCCCGTGCAACCTTCTCCTCATGTGAGGTATGCTTTACTTGAAGGGGATTTTTTTCTACCCACTGAGTCTACAGTGGATGTATACGGATTACGGGAGACGGTTCCTTACTGTGGGGTTCGGAGAAATGATCCTGTACTCGTGACTCTGAAGCCGTCTACACATATCATTCAGGATTTGGTTAGTTTTCTCCAACTTACTTTTTTTTCTCCATTTTTAAATTTCTGCAAAATAGACAAAATTAGGCGAAATTACATGAAATTGATGCATGTTTAGAGTAGATTTTACCCCTAGAAACCTTAATTGATGATTTAAAGTTGATTAGAATCAATTTTAGGGTGAAAAATTGCAAAACCTAGGTTTAGGAACTAAAACCGCCGGTTTCCCGAACAGAGCCGCACGGCTTAACGTTAGAGCCGGGCGGCTCTGTTTGGGAAACCGGCAGCTCTGGTGAAGAACAGAGCCGGGCGGCTGTGGTAAAGGCCGGGCGGCCTTGACCATAGCCAGGCAGCTCTAGTTCAACCAAAATAAGATTTTTTTTGTGTTTTAATTTTATTCTAAATGTTTTCAGTCAATTTATTCGAGCAATGCGCAACATAAATAACTCATAAAACTCCCTGTTTATTGTTTTGCAGGGTTGGACCCATAACCGGGGGGCCGGATCCGTGTTCAATGCGCTGGTTTGGCACCGGAGGCTCCCTGACCAGGTGCGGGAGATTGTTGACTTAACCAGTCTGGACCGGTTTGTCTGCTCTATGTGCGAGGTCCCGCCCCGGATGAGTAGGGGATTATTGATGACGCTTTTGGAGCGGTGGACTGATTCCACTCACACTTTTCACTTCCCGATCAGGGAGTTTACTATCACGCCCGAGGACTTCGTGGCCATCACGAGGCTATCTTTTGGCAAGGCGCATTATAGAGTTTAATCAGACCCTGGATCGAGGAGGCTTCAGTCCAGACCTCGTTGCCATATTGATCGGCCTGACTCCTCTGGGCAAGCGGCTCCAGGGGAGCACACTGCAGGATCACTAGTTGACTAGATAAAATAGTCTTCCCAAGGGTTCCGCATTCTCTCCCCGGGAGGCGAGGTGTTATGCCCGGGCGTTTCTGTTGTACGCCTTGAGTACTCTACTGTTCCCTACGGGTCAGAGCGACCTAAACCTGGCAGTGCTCTCTTCACTGATACAGCTAAAGGACGTGGGGAGCTTAAACTGGGGACGAGCTGGAGGCACCAGGAGGTGAAGGGCGCGTGGATAGTCCTTCATGTGAGTTTTTATTTTTAACCGATTTTCTCATTATGCAGATTTGGGCATATGAGTGTACCTTTATTCCTTAGCCGGAATTGGCCATACCGGCCAATGCTGAGCTTCCTAATTTCCCCCGGTTGCAGCGGTTACTAGGCTTCAGTTGGAGTAAGATGGACATTGCCCCTTGGATCTACCGCCAGCTCCTGGTAGGTATGAGCTTCGAGCAGGTACACCTATTTTTTTTAATAACATTCTGGTTCCAGGTTATAAAGGAGCCATGAGGGAATGCTGTGTGGTCCCTAGACGCTCGGAGGCTGATACCCAGACGGTTCATGATTGAGAGCCCGATCAGCTTCGAGTGGTACCTTGGAGAGAGGGTCACCGATTGGTGTGTCGGCCCTAGGGAGCATAGGATCCATCCCGCAGCTCCAATCGGACTATTCTAGTCGCACCTACTGTCACAGGAGGACCACTCGGATTTGTTCGGGTCCGGGTATGTAGTTTTGGGGGATGACGGTGACTACCCCAGTTTATCAGCACACAGCTTTTTCCTCCTACCGGGATTGCACTGACAGAGGGTGCGCCAGCTGGGGTACATCTTTGTTCTGCTTTTATCTTTTGCTTGCTCGGACTATTCTGCTACTTGTTGACCCACTTTTTTTTTTAGCCGTCTGAGAGGGGCAAGCGCCCTCGCACATCATCAGGCAGGCGTTCCAGTGGCCACGGGTCTGGGACTGTCGGCGGTCAGGGAGATAGAGGTTCTTCAACTCATACGGGTGTGCCTGGCACCGACACCAAGGTAGGGTACACTGAGCCTGTTCCCCCGGTAGTGCCTCCGGTGGTTCCTCCTAATGGCTTCATTCCCAGCCATCTGAAGTATCTGGTGGAGCCCTGGGTCATGCTGTATAATGAGACTGGGCAACTTTATCAGGTTGACCTTTACATCGAGGCACACCCCCCTCCTGCTGCTATTCCTCCTGATGCGACACACATGAGTATCCTTGCCCCTGCTTATTTTTTACCGTTACTGTTGCCACTGGTCTGACCTGTACGTTGTTCTTTGTGCAGATTTCGGTGACACAGGGGATGGCTCTGTGCCAGGTGAATTCTGCTCTCAGGCCCCTCTCGCTTCGGGATAACTGGGTGATGGTGGTAAGTACCTACGTCAATATGTATATATGGGTGTATATATATTTCAGATGCATGTATATGCATGACATGATGTCTATGTTTATTTAATTTTGATGCAGGCTGCAGTCGGCGTTCGCCGGCGTGAGGAGGCCCATATGAGGGCGGAGATAGAGGAGCTGCAGAGGACCATTGCGGACCTCAGATTCATGAATGGGACTCTCCGCACTCAGTTAGATGACTGGGAGACCGGCCGGTGCATCTTTGGTGATGATGGCGGGGCCGAGGGCGAGGAGGAGGATGATGACTCGACTGACGAGGGACAGTCGTAGCCCTTCCCTTGTAGCTTTTTGTATTTTATGTTGATGCAGCCCGTTTGTGGGCTTGGATTTGATGTTGTTGGACATATAGCCCGCTCATGGGCTTTTTCTTCTTATTATGTGACTGTTGACTTGTGTATTTGTTTGTATTGGCATTTTATGGAATTCTTTTCTCACTTGGCTGGTCTGTTACTTTCCCCTATTAGACTTGCTTTTCTCAATGCATTTTATCTGTTTTCACTCGTTTTATTGCCCTCTGACATGATTTATGCTTCCCGGAGACTTTATTTTGTGATTCTAGGGCTGATTTCGGTCGGATAACGATTCCGGGCAGTAGAGCCGCACGACTCTAGGTTCAAAATTCCGTATAAAAGTATATCGTATGTGTTGTAGCCAAACCAGAGCCGCCCGACACAATCTAGAGCCGCCAGACTCAGACCAAAGCCGCCCGGCTCAGAATAGAGCCGTTCGGTTCTTCTTTGTATTTCAGCCATTTCTTCTCCTTTCTGTGCCCCTTTTCAAATGGATCAATTGCGTGACCGCCTCAGAGATTATTGGGGAGCATCCTGCTCTTCCAACTGGACCTTATTGGCACCCTATAGTATATATTCCATACGGTTCTATATGAATCTGACTCTGAACCGGACCTTTCTTGCGGCTGCAGCCAGGTTTTGGGATCCGATGGATCATATCTTCTGATTTTCAGGGCAAGAGCTGTGCCCCATGGTTGAGGAATTCAGGGCCATCCTCTACTTTCCTTGCCCAAGTGGAGTCAGGTTAGCTGTCCCTGAACCCGGTTCAGATAACCTACAGATACTGCAGAGGCTAATTGCGCTGGACACAGCACATTTAGACTGCTTGCTTTGTGGCGGGGCTGCCACTAGGAGTCTCAACCTTTCTGCTGTTATGGACCTGTGCTCTGCCCTGGACACTTTTACCCCTGGTTGGGCTTTTCTAATAAGCTTGCTGCTGATGTCCCTCTACCTGTGTGAGTCAAGAGATGGGACTTGTGACTTCCGGTTAGTCCCGGTGGTGGCCCCAATGGCCAATAATGCTTCACCCATGGGGGTTATTTTGGTTGAAACCCTGATTTATCTGGATTCTGTCCACACTGGTCACCCGGTTGAGACCAACGGGTCTCCCCTTCTACTTCAGGTTTGTCCCTAACCCATGTTTGACATTCTGATTAATTCTACACCCCATTGATTGGCTGTCTTTCTTGTAGATTTGGCTATTGGAGAAACTGAACCTCCTGAGTGTTCCTCCACCTTAACCGAGGTACGTCCCGAAACTTTTTGGGCCCATCGTGTCGAAACTATAGACTTTGCCCACTCGGACTACATAGGCATGGCTCAGATGGTTGAGAGGGAGGACAGATGCATCCATCCACTGGATTTGCCCTTGGTGGGACATTTCGCAAGTGACTATAGAGACTTAGGCAGGAGGTGTGCAGCTCCTCGAACTGTCCAAAGTGACATTTTACTCCCCTGTGTGGTTATGCAGGCAATACGGGCAAGTGCAGGGGGTGCCTTGCTCCTTGTGCGTGACCGAGTGTGGGGAATTCAGACA
The DNA here is from genome assembly GCA_039660915.1 of Euphorbia tirucalli. NCBI lineage: Eukaryota > Viridiplantae > Streptophyta > Magnoliopsida > Malpighiales > Euphorbiaceae > Euphorbia > Euphorbia tirucalli. The sequence goes on along the minus strand of CM077636.1, from coordinate 64,395,052 downwards.
ATGGTGGCCTCGACATGTGCAATAGCAGTGGATGAACCCCATCCGTTCTGAGGTTTTGAGATATGGCAATGTAGCTTTGACAGAGATGGATGGTTGTTATAGGGCCTGGCTAGCTGACTTAGTGACCTGTTCTTGAGATCCTGACCTTGAGATATCTCAGCTTGTAGGTTTCCTTCATGTTGTATAGAGTTATTGCTGAATGATTTTTATTTTGCTGTTTTATTTTATGTCCTTACTTTTGCATAGACTGCCCTTATGGGTTTTCAATCTATCGGACTGTTTTAGCTTTTGCTTGGATCGCCCTTTCGGGTTTTCGATCCATCAGACTTTTTATTTGTACCCTAAATTTTGCATGGACCACCTTTCGGTTTCCACACCATCGGATTTTTTTTTTCGAGAATGCAATGCATACGAAACATGGTATGCGCACAATCATATATACATGTATAACAAAAATCCAATTTCGGGCAAACTCAAGACATTTAAGCGAACATGAAAAGCATTCATTCATTTATTCATTAATAATGTTTTAGTACAATGTGTATTAATAACGAAATGAAGCTAAGAACAGAGTTAACAATGGTATCCGTCTCGACCGAATCCTCGACTGCCACCAGCTGGTCTTTGCAGATTTTCCAACTGTTGTTGCTTACCTTTCTGTCCTGACTTTTGCATGGACTGCCTTTCCGGTTTTCGATCCATCAGACTGTCCTAATTTTTGCATGGACCGCCTTTTTTGTTTTCGATCCACCGAACTTTTTTTTTTACACGTAGTACCGTCTGAGCTTGTCTTGATTGACGGGGTTGACGAATTCGTTCCCGTCCATATCCATAATCTTTATGGCACCTTTCGAAAGTATCTTCCTTACCACATACGGACCTTCCCAGTTGGGTCTAAATTTTCCCCTCATATCAGTGTTGACCGGTTTCATCTGCTTTAATACCAAATCCCCGGCCTTGAGTGGGTGTTTTTGATGGCAAACTTTCCTGTTGTAAGCCTTAGCCATTCTCGGCTGATACATCTGTAAGTGATCCAGTGCTCGGAGACGCCTCTCGTCAATCAGTGCCAACTAATGTATCTTGATTGAACCCATTCTGATTCTGGCAACTGGGCTTCCATAACCACTCTTAGTGACCTAATCTCGGTTTCCACTGGCTGTATAGCTTCCATTCCGTAGACTAGGGAGTACGGTGTTTCTCCGATGGGGGTTCTGACACTGGTTCTGTAACCCCATAAAGCAAACAGCAACATATCAGCCCAATCCCTTTATGTAACCACCATTTTTGACAGAATCTTCTTAATGGATTTGTTGGCCGCTTCTACCACACCGTTAGATTGTGGGCAGTATGGAGATGACTTGTAGTGCTCAAACCCCTTATCCTGAAACAATTATGCCGTGACCCCTTGAAACTGTACCCCATTATCTGTGACAACATGATGCGGGATCTCGTACCGTGTGAAAATACTCTTTTCAATGAACTTGGCCATTTTTTTGGCTATAACATGTGCAAATGATTCCGCTTCCACCCACGTCGAGAAATAATCAACAGCCACAACTATAAACCGGTGCCCGTTTGACGCAAGTGGCCTTATTTCTCCAATGAGATCAATGTTGGGATTTGTCACCGGAAATCACCCGATAAAAGCGGAAGAACGCGATGATTTCCTCAAATCCGTGCCCAGGAGCAATTGAGATGCAAATTGAAAAAAACAAAAATTTAATCAACAAAGATAATTCTCTTACCCGGAATATCTCTTTAAGAGATGGATGCAGACTGCAGGAATCAATATAAAATCCCTCCTCGTTCACGTACACGAACGCCTAACGAACACCACCCGTGCTAGCGTTGGAAAACACGAACTATGGAGAGGGGGGCTGAGGTGAATTTCAGCTATGCTTTCTCACACAATGGTGGCCGAAATTCTTAGGTTATTAAACCCTAGGTTGGCTGAAATTCCTAAAGGAATTTTGGCCCAACTTGGCTCATTCATTTTGTGTGGGCTTCCTTCTTTTAATTCAGGCCCAATCTTATTTTAATTAGTCTGGTTTAAATTAATTTCAAGCCCAAATTTAATATACCTATGTATTTAATATATTACACCAAGTAATATATTATTTACATTTAAATTAAAATTAGTTTGACCAATTAATTTAATCCATCAAATTAAAATTAGATCTTCACAAAATAAAATCATATGTAAACCTATACATATGAATATTTCCACCTAGGAAATAATCTCATAATTAATCCAATTAATTATGAAGAGCTAATTAAATATATATTAATTTTATCATTATGATCAATCCAATTGATCTTTATAATATAATTAATATATATACCTCTCTCTCCAGAGTGTATACTCCAAGTATACATGTGATTCCTTAAGTCGGTGTTCAGTCGCTCAATGTGTACGATCCTGTGGGCCCATCTTTATATTGGCAGTGGGCCTTCGGCCCACAGACTGCAGTTAGGCTCTAGCAAGCCACTGCAGCCCCCAATTAAGATAGAGATGGCAGTCTAACTGTTATCATAACCCTCTAGTTTAAACTTCTACATCCCATGTCATTGATATCGGTGTCCAACACAGAGGTATGGATTGATCACCCTCTTTCGTGTCCGAACATTAACTTGATCCCGAATGCACTGAAGCTCACAAACAAGTTCCCACTTGTTTGGGTGTGGCCACACTCTTATCAGTCACATTCATCAAGAGGCCGGTGATATCTTCCCTATGGACTACTGAGTGACAAATCCCTTTTGCATATCCATAGCATTACCATGCTAATTGACATACCCGAAAGTACCCATACTTGGCACCCTATTACAGGCCCTTTAGGCGTACCCCTAAGTATGCGACCTCACATGCAACACCATCATATGGTCAGGTCAAAGGATCCATACAAGCACTACACGAGAATCACTTATGATACTATACCATGTGGATTTCTCGTTTAGTGGATTTATCCAGTTTATGCATGTACCCATTAACTTGGTTGACATTCCATGTCCAATGACCGGTAAGACACCGCTATAGAACCAGGTTAATGATAGTCTCTTGTTCCATTCATTCCCATGACTGGAACAGACTACGGATCTATTCATGGTCATATCGTTTACCCTATCCATGGTCTTACTGCCAAGTGCATGACACTGGTCATCATGGATATGGATATGTCCATTGGATACTTCATTTAATATATTGCACAAGATAGATATAATAAATGACTTAATGCCTTTATTAATAACACAAATAAGTATGATACATGAATCCAATAAATGTATGATACAAATACAAGGACCAATGCCTCGGGACTAGGGCATATCCAACAATCTCCCACTTGCACTAATTCCAACTAGGTATGGGCCTAATCCCTATAGATCTAGTATGAACCTCGTTCTTGGGCTGTGCCAGCACCTTGGTCAAAGGATCTACGACATTATCCTCGGTGTCCACTCTGTGCAATGCAATGTCACCTCTTTCCACGATCTCTCGTATGAGGTGAAACTTTCTGAGCACGTGCTTTGTGTTCTTGTGTGACCGGGGCTCCTTAGCTTATGCAATGGCCCATTGTTGTCACAGAAGATATCAACTGGGTCCTGGATAGTTGGCACTACTCCTAACTCAGTGATAAACTTCTTCATCCATACAGCTTCCTTAGCTGCATCACGTGCCGCGATGTACTCAGCTTCTGTTGTAGAGTCCGTGATGGTTGGCTGCTTTGAGCTCCTCTAGCTTACAGCACCACCATTAAGCAAAAATACATACCCAGACTGCGACTGGTACTAATCTTGGTCAGTCTGAAAGCTTGCATCAGTGTACCCATTAACTGATAGCACTTCCTGACCACCATACACTAAGAAGCTATCCTTAGTCCGGTGAAGGTGCTTAAGGATTGCCTTGACAGCTTTCCAGTGGTCCTCCCCGGGATCCTGCTGGTACCGGCTCGTCATACTCAGTGCAAAGGCGACATCAGGTCTCATACATAACATGGAGTACATAATTGATCCTATAGCTGAAGCATATGGAACTAATTTCATGTTCTCCCTGTCCTACCTTATCTTAGGACAGTGCTTCTTACTAAGTTTCAGCCCATGGCCCATTGGCAAGAAACCTTTCTTGGCCTGGTCCATGCTGAACCTTTTCAAAACTTTATCTATGTATGAGGCCTGACTCAGGCCCAGAAGCCGATTTGATCTATTCCTATAGATCCTGATCCCTAGGATCATCTCAGCTTCGCCCAAGTCCTTCATTGCGAAGCACTTACTTAGCCACTGCTTTACCCCTTGCAGTGTAGGTATGTCGCTTCCAATGAGTAGGATGTCGTCCACATAAAGTACGAAAAATGTGACAGTGCTCCCTCTTGTCCTCTTATACACATAACGCTCATCTTGATTCTGTATGAAGCCATATTCCTTTATAGCCTCATTGAATCTAAGATTCCAACTTCGGGATGCTTGCTTCAGTCCATAGATGGACCTTTGAAGCTTGCATACCCTTCCCGGATACTCTGGATCGACAAAACCCTCAGGTTGTGTCATGTACACATCCTCGAATAGCTTTCCATTAAGGAAAGCGGTTTTGACATCCATTTGCCAGACTTCATAGTCGTACCATACGGCTATGGCTAGCAAGATCCTGATGGATTTGAGCATGGCTACTGGTGAGAAAGTCTCATCATAGTCTATTCCATGGACTTGTCTGAAACCTTTCGCAACCAGACGCCCCTTGAAGGTATTGTCAGCCTTTAGCTTATAGCACCACTTGCAACCTATTACCTTAGCACCCGGAGGTGGATCAACCAAGTTCCAAACTTGGTTATCATACATAGATTGCATCTCTGCCTCCATGGCTTTGTGCCAATTCGCAGACTGTGGGCTTGCTATAGCCTCCTGGTAGGTTTTGGGTTCTTCCTCATCCCAGATGAGAAGAGTTTGATCATCGGTGACGAGGAAACCATACCTCTACGGTTCCCAACGATCCCTACCAGACCTTCTAGGTCCTTGTACGGCTTGGGTCGGTGCTTCCTCCTGTGGAAGCTCTACCTGGGCCTCCGAGTTATCCTCTTCAGGAGCTTGTGGACCTTGAACTTCCCTGAGTTCAACATTGCTCCCACTTTCTTCCTTGGAAAGGAACTCTTTTTCTAGAATTACCCCCTTCCTTGCCACGAACACCTTGTTCTCAGCGGGGTTGTAGAAGTAATACCCTTTGGTTTCCCTAGGGTAGCCCACAAACAGGCATTTATTGGTTTTGGGCTCCAGCTTGCCACTAGTCAATTTCTTGACATGTGCTTCACATCCCCAAATCTTTAGGAAAGACACATTGGGCTCCCTGCCCGTCCATATTGTTGGAAATGCCCTAGTCCCGAGGCATTGGTCCTTGTATTTGTACTATACATTTATTGGATTTATGTGTTGTACTTATTTGTGTCATTGATAAAGGCATCAATTCATTTATTATATCTATCTTGTGCAATATATTAAATGAAGTATCCAATGGACATATCTATATCCATGACGACTAGTGTCATGCACTTAGCAGTAAGACCATGGATAGGGTAAACGATATGACCATAAATAGATCCGTAGTCTGTTCCAGTCATGGGAATGAATAGAATAACAGACTATCATTAACCTGGTTGTATGGCGGTGTCTTACCGGTCATTGGACATGGGATGTCAACCAAGTTAATGGGTACATGCCTGGGAGCATGGTACTGGATAGATCCGCTAAACGAGTAATCCACATGGTATGGTATCACAATGGATTCTCGTGTAGTACTTGTATGGATCCTTTGACCTGACCATATGATGGTGTTACATGTGAAGTCGCATACTTAGGGGTACGCCTAAAGGGCCTGTAATAGGGTGCCAAGTATGGGTGCTTTCAGGTATGTCACTGAACATGGTAATACTATGGATATGCAGAAGGGATTTGTCACTCAGTAACCAACTGAGAAGATATCACCGGCCACTTGATGAATGTGACTTATAAGAGTGTGGCCACACCCAAACCAGTTGGAACTTGTTTATGAGCATCAGTACATTCGGGATCAAGTTAATATCCAGACACGAAAGAGGGTGATCAATCCATGCCTCTGTGTTGGACACCGATATCAATGACATGGGATGTACAAGTTTAAACTACAGGGTTACGATATCAGTTAGACTGCCATCTCCATCTTAATTGGGGGCTGCAGTGGCTTGCTAGAGCCCAACTGCAGTCTGCGGGCCAAAGACCCGCTGCCAACATAAAGATGGGCCCACAGGATCGTACACATAGAACGATAGAATGCAGACTTAAGGAATCACTTGTATACTTGGAGTATACACAGTGGAGGGAGAAGCATGTATATATTAATTATATTACAAGGATCAATTGGATTGGTCATAATAATAAAATTAATATATTCTATTGGCTCTTCATAATTAATTGGATTAATTATGAAATTATTTCCTAGGTGGAAATATTCGTATGTATGGGTTTACATATGATTTTATTTTGTGTAGAGTTAATTTTAATTTGATGGATTAAATTAATTGTCAAACTAATTTTAATTTAGATGTAAATAATATATTACTTGGAGTAATATATTAAATACATGGGTATATTAAAATTGGGCTTGAAATTAATTTAAACAGAATAATTAAAATTAGACTGGGCCTAAATTAAAACGTGAAGCCCGTACAGAATAGAGAGGAGCCAAGATGGGCCTGAATTCCCCTAAGGGAATTCGGCCAACCCTAGGTATAAATACCTAGGGTTAGAAATTTCAGCCAAGCCAAGCTTAGAGCCTCCTAGCCGAAATTTCCATAGCTCTCCCCTCTCCATTGTTTCGTTTTTCAGACGCTAGCACGCGTTGCATTCGTCAAGCGTTCGTGTACGTGAGAGTGGTGGAATTCTATTTTGAATTCTGCAGTCATCATCCATCTCGGAAAGAGATTTTTCTGTTAAGAATTTTAATCCCTTTCTATTTGTTTTTAAGTTTTTCAATTTCCACTTCAATTGCTCCTGGGACTGGATTTAAGGAAATCACCGCGTTCTTCCGCTTTTATCGGGTGATTTCCGGTGACAAATCCCAACACATATCTGATATGGGGTCTTTTCCACTGCCTTAGTCAGAGTATTATTTAAGATAAGAGCTGCTGTCTCAAGGGCGTGTCCCTAGAAACTAATCGGGAGCGAGGCTTGACTCATCATTGAGCGGACCATGTCTAACAGGGTCCTATTCCTCCATTCGGACACCCCATTCCATTGTGGTGTTTCGAGAGGAGTGAGCTGTGGAACTATTCCATGCTCTCTCAAATATGAGTCAAACTCTAGGCTCATATACTCACCACCTCGGTCCGACCGAACGGTTTTGATATTTCTGCCTAGCTGGTTCTGTACCTCGTTCCTAAATTCCTTGAACCTATCAAGGGTCTCAGACTTTTGTTTCATCAGATAGACATAGCCATATCTGCTGAAATCGTCCATGAATGTGACGAAGTACAGGTGCCCACCTCTGATCGCTATGCTCATGGGTCCACATACATCTGAATGTATTAGGTCCAATAAGCCAGTGGCCCTTTCAGCCTTCTTGCTAAAAGGCTCCTTAGTCATCTTGCCTTATAAATATGATTCACATGTGTCAATCGACTCCAAGTCAAATGACCCTAGCTATGCGCTTTTCGTTTATGTGGCCAAGACGACAATGCCATAGGTAAACAGGATTAAGTTCGTTGGGCTTAACCCTTTTTGTGTTTATGTTATAGACATGATTGGTTTCATTTAAGTCCAGGATATATAGGCCATTATTTAATAGAGCATCTCCATAAAATAATCCCTCTCTAGATATGGAAATTCTACCATTAGAAATAGTAAAATAAAATCCAGAAATATCCAACATAGAAACTGAAATAATATTCCTGCACATAGCAGGTACAAAATAACATTGTTCTAAAATTAAAACCAATCCACTAGGCATCACAAGGTGGTATTCGCCGATCTCTATGGCAGCAACCCTTGCTCCATTCCCGACCCGCAAGTCCACCTCTCCCGACCCCAGTGACCTTCTGTTCTTAAGTCCCTGCACATTGCAACAAATGTGAGAACCACATCCAGTATCCAATACCCAGGATGTTGAAACAGAAAAGTTAATGTCTATAACATAAATACCTGAAGAGGACGCACCCTGGCCCCTTCTCTGCTCTACCATCAGCTTGGGACACGATCTCTTCCAATGGCCTGCCTGTCTACACCCGAAATAGACATCCTCAGGACCTGCCTTCTGCTGGGCCTTGGGTTTGGCTTTGGCCTTCTTAGCCTTGGCCTTCTTGGCCTTGGCCTTGGCCTTTTCCTTGGCCTTACCCTTGGCAACAGGAGGGTTCCCCTTGTTGACCAGCAGCACCAGCGAAGTCTTTTTGATCGACTGCTCAGTAAGCTTAAGCATCCCATGCAGCTCACTGACAGTGCGGTTCATCCCTTGCATGTTGTAGTTCAGGATGAACTGATCATAAGAATCCAGCATGGATGCTAGGATAGAGTCCACTACCAACTCCTGAGAGATGGGTGATCCGAGATGGGCTAAAGTGTCCAAATAGCCCTTCATCTTGAGCATGTGTGCGCTCACAGATGTCCCAGCCCCCATCTTACAGGAGTGGAATGCCTTATTGGTCAGGTACCTATCCTGACGAGCTTGCTCCTGAAACATCTCGTTTAGAGTTATTATCATAGCAAAAGCTTGATGGTCCATAAACTGTTTTTGTAGTTCGGGGACCATACAGGCCAACATTAGGCATTTCACATCCCTATTATCCTTGACATGCACCTCGTATTCCTCCAGCTGGGCAGCCGGTGGATTACGTCCTTGAGGCACAGCCGGTACAGGCCGCTCCAGCACATACTCTTTGGACTCCTGTCTTAGAACTATTCTCAAGTTCCTAGACCAGTCCAAAAAGTTAGGACCGGAAAGCTTGTCCCTTTCAAGAATCGATCGCAGTGATAAAGTATTGTTGTTTGCCATTTAGAGTTTCGACACAAAAAAACATCTAGAGCTTTAATAAAGGACTTTACTTTGTTATTCCCATATGAAATTAATAATGAATCAAGTTATTAATTAAACCGAGTTGTTGGGCTCATGGGCCGAGATCCATATTTCATTAAGATATAGCTAGACGAGGGCCTGGTACAAATATACCCTAACTATTCAGGTAGGAACGCCGTCCAATCCCAACCTAGGGACTCTCGGTTTGATGGGCTTGTTGGCACTTACCCATCTGTGCTTAGGGCCAGGAGAATCCTACTACCCATGCTAAGTCAAAACCTCCATTCAAGTGTTAGAGTATCCCATACCTTAACCCAATACAAAGTGACAATACTCCAGTGTATCCTGCGAGGGCATGGTCTACAACTGGCCTATTCCCACTTCGAGCCGGATTTGAATGAGGGAAGCACTTTTAAGCGACTTAGTAATTTCATTTGGTTATTAGATTCAATTAACAACGGCTTGCATACATAAGGCGGGTGAAATGCTGTTGGATCATACATTCATACATGCATATAAATATAAAGCATAATTAAATAAATAAGTAAAATGGACTGCTATGGGCCTATTACATCCTAATATTATTATAGTAAACCTATACTAGAAAACAATATTAGGTGGGCCTCCATCTTCTTCCTTCTGGGCTTGCACCTTCACTTGGGCTCACCACTCCATGGGCTTCTTCGTTTACAAATTTTATAATAATTGAATAAAATAAAATTACATTAAAAAAAGAAAAATGACACGCAGGCCGTATTTACCTAATAAAGAAAATACAACCCATCTTGAATAAGGCCCAATAGCATCCAATCATACAAAATATTTAATCACCCATATGCATCCAATACATATAATTCATAAGCATGTTATAATGCATGATTTAAGCCCATTTCAATAATGTCCAAGCCATTATATTGAAATCGCCAATTTTGGACCACCATGGTTCTAACCCTTAACGGGTTTTGGGCCTCCAGCCCAGGCAGTCCAACTGCTGCCACTGGAATTGGGAAACCATGGGTCCAATTCAGCCGTCCAAGTAATTGTGCCAAAATTACCCGAACCAATTTCAATTAACCATATTAATTTCCAAAATTAATATCACAAGAATAAAATAAAATTTCATTCAAGAAACTACACGCATTTAAATTACATAAATTTAAACACACGAATTTTAAAACCAATTAAAATTTCAAAACTGGGCCCCGGGCCCAAAACCAGCCAAATCCAAAAATATTGTGCCCGGCCTGCTGCGGCTAGGGGCAGCAGCCACTGCCCAGCAGCAGGCAGCGGCGGCCGCCGGCGGCGATTCCGCCGCCGGCAGCCCCTCACCCCGGGAACAGCCATATTTTTTTTTCTTTTTTTTTTAAACAGAAAAAAATATATAAAAATATATCATGTCATCCAACAACAGGAAATTCACCAAGAATTCCAAAACATATAATTAAATTAAATAAACACAGACCAATATGCATATTCAATTTCAATTGTATGAAAATCAAATGGGGAAAAATCTTAAACCCAAACCAAGAACCCCAATAAAAAATCTCCAATTTTAAAACATGGGATTCGACCAATTTTAACAATTTCCACGGATCAAAAGCCCGCTCTGATACCACTGTTGGGATTTGTCACCGGAAATCACCCGATAAAAGCGGAAGAACGCGATGATTTTTTCAAATCCGTGCCCAGGAGCAATTGAGATGGAAATTGAAAAAACAAAATTTAATCACAAGATATAATTCTCTTACCCAGAATATCTCTTTAAGAGATAGATGCAGACTGCAGGAATCAATATAGAATTCCTCCTCGTTCACTTACACGAACGCCTAACGAACACCACCCGTGCTAGCGTTGGAAAACACGAACTATGGAGTGGGGGGCTGAGGTGAATTTCGGCTATGCTTTCTCACACAATGGTGGCCGAAATTCTCAGGTTATTAAACCCTAGGTTGGCCGAAATTCCTACAGGAATTTTGGCCCAACTTGGCTCATTCATTTTGTGTGGGCTTCCTTCTTTTAATTCAGGCCCAATCTTATTTTAATTAGTCTGGTTTAAATTAATTTCAAGCCCAAATTTAATATACCCATGTATTTAATATATTACACCAACTAATATATTATTTACATTTAAATTAAAATTAGTTTGACCAATTAATTTAATCCATCAAATTAAAATTAGATCTTCACAAAATAAAATCATATGTAAACCAATACATATGAATATTTTCACCTAGGAAATAATCTCATAATTAATCCAATTAATTATGAAGAGCCAATTAAATATATATTAATTTTATCATTATGATCAATCCAATTGATCTTTATAATATAATTAATATATATACCTCTCTCTCCAGAGTGTATACTCCAAGCATACATGTGATTCCTTAAGTCGGTGTTCAGTCACTCAATGTGTATGATCCTGTGGGCCCATCTTTATGTTGGCAGTGGACCTTCGGCCCACAGACTGCAGTTGGGCTCTAGCAAGCCACTGCAGCCCCCAATTAAGATGGAGATAGCAGTATAACTGTTATCATAACCCTCTAGTTTAAACTTGTACATCCCATGTCATTGATATCGGTATCCAACACAGAGGCATGGATTGATCACCCTCTTTTGTGTCCGGACATTAACTTAATCCCGAATGCACTGAAGCTCACAAACAAGTTCCCACTTGTTTGGGTGTGGCCACACTCTTATCAGTCACATTCATCAAGAGGCCGGTGATATCTTCCCAGTGGACTACTGAGTGACAAATCCCTTTTGCATATCCATAGCATTACCATGCTAAGTGACATACCCGAAAGTACCCATACTTGGCACCCTATTACAGGCCTTTTAGGCGTACCCCTAAGTATGCGACCTCACATGCAACACCATCATATGGTCAGGTCAAAGGATCCATACAAGCACTACACGAGAATCACTTGTGATACTATACCATGTGGATTTCTCGTTTAGTGAATCTATCCAGTACCATACCCCTTATGCATGTACCCATTAACTTGGTTGACATTCCATGTCCAATGACCGGTAAGACACCGCCATACAACCAGGTTAATGATAGTCTCTTGTTCCATTCATTCCCATGACTGGAACAAACTACGGATCTATTCATGGTCATATCGTTTACTTTATCCATGGTCTTACTGCCAAGTGCATGACACTGGTCATCATGGATATGGATATCTCCATTAGATACTTCATTTAATATATTGCACAAGATAGATATAATAAATGAATTAATGCCTTTATTAATAACTCAAATAAGTATGATACATGAATCCAATAAATGTATGATACAAATACAAGGACCAATGCCTCGAGACTAGGGCATATCCAACAATCAATCCCCCAAGTAGCGAATGGCCATGGAGTAGATGGTATCTAAAGTTCAAGCGGTGGGAGATGATTGAGATCTCCGTACACTTGACATTTGTGACATCTTTTTACCTCTTCGATACAATCTACTTGCAGTGTAAGCCAGAAGGAGCCCTGCCTTAACACTTTCTTAGCCAAGGCTAACCCATTCATGTGTGGCCCGCGAGTCCCTGCGTGAATCTACCTCATAACTTCCTTGGCTTCCTTTTCTGTTAAGCACTTCAGGAGTAGGCCATTAGCGGTTCTCTTGAAGATCTGACTCTCAAATAATCTAAACTATGCCGCTAACCTCCTGAGGGAGATCTTATCTGACTCGCTCTCATCTTCAGGGTACTAAGCATTCTGAATAAACTGTAGAATATCATGATACCAAGGACGTTTTTCCACAGTGCTACAACGCTGACGGACAAGTAGCAAGGATTCTATGTGATCTCCACTACTACTGGCTGGATAGGGTGTTTTCGGGGTTCCTCCCACATTGATGAGAGCATGGCTAAAGATTCTGCCATCTGATTCTCATCCATCGGCACTTGTCTAAACTCACACAGTCCAAATACTTCCACTTTGTCCCAAACCAACTAGAGGTATGGCCGAAGCGACCCTTCTTTTACCTCCCATTCACCGGTGATCTGATCGATTACTAGTGCTGAATCTCCAATTATCAATACTTCATGTGCCCCTAGTGTGATCAGAGCATCAATCCCGAATACGTACGCTTCATACTCTGCCCCTTTATTAGTCACCGGGAATTTAAGGTGTTTAGCTAGGGGGATGATTTCTGCATCAGGTGTGCCAATGATCACTCCCAGTCCTGCCCCATGCTTGTTTATAGCCCCGTCGAAGTACATTATCCATCTGCTCGGTTCTATCTCTATTATAGCTAACTATTCGTCAGGAAATTCCAAATTCTCAACATAATCCATCTTCAGAGGTTGGTTGGCCAGAAATTCTGCCACAGCCCTTCCTTTGATTGTCTTCTTGGTCACATATTCAATGTCAAATTTAGATAACAGGAGTAGCCACCTCGATAACTTCCCGGCCAATGCGGGGGTTTGACATAAGTACTTCATCGGATCAACCTTTGCCACTGCCTAAACCTTGTATGACTTGAAGTAATGCCTCAACTTTTTAGTTAGCCATACCATAGTAGCATAGGTCTTTTCTACTACAGTATATCTGGCCTCATAATCAAGTAGCTTCTTACTGAAGTAGTAGATTGCGTGTTCTCGCTTGTCTTCCTATTCCTAAACCAACATTGCCCCTACTGAAGCATCTTTAATAGCTAAGTAAAGGACTAAAGGCTTGTTCGGCATTGGAGGCTTCAGGACTGGTGGATTCATTAAATAAGCCTTTATCTTGTTAAAGGCCAACTGACACTGATCATTCCACTTTGCCGGCTGGTTCTTCCTTAGGAGCTTGAAGATGGGTTCACAGACCGTTGTTAACCTTGCAATGAACCGGTTGACATATTGCAGTGACCCCAGAAATGATCTTACCTCTTTCTCTATCTTTGGCATGGGCATGTCATTGATAGCTTTGATCTTATCTGGGTCCATCTCAATTCCCCTCTGACTTACCACATGGCCGAGGAGCTTTCCTAAGGTTACCCCAAACACACACTTCTTGGGGTTGAGGCGGAGGTTGTACTTTTCGACCCTAGTCAGGAATCTATCCAAGATAGCAGGGTGTTCTTCTTGGGTCATTGATTTGACTAGCATGTCATCCACATAAACCTCAAACTCTTTATGAATCATGTCGTGCAATAGTGTCGTGACAGCCCTCTGGTAAGTGGCTCCAGCATTCTTCAATCCAAATGGCATAACCCTGTAGCAGTAGACCCCCCACTCTGTGATGAAGGCTGTCTTTACTTTATCAACTATGTCCATGAGGATCTGATTATACCCTGAGAAGCCGTCCATGAACGAATACATTATGGCCCTAGCAGCACTGTCGATCAAAACATCAAAATGTGGCAACGGGAAGTCATCCTTGGGAGAAGCCTTATTCAGATCTCTACAATCTACACAAACCCTGACTCTGCCATCCTTCTTGGCGACCGATACTATGTTGGCCAACCATTCTGGATATTCCACTACTTTCAGAAATTTTACTTTTATCTGCTTGGCCACTTCCTCTTTAACCTTTTCTGCCCATTCTGGCCTGAGTCTTCTGAGTTTCTGTTTGATGGGCTTCATTTTCGGATCTGTAGGGATTATGTGCTCTGCGATTTCCCTGTCAACCCCGGGCATGTCGTCGTAGGACCACGTAAAGGCTTTTACGTGTTTTAGGAGCACATTCATAATTTCTTTTCTCTCTTCAGGCGTGAGGTCTTTCGAGACGGATACCATTTTTGGATCATCATCTGTTCCTAGATTCATTTCATGTAATGATGCATCATGTATGCTAAAGACAATAAATGAATGTTTATATATATGCACAGTTCCATCTAGAAAAACATCACACAATAAGCGAAATTAGATTTCATTGCATTGAAATCCTTGTAGGCTGAGTTGTTTACATCAAAAATAGAAAAAGCAAATACATTAAAATGATTATCATCCTCTACATGCAGAGGGTCTTCTCCTGTTGCAGCCTCTTCAACTTCCTCAAATAGGTCCCCCAGGTCACCCTCAAAGGCTTCTTCCTGGTCAGTAGATAGTTCTTCCTCGGTCATCTTGGCCTTCCCAGCCATCATCAGCTTAGCCAACTGCTTCACAGCTTGATCCATCAGTTCTGCTTGAGTCTTTGGCTTAGCTGCTTGCTTCTGATCAGAACTTGCGTTGACTTTCATCAGTGCGGCCAGTGCCTTGGTGATAGCTTCCACGGCCACCTCAGCTTCCCCACTTCCTTGGTTTACCTTCTCAGAAGATTCCCCTTTATTTCCAAACTCAACACTGACTTGGCTGACTGCTGTTCCCTGCTTTTTCAGAACTTTTCCCTTATCATCCTTAGCCTCAATACAGAGTATGTTGACAACTGGCTCGACCTCGTACTTCTCAAAATCCACAACATCAGAAAAGATTTCGAATCCTGGGAGTTGACCCCCCTCAACTTCTACTGGCTCCAGAGCTCCAATCGTACACTTTCTCAGTTGGACGCATAAACATGTCAACCAAATTCACAGATCTCCTACTCGGCCCATCTCCCTTCTCACGGTAGCCAAGTCTGTGCTGACGGTACTTCCCTGGTACAATGTCGAATTTAAGGACACCCTGTTGTCTTGCCCCCAGGCCCTTGCCGGGCTTAAAATTCTTCTTGGCGAAGTATTTATATATCCACTCTGGAAATTTTGGTTCATCATCGCTTCCCTCCGTCACAACTGCCACTTGAAAACCTGTTATTGGCTACTCCACAGCGTTTAAAGCAGCTACTACCGATGGCTCGTCTGCCTCCATAGTCACCACCTTTCCACCTATCAGGAACTTCACCTTCTGATGCAAAGTGGAAGGCACTCCTCCCAGGGCATGAAACCATGGCCTTCCAAGGAGTAGGGAAAATGTGACAGGGATGTCAATAACTGTGAATAATACTTTGGATTTCACCTCCCCTACACTGACTTCAGCTTCAAATGTGCCTATCACCGATCTCTTGCTGTCGTCATAGGCCCTGATTATAGTACCAGACTAACAAAGTGCTTCTGTGCTAATACCCAAGTATGGCAAGACTTTGGAGGGGCAGATGTTCAGGGCCAAACCATCGTCGACCATCACACAGGGCATTACCCTATCCATGATTTCTATTTTTAGATATAAAGCCCGATTATGATTCACACCCTCTGGCGGTAAGTCAGATACCCCAAAACTAATTTCCGAGGCCCCGGTTGGCTTTCAGGTCAACCCCTTTTATCACAACACACACTTCGTTCAGGGATATAGTAGGATTTGTTTCCATTTCCATCAACTGCTTCACTACCGCCTCACGGTGTCTTTTGGATTCCATGAGAAGGTGCCATATGCTTGCCCGGGCAGGTTTTCTTTTCAAATGCTCAATTACAGTATCCTCTTGCTTACTCTTCGATCCCTGAGCAGCGATGTCTATTTCCGCAACTGGGTTGTTCCTTCTGGGTGGTGCTTGAGGAGCCACATTAATAGGTTGGTAAACCCTGCCACTCCGGACGATGTGTATGGCCGGGCCATCTTTTAAGACCAGTGTTCCCTACCTTGTCTCCACCAGGTATATCAGCTTTAGTTCCTCGAACCCAAAGTCTTTGTCATCATCCCCTAAATTAATGTCATCCAAGTCAATCGGACCTTGCTTGTTTTGTACCACAGATGTCTGTGCTTCAGTTTCCTCTGGCTCTTCCTCCCCTTCTTCAGCTATAACTGCTTGGACACTCGGATTGGCCTTAATTATCTGAGCAAAGACACTGTTGGCCGGTATCCCTGACTGAACCATGCTAACCTGGCCCCCGAAATTTCGCAAAGGGTTTTTCTAAACATTTGGTTTCAATACGAGCTCTACAATTTTCCCTTCAATGACAAGCCTTTGAATAGCTCTTATCAGACCGGTTCATTCATTGGTGCGGTGACCTGCTGTCACATGGCAGGCGCAGTAATTGTCTTTATCTGCTTCAGAAGGAGGGACATAAGGCTTCACACTATGTAACAAACCAGCCTTTCTACATTTGGCAAAAATACGGCCTAACGTGTCGAGCCATGGGTTTGTGAGTCTTGGAGGGGCCCTTGACTGTCCGCCCTGGGCTACTGCTGCTACATCTGCCTCTTGCACCCAATCTATTGCTAAAGTCTGGACCGGTTTTGAACTAGACCCTGACGGGGTGGTTGTGGAACTACTGGCCTTGTACCCCTGAGCATATCCCCAGCTGCCCCGGTAAGTACCTGAACCCTGTCTGTTCATCCGATCTTCTTCTACTTATCTTTCAATGTGTTTAGCAAAATCCACAACATAATTGAAGGAGTGGAACCTTTTTAGCTTCATTTTCTCCTTGTAAGGCGGCAAGCTACCATCAATAAGCTTCACAATGAGAGATTCTAGTTTAGGAGCTCCGTCCAGCAATACTTGAACATCTATCCATCTCTTGTAATATGTTGAGAAGGATTCATTAGGCCTCTGACGGATTCTTTCTAGGTCTTCCAGCGTAGTTTCAACCTGAGTATTGTAGGCATATTTTTTCATAAACACCTCAGACAGATCCTCCCAGGTGGAACAGGTATGGATTGGTGTCTTTAGATACCATTTGGCTGCTGCACCTCGCAAAGTGGTTGGAAACAGATTCAGTAAATGGACCTTTCCGATACCCAAGCTAGACATAATTCTCACATAGCTATCCAGGTGAGCTTCTGGCGGACCTTCCCCAGTGTACGGGGGTGTAAAAGGGTGCCAAGTACGGGTACGTTCGGGTGTGTCAGTAAGCATGGCAGCACTATGGATATGCAGAAGGGAATGTCACTCAGTGATTCACTGAGACGATATCATCGGCCTCTTGAAGAATGTTACTGATAAGTGTGCGGCCGCACCCAAACAAGATTGGATCTTGTTTGTGAGCATCAGTTCATTCGGTATCAAGTAAAGGTCCAGACACAAAGAGGGTGATACTTCCATGCCTCTGTGTTGGACACTGATATCAGCGACATGGGATTTACAAGTTCAAACTACAGGGTTACGTTTTCAGTTTGACTGCTTACTTCGTCTTAATTGGGGGCTGCAGTGGCTTGCTAGAGCCCGCCTGCAGTCTGTGGGCCTTGGCCCACTGCCAACATAAAGACGGGCCCATTGGATCGTACACATTGAACGTCTGGACTTTAACTAGTCGGATTAAGTGTGTACTTGGAGTATACACTTTTGAAGAGAGAGAGATATATTAATTATATCATATGAATCAATTGGATTGATCAAAGTTATATAATTAATATTTATTTTGGCCTTCTCATAATTAATTCAATGAATTAATTTATGGGATTATTTCCTAGGTGAAATATTATGACATGTATAGGTTTACATGTTTGTCATTTTATGTGTGTCTAATTTAATCCATTGATGAAATTAATAGGTCAAATGAATTTTAATTTCAATGTATGTAATATGTTACATGGTATCATATATAAACATACATGTTAAATTAAAGTTGCATTTGAATTTAAATAAATCAAAGGAATTAAATTGGGCCTAAAACTTAAAATGACAATTCCCACATGGAGTGGGATTTCATTTGGCCGAAAATTTGCATTGAAAGTGATGATAAGAATGAGTCATTTTGTTGGACAAAAAGTAATGATGAAGATGGTGAGTCATGCATGACTTTTTGGTAAGCAAAGTTGGACTTTGCTTGTTAGATATTTTGTTTATTCTTATGGTAAGAATGGAAAAACAAATATGACATCTTCCTTTTCTTCTTCTTTTGGCCGAATGTTTTCTTTTGGCAAGAGAGGATGAGTCATTCTTTTCATCATTAGAATGGTGAGTCATATGGATGAGTCATAGGTTTGACTTTGATGAAGCAAAGTTGGACTTTGCTTTACTTGTGTTGATCTTCTTTTCTTTAAGTGAAAGGAGGATAAAAATCTGCCAAGACTCACCTTGCTTGGCCGTGGGTTATTTATCTATTCTTGAAAAGAAGTTTTGGCCAACTTTGATGCATTTTTTCTTTTGGAAAGAAATTGGGTGCACACTTGAAAAATTGGTTCTATCTTTGGATAGATAGATATTTCTTTTGGAAAGAAATAGGGACAGCCATATTTCTTGTTGTGGGCAGCCCTCTCTCACTCTCTTCTTGTCATCCGAGTCGCTAGCACGGGTTTCGGTCCGAGAGCCGTTCGTGTACGCATCGGTGGAGGAAATCTACACTTGATTTCTGCAGTCCGCATCCGTCTCTTAGAGAGACTTTGTGGTAAGTTTTTGAAACCCTCTTTTTATGCTTTAAGTTTTTGATTTCCACATCTTAAGCTCCTGGGCCGGATTCGAGGAAATCGACACGTATTTCCGCTTTTATCGGTCGGTTTCCCGTGACGAATCCTAACAAATATGGCATCTGAAACCCAACTGGGAGTGGCTCTCCCCCCTCTGCCAATAAAGTAGATGGATCCGCCACTTAACAGGCTAATAATGTACCATCTCCTTCAGCTTTGGCAATAGTGCTTCAAAGTCAGAAAATTTCTCCTTAAGGCGCCTTTCTGCAACTGTCTCAATCGAGGCCTCCCTAGCCCTTTCAAAGGCCTCGTCCTCCTCAGAATGGTGATCAGTCTCCCGAGGTGGGATGACTACCCTGCTACTGCCGGGGATGTTCCTTCCTGAATTAAGACCCCCACTGAATGACATTCCCTTCATTCTCGACTGGGGCTTGGGCCTGCTGACTAGTCTGGCCCACAGCGGCAGTCACCGCGGTCTGCACTTGCTCCCTGATGGTAGCCTTGAACTGATCCAAATTCAGAAAAGCAGTCATGAATGCATTCATGTCAAAGGGCAGATTTCCACCATTCCCACCTTGAGCCATTTCTGTTTTGCTTATTTCTTCCAACACAAACTGATTATCAACTGGCAAGGAAGGTAACTGTCCCCCAAACTCTTGCTCTGAATTTGAATGCGAATCTGAACTGACCCTAACCTCCTCCATGGTGTCTGAATCTTTCTGAACTGACTGAACTGATTGACCAGACCCTAAATCGGGCCGTACTAGTCACTTCGAAGTTGGACCCCAAACTGCACATTCGGTATAGGGTTAGCGTCACAGATGAATGTTATGTCCTGGACACGACACATTAAATGGCATGTATGGTATGGTCGTGGGATGATCGTGGTTGGATGATGTTTTGTGAATGAAAATGATAATGAATGTGGTTTCCTTTGTTCCTATTTCGGACATTCCGAAAATGCCCAAAACTATGCAAAAGATAATGCAAGAATTGTCACATGCGGACTGTCACACGGACAAAGGTTCGGCACCTTTGGGGCACCTAACGGATGTTATGAAATGGTCACACATGTACCGACACACGGATAGAGGTTCGACGCTTTGTAGGTCAAAATGAAATGGTGTGAAATGGTCTTGTGGAAGCCGTTCCGCGGACAGAGTTCCAATGCTTTTGGGGTATCAAATATGGGATGATGTTGCAAATAAGTCGTATGTAAGCAGGGACACGGATGGAGGTTCGGCGTTCATGGAACACCTTGCCTGAATTATTAATGTTATGAAATGTTCCTATGTGCGTAAAAATTCAGTATCCGTGGTGTACCTCGAATGAGTTATTAATGTCATGGAACAAATCCGATGTGGATTGTGACACACAAGCAAGATTTGGGCATCACTGAGACACCAATGACAAGTGGACATGAAATGGGGATGATGTAATCTTATGTTGTTGTGCGACTTACCACATAACTAGACTTAAAATCTTTGTGATTTTCTAGTGAATGATATGATATAATGGAATGGCCGAGTGCAAACCGGCACACAGGCGGACTACAAGTAGTTTTGGGGTACCCGATATGGTATGAAATGAAATGGTCGTGATAGGTATTCTCAGAACATCCCTTATTATATGGAATGAAATGGCATGAATATGTATGTCACACAAAATGCAAGTGGCTGCAGAAAACGTGGTTAGGAATGTCACACGGAATGATGTCGTGTATGTTCTATGAAAATGTTGGCACACAAGATGTATATGGCATGCAAACAAAATGTCGTGGCTGCACGAAGACGTGGTTAGCACAAATACCATACATATGTATATGTAAGAAGATGGCTGCATGAAAAAAATGTGGTTAGAAATGGCATGCGAATGATTATGCCTGTTGAAGCTTCGTGAAAAGGTAAAAAGAAAATCACCACAGAACAAACGTTAGCACATGCAAAAATATGCTCTCCCTTCCAACCTTATTCCTCTTTTCGATTGATCTTGCATTCTTCCTAGGTATTGGGTCTCTTTGGTATCAGCGGGGGATACCAAAGGCGCACACTCAATAGCTCAATTTTAATTTTATGTTTTGGTAATCCTAGGGGAAGTTACTAAGCCATTATATGTGGGTCAAAGTCAAAATCCAAGGGTCATAGAGGTTCCCATAGCGAAAATACACTTCTCACCGTAGAACACGATGTAAGGTCATGCGGTGTTATGAGTGGTTTACCCCGTTGGGTGTCTCCAATCCTGGCGGTAGGGTAGTCCACCTTCTTGGGTAAACCGGGGCTGATTAGTGTATTTGAGGGGTTGAGAAGAAGAAAATGCATGATATGCAATGCACGAATAGATATGGCATTTATAAATCGACAAATGAATACAAGCGAGGTTATATTTCAGTAGTCAAGTTCCTTAAGTTTTATGAAAACTTTCAAGAAAACTTTTAGAAATTCCTCAGCGGAGTCACCATTGTGAGAGGACGACCTATAAAGCGGGACGCGGCGAAGCGAACTGGGGATTTTCGAAAACGTGTTTTGGCGAATATGATGTTTTTGGAAAACGAGTTTTCGTTAATCTTGCTTTAGGGAAAACAATTCGTTTTGAAATTCGTTTTGTAGAAAACGTTTTCCCATTTTATTACTTAAAGACCTCGAAACATAAATTTCGAGATCAGTGACAGAGTCGCCACCCGGATCAGCTCGTCCAGGAAATTCCTGTACAGCTCCCTACCGAGTGCAGACTACTGTATCTAATCCAGAGATTCAAGGTTCGGGCAACTTACCTATTCAACCTCGAGCTTGTATTCAATTTATAATTTATATTACCATAGTTATTCAAGTTATTATCTTTTTCCTATCCAATTTCGTTTATTTTCTTAGCCCATGCTCAAACAAATGACAGAATTAAATTGTGAAAAAATAAATCATACACACAAATTATACAAAAGAATAATAGAGGCCGCTTATACAACCAAATTGAATAAAAATAAAAACTCTCGTTCTCATATTTACAAGCACCTAGAATACACGAGGATCTAAATATTACAAACGCCTAAATACACAAATTAATCTATTAATTACAGCAAAAATAACAAAAATAAATGCTGCAAAACAGACGGTTAGTGCAGTTTACGGCACAACACAGATAGGACTCAAATCAGGATAGAATTGGGATTTTTAGGATAAGGGAGCATGCATTTAGGGGGTAACCGGGTCGACTCGACCGGTCGGACCGGTTAGACCTGGAAAACGGTTTTGAAACACCCTGTAGATTTTTGTGCTAAAAAAAATTTTTAAAAATTATTTGGCTCAATTTCGTGTAAATTTCAGATTTCAGCAGGTCTGTTATCCCGAAACTCGGGGTTCCGTTCGTGCGGGTTTCCTAATTTTACAAACATCTAGGGTTCGAAAAGCAATAAACACACCAAAAAAAGTTTGAATCTGAAAACAAAATGTCATCCGTATGGGTCGTTTCACAATTCTGTCTTTTCTGGGAACTACAGCCGCACGGCTGTAACTAGAGCCGGGCGGCTCTAAACCCAACCGGGCGGCTGTAATACCCGGACCCGAAGTAGGTTTTCTTGTTTTTCAAAAAATCATTATTTTGCTCGTTTTCAATGTTTTCCGAATATTTGATAGGGTTCGGGGGTCCGCTGATACTAGACTACGGATCCAAATCGGATCTAACGACCCCGAAATTAGAAAATAAAATTAGGAAAAAACCGAAAATCTAATATCCGTACGCACAGAAATCCAAAAACCAAAGCTAAAATAACGTACGAATATTTTTGGGCCAAAAAATTTCATAACCGAATGCATAAAAATGGAAAACGGGCTATTTTTGACCGATCGGGCAATTTCGGGTTTTCGCCCGGGAGGAACAGAGCCGAGTGGCTCTAGGGTTAGAGGGGGGCGGCTCTGTTCCAGAGAGATAGAGCCGTACGGAAATTGAGAAAACAGAGACAAATCACACGAAAAATGCAATGAACACAAGTTTAAGGCCTCTTAGAGTTTACCTTGATGCTGTTCCAGTGTATTGGATATGTAGAAACGGATTGAAAATCAAGAATGTGACTTGAATACTCGAATATTCTGAAATCCCAAAAACAAATCCGAACGAATCCGAAACGAAACCGAAAATGTATACGAAGCAATGAGTAGTGATCAGGACGAGTTATAGAACGATTAAGCAATGAGTTCGGGTTAGGAAATCATAGATTTTCTTTCTCTCCTTCCTCTCCTTCTTCTCCTTCACTTTCTCTATCTCTCTGTTACTCTTTTTCTCCTTTTCTTTTTTTTTTTGGCCGAACAAAATCCTCCTCTCTAATTGATTTTTCTTTTTTCTTTTATATCTCACATCAATAAAATCATTTCATGAATTAATTGCGCCATCTTCGATTTCGCAAATTCAGCCGAAAACGCTCCGTTTCAGGGCAAGTTGCTCTGTTTTGCAGAGCAACTTATCCAATCCATTAGAGCCGGTTGGCTCTAGACCTACAGCCGAGCGGCTGTAGTTTGAAAACTACAGCTACCTGGCTTTAGGTAGAGCCGAGGGGCAAAAATGCAAAGAATCGATGCGCACCTTTAAAACCCTAGAACTACTCGGGGGACCTTTCTCAGGGTTTCGGATCGAGGATTGCCCAGTTTTCAAAAAATTCGAGATGTTCCAGGTGACATTCTGCTCTTTTCGGGATCCAACTGCTTAACAGAGGTAACAAAGAGCTCTCATCATAGAGGTCGAGAAAACCCGTGCTCACAGTACCTTTCTTGGGATTATATTGGTATGAACGGAAATTATGAGAATTATGGAAATTCTCTTACCTGAGATTAGAGTATGCCCCAGTGTCAGGTTATTTCCGCCTTCGGAGCATTCACGGTTCGAGACAGCCTGATGATAACAACATGTACTTGTACTTGAGTTAGCATTGATGCATGTATGCATATGTGTGTGTATGTTTTGAGTGTATGCGTATATGTGACATGATGTTTCTGCTGTTGGTCTTGGTGTAGCCCGCGTCTGGCTTTCAGCGTCGCAGGTCGGCCTTGTTGCGGGTCTAGAGCTCATGAACCAAGCCTTCTGGATATGCATAGACCTGCTACAAGATCGTCTTGCTTAAAATGAGGACACCGGCGATGAGGACCAGGTGGATGGCCAAGGTGACGGGGCGCAGTCCTAGACCTTCTCTTTTACTTCTTTGACAATCTAGCCCGTATATGAGCTCATTCTACCACTTTGCTTTTATTGCCCATGTATGGGCCTATTTTTGCATATTTCGTCTCGGTATATTGGCCATGAATGTGAGGCGTTGACCTTTACTTGAACCTGCGGTGGTAGCTTGTGTATTGTATTGTGTCCTAATTTTTGCATAGATAGCCTTTTGGGGTTTTCGGCTTATCGGACTATCTTAACTTTTGCCTGAACCGCCCTTTTGGGGTTTTCGACTCAGTAGACACTATTCATATCCTAATTTTTGCATAGACCTCCTTTTCGATTTTTAGTCTATTGGATTTTTTTTTGTTAGATGCATACAAATAGAGAATATGAACAGCCATATATGCATGATGCGAATTCAATTTCAAGCAGACTTAGGACATTTAAGCGAATAGAGCAAAGTGTTCATTCATTCATTCATTAATAATGTTTTAGCACAATGCACATCAAAAGATGAAATAAAGTTAAGAATGGAATCAATAATGGTATCCGTCTCAATCGAATCCACGACTGCCATCGATTGGTCTTTATAGATTTTCCCGCTAATGGTGCTCACCTCATTGTCCTAACTTTTGCATGGATTGCCATTTCGGTTTTTGACCCATCAGACTCTTTTTTTTTTTTACATAGTATCGCCTGAGTTTGTCTTAGCTGATGGGGTTAACAACTTGGTCTCTGTCTCCCCTGGTAGAACCGCGTCCACTCTGTAGACTAATGAGTATGGTGTTTTTCCAGTACATGCTCTGACGTTAGTTCTATGTTCTTACAAGGCAAATGGTAATTTGTCGACCTAAACTCTGTAAGTAACTATCACTTTTGACGGAATCCCTTTGATGGATTTATTGGATGCTTCTATTGCCCCATTGGCTTGTGGGAGATGTGGAGATGATCTATGATGCTCAACCCCTTATTCTAGAACACTGTGTTATTACCACTTGGAATTGTACTCCATCATTGATCATAACATGGTGAATTTTTTTTTCCTTTTTTTTTGGGCCGTGAAATTCAGATATGAATCTGCTTCTACCCACTTTGAGAAGTAGTTGACGGTTATGATCATGGGGCGGTGTCTGTTTGTCGCTAGTGGCCTTACCTCGCTGACACTGTCAATTCCCCATATTGTGACAACCCTCCTTTTTCTGGCTTGAGTCCATGGAGCTCCTGCTTGGCTGGTTTCATCTTCGAATCCTTTGAAATTAGGTGTTCAGTAATTTCTTTGTCACCCCAGCACCACATCATACAGCTAAGCAAAGATTTCCATGTGCTTTTGTGGTACTTTTACAATTTTCTTTTCTCTCATCAGGGGTGAGGTCTTTCAAGATAGATATCATTTTCAAGTCATCATCTGTCCCTAGATTCATTTCATGCAATGATGCATCATGTGTGTTAAAGGCATTAAATGAATGTTTGTATGCATGCATAGTTCCATCCGAAAATATATCACACAAGTAATTGAAATCAAATCGCATTATATTTAATGTCTTATGGACTGAGCTGTTCACATAAAGAAATGGAAAGACAAAAACAGATACATTAAAATGGTTATTATCCTCCATATGTGGAGGGTCTTCTTTAACTGCAGCATCCTTAACCTCAATAGCTTTTGCACCCAAATCATCCGAGGTTGGGCAAGGGATTACTCTGAATGCTAGGTTTAAAGCCGGCTCAATAATCTTACCCTCAGCAACCAACTGCTTGATGGCCCTAATCAACTAAGCGCAATCATTCGTATGGTGGCCTATCGTCCTATGATAGGAACAGAAATTATCCTTGTCTGGCTTAACTGGAGGAGAAAACAGCTTCAGATTTTGTAGCAACCCAGCCTTCCTACATTTGGCGCAGATATGAGACAGAGATTCTGCCCACGTGTTGGTGATCCTTTGAGGAGTTCCCGTTTGTCTACCTTGAGCTACAGCAGCCACATTTGCCTCTTGCACTCCAATTGAGGTTGCCTCTAGAATCGTCCTAGCACCAGACCCGACTGAGGTAGCCTTAGAACTACTGCTTTTGTACCTTTGAGAGTATCCCTGATTACTTCTGTAAGAGCCCCGAACTCTGTCTACCCCTTTGTTCCTCTTCTTCATATCGCTCGATACGCTTGGTAAATTCAACCACCTCATTAAAGGAGTGGAACCTTTTCAGCTTCATGTTGTCTTTGTACTAGGGTAGACTACCATCAACCAGCTTTACAATGAGTGACTCTAACTTCGGGGCCCCATCCATCCATCTCTTGTTGTAAGATGGAAAGGATTCATTCGGTTTTTGGCAAATCCTTTCTAGGTCTTCCAGAGTGGTCTCCATTTAGGTATTGTAAGCATATTGCTTCACAAAAGCTTCAGATAGGTCCTCCCAAGTAGAATGGGTGTACAAAGGCATCTTCATATGCCACTTTGCCGCAGCACCCCTCAAAGTAGTCGGGAACAGATTTAAGAGGTGACCTTTCCTGATTCCCATGCTTGTAATCAGTCTCATGTAACTGTCCAGTTGAGCTTCTGTTGGGCCCTTTCCAGTGTATGGAGGCAGGTAAGGCATCTGAAAACCACAGTGGCTCTTATACGTCAGCCATCAAAGCGGCCGAGTCGACACACTTAACAGGGTTATAGTGTACCATCTCTTTCAGCTTGGGCAGCATGGCTTTAAAGTCAAATAATTTCTGATTAAGACGCTTCTCCACAATAGTCTCAATCGAGGCTTCTCTTGCCTTTTCAAAGGCCTCATCTTCTTCAGATTAGCGATCAGGTTCCCTATGGTTGACAATTCCACCACTTCCGTTGGGAATACTCCCTCCAGCTCTATTCGTCACTTGGATAAATTGTTGTCCTTCACTTCCAACTGAAGTCTGAGTCGGTGGAACAGTCTACATGGGGCTAGCATTCATCATAGCTTGCATTAGCTCCTTAAGGGTAGCTTTAAACTCATCAGAATTTAGAAAGTTTATGAAAGCCGCTATGTCAAAAGGTGCATTTCCATTGTTTTAGTCAGCCATTTCTGTTCTATCCACCTCTTCCAATAAAGTCTGACTATGAACAGGCAAAGAAGGCAGCTGAACCTTGACCTCCCGATTTGAATCCAACCCGGAATTGATCCCTTCCACGGTGACCGGTTCTGATTCAACTGACTGAACTGGTTAACTCAGCTCTGACTCAACAAGAACTAATCGCTTTGAGTTTCGACTCTAAGCTACACATTCAACATGGGGTTAGAATTTCGAATGGATGTTATGAACCTAGGCTCGCCACACTAAGTGGCGTGTATGGTATGTTTGTGTTCATGATCGAATGATGTTTCATGGATGAGGATGATGATGAAAATGACCTTCATATTTTCCTTTATTTTGGACGCTCCAAGCATACCCTATGCCATGCGAAAGACAATGCAAAAATATTGCGTGTGAGCCATCACACGGACAGAGGTTCGGTGCCTTTGGGGCACCTAGTGGATGTCATGAAATGGTCACATGTGTACCAACACACGGATAGAGGTTCAACACTTCGTAGGTCAAATGAGATTATATGAAGTGGTCATATGGTGGCCGTTCGGGCTTCGATGCTTTTCATGGCATCTTGGATGAAGTGATGTCACAAACAAGTCGCGTGTAACTCAAAATACAGACAGGATTTCGGCGTTCATGGAACACCTTACATGATTTAGGAATGTTATGAAATATCCTAATATAAGTACTAGTTCGGCACTCGTGAAGTACCTCAAATGAACCATCGATGTTATGGAACAATCCAACGTGGATCGCGACACACAAGCAAGACTTTGGTGTCGCTATGACACCAATGATGAATGGACATGATGTCATGTAATGATATTGTGTGACCCACCACATGAGTATAAACCTAAGACCGTCGTGGTCCTCTAATGATGTAATGAAATGGCCAAATGCAATCCGGTGCACGGGCGAAACACGAGTAGTCTTGGGGACTCTCGATATGTCAAGAAATGATTATGAAGGGCATACTTAAAACATCCTTTTGTTTTAGATGGGATAAAATGAGATGAATACCTATGTCATATAGAATGCAAGTGGCTGTACAAAGACGTGGTTAGGATGCATGACATACAAGATGACGTCGTGTATGCTTCATGAGAATGTGAATATACAAAATGAATATGGCACACAAAAAAAATCATGGCTACATGAAAGTATGGTTAGCATAATACCACACGTATGATGATGCTTCCAAATGGTTGTATAAGAATGTGGTTAGAAAATGGCACATGGATGATGTATGTTGATGTTGCATGTAAAGGTCAAAAGTAAAGCAACCATGGAGCAAACATTAGCACACGTAAAAAATGGTCACCCTTCGAACCTTATTCCTCCTTTCGATCGTTCTCGCATTCTTCCTATGTATTGGGTCTCTTTAGCATCAATCGGGGATACCAAAGGCGTACTCTCAATGTCCATTTTCAAATATATGTTTTGGTAACCCTAAGGGGAAGTTGCTAGGCCATTACATAAAGGTATGATTCAATCCAAGGGTCGTACAGGTTCCCATAGCCAAAATACACTCCTCATCGTAGAACACGATGTAAGGTTTATGCGGTGCTATGAGTGGTTTACCCCCTCGGGTGCCTCCAATCCTAGCGGAAGAGGTAGGTCACCTTTAGAGATAAACTGGGCTTAATCATGTGTTGGAGGGATGGAGAAGAGAAAATATCATGATATGAAAGTGTGAGTAAAATAAGGTATTATAAACTAGTAAATGACTACAAGTGAGGTTATATTTCAGTAGTTGCCTAAGTTCCTTAAGTTTGTATAAAAACTTTTCAAGAACTTTTATTTTCCAGCGGAGTCGCCACTGTGAGCGGACGACCTTTTACTCGGAACGATGCGAAGCGAACCGGGGAAAAAGAGAAGTGGGGGATGTTTAGTGTTTTGAAAACGGGGTTTGTGTCTTGATTAGGAAAACCGTTGATTCTTCTTGGAAATCCTTTTGTAGAAAACCTTTTCCCTTTTCATTAACTTAAAGACCTCGAAACTTAAATTAAAAGATCAGTGATAAAGTGGCCACCTGGATCAGCTCATCCGGGAAATTCCGGTACAGCTCCTTACCGAGCATAGACTACTGTACCTAATCCAGAGATTTAGGGTTCGGGTAACTTACCTATTCAACCTCAAGCTTGTGTTCATTTAAAAATGCATATGACAATATTTTACTCACTTATTATCTTTCTCTACCTAATTTAATCCTTTACTACTAGCCTAAGTTCATTCAGATGACAGGAATAAGGTACATAAAATTAAAAGTGCCAAAATATAAACCATACATCCAAAAATAAACCAAAAAGAAATAGAGGCCTTGTTACAACCCAGAAAAAGGAAAAAGGCTCTCATCCTCACCATTACAATCTCCTAGATACACGAGGGTCTAAAAGGTACAATCACCTAGAATACACGATTAATCTATGAAATACATCCAAAATAAAAATAAAGAAAAATAAAAGCTGCAAAACAAATAGTTAGCACAGATATATTCCAAACACATGTAGGACTCATACAAGACAGAATGGGGATTTTAGGAATTGGGAACATGCATTTAGGGGATAACCGAGCAGTCCGGGCGACTTGCTCGGTTAGACCTAGAAAACGGTTTTAGAAACGCCCTGTAGGTTTTTGTGCTTGAAAACGGTTTTGGAAAATGATTTGGCTCAGTTACATGCAAATTTCTTCGGTTTAATGGGTTAGTTATCCCAGAACTCAGGGTTCCATTCATGGGGGTTCCTAATTCCAAACATCCACCTAGAGTCTGAAAACAGTAAACAAGCCAAAAACAGGTTTGATTCTGAAGACAGCATCACACGACAACATCCACGCGGGTCATCCCGTGATTCTGTCTTCTGCCCATCACTATAGCTGTGCGGCTGTATTACAGTCGTGCGACTGTAATGATTATGGTCGTACAACTCTACTTAGAGTTGCACGACTGTAGAGTTATGGTCGCACGACTGTAATGAACAATGCCCCACAGTGGTTTTCTTATTTTCTAAAATCATTGTTTCAATCGATTTTGATGATTTCTAGGGATCCTGGAAATCCGAGGATCCGGTTAGGGATTTAACAACCGCGGATTCTGAGAATTGAAACAAAAAAATCCTAAATCTCATATCCATATCATTGGAAATCCAAAAACCACAATTTTATAGTGTGCAGATGTGATTTGACCGAATTAAATCATGAAAAATCATTTAAAACGGGAAAACCAGCTGTATTCGGTTGAATTTGGGCTTTTTGAGCTTCTGCCTAGAAGAATACAGTCGTGCTACTATAACTATAGTCGTGAGACTATAATTACAGTCGTGCGACTGTAGTTACGCAGATAATTTTTCAGATAAATATTTTTAAACACAGAATCAATCACAGATCAGCATGAAGTGAGTTTTAAGGCCTCTCAGAGTTTACCTCTTTTGTGTTCCAGTCTGTTTGATGACCGGAGTCAGATGTGGATGTCGAAATCCGCCTAGAATCTTCAAACGACCAGAAATTCTTGACCACGCATCCTGAATTGATCCGAACGAACCTGAGAATGGTTTTGATTGAATGATCTCAGATTGGGAATCCTCACACTCTGTGTTTCTCCTGTAGAAATCAAAATCTGACTTCCTCCACAATCACATACACAAACGGCTTTAGAACTAAACCAGTGCTAGCAGTTGGAAAAACTGAAGAAAAGAGGAAAGAATAGAAAAGTGGCTTAATCCTTATCACAAAAAGACTCATCCTTTTTATCCAAAAAGAATGACTCTTCATTCTTATCCAAAAAGGATGACTCATCATTCTTATATAAAAAAAAATGACATATCATTCTTATCCAATATATAGGCAAAATATCTAAGGGTGGGGCCAAGTTTTCTTTTACAAAAATTCGGCCCAACCCGTTTCAATTCTATATGGGCTTTATCCTTTCAAGCCTAAGTCCATTTTAATTTATTTGTTTTATTTAATTTCAAATGTAACTTTAATTTAAAATGTATGCTTATATATTATACCATATAATATATTACATACATTTAAATTAAAATTAATTTGACCTATTAATTTAACCGAGGAATTAAATTAGACATTCATAAAATTAAATACATGTAAACCTATACATGTAAAATATTTCCTCCTAGGAAATAATCTCATAAATTACTTCATTGAATTAATTATAAGAAGGCCTATACAAATATTAATTATATTATTTTGATCAATTCAATCGATCTATATAATATAATTAATGGAAGTCTCTCTCTCTTCAGTGTGTATACTCCAAGTATACACTTAATCCTTTTAGTTTAAGTTCAGATGTTTAATTTGTATGATCCTGTGGGCCCGTCTTTATGTTGGCAGTGGGCTTATGGCCCTCAAACTGCAAGCAGGCTCTAGCAAGCCACTGCAACCCCCAATTAAGACGGAGATAGCAATCCAACTGTAACCGTAACCCTGTAGTTTAAACTCGTATATCCCATGTCATTGATATCGATGTCCGACAATGATGCAAGGATTGATCACCCTCTTTTTGTGTCCAGACATTTTCTTGATCCCGAATGAACTGATGCTCACAAACAAGTTCCAACTTGTTTGGGTGTGGCCATACTCTTATCAGTTGCATTCATGAAGAGGCCGATGATATCTTCTCAGTAGACTACTGAGTGACATTCCCTTCTATATATCCATATCATTGCCATGTTCATTGACATACCCGAACGTACTCATACTTAGCACTCTGTTACAGGCCCTTTAGGCGTACACCAAAGTCTGCCACTTCACATGCAGCACCATCATATGGTCAGGTCAAAGGATCCATACAAGTTCTACACGAGAATCACTTATGATACCATACCATGTGGATTTCTCGTTAAGTGGATCTATCCAGTACCATGCCTCTTTGCATGTACCTATTAACCTTGTTGACATCCTATGTACAATGGCTGGTAAGACACCGCCATACAACTAGGCTAATGATAGTCTTTAGTTCCATTCATTCCCATAATTGGAACAGATTACGGATGACTTTATGGTCATATCGTTTTCCCAATCCATAGTCTGACTGCCAAGTGCATGAAACTTGTCAACATGGATATGGATATTTCCATTGGATACTCTATTTAAAACATAGCACAAGATATATAATAAATAGATAAATGCCTTTATTTAATGACACAAATTGTATAATACATAAAGCTCACATCAAAGTACAAATGTATGATACAAATACAAGGACCAATGCCTCGGGAATAGGGCATATCCAACAATATCGTCAATTGAAAAAAGCAAAAAATTTTACTGTGCATATTAACTGAATAATGGAGCTGGTAGTCATTAACGGAAGAATTAGGAGCCGCCATGTGAAAAACAACTTAAGATCCTTCAATGACAATAAAAGTAAAAAATATAAGAATTCAACTCCGCAATCAATTTCTGCTTCAAAGTCAATTGGAACCGATAGATAAAGAAAAAATAGATATGATACCAATGAAAATCCAATTGGAGCAATTGTTGATAGCACGTACCCCAGTTTGTTGCAAAAATTTCAAGATGAAGGGTATTTACAAGAACGTGCCATTCTTGCACCCACATTAGATATTATGATAAAGGTGAATGATTATATTTTTGTTGGATATGCCCTAGTCCCGAGGCATTGGACCTTGTATTTGTATTATACATTTGTTGGATTTATGTATTATACTCATTTTGTGTTATTAATAAAGGCATTAATTCATTTATTATATATATCTTGTGCAATATCTTAAATGAAGTATCCAATGGACATATCCATATCCATGATGACAAGTGTCATGCACTTGGTAGTAAGACCATGGATAAGGTAGACGATATGACCATAAAGAGATTCGTAGTCTGTTCCAATCATGGGAATGAATGGAACTAGAGACTATCATTAACCTGGTTGTGTGGCGGTGTCTTACCGGTCATTGGACATGGAATGTCAACAAGTTAATGGGTACATGTAAAAGGGCATGGTACTGGATAGATCCACTAAACGAGAAATCCACATGATATAGTATCACAAGTGATTCTCGTGTAGTACTTGTATGGATCCTTTGACCTGACCATGTGATGGTATTGCATGTGAGGTCGCATACTTAGGGGTACGCCTAAAGGGCCTGTAATAGGGTGCCAAGTATGGGTACTTTTGGGTATGTCACTTAGCATGGCAATGCTATGGATATGCAGAAGGGATTTGTCACTCAGTAGTCCACTGAAAAGATATCACCGGCCTCTTGATGAATGTGACTGATAAGAGTGTGGCCACACCCAGATAAGTTGGAACTTGTTTGTGAGCATCAGTACATTCGGGATCAAGTAAATGTTCGGACACAAAAGAGGGTGATCAATCCATGCCTCTGTGTTGGACACCGATATCAATGACATGGGATATATAAGTTCAAACTACAGGGCTATGATTACAGTTGGAATGCCATCTCCATCTTAATTGGGGGATGCAGTGGCTTGCTAGAGCCCAACTGCAGTCTGTGGGCTACAGGCCCATTGCCAACATAAAGATGGGCCCACAGGATCATACACTGACCTACTGAACACAGACTTAAGGAATCACCTGTATACTTAGAGTACACACTCTGGAGAGAGAGCATTGTATTAATTATATTATAAAGATCAATTGGATTGATCATAATAATAAAATTAATATTTGATTGGCCTTCTCATAATTAATTGGATTAATTTATGAGATTATTTCCTGGGTGGAAATATTCATATGCATAGGTTTGCATATGAATTTATTTTGTGAAGATCTAATTTTAATTTCATAGATTAAATTAATTAGTCAAACCAATTTTAATTAAATGTAAATCATACGTTACATGGTGTATTATATTATATACATGTGCAAATTCAAGTTGGGCTTGAAATTAATTTAAACCAGACAAATTAAAATAAATTTGGGCTTAAAAAATGAAAGAAGGGAAGCCCACACATGATGAGCCAATTGGGCCGAAATTCTCAAGGAGAATTTCGGCCACCTAGGTTTAAAAACAACCCTAGGTATTTCGGCCATAAAAAAGGAAAAAAAAAAAGGTTAGCCGAAATTCTCATCCCCTCCCTCTCTACAGTTCTTGATTTTTCGACGCTAGCACGGGTTGTGTTCGAAAGGCGTTCGTGTGCGTGAACGAGGAGGGATTCTACCTTGATTCCTGCAGTCTGCATCCATCTCTTGTAGAGATAATCCGGGTAAGAGATCAATCTCTTGTTGGTTAATTTTTAAGTTTTACAATTTCCATCTCAATTGCTCCTGGGCACGGATTTGAGGAAATCACTGCGTTCTTCCGTTTTAATTGGGTGATTTCTGGTGATAAATCCCAACAATTTTAGCTACATGGCCTGGTGAAGAAGTGACTTATTTGAATTCTGATACTATTTGCAAAGTTGAAAATCACTCTAATAGTCATGAAGATGTTTGTACTCCAGAATTTTTAAATACTATTAAATCTTCTGGTTTGCCAAATCATAAGCTGAAATTAAAGATTGATGTGCCTGTCATATTGCTTCATAATAAAGTTAGACTTCTGGACTTTGCAATGGTACTCAATTAGTAGTTACTCAATTGGGAAAACATGTGATCAAAGCCAAAGTAATTACTAGTTGCAATATTGGACATAGAGTTTTTATTTATCGACTTGCTTTGACTCCATTGGATATCAGATTGCCATTCAAATTTCAAAGAAGATAATATCCTTTGGCTGTTTGTTTTTTACGGTCCCAAATAGGCTAGCTACAGTACTAAGAAGGGTGAATAGTACTGTATACCAAATAAAAAATTTTACAAACTCTTTTGAAAAATTCTTTTTAATGAAAAATAATTTTCACTAAATAAACAAAAGTTTCATAGGATGTAGAATAATAAAACTTGTAAATATAAATATACTTTACTAAAATTAAAAATGCCTTAAAAAATAATGCTAATAATTTAAATTGCAGAAATTTAAATGGCAATAAAAATAAAGAATTTAGGGATAAGGAAATGAAGACACGAGATTTATACTAGTTCGACCCAACCGGTCTACATCCAGTCCTTAAGCCAACCACTTAAGATTTTCCACTAGGATTTTCTTTACGGGTAGGAAATAAGCCTGTGTTACTTTTTACGAGTTCAAGTAATAAACTCAATAATTTTGTAGGCTAAGTATCAGACCTCTATCGTTACTTTTTGAGAGCTCAAGTAACAAAACTCTTTCGATGCTTTTTCAAAGCTTAAGCACCAAACTTATTGTGAGCACGGGTTTTCCCAACCTCTATGATGAGAATTCATGTGTTACCTATGGAGCAAACGGATTTGAGTCGGGCTTGAAAGCAACCGTAATATTGCCCGGAGTATCTCAAACGTCTTGAAATCTGAGCTATCCGCGATCCGAAACCCCCGAAAAGGTCTCACGAGTGATTTTCTAGGGTTTAGAGCGCGCGTCTGATTTTCAAAATTTTGCCCCGGCTTTAGACTAGAGCCGTACAGCTCTAGTACACATTAGAGCCAGACGGCTCTAGTGGGTAAACCAAGTTACTCTGCAAAGCAGAGCAACTTTGCTTGACAGAAAGAGATTTTGGGCGCAAAATCAGAAAGTCAGACGGTCATTTAATGAAGTGAAATGATATGTGAGAGGAGATATAAAAGAAAGAAAAAATCATATCAGAGGGGGGGATTCGGAATCTTAAAGGGAGAGAAAACATATTTCCAAAAAAAAAGAGAGAAAAGAAAGCAGAGAAAAGGAGAAGGAGAAACCGAAAATCATAAGCAAAGAAGGTGAATCAAAAACACCAAAGTTAAAGCCCTAAACCAATCTTAAGACATTACAGGCAAGTTCTACAACCTCTGCTCATTGATTCGGGACCATTTCGGGTTGATTTTAGGTTGTTTTGGATTGTTGCGATTTTCGGCAGGTTGAGCTTCCAGCACCAATTCCAAGCTTTCAATCCATTTCTACGTATCCAGTACACTGGAACAACATCAAGGTAAACTCTGAGAGGCCTTAAACCTATTTGCATTGTCTTCTTTCTGTGTTTTTCTCTGTTTTGCAGTTTCCGGAAAACGGCTTCAATCCATCATAGCCGTACGGCTGTGTTTTTCATGAACACAACCGCACGGCTATGTTCACAATGAACAGAGCCGGGCGGCTCTGTCCTTTAGGGACAGATTCCCGATTTGTCCTGATTGGCCAAAAACAATCCGTTTTCCATTTTATGCATTCTGTTGTAATATTTTTCGGCCCAAAAATATTCATACATTATTTTAGTCTCGGTTTTCAGATTTCTGTGCGAGCAGATATTAGTTTTTTGGTTTTTCCTGGATTTTATTTTTCAATTTCGGGGTTGTTCGATCCGATTCGGATCCATAGTCCGGCATCAGCGAACCCACGAACTCTATAAAATCTTCAGGAAACACTGAAAGCGAACAAAATAATGATTTTTCGAAAAACGAGAAAATTGAGTTCGGGTCTGGGTATTACAGCCGTCCGGCTCTATTTTTCAGCTGCGCGGCTATAATTCCCGAAAAAGACAGAATCGCAGAACAACCCATACGGACGTCATTGCGCTATTCTGTTTTCGGATTCAATCGGTTTTTGGTGTGTTTATTGTTTTTTAGACCCTAAATGTTTGTAAAAATTAGTAAAACCCACACGAACGGAATCTCGAGTTCCAGGATAACAGACCCACAAAAATGGAAATTTGCATGTAACCGAGCCAATTATTTTTCGAAAAATTGTTTTCCAGCACAAAAAAAATCTACAGGGCGTTTCAAAACCGTTTTGCAGGTCTAACTGGTCCGACCGATTGGATCGACCCGGTTACCCCCTAAATGCATGCCCCCGTTTCCTAAATCCCCAATTCTATCCTATCTGAGTCCCATTTGTGTTGAGCCGTAAATTGTGCTAACCATTCTGCTTTGCAGCATTTATTTTTATTATTTTGGCTGTATTTAATAGATTCTCGTGTAAATTAGGCGGTTGTAATTTTTAGATCCTCGTGTACTTAGGCGATTGTAATGTGAGGACGAAAGTTTTGTCTTTTATTCAATTTGGTTATATAAGCGGCCTCTATTATTCTTTTGTTTAATCTGTGTGTATGATTTATTTTTCCACAATTATTCCTGTCATTTGTTTAAGCACGAGCTAGTAAATTAAACGAAATTGGGTTCGAGAAAGATAATAAATTGAATAAATATGGCAATATAAATCATAAATCAAATAAAAGCTCGAGGTTAAGTAGGTAAGTTGCTCGAACCCTAAATCTCTAGATTAGGTACGGCAGTCGGCGCTCGGTAGAGAGCTGTACCGGAATTTCCTGGATGAGCTGATTCGAGTGGCGACTCTGTCACTGATCTCGAAATTTAGGTTTCGAGGTCTTTAAATAATAAAACCGGAAAATGTTTTCTAAAATGGAATTTCCAAATCAAATCCACGATTTTCCTAAGATAATCAAGACCCATTTTCCAAAATAAAAGCAAAAGTCAAACGAAAATGTTTTTTCCCGGTTCGCTTCACCGCATCCGTTTCTCGTTCTGGGTCGTCCGCTCACACTTATCCCGGTATTTTTTTCAAGCTCAAATACCAAACTTATACAAACTTTGTTAATCACACTATCAATAAAGTAAACCCCCTTCACACAAATCCCTTGTGTGAAAATACAATTTCCTTGACTGAATATTTGAAAGAATGAACAAGATGAAGCTTTTTCTCTTAATTTGCTCCTTGTAGGAATTGTGGAAGACTTGAATATAAGAAGCTTAGAAAGTGTGAATGTTGCTTAAAGTCTCCCACTTTGACAATTCAATTTCATTTCCTTTTATAGGTGAAGAGAAGCTCATCAAGATGTAAAGTGGCTGTTGGACATAGCTCCTGAAGACAATATGACCGTTGTATTGCAACTCTTGAAGAAGTACTAGCCGTTGCACCTCCTGAAGGAAATTATGACCATTGCTTTCTAGCTCATAAGTCAATTGTGGCAGTTATATTTTGCTCCTGAATAAGATACAACCGTTTCTTTGCAATTCTTGAAGGTACACCAACCGTTAGAGCTTCTGAAGAAGATTTATAGTTGTTGCTTTGAGATCATAAGGAGAGCTATCTATTGCTTACATCCTTTGAAGAAATAATGGTATTTATACTTAGCTCTTGAAGCATTTTCTTTACCTTCTAATGATAATGTAGCAGTTGACATTATACTTTGTTTAGCTTATAAGTAAAGCTCATCCTTTGGTCA
Source organism: Euphorbia tirucalli (assembly GCA_039660915.1). Taxonomy (NCBI): domain Eukaryota; kingdom Viridiplantae; phylum Streptophyta; class Magnoliopsida; order Malpighiales; family Euphorbiaceae; genus Euphorbia; species Euphorbia tirucalli. Next base: position 64,356,360 of record CM077636.1, on the reverse strand, counting down.
ACTTGTCATATACCAAATCTTTCATTCCTGATGCTTTGTAAGCTTCTGATTGCAAGACTTTGTAGATATCCCTCTTGTGTTGCATGGTTGCTTCACCTCCTTCATAATTATACTTTACTTCTTTATTAGTTACAATTTAGGTTGTGATAATATTAAAGTAAATATGATATCTTCATTTTTAATATATGTCAACTCTCCATTTGTTGTTATTATTAAAACACGATTCAAAAGTTTTGCCATGACAATGAACAAAGAAGCCAAGGACAATCACTTCACATGTGGGTTTATATCTTACTCGCCCTGTTTTCTATCATGGTCAAATGTGTGTTGTTGTATCTAAAATTAAAAGCAAAAGTGGATTTAAGATTTTTAGTAGTGACAATAAAGATAAGATATGTAATTGTACTCAAAATGAAGTATTTAAAAAAATTTTCAATAATTTATAGTTAAATTGTTTTCTTATAATCATTCTTTTTTAAAAAAATTATATATAGATTTATTGTTTACATATAAAAATTTAGCAATATGTTTAAAAATATATAATATATGGAGTATATTAAATTTTCTTATAAATTTAATTGTGTCACACAAAATAATAGAACTTTTTCAAACCATTCGTGCAAGTCGCGGGTAATGGAATAGTTAACTTATAAAATTCAAAAGAAGAATGCTTTTTGTCGAAAAATATTCATAGTTCAAGTTTAATCAAGTAAACAAATATACCATTATCAAAAAAAGTAAAACAATATTACCGATTACTTCAATATTTTATTGGATGACTGCTAATTAGTTACCGTTGGACCCACGAAGCCCATCTTCTATTTGTTGATTTAAAAGAAAATATATGTATTTACTAATCTTGTGATTTGACTTTCTACCATGGTCAAACGGACTCCACGAGGCAGGCCAACAGTGGTATGCCATGTCAAATGAACAGTAAACAGAAGGTAAAAGCAAGAAAAATTTCTTTGGAGGCTTTTCCATTCGGTACAAGATCTATTGATACGGTTCTTTTAATATTTGGTGTTTAGGGATGACCATAGGGTAAGAATTCCCCGTCTTTACAGAGATCTACCCCTACGGAAATGGAAAATCTCTGCTCCATCTTCAAATGTGGGTGAGGATGACGAAAATTTTCCCCACAAGCCAAAATGAGGTGGGATGGTTTCCATTTCAGTTCCCACTAGAATCCGCTATGTATTCTTGCGGAGAATTATATTAATTAAAAAATTATTATTTTTATATATTAAAAATATATTAAATTTAATTTTTTTTTTAATATTGTCTACAAAGTTATAATAAAAGTAAAAAAAATTAAATGGATAATAGGGATTCCCGTGGAAATATGGATAGTATAAATTTTTCTCCCACCACCCTCGTAAGATGGGGATGAGGAATTTCCCCCTAGTGGTGGAGAAATAGATGGTTTTGCATTCCTTATCCCGTAGCCATCTCTACTGACATTTCAAAATAAAAAACATTTTAAAATCTAAAATATTGATTTTAAATAATTATTAATATCTCTGTAATGATTTACATAATCATTACTATTGTAATAGATAGATTATTTTTATTTTTAACTGTTACTATTTTTTAAACCACCATATCATCAATTTCATTAAATTTTATTGTTTAGATACCAAAGAGATCAAATCAATGAGTTAGGTACCAATTGGATATATGGTGTATAGGTAAGATTCCAAAAAGGTTTTTATTTTGAAAATAAAACAAAGATTCATGCCGACAGAGAACAAGACATGATGTAATTGGATGCTGGTAACTGTGGGCCATAGAATTTATTAGGGCAAACATAAACACGATTGCAGTGTAATATTGCTTATTCCAGAGTGAAAGCAGTGTTGTACACAGCGGTACAAGCGTACAACTAATGAAGCCAAAAAGTTTCATCTATTGCGATTGCGACGGTTATTCGTGCGCAAAAGAGGCGTGCCAACCGTTATTTTATTATTATTATTATTATTATTATTATTATTATTATTATTATGCCTCATTTAAGTGTCATTTTTTTTCATTTATATTTATTTGAAGTATTTTAAGAATCAAACAATCCGAGGTGAAATGGGAGAAACTAAATTCGTTATTTTTCATGTTATAACCTATAACTAATGGGATGTAAATGCCGGAATTTTCCATCATTAAAAAAAATTACTGGTGTCACACGATTGTAAATTACAGTCGCGTGATTGTAATTAAAAAATTACAGTCGTACGACTGTACGATCGGAGCAGATGCAGAACACCATACCCATAACATAAGAAAATAGAGGGGAAAAGATTGTTGGAAATGCCCTAGTCCCGAGGCATTGGTCCTTGTATTTGTACTATACATTTATTGGATTTATGTGTTGTACTTATTTGTGTCATTAATAAAGGCATCAATTCATTTATTATATTTATCTTGTGCAGTATAGTGAATGAAGTATCCAATGGACATATCTATATCCATGACGACTAGTGTCATGCACTTAGCAGTAAGACCATGGATAGGGTTAACGATATGACCATAAATAGATCCGTAGTCTGTTCCAGTCATGGGAATGAATGGAACAACAGACTATCATTAACCTGGTTGTATGGCGGTGTCTTACCGGTCATTGGACATGGAATGTCAACCAAGTTAATGGGTACATGCCTGGGTGCATGGTACTGGATAGATCCACTGAACGAGTAATCCACATGGTATGGTATCACAATGGATTCTCGTGTAGTACTTGTATGGATCCTTTGACCTGACCATATGATGGTGTTACATGTGATGTCGCATACTTAGGGGTACGCCTAAAGGGCCTGTAATAGGGTGCCAAGTATGGGTGCTTTCGGGTATGTCACTGAACATGGTAATACTATGGATATGCAGAAGGGATTTGTCACTCAGTAACCAACTGAGAAGATATCACCGGCCTCTTGATGAATGTGACTGATAAGAGTGTGGCCACACCCAAACAAGTTGGTACTTGTTTGTGAGCATCAGTACATTCGGGATCAAGTTAATGTCTGAACACAAAAGAGGGTGATCAATCCATGCCTCTGTGTTGGACACCGATATCAATGACATGGGATGTACAAGTTTAACTACAGGGTTATGATATCAGTTGGACTGCCATCTCCATCTTAATTGGGGGCTGCAGTGGCTTGCTAGAGCCCAACTGCAGTCTGCGGGCCAAAGGCCCGCTGCCAACATAAAGATGGGCCCACAGGATCGTACACATAGAACGATAGAATGCAGACTTAAGGAATAGCATGTATACTTGGAGTATACACATTGGAGGGAGAGGTGTGTATATATTAATTATATTATAAAGATCAATTGGATTGGTCATAATAATAAAATTAATATATTCAATTGGCTCTTCATAATTAATTGGATTAATTATGAAATTATTTCCTAGGTGGAAATATTCATATGTATGGGTTTACATATGATTTTATTTTGTGCAGAGTTAATTTTAATTTGATGGATTAAATTAAATGTCAAACCAATTTTAATTTGGATGTAAATAATATATTACTTGGAGTAATATATTAAATACATGGGTATATTAAAATTGGGCTTGAATTAATTTGAACCAAATTAATTAAAATTAGACTGGGCCTAAATTAAAACATGGAAGCCCGCGCAGAATAAAGTGGAGCCAAGATGGGCCAGAATTCCTTATGGAATTCGGCCAACCCTAGGTATAAATACCTAGGGTTAGAAGAATTCGGCCAAGCTAAGCATAAGGAAGCCTAGCCGAAATTTCCTAGCCTCTCCTCTCCTTTGTTTCGTTTTTCCGACGCTAGCACGGGTTGCATTCGCCAAGCGTTCGTGTACGTGAGAGTGGAGGAATTCTAAATTGAGTTCTGCAGTCATCATCCGTCTCTGAAAGAGATTTTTCTGGTATGAAATTTTAATCTCTTTCTATTTAATTTTATGTTTTTCAATTTCCACTTCAATTGCTCCTGGGACTGGATTTGAGGAAATCACCGCGTTCTTCCGCTTTTATCGGGTGATTTCCGGTGAAAAATCCCAACAAAGATAGGGCAATTAATGCCCCGGATTTTGGTGAAGAAAGAGTAGAAAATAAGATAGGAGAGAAGAAAGAAAAAAGAGGGACTTGGACATTGTGATTTCTGGTTGCAAAGAGAGAGAATTGGGAGTAAAAGGAAAGAAAAGGAAAAATACCAAACAAAGTGCATTCTTTTTCTCTTCTTTTTCTTCTGAATTCTTGAGTGATTAAGTTTAAAATCTGTTAGACATCAATAGGTTAACAACTTAACACTCTAAATTCAATCAATTTCGGACTAAAAATCATCAGAATCCCTAACATTTGGAGATTTTTCGGACCAAACTTCTCAACCTCAACTAAAGGAGAAAAAGAGCAAATTTAAGTGGATTGGAACGACGCCAGGGGTCATTCCTACGGCGGATTAGTGCCTAAGAAGTAAGCACATCTCATCCTCTCTTTTTCTTACGCTTTCTGGGTGATTGGATGTGATTTGGTGCATTTTATTTTAATTTTTGTGTTTTCTGTTTTTAGAAATCAAGAACAGACTTACGACTGTTCTTGAGTTAGTGAACAGTCGTACGACTATAAATACAGTCGTATGAGTGTTCTTGATTTCCATTGACTTCTCAGTGTTATTTTGAATAATTTTAGCGAAATCCTGAAATTGGATGATTTACAGTCGCACGACTGTAATGCTCGTCCAAGAGCAGAATTTCCAGAATAATCCCTAAAAATTTCTAAAAATCCATAAAATTCAGAACATCAGAAAATCACCAAAAATGAATTTTGTTGTGTGCATTCACTACCTTAGATTTAATTTTCAATGCATTTGCATTTACAACAATACCACGACGGAGACTCAATTCTCCCGAAAACCGACCTACCTCACATGCTAAAAGGATTTGTAAAATGTGGTGGTGGCCAATTTGTTTGAAGTGGAAATAGAGACAGGTGGGGTGCGATGGGATTATAAGATTTTAAGGGATATCTTTAATGCTGCTAATTATCAAATTATTTGATCTATTCCTTTATCTTTTAGGAATATTGATGATAAGTGTGAGCATGGGTTCTTCCGACCTCTGTGATGAAAATCCTATGTTACCTGTTAAGATAGACGAACATGAGTCGGACTTGAGAATGAAGGCGATGTTGCCTGGAATGTCTCAAACGCTCCGAAAACCAAACAGTTCTAGATCCGAAACACCGAGAAAGGTCCTTCGAGTGATTAGAGGGCTTAGAGGTGAGTATGGGATTTAGGAGAATCCATCACGGCTCTGATTAGAGGCGTATGGTTGTAGTTTGACAATTATAGCTGTGCGGCTGTAATTCCAGAGTCGCATGGCTGTAACCTTGCAGCGCGCGGCTTTGACGAGCGGCTAGATTACTTCTGAAATAAACAACTTCAGTCTTTGATTTAAGGTAGAATTCCTGAATTAGGGGGAAACTCGACCGGGATTCTCTAGTTTAACATAACAAAGTTGAAAGCCCAACAAGAGTAGAACAAAACAAAAAGAGAGGGAGAATTCAAAAGAGAGAAAAAGTGAGAAACGCATAAAACAGACTAGAAACACATTGAGCGTGAGTGTTTGGACATTTAACATTCATTCGAGACTGTTATCAGGTTTTATTCGGATTGATTCGAGGCTCCTTTTTTAGGATTTCAGGACCTTCGTGAGGTTCTAAGTGGATTACGACTTTCCAATCCACTTTCGGTCATCAAACACATTGGAACATCAACCAGGTAAACTCTAAGAGCCCTTAAACTCGTAATTATTTGCTTCTTGCCGTGCTTTTATTGTGTTTTGGAAAATTTATAGAAACTGGCTATTTGATTACAGCCGTGCGGCTCTAACTAGAGCCAAGCGGCTGTAATCCCTTAGAACAGAGCCGAATGGCTGTACCACTATAGCCGCACGACTATGTTCTTTAAGGTAGAAATTGGAAACACCTTAAATTGGTCGAAAGCAGCCAATTTTCCCATTCTAATCGTTCTATTATGAATTATTTCGGTCCAATCACAACTGTTACACTTAGAATTATGGTTTTTAGTTTTCCAATAATGTTGATGTGAGATTTTTGGTTTCTTTGATTTTGATTTTTGAAATCTAAGGTTGTTTGATCCAAATTGGATCCACTGTCCAGCTTTAGCGAACCCCTAGGTTCCTCAAAGTCCTTAAAATCATCGAAAACAATTAAAATAGTGATTTTCAAAGCGAAGAAAACCAATTTTGGGTTTTGGATACTACAACCGCACGGCTATAGTGGCTATAGCCACGGGACTCTAACTAGAGCCGCATGGCTGTAATTCCCAGAAGGAGGCAGAATCACAGGACGGCTCCCATAAACGTCGTCGCGTGATGCTGTCTTCAGAATCAAACTATTTTTGATGTATTTACTGCTTTGGACCTTAGGTGGATGTTTGGAATTAAGAACCCTACAAACGAAACCCCAAGTTCTGGAATATCTGACTCACCAAAATGAAGTAATTTGCATATAATCGAGCCAAACTGTTTTCAAGCACAAAAGCTTACAGGGAATTTCTAAAATGATTTTCCAGGTCTAGCCGAGCAAGTCGCTCGAACTTCTCGGTTACCCCCTAAATGCATGATCCATTTCCTGAGATTTTCCATTATGTCTTGTATGAAACCTATATATGTTTGGGATAAATTGTGCTAACCATCTGTTTTGCAGCTTTTTATTTTTCTTTTTTAATTTGGATGTATTTAATAGATCAACTCGTGTATCTTAGGCGATTGTAATTTTTTAGATATTCATATATTTAGGCGGTTGTATTAGTGAGAATGAGAGTTTTTATCTTTTTGGGTTGTAATAAGCGACCTCTATAATTTTTTGGTTTGGTTTGGATGTATGGTTTATTTTTCCACACTTTATTTATTTCTGTTATCTGAATGAGCATGGGCTAATAACAAAAGATAAAAATGGGTAGAAAATAAGTGAATATAATATGGTACTATAAACTTATAAATGAATGCAAGTTTGAGGTTGAATTAGGTACGACAGTCTATGCTCGGTAGGGAGTTGTACCAGAATTTCTCTGTAGGGTTATAAGATCTCAAACCTTAAATCTCTGGATTAGGTACGGCAGTCTATGCTCAGCAGGGAGCTGTACCAGAATTTCCTGGATGAGCTTATCCGGGTGGCGACTCTGTCACTGATCTCGAAATTTAGGTTTCGAGATCTTTAAGTAATAAAACAGGATTTTCTAAAATGCAAAAACCAGTTTTCCCAAAACTCACATTCAAAGAAAAGGTTTTCTACAAAAGGATTTCCAAACAAATCAATGGTTTTCCTAAGCAAGATACAAATCCGTTTCCAAAACAAACAAACATTTCAGTTTCTTCTTTTTTTCCCAGTTTGCTTCGCCGCGATCTGCTTTCGTAAAAAGGTCGTCATCTCAAAATAAGTTAATATAGGGTTTGGATAAGAAAAGGGTGTATATGGTGAAATCGCCCTATCATTGGCTTATGTCTTAGTTGCCTTCTCCTCCATTGGATGTATAACAATTTCCATGGAATTCCATTTGGCAACTGGCGGTGCCGACGAAGATTCAATTTTTTATTTGGCAAGCTTGGTTAAATATACTCCTTACTATTTCTAGTTTGTGTCGCAGGGATGTTGGAATTACAGAGCTATGTCTGTGGTGTAAGGAAAGGATGGAAACAATGTTTCATTGCTTGGTTGATTATGATTTTGCTAAGCGAGTGTGGCTTGCCTCTCCGTTAGCGAGTTTTCAAAGCTCTGTTGAGACTTTTTCTAGTTGGTGGATTGACAGGTTGAGCAATTTTAGTTCCGAGGCAGTTGGTTTAGTGGCTGGGATTACGTGGTACTTGTGGTATGCTTATAATCAAGTGGTTTGGCACAACAAAAATTATCACCACTTATCTATTATGGTCAATGGGTCTTGGATGGTTTATGATTGGCAAAACGCTCAAGCTTGCTTAGCTGGTCGACTTGCAGCTCATCCTTCCAGTTGGTCTCCAGCTCCAGTAGGTTGGAAGTGTAATTTTGATGCCTCTTTGGATGTGCAGAATCATATTATGGGTTTTGGATGTGTGGTTTGCTATACTGCTGGCAATTTCATAGCTAGTCGGTGTTCTTCTTTTGCAGCTCAGCTTGATCCAACACTTGCCGATGCGATGTCTTGCTGTGAGGCCCTTTCTTGACTCAAGACTCTTATGGCTTCTGTTATAGTGGAGGGTAATTCTCAAATTGTCATTTAAGCACTCAGTAGCCCCAATGTGGAAGATTTTTAGTCCTTAGGTGTTGTTTTAGAAGATTACAGACAATTGCCCTCTTCTTTTGCTAGCTGTAGTTTTTCTTTTATTCGTCGTAGTGCTAATAAAGTAGCACATGTTGTTGCTAGCCTAAGGCTAATATCTCCCACACCCTCTATCTTGGTCAATTTACCCCCCTCCAATATTATAAGCTTGTTAGCTTCTGATCTTCATTGATATATTTTTCATCTTCTCAGTAAAAAAAAGAAAGTTAATATCAAGTCCAATCCAAATAGATAGATAAAAATAGGTAGTTTAAAGAAAACAAGTTTATTGACTTAGTAGTAATATGAAAGTAATTGATAATAGAATTGGAGAAAAGATGATGAATAAGATGCTATTTGGAGATGATTAGAAGATGATACCAGCAGCTAACAAGAAGAGTAAAAGCTTAATTGTGAGTATAAACTTGATATGAATTTATATGTGAATTTTGTGTTATTATGTGAATAGCTGGTGTTACGTGTTATATGAATTTTTGGAATGAATTTTATATGCAATAATATGAAAATAATTAATGTACATGTCAAATGGAAAATAATTGCATTTGAACAATTGTGAATTACATGACACACGGTTCATATATATATACACTTGTACACAAATACATGAATTAAATGTTATATGTGAAAGTCAGTGTAAATGTGTGAGCACCGACCTCTGTGATGAAAGTCATTATTGTCTTTTTCACGGATAAGCGTGAAACGGATTCGGACCGACCGGAATAATGTCGAAAATGTCCCCGGATGACCCAAACGTGTGTGATAAGTCTTGGTACGGAGCCCTGAAAGAATTCTAGTGAGTATTTAAAAAAACCTAAGGAAAGAATAAAAAATAAACAAAATAAGCTAATCTGGTCACTACAGTCGCTCGACTGTAGTGCCTACAGCCGTGCGACTGTAGTACTACAGTCGTGCGACTGTAATCACCAGACTTCCTTTTTTACTGAAAATCAGCATTTAATTCCGATTTTTAGCCAAAACGGGAGATATAAAAGCCTTATATCCGGGATTAGGCTTAATACAACGCAGAGAGAGGCAGAAAATTAGAGGGTTTTGAAAGAAAAACATACAAAAGCACACAATAACACCTATTTTGGGACTTTTTGTAGGGTTTTTAAGAAAAATAAAAGGGTTTGATCTAAAATAACTTAAAAAATTTCAACAAAACACGTAGAAACCGTTGTGGGGGTTGTAAAATCATCATCACTCACTCAATCTCTCTCGGGGTTCCATTCGGGCTTCATTGATCGCGCATTTTTCGGGTTATTCGTGACTGCAAAACACTTTCCTGCATTCGAATCCATCTCTGGTGATCCAAACACTGGAATACAGACCAGGTAACATTCTGAGAGGTCTTAAAAATCCATTTTTGTTCATTCTGGGTGTTGTTTATTGATTTTTTTTTTTTGAATTTTTATGCTTTCGGAAGTGAATTTTGATTACAGCCGCCTCGCTTAATGTCACAGTCGCCCGGCTGTAACCTACAGCCGCGCGACTGTGACCTATATTCATACGACTGTAATCTTCTGATTACAGTTGCTCGAATGTAATCTCAACGGCATAAGCTCCGAATGCTCCAAAATCCACCGATAACGCTTCCGTTTTCAGATTTAATGTGTTTTTCAAGTTTATTATCGGTCCAATTGCATCAGTGTATGCTTAGATTCCCGGTTTTCTTATTTTTAATTGATGGATGTGATTTCAAGTTTGGCGATTTCGAGTTTTTAGGGATTTCCAGATTTATTTCGATCCATTTCGGATCTGTTTAGTTGAAATCAGTGTGTTTCCAGAAATCCCACATTACCCGAAATTGCTAAATTTGCAAAACGATTTTCAAAAACGAGAAAAGAAGGCCGAAAAACAATTCTGGAGCATTATAGTCGCGTGACTGTAACCTACAGTCGTGCGGCTATAGTTGAGGCAGAATTACAGTTTTACCCTTTTGGGCCCCAAACTTGTAATTTTGCATCTTTTTCCTATTCAAAACTGAATTTTGGTGTGTTTACATTCTTTTTGGACCCTAGATGGATGTTTAATTTAGGCCCACACATGAACAGGACCCCCGGGTCCCGGGATATCCAGCCCACTAAAGTTGGAAAATGCATGTAAATGAGCCAAATGGTTTTCAAAATTGGTTTTTCATCCATAAAACCTACAGTGCATTTCAAAAAACCGTTTTCCAGGTCTAACCGGACCGACCAGCCGGGTCGACCCGGCTACCCCCTATGCATGATCCCGCTCCTACAAATCCCTATTCTGTCCTATTTGAGTCTTTTGTATGCCTTGATTATTTGTGCTAACCGTATTTGGATGCAGTTTTTATTTTTGTTATTTTTCCTTTTTAATGTACTTAATAGATTATGTCGTGTAATGAGGCGATTGTAATTTCTTAGATTATCGTGTATAGTAGGCGGTTGTAAATGGTAAGGATGAGAGTTTTCTTTTTTCTTGCGTTGTATAATCTGGCATCTGATTTACTTTTCCACACTTTTATTTTTCCGCACTTTATTTTAATATTTATATTTATGTCATTTGCATGAGCATCGATTAATAATTAAAAGAAGATAAAATGAGTATAATTAAGTGAATGCAACATTACATTATGAAATAATAATTGAAAATAAGTGAGGATTAGTAGATTTGTTGCCCGAACCCTGAATCTCTGAATTAGGTACCGCGTCTACACTTGGTAGGGAGGTGTACCGGAATTTCCTGGATGAGCTGATCCGAGTGGCGACTCTGTATCTAATTTCGAAATTTAGGTTTCGAGATCTTTAAGTTCAAATTGGGATTTTCTAAAAACCTATTTTTCCAAAATTCACACTTGCAATTAAGTTTTCTACAAAAGGGTTTTTCCAATAAAATGAAAGATTTTCCTAAGAAAGATTAAAGACCCGTTTTCAAACCACATCATCACACATCTTAAAAAGAAAATCCCCGGTTCCCGCTTCACCGCGTGTCCCATAAAAACGTCGCCCGCTCACAACATGCTTACATGAAACATAAATAGTGTTGTGACATACATGACCTAACACCGCAATTACATGAATTACATGGAATATCTGGACCTATAATGTGAACCACGTGGAATATCTGATTATTTGAACCGAAATGTCAAACACATGTTTTATGAGCTGGCTAGTTAAATCATTTGTTATATGTTACATGATCCCGGGGCAGTCGTTTGGTTAGTTATGTCACAATAAATAAAAGAAACAGATCATTCATTTACATACACATATGACTGTGTGTTAATTTATATACATGTGACTGTTTGTAATTTTTGAATTTGTTAACGTTTTATATCCTATGTGTAGCAATTCAATAGGTCCACAGTTGCTTTCCAAACAGATTGAATAATCTCATAAAGATTAGAATTATAAAGTTTTTATATGAAAAGTGTTAGTTAAATACTTGTATATAGCAAAAGTATAAGGGTGTTACAGTTGGAGAATAAATTGGAAGAAAAAAAATAAAATAATGAGAAAATGAAATTTGAAACAAGTTAAGAAGAGAAAACAACAAAAGAAATACTATACGGACTCATTATGCTTTTTATCATTTTTCTAAAACTAAGTAAAACGCACCGTTTTACTTAACCTTCTAAAATTATAAAAAAAAAAGGAAGTGGGGTGGGATTGTCTTATTCAATCCAGCCGCAATTCTTTTTACGCAGCTGCCATTTTCACGGCTGTTGTGGCTGCTATGCAAAGGACTCTCCCATGGAGTCCCTTGCTCGCCGGAGACTGAGGGGGGCCTTCAGCTCCGGTAAGCCCCGTGGTTGGAAACCCTTTATGACCTCTTGGAGGTACGCCTCCTAATTACAATGGTATTTCTAATAAGCATTCAATTAAAAAACAGAAGATAAATTTTATTTGCATTTCTATATGTTCTTCTTTTTTTCTTTGTTAAAGTTTAATACTTAATTTCTCTAATAAAAATAAAATCAATGAAAAAAATTGTATATATATATATTAATAAAGTTTTTGGTAATTTTGAATTTTTAAATTTTTATTAGGAAAACCTACTCTGTTAAACCCAATTTTTTAAGCAAAGAAAATTTCGATAGAATTAAATCGTCTCAACCAACTACTAGTTTTCAATTGGACCGGTCTGTCCTTTATTTTTTATTTAAAAAAAAAAGAAAAAAAAGTCATTTACGCTTCCCATCTCCATGGTGGATTGTCAATATCATAGCATATTAGTTAGTAATAATAAAACTTTATATATAGAATCTGTAGCTTGGTCATAACTGGTTATATAATTAAGTTGTGAAATCCTCATCATCTAATTCCACGTATGCAATCAACCACACGATTAAATCCTTCAATTTCTACAAAAATTGTGTAATTGTTTTCCTTTTTCTTCTTTGACTGGAAATATAAAATGCATAATTGGTTAATTGAAATATTAATATAACATAAATAGAATTAAATAAATCAATGAAGTATTAATTGGATTACTAAAATGACTAGTTTATCCTCAATACTTCTCTCCTAAAACTCTATTTTTTAATGCAAAGATTTTCTTTCTACTTAATTATCAAAACTTAATGTAGTACTTTTTACATTAAATAATGAACCTCTCTCATACTTTAAATAAGGACAAATATAAGAAAAACGTAATAAAAAATACATTGGTAATGTAAAAAGTCAAATAAAAAAAAAGTGAAAAACCTAAAACATCGTATAATAAAAAGCAGAGGGAGTAGTATACTTTATATAATTTCAAGTTATTACAGGTTTTGTAAACTTTTTTGGGGTATAACCATAGGACTTGTAATTAGTGCCATGAGATGATAGCTAACTAGTATATTGTGGAAAATTGCAGTAATAATAATAATCCCATATATTGCTCTATAGCACATAATTAAGGTGATAGTTCATCAAACATATAACACAATGCAACATGTCAAACTTAAACGAGAAATTCCATAATATCATATTGTTAATTAAGATAATAAATCAAATAATAATGATTGATTATTGCATGTACGTGACGTGTCCTTAAATAGTTAATGAATAAAGGGTATGCAAATCCGATAATAATAATATTGAGATTCCATTACAACTGCACTCCCCCAAACTGAATTCCAATCATCACCCCCATCAACTTGGCCCCACAAACAACCACTTGTATTTCTTGTCCAGAACAGTACATTTAGCTACAGATATTTCATATTTGTCCCCTCCAACACTATTCAACATTAATTCCAACAGTCATATGTGCACAAAATCAAAGGTGACACACCATTCCGGTTTATGGAAATAACCTGATTGATACGATGTATTTATCACAATTTTTTTAGGCTAAATATATAAGCGGTCTTTTGAACTTGTATTTTTGAACCGTTTGGTCCCCTTAACTATTTAAACGACCTATCTAACCTCTTATCTGAAAGCCAAATACATACGTGGTCCCTTCAACTTTTATTTTTGAGCCGCTTGGCCCCCTCAACTATTTTAGCTACCTATCTAACCCCTCATCTATTTTAAAGTGTTATTTTTAGACACTTGAATACTAATGTGTCGTATGACCTGGAGGTAAGAGAAATCTCAGCACGTTTGAGATGAAGTTTAAGATTTTACAAGGGTAATATTTTGTAAATATTATATAAAAAAATTATGTGCATTTTTTTCTCCCTCTCTTTTCACTTTGGTTAAATTCTCTTCGTTTTTCTTTGTTATCTATTCTGCAATCATATTTCTTTATCCTCTTGAGTTTTATTAATTGCTGGGAAATTTTCATTTTGTAATAGTTTGTAATATTAATTAAATAGAAGATGAATTAAGATGGTTTCCAGCGTGTCTCCTATATGTTTTTAGTGTCAGACGCGTATAATGCATGATACTCTGTTGTGTCTGGTTATGTTCACTCAAAGATTTAAAAATACGACTTTAAAATAGATAAGAGGTTAGACATGTCGCTAAAATAGTTGAAGAGGCCAAGCGGCTCAAAAATAAAAATTGAAAGGACTACGTATGTATTTAACCTTTAAATGAGAGGATAGATAGATCACTAAAATAGTTCAAGGGACCAAGCAGCTCAGAAATAAAAGTTGAAGGGACTGTTTATATATTTGACCATTTTTTTTATTTATCTCTAATAATTAATAACATAACATAATTATAATTATGATATGACAATCTGAATTTACACAATTCTATATTAATATGGTATGCAAACTGTCAAATAAATTGAAGTGTATATATATATATATATATATATATATATATAAGAGTCTAAAATGGCAAATCATTCTAAGTAACCAAATTTAGCTTTTGCTTTGTCGGATTCCAAAACTTTAATTAGTAATCCCACAAATCTCTTCAAACAGAAAGAAAGTTTCCTCGTCCCATAGAGGAAATTCAGCACAACACATAAAACAAAGAGCTCAATGGAACTTGTGATTGTGATTAAGCAGGGGACAAGGGATCCATGTTAGGTTAGGAATCGGGTCATTAGAAAAATACCATAAATATTATGGTAGAAAATAGGATTCCATCTAAAACACCTACAGATTAGGTAATAGCATCAGCATAATATATATGTACAAAAGTCAGCTCCCATTGGAATCGGAGTTAGCTGGCGATAGCTCGAGAGAAACTGGACAATGATCGCTTCCATAAAAACCTGCCAATGATCCAATATCAATCAAAATTGCTAAAGTTTCACCGCAGTGTGAATTGAATGGAGAAAAAGAGCAAAAAACTGTTGCAGGCATTTACAAAAATGTCTATTTTCCGTTTCTGTTTGCATTTTCTAGCATTTTGAATAATCATTGATCGTTTCCAAAAAGAGTTTTACTGAAATATGCCAGTTGGCGAGCCACCAATCAACGGAGTGAACTGCATTTTTTCAACATTCATCATGTTGTGTAGATGGTTCAACTATTTAAAGCAGGAAGGAAGAAAAAAAATTCACATATCATTGACAAAGATTCAACTATTCAAAGTGAAAGTAACTTGCATTAATAATACGATTCACATATTGGTTAATACATAAGAAACCCATTTGAAAGAAGGAAACTTTGAAATATATCCCTTCCAACAACGGTAGTATGAAAGAAATAATATGCAAAACATCAACCACATATCATTGACAAAGGTTAAAAACAGTGGAGAATGAAAGCAAAATTCTCTTCTTCATGTGCCATGCAAGAGAGATAAAGTCATAAAGCATTCATCATTTTAAAATGCAGTGATCACAGGTTTCTTTCTACATTCTACTTCTTGTATGAACTTCTTTTGCAGCCGAAGAAAGTAGTACAAGTACCAGCCAAAATAGACTAGCCACACCAAAAGAGAAACAAAGAAAAAAGTCGAATAAACTGAAATGATAACCACATTTGTTGGGAATGAAATCGAGGACCTCTTTGCTCGCAATGAGTTAATACTAGACTAAGATTCTGTTGAATCATGAATCAATAAATGAAGCCAGGATAATTTCATTCAAATAAAGAGTTTGCACGGCGTAAGGGAAAGAGTAAGAAAAGAACACCTTGTAGTTCAATTCCTTGTCCATGCATCTCGCATGAAATAATTCTATCAGCGAGTTTCTCCGAGACTATAAAATAATCAATTCGCATCCTTTTCCCTCGATACCTAAAAGAAAAACCGCCCATCAGAAAGTACAAGATAAAAGACTCAAGAGGTTATTTCCAGTATATTTATTCAAGGCTCATATTCCTATACATGCTGGCTAGCTGATCCTATTTTGTTCCATACTTGCCAATGGGGTGTCCAGACCATGAGAAGCCACGCTCCATGTCCTTCTCCTTGTGCAAATACCGATAAGCATCTATCAGCTTTCCCCTAAAGCATAATCCAAAAGATACAAACTTATAACAGGGCACATTTGAGAACTAACAATAGAACGGCCAAGCCTTTAATTTTGAGCAACTAAGATAAAATAATGAGGTCAATAAGAGAGAGGAATAAAAATAATTAATGAAATAGGATCAACTGTAATGCCGAATATGACAGGGAAACAAATTGGTAATATGAAAACCAATCTTAATCTGGTAATCTCTAAGTGGAAAATATGAGTAAAGTGCATAATGTATGGTTTCAGTCTTTCAGATCCTGATTGCCAGCTATAAATCATGATGGATTTATTTTGATGGACTGACTCACTCTCTAAGAATGGTACCAAATCGTTTCCTCTCATTCAAAGTAAAGCCAGGCTGCCCACAATCCTGCAACAAAAGAAAGGCATAGGTCACACCCAGCTATTGATTTGTGGAGGGAGCCGAGGGCATAAACAGTCATACATAGAAGGTAATTAAAAAAAAAAAAAGGAACATTAAGAAAAATAACGACAAATTAAAACACGCCACATGCCGCACATACACCAAAACAACCATCAGCATAAATGTCAAGCATCAACTTGACAGCATTCTATTGCTGAAGCAATTGACCCTATGGGCATCCATTCTAGCTCAGAACAGTTGACTCATTCCATTTACCAGAACCAAAAAATTCTCAATGTACAAAATGTAGACATCCAACAATTTTACTGCTTTCCAAGAATCATTTGTTACATGAAAACTTCAACAAGATCATGCATGCATCAAAGTAGACTTGAAAATTAAGCGTGCCAGAAACATTCAGATGAAATACTAACACCTCTTCATTTGGAGGAACATAACCATTTTGCTTTGCTGCACTAAAAAATTCAGGATGACTCACATCAATCTCCTCATGGCTGCACAAAAGAAGTCAAAAACTTCAAGTGACAAAAAAATTAAACTGCATAATTAGTCTAATAAAGCAAATATAATTGTGAGAGCACGTTCTTGAGAAGTCAAGAACAGATCTCTAAGAGTGAGTTAATCAATCATAAAACAAAACCATATAACTGTAAAAATTAATCAAACATACAAGTCAATGAGTCCCTTTTATTTTTTAGTATGAAAGTGACATCTTTAGTATCTTTAACAGAAAGACATGGTGAAACTCCACAGAGTACCAAGTGCTCCATCTACTAACATGATTGGAACAAATTGGCAAACTAAATATTGATTACTAAGAATTACCATCATGGTAATGAAAAATATGCACACTTAATTGCACTAATTCAATGGTATGGTTCCTAGTTGATCCCACAGATCATGAGTAAGTAGGGTTTACTAATAGTTAATATGCAATTGGACAAAAAAAAAAAAAGAACAGTATGAAACCAATACAAATATTACAATGAGATGCAGCAGGATTTGTCCGCCCACCAACCTCAAATCCAAGCAGTATGAAGAGACACAGGGATACTAACCTGACATTCAGATCACCACACCATATAAGACTCTTATCTGATAGTTGCAAAACAAAATCTAGCATCTTTTTGTCCCATTTTCTTCTTCTTTGAAACGAGTTCTCCTCCTCTTTCCAGCCATTGTTTGGGGCATATGTATTCAGCAGATAAAATGTCTCAAATTCAGCTAAAATAACCCGTCCATCTGGTTCATGCTTTGAAGCTAACAGCAAATAAATAGTACAAGTGAGCAGCAGTAGATATGCTAATCCGGAACAAGAAAAAATGATATAATTCTGATCAACTAAGTCATTTACGTTCAGACTGGGACGAATGAGTATGCTTGCCTCAAAGTGAGAAATATTTCTATCAAGCAGCATAAGCCGAAGAAGGTATAAAATAAATTACCTGTTCTGTCAAGAGAGAAAGAGACCCTTGTAGGCTGGAAACATTTCTTTATTAACAATGCAGTCCCTGCATACTTTGAGTCTGCAAGGGACCACCAAATGCGATAATCTCCAAATGGTGGTTTTGAAAGTGCACGCATTAATATCTGTATGAATCAACAAAAACAAAAATGTAGGGAATATTTTAGATTTGACTTTTTTACACATTGCTTGCATTTTGCTCACACGAAACTCTTATCTGCTAAGCGTAGAAAAACAATCATTTATTGCATACTATCAAACAGCCTATTAATTTGTTCTTATTTGTTTTCTCAAATTTGCTTAACATGGATTTCACTTCCACTATTGTTACTCAAGATATAATATCTCTATATTTTCTCTGGACTTGTGATTTTCAGAAGAAGCAAATTACCATGGGTGTTTAAATCCAACAGAAAAAACTCAAACTTATAATCTCAAGAATTCCATGGTCAACATCAAAAAGAGATTCATGGAATCCTCAAATATCTAAATAAGATGAATCCCAAAGGATCCATCTCGGACTCGAGTTCTATTTATTGTAATTTCATGAATACCATTGACATATAAGTGGTTATTGCGATTACAATTCTCACTGAAAATAATCATTCAAATTTAGATATCTTAAGCGCATGAACATTGTTTTCACTTGAGATATGTAAGCATATAGGAACCATTCCAAAATTCAAGACGATTCATGAGACAAATTACAACATTGAGGATGGTAAAAGGCTTTTATTTTGCAGATTCTTGAGCCGTGATTCTATTAGAATTGAGGTGGAAAACAAAATCCTAAAAACAGCAAAGCAAAACCACAATATCAAATTTGAAATTCATGTGGCCAGTTTTGACTTTCTTTTTTAACTATTATATTTACAACATGCAATCATGCATTCAAACAAATGTCCTAACTCTGGACAGATATATGTTAACTAAAACAAAGTCATAATTGTGAGCAACAACAACAACATGGTATCTAGACCACCCATTCTATAAGATATTGAGAAAAAAACTTAAATTTTAAGAACAGCAACCCAGTCAATGCTCTGATACAGAAATGGACAAGAATAAATTTTGACAAAGACTCTGTCTCATAAGTTTCAAGGATTTACAGTTAGATTATAAATCATGATATTCAAAGTATTGCCCATGTACGGGAATAAGTTTAAACATTACTTGTTTTTCCTCACGAGAAGAGCTAGTATCATCTTTCAACTGTCCAGGATTTTTAGGTGCACCCTTTAAGCCTGCAGCAGGCATCCTTACTTCCTAACATTAATAGAAACTTGCAAACATAGTCAAAGTTAATTTAATTGAGAATTAATTGCATGCATATGTGACTAAACGAACTGATCCAGCATCAATCTGTTCAAGAATATGAAAAATATTATGTACTAAATGATCTTAAGGTGACCAAATAACCCTGATCCCTACCAAGTAGAATTACAGTCAGAGACTGTCCATAAATTTGATAATGCGATGTCCCTTATATTTCTTAATCCAATTAGAAGAAGAAAGAACATCTTTTGCAGTTCCATGAACACTAGTCCTCTGCTTTTGGAATCTAACCTTCATATTGAATTAATTTTTTGTTAACTATTTAGTAAAAAAAGGTCATATGTTAACTACCTTCAATAGGAACTAGGAACCAGTAATTCAGAAGACTTTAATACGTAGTGTAGCTTGTTGTCAATGTGGCACAAGAATTTGCAATCATGGGAGACTGATTACAAGACTTTGCACAAATTTTCCTTTCACCTTTCTCCACTAGATTGCTTTTTACTAGTTGTTAATTGTTTCATTATAAATACATGTTATCCTGTAATTGCTTGCACACACTAGAGCTTGACTTATATCATTTCAGACTTATGCATCTGATCTATGTGGTTCCTTGATAATATCCTGATCCTAGATGGTTAAATTTCAATTAGAACCCAGATTAAAAAGCCTCTAATTGAGCAGATACATTTGACAGTGATCTCAGCCAAACAAATGTCACCTGTAGAAGGTAGGGAGTTATAGCATCAGAATTTCTAATTTCCCTTTTAGCCCATTGCAAATATCTAATTTGTTAGCCACTAAATTCCAGCTAAGAGGCATTCAACTTCCAGAACTTTAAACAACATTTCAACCATGACTGGCACGAAACCCAGTTTGTCCTTACCTTCATTTTCACCAAAAATTTAGCTAAAGTATATCATGAATCCATGATCAGTCCAACTGGCACTCGTCCTCCTTCCTCCGAGTTTAATATTGACAAAAACATAGCATTGCACTGAAAATAATACATAAGCTAAAAAAAGGACAGCATTGCGGACTGGAATTGAATTCTTTGTTTAGTCAACCAACCACACTTCCCCCTTTCTCCTTTCTCCATGAACAGTAATATCACAAAATTCACATAAATATAAAAAAAAATCTTAGCATCTCAGCAGATAACCAAATAGGAAAAATAAAAATAAAAACCAAAAACAAAAGTGAACTTAAAAAATAAATCTTTATACGTACAATTATGAAAAACCCACTTCCTGTAAAGCAAATTTACCAAAATAAATCAAATTCCATTAACATATAATCTTGTGATGCACATACACATTTACCGAATTGGAGCGCATCAAATGATCACAAAAATAAGGGGCAACACAGAGAAGTACAAATGGTGATACCTGTATGGCAATGACATCAGGATCAAGGCTGGCTACGAACTTGGAGAGCTCAGGCCAATCGTTCTTAGCTCGAAGAAGAAAGCTATTAGCATTCCACGTAAGAAACTTCAGCGGCTGCTTCTTGCTCTCACCATTCTCCTCTGGTGCAGAAATGTCCTGCTTTTCACCATCTTCCTTTCCGGTAGAGAGTGAGGGCTTCTTAGCAGACCCGTCTTTCTCTATTGGCTTGAAAAAGCGCTTCATGGTAACAAAACCCAGAAGTTGAAACTCTCAGCGCTTCTTCAATGGAGTCCGAAACTCCTCGTTTTATCGAATATATAGAAGTAGTCGGAAAAATTATGGGTAAAGAGATATTTTCAGTTGCTGACCTATTTACGATTTTGGATCCGACTAATAAAAATTGAGAATATTTAGTCTTTGGGATTCATGATATTAGTGAAAAAGAAATAATAATTTGTTAATTACAAAAATAATGAATATGTAATTTGTTTTACCATAATTGTTTTAAAAATAAAATATTCTTAATTTTTATATTTTAAGTAAAATCTTCCAAACTCTTATTAAAAATTCAAATTAATAGGTCAGTTCAAATCTTAAAAGAGACTTTCTTTTCAAAAATTATAGTAGAAAGCTAGAGGTGGAGTGAGAGTAAAAACCTTTACAGGTGGATTCAAGCTTCTCGACTTGATTCTTTTATTATTTGTTTTATTTTTATATTTATATATGGAATATTTGCATATGATGTATTTTTTTTATTATTTGTATTAATTATTTTTAATAATTCTCAATTTTTTTTAAGTTATAGAAACTTATTGCCCCCAATTTCATTAATTCATTAATTAATTTACATTTACCTAATTTACCATTAGATTTTTTTTTTTTTAATCTAAGGGAAAAAGTTGTTTATATTAAATGAAATTAAGCAGCACGAAAGGAAAATCCAAGATGAAAAAGCCAGGGAAAAACTTAACGATTGTTTTCTTCAAGAAAAGGATAAGGGGAAAAAGAAATGTGTTTCTTCTCTTGAGATAACACTCTTCGATTTCAAAGATATGTTTTTGCATGCACCAATGTAAAAAAAATGGAGAGAATTTCTTTATGATTCGCAGACATTAACAGTTACATTTTTTTAAAATTCTAGGTTCTCATGGTTTTCCCAAATCTGCTTCTTGATGATATTATGTATGGATTTGTGTTTTGGTTTTTATTAAAAGATTATTTTAATTTTGATTTGTTAATATTTTTTGTCCAGTTATGTTTGAAGGCTATGAGATTCTATATGGCTTTTCAAAGGAGGCCTCGAAGCAATGAGACGCCTTATTGAATCTCAGGTAGGGTTAGCTTTTTTTTTGTTTGTTGGGTTTAATATTAAACATGCAGTGATAGTTTTCTATACTATGTTACCTTTTGCATTTCTAAGACATGAGAAGCAAGTTGAATGCTTCAAAGCTTAGGTGTGTACAAACCACTTAGAATCAGTTTGAATGTAATTATATTTTGAATTGGATGATGAAAATTTAGTTAAAGTGCATTGGAAGTGGTAAACGGTAAGGAATGGAAAGCTACATGCTACTAACCAGTTGCATGCTTATAACTAATGCAATTGTTATTCAATTTAGTGGTGAATCCTATGCATCCTTTCAATTTTCAGATATTTTTTATTTTTCATGATAGTGATTGTTGATCGTTTAGTCTAAATGCCATTTTACCTTTGTATTTCCCTTCAGATGTTCGTATGTTCTACATGCACTGTTGTATTGGACTTGCAACTTGAATCGTTTAGGAGATTGATTAGCCATCTTTCTTTAGCTTCTGCATTTTTTGCTTCCTATTGCTCTGTTGTTTTAGGGGTTGTTTTGGATACAGTTGCTGCCATGATCACTTTTTTTCTGTTAGGTTTGCCTCTTTTCCTTCTCTTGGAGTTTACAGATATGGGTTCTTAGCAACTCACAGACAATTTCACAAGAACGCAACAAAGAGGTAAATAGTTTAATGAGAAACTTCATTGAATCAGAGGAAACAACAATAACAGTAGGTAACCAAAAAAAAAGCAAAGAGGAATTTAATAACTTACTCTCCATTCTACCAATATAACCCTGAGGTTATCCCTCTCTACTCTCCCTCAGGAATAGAGCTAGAAACAAGAATCCTAAATGATTTCTCAATGTAACACTCTCTAACTTATTAATATACTGCTATTATAATTACTACAACAGTATCCCACAACCCATAACACTACAAAATTATCCCACGGTCCATCCTATTACCACTCCCACACCCCCAATATAGTCCACACCAACTTGCATAATGGTCTTCCCTCCTTTGTTCTTTCTAGAGTACACCTGCCAAATCATTTGAGCCTTACCAGTATGGTCTAAGATCTAACCTGGATCAATTGATTCTCTATCATGGTGTTTCATTCTTTTGAACACCACTACACTATTAGATACACATTAGCACTAATAGCATGCATGGATAGCACACTACATTCAGGGTTAGCTAGACTGGCAAGCTTCTTTTATTTTTTATATTTGCCTTTCACTTCTTTGATATATTGTATGGAAAATCACTCTGTGATGTATGTCAAAAAGAGAGGTAGAAATGAAAGTGCTTACAACACTAACATTGGATTTAAGAATCTGGTTTCATGATTCTGCTGTTATGTTTTCTTTCTTTTTTGTGTTTCATGGTCTTTATCTTTGTTATCTTAGACTCTGTTCAAGTTATTCACACTTTTTTTTTTCAATGTTATTGTGTTTTGAAATCTAATTGATGTGTTTTGTAGTAGATGTAATCCAAGTCCTTTGACGATTTAATTGGATATGTGCATTGTAGCTTCATTTTTGCCTTCTCTTATGCCTATTTTCATGATATTACAGTTGTTTGAACTGGTTGAGGACAAGAAGAAGATATTGGCATATTTGAGTCAATTAAGATGGATTGGTAAAGGGTATGATAAGTGGGAGCTGTAAATTTTTCTTTTACTAAGCTATTTCAATTGGTTTTTCATAATCATATGGTGCAGCAAACAATGAACTTATATTCAGTTTCACTTTGGTTTATGGTTTGTAGGAGTCTGGTACATCGTTCTTATCCTTCTTCATGTGGAGCTGGATGATGGATTATATTCTTTGCACTGTATTTCTTGGATAATTCTCCTTGACTTAGGAAGTTATTACATTCAACTTTGCACATCTGTATAAAGTTGAGGATTTCTTTACACAGAGGATGCCAATGTAATTGTGGATTAAATCGATATAATGTTGAATTTGAATATTTGTTAATTTCAGTTAAAAGATCAAGTTTCAAATTCAAAAAGTTTAATTTGCACATTGTGACTAATTCTAAATTTCTAATTGTATGTTGTTTAAGTACTATGAAAATACAACTCTTCCTCCCACTTATATGTTGCGCGCAAATTCTCATTCAATGTATTTGTCCCTTTATTACTCTCTTAAAATAAAAAATTGTAACTCTCATTTTTCTCTTCTAATTAATTGTGAAATATAACGTATTCATTAATTTTTACAACATAAATGGTTCAAGAAATTGCCGTTGAGAGTAGCTATAAATAGTATGCATATAACAGTGAAGAAAATAATATTCACACAATGAGTTTATAATTAAAAAGCAGTATTGAATTTTTTGTTTTTATTGTTTTAACAGATGAAAAATTAACTAAAGGAATTGGAAGGAAGAATACGATTTGAGAAGGTGAAAAAACTTTTGCTTTTCTTTTAGACATTCACCATTTTGTTTTTCCACATTGTACTATTATCTTTGACTTTTAGCGATTTTAAAGCAAGGAAAGAAGTAGAACATAATACTCTAATTTGTTATTTTCCCTAAAATCTAATTAAGTCTATTTATGTTACAGGATTTCCATTTCTTCCTTTATTTATTTTTTTTCCGGACATCGTCGACATGAAAGATGGCAAGCTTAGCAGGCAAGTTGCTGGAATAAGGACTTTTTTTTTATATTCCTTTTTCTTATAAAATTATCTTTTTTTTATTATTCTTATCACTATCAAAATTTAATAAACCACTTTTCTTATAATTCTTTAACCTTTTTCTATGTAGATAAAAATTTGTAATTAAAACTAAAAAATTTTAAGTAATTTATTAGCAATTTTTAAAAAATAATTCACATATTAAAATCAAAAAGTTCAAATTGGTCAAATAAAGATATTACTGAAAAAAAAAAAACTTATTCTAACTAACTATAAATACATTTTCTAGGAAAATTTAGTGAGTTTCTCAAAGTATTTTAATATTTATTTTGTGGATTCGGTTAATTCGTTCAAGGTTGTGTATATAAAAAATTTTACTTCTTTTGGAGCCTTTTAACTTTAAAGCAGACTTCTATGATCTCTTTTTGGCTGCTTCTTCACATTATATACACATATATGTTGAATTTGTATATAATTCATATTGAAGTTATAAAAATCTTTCAATACCCAATTAAATCTTATTCACATTTGAAGTTAGATAACAAATTAAATAAATATGTGGCTCAATCTACACCTCCATTATATATATGTTATAGTTAAAAAAATATGAGTTAATTTTTAGTTTTTGATGGGTACAATGGCTTCAATGATTCAATCCTTTTTTGTTGCACTTTAGCACTAAAATTTAATTAGTAAGTATCTTTAATTTTTATCTTAATTTTGTAAAAATCCCTATATAATTATATTATATAATCTATTATTTTTTCTATAAATTACTAATAAAAAAAGTTGTATGAATATATATAATTAAAATCCTTTAATGACCATCGACAATGGTGAATATAATGTTAAAATTATAATCAAATTGTCTATCTACAACTTTTTTATTCATAAATTCAAAACTAAAACATTATAATACATTAATAATCAAAATTAAATAATTATTATAATAAATATATTACATAATTAATATACTAAATTACTAAAAATTAATTTATAATGTTTTTTAATCATTAAGTTATTTATTACAAAAAATTACAAATCAATTAGTATTTAATGCAATACATCTATTATCTTTCAATTCTCAAGGATACATAAGTGTATTTCTTTTTCTGCAGTAAAAAAATGTGCATTTCGTTTGGTAACTTTTACTTACTCCTCGATGCATGTAGTATATTTCTCAAGAATCATTTAGGTTTATGTATATTTAATTCTCTTTTGAGTTATTGTTTTATTTTTTTTATAAGCATATTATTTATATTTCTTTTTATAAAATGAGTTAAATGTTTTCGGCCTATAAATTTAAGGCTATTATAACACTCTTTGAGTGGTTAGTATGATAATACTATGAATCATGTAATAAAACGTACTCTATGTTGATTTCATATGTATACTCAAAGTTTGCTTATACTTATTGTTTGCTTCACTTTTATGTTTAAGGATATATATATAGTATAAATGAGTAATAATTAATAAGTTTTGTCAACTCTAAAAAAGATAGCATATGAAGATATATTGAATCATAAAGTAAGATAGAATAAAATTAATAAAATATGAACAATAAGCTAAAAATTTTACATGAATAAATAAACTCTACGCATCAATTACATCTTGCCGGTAAATATATTTCTCCTCAAATGAAAGGTTCAAAATTTGAGATCCAAAAATACAAACTCTAAACATAAGTGGCATCATAGATGACATGATTTAGCACATGTATTCTTTAATATTTCGATTCAGCTAGCTCCACTCTCATTTCTAGGATGACAGGGTTTGTTCAAACTCCAATTCTACATCGGTCTAAAGCAACAAATATGAATTGAATTCATTACTTTGATATATGCCAAGTTGGATTATGAATAATAAATTAATCATTTCACTAACTTCATGAAGTTATCCATAATTAATTAAATAATAAGGTATCATAGTAATTTAATTTACTTTTAAGATATAGTATTATTTTCCTTCTAGTCAAAGAAGGATGGATACTGATTTTCAAATTGCTTATTGCCATTATCTTATTATCAGTTTTTTGGAAAAATCTGTCGGTGGCACCTGCCGTAGGGGGAAACAACATGCATTCCACGTGTGTAGACAAATTGGTCAATGTACATTTTTCTGAAAAAACTTAAACAAATATATCCTTTTGATGTATGTATTCTTAGGCAACGGCTTAATCATTTTATTGTCTTACCTTCACATGGGTGATAAACTAATATTTTTAATATATCGCTATAACAAAAAAAAAAAAAAAAAATCTACATATATATGTATAAAAAACATATCGTTAAATTAGCATGATGAGATAAATTATTTGATTTAAAATTCCAAAAACAATATTTATTATTATTAATAACATTTCTACGCATAAATGCATACTTACCCTAAAAATTTGGACAACCCAAACTAATTAGGTATTAGTCATACATAATATACTACAATACCTGGAGATACACACATGTACACTTATATGTGAGCGGTCCTCCTCTGGTTTGGTAGCGGGTAAGACTCATGCTGAGGATTATGCGGTTTGATTAGTGTGGAATCGTCACCCGTGATTAATTCCCGGGAAGGTATAATGATTCCAAAATAATTACTACACCCATTGAAGAGAGATTCAAGGTCTGTACACAATTAACTATTTATTCTCCATCTAATTCTTTTAGGACTTTACATCGAGTTGGTTTATATCAATATTCTATGTCTTTTTACATCATGTTATTTGTCTATTTATGATTCATGTATATTAAGGCCATACATTGCAGGTTGGATATGAAAAAAGTCCTATTTAAGTTATTACAATCTTTTGGGTACATTTGTAAAAATGAGATACATTTTGAACAAAAGCATAATGGAAAAGTAGATAAACTCCTGCAAAGCAAAATACAATAAGGATTATGCGAAAACCAATTTGTTTTTCTCGTAATTGGGTTAAGGACCCATCATATATATGAACACACTTTATGACACATAGGACTCAACCATAACAAATATAGAAGAAATAAATCGGGACGTGATACGAGAAATGGATTATAAGAATTAATATCTTGAAATTTAGTAAATAACCGAACAAATATAGAAATGGATTTCGAATTGGATTTAATATTTGCCATCGCAAAGCGGAATTGCTTTATGACAAATCAAGGATACTAAATCCAATTAAACTTCCATTTTTATATTTAGAACGATTATAGTTATTTCCAGATATCAATTTCTACCTGTTCATTAAATTAAGAAAATCAAAATTGTTAGTTTTATTTGAGAGACATGCTTTTCTATTTTATCAAAATTAATTTCATGACACGTGTAAATCTACAAAATTCACATGTTTTTGGTATAAATTCGAGAGTTCCGGAAACTTAACAAAACTTATTATCTCCCGGATTTATTATTTGAATACTTAAAAATATAAATAAAATGTAAATAAAAGAAAAAGTAATATAAAAAAGTGCAAAATCTGGATCCATAGCCTTCAGCAAACTGTTAGTAATTATCGGCGATTGACTACGGCATTAAAATTCGGTTCCTATTCGGACACTAAGAATCAGCTTTAGTTTACTGTGATATTCTTTGTTTTTGGCCTTTTAATTCTCGTTTTCAAAAATCAACAAAGCATAATATACTTTTTAAGCGTACTTTTCGATTTTGGTGAATAGCTAGTCTGGATGTACCCGAATTGTCCTCTCCACATGCAAAGACCCCGACAAAGTAAACACGAAACGAAATCCAACGGCAACGGAAAGTTTGGAAAATTTCTAGATATTGAATTATCACTATCGAAACCAGCCCCTATATTTGCTAGATAAATGAAAAAATGAGTTAAAGGAAGGTTGGATACGCGTCGATTTGGCGAAAAATGGACTTAAATTGACGCATTTAGAGAAGGGTTAGAGGAATTTTTGTGAGATGTTTTGAAGGAACGTAAGAGGATTTTAGCTCAGAATAATGCTAATTGTGGAAAAAAAAAAAAACCCATTCTAATAATGGTGTCAATTTAACAATTAGCATTTTTGGAACCGGCATGGTTGAATCATTTTTGGAATCAGCTTTTGTTCAGATTTAGTACAAGGCATGCCCATGCCTTGATGAAAGTCTTACCCTACTTCTTTTTCTTTAGATTTAGGACAAGACATGTCCATATTTTAAAGAAAGTTATTCGGTATATTTGTAATGTCGTCATCAAAAAGGATATTTAAACAATTTATAACCAAATAAACTTTTATAATCGATGTCAAAAAAATCCAACGCTCACAATTTATAAGTTATTAAAAATATCCATTTCATATAACACCGTAATCGGTTATTAAAAATGTTTAGTGGTTAACAACCATGCTTATATTTCTAAGAGAGTCAGGGAGTCTAATGTACATAAAATCATAATAATTGAGATATGCATGAATTTTATAATATTTAATATTCACACGTGCATGTATTTATTAAATAAAAATCAATTATACCGGAAATAATTACAAATAATATACATGGTATAAATTGTTTTTCAACTAACATTAACGGTTACTATTTCGTCATTGGTATAAATTGTCATGGAACCAATTGACCTAAAAGTTTAAGTTGATAGGTAAGGTCCAATAATAGTTTTTATTATTATTTCTGTCACTCCCATCTTGCCATATGTTGAATTTTTAATTAACAGATGGAGTTGTCAGGATTTGAACCCTCAATCTCTAGGTTTAAGCGGCTCTGATATCATATCATGTAACCAATTGACCTAAAAGTTTAAACTGATAGGTCAGACCCAATAATAGCTTTTATTATTATCTCTGGTAGGAATAATATGTTTATTAAGTTGAATTGAAATTTTGGGTTAAGAATAGTTTTTTTTTTTTTTTTTTCAGTTGAATTAAATGAAATGAGTAAGAATAGTAATGTAATTCAGCTTAAATAAAAGTGGGCATGGAATAGTGAAGCTTAATTGAAGTTTTTTATGTTTTGAAAACCAGGTCTGTGCTTCCGAAATAGACGAGTCTCAGGCGTTTTTTTGCAGCGCCTGCGTACGAAAATAAACAAATAAAAAAAAGGCATTTTCGTTCAACCGCAGTTCCAAAAATGCTAATGGTTAAACTGACATTATTGTGGGGTTTTTCTCCTATCAGAATGAGTGTTTTTTTCACAATAAACATTATTCTGAGCTAAAAGAAGCAAAATATTTTGGGTGCTCTACTCTCCTCTTCTCTGCTTTTTTCGAAAAAATTGCAGTCTCATGCTCACGAGCCAATCTCTTCCTTATTCAATTCCAAAACCAATTATTTCCTATATAAAAAACTCATCACCAGCTCCTTCCCACCATCTTTTCTTATTATTATTATTATTATTATTATTATTATAAAAAAAAAAAAAGAATAAAGTATGTGTGGCAAACAAAATTATCATGGTTTTGTGTTGAGTGGAGGTGTAGTCCATGTATCCTTTCCCTTTTCGTTTTAATTTAATTATTATTTTTTTTATGTACAAGTTGACGCATGTCCACTTTTTCTTTTAATAAGTTGTCCACTAAGTGAACCACACACCCAGAAATTATGTACACTGTGTCAAGGTAATATATTTTAGCGTGAGAAATTATAAATTAACATTTAGAGATTTATATTATACGGATTATAATTTTATTTAAATAATTAACTATTAAATAAATAAATAAATAATTATTTTATTTTATTTTTCTATTGGTTGGAGTGTAACTTGTCATAATATTATTGGCTGAACACACGAATGAGGTAGTGTGTGAGACATACTCTATAACTTCTCTGCACACATGTGTCCACTCTTTTTTTTATCATCATTTTTTCTGTTTATTACTTTATCATTTAACTTTTTACTTATTTTATTATTATGACGTTTGGACTTTCACATTCCGCAATATTTTCAAACCTTTTAAAGTCTAAGGAATTCAACCATGTATATTTTGCGGGGTTTTATTTGAGTCTCGAGATTTTGATACGTCCATCTTCCATAGAATACTTGCTCGATTAATTAATCATTGGGATCAGAAAAATCTGCTCTCAAACCCTCCAAGAAGAAAAATTCTAGTATGGTCTGGGACCGTATGGTACAGACCAATAGTATCTTAACAGGTCAACAATACTTGTTGACGTATTAAGCTACTATGCACTGGTTCGAACTACATGGTCCCGGATTTTCTCTTTCAAAAAATCTTATATAAATCGAGGTATGTAGCTCGCTCTCTTCAATTCTTTCTACTTGAAAAGCATATAGACTTAACAATCGGAGGGGCTTCAACAAAATTCCACCACTCTCTAAACTTTTCTATTTTTATGTCTTAATCCCATCCAACGGTTGAACCTTACATTTCAGTTGTGAGAAACCAAAATTTAATCAAATTATAAATGGTACAAAATTAAAAGGTATTTTCGTTAATGTGAGTGTAAGTATCCTTAATTTGGATACAAACAAAAGATTACATAAAAGATCAATCATGGCAAGTTGTTATCACATGCCTTGGGACCAGAAGCAACCATTTTTTAGGCTATCCAAGATCCATTGTCACATGACATATATCTACATTTTTAACATTAAAAATTGCAATCTTCAAATTAATAGCTAGCAGTGGTGAACAAAATAGCCTGTATATTCGTTCGCAACCACAGACCATTATAGGCACCACTCCACTACCCAAAAATATGGGTATTCCCTCAAATCACTTGCTAATTCTTCTCTTCTTTAGTAGTAATCTCTTGTTGGTTTATCCATCATCCATTAATGCAGCTGGGAAAAAATCATTCAGACCCAAAGCACTAGTCCTCCCTGTATCAAAAGATCCATCCACAAACCAATATTTAACTGTAATCAATCAAAGAACCCCTCTTGTCCCAGTGAAGTTGACTCTTGATCTTGGTGGCCAACATCAATGGGTCGATTGTGACCAGGATTATGTTTCTTCCTCCTATAAACCTGTACGTTGCTACTCGGCCCAATGTTCACTAGCCTGCAGATCAAGGGGTTGCATCAGAGAATGTCTTTCTAGCCCAAAACCAGGCTGCAACAACAATACATGTGCTTTATTTTTCTCTAATACAGTCACAAGTACTGACACGATTGGTGCAGCTGGTCAAGATGTTGTCTCAATTCAATCAACTGATGGCTCGAATCCTGGTCGAGTTGTCTCTGTGCCTAAATTGATCTTCAATTGTGGCAATACAGTTCTTCTTCGAGATCTTGCTAGTGGTGTTACAGGTATGGCTGGACTTGGAAGGACCAAGATTTCACTTCCTTCTCAATTCTCTTCTGCTTTTAGTTTTCGTAGGAAGTTTGCTATTTGTTTAACTTCTTCAGAAAGTGGCAAAAACGGTGTCGTTTTCTTTGGTGATGGTCCTTATGTTATGCTTCCAACCATTGATGTCTCCAAATCTTTGATTTACACTCCATTGATCCTTAACCCCGTAAGCTTAGTCCAATCGTTCCAAGGCGATCCTTCTGCTGAGTATTTCATTGGAGTCAAGTCTATTAAAGTTAATGGAAACATTGTTCCATTAAACACAACAGTGCTAAAAATTGACAAAAATGGATATGGAGGAACCAAGATTAGCACGGTTGAACCTTACACTGTAATGCACTATGCAATCTACAAAGCTGTTGTTAAGAGTTTCATGAAAGAGTTAGCTTCAGTCCCTAGAGTTCGAGCTGTGGAACCATTTAGTGTTTGTTACAATTCAACCTTCATAGGAGTCGGTCGGGTCGGACCAAGAGTTCCTGTCATTGATCTGGTGTTACAAAATAAGAATGTTTATTGGAGGATTTTTGGATCCAATTCAATGGTGAAAGTTAAGAAAGATGTGCTTTGTTTCGCATTTGTCTATAAAGCTTTAGATGAAAGAACTGCAATTGTAATAGGAGGGCATCAATTGGAAGATAATCTGCTACAGTTTGATCTTGCAACTTCAAAGCTTGGGTTCAGCTCTTCACTTTTGTATAGACAGACCACTTGTGCCAACTTTAACTTTACTTCTAATGCTTAATAACTTAGTTTTCAAATAAGAATTTGTATTTTCTCATTTTTATCAACACAATAATGATTTTTGAATGGTTGGGAGTGGTTGGTATCTATTTTATTTTGATGTGCTATGAAAGGTAATTTGTTTCCGAAAGTATATAAGTGGTGAACAGTGTAAAGAGTTTTTTTTTTTTTAAATAAATTTCTTACTCTATTTCTCTTGGAAAGACATGGTCTAATTTAACGATTAAAAAAAATATAGGTAATATGATTTACGAATAATTTTTTATATATATTATCTAACTTTTATTAAACTTGATACCATTGGCAATTTATATTTGCAAATAGAAATTAACATATTTCGTATATGTTATGTGAATAATGATATATATATATATATATATATATATATATATATATATTAAACAAGAGCATTTGAGAAACTAAAAATTTAACTATAGTTGCTGCAAGAATCAGGGTTTGTGAAGCGGTTTTTATTTTGCCCCACCTCTACAAGTGATAGAGATGCTTTGAGCGATGGCCTCAAAGGCGTCGGGGTTGGACGCGTCACAAGAATATTGTAGCGGTTTGCACTGGGGTCGGGGTAGGGTTAAATTTAGCCGGGCTAGGATATAGGCGGTTAAAGCCACCTCTAGGCATAATTTAGGAATATTAATAGCTTATCTGTAGGGGCTGTTAAAGCTGCCTGTAGAAGTATTTTTTATTTTTTTAAATTCTTTCATTTATTTGTTTTCTTTTTTGCTTTTTTATATCCCAATCCAATAGTTACTCAAATAACAAGATCGTTAATAATTAAAATCACATTCATAAAAAAGATGCTACACTCATTAATAAAAATTAACAATCGTTTCAAATTTATTAACCTTCAAAATTCAATGTTATAATATTTGACTTAGAAGTTATACAATTCAATAATTAAAAAAATTCCAAAAGGCAGCTTGACACCATGAGTTCAATAGCCTAGTAAAGGTTGAAAACTTGTCAAACAAGAAACAAGGATACCTGCATAACAAATGAAACATTGGAATTTTCAACGAAGTAAATTTACTTACAAATTTAAGAAAGAAAGATAAAATCACCTTTTCATAAGGAAAAATTCAACCAATCCGCATAAGGCAAAATTAAAACAAGCTGGAGGTGCTTGTTTTGTTTAAAGCATCCAACGGGTAGACTGCAAAGCAATATGGACAGCACAAGCAAAAAAACCCAGATGTTAAAACTCAAAACAAAATCAAAAGCACCGAACTTTGATGCATGAACCAGTCTACACAAGATATCATTAACTCATCATATGACTATAGAGTATCATACTCGTCTACGTTCCATTAATGAACAATATTGCTAAGAAGCTAATGGGAAACGCAATGAATAAAACATAGATACTTGCCCTCGATGTGGCAACGTTGAGCCATGGTTCCTCCAAGTATCATAGTGCTGATTATTTCAGCAGCACCAACCTGTTAATAAAACAATTAATATAAATAATAATAGAATAGGATATACTTAAACTTACAGTAATAGCATCTATGACAGTATCAAAACTTCAATACGAGTGCAAACTTTTCACAATGATTTATACCATCCTCCAACTGTCCAGCCACATTAGTGTTTAGTAACCCATTAGCTTGAGTTGAACTCTCACTCTGCAGTATTTCTCTTTCTAGGATGACAAATCGAATAAATCTGTAAAACAAATGAAGGAAATATTCAATTGGCTGCTATTGGAAACATTTGCTGCTAGTTCTAGATCAACTCTTAACTCAGCACATGATCAAGCATTGACTGGCTCACATAAAACAATAGTTCTGGCAAAAGGTTCCTGTAGGATAAGCATAACATTTACAAAATCATCGAATTAGAGCTGCGTCACAAATAAAGGTTCCTCTGTTTTTCAATAGCAATGCTGAAAATAGAAAATAAAGTGAAATGAAAATACATCTTACCAAAAAGGTATAAGAATTTTTATAAGGAACAATAAGAAGGTATAAGAAAAATGGCGTTGAAATATATCATCAAACAAAGAAATCTGATATTTCACCTGTAATTCTGCATTAGATGCAGTTGATAAAAAATAATGAGCCGAGAGCAAAATAAAACAGTATATTATGAGAAGATATTACCTAGAATCTGTTGAAGAGTTGTGAATCTTGTATAGATTAAACATTAAGATGACTGAGATGAGATTTGTCGAACAAATTGCTAATCTGTTGCACAAGCACATTGTTGATAAAAAAATCAATTGATACAAAATGTAATTAATTAACCAAGTAATACTTAATTTCAAAAATAAATAAATAAATACTTAATTATCTAAATAAAATTATAAATTATATCATGTGGCATCACAGATGACTTTATTTACCATGTGTATTTTATATATCCCAAGTTGGATTGTGAATAATAATTAATCATTTCACTGACTTCATGAATTGTTATCCACTAATTAATTGATTAATAAGGTCCCACGACAATTTAATTTGCTTTTAAGATATACTTTCTTCGTCCAATTTTGATAGATAAAATTTCTATTTTGAATGTCCAATAATATATGTATTTTTTAATGTTTAATTATTAATTAAGTAATAAATTATCAAAAATACACTTGTTACATGTACCTAAACAATTAAAGTGACAATATTTATTTCACTTAAGCATTTGGTATATTGAGAATCTTTTAGTAAAAATATAGTCTATCAATTAATTTTTTTAATTACTGTACAATCAAAATATTATCTATCAAAGTTGGACGGAGAAAGTATTATTTTCCTTCTAGTAAAAAACAATGGATACTGATTTTCAAACTGCTTATTGTCATTATCTTAGGGGTACTTTAATGGTTTATCATCCTGTCTGGTTTTATAACATTGTTGAAATAGATATGAAACAAGCAAAACATAAAAAAAAAAAGATAATATAAACAAATTCAAATGGAACTAAATTAAGCGCCAAGTAGCCAGCTAGCCTTGGGACCTGAAGCAGCCATTTTTGAAGCTATCCAAACTCAAATGTCACATATATGACCCATACATATCTACATTATTGAAGTGTCAAAAAATGTAACGGTGGTAAAAAAAAAAAAAAAAAAAGCCTATAAATTCTTTTGCAATCGCACGCAAATTAATTTACACCGCTCCATTAATTGCCGAACTCAAATGGCTACTCCCTCCAATTACTTGGTAAATTTTTTATGGTGTGCTCTTCTCTTCTTCTTTGCTTATCCATCATCCATAGCAGCTGGCAGAAAATCATTCAGACCCAAAGCACTAGTCCTCCCTGTTTCAAAAGATCCATCCACCAATCAATATTTAACTGTAATCAAACAAAGAACCCCTCTTGTCCCTGTCAAATTGACCCTTGATCTTGGTGGCCAATTCCAATGGGTTGATTGTGACAAAGGCTATGTTTCTTCCTCCTATAAACCAGCACGCTGCGGCTCAGCCCAATGTAAACTGGCTAGCAGATTAGAGACCTGTTCACAATGCAATTTACACCCAAAGCCAGGCTGCAACAACAATACATGTTCTGTTTTCCCTAATAATGCTGTCAAACATGTTAGTACTATTGGTGAAGTTGGTGTAGATGTTTTATCAATTCAATCAACTGATGGCTCAAATCCAGGCAGGGTTGTTTCGGTCTCGAATTTCATATTCACTTGTGGTTCTACATTTCTTCTTGAAGGTCTTGCTAATGGTGTTGAAGGTGTGGCTGGACTTGGTAGGACTAAGATTTCACTTCCTTCTCAGTTCTCTTCTGCTTTTAGTTTTGATAGGAAATTTGCTATTTGTTTAACGTCTTCCCAAGGCAGTAATAACGGTGTCGTTTTCTTTGGTGACGGTCCTTACGTTTTGAGAATGGATGTCTCTAAATCTTTGACTTACACTCCATTGATACTTAACCCAGTTAGCACAATCTCAGCCTTTGAAGGTGATCCTTCTTATGAATATTTTATTGGAGTCAAGTCTATTAAGATTAATGGTAACACAGTTCCATTAAACAAAACACTGCTCAAAATTGACAAAAACGGATTTGGTGGAACCAAAATTAGTACTGCAGATCCATACACTGTACTGCATACTTCAATCTACAAAGCTGTTGTCAAAAGTTTCATCGAAGAGTTAGCTTCAGTCTCTAGAGTTCGAGCTGTGGCACCATTTGGTGTTTGTTATAATTCAACCTTTATAAGAGTCAGTCGGGTCGGACCAGGCGTTCCTGCCATTGATCTGGTGTTGCAAAATGATAATGTTTATTGGAGGATTTTAGGATTCAATTCAATGGTGAAAGTTAAGAAAGATGTGCTTTGTCTTGGATTTGTGGATGGAGGTTTAGATGCAAGAACTTCAATTGTAATAGGAGGGCATCAATTGGAGGACAATCTGCTACAATTTGATCTTGCCGCTGCAAAGCTTGGTTTTAGTTCTACCCTTTTTATGAGACAAACTCATTGTGGCAACTTTAACTTTACTTCTATTACTTAATTAATATTTTAATTTTCAGATGCTTATGGTGAATTTTTATATGTTTGTGAAAGTAATAAAATTTTCACCGTTTGAGATTTAGATTTTGAAAAGTTAATTGTTTACATATATATATATATATATATTTTTTCTATAATAGTGTGATGTGATGTAATCATAAAATATTTACCGGGCGTTTGTTACAGTGGATAAGGAGGTAGGATAGAGATTTCTTATCCCTATCTCACCTCTATCCACCGTTTGGTAGGTCATACCTGGGATACGGATAAGTTCCCCTATCCCTCTCTTATCCCCAAAATCTTATGCCACATCCTATGTATAAGCTTGTGGGATAAGAATTTTTTACATTTTGACCAATTTCTCTTTCTCTTTCTCTCCTCCTTCTTTGCTCCATTAGGGGTAATATTGTCAATTATATTGATTTATCCCTATCTCTATCCAACATACTAAACATATCTTATATTATCCCTATCCTATTTTTAACTTTTATCCCCATCCATATCCCAATCTTTTATCCCTATTCCTATCCCAATCAAATACCAAACGTCCCGTTAAAGTATAAAAACGAAGCTAATGACGGAAAATTAATAATATCCATGATTCCCTGTACATAGTTCAAATTATTGATTTTATATGTCACAATCTTGGCATATGCGGCTGATAGTGGCTGTACATATTGGACTGATGGAGTACTAATAGATCCACCAATTCTGTGAAAGGGATAAAGAAAGGACCAATTTTATTCTTAATCTACTAGGTGATATAATTGAAGATTTAAAGGTGTGATTCGTTATCAATTAATTCTCCGACTAGCATAAAGTTATTTTTCCATACACACTCTTTGATCATACTCTTTCAAAACTTTGATCTTCTAGGAAAACAACGTGCTTAAAGCATCAAACTACAATTAACAACAACGTAAAGCAGTGCCTATAAATTTTAATTAATTTATTTATTTGGTAGAATAAATTTATTTATTTATTTATTTTTTTTTTGTTATCAATTAAATTTTAATTTATTTTGATATGCCAAGTTGGATACACATGAATAATGTCTAATCTCGTTTTCCAATAAATCCATAATTGACTCTACTGGCTCTATTAAACATGAGTCGATATTTCTTTTTTTTTTTTTTTTTTTTTTGAAAAAAAAGAGTGGATACGGTCCCAGTGTAATTTGCTTTTAATATATTTATTTTACTTTTTTTAGTAAAGATATATGACATATGGATTTTTCAAATTGTTTATAACCAGATTTGTTTTCTTTTGTTCAGCATAGAAAAAAAATAAAGTCGATGGCACCTGTTATTTGAATTCTTTAACAAAAATAATATCGATGGGGAAACATCTTGGGTTCAAGCTAGCCCCTCTCAGACTCCCAATTCTATATCGGTCTATATCAACGGCTACAATCGAATTTAATTATTTTTATATGCCAAGTTGGAGTATGAATATAATTAATCATTTCATTTTTTTTTTTGAATAAAATTAATCATTTCACTAGTTTCATGGTTTCTTTTTCTTCTGCTACTTGCTTTATCCATGAGTTCACTAATTAATGAGGTCTGACTATTTTTCAGTCAATAATAACTAGCTAGTCCTGCAAGTTGCTGGATGTAGTATAAGGAAAAAAAAAAAAAAAAAAACTCAATAATTATATTATTTAGATCTTGGTAAAATACATTATATCGTATCGAGAAGTTGTATTATAATTCTGAGCTAGATTAGTCTGTTGGCACTATTAAAAAGCTTCCAAGTCATTAATTGTACTAATTTATTAATAATACACTAGTTATAGACAGTTTGGTCTAAATTATAGTACAATATTTTCATTATCACACTATTAATTTTAGTTATCTAATTGATACATTCTTTTTGTAATGTTATTTGTTTTGTTAGTTTTACAATATTTTCCTTAAAAATAATAAAGCGATATGAATTAAGAGAGAAAAAAAAAAGGGGAAAAATTAAATTATCCAGATCAAAGGGCAGAACCTAGATTAATAAATCAATCCACATGGAATTAAAACCCTTAAGGTCAAAAATTATTTTATATCATCTGCCGTGGGATCTCAAGCCACCATTTTGACAATCCAAATCACATCTACATTAATCTACAATATAAAATTACAATTTCATAGCCTTTAAATTCTTGTATAACAACATAGTCTATCTTCACCAAATCATTCTACAACTGAAATGGCTAATACTCCCTCTAATTACTTGCTATTTGAATTCTGCTGTACTCTTCTCTTCTTCATTTCACCCTCCATAGCAGCTGGGACATCTTTTAAACCCAAAGCCCTAGTCCTTCCTGTATCAAAAGACCCATCCACAAACCAATATTTAACTGTAATCAATCAAAGAACCCCTCGTGTACCAGTGAAATTGACTCTTGACCTTGGTGGCCCGTGTCTATGGGTTGATTGTGATCAGGACTATGTTTCTTCCTCCTATAAACACGCACGCTGCGGTTCAGCCCAATGTAAAGTACCAAGCAGATTAGTTGGCTGCACTGAGTGCTTTTCAAACCCACCAAAGCCAGGATGCAATACCAATTCATGCGGCTTTCTTGCTGATAATCCATTCTCGCAAACTATATATGTTAATGCAGAGATTGGTCAAGATATTGTGTCAATTCAATCAACTGATGGCTCAAACCCAGGTCGAGTTGTGTCTGTCCCTAGATTTATTCACACTTGTGCTATAACCTCTATGCTTGGAGGTCTTGCTAATGATGTTAAAGGTATGGCTGGGCTTGGAAGGAATAAGATTTCTCTTCCGTTTCAATTCTCTTCTACTTTCAGCTTTCATAAAAAGTTTGCTCTTTGCTTAGCTAATGGGCAAAACGGGGTCGTTTTGTTTGGTAATGGTCCTTATGTTTTGCTTCCAAACATTGATGTGTCTAAATCTTTGATTTATACCCCTTTGATTCTTAACCCGTTAAACCCGGGTAAATCCCATTTTGAAGCTGATCCTTCTCCTGAGTATTTCATTGGAGTCAGTTCTATTAAGATCAATGGAAATACAGTCCCATTAAATAAAACCTTGCTCAAGATTAACAAAAACGGATATGGAGGAACCAAGATTAGCACTGTTCATCCTTACACTGTAATGCACACCGCAATTTACAATGCTTTTACCAATAGTTTCATCAAAGAGTTGGCTCATGTCCCTAGAGTTCAAGCTGTGGCACCATTTGGTGTTTGTTATAATTCAACTTTCATAGGGGTCAGTCGGGTCGGACCTGGAGTGCCTGCGATTGATCTGGTGTTGCAAAGTAGCAAGGTTTATTGGAGGATTTTTGGTTTCAATTCAATGGTGATAGTTAAAAAAGATGTGATTTGTCTTGCATTTGTTGACGGAGGTAATTCAGAGACCATAAATTCTATTGTTATAGGAGGACATCAGTTGGAGGATAATCTTCTACAGTTTGATCTTGCAACTTCTAAGCTTGGCTTCAGCTCTTCACTTCTGCTTAGACAAACTACTTGTGCCAATTTTAACTTTACTTCTAATGCCTAGCTAAGTAACAGAACGTTATGTATGAATTTGTATTTCTATTGTCCATCATCCTAATAACCATTTCTTTTCATATAAATGTGACATTAATAATAATTTTTGGATGAATGGTTATAAACAGTTAAGTTAAGGTTGGTTTGAGTCATAAGCGACTTAGTTGTTTAAGCTAGTGGTGTTGAGTTCGAGTACTAACCTCGAACTGAATAATCGGATATACTTACTAAAAAAAATAAATGATTTTATATGTCATTGTCTTAATTTAAGGCATGTGCATGCGGAGATTCGACTTACTTAATTATATATACAAAGATGACTCAGTCTTTGAGTTGGGAATTGGAGAAAATGGCATCTGACTTGAGCAAACTGTATATCTCGATACTCTAATATACCATCACATGCATATATTTTTTAACTTCAATCGTGTAAAATATGTTTGAAAGTTACATGTTAAATTAATTGAGATTAGATCGTGATATATAATTAAATGGTTTAAATTCAATCTTTACATAATTTTATTAGTTTTGTATTACATATTATGTTTACTTATAAATAAGCCAGCCAAAAGTGGTATTTATATTCTCTAATGATCTAAGATTAGGTATCAACACTACAAAAATTATTAAATTCTGCCATTAAAAAAAAAAAAAAAACTCACGTTGCGGTAATATCCAAATATTGTTGTCATAAATATATAAGTAGTAGTAGAATTTATCAAATTTCAGTACAAATACTTAGGCGGATAACATAACAGCAGTAATATATGTAATAACCTTTTTACTATTGCATAAAGCTATGGCAGCAATTTTATACTTTTTCTATCAAATTTAACATTTCTTATTTCTTTTAATACAACTTATTATATAATCCTAAGATACATTACTCACTTTTATATATAAACGAAATCGGAGAGTAAAAGAAATTAAATGTCGGATCTAATACATAATAGAAATTCTTGATTAAATGTCCTTATTTGATTTGAGTAAAGGGCTAAACTTCGCGTACTTTTAATTTTGAAATACAATCCGTAAAAGCAAAAGATTACAAAAATTAATTCAATTATTATCCAAATCAGACAGCAAGAAAAAGATTATAAAAATTAAATCAATTACTCAAATCAGACGGCATGAACCTAAATTAATAAATCAAACCACATCGAATTAATTAAAGCCGTTAGGTCAATCTCAAAAATTAAATTTTATCATCTTCCATTGGATCTCAAGTCACCATTTTGAAAATCCAAATTAATCCACATGACTCACATCTACATTTTACAATATAAAATTACAATTTCATAGCCTTTAAATTCTTCTGCAACTATCTTCACCAAATCATTAATTGTCCAATTCAAATGGCTACTCCCTCTCTTGTTAATTTCTTCATCCATCGTAGCTGGGACATCATTTAGGCCCAAAGCACTGGTTCTTCCTGTGTCAAAAGATCCCTCCACACAGCAATATGTTACTGTCATCAACCAAAGAACACCTCTAGTCCCAGTTAAATTGACTCTTGATCTTGGTGGTCAATATCAATGGGTTGATTGTAAAGAGGGCTATGTTTCTTTCTCCTACAAGCCGGCACGATTCAGGTCAGCTCAATGTTCACTAGCCAGATCAAAGACTTGCAT
This sequence comes from Euphorbia tirucalli, assembly GCA_039660915.1. NCBI lineage: Eukaryota > Viridiplantae > Streptophyta > Magnoliopsida > Malpighiales > Euphorbiaceae > Euphorbia > Euphorbia tirucalli. Next base: position 64,314,160 of record CM077636.1, on the reverse strand, counting down.
CCCAGAATGTTCTTCTTCCCCAAAACCAGGCTGCAACAACAATACCTGTGCTTTACTCCCTGATAATACTGTCACACGTACCAGCACGATTGATGAAGTTGGTCAGGATGTTGTCTCAATTCAATCAACTGATGGCTCCAATCTGGGCCGGGTTGTTTCTGTCCCTAAATTGATCTTCACTTGTGGTTCTACATTCCTTCTTGAAGGTCTTGCTAGTGGTGTTAAAGGTATGGCTGGACTTGGAAGGAACAAGATTTCACTTCCTTCACAGTTTTCTGCTGCTTTTAGCTTTGTTAGGAAGTTTGCTATTTGCTTAACATCTTCACCAAATGGTGTCGTTTTTTTTGGTGACGGGCCTTATGTTTTGCTTCCAAATATTGATGTGTCTAAATCTTTGATATACACTGTAACATCCTGAAATTTTATATGTAAATTTTAATTTATAAAATTATTTTTATTATTACTATGATTAATTTAAACATGTATATATATATATATATATGTATGTATGTATGGTGTATTATGGAAGGATGAAACTTTGTGTTATGGAATTGATAATTTTTGGAAATGATATTCTCAGAAGGAATATTTAGTATTTATGTTTAATAGGATGAAATATTGATTTGATATTTAATTCTGTCCGGTTAAATGGAATAATTATCAAGGATGTGAAAATTTCTAGAATTGCATTTGGAGGAAGATATGATGCTCTAGGTTTTTTTTATGTGAATAGAGATAAACTAGTGTATCAGGCAGAATAAGTTACATTAAAGTGATAAATAACTTATTTTAAGATTAGAAGAACTCCATGGCTTTGATTCCCAAATCGGAATTTGGGGTACGTAGGAAGCTTGATAATAAATAATTATCAAGTCCAAACTAAATAAGTATATTAAATTAGATATATTATATTTAATTTTATTGATACATTAATATAAGATTATCTATATTAGGATTTGAAGATTTATGACAACGAAGAATTTATTTGGTTATTAAGAATATTTTTGGGTGTATTAAGATTAAAATACTTTGGAGTTGGGTGTCACATACACTCCATTGATTCTTAACCCTGTAAGCACTGCCTCGTCCTATTTCCAAGGTGATCCTTCGACTGATTATTTCATCGGAGTCAAGTCAATTAAGATTAATGGGAATACAGTTCCATTGAACAAGACATTACTAAAAATTAACAAAGAAGGATTTGGAGGAACTAAGATTAGTACTGTAAATCCTTATACTGTAATGGAGACCTCAATTTACCAAGCTGTCACCAATAGTTTCATTAAAGAATTAGCTCAAATCCCTAGAGTTTCGACGGTGGCGCCTTTTAGTGCTTGTTTTAATTCAACCTTCATAGGCAGCACTCGAGTCGGGCCAGCAGTTCCTCAAATTGATCTTGTGTTGCAAAGTAGCAATGTTATCTGGAGGATTTTTGGTGTAAATTCGATGGTACAAGTTAAAGAAGATGTGATTTGTCTTGGATTTGTTGATGGAGGTTTAGATGCAAGAACTTCCATTGTAATAGGAGGGCATCAAATAGAGGATAATTTGCTACAGGTTGATCTTGCAACTTCGAAACTTGGCTTTAGCTTTTCACTTCTGTTTAGACAAACTTCTTGTGCCAACTTTAACTTTACTTCTAATGCCTAGTTTCTTTTTCATAAACTTATCCATATAGTTTGTAATCTTTCTTTTTATTTTCCTTTGTGTAATAATAAAACATTTGGGATTATGTTTTCCAATATATATAAAGGAAGTAAATTGATTTTTAGTAGTAATTGAGTTGAATTATTTTTAGGGGGAAAAGTTAACGAGGATTGGCTCAGCGGTAAGGAATCGATTCTTGTGACACTCTATTTGGGTTCAAATTTCACTATCGCTGTTAGAGTCCCCATTGGTAGAGCGATATGTAAATTCTTTCGTAAAGCTCCCATGTGGCATTGACTCGGAGGATGCATCTTGAGCTCCTGAATTTTCATGGACTTCATAATTGATCCTTTAATCAATTTTTTCAACATATTGAGTATATGATCTTTTTGTTTTTATAGTACTAACCCCCAACTTGACACTTTTTTCTTGTATGGGCTGTAATATCCATTAACTGGTACGTAATACAATTCTCAAGGACACTTTAACTAAATCAGAAGTATCATTCACATCCACAGCTATCACATACTTGCTTAGAAAGTATGATTTAGACTCTTTCAATAAACTCCAAAATCTTTATTTTTCTTAAAAATTATGTTACGCGCCAATTAACAGATGCTACAACCCATGCTAGAAAAGAGTATCAAATATGAAACTAACCTTATCAAAACAGAAAAATTGTATATTCAATATGTTGAAAAATATTGTCGTAGATCCAATTGTAAAATCCATAAAAATTTCAGGTTGCTCACAAATATTTTCCTCTAATGCTTCACTGTGTAATTATAATTAATCATAACAAAAAGCCGTTTGATGTGTTGATGGCAGATACTTCCCTTGATTCTTGTTTTACAGGTCAAATGAATGATTTTAATATGTTGCCGTTTTCAAAGCATATGCGGAGATTCGAGCCACTTAGCTGGCAGTACACTGGACTCCAAGATCCGCCATATATATATATATATATATATATATATATATATATATATATATATATATATATATATATATATATATATATATATATATATATATGAAAATGATAAATAAAATATTAAATTACAAATACCTTTTTTTTTTTTTTTTTTTTTTTTTTGTTACATGAGATATAATATTGAGTCATTGAGTCAGTTATATTGACTGAGATAAGAGTTTTTCACTCATAAAAGTCTGAAATTACAATATTTTATACTGTTGTGGTGGGTATAGTACATCTTATACTCTTATCTGTTTCCATGCTTTTGTGTCATATGGACTTTAATCCGTTGAAAAGTTCGAATTTAATTCAGTAGTAATATTATATTTTTTCTGTAGAGAAGTAAATAATTTGTGAATTTTTGGGAACTGTCAAATCAAAATGAAATTCGTCATGCTCTATGATTCCAATTCAATATTGAAATGTTAACTCTCAATCAAAAGGGGCAAAGCCAGAACCTAAGTGGTTCTCTTTTGGGTGTGTATGTAGAGAAATTGCAGTGGGGGACAAGAGAAGGTATATAATTTGTTATAATTTATTTTAATCAAAATTTTTTTCCTTTTTTTTTTTTTTTTAATTTAGCTAATTAAAAAAAGTAAAAGGCAAAATAAACAGCTTCATCTCTCTTACAGATTTCGGGGGATAAATGCTCTTCAAATCTCTAATTCATGGGCGAAGGTCGCCAACCAAACACCTCTACTAAGTAGATGTTTTATCGTAGCTGGAGGGAAACCGGTCCCTTTAGGCCTCCCACCTCCCCCCCCTTTGCTCCTTTGGATCAATGCGATAAAAATTTAATTAAGGATTTGTTATGTATAAATCTCCATCTATTACCAGTAAATAAACATCATCGATTATTCATTGCTTATCTCCTGCAATGACTAGTTCCATGAAAGTTTTGATTTTTGAAATTGTGTTTTTAACAGTGTGTAAGTAGTTGTTTATGTATTAATGTAATGCAATTTTAGGGGTAGATGAAACAAGTTACATTAAAAAAAAAAAAAAAATTTGATACTTGGAAGCTAATTGTCTGGTGAACCAACAACTTAAATACTTTTTTTTTTTTTTTTGGTAAATACTACCTGTTTCTAGACATCACATTGGACTCCGATTAATCGGGTTTTGGGGTGACAATTCGATGGATTATGATATTAAAATCTTCCCAATGTTAGTACTAGGACTTGAACACATGTCTTGTCACTAGTTTAACCCATCATTTACTATCTGAACTATCAAACATTGGTAGCAATTTGAATACAATTGATTGATGTTCAGTCCTTCAAATTAAAATATGAGAAGCAAAATCAAAATAAATTGAAATTCATGATGCATTTTTTTTAATTTATAAATTAAAAGTTGGGTGATTGTATGTGCAATTTGCCAATTACTAGTTAATAATTGAGACGGGTGGGTGGGTGGGTTATAAAAAGGAGGCAAAAAGGAGATGGTACCTGGGTTCAAAAAAACATAAAAAAATCGGTGGCATGTTTTGAGATTGTAGTGTCCGGTTTTAATAAGAGTCGGCTCTAAACTCTTCAAGTGGGAAAAAATATCTTTAGATAAAGCTTTGAGTATAACGACTCAATCTTGAGAAAAGTAGTGTTGGGGGCTACAACCTAAAAGGTTCCAGCAGGGAATAACATTGAATGATGGTAATGGGACATAAATGATTTGAAACTCATACCGAAAATGAAGAGACAACGATTGGAGTATATTAGTAAGAATTGTTTTCAATTATTTAGGCTCTAAAATTAGGAGTAAGAATGAAGTAGATAATATGATGAAACGAAGTGGAAAAGTTCTTACATGGAAAATGTTTATTGTGGAACAAATTCAATTTCATTCCCTTCCTTTTCAATTGTGTTTGACGAGGGAGAAAAAAGAAAAAAAAAAAAAAAAAAAAACTTTTTCTTGAGTTGAATTGATTCACTTTATAAATTAAGGTAAACAGAGAAAATTAAACATTAGTTTGTGAGAATTTTTCAAATTCATTACGACTGGTTTTATTATGCAATTACTAAAATACAGTCACCTAAGCTATTGCTTTATTTACCCCTTTTATTTAAAGGGTTTTTGTCGGACAAAAAACACAAAAAAACAATTTTATGTCACCGACAGTCCTAGGGCTATGCGGAGATTCGAGTAACGTTGGTGGCTGTACAAAAGGCTCCAAGATCCACCATATATTTATGAACGTGTCAAATACACGAACTATGATATAAAATGTTGGAGATCATATACAATTACGTCCATTGACTTAATTATACAAAGTATATGAATTAACATTTTTATTATCTTACCGGTGCATGCTGGCGCCTGATATTTCCTGTTATCTTTTGAGCCTGCTGTTTCTTCTGGCATAATAATAATAATATGCAGAAGAGAAAGTCCTAGCGTATTTGAGCAAGTTTTATGGTAACTAGTGAAAAAGGACCGATTTTGGTGATTTTTGAGTCTAAAGTTATCGGAAATGGGCCAACGAGCAAAACACACGGCCATTAGCCGTGATGTCCGTCATGTTTCGGCCAAAAAACGTCATTTTTTTTTCTACTTTTCTGGAAATTTTTCGATTGTTTCTTTTTTTGTTAGTTTTTCTTTCCTTGTCTATTTTGGACTGTAATCGAGAAAGACAGTGAGGAGGGTAATTGTGTTGAAGTTGTTGGAAAATCAGGAGTGTGTATAGGACGGGAACGCCCTGTTGCTGGTCCGTAAGCTGGAGGACCCATAAATGGTTCAGTTGGTGGTGCATAATTACCAGTTCCACTAATACCACTGGTTGCTGATAGTATTGTTTGCAAACGAGGATATCTTAGGTCAATGGGACCTGGATCTTCTTCAAGAAACACATGTTCATCTTCAGCTAGTTGTAGTTGTTTTGGATTTTACGGTGGGACTTCAGCTTCTGTATCTGCCATATAGCCACAGTCAGGTAAAGGATCCCAATACTTAATATGTTGAAATTCCAATGGGTCCATATCCCAAATTAGTGGTCCAAGAGGAGCAAACAGATCAGGAGGTTCCCCACCACCTTCCGAAAAGAGACGAGTCTCTTCCGGTCCTGGTAGAGAAACGTGATCTGGTGCCCGTGGACAAATAGGACACACTTGTTCATCTGTGGGATGCTCATAGACCAAAGGAATCACAGGTGGGATTGGAGGCGGTAGAGGATCAACCAAATAGTCAGGATCAGAATTGGTAATAGAAACAGTGGACATAGAGGGATGACTAGTAGGAAGAATAGACGATTGGAAAGAAGACAGAGAAACAGTTGTTGTATGAGAATCAGAATCCGACAAAGAACTGGTTGTAGTGGACAGTGCTTCTTGAGGAGGTTGTACAACAAACTGCTGGGGAGCTACGCACTGCAGGTAAGCATTATATTCCTGAATAGGATCATCATCATCAGACGCATCTAACTCAGGGAGAGGTGATGTGATAGAAAAGGAATAAACTACTTCAGCAGGCTCATCATCATCCCAGCCAGATGCTTGAATAGATTCGAGGGGAATATCTGCACTTGGTGGTTTGCTATACTGCACATAATAATCATATTTACCACTGGGTTCACCAAGAGTATCCCAAGTACCATGTAATGGTGGAGATTGAGCGGGAGGGAAACTAAGACAAACACCAATAAACTCCTCATCTGCAGGATTGTCACCTTCCTGTGGGATAGGAATACTGCTAGTGGATCGACGTGAGGGTTCTGCTTTATAGTGCTGAAAGCGGACTGATATTGTCTGATCCAGTAACATTCTTGTGACCATGCCTGTAGGTTGTCTTACAGGCGGTTGTGTTCTAGCAGGGAGGATTCGCCACTCCATTTCTTCCAGTTGTTGCGAATCATACTGTCTGCCGGGACATGCCTGAATTCCTCGAGCCTGTAAATATTCCAAAACATTATCCACTTGATAATGAAAACCTGCAACGCTAGTATTCCTTAGTCTGCCAATTAAACTTCTAGTGATGAGCAGATTGCTGTCAGCGGACTACCATCCAGTGTAACCATGAGTTTGGACGACAAGTTGGATATGTTGCTGGAAATCTTGAATAGAGAGCATAAGATCAGGAATTAAGTAAATAAGACGACTTCCCTGATCAAGGCTTAATTCCATGGCTCCAAGGATAGCTCGATCATTACTCCACCTGGTATCTCGAAAAACAATAAGGACTTTAATTCCGGCATAACGTCGGTGTAATGGCATAACTCGTATCATAATCATGCCAAGGTGAATATGTTGAAAACCATATCGTTGCAGCTCCTGGTAGCTTTGCTGCTGGATGAAAGAAGTTCCTCTTGCGATTCATCAGAAACACAAAGAATTCGTGATTCTGAATAGTATTGATAGACACGATGCTGTGGTTCATTTTGATGCACATCATACAGAACTTCTGCTGGTACTAAATTAGCTCTTCGCGTCTGCGAGAAAGCCTGTTCTGCCTCTGGATCTAGTTGAGTATCAAGCGTTTCCTGTTGTTCTGATCGTCGTCGCAGAAAGAACCTTCGGGCCCTTCTTTTGATCTCAAACTACCGTCGAGCATTACGACGATAGCGGTGGATTTGATCCTTTATGGTTGGAGTAGAGGATGTTGCTTGCTGTGTTACTGGAGGTAACACTTGAGTCTGTGTTTGGCTCATTTTAACTTCTCACGGGCGACAACTTCGTCACGAATCTGCAAAGGACTTTTAAAGACAAACAAATTCCCTTTTGACTTGGGAATTACCTTTTTCGGAGTACTGGATTCTCCTAAAGTTAAACTGGATAGTTTTCCTTGCAGCTGCTGAATAGAGTCTTCTAACTGTGCAGCTTCCTCCTTTGCTCGTCCTTGCTTCTGTAACTCAGCCTTGATGGCGTGTAGCTGAGTTTGTTGATCACGTAACTGCTGTTGAATAGAAAATAAGACTTGTAGAATAGTATTATGTTGCTTTAGGCAGGCTTCTAAATTCTCCTTATTCCCTTTATACTTTGAATTGTGTCAATTCTGGTATTTTGAAATCTTATTTTCCGGTATCGTGCGCGATCAACGGAATTGAGATACTTTGTTTGTGTCCGCTGCATCATAATAACAACAACAACACAATTAAGGCAAAACATATCTTAAGTTCCTAATCTTTTATCAAAACTGCAATTGGTCCCCTTATCAATTTTTTAAACACATTGAATACCTGATCTTTTCATTTAAATATTATTAGCTCCAAATTCGATTTTATTTTATGTTTATGTAACAAGCACTATTAAATGATGTGATCAATAATATTTCAGTACGTAACACAATTTTAAAAATTTGTCTGAATAAGAAAACAAATTTGCTGAAAGTATCCATTTTACATTTTCAAGTGAAACCATATAATTTGTAAATTATTTGGAAATGTTTGTTTCACAGTACAAAGCATATTACACACATATAAAATATACGTCGAGTTTGGGGCTAATAATTTTGAAATGAAAAGATCATATACTCAATATGTTCAAAAAATTAACCAGAGGGCCAACTGCAGTTTTGGTAAAAGATTAGGGGGTTCAGGATGTGTTTTGCCTATAATTAATTTATCCATGCATTTATAACATGCGATTAAAAATGTTAAAACTAACATTGAATATCAATGTATCTCTTTTTGCCTACTTCAAATCGTCTAAGCTTTGGATGTGAAGTCAAAGTTGGCACAAGTAGTTTGTCTAGACAGAAGTGAAGAGTTGAAGCCAAGTCTTGAAGTTGCGAGATCAAACTGTAATAGATTATCCTCTAATTGATGTCCTCCAATCACAATAGAAGTCCTAGGATCCACGCCTCCATTAACAAATCCAAGACACAAAACATCATTTCCAACTTCCACCATTGAATTCGCACCTATAATCCTCCAAAACACATTACTTCTCTGTAACAAAAGATCAATTGAAGGCACACTTGGTCCTAACCGAGTGCTAGAAATGGCACTCGAGTTAAAACAAGCCCCGAAAGGCGCAACTGATGCAACTCTTGGAACATCAGCTAGCTCCTTCATGAAAGCGTTCATAAAAGATTCGTAAATACTCGTTTCCATCACAGTGTAAGGTCTTACAGTACTAAACTTGGTTCCACTGAAGCCTTTACTGTTAATTTTTAACAATGTTGTGTTCAAAGGAACAGATTTTCCATTAATGTTGATAGAATTAACTCCAATAAAATAATCAGAAGAACCACCTGGAACGAAAGCAATCGCAGTGCTTACTGGGTTGACAATTAAAGGGGTGTAAGTCAGAGATTTCGAGACATCAACATTTGGTCGCAAAACGTAAGGTTCATTTCCAAAGAACACAACACCCTTTGAAAAGCTTAAGCAAATAGCGAATTTCCTATTGAAGCTAAAAGCACTAGAGAATTGAGAAGGCAGAGAAACCTTAGTCCTGCCTAAACCAGCCATTCCTTTGACACCATTAGGAAGACCTTCCAGGGCGAATGAAGGAGCACAATTGAAGATCAAATTACTAACGGAAACGACTCTTCCAGGGTTTGATCCATCGGTAGATTGAATACCGACGACATCCTGACCGACCTCTCCGTCAGTGGCAAGAATTGTAACGGAATTATCAACGAGAAGAGCACATGAATTGTTGTTGCAACCTGAAAAGACAATTGAAACAGTAATTTGTTTTATTGCTTATTACTTCTTATGAATTACAAGCTGAAATATGCCTCTATTTATAGAGGGAGAAAATAAAATTGAAGGTGAAAAAGAGAGAGAAAAAGGCGGGAAATCTGTTAGATTAGTTGGCAAAAATAACAAACTAATAACAAACTTTCCCACCTCAGCTTATTCCTTATGATTGCTTGGACGCCTATCTTGCCTGCCTCAGCCTTTTTGCTTGGACACCTATCTTGCCTGCCTCTGCCTCCTACCGTATAACTTCATTTCATCTTGTCTGCCTATCTTGCCTACCTCCTTATTTGGACGCTTGCTTATCTTGCCTGCTTTGGCATCTTGCTGGGCATCTTGCTGAGTTGATTGCTGGGTATCTTCATGAGTTGATGCTTGGGCATCTTGCTGGGCATCTTGCTGAGTTGATTGCTAGGCATCTTGCTGAGTTGATGCTTGGGCATCTTGCTGGGCATTCTGCTGAGTTTGGTGCCTGCTTATCTTGCCTGCTTGAGCATCTTGCTGGGCTTTACTTCTCATCCCCCCCTCACGAGGAGCATCATCGTGGCAAATAGAAACCAGCCCTAACTGGGACAATGCTGAGAGCATGTGGCTATGTGTCTTGGCTTTGGTAAAGAGATCCGCTAACTGATTGGTAGAAGAAAGGTAAGGAGTAGAAAGAAAACCAGAGTCAACACAATCACGAACCAGATGGCAATCAATTTCAATGTGTTTAGTACGCTCATGGAAAACCGGGTCCTTGGCAATAGCAATAGCAGCAACATTATCACAATGAAGAGGAATGGGAAGAGTAACTGGAACGTGCAGGTCTTTGAGAAGATAACTAATCCACTTTAATTCATAAGTTGCGGACCCCATACTACGATATTCAGCTTCGGTAGAAGAACGACTAACAGTTGACTGTTTTTTAGTCTTCCATGAAATGAGAGATGAACCCAACAAAACACAAAATCCAGTGATAGATCTTCTACTAGTTTTGCAGGTGGCCCAATCAGAATCACAGTACCCCTGAAGTTGAAAATTTGAGTTAGAAGAATAGAAGAGACCATAATGCGGAGTCCCTTTAAGGTAGCGAAGAACATGAAGAGCTGCCTGTAAGTGATGCAAGCATGGAGTCTGCATAAACTGGCTGAATTGTTGTGTGATGAAAGAAATATCTGGACGAGTGAAGCCCAAATAAAGTAAACGGCCCACAAGTCTTCTATATATCTCTGGATCATCAATAGGTGTGCCTGGATCAGAAAGAAGAATGCCTGAGGAGAAGGGACTAAAAGCAGGGGTAACCTCTTAATAGCCTACATCTGTAAGCATATCCAGAATGTATTTGGTTTGGGAAAGCAAAATACCCTCTTTTGTGCGAGAAAGTTCAACACCAAGGAAAAAATTGGCAAGGCCAAAATCTTTGATAGTGTACAACCTGTGCAAAAAATCCTTGAACTGCTGAATATGTAAAGGATTGGAACCACAAATGAGGATGTCATCAACATATATTGCTACCATAAGAAAATGGCCATCCTGAGTCATAGTATAAAGATAAGAATCATGGTAGGATCTCTGTAAACCAAATTGAAGAAGTTTGCTAGTGAGTTCCTTATGCCATTGGCGACCAGCTTGCTTAAGCCCATATAAGGACTTGGTAAGCTTGCACACTTGATGAGGGGCAGCAGCAGAATATCCTTCTGGTACTTGAAGATATTTTTCTTCATCAAGAAAACCATAGAGATATGCATTGTTAACATCTACTTGCTGAATTTCCCACTGTTTAGCTGCAGCAATAGCAATGAGAAGTCTAACAGTGACAATGCACGCAACAGGGCTGAAGCAGTCATTGTAATCAATACCAAAAGTCTGGTTGTAGCCTTTAGCAACCAACCTTGCCTTGAACTTGTCAATTTCCCCTGTTGGTGTATATTTAATACGGTAGACCCATTTTGAGGCAAGGGCACGCTTTCCTGGAGGTAAAGTAGTAAGCTGCCAAGTCTGGTTGGCTTCAAGAGCTTAGAGCTCTTGTTGCATTGCAGCAACCCATCTATCATCCATACTAGCCTCTTTGTAGTTGCGAGGTAATTTTTCCTACATAACATTGCTGAGAAAAGCCAATTGTTGCTCAGAAATATAAATTTCTGGCAATGGATGAGAAAACAGCATGAGCAGTAAAATAATCAGAAAGCCATAGAGGAAGATGAGTTATTCTTGTAGACCTGCGAGGAACATCAGAAGGATTTGAGACAACAGGAGGAGTAAAATGAGGAATTGAACTAGAAGAAGGCAAAGTAACTGATGAAGTAGCAAAGGGAAAAATATCTTCAGAAAACTGCATATCTCTAGACACTATAAATTTGTTTGCTGCAACATCCCATAATTTGTACTCCTTTTGTCCTAGGGAAAACCCCATGAAAACACCAGAAAAGGCCCTGGGAGCAAACTTGTTTTTGTGAGGCAGAGTGTTTGTATAAAAGCTTTGACATCCAAAAACTTTAAACCTTGTATAATCTGGAGATGTATGATATAATATGGCATGAGGAGTCTGCCATTGTAATACCTTACTAGGTAAAACATTTATTACTGCAGAAGCATACAATATAGCCTCTCCCCAAAATTCATTTGGCAAAGAAGCCTGAAATAAATCAGACCTAGCCACATTCAATAAGTGTCTGTGCTTTCTTTCGACTACACCATTCTGCTGTGGTGTATATACACAACTTCTGTGATGTAAAATGCCCTTGTCATGGAACAGTTTGGTAACATTATGATTCAAAAACTCACTTCCATTGTCAGATATAACTATCTTCACATTTGTCTCAAATTGAGTCTGTATCATAGTAAGAAAGATGTTCAATGCAGAAGCAGTTTGTGTTTTATGTTGTAGCATAATAACCCAAGTGTATCTAGAAAAGTCATCAACAATTGTCAAGATATATTTTCCTCCACTCTTAGAAGGAATAGAATAGGGGCCCCAAAGATCAATGTGTATTAGCTGAAAAGAACTTGTAGGAGAAATACAACTGCGATGAAAAGGAAGTCTACTCTGAGTAGCTATAGGACAGATTGAACATACATGGTTATTACATTTGAATTGTATTTCAGGGATATCAAAATGTTGTTTAAGTTTATGCTTTTCTCCTGATGCCTTCCCTTTCTCTCTGTATTGTTTGTACATCTCCTCAATCATGTTTGCCATATCTTTTTTACTGATGTATTCTTCTTCACTAGTTGTGGAATCTGAGTCTGCTTCAGCCATATGCGCCTGAGTCTATTTCTTCTTTAAATCTATATACCAATCCAGATATCCAATTAATTGGAAACACGATTCTCTAGTATGACCAGGTGCATCACAATGTGTACAAGTAACATTCCTTTTTCCTCTATCATCTTTCTTCTTCTTGAAACCAGATCCAAAACGTTGTGGAAGTTTTGAGCTAGATCGATGGAATTGATTCTGTGACAGATTAGCAATTTCAATCACATTATCAACAGATACTTCATATTGTTTTTCAACTCTTGTGAGCATTGAATAAGCCTTGTTTAAAGAAGGCAGTGGATCCATAAGGAGAATCTGATTCTTCACATGCTCATAGTTATCATTCAGTCCCATCAGAAATTGAATAAGCCTGTCTTCTTCCTGTAAATCTGAAATCCTCTTAAATGCGTTACAAACACAGTTCTGTGAAACTCCACAGTGACACATAAGATTTGGTCTCAACAAATTTAGCTCATTCCACAACCTCTTGAGCTTTGTATAATATTGCATTACAGACATGTTACCTTGAGTGAAGAGACTAATACTTCTCTTTATTTGATAAAGCAGGGGGCCATTGCTATCACCAAAACACTGTTCTAATTCCTACCACAAATCTCTTGCTGTTTATGCATAAAGAAAATTTTCACATAATTCTTTAGACATGGAATTGAGAATCCACGATGATACTAAGCAGTCAATTTTCTCCCATCTTTCATACTCTGGTGTGTCTGCTTCTGGCTTGAGATTATCTTCAAGAATGTATTTTAACTTCTCTTTAGCTGTTAAAGCTCTTCTAATGGCTCTACTCCACGGCAAATAATTTGTTCCTGTAAGCACTGCATTAACCAGGGAAATACCTGGATTTTCCGGCTGATTTATCTGGATAGTCTGGTTGCTCTGTTCTCCTTCATTATTGTTTGCAGTAGCTTCTTCTTCATGAAACACCTCATAACGATTTGCATTCCTTCTCACCATGGCTCTGATACCATGAAAAGACAATTGAAACAATAATTTGTTTTATTGCTTATTACTTCTTATGAATTACAAGCTGAAATATGCCTCTATTTATAGAGGTAGAAAATAAAATTGAAGGTGAAAAAGAGAGAGAAAAAGGCGGGAAATCTGTTAGATTCGTTGGCAAAAATAACAAACTAATAACAAACTTTGCCACCTCAGCTTATTCCTTACGAGTGCTTGGACGCCTATCTTGCCTGCTTCTGCCTCTTTGCTTGGACACTTATCTTGCCTGCCTCTGCCTCCTGCCGTATAACTTCATTTCATCTTGTCTGCCTATCTTGCCTGCCTCCTTTTTTGGACGCCTGCTTATCTTGCCTGCTTTGGCATCTTGCTGGGCATCTTGCTGAGTTGATTACTGGGCATCTTGCTGGGCATTCTCCTGAGTTTGGCGCCTGCTTATCTTGCCTGCTTCAGCATCTTGCTGGGCTTTACTTCTCACAGCCTGGTCTTTGGGCTGAAGAGCACTGTAAACAGAAATGAGAGTTAGCAAGTAAACATTGGGCTGAGTTGCATCGAGCCGGTTTGTAAGTGGAAGAGACATAGTCTCCACAAGCAATCCAAGCGTATAAACCGCCAAGATCGAGAATGAGATCAACAGGTACAAGAGGGGTTCTTTGGTTGATTTGGGTACGGTAGAGACGACTTGATGAATCCTTTGATACAGGAAGAACTACTGCTTTTGGCCTGAAGGAAGCTTGAGCTGTGGAAGTGGAAATGATGAAGAGCAAAAAAGAACAAAAGACAAGGGGATTATTACACATTTCGTTAAATAATCGGTCGCTGAGAGATAGAGATGAATAATTGGCTTCAGATCGAAGCAGCATTTATAATCAGCAGGTTGAGTTCCAAGTTGCTACCATGTACTTGCAGCTGGCAGCTGGCAGCTTGCTTGTCCAATTTCGGCCTTGAAGATTGACTAATGTTGACATTGACAAATCTTTTAATTAATATATTTTTTCATTTAATCTTTCTTAAAATTGAGTTCATTTTCTAATATATTCGTGCCTAGTTCATTTTCTTTTCTCAATTAAATTATCAAAACGTTAATGTTATCTTCAGAATTCTTAACAACACAGTAAGCCTTCCATTTTTTTTTCTTTTATCTTTTAATTTGAGACATTAAAAAATCGATTAATTATAATTGTTTACTTGAAGTTTCTGGTTAATCTAAAAGTTAATTATGAGCATCAAACAACACGTTTAGTAAAGTCTTACTAGATGTCCAACATGACTGTAAGAGAATTTTTAAAAACTTGTTTCGAATTGTAAGACAAATGAAATTTTAAACATAAATAAAATAATTTACATTTTTTTTAATCAAATGTGATGTTTGCACCTCAATTGTTTTGTCAACTAAAAAGATTCAATGTAATTTTTTTTTTCTTTTTTCTCTTCCAATGATAAAAGCCATATTTTAGTGATTGTACTTGATTATCTAAATTCTTTTTTAATTAGTATCTCTTATATTTTGATTTCACCTTTTATAGTCCTTTTACTTTTGTAATTTTCAAATATATAATTTAGTAATTAACTAATAAATTTGTTAGACATACCTCTCATTATCACCCGTTAACGAGTGAGTCATCACCTATATATTAAATGTGATCCAACATCTTAGTTTATGTCGAGTCAATTAACTTAGAATGATGCTTGACAATTTTTTGATTAGGGACTAAAAAACTAATTAAGGTGAATTAAAGTATGTACATTTATTGAAAAAATTTAGGTAAATAACGGACCCTTGCTGTATCAAAATATGGTTTTTTGTCATAGGTAAAAGTGATGAAGTTTAAGATGATCTAATTAAATAATGTAAATACATAATTATTAGAATTATTAGAAATATACGTTAGTGTTTTGAAACATAATTCGTTATATATAAGTTATTAAATGTAAATAATGTGAGATTGAACACCCTATATACAAATACAACAAAGTTTCTTCGCAATAACATATTTTTTTTCCCCTTCAGAATGAGCTGAGGATGAGGAGTAGGCATTACAGATTTTAATTATGAGGGAAACGAAAGTTTTCTTTGGCAGCATTTAATTTTGTGGGAGTGGGAATTAAAGAGAAAAACAAGTAGTGAAGCTGCCATAATTCATGCAACCTACCTCTCACAACTACTACTGCCCCATCCATTGGCCAAATGGCTAAAGGACTAGTTCTGGCCCATTCATGCACCATTAAATATTGCCCCGTCATGTGTTAATAAAATTTCTCAAAAAAACTACACTCACTTTGTACGCAAATCTAAAAAGTGAGTGCCTATTTTTAGCGTAATGCCATTCACCACCTACTAAACTTACCGCCAATGTCCTGCCATAGACACTCATTTTCTTAATTTCAGTTTGTACAAAGTATGTGTTTAATCATTTTGTTTATTATCGTTTCTTTTTAATCTATAGAACTTATAAATTAGCTTTTAAAGTTTATATTTTATGATTTAGAATTTTTTAATTTTTATTTTAATAATTAATTAATTATATTGTCATTTTTCTATTGATTAAGGTATGAGTTGTCATAATTTTATTGGTTTATTGAATATATAAATTTACTGAAAGCATTTTTATAATTCAAAAACACTGATATAATCTTTATAAAATTGACTTTACGTTTTCTTGGATTAAAAAGAAATCTATCTAAATAAATGAAAGAACTAAGTGTAAGATACTACAACTAGAAATAATAGCAAAATCACAAAAGTGAAAATGTAGACGCGTAGCATTATTGATATTTTTATTATGTTAAATGAATTACATTTTCTAACGTAAAAGTGATGGTGGAAAATTTTTTATTATTTCTGATGAAACGTATGCACTTTTTATATTTTAAATTTCTCAATACCCGTTATTATTTTCAATTGGACGGTTCATGTGTACTGGTACACAGTTAGAGTTGTTAATCGGATGACGGGGTTCGTCCAGATAAGGATAAAAAATCTTCGATTAAGATCTCTACGGGGCGGGGACGGGGACGAATTTGTTTCCGTTTCTTAATCGGAGACGGGGATGGTAATAGCACTACCCGTCCCGCGAGTTCCCATCCCCATCCCCGTTTAAAACTCGCAAAGATCCCCAGTAAATTCTATGGTTAAAAACCCAAATCTCCGATAATTCCTTATTTATATTTTTTTATTATTAATATTATTACGTTACATTATTATTATTTATTATTTATAATTTTATAAACTAAAATAAAGACAAAAACTAATTTCTCTCGTAAATAATTATTAATTATATGTTAGTGTATTGGAGAATTGATTTTTGAGAATTTTATGTCTATAATTTAATGCACATTAGATAAGTTAGATGGTGAAAATTAAAATTTTACAGGGTTTTTTTATAAAATTGAAAATTAGTTTAACGGGGATGGAGATTCCCATGGAGAATCGATTCCCAGCCGGGATCGGAGATGAGACAAAAATTTATCCCTAATTAATAAACGGGATAGAAATAGAGATCTCTGAATAGTCTAGAGATGAAGATAAAAAGTGCAATCTCCATTCCGCCCCACGATTTTATCCATAACAAAGTATTTCCCTAATAGTGATGGCGTTGAAATAGTCAAATATAGAGGGAAAAAACAGACAGATTTGACTAATAGTCAGCGCCAGTAGTACTGACCAGGCTACGGAGAGACTGCAAGTGGTTTATTTGTGGCCCAAATGCTTTTATCTACTAAAAGATTGTGGATCTCACTCCACGCAATATTGCTAAGCCCATAATACCAATTTTCAAGTTGCTAATTAGGGGTGGAAACGGGGCGGGTACGGGGACGGAATACATTTCCTACTTCATCCCTAATGATTACGAGGGTGGTTTCGGAGATTTTCCATTTAATATTTTGGAAATTTTTTCACATCCATCTCCGTCCCACGCGGGTGCCTAGGGGTATCGGTGAATCCTCACCCATATCCAACAAATAAAAAAAAATTAGTATTTCGTTATTTTAATAACTATTTTAACATTCAATATCCAAAATACAAATTCTATCACATCGCAAATGTGGTTTAACATTAAATATTTAAATTACAAAATATATCCAATATTACAAAATATATACAAATTCATTAGAAAGCTGCGCTTTAATAGAAAGAAAGGAAGAGAGATGGGCTTTAATTGTCCAAGCCCATCTTTCTTCCTTTCTTTCTTGGGAAATTA